>OZ020567.1:75390027-76664111 GCA_963971475.1 Chrysops caecutiens
TTGTTGTTGTTGTCTTCTTGGATACCGACAAAAGTAAGAATACGAGGTACTTGTTTTCGACTTAATAAAGTTTTTTGACACTTCCCCAACAACAACAACAACAACAAGCAATGACAATGACAACAGCAGCACAAGTGTAATAATGGAAAAATTACAATTTGTCCGCTTCAGAAGGCAGGTGTATCTCCAACGCCGAGCTTGAACGCGCTTTTGACTTTTATGGAAATTAGGAGAACTTTTTGTCAAAATACTTTTTTCCATCTATCTTTGATGCGGGCCATGTGGAAAAAGTTCCATGGAAAAAGATGTGGCGATTTGAATTTTGACGTTTAATAAATTTTCAAGTGTCAAGTGTCAAATTGAGACGTTTATCTCAAACGAATGCGAGAAACTTTCTCTCTAATTACGACGCTGAGAGTCATATGCTTGCATCCGATCTGACAGATGGCGGCAATTTGATTTTGACGTTTAATAAGTTTTTAAGTGTCAAGTGTCAGAGGTGTTTATCCCTAGCAAAGTGTAGTCGAGTCTGTTTTTTCTCTTTCTGTTACTCTCTGCTTTTTTCTAAGGAAATGGCGGCGATTTGAATTTGACGTTTGACAGATTGTCGGTTGTCAAGTATCAAGTGTCAAATGGTGTCGTTCATATCTGGACAGAATTTGAGAAACCCCCTTTCTGAGTGTGATTCCTGGATCATTCAGTCTATCCTCCTGTATTCCTACCTCACGGTTTGGACAGAACAAATGGTCGACATGACTTTGACGTTTGACAGATTCTTACAATACCAAGCCATATGAGACAGTCATTCCTTTTTCATTTTACATCGCATACATACATGTCCAGCTTATCCTCTTCCCTCCTGTCACTTTCAAAAAGATGGCGGCTGTACAAAAATGACGTTTGACATTTTTGTTCCCCCTTGAATGTCCGTCCAACCGTTTGGTCGAGGAAAGTTTTCCACAAACTGTGTCCAGAAAGTTTTCTTCGAAAACTTCAAAAGGAAGTTTCTCCTGTTTACACACTGCCGAGTCCAAAAAACTCCTCCTCACACGTCCGGTCACAGAAACACAATCCAAAGGAAAGGGCGAAAGTTTATTTCATGATTTTTGTCAATTTTTTCAGCCAAACAAAAGTCAAGTGTTTGTTTTGTCCCTAGCAAAAGTGTTCGAAAACTATTTCGAAACTTTCGAAAAGAAGATTTTCTCTGAATTTGTGCTCAGTGTCCAACAAGTCAAAAGAGGATTTTCTCTTCTTTTGTTAGAAGTGCACCGAGTCTGAAGGACTTTGGGCATTTGTTTGAGTAATCGTTCCTTTTGAAGTTTCTAAGGCTGTGTCATGGCGGTTCTGCATCACGTCAAGATTGACAATTAGAAGTTCTCGCAGGTATCAATCGTGGTGACGTTTCAAAATGTCAAATGTCAAAGTGACAGCAGTGGTAGTGGATTCCAGATTTCTGTACTCCATCCACCAGAGGACATGGGAAAGGGAATGCTCTGAATCTAGGTTAAGAACCCCCTCACATCCCCCTCACACTCGTGGAACAACAACGTCAACGAGTGCGATGAATCTCCAATAACACTTAAGGGATTTGTGGAATTGTTTTCTATGGGAGTCTTTAATCACACAACCGCCCCCTCTCCCCGGCCCCGTCGTCATAATCCGAATGTGGGCCATTGTAATCCAGTTGAATCCCAACGAATTAAGCCGAGATCTGTCGATTGTTTTCGTTTCAATTTCAACTTCAGTTCTGTATGACAATTTGTCAAATCGAAGTGCCCCCCCAGCCCCCAGACGTCTGCCAAAATACCTGATTGAATTGCATAACCCATCACGGGTGAGTTACCTTTCAAACATTGCAGCAGCAGCAGCAATGCCGAAAACATAACGACAAAAATAAAAACTGGAATTCAGTTCACGAGCAGTGAATTATGGAAATATGGAAAGCGCCATCAACCCAGCAGACCCCGAAAACTCCTCGCAACCCCCACCCCCACCACGTGCATTGGTTCATTTCGTTTAATTGCGCTAACCCTTTGACACGGTTTCAGTGGCGGCGGAGAACGCAGAGCCCGAGAGGGAGAGGATTCGAAATCGATAAAGTGAAACTTCCACCGAAATAAAACACACTGGATGAGACAGTGGGATGGGGTTTCTTGGAAGTGAATGTCACGTTGTGGTTTGTCTGCAATACGTAAGATTCCAGCCAATCGGCCATTTTCGGGTAAATCCTTTTTTCCGAATTCGATTTCTAATTTGCCTCCCGCCGCCATCTTTACACCGTGGAGGTAAAGCCACAAAAAAAAATCATCATCCCCAATAAAATCCACCCCATCCCCCCTTTTATCCACTTCCGATAAAAACAAAATCAAATAAAATTTAATTCGGAAAGACAAATTATTATCCCCAGTGCTGCTCCCCGTGTGGAGTTTTAAATTTTTTCGGAAACTCAACCCGAGGGGAGTGGGGGGGGGTGGACGATTCCGGTTTGCCCAGGTCGGGTGTCCATTTTTCATTGCTCCCCCGTCCCTTGGGTATTCAAAATGGAAGCGAGTTTTTTTGGTTTGTCTCAAATTCGTTTTTGGCATGGGGCACAATCCCCGAGGGCAGTCCTTATTCAGAGGGGGTGAACGCAGGTTGATATTATTTAGAGACTCTTTAATGGGTTCAGGACCTTCCCGAAGGTCATTTGATGAATTTACACGAAAGGAGATTTGGCAGTTGCGATGCTATTTTCCGAACGTCACTGTCAAATGACAGATGGGATTTATTGGAGTGCGGTATGAGAGCTATGAGATTTGATCCTATTGCAACGAAAATTACTGCCAATGGCAAATGACAGTTGTGGTTAGAATGCTATTAATAAGATCTGTCAGCTGCGATGCTTCTTCTCCACGTCACTGTCATTATGACACAAATGAAGTATAAGAACTGTCAGTTTCAGTTATGCGACTAGAAAAGAAGCACCACAATTGTCGATTACGATGTTTGTACCTCTTGTGACTGTCAAATGACAGATGCAACTGAAATTCAAAAACAAGAAGTGTCACTTGGTCAGCTTTTTCTAAACGTCACTTTCAAATGACATTTTCGACTAAGAAGGACGAATAAGAATTGTCACTTGCAGTTGTATTTCCCGACCTCGCTGTCAAGTGACATATGCGACTAGAAGAGAATTGTCATTGACAGGTGACAGATGCAACTAAAATTCAAAAACAAGAAGTGTCACTTGATCCGCTTTTAAACGTCACTTTCAAATGACATTTGCGACTAGAGCGAGAATAGGAATTGTGCGTCTGCGAACATTGTTCCTCTTATCATTGTCAAGTGACAGATGGAAATAAATTTTGGAACCAAGAATTCTCAGTTTCTCCGCATCTACTAGACGATACTGTCAAATGACAAATGCGATCAGAACGAATATAAGGACTGTCAGTTGGATAGCCATTTTCTCACGTCACTGCTCAGTTTCGATGTAACCATCAAATGCCAGTTGCCAATGAAAGAGAAGAACAAAACTGTTGGTTGCAGAACTTGTTTCTCTTGTCACTGTCAAATGACAGATGGGAGAGTTGTCATATGCTTAGCTTCTCCCAGACGTGACTTTCAAATGACAGTTGCCACTGGAAAGAAATGTCAGAAATGTCTAGGAATGACTTGACACATGTGAAGAATGAGAATTGTCAGTTGCAATGACAGACAGTTGCCATGGAAAGAGAAGAACAAAACTGTTGGTCACTGTCAAATGACAGATGGGAGAGTTGTCATATGCTAAGATTCTTCCAGACGTCACTGTCAAATGACAGATGGAAATGTTGTCGTTAGCTAAGCTTCTTCCAGACGTCACTGCTAAATGACAGTTACGACTAGGCACATGTGGAAAATGAGAATTGTCAGTTGCAATGACAGACAGTTGCCATGGAAAGAGAAGAACAAAAACTGCCGGTTGCAGCACTTGTTTCTCTTGTCACTGTCAAATGACAGATGGGAGAGATGTCATATGCTAAGCTTCCAGACGTCACTTTCAAATGACAGATGCGACTGGAACGAAAATAAGAAATGTCAGATGGATAGCCATTTTCCTTCGTGACTGCTAAATGACAGTTGTGACTTGACACATGTGAAGAATGAGAACTGTCAGTTTCGATGACAGACTGTTGCCACTGAAAGAGAAGAACAAAATTGTTGATTGCAGCACTTGTTTCTCTTGTCACTGTCAAATGACAGATGGGGAACATGTCATTAACCAAGCTTCTTCCAGACGTCAATGTCAAATGACAGCTGCCACTGAAAAGAAATGTCAGAAATGTCTAGGTACGACTAGACATATGTGGAAAATGAGAATTGTCAGTTACGATGACAGACAGGTGCCATGGAAAGAGAAGAACAAAAACTGTCGGTTGCAGGACTTGTTTCTCTTGTCACTGTCAAATGACAGATGGGAGAGTTGTCATATGCTAAGCTTCTTCCAGACGTCACTTTCAAATGACAGATGCGACTGGAGCAAAATTAAGAAATGTCAGATGGATAGCCATTTTCCTTCGTGACTGCTAAATGACAGTTGCGACTTGACACATGTGAAGAATGAGAACTGTCAGTTGCGATGACAGATAGTTGCGACTGACAAAAAAGAACAAAACTGACGGTTGCAGCTCTTGTCACTGTCAAATGACAGATGGGAGAGTTGTCATATACTAAGCTTCTTACAGACGTCATTGTCAAATGACAGATGCGACTGGAGCAAAATAAGAAATGTCAGTTGGATAGCCATTTTCCTTCGTGACTGCTAAATGACAGTTGTGACTTGACACATGTGTACAATGAGAGCTGTCAGTTTTGATGACAGACTGTTGCCACTGAAAGAGAAGAACAAAACTGTTGGTTGCAGCACTTGTTTCTCTTGTCACTGTCAAATGATAGATGGGAGAGTTGTCATACGCTAAGCTTCTTCCAGTCGTCACTGTCAAATGACAGATGGGAGAGATGTCATTTACTAAGATTCTTCCAGACGTCACTTTCAAATGACAGTTGCCACTGGAACGAAGATAGGAAATGTCAGTTGGATAGCCATTTTCCTTCGTGATTGCTAAATGACAGTTACGACTAGACATATGTGAAGAATGAGAACTGTCAGTTGCGATGACAGACTGTTGCCACTGAAAGAGAAGAACAAAACTGTTGGTTGCAGCACTTGTTTCTCTTGTAACTGTCAATGGGAGAGTTGTCATATACTAAGCTTCTTACAGACGTCATTGTCAAATGACAGATGCGACTGGAGCAAAATAAGAAATGTCAGATGGATAGCCGTTTTCCTTCGTGACTGCTAAATGACAGTTGTGGCTTGACACATGTGTAGAATGAGAACTGTCAGTTTCGATGACAGACTGTTGCCACTGAAAGAGAAGAACAAAACTGTTGGTTGCAGCACTTGTTTCTCTTGTCACTGTCAAACGACAGATGGGGACATGTCATTTACCAAGGTTCTTCCGGACGTCACTTTCAAATGACAGATGCGACTGGAAGGAAAATGAGAAATTGCAGAAAAGTCAGAAATGTCTAGACACACGTGAAGAATGAGATTTGTCAGTTGCGATGCTATCTCCCGACGTCGCTGTCAAATAACTGTCAATGTCAGTTACAACTCATTTTCTCGATGTCACTGTAAGATGACAGATGTGACAACAGAATACCATTGTCGAATGACAGATACCCTATACAACTTAACAAGGCAGTGTCATTTCATCACTTCGAAAACATGCGCCATTTTGAAATAAAAATCAAAATGAAATTTACAATTTTATCACGTTAAGAGTGGATGTCGGCCATTTTGTTTGTTCTAAAATACAAATTCCTCTCGTTATCATCATTAATTGCGTAATAATGAATAATATTAAATTGAAATTAAAATGATCAAAGTAAACAATGAATCCATGTTTGTTCGCCCGACCCTCTCTCTCCCCCGAAAGCTGGTGCTCTTCCTCTCTTTTTTCTTAATTGAATCCACCGCGTTTATGTGTAATTAAATAAAATTAAAACGGTTTCAAGTGAATTTCTTTAATTATTTCGAAATTTCGAAAGGTGCCAGACAGAATTTCCCGAAGCGGCATTACGGTTGCCATGTGAATACTTGCCGAGTGATTATCTTATCTTGCTCGGCGTGGTGGTCGGTGCGGGGGCAGGGTGTAGGAAGACCGGAGGAAAAAATTGTTTTTATTACCGTGATTAATTAGATAACATGATAAGGTTGTAATCACTAATCACGGACTGACGTCACAATGATTGAATCGAATGACAGTTGTCAATTGAATTCTAATTAGAAACGTCAATATGTCAGAGTAAGTATACTTTCGGGCGTAGTTCTGGATTTTGTTTCATTTTCATTTTTCGAATTCGAATTCGAAAACGGAAATAAGATTTTCCCTCCATCTCCTGTCAACACGAAAGCAGGCAAAATAAAAAACCATTTAAAAATGGAGTAAATTAAACTTCCTGAAATCATCGTCATGGTAAATGTAGCAAAAATTTTCATGCAATTAACTCCGAAATAAGTGGGGTTCTATAGCTCCAATGAAAAATGTAAATTTAAATGTACACACACACACAGCTATATGTACGCCATGCTAATTTTGATCGTTCAGAGTCTCTGAATCTCAGAATCTTAGAATCTCCAAATCTCTGTAGCTGTAGCTGTAACCCTGTAATGAGAGAGGAGTGAGGGTGAGGGCTCTCTCTCTCCTTCAAAGTGACAATAATCTTTTTTCACTTATTTATTTGCATAATAAAATGGTTCGTATGTTGTGTGCGGCTTTGCGGAGAGGAGGTATTATGTTTATTTGAGTGAATGAGTACCCTGAGGGGCGGGGGAGTGCGGGGACAGATGATTTTTCATTTTCAAAGAATTTCATTGTTGGAAATTTTTCCAGAATGTTGGTAATATTATTTTGTGAATATTTGAATTCGGTGCGAATGCTTTTGATGTTTTGCTTGGAAATGAGATTTGAATAAAAATTGTGGGGCTACACCTAACTGTATTGCAGTGAAAGTATTTTCAAAAGTAAGCTCCCATACCTCCTGCTTCTATGGCATGTGTCAAAATGGGAGTGCATCTTTGTTTTTATTCGGGGTGATTCTCCCCAAACAGAATTCCGTCAGAAGAAATTTTAATTTCGAAACCTGTTTGAAGCCAAATCTGTCAACTTGCTTAGCAGAAAATCTGTTGACTTTTGCCACCAGAATACAGAAGTTTTCGAAGTCCAACAACAAAACGCACGGGATGTTTCATGAACGATCCGATCCTTTCAGCGAGTAATCTTTGGTAATTTCTCTCCTTGTTGGATGAATGTCAAATTGAAGGTTCTCAATGAAATGTCAACGGGAAGGAATGCAATTAATCTAGGTAACTCTGTTATTCAGAAGCATCTGTCAGTCATGTCATGTCCTCATATCCTTCAAAATGTGGCGATTCCCAGCGCAGTATGTCAGTGGTTAGAGCTTCTGCCAGGCAAACAGAAGACCAGAGTTCGAGTACCGACTGCTTTCTGCAAGAAATACAAAACAACTGGAATGGCCAGTGTAGCATCGTTGACTCCACGACCAGAATATGTCTGAATATGAAGCAACAGGAATGGACAATTCATGGAGCACTTAAGAGGCATCTTCAAGACTTAAATTCATCGCCCAACGAACTAATAATACAAGGAATGGAAAATGCACCAAAAAGTTTGAAGAGAATTTTCCTCAATTCAATTTCGAGTTGGGAATGTCAGTTGAACTCAGAATAACAGGAATGACAGAGTATTCACTCACATACAGTAAATGAATTAAAACAACAGGAATATGAAAATACCAATCAAAGGATCTCGGGTTTGACAGCTTGATGACCACCGCTCTACCATAAGAGAGTTGGTTCGATTTGTGTTGTTATTTACTCGATGGTTTATTGCTAGTTTCATGAACACACAACTGGCTGGCAATTACCCATTAATTCAATTTTTATTAGATCTGTCAAGTTGACATTCGTATATACAGTGATACCTCGAGATACGAGTTTAATTCGTTACGTAATCTTGCTCGTATGTCAAAGCAATGTGAAATGCGATTAATCCGCTCTAGCCCCCAAAATCCCACCTCAGTTGTTCTTGCTACGTGTTTTTGAATAAGAAAAATGCATTTATAAATGACAAATATTGTATAATAACCTAGTACTGTAACTGGTTTTATAAAGTGTATTTGTATTTTGGTCACTTAATCGCTACTGTATGCTTAATTTTAGTCACTACTTTTCTCTTCACTGGTTTTTGCTTTTTTCGCCGGATAACAGAAAACTGTCCAAGGAGAGTTTCTGTCTGGCCGTTCCTGTTGCTCGTGTTTCAAAGCACAACTGCGCTCGCTCGACGGCTCGTATCTCAAATATCTCGTATGTTAGGCCACTCGTACATATTTCCAATTCATCATGCTTTGTCGCCGTGTCCATAATGAGTCGCCATTTTGAAAATTATTCATTTTCAATCAAAGAATATTCGATACATTGATTGATATCGATACCATTGTTGACCGGATGGATTTTGAGTGATTGGAAAAATAATTTTATATAGATAGGTAGGTGGACGATAAAGTGTTTGTGTGGTTAACGCTTTTATTTTATTTATTTGTATACTGTATTTATTAAATAATTGCCGTGCACCGACAATTTAGTTGCGTGGCAATGGTGGCAGTGGTGGTATTCAATCGAGTGGAATCGAATACGATTTCAAACGATTGTATCAAAGGGCACAAATTACAAACTCATCAATTATCGGGTTTCATAATCCCTCCAATAGCAGGGGCAGGGTGACGGGTAGTTGATTGCAAACCATGACGGAATAATAGACAAACACTAGAGCCGCCATCATTTAACCCCTTTTCCCTAATGCGATTTACTGAATAGTATTCAATGGAGTTATTAATCGATTAATCGACTGAATAAAATCGTCTAAACTTATTGATACGTTAATTGCTTTTTAACTTTGTAGAGTCCACTATTATTTATTGAGACTTTTTACTTTGAATTGAAGCCCTTAAAGTGAAACGGATAGGAAATATGAGTGAGAGAGAGATAGAGAGAGAATTATGGAATTTAGATAAGCGCAATCTCTCCGTCATCAATCAAGCTTTATAATCAATATTTCTGAAACTTCTACGACCCATTTTGACAATCACTCTCCCGATTAAAGATGGGTGGGTTAACTTAGAAGAAAGGTCCGCCATTTTGAAAGCTCCATCAAAAGCTTTTACTTAACTGGGCAGTGTTGTGTAGTAACTCAAAATGTACTCGTGATATGTCAGTGGTCAGAACATCTGCTCGGAAAGCGCAAGGTAGCGGGTTCGATTCCCCGTCACGAAGCATTCAACATTTTCTTCCGCCATAATCTACAGTTGTATGAAAATTATTCATGCAGTGATCACTGAAGTGGATTCATTGGTACGTTCGACGCGTGCAGAACTAATTCGTCGCGAAGAGAGTATCTCTGCTCATGATTCATTCCTTCGTCGTGAATCTGACGCACTTTTTAAAACAATCCACAAATTGAACGAAGCGACGCGGAACACATTCACGGTGAAAACGAGAATCTTCCGCACGAAAGTTGAAGTTGGTTCGCCGCAAAATGAATCCAGCATGAGAGTTGTCAAATTTCCATATGAAAAAGTTCTGCACGCGTCGAACGTACCAATGAATCCAGCTTGAGGGTGGTTCATAGAATGTGGATTGTCATTCTCTTTTCAATGGTGGTCCGCCATTTTGAAAGCTTTTACAACAGAGCTTTTGGTGACGTCAATTTTCGTTAACAATGTATCCATGAATGATGACAGAACCTAAATGATCATTCCCTCATCAATGGTTGTCCACCATTTTGAAAGCTTTTACAAGAGAGCTTTTGGTTACGTCAATTTTCGTACACAATATATCCATGAATGATGACAGAACCTAAATGATCATTCCCTCATCAATGGTGGACCACTATTTTGAAAGCTTTCACAACAGAACTTTCAGTGGCACGGCAATTGTTGCTGGAAATCGTCAGTTTTCGTTAGCCATATATCCATGAATGATGACAGAACGTGAATTTTCAAGGGACGTTCACATCCTAAAGTGAAAGTGAAAAGTGGGTTTTGCCGTCACTCCTTCCCTGTGCACACACCTAAAGTGAATTTCCACCTTGTCCGTTCCCACTTTCGAAAACAAAAGCTCATATCCTTGTTTTCGAACCGAAAAAGTAGTTCTTGAAAAGTACAACAGATGGATTGATGCTTCGCTCCATATGCGAGTAAGGGATAAAAAATCACTGTCACGTTGTTCTTGTCACAACGCTCCTCGAAGAGTTTTCAGTAAACCAGTAATGGTTATTGAAAAACGTCAGTTTACGGTTGAGACTTGAACATTTCCTGAACTTTTATGTAACGACGAATTTAAGGATTGTGACATTTGTGACAATTGTCAACTGATGGATGAAAGGATGATTTAAAAAAAACTGTACCTCTTCCGCCACACCTTGTCCCCCACTTGATTTGTTCTTGACACAAAATCACCTCGATTTCCTTGAATCAAATATGAAATCCAAGATGGCGAAATGAATCACGGGCACACGATGACAATATTTACGTATTATTTTTAACGCATCTAAATTTGTCCGCGATTCGGTGACGAATGGCTGGGCTATTAATGGCGACACTGGTTGGTTTCGTTTTAAAAATACTCCCCCTCAGAATTTCCAAAGGGAAATACACAGTAGTCAGTAGTAGTCCCCCTGTTATCAAAATGGCTCAAAGGAATAAAAATAAGAAAATTGCTCGGGAAATGACAGATGTGTGTCTGTGTGTGTGTGTGTGTGTGTGTGTGGTCCGCCATATTCACTCGGAGTTTATTCGCCCGGCGCCATGACTCATTCCGTGTGACTGTCAAAGCGAGGGGATCCTGTGGTATTTTTAGTTTGCGTTTTGAGTGAAAGTGAAAACTTTGGTAGAAAGTTTTACCAACCAAAAAAAAAAAATTTTATTTTTAACAAAATCGTGTCACTTTTTTTTTTTTTTCTTTTTTATTTTTGAATTTCTCCGAGACTGCAACTGTCACCATCGGTGATGAATCACTCATGCTGTGAGCGGAATTGACGACAAATCTCGACGATCATATATTTCAAAATGGCGTCGCACGATCAAACGTCAGAATTTCTGAATTTCCTCATGGCGTGGGCAGGGAGTGATTTAATCACCTCCAAAACAAAATGGCGGCATGATTTATAAAAATTTGACAACATTTTCAAGATGTCTCTTATGTAATAAAATAAAAAATGAGACGAGGCCATGGAAATAAAATGGCGCCACCCACTCCGCCATTAGCAACCTGTTTTTAGAATTTCCTCTCGGGTTTGCACTAAACATTTTTAAGAATTCATAACATATCCATATATCATACATCATAACATATAAAAAATTTTATAATGGACACTGCCATTTTTTCAATATTCATCGAACCGCAATTGATGGCCGCCATAAATTTCTGAGAACAGTCTCTGACTCAAATCCGTGATGCATATAAAAACCTGGAGGGAAGTGGAGCACTCTTGATTTGGTGTTACTGCTACAGCTACCAGTTCTGCTGTTTTATCTTTCTCTTCTTCTTGTTGTGGTTGAAGGCGGAGGCATGATGGCTACAATGACTTATATGGGCAAAATGTCACATGGATTCCGAATACAAAATGGCCTGGATTCGGATACTCAACTGACAGCTGTTGGGGCCATATATAGCTCTGCAGATATTTCAGTTTAATGTCAGTCATCTCGTAAATTTTGCATTACAGTTTTGACATTACGAAGCAAACAGTTTCGGATTTACTTCCTTTTTTCGGAAACTTTGAATTGGAATTGAAACGAATGGAATATGGTGTCATGCTGGTGTTGGCGTATTTTCGAAAGGAAAATTTCATTTTGAGTAACTCCGAAAATTTTCATTTTTCGGAGTAATAAATTTATCATATTTTATTTTGGAAATATGTCAAAACCAAATACCTCGAGTGAATTTTACAATTGAAAATAACAAAAATCGAAAAATAAAATTTTTCGGAGTAAATCACAAATACTTCGGAGTCGAATAACTCAGCGTCCGAATGGAACAATTGAATGAAAATAGTGTCAAATGAAAGGGAAACGTTCAATCGAGTATTATGATTGCTTAGAACATGAATTTTATATGGACAATTCCGAAAATTCTGAGTTTTCTGTATGTCCGAATAATAGTTGATTTCTGAAGTGTTTTCCATTTTAAAAGACACTCGGATAATGGAAAATTAAAAAAAAATTTAATTCAATTTTTCGGAGTAAATCACAAATTTTTCGGAGTCGAATAACTCAGCATCCAAGCGTGATAATTGAATGAAAATAGTGTCAAATGAAAGGGAAATATTCTAGCAAGTATTATGATTGCTTAGAAAATGAATTCTATCTCGACAATTCCGAATATTCGGAGTTTTCTGTATTAACTCCGAATAATAGTTGATTTTTGATGTGTTTTCACTCGGACACTGGAAAATTTAAAAAAAAATGAATTCAATTTTTCGGAGTATATTACAAATTATTCGGAGTCGAATGACTCAGCATCCGAATGGAACAATTGAATGAAAATAGTGTCAAATGAAAGGGAAATAATCAATCGAGTATTATGATTGCTTAGAAAATGAATTCTATATCGACAAGTCCGAAAATTCGGAGTTTTCTGTATTAACTCCGAATAATAGTTGATTTTTGAAGTGTTTTCTATTTTAAAAAACACTCGGACAATGGAAAATTAAAAAAAAAATGAATTAAATTTTTCGGAGTAAATCACAAATTTTTCGGAGTCGAATAACTCAGCATCCAAGCGTGATAATTGAATGAAACTAGTGTCAAATGAAAGGCAGCAATTCGAGCTAGCACCAGATGTAATAAAAATAATGATTTTCACAAAATACGACAAACTACAATCGAATGAAAATATCGTGTCATGTGACGCAATAAAAACGAACATTTCCCCAGCAATTTAAAGCATTCTTAATAATATTATTCATAGTAAAATCACATTTACATGGTAATAGAAACCATCTGTGTCTCATACAAGTCGTTATTATGTAATTTGACGCAAGCATGTCCTTAAAATGTGACTCCGAACAAATGAAAGGGAATTTTTTCCTCATGCTTTAATTCGAATTAAATTGTGTCATATTTTTAATTAACACATGCTAAACTAAAACATTAACATAGAGAAGAAGAGATGGATGTAAAGAGAATCCTTTCTGAAGGATATGTGTGGCTTACCAGGATACAAGAAAACGTTAACACTTCCCTGCCATATCAACAGCAACGGCGTTTTGTATTTATGTATAATACATGACAAACAGACAGACAAGGACGGATTGTGAAATGTTACAAAACTGAATGGACTTAACCTTACCGAAAAAAGGGTTTTCGCTCCTTTAGTTTTTTGTTCTTACTATTATTATTTCTCTGACACACATTTGTGACACCATGGTCTCCTATTCAAACAACGTAACTCTGACACAACGTGCTACTGCTACTGCTCCTGTTGTGGTGGATAGTGGTAAACTGTGTGTACACGTGTTTCTTCTTCTTGATGTCCATTATCCTTGGATTCGCCATTATACAAACACATCCACCACAGCCTCTAGGGTCTCCCTATCCAGCCTTTTCAATTCAATTCATATTGTGAATGTGTCGTCCCGACAAAACAAAAACCCTGTTATATGCACAACATATCCAGTACAATAACCATTGATGGAATGTTAACAAAGTGACAACATGTTGCCAAACAAATATGAATGCTTTATTGTATCACTTGAAACGAAAAGCAGAAAACAAAATAAATACACTGAAACTAGAATCAACTATTAACATAGAAATTTCCATGTCCTGTGGCAGCCATTTTTGATAATTCCATTCGTTTTTTGTTCTCATCAAAATACACAAAAACTTTGTTCATTTCATATTAGTCAAACATCAAAAATTACAATTTTATTACGAGCAAAAGGTTATTTGAAAATTAGATTTCAGCAACTCGACTCGAGTGCTCGTATGACAGTGTGACGACTCAATATGTGAAGAAAACATGAAAGGAACGAAAAATGTGCTCAGTGGTTAGGGCATCCGCCCGGCAAGCGGAAGGTCCGCGGTTCGATTCCCGTTCACGTTTCTTCAACATTTGCCAACTGACAGTTGCGGCACTTGTGGGTGCACGTAACAGGTTCTGTCAATTTGACATCCCGTGCATTTTGTTGCTGGATTTCGAAAACTTCTGTTACCGTAACAGACCCGGAATTCGGCACACGGAGCTACTAAAAGCAAATTAAACTGTTTGGTAGCTTGCATTACAAACCAGTTACAGACTTGACTTGCAGCTACTCTTCTAAAACTCATTAGAAATTTCATATGCTAAGTTTGCAGCATTCTACGGAGTGTCCAAAGAAAGTTGTAAACTTTGTCGTAAGTGACTCGACAAGCCAGTCCGCTGGTGACTGATTACAAACCGGTTTCTAGGAATCACGAACCAGTTTGCAAACATTAGCGCTGTGTGTGGCGTTCGAGTCAGTAATCAGTTGCTTTCACCCGGAACTACTGTAATACCATAAGAGTGAGAAATGTCATTAAATTTAATAATGTCAAATAGTGAAACGCCATTGGCAAGTTCAAGGAGAGACCCTAGAACATGAAATCACAGGAATGGCAATATTCACTATTTGTGACGCAAATCGGGATGCAAACCCAGATCTTCTATAAAACTAACCGGACAGATGTTCTAACCACACTGGGTCAGTACCTGGATACATCCAGAGTAGGCTCGACACACAGCACAGTTCAGGGACACTGAGTTTTCACCATTGTATCCCTATCTCCCCGATTTTTACTCAGAGGGTACGTGATCCCAAGTGCCTTGGAATATGCAAGCAGGTTGTTCACACTCACCTCTTTGAGTAGCTCGGGATGGTTCATCGGAGTTGGGCATTTGCACAGGTTGTCATCTCATTTCATTTGATGCACAGAGACGTCAATCCATTCTGTGTCTAACTTTGACATGACACTGTTAGTATGTGACCCAACTGTCAAGGAGTGGAAAAACACGGAGTGATCCTAGATAATTATTCTGTTTTTCTCATGATTAGCCCTTCCTCATGATTTCCATTTCTTTGGTTGTGAATTGTTGCATACCACATGGCGTTTATTGAAATTTCCATTTAAATCTTCTAAAATCGAAAATTATTTAATTAAAGTATTTATGACAAAATTAAATGGAAAAAATTGAATTAAGAACGCCACCTAGTGACGAAAGTTTGAAATTTTATTTTTAAAAATGACACTTTCATTATGCACATGGCTGTCCTTGTTACTCTTTCACTTGAATATGAAAATTTTCCATGTTTTCCATCCTCCCTCGCACCTTAGCAAGTTCAGTGCAGTTGCAATTGGTGGGGGTTGAAGTTGATTAAAAAACAACATGTCACATCCCCCCTTTCCAACCTCACTCCACTCCCCCTTCCCTCGTCGTGCGTTGAATTTTCATTTAAAGTATGTCAAAAGTCCTCCATTTTGATTATGCATGATATGATTTGCAACACGTTTCACTTTGACAGGAGATGTTGCGGGGAGCGATGAGGGGCTCTAGTGTGGCCTCACAATGTGAAGTTTCTTTAATTTTCTTCTTCTTCTTCTTCGGATGTTTGTTTTTAATTTTTCTCCAGTTTTGTTTTTTGTATTAAACATAAAAAATTCACTAAAATTATGTTAATTTAATGCATTAAAGTTTTCTCGTGTGGAAAATTTAAGATTTCCTTTACTTATCCTGCCATCCATGTTTCCTACCTGTTTCTGTTTTTGTTTTTGTTTTTATTTCGTTAAGTTGCCTCTCCTCGTTCCCAGCCAGCGTTTTCCTCAAGGCGACTTTGGGCAATTGGGAAGAGGCGGTTTAAATCAGCAGTGGAGCAATGCGGTATGTTAAGTTAATCAGCAGAAAAATATCAAAACAAAAAATGAACACAGGAGTGTCGAAAACAAACCGACACACCACAACCCCCTCTGCAGGATGAAATTGATAAAAATAAAAAGGATGGGATAAGGATATTATGTTTAAATCGGATAATTTCTCACATTTCCTCTTGTGTTTGCTCGGTAAATTTTTTGTTGATTCACTAGTGGCGGCGTTTTGATTGATTTATTTTTGTAAATTGAATGAAAAAGGAAATCCTCATTTTATTTCGTTTGTGTGACGGATTAAAAATGAAATTTCCATTAAAAATTTTATTTCATTCAATTTGAACACAATTGAGCCTTGCTGAATGCGAAATTGAAAAATCAACTTTGATTCGATTCGACAATGAAATGTCGAAAACTCCGTTCTGCTACTGAATCGCCTTTGATTCAAGTCCAGTAGGAACAATCATGAAGCACATACTAAATGCTAAATGTATGCGATTTGACAGTTCTGTTCTGTTAGAGTGACCAAGAGAACACGACTACTGGGATATTTAAATATTCCTGTTCTGTTGTGGCGTAAGTCTTTCCATGACGAAATTTTTAAGAGACGCAAAAAGGCAGGACACTGCCTAAAGATGTGGAACGTGAATTGTGTGCAACAAAATTTGAATTTGATTCACGTGATCCTGACGTCTCCGTGATTAAGCGAGTTAATTCTGTCGGGATACGAAACAAAAGAAGAAAAAGGATGTGTTCCATTTCAAACAGGATACCTCTTGGCAGTGGGATTCTTTCTACGTACTATGCTTTCACATAATTCCAACGTTACTGTTATGCAAATATGAAAGCGCGCTAAATGAAACAGAGAGGAAGAGAGCAAACATCACCATTTTGTTTTTATCCTACACCAACCGAAATGCCAGTGATAATTCCTTTGTTTTTATCACGCCATCTTTAAATGTTGTGCCAAAATTGAAAATAATGTTTTCATATTTTCGTTGTTGTTGTTGTCATCATCAGCACGCCTTCATTTGGTCCTTAAAAGGAGTTTTAGAGGAAAAAAGTATTTTTATATAATAATAATAATGACAAAATGGCTGACAAAAAGCGGAAAAAAAAACATAAACGTAACATAGAAGTGTCACTAAAGCCAACCCGGATTAAAGGACATTTTGTTATGATTTGCTTGCGTCCTGGATCCAGATCCTTGCCATCCTAACACAATCCAATGGCATAACATGAAGGTTGAAATGATGTCTAATTGCTTGGGGTATCCTTATCCTTGTTCCCACTGTTGTTGTTGTTGTTGTTGTTTTATAAAGGATATGAAATTTAGATAAAGATGAAAATTTAAATTGAAATGTTTCATCAAAGACGATGTCCTGTTTGTGATGATGATAATGATAGTATTTCAAGTTTAAGGAAATGAGAATATGTATATAACTAGTTGGGTGAAAAGGATAAAGGATAACGGATAATCACATACAGAGATGAGAAATTATGTCCTGTAGGATTTAAAAAAGGACAA
The DNA here is from genome assembly GCA_963971475.1 of Chrysops caecutiens. Classification (NCBI taxonomy): domain Eukaryota; kingdom Metazoa; phylum Arthropoda; class Insecta; order Diptera; family Tabanidae; genus Chrysops; species Chrysops caecutiens. The sequence goes on from OZ020567.1 coordinate 75,407,543, forward strand.
AAATTTTCGGTTTTGCAAATTGAAATATTAATTATTAAATAAATTTCATTTTTTAATTGATCATATCCTTAATTTTTCATTTTAGAACATGTCCTGGAAAAATCCTATCATGGTTTAATAAGAGAGAACGAGACATTTGTCGAGATAACACCATTAATAAAAGTTGACGAGCAAAAAGTTTGTGATTTTCGTATAATTAAGAAGCTTCATCACGAAATACCATTTCAGGTAAGTTAATAAATTAATAAATGAAAATATAATAATAATTATGAATTAATTTCAGATTGAATTGGTTAACAATTTGGGAATACTTAAGGCACGACGTACACTTAATTGTGAAAAACGTAAAAGCTATAGATTTGAAATAGCTGCTAAATTTTGTGATGGTACAACATCAGCTAGTGCTAATGTACATATATCAGTTATTGATATAAACGAATATGCTCCAACATTTCTACAACCATCATATGTAACTGAAGTCGATGAAGGACGTCTATATCAGGAGATAATACGTGTTGAAGCTAATGATAAAGATTGTACACCATTGTTTGGTGATGTTTGCAAATATGAAATTTTAAATAATGATCAACCATTTGCTATTGATAATGAAGGATCAATTCGTAATGTTGAACCATTATCTCATAAAGTATCACATAATCATATTCTATCAGTTACTGCATACGATTGTGCTATGAAACAATCTGCTCCGGTTATGGTTAATATTAAGGTTCGTCGGGTTTGTGAGGCACGATTGATGAATGTTCCTGAACGTATTGATTATACTGTAAGTATATTCAATCAATTCTCTTCTATATAACATACTATTAATCATGTTTATTGAGATTTATTATCTTATTCTTTTTCATTCCAGACTTATACCACTGAAAGCTTAGCCCTTTTCCCTGACATTCATTTGGAATTGTGTGATGTCCATTGTGACAATGAGGACATGATTATTCACACTTCAGTTGGATTGAAGGTTGCTCATTTGTACATTGTACCTAATATAAGTGCTACAACTATTATCATTGTTAACACTACTTAAGACACATTAGTTGATTTCAATTATATTTTATTTATAAACTACTATTAACTAAAATCAATCCGAGTGTGAGACAATTTTGATTTGAAATGAAAATATTTCTGTTTTTTACATGATTAACATAAGTTTTCAAAATGTTAACCACATTACTATTGAGATATATAATTAAATTGTAATTAAATTATATTATAATAAGTAGTGGTAAATTGGTAATATCGAAAACCCTGACTGTGTTAGAAGCGTTTTAAAACTTACTCTGTTTTCATATCTACTGTCAGTTTTTATTTTAAGACATGGCATGTTGGTTTTATTTAAAAATAAATTAGAACATGACCATCGCGGGGCTGTAACGAGTCTATAGACATTTCATTGGTCAAAATCCATTCAGTAGTTTAGAAGCTACAAGGTTTTATACCCACGGTTTTTCAATATCTTACTAAGTAATCTTCCTAATATTGATAACTTGATCATCTAATGTGTCTCATCTTCTATTAGAAATGAGAATATTCTGTTAACAATTACTTATATATTGATTTATAACTGATTTCACAGACAAAACACATTTCATTTGGATGCGATCGAGATGTAACACAATGTTCACGTGGACATAATTTGATTGATCTAATGCCAAAAGGTACAGAATGGACAAAAGATCTGAGTTATGATGAAGGAATCGAACCAGTATTTCATTTCGATGGTACATCTGGTGCAATTGTACCAGAATCCCTAGTGCCACGACATGATTTTGCATCACATCCATTTAGTATTGTGACAATGTTCCGACATTTTAGTTTATCAACAGCTAATAAACATGCTAAAGAGCATATTATATGTAGTGCTGATGATCACAGTAAGTTAATTGAATAATGTAATGATTGTAATAATGAATATATATTTTATCTTTTAGAAATGAATCGTCATCACATGGCATTGTTTGTTCGGAACTGCCGTTTAATATTATTATTACGTAAAAACTTCAATGAAGGTGATTTGAACATTTTCAGTCCAGCCGAATGGCGTTGGAAGATATCACAAGTTTGTGACAATGAATGGCATCATTATGTATTGAATGTTGATCTACCAAAAGTTGAACTGTTCATTGATGGTGTTAAATTCGAATCATCAGCTGAAGATCGTCATAGTAATCCAGAAGTAATTGATGATTGGCCATTGCATGCAGCGCATGGTGTTAATACAACATTAACAATTGGTTCATGTTATCAAGGATCAGAGAATCGTTTGAAACATGGTTTTAATGGTGACATATCTGAGATAAAATTATCCCTTAACAATGTACTATCATTGGAAGATGTTAAATGTGGTATTAATTGTGCTGAACATTTAATACCACCACCAGAACAATATTTAGAATCAGAACAACAAGTTCAATCGAATTCACAATTTAATGAGATTTATATTGAAGGTAGTAATAAGAGTAATATTGAAACTCTATTACAGAAAATTCAATATATCAATACAAAACAGAATCCAACAATTGGTAGACGTAATATTGAAATACGAACAACATTAACTTGTCCAAATCAAAATGCAATTCGTCTACCAACAATTGAAACATATATAATGGTGAATGGACCACCATTTGTAATTCCAACAAAAAGTTCTTCGGATTTACATAAATTAGATTCTAAACAACTTGCTGATGAAGATAAACCGAAAATTATAATAACTGGAAATCCAAATCATTTAGTATCTTATCCAGATATAAAAGAAGGTGTAAGAATTTTAGCTAATATCAGTATTACAGTTTATTCTGCTGGTTTAGCACAACAAAATATCCAAACTCTTGATTCATGCAGTGTAAGTGTATTCCCAAGTTTGAATCCAGATCATGAGGAAATCGCTTTAGATGGTGATGAATCACTTTCAACAACACTTGATATTAAGACAAATATTAATAAAGAAGGTGTTGAAATGATTGGATATGATACAATTGAGAATTATTTAGATGTTTTGAAAGCACTCGTATATACTAATAAGAAACCAGCATATTATCTAAATCGCGTTTTTAAACTAACTTGCTCTCAAGTCAATTCTAGATTCAAGAGTGCTGAATTCACATTGACATTAACTGTATTACATCCAAAACAAACAATTTCTACTACAACAACATCAACTTATTCACAACAGCATGGTTAGTTAAATAATATATTTATTATTTTCTTTAATAAATTAATAATTCTATCATTTTCGGAACATGTATATAGATCAAAATATGTTTGCTCATGCTATGGTTCATTCACATGACGTACAAGAACCTAAATCTCGGGTTCATGCAATTGTTCGTAAAGGTAAATTAAATATAATTCAATATTAATTAATTTATAATGTTAATTTATTCAATTCACAGCACAAAATTCTCATCCAACAATGTTGATCATTGTCATATGCGTATTCTTTGTCATATTGTTGTGTGGTGTGTCTATTGCTCGTTTGAGGAATAGCAATCATAAATATATGGAAAGGCATCAACCTTGTCCGAAGGTATAACTATTATTATTATTATTATCATTAATTTTATTTCAATTATTTATATTTATTCAGATTGCAACAGAACAACTCGATTGGGATGATTCAGCACTAACGATCACAATTAATCCCATGCAGAATGATGTTGTCTCCGAGGAGAGCTCAGATTCAGACAATTCTGATTCTGATGATGAGGAGGGTAACTGGGAATTTTAGAAATTTTCTTAATAAATTAATATTTAATTTAATTTAATTTAATTACTCACTAATTTCTCATTATTTCAGTATTGAATGGAAAGTACAAAAATGTTAGTCAACTAGAATGGGACAACTCAACAATGTAAATAGCATTTTGGCAAGATAGAGAACGAGATAATAGAATGCGCAGAGTTTAAAAATAAGTTTTATATACTATTCGGTTAAAATTAATGAAAAATTTAAAAAAAGAAAACAAGAAAAAAAATTTAAATACAAAAATGTTTCTAAAATGGATTTGTTTGTTTTTGGATACAAAAGTATAAAAGAAAAATTAAATAAATCCAACAACAACAACAACAACAACAACAACTTTTCTTTGCTATTAATATACACACGCAAACAAATTCATTTTTATGAATTTAAATTTAAGAATGAAAATGTGTAATAATATTAAAACAAGAGTAAAACACAAAGAATAAAAAGATTTTTATTTTTAATTATTTCACAACAACATTGTTAAGTATTTTTTTATTGTTAAACAAAAAGCACATTATTTAAATTTAATGGCAAAGTTTAAAAATTTAAGAAGCATGCAACAGAACGAAGGCGAAGATGATGATGATGATGAGAAATGAATTTAATATTTTATGTTGGTTTATTCCCATTGGAAGTTAAATGAAAAACTGAAAGATATAATATTTAATAAACAAGAAAGAAAAATTATAGAATTAAATAAGACTTGAAAATTTATGTATTGACATTTCAATAAAAATTCAAATAGTCGCAAAAATACGGAAGCCATTTAAAAAGAAGTTTCAACAAAATTTGAACATTTGAAATGAAATTGAATGAAATGAAATGAAATGAAAGCAAGCAAAGCGACAAAGACAAGTAGATGAAAGAAAACAAGAAATGTTTCATTTAAAACACACAAAAAAAAACTTTAAAATTAAAATTAAAACTTAAAAAAATCAAAGCAAAGCTGAATCTAAGTAAAGTAAAGTAAAGTAATGTGGTAAACGTTAAAGTTAGTTTAAGAACTTAACACGTAAGAGAAATAAAAAAGACACACACACACAATACATACATACATGCATACACACAAAGAGTTTAAATTTAAAAATGACAAGTTTAAGAGAAATTTTTGTTTTATTATATTTTGTTAATAGAGAGAAAAGAGAAGATGAATTTTCTGATAAAAATGCATTAACACAAAACAACTACAAATCAAAAATTGATAAAATTGAAAAAATTGAAAAAATTAAAAAGCAAAAACGTGTAATTTCGATCCCATTTCTGTGAGCTTAAAATTCTATATTATATACGACAAAATAAATATATATAAATAAAAGAAAAACAAATAAATACATATATATATATATATATATGAATGCAACAGAGAAACTAATAATTATGTCTAAAATAAAATTAAGCAAATGCCAGAACAAATTACAATTAAAATTAAATAAACACAAACACATACATTTACTTAACAATACAATACATGCAAGAAACAATGTAGTATTGATACAATATATATATATATATATATATAAATGTAAAAGCATTATTTCGTATATTCGTATATATATAAATATGTGCAGCTACTGCGGTAATGATTGTAAACAATAATTATAATAATAACGATAATAATAGTAATTAAAACACACAATACACAATTCATGCTTGTAATACTGTAAATCATAGACGGAACAGAACGTTGTAACTGCATCAAATTTCTTTAAAACAAAATATTAAAAAACAGCATCTTTATATTTGTATCTGTATAAGGTAATAATGTGCGTCAGGAAAATAAGGGAAACTTCAAATTGAATTAATCGTTAAACCTGTTAAACTTACAATCATTTCAATTAAATTAAATTATTTTAATTGGCAAATGTTAATTTTCGAAATGATTTTATTTCAAAATGCCATACTATATCCCAGTTGATACATGTATGTTTCACTTGTACCATTCCGTGATGCATTTAATGTCAATTAAAAATGACATTTACATTTGAAGATGAACAATATCATATTACAGTATAAATGTTAATAATTGGATAAACGTGATTTTTGTGAGTTTAAAAGGTTTACACGCAGATTAATATTGTGAATCAGTGTCAATTTGAAATTTTTTATTGGGAAAATATTACAAGAACTATACATATATAGTACTATATATAATTTAATTTTTATTTATTAATTAACCACTGAAGTTTCATCTTTGATTTGAAATTTAAGTAAAATTTTCGATCTTAATAAATGAAAATCAACTGAATTTTCCCTAGTACATATATTATGTGTGTTTTCTATTTGATTAAATTAACAAAAAAAAAAAAAACAAAATCAATCTCCGAACTTACACAAAACAAAATGAACAAAATATATATTTAATTAAAAATATATTATAAACCGCAACAAAATAGATACGCCATTTTTAGAATGATACGGATGGGTTAATATGCAAAATAGTTTGATAAAAAGAAAATTTGCATTTTTATAGCTGTAAAAATAAAAGAAAAAAAAATGAATACATAACTAAGAATTAAAACTAATAAATATAGAAGAGAAAAGTTTAAAAGTATAAAACGAAAATATATATATATTTAAAAATTAACCAAATATAGTCCGTCCAATAGGATTTGTTCTGTCTCAGATAATGTCACGATGGGTCTGGTTTGGCTTATTATATTTTTATATAATTTAATTAATTAATTTAAAATTTTCTTTAATTGCAATTGAGAAAAAAGAAACATTTAAAAAGAAAAATTATTTATAAAAATTTTTAAGTTATACATGAAATTATTATTTTTTAAATATTGTAGTAGTAAACGCTTACGCTTTTTCGAAATGATAGTCGATTGCTTGGCTTAAGATCGAAATTAAAATGTTTAATTATACTTTTAAGAGAGTAAAAAATTATTTTGTTTTCATTTGTTAATTAAATATAATTTCATTTTTTTTTATAAACATAAATACAATAAAAATAAATCCAATAAAAAATTTCAAATTTTTGTACATATAAAAATTTATGCACTTATTCTCATGTGAAATATTTCGTATATTATTTTTTCACTTTTTCAATACACCAACAACTTAATTAACAAAAGCACTAATGATTAAAAACAAAAAACTATAAAAACTATAAAAACTCTTTAACACAATTAACAAAAACAACAAAAACATATTCAAAGTATTATGAACAAAAATGAAAATGTTGTCTTAGTGGGGGATGGTAATAGAAAAACAAATTTCCAAATCTAGAATAGAAAATGGTGAATATAGTAAAAAAGAAAAAAAAAACATGTGGCGATAAATAATTATTAATAATAACTTATACGTATTTGTTTCCTTTTTGATGTGTACACGTTTAAATGTCGCTTAAAAATAATTAAATAATTCTTAAAAACAAAACTATGCTTTAAGTGCCATAACTACTACTTCCATTTATTTATTATTCTGTTGTTCTGTTCAATTCAATGATATATTATTATTATTATTACTATTATTAACAAAATCTTTAAAAATGCTTTTTGAAATGCACAAATAATAACTTGCAAATAAAATGGCTTTTATTTTATTATTTTTAATATTAATAAATTCACTTGAGCCAATCTCGAATGGAACCACTGCTTTTGATCAGCTTTTAACTGCTTTCAATGTGTTCATTTATTTCCCTTTTGATGCGGCAGCTATAATTATATATAATTTCACTAAAAATTTAATTGTTTTGGTGGATCGAACACGCTCTGCTTGGTGTCTGTTGGACTGGTGTAGAATTTTTTAAAATTATCTCTTATCATTTCTATTCTGTTAAAGTTATTGTTAAGTTTAAATTGTTTCAATGATGAGTTTGTTCAATATATAACTATTTCGTCCAATTAATCCATCCGGCGCAATGGTACTGCCATCTTTGTTCGCCTCTTGTTGATGCCTGTTCTCCATGGGAAGGATGAATTTAAAGATTCCTCTATGTCATATAACTCTCAAGGTTGATTCTTTAATTCCAGTTCCTTAAATGCAAACGTCTGATGTCGTTTTGCAAATTTTCAAATTAAATATTTCCTCTAACAAACAACATTCGGCATGTGTATCATTCACACGTCATGCATTTGATCTTGTCGCATTCACATCATACATGATGAAATTTTCTTCAATTCCACTTCCACAACAGTGAATAACATATTCAACACATTACAGTGGCATACATCATGAGATTGGCAAGATAACATTGTCCATTTTAAATAATAAACGAACAGTTGAAATGTGTTCATATTTGTTGCTTCAATCAAATCAAATAAAAACACTTTAATACATTAATAATTAATTTAATTAACTGCACAAAATATAAAACAATTCAATTTATATGTATGTACATGCTAAACTGATTGTGTGTCGAAGAAATTCTTAAAAATCAAAGCAATAAAAATCTGAAAAACTCAAAATCAAAGTTAGATAATATAAAATTTAGTTAATTTTAATTATTTTAAAATTAAAACATTGTTATTCTTGCCGTATTTGAATTGCCATTTTTACGTTTTTATAAATATTGATTCATATGTTCAAAATGAAAGTATTAAAATGAATATAATTATTTAATTATGAATTCTATTAAGAAATTTTAGTCAATTTGTCCCCATTTTTAAAAATATATTCATGTATTATTATTATAATTATAATTAATTATGACTTCCGTATTCCTATTCGATATGCTGATGTATTCCAATAAAATTTTACATGTATATATATATTTATATATATATATATATGAGACACACGCAAAATAAATGAATTAAATTAAAAACAAAAATAAATACATATATCACGCAATTATTAAGTGTATAAAAGTATGTAAATTACTGAAATTAAAACTACTGCTTTTTGTTGTAATTCAAACAATACGAGTATTGCTGCTGCCTCAAAAATGAAATTATTAAATAATACAAAAAAAAATTGAATAAATAACAATAGTATAAAGGCGTCCCACATCAATAACTGCTATTTGTAATGTTTAATAAATACATAATTAAAAATGCATATTGATTGTATGTATGTGAACTTGTTAAGGAAATTAAAAATTAAATAATTAAATTAAATGCTTTCAACAGATATTCATATAAAAGATATTGTACATGGTGAATATTTGAATTTTGATCTTGAATCAAATAAATAAAAGAATAATATATAATTGATGTATCATTTAAGTAATATGTTTTCATTTAAAGATTCGGGGACATATCTTAAATTTAAATATAATAAATAAAAACATAATATATAAAATATAATTGATTGATTAACTTTGAAATGGGACTCCCTTGTATATACGTATCTATATATATATATATAAAAATAAAACAATTAAAATTCAAATTGAAATGAATTGATTAAGACCAGATCAATATGATATAATGCTTACTGATTATAATAATTCAATAATATTATATGTATGTATATATATATATATATATACATTTATATATCACACACTAAGAGCAATCGAATAATTAATAATGATAAGCATTTAATGTAACCCACACAAGAACAAACAATAACAACATAATAAAGAACTAGAAAAAGATGAACTAGAAGAAGAAGAAGAAGAATAAGATTCCATAAAGAATAATTAAATAAAATAATTTAGCAGCTTTAAACTAAAACGAAAATGATGGAAAATTGTAATTGAATAAAATAAATCATTTTTATTCTTGCAATTGAGAAAATAAACAACAATTCAAAGAATATAATTATTATTATTAAAAATAAAAATAAAAACTTAAAAAAAAACAAACAAACAAACACAGGAAATAATGAATAAATTTCAAAATTATTCCATCAATAACGTTAGATAAGTGGAACAAAATATATGAGAACAGAATAAAATCAGGATAACACAGAGAGACAGCCATGTTTTAATTAAATTTTTATTTCATTTGTTGAGTGACATTTCGAATAAAATTTGACAGCTTGTTAACGTATGTTATTTAAATGTCAAATTGTATGTGTTAACGCATCGGGGATTTTCACTCGAGACTGTACATTTGACATATATTATACATGCATTTCGTTTGTTGAGTGACATTTCGAAAAAAAATTGACAGCTTGTTAACATAAGGTATAGAAATGTCAAATTGAATGCGTTAACGCATCGGGGATTTTCACTCGAGACTGTACATTTGACATACACTATACATGCATGTCATTTGTTGAGTGACATTTCGAATAAAATTTTACACCTTGTTAACAGAAGGTATAGAAATGTCAAATTGAGTGCATTAATTCATCGAGGATTTTCACTCGAGACTGTACATTTGACATATACTATACAGGCATGTCATTTGTTGAGTGACATTTCGAATAAAATTTGACAGCTTGTTAACATAAGGTATAGAAATGTCAAATTGAATGCGTTAACGCATAGGGGATTTTCACACGAGACTCTACATTTGACATATACTATACATGCATGTCATTTGTTGAGTGACATTTCGAAAAAAAATTGACAGCTTGTTAACAGAAGGTATAGAAATGTCAAATTGAGTGCATTAACTCATAGGGGATTTTCACTCGAGACTGTAAATTTGACATGTATTATGCAGGCATGTCATGAACGAGTCAAGGCCTAGCTAGCGTCGAGGCATCAAAGATTAACACCCTGACGCTTGTCCAATGCAGGAAGTTCAAAAGGACAAGGCCCACGGTAAATAATGCAAAACGAAAAAACCGAGAGACAAGTTCATGTCCCAAAGGACACATCTTGATTACACTTGAAGTCAGCCATTGTAACACGGTAAAAAAATAAAATATAGTACAACCGCATTGCTGTCATCATTGAGACAATATTGAAAATGTCGCCCAGCTCTTAATAGTTTTGTAATAAAAACGTTTCAACACTTGTCTTGCATCTCAAGAGACACATGACGTCATATCCTGTTGTGCAGCACCAGCAGCAGTAACATTTCATGTTGTCCTTGTGCACAAAAAGAAAATATAAAATAAAGATGTCTTCCTTGACACTTAGTTACGTTTATCTTGAATTTGTGGAGGCTTTTCTAGGTCATCGTTTGTATACGCGCCGCCTCTGTCACTGTCTCCGTGCTTCCTCGGTTTTATGTAGTACATGTACCAGTTTAATTATGACAGGACGATGAAATCGTTAATTTAAAGTCGCTAAAGGGGTTATAATGACAGTAAAATGGTAGCAGTTTAAAGTTTCTGACTTCCTGGCATAAATCGTGACACAGAGGCGTAGTATTAGGAAGGGGTATGGGTTCAATTATGAATAGAAGACATTTTTTTCCCAGAAGGATAATCATCTCATTGGGGAGGGGGATGGCATCACAAAAAAAAAAATAAGATGGAAAAAATGGACATCGTGTGGCTATTGTTGCCTTTCACCATAAGATTGAGGTTATGCGCAGTTAACCAGGAGCCAAATACAGAGAGAGGAGATTCTCGGATTCTCGGATTCTCGGAATTATCAGATACACATGGACATTTGCCACTGACACGTGAGCTTAGAGCAGATGCTAATACCCACCTCGAAGTGGTGATGACAATGCTGCCACCATAAGAACCCCTACCGATTGTGGAACACACAAAAATTTGCCCCCACCACAATTTGCCACTTGTAAAAGCGCATGTTGGTCAAAGAGTAACGATTAGATTAATTTTTCAAGTCGGTTGTGGTAGTGGTGGTAGCGGTCGTTACACACAAGTACATAACCTAAAAAAAAAAATTGTAAATTTTGCCCCCCATCCCCATCCCCCCCCCCTCTCCATCTACACAATTTCAACATCAAGTCACATGAGACAGACAGACTTCTGTTGCAGACATTATCTTGATTTCACATGGAGGAACTGTAGTGGGAACAGGAGGTGGAGAATTTGTGCCCCCCCGACAAACATGACTTTTGCCAAAACAACAAGTGTATGAAACGCATGACGCATCGTGTGGAACCTCATAACGAGCACGTGGCAATTGATATCGAAATTCTAGTGTTAATACCCTCAGGCTCAGGGGAATGATTGTCACGCGAATTCCAATATAATCAACTCCAATAAATGTGTATCCTTTGAGAGCAAACAGGATATCGCATTATCCAAGAAAAGAAAATTAAACAATTCCGCCTCAAATCCAGGCCTTATGGCTTCATCCAATCAATCAATTAATCAAAACTACTAATACACACAAGCAAAAATCATGGCGGACAATTTTCCATCAAATCAAACTCAAAACAATAAATGAAAAATTTCGACAAATTTATTTTAAATATTTTCGAAACTAAAAGTACTGGCGCCATTCAGTCTACCCCACAAAAGGGCATTGTCCGCGTACACATTTGTATGTATTTGTATGCGTGCCCGTTTATACGTGACATTCTATTCAATTCCATGGGGACGATTCTATTCCACACTGTGTGCGATAAGATGAGAATAAAATATATGGTTATAATAATATTAAAAATGATTTATGGGTTTAATGTCCTACAATTCGGAATTTGGTCATTTCCCAAATTCGGTATCGGCGACATGATCCGGTTGGCCGTTAACATATGTACGTATGTGACAGATTGAAATATATCTCTTGTATCTGTCAGGCACGGGGCCAGAGGTGTGATGGATAGTGGAAAAGTTCTAAAAAGAAGGAGTACATTCGCAAACAACAAACTTGTCGAAAGATGAGTTTAGTTAACGAAAAGGCGAGAAGTCGGTTCATTTTGACAGCTTGTGTTGTGCTTCACTGTCTTTCATCGCAAATCTGTGCAATCGCGGTTCCGTCCCGAAAGAGTGACAACGGAACCCTACTAATATCACTTCGATGTACATCCTTCTGTCACGGGGCTGTATCGCTTGAACCATAATAGGTAGACACTTCAAATTTTCACAAATTGTATATTATTATGGCCGTTGTAAGAGCAAATATTTGTGTGGCGGTACTCTTTATTGTGAAGACATCTACGACACATTCGATGACGGATAACGGGTAAAAGAGGTTTCAAGGAGACGTTCACATCCCAACGTGAAAGTGGAAAGTGAAAGCTCTTCGCTCTTCGGTACAAGGATAACGTGAGAGTGATTTTTTATCCCTTCCTCACATATGGAGTGAAGTATCAATCCTTCCTTTTCAACCGGAGAATCCATCTGTTGGATTTTTCAAGAAATACTTTTTCGATTCGAAAACAAAAGACGTGGCTCTGTGTCTGTCCCTGTTCCGGACAGCTATCGAGATCACGCGTTGTTATTGGAATACATTCAAAAATCTATTACGTCAAGATCCAGGGCATAATAAACCACGGCTAAGGATATGAGCTTGTTGAGCGGAAGTGGGAACTGACAAAGTGAAAATTGTTCCACTGTATGTAAGAAAGTGACAAAACCCACTTTCCACTTTTACTTAAGATTGTGAACGTTCCTTTACTGTACTGATAAAGTGGAAATTGTTCCACTGTATGTAAGAAAGTGACAAAACCCACTTTCCACTTTTACTTAAGATTGTGAACGTTCCTTTACTGTACTGACAAAGTGGAAATTGTTCCACTGTATGTAAGAAAGTGACAAAACCCACTTTCCACTTTTACTTAAGATTGTGAAAGTTCCTTTACTGTACTGGCAAAGTGGAAACTGTTCCACTATATGTAACAAAGTGGCAAAACCCACTTTCCACTTTTACTTAAGATTGTTAACGTTCCTTTATTGTACGGATATCTGTTGAAAAATCCAGCTTGTTCACCGTTTGAAGTGGGAACTGACAAAGTGGAAATTGTTCCACTGTATGTAAGAAAGTGACAAAACCCACTTTCCACTTTTACTTAGGATTGTAAACGTTCCTTTACTGTACTGACAAAGTGGAAATTGTTCCACTATATGTAAGAAAGTGACAAAACCCACTTTCCACTTTCACTTAAGATTGTGAACGTTCCTTTATTGTACGGAAATCTGTTGAAAAATCCAGCTTGTTGAGCGGAAGTGGAAATTGTTCCACTATATGTAAGAAAGTGACAAAACCCACTTTACTTAAGATTGTAAACGTTCCTTTCTCCATTTTGAAGAATGTGTCAAATTTGAAATCGTAACGGTCATTGAACAAATGCCAAACGAATGGCACCTTGTGTCGTTTCATATTACGATAAGAAAAATACTCTCCACTTCCCAGTCCCTCTCTCACTCGCACTGTTTCTACGTCTTTTTGGGAAAACTTTTCCAATCTCACAAATGCAATTAAATTCATTGGAAATTTGGCGTCGTACCTACATATAAAGCAAGGAGGGAATAATTAAATTTTCCGAAATTCAAATCAAAATCAACAGAATTATAAAAATTCTTAGTAAAAGCTGTGTGAGCTTTCATCCCCCGTTTGTCATTTGGAGCTTCCGCAGCCGAAGCTTTTCTGTTTCTGTGTGTGTGCGTATTGGGGAAAAATTTTCATCTGCAGCGGGAAAACACTCAACATGTACTACGTTTGTGTAATAAATTAAAAAATTCCTTGAAAAAGGATAAAAATTTTCCCTACTCCCAGTAGTGAAAAGTTGAAAACACTCGCAATGTGGATTTCATTGTGTTGGTGGTAGCTCCTGTCCTACCTATCGCTGTCGTGCTGTGACTTGAGTCTCAGCGAATCGTGTGCCGAGTGGAAGTTGCAAAAGTTTTCAGTGATCAGTTTTCCACATTTTCCGTCTGGTTAAAGTTTGTTTGGCTCTGAAATTGTCAGCAAAACGTTATTTTGGTGTGGAAAATCGGAAAAAAAGAAAAATTTGTAAAGAATTCCTTCACATTTTCATATCTTTGGTTTTGTTTTGATGAGGAAAATTTTGAATTTTGAAATTTTCAAATTTTCCAAAGACGAAAATTTTGTGATGAAAAAAAGTTTTTTTATTTAAAAAAAAAAAAAAAATTTTGTGAAAAAAATTTTTTTTTCTTTCGTGAAAATACCGCGACCGCGCACAACCCAATGCAGAAGCGGAAACTTTCAAAGAGAACACAAACGAAACGAAACGAATGGAATGGAATGGAATGAAATGAGCAAATAACCGAGCACTTACTCTGTATCTCATCGAGTTGAGACACACTCGGAGAGAGTGAGAGTGAGAGTGAGAATTGATCAATTTGATTTGTGTGCGAGTGAAATGCAAAATGGACATTTTGAATTACCAACGACGCAAACGTCGTCTGTCACATTTACATTGAGGTTCCTTTGCACGTTCCATTTCCATTTCATTCCGTTCTGTATTCCTGCTGTCACTGTCGCTCTTCTTGTCATTCACACTCTTCTCGTTCTCATTCTCATTCTCATTGTACCGTTGTGCTTGTCGTGCCCGAACCCGAACACTGCCCGACCACGGTTTTATGTGAAAAATAAATTTTTTGGGAAAACTTGCTGCGACCCAAAGCGATACGAGTTACAGTCAAAAGTTGCGTGAAAAGAGGATCACGAAAGAACTAAAGTGGAGCATCACGGAGGAAGAAAATAAAAACAAAATAAATAAATAAAAAAAAAACAGTGTCACGAATTTGATCAACTCTAGCAGAAGTGGTTCTATATTTCCTTCAAAAGTGTGGAAAACATTTTTAATTATTTTTAAGAATTACAGCAAAACAAAAATTTATTTAATTAAAATTAATTAAAATTTTTATCCTCTTCCTCGCAACTGTATTTTGTGCGGTATTGACAAGGTGTTGTGTGTATTTTTAAGAGTAATTTTTCAGTTTGCCAATGTTTCTTAACAATAAAAACGAATAATTTCTTAAATGTTAACCTTAAAAATGTGAAAGAAAATTTTCTCATATCAACAACTACGTGTACACACATCCTTCAATCTATGATTTCTCATGTATAATGATTGTTCATCTGCAAATAAAAGTAAAATTAAAAATAAAATTAAAAATTCCATTAAATATCCGTTAAAATAACGAAAACAATAATGTATGGATTTCCATTCCATGCATCATTACTTCTAATAAGGATTCGGGACTCAGTGTGAATCGAATCGAATCGAATCGAATCGCATTGATTCCGTATTGTTTCGTTTCGCATGTACTCGTTTCGAGTCAAATTTCTCTAATTTCTCACAAAATATATAATTTGTTGGAAAATTTGAAAATTTTATTTATAAAACAAAACAACGAAATAATTTTATTTTTATTTTTATTTTCGTTTCCGTTTTCGTTTTCGTTTTCGTTTTCGTGTATTAGCGGCATGTCATCGTCATCGCATATAGTAGGTACCCACTTGCTGCCAAAAAGTATTCATCGTTTCGTTATTCGTTCAGACGAAGAAATCAAACCTAATGCTAAATGATGATTAAATTTAAAAACGAAAACCAAAACGAAAATGAAAATAACAAACATTTGCTGAATACAAATATAAAAATAAAAATAAAAATAAAAATCAATTTAAAACTGAAAAATTATTTTTAATTATAACACAACTGACGATTGTATGTCGTATTTTTTGTTATTTTTAACAAAATTATAAGAAAATTTTATAAATAGAAAGCGTAACAATTCGCTTGGACGTGACTTAAGTATAATTATTTAAAAATTAACAATTTTCAATATTAAATTTTTAATAAAAATTTCTTAATAAAAGTGATTTCGAATTGTTAAATATTAAAAGTGAATTTTTATGTGTTGCATTTTTATTCAATTACAGCTAATTGCTGCAATAGGTTGTGTTTTGATTTTGGTAAATAAATAAATCGAAATTCGTTAAAATTATGATAAACCATGGACCAAATAAATGAATAAAAATTCAAAATAAAAATAAATTTGTGCCGGTAAGTTTAAAATTAATAATTCAATTCATTTAATTAACTTAATACTATTCATTCAATTAATTGTCATAATTATTAGCGAATTCACGTATGCGCCAGGACAGGACACACTAGCGCCAGGGCATATACAGGCATGTGAAATGTGAGATGTATGGAATGGCGAATACAACATTTTTCACATGTCATTGTATTGGACAAACGTCTCTCTCTCTATTTCTCTGTGTGTGTTTTTGGAGTGCGATAATCTCAGGAACCCCCCTTGCCCCCTTTTTCCCCCCCATCACAATTGAGTTTATTAAGGACACAAGAAAAAAAACTTTTTGAAATTTTTTACACTTAATACGCCAAAAACGGGATAATCACTTTACATGCCTCCATTTGGGCACACAGGACTCCACACAAATACATGAATTGTCTGGCCGCCATCTTAACAAATATACACATATGCTTCGTGTGTGTGTGTGTACATTTGAGAAATTTACAAATGGCGTAGAGAGGTCTTCTTGTCTGTTTGACAGCAGCCGAGTGAATTCGGATTTACCATATTCTCGGTGTCATGTGTGGCCAAACAAACATGTTCTGTCTCTTTCTTTTAATTGTGTCAGTGAACACACCTTGAGGATAATTAGATTTTAATCCAACTAAGCAAGGACCTCTTGGTTCTCACTCTTTTTCTCTGGCGTCTCTTTTGATTTTTGGCCTTTATTTTTTTTTCTTGTTTTGTTTGGTTGGTATTGTGTACAGGATAACACAGCTCATTGGATTAGCATGCCTGCGTGATAATGGAAAAAGGATATCAAAGGATGTATTCTCTCTACCTACACTCTCGAAGCTCAGTAACATTTCGTATATAGACCCCGAAGCGAATTGAGAACTGATGGGAATAGATAGAGAGAGAGAGGGAGAGAGAGAAGTGAAATTTTTAACCGTAAAACATGCGTACCACCATCACTTTATCCTCATCATCATGTGTCCGACAATATTGTCGACTTTTTGTGTTATACGCAAAAAATATATCAATTTTTTTTTTTTGACTCCGAAAATTTGTCCGAATTTTTAAAACCCCGAAAATTCAAGAAATTGAGTTTCCATTTGAATCTAATGGTAGCAGATGGACGTGTTCTTGTGATTTTCAAATTCTAATATATTTTCTATGATTCCGAAAATTTGTCCGAATTAATTGAAAATTCCGAAAACTCGTGATGTCTGCTGTCGTGATGTCCAACTGCGTTGTGCTCGAAACAAATACATGCATTTGAATAAGATTACCATTTTATTGAAATTCAGTAAATTTTCTGTAACTCCGAAAACTTGTCCGAATTTATAAAACCCAGAAAATCAATGAAATTAATGAATTTTATATAACAGGACTAAAAATTAATTAAAAAAAATGTGATTGTTGCCAAGGTTTTTTTTTTTTGACTCCGAAAATTAAGTTTGTCCGAATTTTTTAAAATTCCGAAAATTACTAAAGTTAATTTAAAATGGAGGAAAACGAATTAATTTGTGGGTATGTAAGTACATTTCATTTTATTGAAAGAAATATTGAATATTTGACACATTCTTTCTGATTCCGAATATTTGTCCGAACTTTAAAAATTCTGAAAAAGGATGGAATAGCAATTTACATTGGAATCTGGTCAAAATCTACGCATATAGTGGATTTTCATGAATTTCAACTCATTTTCTGACACTCCGAAAATTTTGTCCGAATTTGAAAATTTTAGAAAATCGATTCAAATAACGAAATTTAAACAGGGATACGAAATAAAAATAATTTCTAATATTTCTACCAACTTTTTTCTAACTCCGAATTTCAAAAAATGTCAAAAATTGATTAAATCGAACTTCAGTTGAAAATAGATCAACTTGTTGAAGATTTTCTTCATTTCGAACCCATTTTCGGACATTCCGAAAATTTGTCCGAATTTTAAATGTTTCGAAAATCGATAAAATTGACGAAATTAAAATTGGTTAGAAATAATTTTGTGTTATTCCAATGGAAAATCAATTTTTCGTGACTCCGAAAATTTGTCCGAATTTCAAAAAAATGTCGAAAATGATTTAAACCGAACTTCAAGTGAAAATACAAATGTAGATTCACGTATTGATGATTTTCATATGCATTTTACAGCATTGCAGTAAGTTAGTTTTTTATTTTTTGACATGTAACCAACTTCAAGGATAATTGAAAAGTGTCACATATCAATTAACAGGATGAGCACGTTTCAATTGCTCAGCAATACTCAAACAAACACGAAACACGACCCCAATGGAAGAAGATATAAAAATCAATGAATGGTTCAGTGTCTTAAGAAAACCTCGTTTCTATGACCATCGAGATGCACGGCACTCAACGTCATACACACATACATACATACATTGAAGAAAAATAAAATTTTATAATTGATTTGTTGTTGTTGTTCCTTTCCTCTCCTCTCCTTCCATTTCTCTATCTTCTCATTCTCATTTCATAGTCCTGCTGCCATATACGCCGTGACATATGCAAATTACAAATTGCACAGTAATCGTCCCGAATACGAACCTTCGAGTCACTTTTGTTTCTTAATTTATTATTACCTCAATGCTGTGTCCTACTTAATGTAATTAAAGCGAAAAAGAGGGAGAGAGGGAAAAGGGGAGATGACGATAAATCGATAAATTTATTTTATACACCATTCACATAAAAATTAATTATCTTTTAATGACTTGACGTTTTATGATTGACGACGATAAGGATAAGACGATTTCCCATTGAAATTGTGCTGTAAAAATTCATGAAAAATGTTATGTATTTGTAGCATACCTATACCTAGGTTCTAGGTAAAGTGAAAAATTCAAATTGAAATCAATGTTGAGTTTTCTAATTGGAAATTTTATGACATTTCGTGTTCCAATCGGATTGATTGACATTAGCACAACACAACGACATTTTAAATGGGCGTTCCTTTCTCACTCGATCTGATCAAATTTCATTCTTCACATTCAGGATTGTTTTTATTGCAAAAATTTTTTCCTCGCAAATTGAAATGTCAATTTCATGTTAAACAGTAATCAGGAATTCTTACCATCGAAATTCGATCGGGGCTGTAAGCAACAAAGAATCACGTGTTCCATGTTCGTGTTGCCGTTGCAGTCACGTTCCCTCGAATGGAAGCACGTTCTGTCATTTTTATCTGATACTGTTTGAAATGTCACAGACCACGTGGTCACATTGGAAGTTCAAATTTGGAAAAACAAGAATCACATGTTTCCAGTCACACTGGAAGTGACATTGAGTGACAAGGACTTGGACCTGCGATTCTGACCACTTTCGGTAAGTTAACAGATTTCTTTAAGTTGGTATTCTGGACACAACTTATTTTTAATTTCCAAACCTGTTTGAAGCCAAATCTGTCAACTTTCTTAACAGGAAAAAGTTTAAGGTCCTCCCCGTACACGGAGCTACCAGAAAGCAACTAGCACGACCCCAATGGAAGAAGATTAGTGACTCGAATTAGTAACCAGTTTCCTTTGAATCGCTTCCCATATAAACAAATGGAACGTTACACACGGCACTACTATTTGCAAACTGGTTTGTGATTCCTGAAAACCGGTTTGTAATCAGTCACCAGCGGACTGGCATGTCGAGTGGCTTACGACAGAGTTTACAACTTTCTTTGGACATTCTGTAGAATGCTGCAAACTTAACATCTGAAATTTCTAATGAGTTCTGGATGAGCCTGGTCACTAACAAGTCAGGAAAGTTACCAAACAGTTTAGTTTGCTTTTAGTAGCTCCGTGTTCCGAATTCCGGGTCTGTTACGATAACAGAAAACAATAGTTCATTCCCTGGAAGCTAGAGAAATGTCATTTTCTTTCCACGGGCTAGAGTTTTCCGTCTGATACCATTGACATTTCATTTGACAATTGCGGTCGAAATGACTTAAATGCTTCCACGGGAATTCTGCCATGACAGTTTCAGGCATAACCACGTAGTTATCTCGTAAACCTGTCAAAATAGACCTCGAATTTGTGGTCACTAGTCGAGTGTTTCGGTCACTTGACTGGAAACATGACAAAATGGCGCCATTCAATAATTGACGTCTTTGTGAAGTTTCGTCGTCGTTTTAATAATTCACTGAAAGTGTTTCCATGGTTAGAACTTGTCGTGTAACGATTGTTGAAGGAAAACACAAGAAAACAAGAAATATGGACGAAAGGAGTGAGAGGAGAAGAGTTTATTTTTAAGACAAACAGACAAAGAAATCAACTAGAAGACGTAGAAGATATTGGAAATCGATAATATACGTTTTAACCATTTCAAAAGGTTACACAGTATTCACGTGAAACACGATCAACCTAAACACGAACGGGACAAACAACAAAATGGAGTTATTACGTAGAAAATGGAGAGAAAGGGTCTCCTAAATCCCACCCGAAAAAACTGTGATTCGATATCTACCTAAATGTCAAACAGACAGACTTCAAATTTAATGAATAGCATTGGATACCTCCTTTGATTGGTAATTGGTGTTCTGTTCGGTTCTGTTCTGTCAGTGAAACCGCAGCCATTTTCTTTATATTCACTCAGTTGTCAGTGCGTAATTATAAAAGCAGACGTCCGTTTGCTGGTCAGCATTGGTGCCGCATTAATATTTCATCGTAATTCAGGGCAATGGGTTATCCTGGTTGCCATGTGCCATGTGTCATGGCGGAATCAATAAATTCAATTGTGTCCTCAACTGCATCAGGTACCTACAACGTACATACCTAATTGTGGGCAGTTGGGAAATTATGTAGGTACATCGATGAATGCCGAAAATCCGAAATTCATTTTCAGACGAATGGAATACTCGTTGCGATTCTGTCAATTTGACATATCGTGCATTTTGTTGTTGGATTTCGAAAAATTCTGTTACCGTAACAGACCCGGAATTCGGCACACGGAGCTACTAAAAGCAAATTAAACTGTTTGGTAACTTGCGTTACAAGCCAGTTCCTGACTTGACTTGCAGCTACTTGTCCAAAACTCATTAGAAATTTCAGATGCTAAGTTTGCAGCATTCTACAGAATGTCCAAAGAAAGTTGTAAACTTTGTCTAAGCGACTCGACATGCCAGTCCGCTGGTGACTGATTACATACCGGTTTCCAGGAATCACAAACCAGCTTGCAAATAGTAGTGCCGTGTGTAACGTCCCATTTGTTTGTATGGGAAGTGATTCAAAGGAAACTGGTTACTAATTCGAGTCACTAATCAGTTGCTTTCCAGTAGCTCCGTAAAAAAGTTGACAGATTTGGCTTCAAACAGGTTTCGAAATTAAAATTTGTTCCGAGGTAACAGATTCGAAAATAAGCTTTGCCTGGAATCCTTTCTAACAGAAAATCCTGTTAACGTAACTATTCATTATTCATTCGATTCCTGATTCATTCACACGGGAATAAGTTCATTCCCGAAATCCACAGATCCTCAAAGTTCCGAAAATTCATCAGTTTGCATGTGGTACAGTTCATTTGGGAAAGAGTTCATTCGGATAGAATTTTCACAATTCATCAGTTGGTTCATTCATGAGGTGGTTCACTCCGAAATTCATCGATCTTCATAAAGTGTGACAGTTTACTCTGCCCACAATTCATCCAAATATCAGTTCATTCGATTCATTTTCGAAGTAAGTAAGTCGATGAACGACTCAAGTGGTTGGTTCATTCACAGCGTTGTTCATCCTGAAATTCATCAATTCCGATGTTAAGCAGTTATCATGTAAAGTGGTTCATTCAAGACAGAATTCATTTTCTGATGAACCTCACCTCTAGTTCATTCGGTTTACTGCAAAAATTGTTCATCCCAATGTCAAAAATTCATTCTGAAAGTCGTCCATTTTGAATGAATTCTGTTTCGGGTGTGAAGTCATCCTCCTCCAAAATGATTAACAGATGAACGATGTGCACCGATCACCGAGTTCATTCTGTCATTTCAAACTATGACAGTTCTACAAAATGGCGATCACTGAGACCCGCTGAGACGGAATGAACGGATTGTGCCGCTTCTCATCATATGTTTCTCAAAATGGACTCACAAAAAACAAATGCAGCTGGTCTCATTTCCGTTTAGTGAGATTCAGCGGGGCTGTTTTATGCAAAACACGTGGCTTATCGGGTTTCTATCAAAACAAGAGGGAAAAAATAACATTGGCATTATCACAAAAATATACCAGACCACTCCACTGGTCGACATTTTTTCTGTCACTTATCATGCCAAACATGCGGCAGCATTATGTGTGGCAACGCAATCATTTCGGAACTACAGACATTCATTCATGAGCAGGAGAATGAAAGTAGGTCATCGAAATATGACAGCTATTGCATTGTTCTCGATTTGAGAATGTTGAGAAACATGTCAACAACATGATTCGACGGGTGCTTACAACATTCAGCGGGTGCTTACAAAATTCAGCGCTTATTAATTGAATTCAACTCAGTTTGAATGTTAGCAAACGATATTATCTGCGGAATTCAGTTGCAATTTTACTCGTTCATATAGTTTGGATGAAATTAATTTATTCAGCGCAAGCTGAATTATGTCAGCACACATTGAATTTTGTCAGCAAGCAGAAAATTTTGTAGCTCATCAATCTGATGACATTTACAACTCATCATTTTGACTGTGGCATATATCACGGACCAATGGTTTGCCGTCATTCCATCCATTCCACAAACAAAACGGCTCCCACTGTCCAGCAAGAGGGAGAGAGTCACAGGAGTGTAATAATTTTTTATGGTGTTGAAAAGTACACTGCAATTTCATGGAATTCACGTAATAAAACTGAATTCCATGGGACAAGCATTTGCTGAATTGCTGACAATAAAATGCGGCGCGCATTCATTCATTCAATTATTCACCATCGACGCCATGATAATTAAAATTGACGTTTTATAGGAAAGGCTTGTCACATGCCTTGAGGGAGTAATTCAGCAAACGGTCGTTTTTAATTTGCCGCCATTTTTTTCTCTTCTTCTTCTTCCAAAATGGCGTGTCTCACCTGCAATAAATCGATAATTTTATGGCCGTAATTATTTCTTGTCATGCAAATTGTCACAGAGCCGCATACAGACCATGGCTGATTTGCTCACTCACCCATCCGCCATTTTGTCCCCCTTTTCCCTGCTCGGGGCTTTGGCGGCATTTTTTTTTTTCTTGCTTGGCCTTCGATGGAGCCATAAATTATTGAATCGTTATCGGCGAGTTGTGGCCCATTCTGGTTCTCGATAACGTTTCAAGCGGTTTGCGTCAAGTTCAACGCCATTAGCGGGTGTTTTTAATGGCGGCTGCAGGGAGGAGGGAGGATTGTTTATTCATTTTTTAGTCGGTAAATTCAAGGAAAAACATTTCTGCAGTTGAGGAAATGCGCTGAATTTGACTACGAATGGAATTGATGTGGTGCTGACAAAATTCAGCACGTGCTTACACAATTCAGCACCACATTCCTAGTTCAATTTCACCTCATTGAAGTCAATTTGAATTCAGGTACACTGCTGAATGACACTTCAACTTATCATGATCAGTTTTCTCAAGATTTCTCTTGTCAGCACGCGCTGAATATTGTAAGCTCCCGATTTATTTTGTAAGCAGTGGTATTGTTCCTTGAAATCTCAACTTTTACATTGGTTAGTGATACCCTGAACTCCATTTCCATCGATTTCTGTTGTCAGCATTCGCTGAATTTTGTCAGCAGTGGTGCTAGTAGCTTAAACTTCTCGTTTTACACTAGGAAATAATGCTGAATTTTGTAAATATTACTTAGAGTTTGTCAGCAGTGGTATTAATAACTCGTATTTTTCCCTTTTTCAGGTCTAATGGAGGCTAGGATAACATTTAACAAATGTAAGTATAGTATACAGGTTCTTGTCATTTCTGTGATGAGAGGA
The DNA here is from genome assembly GCA_963971475.1 of Chrysops caecutiens. Lineage (NCBI taxonomy): Eukaryota > Metazoa > Arthropoda > Insecta > Diptera > Tabanidae > Chrysops > Chrysops caecutiens. The sequence continues at coordinate 75,431,949 of OZ020567.1, forward strand.
AACATATTTGTTCTCTTTAAAATTGCAGCTGAATCGAGTCATTCGACAATTCACCCCAAGAAAACTTCCCTTGACATATATATATGCTGACATATAGCGTATATGTCAAAGACGTCACATAATTTATTCATTTTTTGTTTATCTTTGGGGGCTAATTTATTTATCACATCTCGTAGAACGTATTCAGCTGGTTTTGTCAGTTGCTGACATGAATTTAAAGAGTGTGACACGCACACACAGCCACGCATATCTACAATATAATAGGTATAATACGAATATGGTGAAAGTATGAAATTAAATGAATAAATAATTCCACAAAAATTCTAAGTCACTTTGACATATATTAAATTGGCAGTGTGTGTTTATTATGTTGGCATTCATGTATTCATGTACTTTGTATACCACACTCCAACACACACAAACAATGTGGAATCGGAATGTACCACGCATTAAACGTGACTATGTGCAGAAAATTTCATTTTTCCTCCTAACGTTATGCAAAAGGAATAGCTTATCGCAATTCAAAATGGCGTCGTCTATGTTGAATTTTCCCAATGAACAGTTAACCAATTCGAAATGACATTTCAAATTCGAATTTCCATTTTAACCATCCTCGAACGCATTTCTCATAGTTTCTTCCGTTCCTGTGTTCATTCGTTCGTTGGCTCTTATGTGTATGTGAGAAAATTTTTCTGTAACAGTAAATTTTTTTTTTTTTTGCCTTCAAATTGAATTCCGTTATGACATTTTATCAATTTCGGAATATCGTTTTTGATTTCATTCTCTCTCGTGATTTTGTTGACTTCAACAGGGATTGTGATTGAGAGAATGAAAAATATTTAATTTAATTGAATTAATTAATTAGTGTCATATTCATTTGGAATCTCATTAAGCGTATAGGCCAAACAAACTAATTATTAAAATTGAAACAAAATGTGACAAATCCATTTTTATTACTTTGTCTTATGTTTATTCCTTTAAGCAGCTTTTATTCATGCCACACTCAAGTGTCATTCTTTCTGGCAAATATTTTCTATGACACAAGGTATTAAATGGAATTATTCTTCCTTCTGTTGTGGCCATTTTGTTTTTATTTTCTCGGTTTCAGCAGTAGCGGCTATTTGTTGCTAATTGCATTTTTTTTATATAAAGTGCTTTTTTATTTGTCAACGCAATGTGTGTGGGTGTAACCCTTGACATCACGTGGACGTGGAATGGGACAAGCCATGGTCATCGATTTGACAGTTCTCTAGCTCCAAGAAGACCATACAATATATCTTGACAGATCCTTAGCCTCATGACCAAAATGTCTTCTCTACAATTTGGTTGACAGTTCTCTAGCTTCAAAAAGACGTTATATCGTCCACAATTTTCTTGACAGTTTTCTAGCTTCAAGAAGAACATGTCTCCCCTATAATTTTTTTGACAGTTCTAAAGTTTTAAAAACAACATGTCTCCAGCAAAATTTTTCCAACTTTTCTCCAACTTCAAGGGCAAGATGTTTTCTCCACATTTTTCCTGACAGTTGTCAAGTTTCAAGAGCAGGACATTTTTTCCACAATATTTTTGACAGTTCTCCAGCTTCTAGAAGGAATTGTCTCCTCAAAAATTTGTTTGACAGATCTCTAGCTTCAAGAGGGAAATGTCTACAAGAATTTTTTTGACAGTTCTCTGTCTTCAAGAGGAAAATGTCTCTACAAGAATTGTATTGACAGTTCTCCAGTTTCAAGAGCCTCCTCTATTATTTTTGACAGAACACTTGTTTCAAGACCAAAATGTCTGCTCTAATTCGTTTTGACAGCTCGCTAACTTCAAGATCAAATGTCTGCAGAAAAATTATTTGACACAAGGTCTGTTTCAAATTCGTTTTGACAGTTGTCTATCTTCAAGAACAAGATGTCCGCTCTACAATATTTTTGACAGTTCTCCAGCTTCAAGAGGAAAATGTCTCTACAAGAATTTTTTTGACAGTTCTCTTGCTTTAAGAGGGAAATGTCTCCAAGAATTTTTTTGACAGTTCTCCAGCTTCAAGAGGGAAATGTCTCTACAAGAATTTTTTTGACAGTTCTCCAGTAGCAAGAGCCTCCTTCATTATTTTTGACAGTTTTCTTTGTTTGAAGACCAAAATGTCTGCTCCAATTCGTTTTGACAGCTCCCTAACTTCAAGATCAAGATGTCTCCAGAAGAATTATTTGACACAAGGTCTGTTTCAAATTCGTTTTGACAGTTGTCTATCTTCAAGAACAAGATGTCCGCTCTACAATATTTTTGACAGTTCTCCAGCTTCAAGAGGAAAATGTCTCTACAAGAATTTTTTTGACAGTTCTCTTGCTTTAAGAGGGAAATGTCTCCAAGAATTTTTTTGACAGTTCTCCAGCTTCAAGAGGGAAATGTCTCTACAAGAATTTTTTTGACAGTTCTCCAGTAGCAAGAGCCTCCTTCATTATTTTTGACAGTTTTCTTTGTTTGAAGACCAAAATGTCTGCTCCAATTCGTTTTGACAGCTCCCTAACTTCAAGATCAAGATGTCTCCAGAAGAATTATTTGACACAAGGTTTTTGACAGTTGTCTATCTTCAAGAACAAGTTGTCCGCTCTACAATATTTTTGACAGTTCTCCAGCTTCAAGAGAAAAATGTCTCTGCAAGAATTTTTTTTTAACAGTTCTCTAGCTTCAAGAGGGAAATGTCTCTACGAGAACTTTTTTGACAGTTCTCTGGCTTCAAGAGGAAAATGTCTCTACAAATATTTTTTTGACAGTTCTCTGGCTTCAAGAGGAAAATGTCTCTACAAGAACTTTTTTGACAGTTCTTTTCCTTCAAGAGGAAAATATCTCTACAAGAACTGTTTTGACAGTTCTCTAGCATCAAGAGCTTCCTCCACTATGTTTGATAGTTTTCTCTGTTTGAAGACCAAAATGTCTGCTCTAATTCATTTTGACAGTTCTCTAGCTTCAAGATCAAGATGTCTCCAGAAGAATTATTTGACATAAGGTATGTTTCAAATTCGTCTTGACAGTTGTCTATCTTCAAGAACAAGATGTCCGCTCTACAATATTTTTGACAGTTCTTCAAGTGCAAGATTTTTCTGACAGCTTCACCTTCCGCCACAATAACCGTTTGTCTTCCTGTTTTTTATTTTGAGTTTCTCTCTTTTCCCGTTAGTCTCCTCTCAATTTTCAGTTGGAGAGAAACCCTGGAAAATAAAGCAGATATAAAATTTTGCCTGCAACCGAGGTTCCTCCATTGTTCCTAATCCGCCATTTTGTTTTTTAATTTCTCAATTAATAGAAGAATTTGTTTTTGTTGAATATTAGATTGCACTGTAGCGCACATTTCCGCCATCTTTCATTCAACTGTCATCTGTCAAAAATGTGACATTTAGACTATGGTATATTTTGACAGCTAGCAAAGTGACGTTTGATTGTAATGTACCTATTCATTTGCGCATCGGAAGTGAATTGACATGGACAGACACATGCAGTGGGGTAGCTAGAACAAGATGGCTGCCAACGGACATTTCCTGTTTGTGTGATTTGTCGGTAATGCAGGTCACAGAAAGATGACGTTTCATTTCCTTGTTGTTGCTGTCATTTCTTTTTCCTTATTTTTGCCCCCATTTCCCCCGTTTGTGTGTGTGTGCCTGCCTTTTAGTTTATTATTAAATAAATTGAATTTAACAGGAAATTCATCTACAGACAAGACACTTCTAACTAACAACGTTTCTCTGGCATGACACAAGAAGCACCTGATGATGCTCATTTCATCAGTGAATCCCTTTTTGTACCTTCATTCAACTGTACATCCTTAATTTCCTTTTACCGCTTCCACCTGCCCTCTATATTCAGCAAAACAAAACTTTGTCATAAAAAGTTTTCGAAAGTTTCCATGAACCAAGGTTCGTTAACAGTATTTTCCATTGGTGGCGCTTTGTGCAAGGGGGGATGGCGTCCATGGAACTTTCCTTCATCAGCAACAAGCGGCAAATTGTCACTTATACAAGCTAAAATTGAATTCAGCACAATTGTCATTGCTTCAATTACAATTGCAAAGTTTCTCTCCCGTGTATTTCGTTTTCGTGTGGGTTTTAGTTATTCAGCAACGCTGAATAATAAAGTTTTCTACGTACATCGTCATAATTGACTCAAAATATTGTTTTATCGCTATTCAGCTCGTGCTGAATTCACTCAATCTCAATTTAAAGTTGATTTTCAACAGTTTTCATGATTTCTGAATGAATGTTTTCAATTCAGCAAAATCAAATTAATGCATTTTAATTTTAAGTGGATGTGAATAGTTTTTCTTCAATAAAAACATATTTGAATCATATTAAAACAATTTCCTGCAATTCAGCACGTGCTGAATTGTTTAAAAATGAGCTGAATTGACTTCATTTCAATTTTATATGAATTATGATATGATTATTTGAAGAATATTTAGTGCTGAATTTTGCTGAATTGCATATATGTATTAGTTTCACTTCAATAAAAACATATTTGAATCATATTAAAACAATTTCCTGCAATTCAGCACGTGCTGAATTGTTTAAAAATGAGCTGAATTGAGTTTATTTCAATTTTACATGAAATATAATATGATTATTTCAAGAATATTTGGTGCTGAATTGCATATATGTATTAGTTTTAGTTCAATAAAAACATATTTGAATCATATTAAAACAATTTCCTGCAATTCAGCACGTTCTGAATTGTTTAAAAATGAGCTGAATTGAGTTTATTTCAATTTGACATGAATTATGATATGATTATTTGAAGAATATTTAGTGCTGAATTTTGCTGAATTGCATATATGTATTAGTTTCACTTCAATAAAAACATATGATTGAAATTAAAACAATTTCCTGCAATTCAGCACGTGCTGAATTGTTTTAAAATGAGCTGAATTGACTTCATTTCAATTTTACATGAATTATGATACGATTATTTGAAGAATATTTAGTGCTGAATAAGATTTCTTGTTACCTTCCCCATGTGAAACCATGTGAAACTCATCAGAAAACATATTTCTCTCATAAACTTGTTGTTATCTCCTCAAAATTAATCGCGCTGAATACATTCACTGATATCACAATTTGTATTCAGCAATGAAATTCAACTGATTTAATGTTATTAGCACTCAATTACCCCGTAAATACTACATGCAATGACTTCAAATCCACAAGGATTTGCTACAACAACACCAACAAAAACGAATTCATTCTCTCAATGATCCTTGGAGCACAATTCAATTCAGCTTCATTTCAATTTCACACAAACACACAAACAAACACATAAACATATGTACACATATTCAGCACATTCAGCACAGTGATTTTGTTGTGTGTAAGTTAGAAAAGCTTTAGCATAACTAGAATTTATTGCAACATCACGCAAAACCCCGAACGCATTTGAAACCGGCTAAAGCTCATAATCCATCTCCGAGAAGAGATGATAGGGATAAGTTGGGATTACCTTCTTGTCTCAAGGATTATCGAAAAATTTTATACTTATCCTTTTTCTAATAAGTCCTTTTTATGCCTTGAGCGTGCGTTTTTCTTCTTCTTGCTACTTTGTTCCGCCATGTTTTTGGTGAATGACATATTTCCGCTGTTCTGGGGATGATAATAATTAAACCTTGTGGGATTGTGTGGGAGATATTTGAGAAGGAAGTACTGAATTGACTTGAAAATGCAGTGGAAATGTGTGATTTATGAATTTCCGAGTGATTTTTCAGGAATTTCCTTCATTAAAGTTTGTCAGCAACGTGTTAAATATGCGGGGAATGGATTTTTTTCATCATAATTTAGCTAAATTTCTCATTTAAAATGTTAATCATGTAGTGCTGACAAAAAATTCATGTCTTCTCTTAGTTAAATCTTATTCAGCTCAATTCAGCATGTTTTGAAACAATAAAAAATCATTTAGTTTTCAATAATTTACCAATGATCATGCATTTCTGCCAATTCAGCAGAGTGTTGCAAGTGCTGAATTCAGTAAGCAGCAATGAAAATGGATTGACACTATAAAAAACGATGTAATTTTAAAAAATTTACTAGTGCTCACGCTCTCCCTCCAATTCAGCAGAGTGTTCCAAATGCTGAATTCAGTAAGCAGCAATGAAAATTGGTTGATACTATAGAAAATCAAGTAATTTTCAAATATTGGTCTAAAATAATGTTTCTCCTCCAATTCAGCACCTTCAAAATGGTGCTGAATTCAAATTGCAGCACTTAGAATGTTTTAAAATAATCAAAAACGAAGTAATTTTTTAACAATTTACCAATGGTTATGTTTTCCTGCCAATTGAACCAATTCAGCAAAAAGTTGCAAGTGCTGAATTCAGTAAGCAGCAATGAAAATTGATTGAAACAGTAAAAAAATAAAGTAATTTTTAAAAATTTACCAATAAAAATGTTTCCCTTCCGATTCAGCCCATTCATTAATGTGCTGAATTAGCTGAATTCAAGTGAAACTATGGAATTCGATTCAGTTTTTGATAATCTGATACGATTTATTTGTATTTGTAATCCAATTGAGTTTTATAAATTTTTAATAAATTAATTTGAATTAAATTGAATTAAAATTTATTAATATCTGAATTTAATGATTCGCTGAATGAATAAGTGTTTAATAGTATGAATAAAATCATTTCACACTTATTTCATACGGATTCCTGCAATTCAGCACATTTCCCTTGAGCTGAATTGTGTAAATTTCACTTTGAAAATAATTTTTCAACTCAAATTCAAATGTGGTTTGAAGTCAAAACGTATTCAGTGCATTTTCCAAACTCACGAAATTCGTTATTTTGAAAATTTCTTCTGATGATACAGTATGTATGCTAATTTTTTTTTTTTTTTTTGACATTTGAAATGCCTAAGTGTGCTAATCCAATTTGGCATTTCATTTCAATGACAGTTTCAGACAGTTTAGTTTCTGCCAGCACGTACCAGATTCTGTTAATTTGACATCGATTGGAATGGATTTCTCCAACTTCTCTGTTACAGTCAAAATCGGTATTCTGGTGGCAAAAGTTAACAGGAATTCTGTTGAAAATCTGTTACTGTAACATGCCCAACTCAAACTTAACAGATTTTCTGTTAACAAACTTGACAGATTTGGCTTCAAACAGGTTTCGAAAATAAAATTTGTTCCGACGTAACAGATTCGAACATACGTTGTGTCGATGTTCTCTAAAAACTCTAAAAAAACGCCCAAAATTCGACATTTAGTATCGGCTTTCATTGAAGACTGATCGTGTCATTGGGAAGTGATCTTCAACTAATCTGCTGATCAAATTACGAGAAGAAATTCGATCGTTTCACATTAATTTGCGTTCAATACAAAAGAAATTGAAAGTGAAGTTGAAATTGAAATTGAAATTGAAATTGAAACCGAAAAATGAAAAATGAAAAATGGAAAAAATGAGACAGAGAATAAGAAAAAAATTTCATTTTCGTTCAACATTTCGGCAGTGAAAAACTCGAGATTCTCCAGTTTTAACTCAGTTGTGATGTTAAGTGGTCAATTTGCAGTGAATATTTACAAAGAATTTAGTGATTTTAAGTAATTAACACTAATTCAGCACGTATTCAGCGGAATACCAATGTGAGTCGTAGTATGAAAACGAATAAATTTCATCCAGTTTTATGGAAATTTTTATTAACAATTACTGTGGGTTTTGTTGTTGTTCTCCTAAAACAAACATTCAATTCAGCACATTTTGTTGTTGGAGCCTCCATGTGCCATTTGCCATTTGCCATTTGCTGACATAATCAGAAAAGGTGCCACAATTTTTGACATTTTCCCGTATTTGTTGTTGTTGTTGTTTTTGTTTTCATTATCGAAACATATGCTCGGCATAACTGAGTTTCGGGGAGAGGGAGAGAGAGGTGTGGAACTGTAGCTTTGGACAAACTGCTCTGCTAATTGATTTGCCACACTCGAAAATTAATTAAAATTCAAATTCGTGACAGGTGCTGTTGTTGTTGCTGATGTTGTTTTTAAAAATATTTTAACAAAAATCCTTTAATAACCTTGTGCTGGCTGCCAGAAATGACAATTCCGTGATTGACAGACAAGTGACTGGACCAGCAGCAGCAGCATTTAAACTTCATTTAACCTTGTCTCAAATTAGGAATCCAGCAAAATTACAAAATTACCGCTCAAAAAAACACCCACGCCACGGCAAGTGTTCGGATTCGGACACTCGGAAGCTCGTGATAACGTAAGACATCCAGACAACTGAGCGTCTCCTCAATGTTTCATCTTTGATGTTGCTCCTCCCTGAACAGTGAACAGGGAACAGCGTGTATCTGTGGTGGCCACCTTGCGGTGGTGGAGTGCAGACTGTAGTGTACATTCCTGGAAGGGGAATTATCGATTTTCTCGATACAAACTCCGTCACTGGGTGTATCTGGCTTTTTTCACATACAAAATTTTTTTTTGTGATATGGAATTCGTTTTGACGTCTTACAGAGCACGAAAATAATTTTTTCTTTCAATAACAAAAGTTCGAGTGCCAGAAAAAATTTCGACTCAAAGTCATTTTTTTGTTTGTCAACGAAATGTCAACGCTATCATCATTTAATGACCATCATCTTGGAGACTATCTGACGCGTCTCATCCCCTGAGAGACATTTTGGAATCCATATTTTACTTCCACATGCAATTGAACTTTGATTTCGTTGACGAATTTTATTAGTTTTCGTCAACCAGTCTTCTCTTTGTGCGGTTCTTCGTATATATTCTCTAAGACCGTCTCTGTCAACAAGAAGCAAATAGTTTTACAGATTTTAACGGCGAATCTACAATCCTGAAGTGCAGTGTCACATGATGAACAGTTTGATGAAGCCATGAATGCGGTGTGTTCATTTTCAAATGTATTTCCTTGAAATGCCAACAAAAAACATTAGTATGACAAATAAGAAAATTGGCAATATACAAACTTAAACAATATATCACTTAATAATATATGTAGTATTTTGTCGAATTTCTCAATTATTTCCGATTCTATTCGATTCACAGTTGTCAAAACGTTAAAATTCTAAATTTGAAAAATAAACATTTGTTCGGTTTAATTTTCCCTATTGTAATGTCATGTTGTTTAAAAGTTGAATATAAAATAGTGACTAATACGATTAATTTGAATTTTGTGAAATTTCTTAATTTGCACTCGATTGAGGGTTTACATATATTAATTTAAAATATACTAAGAACGTTGTGTGAAAATTTGAAGTCAATTGGAGTATAACAATTAAATTAAAAATTCAAAAAAACCCGCAAGGCAACAAACTTAAGGTCACACATATGTTCGAAAGTAAAGTCAATACCCATTGTGCGTCTAAGATCCTTACCGCAGTTAACAAAAGAGCTGATAACTCAGAAGCGGCTGCACCGATTTTGATAAAACATTTCTAAGAATCACCGCTAGAAAACCTGCTTGCAAATAAAAGAAACCGCATCCAAATCGATTCACCAGTTAGCGGTCAAACTTATAACACCACTCTTTGCGTCGGGGTGACTCCAATCCGGTTTCCCAATACTTTTCTTGTGACGTAAAAGTCTTCAAAACATTTAAATCTGTTTTACTACTGGAACCATTTTGATTTGAATTGATCCAGTGACGAGTCATCAGGGATAATGCCTCATTTTTTCGAAATGTTCTCGGAGATTCACTATCAATGGCTCATTTCTGCATAAAAGTTGATGAAAATTTCAGAGAATATTCCTTGAATGTCACTTTATTATGCAGTAATTATAGAAACAAGTATATTTTAACTGTGTCGTCTCAAAAATTCATCGAAAATATCCCTTTTGTACCAAATTGAAAACCAGAAACATTTGTGGGGTTTAATTTTCCCTATGGCAATACCATGTGCATATCGACGACACTTACCAATCACAGAAACAATAACAAGAGGAATGGCCGTGACTGCATTCGCAGTGAAAAATAACCAAAGAAACAACAACAACAATTCCCGATTGTGACGTCTGGCCTTATGATTGTCATTGTGTCAAATTGGCTCAACAGCAAAGCAACCTCCTCCGATCTCTGATTGATGAGCAGACCGAGACGATGTTTTGTTTTCATTGCACAAATTCCATTAGTGGCTCAGCAGTCAGCTTCAGGTTCAATCACGACACGCGACTCAGTGTCAATAAATTCGCGTAGAACGAAGTGTGATGTGTAAATTGAAATTAACTTATTATTTACACATGGAAATGAAATTAGTAGGAAATAAAATATAAAAGTTATTTATAAAATTTTCCCATGGAAATACATGAGAAAGAGAAACGTCAGTGGGAAAATTCAAATTGCCAAAATCGAATCGAATTGAAGTGAATAAGTGAGAACGAGCCAGCGAACGAACGAATGACAAGCGAATGTGCATACAAAGGATGTCGCATGTATACGAAAACCGCATCGCATCGCATCCCATCGCAATCAGAATCACGTCAAGTGTTCAACGACGAAATCTCAGTCGAATCGGAACTCTCTAGTGTCAATTGACTGAATTGATTGCGATGCGATCCATCCGTCGCGGTCGCACACTCGCCCACAGACTACCGAGTGTATGTACAATGTGCGTTTGTATACGTTTCTTGTTTATTCCGTTTCGTATTCCCGCAAACGCGATGAAACGAGACGCAGTATAAACAACAAAATTACGCCATTTATATTTTCGTTCGCCATTTTATTTGTTTGTGTGATTTTGATTTGATTTGATTCGAATTTATCGATAAATTGTTAATTATAATTAATTAATTGATTATTGATATTGTAGTAGCACAATATCATTAAAATGAAAAATTTTCAAAATGAAAATGAATGAAACGTGAATCGGAAAATTGAAAAATATAAATAAACAACAACAGGAACAACTTACGAAAAGTCAAGGTTGCACGAGTAGCACAAATTCATTGTTTCATTGAAGAATTTCGGTGGAAAATCATTTTTATTTTTGGATATTTTGCATGATTACACGAAATCAGCTGATTCTATAATTAATAATTGAAGTTTATTCTTGTTTTCAATTTCAGTACTTGAACGTTCTTAAGTCGAATCAACACTGCAATTGTGTGAAACATCCTGCAATTGGAGCAGCAGCATAACATAAAGTGAACAATTTCACAAATCATCATCTTGTAGCACCATTAGGAATAGTTAGAATTATTCAAATTACTGAGAAAGACTTTTGCCAGACAGCCTAAATCGAAGGATTCACTGAGAAGAAGTTAGTATTCGAAATTTTTATGAATTCGCCTAGTGTTAGGCAATGTGTGAATTATAACACTTGCAACCACATTTGATGATCATGTCAAATGTTTGCATTTGTAAGGTTTAAAATGCTTGAAAATGTTTAAAAATGAAAATTTTCATGTTTACTTAAAAAATATTCTATTTTTCAGATTTAAATAATAATTACAAACTAAACACAACCTCTTGACGACTGCAACTTCAACCTAAATTAAATATAGATTAAATAGTATTTAAATTGTACGTTACTACTCTCGAATATCGAAATAGATTTCCTCAAGTGTGTCGTCGCGATGGCTGCACCTGCAGCCTGCACGCGCTTCTCAGATAATTATGAGATAAAAGAGGAACTTGGCAAGTAAGTATATCATCACTAGTGATTTGTCATGTCTTCGTATAATAAATGGGATTCCATCCATTCCCTTTATCTATCGGTCACTTCCAACAGACACAATTCAAATGTGTAGTAAAAATCAATTTTTCCACTTGAATTTAATTGCTAATTAATCGACCAATGTCACGAATACTACCAATTGTCATGCAATATTATTAAATATATTTCTATTTCCATTTCCATTTCCTTCAAGGGGAGCATTCTCTATTGTCAAGCGATGTGTTCAAAAATCCACTGGATTGGAATTTGCAGCAAAAATAATAAACACAAAAAAATTAACATCTAGAGGTAATGAATTCTCAATTTTGTACTTAATTGATTCTAATGAATTGCTTTTCATATTTCAGATTTTCAGAAATTAGAAAGAGAAGCAAGAATTTGTCGGAAGCTACAACATCCTAATATTGGTGAATGAAATTATAGTTAATTTTCTTAATTTCAATAACCTTCTCACACTCATCAAACTGGAATTAATCATTTCATTTAATAACTACATATGTTAAGCATTTGTCAACTAATTCATTTAATACATTATGTTTTACTTGTATCACATTAGTACATATAGTTAACACTTTCATTGGAAACATGGTTTACATGTAATGTAGTTATTGTTACACACTTTTCAAACATAACTTTTAAATTGAAATTTTATAATTTGTGTTTTATATTTAAGTCATAAAAACTAGTAAATATGATTAACACTTTCATTAGGAACATGGTTTTCATGTAATGTAGTTATTGTTACACATTTTTCAAACGTAACTTCTAAATTGAAATTTTATAATTTGTGTTTTATATTTAAGCCAGAGCAACTATTACACATGGTTAACACTTTTATTGGGATATGGGTTGTCAAGAGATATATGTCGGTATCGCATTTATGATAATTGTATTGTCGTTCCGCCGTCATTTATCTGTCAAACTTTGAGTGATTCGACTCCATCCATTACTTTCAAAGTTAAATTGTTTCAAAAAGTATTATTCAGTGTTATTCAGCTGCCACATAGTTATTTACCCAGCGCAGGGGTAGGGGGAATATTCATTTGTCTGAGTTGGGAAAAAATGTTTGAAAACGTTTTCCTCATTTTTGAATTTATTTAAAAGGAAGAGAAAGAAAATAAAATTATTTTATTTATTCCAGATTCAATCACTCAGTTTTGCCAGCTGGATAAAGTTCATGTTTTTTGTGTATTTAATTTTCCAATTGAGGTATTGGTTCAGTTGTTTATACAAAACTATCGGAAGATGGCAATAGTAGTAATATAAATTGTTCTGAGTGCGATTTCTGAAAAATGATCCTATATTGAGTGGATTCTGAGACACAATTCTTGTAGTTTTTGGAGGGTTTTTCCTTTAAATTGAGACGATACATAAACACAAACAGAAGTGTTATAAATCATATAATATGCTAATGTGATATTTTTCATTTTCAGTACGATTGCACGATAGTATACAAGAGGAGAATTGCCACTATCTCGTGTTCGATTTGTAAGTATTACAAATGTAATTAGTAAATTAATTAATTAATTTGTTCGAATTTTTAGAGTAACTGGTGGTGAATTATTTGAAGATATTGTTGCACGTGAATTTTATTCAGAAGCAGATGCATCACATTGTATTCAACAAATATTGGAATCAGTTAATCACTGTCACCAAAATGGTGTAGTACATCGTGATTTAAAACCAGAAAATTTATTATTAGCAAGTAAAGCTAAAGGAGCTGCCGTTAAATTAGCTGATTTTGGTTTAGCAATTGAAGTACAGGGTGATCATCAGGCATGGTTTGGTTTTGCTGGTACACCTGGCTATTTGTCGCCAGAAGTGCTAAAAAAGGAACCATATGGAAAATCAGTTGACATATGGGCATGTGGTAAATTTTTGAGAATACTTTTAACAAAACCTCGTATAATTAATTTCAATTTATTTCACTAGGTGTCATTTTATATATTTTACTTGTCGGATACCCTCCATTCTGGGATGAAGACCAATTGCGACTTTATTCACAAATAAAAGCTGGCGCTTACGATGTACGTTATTCATTTATTCATTAATAAATTTAATAATTAATTCATTTATTTAATTTATTATATTTATTAGTACCCCTCACCCGAATGGGACACAGTTACATTAGAAGCTAAAAATTTGATTAATCAAATGTTAACAGTTAATCCATGCAAGAGAATTACAGCTGCTGAAGCACTTAAACATCCATGGATATGCGTAAGTTGATAATAATATTATAAAATACAATTTAATATACTCAATTCATATTTTCTCTTAATTTTATTTTAGCAAAGAGAAAGAGTTGCATCTGCTGTTCACAGGCAGGAGACAGTAGATTGTCTCAGAAAATTCAATGCACGTCGAAAATTAAAGGTATAAAACAATTTAAATATATCATTTGAATATCACTTGATATATCTTCATCATGTTTTAGGGTGCTATTTTAACAACAATGTTAGCAACAAGAAATTTCTCAAGTAAGTTCAATGGTACGGTCGGCTTTAGATGCTTCTTACTAATTCATAGTGACTTTAAGTTATATTATATAAGCACTGTTATGTATCTTAGTTAAACAAAAATCTTAATTAACTATTTTTTTAATTTTTATTCATTTACTTGTGTTGTATCAAATTATGAACCAATCAATCCTTTAAAATTCATTACCACAATTTATATTTTGTTTATCCAGTTTTATATATTGACTTTGGTATATATTTAATTATCAGATAAATGTTTTAATAATTTCGTAAGAGTCTAACAAGTCTGATAAATCATTTAATCCTGAAATTCTGAGGTTATTTAATGTGGTAATGAATTGAATTGAATTGTTTTTAAGGACGAAATGAATTCCCTTTAATTAAATCTATGAGTTTCTAATCTAATTGGTAATTAAATATTATTTTGCGCAATTTTTATTTAACATTTTTTAACATATTCTCATTTAGAATCTCATTTATTCGAATATTATCTCGGTGATTTCAGGTAAAAGTATGATTACGAAAAAGGGTGATGGCTCACAGGTTAAGGAATCCACAGACTCATCAAGCACAACGTTGGAGGACGATGATGTCAAAGGTAAGTTTGAAACAGAATTGGGGGGAAAAGTTTTATTTTTATTTGAACAAAAAAAAAAGAAAAGAAAATGAATTTAAACTTAGAATGTAGTCATGAAACGAAAACAAAATAATTTAATTAAAATCAAAAAAAAAAAAAAAAAACATTAATTTTCTTCATTAAAAATTAACAAAAACAAAAATGTTAAACGTTCATTCGCTTGCTCTTCCTTCTTTAGTAGGTGTCACTAAAATGAGAAATCATTTCTCGAAAATTATAAATTAATATTAAAAACAAAAACCAAAAAAAATATATATATACATGGCAATATTAACTAACTAACTTAACTACTAAATTAATTAACTTGCTTTTAAGTTGAAAACAGAAGATATGTCTGCCTGAAAAAGACTAGAGGTTGAAGGCAAACTGGAAAACTGCTTTCTATTTTTTAAATTTTCTATTTATTTTTTCGATAATGTTCTTTCTGTCTGTTGTTTTTCTTGCTTTTATATAATATACTATATTTAATATAACTTATCACAATCTATTGAGATCTTTTATTAACTTGTTGCGCCATCTCTACCCCAATCTAAAAGACGTGCTTCACTGTAAGTGCATTTCAAATTTAATTGTAATTCAAATTCTTAACAAAAACCTTTATTCAGCACATGTTTCAGTTCCTGAGGCGTTCGTCTCATTTGAACATTTGTTCATGGTCTCAAATGTCACATTGACACTTTGAATCAATTCAGTGCAGTACTTTATTCAGCTAAATCCACTCGACTTCAGCTCACACTCGGCTCATTCTAGGTCCTGTTTCTAAGTCTGAAGTGAGCGGGTGAGTACAACGCTCAAACGTGCTGAATGCCATCTTTGATCTCTCTCTTTTTGTTCTTTTAGTCAGTTAGAAGAGAGAGATAATGTCCCCCACGTTCCACACGTCTCCCTCTCTCTCTCCCTCTCTCTGTCTCCTTCTGAGTTGTCGGACTTTTGGAATTCGTATTAAAATTTATTTACTTTTTTCTCTTTTTCAATTTTGATTTAAGATTTCTTTTTCATCAACATAAACGAAGATAACTGAAATTGTCTCTCTCACCTCATCCGTGTCTCTGCTTCTCTACCTGTTAATGGTAAGACTGATTTGTGTAAAAAGAAAAACAAAAAAAGTATCGCTAGATTGGCTTTGAACAAAAACAAAAATGTAAAAAAAGAAACAATTAAAATTAGAAAAAAATATATTTAAAAAAAACAAATAAAACGAATTTTTGCAATGTAAATAAATTAGAAATCAATTGGAGGCTTATACAATCACATGACAGATAAACATTTCTCCTCAGAGAATACTAATTCTCTGCGGTCAAATCAATACGTCTCATATATGTACATATCTCTCTCGTTAGCTCTCTGTTAGTTTTTACCCGTTTCAACAAGTCTCCCGAAACAAAATCCCTCCATGACAATAACGTCAAATTGCAAAATTAGTGACTCACTCTCTTCATGGCTGTATTATACAATGTGAAAACTGAATAAGTATAGAATTAAATTAAGAAGAAAATAACAATTTTATTTACATAGAAAAGAATCAGAATTAGAAACAATTTAATTTGTAGAAATTTTTAAAATTTTTGTTTTTTTATTTTTTAAATTATTGTGAAATGGACATACATTTTGAGTCAAACTTTCTGAAATGACTGTACACCTTCTACATTTGAATTTGATCAGTGGAATTCATTTTGTTGGAATGTGTTCTTTCGCAATGAATGCTGTTGGCATTTCCTTTCGGTTTCTATTTCGCACATGATGAAGAAAATTTGAGTGTCCATTTTGCAATGAATACAAGAAGTTGATTAGACTAGAATTAAACTTTAACTTTTGTAAATTTGTATAATCTCACTTAACCACACATAAAGTAAAATAAAAAATTAAATTAAATAAAATACTGTATAATTTATAGAGTAATTTTTAACATTATTTCCTTATTTTAAAATCTTCTAATTAAAATTAAAAATTAAATTATAAATTTATTATGTCACATTCCCCTTTATGAAAACTGTCCGTTTCTGTTTCCCGGTAAATATCAATTTGAATCGTATTTCACCATCAAATTGACAGCCAATTTATAGAAATAGACTCGTTCAATTTGCATTAGAAACTCCACGGTACTTCCCTTCCCCCCCGAAACAATTTAAAAGTCAAAATGATCCTGAAACCATATAAATTTCTGTTATATTCCATTTTAAGTTATATTCTGTCTACACTTTCGAACTGAATGGTTTTATTTCTGCTAAACGTCATACAAATGTCAATAACAATTCATACTGAACTGGTGGAACCGATTTCCTTTCTACTATTATTCTTCTCTGTCCTTTCAAATGCTCATTCTAAGACTTGAGCTTGAAGTGCTTTCTTTTCATATACTGATATGGTTAATATAACACTCGCTCTGTGTCGTAAATATAAAAAAATAGTTTTTTTCATTCCTTCGTTATGTCTGTCTGTCTGTCTGTATATCGTTTTGGAGATTCTTCTCGTCTCAAATTGAATTTTCAATGGATCCACCATTACTCATCCTGGCGACATTCATGCGAGTCTCTCCCAATTCTTAGTTCCAAATAAAACACTGTAACTCTGTATATCTATGCAATTTCTAACACACTAAAAATGTGTAAATAACAAAATTAATTTTTTCATTTTATAATTTTCTCTATTGAAAATAAAATTTTTTCATTTTTCTTATGTTTCGCTTCAAGACTCAACGGTAATAAATTCAAAATAATAAATTCGTTTGCAAAATAAAAAAAAAGAAGAAAAAATAAAATAATTTTTTAATTTTTATTATTAAAAAAAAATGTAGTTAAAAATATCAAAATTTGAATTGAACAGAAAAACAGAAAAAAAGTCAAATTTATAATTTCGAAAATATTTTTCCAATTATTTTTGTAGAAGAGAAAAAAGGAGGTGTTGATCGCAGCACAACTGTGATAGTTAAAGAACCTGAAGGTAAATTTTGTATTAAAAACAAAAAATCAAAAAATCAAAAAAAAAAAAAAAAAAGAATACTCAAAACGTCAAATACTACCCGCTACTACTGCTACTAGTGAGAAGTGGTTGAATTAAAATTGAAAAAAAAAAAAAAAAAACAAATTTATTTAACAACTACTACTACTACCTACTACTTACTACTACTAAATGCAAAAATTCATGAATTTTGAGTACTAAAAAACAAACCGCAAGTAGTTAAATAAAACAAATTAATTAACCAATTGTAGTCTAGTTTGAATTGGACGCCATTTTCATTTACGTACGTTAAGTGCAAAATGTCGTACACTTGTGTGACGTACACGCATATATATACGTTGCTTTCAATGAGTATTCGTACACAGTACAACCTTGATAAACGCAACTAAAGGAAACTGTAGCTGTTAGCCAAGTAACCAAGTAACACATTTCAATGGCTAGGAAGGAAGAAAGAAAGTGACGAAAGTCTGAAACTTTTAACTGAGTTTCCTTACACTCTTTGTGCTTGACCACAGCTAGTTGCGTTTATATCGAGGTCACACTGTTTATAACTGCATACTCTGAAACCGACCCACACATATATATATGAATGTAAATGAACACATCAATCCACATCACTCACTTGTGTGACGTTTGTTGTTTTGACGTTTTGTCTTAGAGATGAAACGTCAGATTTGACATTTCGTTAATTATTACTATTATTATTTGAAAATGACTTTGACTTTGTCCTACACTGAATTGTGTGTTAGCTTGTGTTGATTTTTTTGAAATTTGAACGCGTGAAATTTTTTTTTCGTTAATTATTTTTATAAAAATTTTTAATAAAAATTAATTGTGTATTGGTATGGATTGATGGGTTTTAGTCACTTCTATCCGTTTTCGTGCAGCATTCGCTTGATATGACAGTAGTTAGAGAAGCATTGACATTAAAAGTTGGAAAAAAATAAATTATTTTAATTTAATGAATTTAATTTGTAAATTTTATTTTGTACAAAAAAATAATTTTTTATTTTTAATGTTTTCTCACATGTGTGTGTGTGTGTGTGTGTGTGTACGCACATGACTTCGCATACACCCACATTTGTTGTATTACAAAAAAAAAAATTAAATTTTTTTTAAAAAATTTTTAATTTTTAACAAAAAAAAATGTCCAAAAACGACTGAAAGAAAAATTTATTATTTAAAATTAACATTTTGAGAGCAGTTTTGCTTAATTTTTGCTAAGAGTATTTTGTTTTTAAGAAAAGAATTGCAAATAAAATTTAAATTAAATTAATTAAGAAAATCAATTTAATTTAGTTCTTAATTGCGTTTGTGTTTATTTGTTGTCTTCTCTTTAGCACATTAGATACGCTACAGTTTACGCTATTAAAGAGTATGCAAAGTATTAAAAATGTTAAAAACAAATTAAATGAATCAATTAAAACATTTAAAAATTTAATTTTATTCAATTGATTTATCGTTTCCGTAGTGAAAATAAATGGTAAATTCTATTTATTGTTGCATTTGTCATGTTGCTAAACGTTGCTATTGATTATTATTAATTAATTATTAACTTTAAAAGTTAAAAAATCGTCTCAAACTATGATTTCTATCATGCATATTCATACTGTATCTGTTTATGAGGATAAAAAAGATAAATTTTAACTAGTTAGTGTATATAAAACAATTTAATTTTATTTTATTATTTTAATTTTAGTTTGACACTTTCTTCAATCGAACAGACAAACCTTTTCTTAATTAATCAAATATTATACGTTTCTCAATGGAGTGTGTACTCTCTCTTATACACCGCATTTGTCATACCTGTACTTGTATAGTTGCATTGCACCGAGGCTATTCAACTCGACGTTACTAAAAATAAAAATAAAATTATTAAATGTTTTGCATCTCTGTCACCCTGTGGCTCATGTCACTGTCGCGTCGAGTCAACATCATCATCCTGTGACTGATGAATTCCAATTAAAATATAAATTAATTAATTAAAATTTTTAAAGAAAATATTTTAAAACAGCAGTACAAGTGAAAATCACATTTAAAAATTAAAAATAAATTTTGACATTTCAACTGAGAAATGATTTCTCTAATAAAATGCCCCAAACCCCCCGTCCGTTTGATGTGTCATTGATCGTAATTGATTTAATTAAAAAATATGTATTTTATTTTTAATGAAATTATTTTTGAAAATTAAAAACCATTCCACGATGAGTCCCACTTATGAATGAAGGAAGATGTTGTTTTAAAAACATATTAAATATAAAAATTATAATAATAATAATAAATAAAATAATAATAATTACACACACACACTCTCGCGGACACTTTGTGGTGCTGTCAAGAGCAATAATGTTTTTGTTATATGTAGAATTAATTTGTAGAGGGGAAAATGACATTTCCATCATAACCTTAAACGTCAGTTCTTACCTTCGAGGATACGTTCATACGTTAACGAAATTTAAATTTGACAGCTAAAGCTTTGTTACTTTAGCTTTTACGTTCTCGTCTCTTCGAGTCGGAAAATTTTGATGCTTTTCTTATGAAATTTCCAAAAATATCACGAACTAGTTCACCATGAGACTGGAGTTTTCCAAATCTTATTCGCGATCTCATCGTACATCTTCCTCGATCAAGAAATTCAAAGCTATAAATTTAAAGAGAGAGAGAGAGAGGGAAATAATTTTTAAAATTTTTTTTGTTTATTGCGTTAAAAAAAATAAAAATACCAAGTTATGAAATGCACACATTGACAAATAATCCCGAGATATATGCAGTCTCAGAGCGTTCCACATATTTTTCCTTCTCGTCTTCATTCAGTGACGAAATGGATATTTTTCATTGTGATTTTTCTTCCTTTCCTTTTCTCTTCCACATCTGTGGCGGATAATGTTTGTTTGCGTAAACGAAATCAAAATAAGGAATCCGTTCATTGTGTTGCGGTACTGAGAAGTTGGGGAATTTAATTATTTTAATTTTTTTAATTTTGAACTTGAGAGAAATTGCGAAAATTTATTTGTTCGAAAATAAAATTAAATGTTAGTTTTTTATAATTTTCTTAATTTTTATAATTTTTTTTTTTTCCAATAAAAATGGTCGTTAAATGGACATAATTTTATTTTTATTTAATCAAACATACACACACACTCACGTGGAAAAATCAACTAACACAGTCACAGTCATCATATATAAATCACAAAGAGAAGAAAATAAATAACATAAATTCGTTAATTTCTTATTATTTAAAAATATAAAAATGCTTTCAAAGCTTTTCAGCTATTCAGCGTTTTGTTCACGTCAGCGAATTCTGTCACAGAATACAGGAATTTAATTATATAATTTTAATTAAAATGAATTTAATTTGCAAATCGGTATACAGTCGAAATTAAGGAAATTATTTAGAATAATTTTATAAAATTCAAAGCACACCTCCTTGAGTCTCTCTGTGTGTCCGTCTCTGTTTTGGAGACATTAGGTTAGGAAATTCGCCTCAAGTCGTGAAACATGCAACATAGATGTCGCTTTTATATATGAATAAATTAAATTTTATTTGACTTTGAATTTCTGGAAGAATAAGAAAAAATAAAAACCCTCAACTGCTGTCAGCTCCATCTCGCTGTCAATTGAAAAACATGTGACAGCATCGACATCATCGACACAAATGATACTAAGAAAGTGTCACTGACACTGAGGAGTCCGTTTTAAACAAAATGGCGGCTGTTATAAAAACATTTTTTTTTTAATTTTTATTTAATTTTCTGTAAGGCCCTCCCGCACACGGAGCTACCGGGAAGCAACTGATTAGTGACTCGAATTAGTAACCAATTTCCTTTGAATCACTTCTCATACAAACAAATGGGACGTTACACACGGCACTACTATTTGCAAACTGGTTTGTGATTCCTGGAAACCGGTTTGTAATCAGTCACCAGCGGACTAGCATGTCGAGTCGCTTGTCTTTGGACATTCCGTAGAATGCTGCAAACTTAGCATCTGAAATTTCTAATGAGTTTTGGTTGAGTAGCTGCAAGTTGCCAAACAGTTTAGTTTGCTTTTAGTAGCTCCGTGTGCGGAGGAAGGGCCTAAGTGAATTGAATGAATGCAAACGTGACGTGATGCTGTGTCCGCTTTATGCTGTAAATACGCCAATGTGAGCCTTGTAGCTAGTTTTTATTAATTATTACTTAATTTTTATATAAATCTCTGCAACTTGTCAATTGTGTGCAATTTCACAGATTTATTAATTTTAACTTTTTATATAATATTATGAAAATAGTTGATATAAAATTCATTTATTATTTTATCAATTATGCACTTTGTCTGTACACAAACAGATGGCGTTGCAAGAGCAGAAATTTGTCTAACGTATAAAACGAGAATCGACCTAGAAGTCGAAATAATATTTTTTTATATTAATTTTTTTTGACGTTTAAATTTAATATTGAAAATTTGGTAAATATTGAAAGTCGAAACTCCTTTGTCTCTCTCTCTCTCTCTCTGGGGTTTGACTCATTGAATGCGAGTCATTGCGGCTTTGTGAATTTTTCAAACGGAGAACGACGCATTTACGAAATCAATATGGCGTCGCAAATTTGAATTTCTCCGACAATTTGAGAGAGAGAATTTGATTTCATTGGATTTTGAAGAAAGCCTTCCAATCGAGAAATACACCTTATTCTGCTTTAAGACGATAGATACGTTCCCGAAGAATACGTGTAGAAAAATATTTCGCATCTATGGCGGTTTTCCGAACGTCCGTCATGCTTCATAACAGACTGGGTCGATCGTGTTAACTGCGAATAGATCGTGTAAAAAGAGAATTAAATTTTTTCCCTGATTCGTGTAAAAACAGAATTGGGAGTATTCAACTTCGAGTTGATTGAAGTCAACTTCACGAATTGAATTCAACTTCACGCAAATTGGAATTTGATGATTTTCATGTACTGCTGTTTGAAATGAAACGAAATTTGGTGATGGTGTCTCCATTAGAATGAAATTAAATAATTAATTAACAAAAATTAATGTAATTAAAAGGTAAATTAATGGGTTACATGGTATCAAAAAACTTATATTAACGCACACGTAGTCGTTCAAATTAGTGCATTGAGTACTTAACTGATTAATTAATTTAATTTAATTTATTTAATTTTATTTTATTATTTTGTCAACAACGAACACACCCACACACACACACTGATTGTAGGTATTAAAACAATAATGCATTTTATTACTGCTATTAGCATTCACGTTTTTCCTTTCCTCATTCAAATATAAAAAATGAGAAAATTATAAGTAAATAAAATTAAAAACAAAATAGCTGTGTTAAGTTACTTATCTCGAAAATAAAAAATAATAATAATAAATGAAATTTCATTAATTAATCTTCAACAAAGTCTTGATGTGCTGCTATCCATTAGATACAATATAAACGTATATAATATTATTTATAATTTCTTATTTGTTCAATTACAACTAGCTTTTTATGTGCATTAGTAGGGGTTTAATTATTGTATAAGACATACTACATACTCGTACTATAATATATATATGAATAGGTATTAATATAAATGATAAACTAAAAACAAATAGAAATCAAATGCAAAACAAACAACAATAAATAAATAAACAAAATGAATTTAATTAATTAATTAATTAATGAATAGTTATTAATTCATATACAATTTAGATGAATTGACTAGTTGTTGAAATATTGAAATGTTGAAATGTTAAAAATGTTACTTACTGTTCATGGCTGACTATTAGAGAGTTTATTATATGTTTGTCATACGAGCTTTTATACGTATATATATATATTTTATATGCATATACATGACTTGAATACATCCACATGCACACACGTGTGTAGTAATATAATATAATTAATTAACAATAACAATATAATACGCTTAAAGTTCCTTAATTCATTACGATATATTATATTATATATTTGTAATTGTTATTGTAATTGTAATTAATTAATTAATTAATTAATTAATTTTTATTTAAATAATTAAATGAGTAGACAACATATTCAATTTAATTTAATTTAATTTGGAAATTGTTAAATTAAATTGAATTATGAATTTGTTTTTTATTTTTGTTTTTGACAACAAGATGGCGTTGAATAGATTTGATGGTGTTGAATTGAATAGAATTTAGAAAATATAATAGAGAGTAGAGTGGAAAAATTGAAAAAATTTCAAAACAAATACATTTAGTAGTGATTTATTATTTATTTTTATTTAATTAAAAATAATAAACATAGTTTTAATTTTTTTTAATTTTTTGTTCACACATTTATGGAATGAAACACAATACATGTACATGTATGTCTCTGTGTATATAATATATTATATGGTAGCGTTTCAAGAAACCACATCAAATTCTAAATTCTAATATGGAATGCATGATGATATAATGGTAATTTAAAAACAAATTGCATCTGTATTGGATTTAGAAGTAAATTTTAATTTATTAGCGTGATTTATTTTTAAAACAAATCAAATACACACACTTGCATACAATCACATTGAACACATTCCCATTGTCGTCCTTGTCATCTGTCATTTTGTTATATCCTTGTATATGT
The DNA here is from genome assembly GCA_963971475.1 of Chrysops caecutiens. Lineage (NCBI taxonomy): Eukaryota > Metazoa > Arthropoda > Insecta > Diptera > Tabanidae > Chrysops > Chrysops caecutiens. Next base: position 75,456,258 of record OZ020567.1, read on the forward strand.
AGTTGCTAATATATATATATATATATATTAATATATGTATATATTTATTTTGATTTTTTAATTGTGAAATTTAGATGAAATTTAGCTACACACACACACACATTCTTAGAATTATATATATATACACGTACATATATATATTTGATTTGATTTGATTTAATTGGCATATGAAATGAGTATTTTTTGGTCGGAACATGTGATTGTGTTTGTGACACGTATAAGTATATGTTATGCATATATAATGATTAAAAAAAAAAAAAAAAAAAAAAGAAAAAAAAAACATGGCAAAATATATCCAGATGATTCTGATATAATAATAGGCTATCGTCCATTGGAATTCGACGTCGACATCGATGAGGCGGAAAATGGATGCGACGGTGAGTTATTTAGAGTCTAGAAAAACTTTACAGAAAAAAAAAAAAAAAAAAACCAATCATAATTAAGTAAGAAAAAATATTATTATTATAATTTTTATTGTATCAATATTTGACAAAACAATTCTCTCTCTCTCTCTGTCTCTGTATCTCTCTCTCTCACCTCTCATTGAGGGTGAGACGTAAGATAAAAAAAAAAAACCATTTGAATTATTTTTAAGTCATAACTATTTAATTAATTATAATTATTATCATTAAACGTCAATGTACTCGTCAAAACTTTTATACGTGTTGCTCGTGAATTTATACAAATCGAAAAGTTTAAAAAGAAAAAATGGAATTTAAAGTTTTAATTAAATGTATTTGTATCATACTTAATGTTAAATATGCCCTCTCTGTCTGTCTATATCTCTCTCTCTCTCTCTCTCTCGATCGTTAATTTTCTTGCCATACTTGTATACACAAACACTCATTCATCCTCATGCATTTGCCATGATGTCTTTCTTCTCTTGTCTCTTTGTCTTCTTTGATCATTTTTACGGAATCATGAATTTTCTGTCATTTTATGTATCGAAGGTTTGTGAATTTGATTTCTTTTTTCGTTTCACACCACTCCATCTTCTCTTGCCTCAGTTTTCGTTTTACACATTTCCATTTTGACTTTGATGATCGTTGTAATTTTTTTTTTTCTGTCTGTCATTATCACTTCTTGTCTCTATGTCTCATATTATATATTCATCTACAAAAAACAATTATCATCTTGTAGATCAAGATCAATATTAAAGTAAACGTCAGTTGTCAATTAGAGATGACAGATCTTCTTAGAAATATCCCCTAACTTCAAATGATCTCTTCTCGTCATTTAATTCTCTTTCTCTGAAATATTGATCACCATACCTTTAAGAATCTCTCTCAACTCGATAACTACTCCAGTACAAGTATTATCAGATCAGCTTTGTCAATGTGCAATAGATGTCGTTGTACTAATTTTCGCTGCTGGCATTCTATTGTTGCTAAAGAAAACAAAAATGAAAAGTAAAAAAACAAAATGTTCTTCTCGCAAATTTAATTAAAAATATATTTTGAATTAAAAAAAATATAAGGAAAAAACAAAAATAAGAAACAAATGAAAACTTGTTGTTATATGTTGATGTGTTTTATTTATAACAAACAAACATATTCGTGTCATATATTCGGCTATTCTATCGCTGTCAATTCGTTTAAATGTTGCTGTATAATTACTTGACTACTCGTTTATATTCGTTATATTTTAATGTTATCTAAATGTTACAATTATTACTCATATAATTATAGTGTGTTATTAACGTTTATTCATGTTCAATTATATAATAATTAATTTAATGAAGAATATACTATAATTTATTTATTTTATTTTAATTTTATAAAACATTTCAATGTCAAACTCTGTTATAAATGTGTACGATTTGTTCATTATTATTATCAATTATATAAGAAAATCATGATTTCTCGTTTGTGTCGAGAGATGTCGCCATTTCCAACATGATCCCATATTACATATAGATTCGCTGCCATGTCTGAAAATCATTTCAAATGAAAATTTCGAAAAACTCTTAAATATCTTAGAAGGAAAATTTTTAAATTTTTAAATTTTTAAAATTTTATTACCTCCTACACACAACACGATCTGTTCAACTTACCGATCTGTCCGATCGAGTCGCGATCACTTTCATTAATTATTTTTCATTTTTAATAATTTAAAATTTTATCATTTATTTAAGGGAGTAATATTTAATATATTTAAAACAATAATAAATATAATGAAATTTCAAAATAATTATATGCACGCATTTATTTGCTCTGCCGCCATCGATAGTCTACGGACAATGAAACAATAAATAATTAAATAATTAATGAATGAAAAGTGCAATTTTTATAATTAAATTAATATAACATAGTATACTATATATTGATAAAAGGAGAATCTAAGAAATTATGTCTTCTACTACATATTATTATATTATAATATATAAATAGTTGCATATTTTCAATTTCGATTTATTTCACAAATTTAATTTCTACGTAGTTTATTTATTTGATTAATTTCATTTTGTAAATTGTAAAATAATAAATATTCCAATTAGTTTTTAATAATTTCATTCTGACTTGATAACTTTAAAATAAAAATCTTTATTTATTTATTTATTTATTTTCTTCATAAAATATTTTATTATTAATATAATTATTACTAGTGCTATATAATCACATTTTTTACAATTTTCCTACTTTTACTTACTTGCTGCTAAAATAAATATATATATATATTAATAATATTTTATTCAATTTTACTAAAAATATTCCAAACAAACGGCATTTGTTAATAATTTTATTTAATTATTTTTTTATTTATTTTTTTTTTTTTTTTTGAATTTCTTGAATTTTCTCTGCTGTGGCTTGTTTGACTGTTTAACTTGACTGCAGCCAAATGAAAATAAATTGACATAATTTTATTTGTTTTTAAATCTAATTTAATATATTCAATATACATTATCTATATGAAGTGAATTTAATTTGAAAACACTAAAATATAATAATACGACAACAACAACTACAACAACAACAATAACAACAACAACAACAACAACATCATCATCATTCTAAGTTAGTAGTGCCATATGATAATCTTTTACGAACGAACTCGATTTTGGGCAGGTTTTCGTTCCATGATAAACCATGTCATGCCTAAAATAATATTAATTAATTTATTTAACCAAAAGTTATGAATGGATATTAATTGATTAATCAAAAAACAAACGAAAAAAATGAAGAAAAAGAAACAATATTAATGTACATAATATAATATTACATTGTTATTGTACAATATATAGTATGTATAATATATCGTTGTTGATGATATCGTTATCATAATAACGTTTTTTCTTTCTAATTTAAAATTCTGAATTTATTAATAATACGTGAAATTCTATTAAAACGAGTATTTATTTTATTTATTATTAAATTTTATTTGATTTTTCTTTCTTTATTTTTTATATTTATGAACTTTACTATTACTGATTGATTGATTGATGAGCAGCTCGAAGACAAGAGATTATCAAAATAACTGAACAACTTATTGAAGCGATTAATGGAGGAGATTTTGATGCTTATACGTAAGTTGAAGGCGAATATTTAATGTTTTATTTTTATTAATTTTTTAATTCGTTTATTTATTACTCTCTCTTTCAGTAAAATATGTGATCCTCATTTAACTGCATTTGAACCCGAAGCTCTTGGCAATTTGGTAGAGGGTATCGATTTTCATAAATTCTATTTTGAAAATGGTGAGTTAACTGACGCAAATTGTTCATGTCAAATGTCATTCAATTGATTACACTTTGTCCTGTATGTCATACAATCCACATCCAGTTCAACATTCCATATCATTTATATAACTGTCAAGTTTCTATATGTTTTAAACGTAAACTTCATCTCAACAAGACATCTGTCAAAACTGTCTTTAAAATGTCAAAACTGTCTTCAAAATGTCTGAAACAAATCTGCCGAAATGACATAAACAATACAAATTCCGGTAATATGTCAAAAGCAAATCTGTCAAAACTGTCTTCAAAATGTCGAAAACAAATCTGTCAAAATGACATACAAATGCCACTAATATGTCAAAAGTAAATCTGTCAAAACTGTTTTTAAAATGTCACAAACAAATGTTTCATAACGACAGCAACAAATTCAAATGTTCCTAATATGTCAAAAATAAATCTGTCAAAACCGTTTTTAAAATGTCACAAACAAATCTGTCAAAGTGACATAAACAAATTCAAATGTCGCTAATATGTCAAAAACAATTCAGAACGGTAAAGGAAGAAACTAATGTCTCTAAAATGTCAACAAATGACAGAAACAAATAAAAATGCCACAAATATGTCATAAATAAATACAAATGCCACTATTATGTCAAAAACAAATTTGTCAAAATTTTTCTTGAAATGTCAGAAATAAATGTTTCAAATTGACAGAAACAAATACACTCTCTCTAATCAAACTATCAAAGCTGTTTCTGAATTGTCAAATAAAGCTATCTCTAAAATGTGGGAAACATATCTGTCAAAATAATCTTCTGAGTTCAATAAAACCTATTCTATCTGAGAGAAATAGAAGCATTGGAAGGCAAAACAGTTGCCACCCCTGGCACAAATTCAATTATGGCGACTCACATTAAACTGTATGGAACATGATCCAGTCGAACCTGAATAAGTAAGAGTTCAAGGGACCGGAGTCTCTTTTGCGCTTATGGAGGTTTCTCACTAACCCGAGTTTCTAGCTTATAGAGATGAATAAAGACGGGGCCAGGAAATTACTCTCACTTAAAGAGTTTTCTCGTTTACCCAGTTCTCACTTATACAGTTTCGACTGTAGTAGGAAACGTACTTCATTATCTTCATTATCATTATCAGTGGTAAGAGCATCTGTCCAGCAAGCGGAATACCTTGCTGCAAAACACAACATTTTCTCCACCCATTTTCCTATACGTCGTCTCAATATTTCCAGTTCAAGTATTCACCGAATGGTGGAATTTTAATTTGACAGTTGTGTTGCAAACTAATGACAACTAGTGACATATTTTCAATTGACAGTTGAACATTATAATTCACTTTTTGTTTGAAATTTAAGATTTAAAAAACATGGTTCCAATAATACGCTATTTTTATTATTTCATCTATGTCAGACAAATTTGTTTCGACAACTATATGTTGTCTTCATCAGTGACAATTACAAAACTAAAGATTACATGGCAATGTTGCTTATAAATATAGTGAATACATCAAATTCCCAAAACAACTAGTTGACTAGTTTGAGGAGTGGTGAGTCGCACCACCCATTGTTGTCGTTGAGAAGTAATTCTGGGTTTTCCCTTGATATCATTAAACTTTCGTAAACATCAAGTTTCCTCCCATCATTTACTTCTTTGATGATCCTGACGTTGTTGATACTAATTGTGTGTCCTTCCTCCACGATGTGTTTGGCCACTCTGGATCGTATGGGAAGGGAACTACAAGGAACTAAGGACCGACCCCCTCCCTGAATCAATAAGAAGAGTCGAAAAAACATTGAGAGAATGCAGGGACCTGCTAGGTGATCAAGTCGGAGGGCTAAAGGTCCCTAACCCAAGCCTTCCACGTATAAAATGCCTGCCGAAAATCCACAAACCAGGACAGGAGATGAGGGAAATCGTGGCAGGGACCAATTCACCAACCCTCAGGATAGCGCGCTGGCTGCTGAGAGAGTTTGAGTCCATGGAAGGACACATGTCGTCTAGAAGTGTCAAGAATTATAAGGAGGTGGTTAAGAAGATAGAGGAAACAAGCACCATAGAGAATGAGGAGCTGATGGTCTCGTTTGATATCAAAGCGCTCTTCCCCAGCATACCTGTGAACACCACCTTGGTGCTCCTAGAAGAATGGCTGATGACAATAAACGAAAGCAATGGATGGAAACATAAAGTCAAGCAGTACGTAAAACTAGCTGGCTTATGCATGAGTGAAAACCACTTCACGTTCAGAGGTAGATACTACAGGAACACACAGGGAGTTACTATGGGCAACCCACTATCAGGCTTCATGGCTGAGATATTTCTGAAGAAATTAGAAGAAGACCTCTTGAAAGATGGAATAATGCCAAGAATGTGGATTAGATACGTAGACGACATATTCGCCATAATCGACCGGGAGGAAGTTGAAGCAACGCTGGAGGAACTGAACAGGAGACATAAGAGCATCAAATTCACGCTGGAGGTAGAAGAAGGAGGGAGAATACCGTTCCTAGACCTCATGATAAAAAGAGAAACCGGGAAGCTGGCGTTTGAAATATTCAGGAAACCCACACACACACAAAGGGTCATCCCGAGTGATTCAAACCACCCAGCACAACACAAAATGGCAGCGTTCAATAGTATGATCCACCGCCTTTTGAATGTCCCAATGTCAGAGAGGGATTTTAGGAACGAGAGGGAACACATCAAGGAGACAGCAAAGATGAACGGATACCGCGAGGAACTGATTGAAAACCGCATTAGGAAAATAGCAGCCATGAAAAGAAGAGACACACTCACAACCCTCCACCAGCAAAATCTCACTCAAGAACATCAGGAAGACCACAGGAGAGTGGCAATCACACATGACAGGAGACTCACCAAAAGAGTTAGACAAATATTAGGGAACGTAGGGATAGAGGCCATACCCACAAGCAGAAGACAGCAGTTGAAGAACGTTTTAGGATCAACTAAGGATAAGAAGAAACTGGAAGAAAAAAGTGGGATATATAAAATAGCATGTCCAGAATGTGACATGATGTACATCGGCCAGACAAAAAGATTGGTCACGACGAGATTTGCTGAACACACAAAAGAGGCGGAAAAAGCAGACAAGCACGGAAACACAGGAGGTGGGACCATACGATCCAGAGTGGCCAAACACATCGTGGAGGAAGGACACACAATTAGTATCAACAACGTCAGGATCATCAAAGAAGTAAATGATGGGAGGAAACTTGATGTTTACGAAAGTTTAATGATATCAAGGGAAAACCCAGAATTACTTCTCAACGACAACAATGGGTGGTGCGACTCACCACTCCTCAAACTAGTCAACTAGTTGTTTTGGGAATTTGATGTATTCACTATATTTATAAGCAACATTGCCATGTAATCTTTAGTTTTGTAATTGTCACTGATGAAGACAACATATAGTTGTCGAAACAAATTTGTCTGACATAGATGAAATAATAAAAATAGCGTATTATTGGAACCATGTTTTTTAAATCTTAAATTTCAAACAAAAAGTTTTTCAAACGCTATTACCAATTCCACGAACAAAACAAACCCAATTATAATTCATTTGAATAATTATCAAAGTAATTAATGAAATTTAAAATTTACTTTAATTATTTTACAGTGCTCGGTAAGAACTGCAAGGCTACCAACACAACAATACTTAATCCCCATGTACATTTAATGGGCGAAGATGCTGCCTGTATTGCATATGTTAGATTAACGCAGTATATTGACAAGTAAGTGTCAAAATAATTACACTAAAATTGATGTGAATTGAAAAAATTAGATATTTTATTAAAACAAATTTTTGAAATTATTTTAGGCAAGGTCACGCACACACACATCAATCCGAGGAGACACGGGTGTGGCATAAACGAGACAACAAGTGGCAAAATGTTCACTTCCATCGAAGTGCATCCGGTAAAATAGGCGGTGCAACAACTTTCGATTTTATAAGTAATCCGACAAAATGAATTTCTTATCTTTAAAAACAAAATATTAAAAAAAGAAAAAACTTAAAAACTTAAAAACTTAATAAGAAAAGTAATTATTAAATAATTAAAACAAAATGAAATGATGTTTATTTCGTTAGTTATTATTTTGGTTCTCTTTAAAAGGAAATAAACAATTGCTTAATAAATTAATAATTATATATATATAAATAAAGTAATGTAACAATCGTTCCAATGTTTATTAATTTTTGTTTTTGTTTTTTCAAAATAAGAGTAACGATTTTGCTATACAATAAAAGTAAAAATAAAAAAGAAAAAGAAAAAGAAATATATATATATATATACAGAAAAGAAATAATTAAAATATATATATAATATAATTATTATAATTTTTATTACTATTATTATTATTATTATTAATTAATGAACTAAATTATTAAACTACAAAATGAAAATGGTGAATATTAACGAAAAAAGCTCATATTTAATTAGCTAAAGATGATGAAAAGTTGTGTATCGAACGGTAAATAGACATGCAAATAAATATTATTATTAAAAATTAAATGAATTAAAATTAACAAAAAAGAAATTGTATTACCATTATAATAATTATAATTATATTTCAACAAGAAGAAGACGGAGAAGAATCCCAGAAACAGAAAATGAAAAGAAAATTTAAATTATATATATATACATACATATAAAATGAATACACTTTAAAAATTATTAAATAAAAAAACATTAAAACCATTAAAAAAATTTCAAAAAATCTTTAAAAATCTCAAAATGATAAAATGATAAAATGGAAAAATGAAATTTTCAAAAAATATATTATTCGTGTAAACAGAGAAGAAGAAGAAGAATAAGATGATAAATTTAATTAAAAATATAAATATTTAATAAAAATTCATTTTGAATTAATCAGTTAATTAATTAATCAATCAATTAATTACGTTTCTTGAATGAATACTTCTTGATATTATTAAAGTAAAATGAAAATAAACAATTGTTATGTTTTATTGATTACCATCTGCCATATCTCTTGAATAATTCTAATGAATGTTATATTATAAATTGATTTTAATTATTACAATTATTATTATTATTATTATTATTATTATTATTAGAAAAAAATTTAATTAATAAACTAATAAATATTATTATTATTATTATAATTAAATAAAAGTGTTCGTTATTATATAAAAGTAAAATGAAGAAAAATAAAATAAATTCAAATAAAATTAAATAAAATAAAATTTAATTCAAATGTATGAAAATGATAATGTTGTTATGTAAACGCTGTATTCAAAAATTAAATGGGAAACCTTATAAATGTAATGCAGTCTTATTCTATAAATTATAAATTATAAAATTTTTCCGATAAATATACATATATATACATGAACTGATTAATTATTTATCTCATGTGAGAGTAATTATCATAATTACATATATATGATTTTTATTCTCATAATTAAATGGAAATGAGAGAAAATAAACATTTTTCAAATGAATAAAAATTGACTATAATTTAATATTGTTTCAATTCAAATGGATTTCATTATTTTTAATTTAATTTCTTTATCACAATAATATTACATATAATAAAATGCAATCCCTTTACAGTTCATGTGTTTATATATTTGACTTTCAATTTTGTTTTACTTAAAAGAAAATTAAATTAATTTATTATTTAGTATTATTGTGTTCATGGATTTTGTTTTTGTTTTTTGTTATTCATGTGAGAAAATCAACATTCAGTTTTTAAGGTTCTTTAATTTATAAAATATAATAATAAATTAATAATGGCTACTACTACCAGACCAGAAAACGATCGTAATTATAGTGATAACAGCAATAACAAAGACAATGTTTTGTTAATTATTTAATAATATAAATATATATATATAATTTTGTTAAATATATTATTAGTTATTTTGTTCTCTAATTTTATTCTCATTAATTCTGATTGTTGCTATTGCTATACTTATAAGTGAATCGAATTAAATATATTTATATATGCATATGTATAAGGTAAAATAAACATGATTTTTCTCACTTCTTATCATAAATAAACAATTACAAGTAAAACTAATTAAACGAATTGAAATAAATAATAATTATAAATATCGTGCTAGTTTGCCGAGCATGTTATTCATAATGAAATATTTAACGTATTATTACTATTATAATGATCAATATTTAATCAAATGAAGTATATAGTGTACAAATATATATAAAAATTATTCACTTGTTTATTATTTACAATGAAAAATTTATATAAAAATCGATTTAAACGCTTTTCAAATCAGTTCATTAACTAACATGCATAATATATAAATAAAATTTTCGAAATTTTCTTCCATATTGCTTCAATTGAATATTAATATCTCAACACCTCTAAGGATAAACATTTAAGGAAAACACAGAATAAAAAATATTTCTACAGTAAATTAAAAACATAAATATATGGTATATACATTAATAAAAACATTTTAAAGATTAAATAAATTTTTGTCTGGCATAAAATTGTTTCTAATTGAATATTTATTAGAGTAAACTCGATTTAATGAAAACAATATATATAAATAAAATAAATATAAATGAAAATTCTACAAATAAAACAAAAGAAATATAAAACATTTTTAATAATATTTTTGATATTCAATTCAAAAATATCGATGTGTTTTGGGCTAGTTTTTACTGTAATAAGTAAGTAGTAACTACAAGTCAGACATGACTTTTAATTGATATTTTTTTAAAATTAAGTAATATTTTCAAAATCCTAGAATTAAATGAGAAACTGGAATCTAATCATGAGACATACTCGTATATATACAAATATAAATTTTCCTCTTTTACTAAAAATGAAATATTATAATGAAAGAAAATAATCGCAAACCATTTTATGCCTCAACGTTACAATAAAATTCAACAAAACTATGTACAGTTCCATGCTCCTGTACTTGTAGATTATATTATACAATATAATAATTAATAATCATCTTATAAAAAAACGAAACATAAACAAGTATTTATTATCATCATCAAATCAAGTCTATGAAAGAAGAAATGTATTCATTAAAATAAATGAAATGATTGCCATAATTATTTATTTGGCAACACTAATAGTTATGTAAAATGAAAATTCTTATTATTATTATTATTATTATTATTATTATTATAATTGTTGTACTATATTCAATGCTAATTGAAAAAATTAAATGAAATTAATTATATAAATGAGAGATTGAAATAAATTCTTTATTAACGTTTCACTTTGAAACTCACACTAAAATTAGTATTAAATAAAAGTAAAAAATGAATGAAATTTATGTTCTAATACTATATTGAAAAAGGAAATTTCAAGAAATTATAGCAAAATTATATAATATTTAATAATTATAATAATAAATATACAAATATATAAATGAAAATGAATTACACAGGGAATTATTATTGTGAGAAAATTAAAAATTAAAAATTAAATATGAAAATTGAGAAATTCAAAATGAAAATAATCTTATAATATAAGATAAATTTATGATAGTCCTGTATCTGTTAAATTATTTAAAAAACAAAGAAACAAAAGAAAATGTTTAAAAATTTAGATAATAATTAATTTACTTATTAATTGTGTCAGAAATGAAAGAAAACAGAAAATAATTAATCTCTTAATCAGAAAATGAGAACATTATATACACGTATATATAATATTATTAAATAAGAAATATATATATATATATTTGGCTTATTTTAGCGTAAATCATTGATGGAATATGTCGTCGTATTTGCTATTAAATTGAAATTTTTCTCTTCCGTAAAACTCTCACTTCTCACTTTTTGGAACGATTACCTGTAATTCTCTCTCTCTCTTTCTCTTTCACTCGTTTTATTTTTCAATTGTCGGTAAATTGCAATAATTCAAAGAAAGAAAGAATTAAAAAAAAAAACAAATATTAAAAATTCTTTAAAAATTATAATACAATACTTATAAATTTAAATGAAACAAGTAAAAACCAAACAAACCAAACACAGAAATGTAATGAAATTATGTATTTAAAATATATATAATAATAATAATTATATAATATATTATATATATATATACAAAAAACAAAAATATGTAATTCGTTGATAGCTATGTATGTATGTATGTATGTATGTATGTATATCGATTCATTAGGTTTTTCATCAATATTTTTGATAAGATTTTATTGCAATTCTATTTAAAAACCAAAAAAATAAAAATATATATATATAAATAAATAAAATATAAAAAAATTATGCACCATAATTCAAGGAAAAAATTACCAAAAAAAAAAAACTTAATAAAATTTTCAAACAATTTCATTATTGTACTCTACAAAAATTACCAAACATATTTTATTTAGTGTTTATCTATTGCACAAACAAAGAAAAATCAAAGAAAAAAATGAAAAATCAACAAAAATATTTAAGAAATTTACCAAACAAAAAAAAAATTATAATTAAAATTAAATTGAATGAACAAAAAAAAAACAAAAAATTGAAAAAAAACAAAAACTAAAAACTTAAAACTTAAAAATGAGATTTCGTTTGCATAGAATTTAATAGAAATACTTTTCCACAGAGGAGAACTTTCTTTTTATTCAAAAATATCAAGAAAAATTATATAAATAAATACATGAGACAAGAAAATAATTAATAATAATAATAACAAAACAATTCTAACTAACTAAAATTAACTTTTGTGCATTTATTTAAGTAGTTCTTTTACTTTTATTTACATAGGTTGCTGGAATTGGAATTGATTCAACCGAATATTTGTGCCCAAAATGATATAGTGATGACACTCGTCGTATGTGGTTTTCGTTTGATTATTTTATTTATAAATCATATAAATTTATTTGAATTTCAATATTCTGTTTAATTTTTAAGAAGAAATTCTACTTTTCGTGGTGGTGGTGGCTGTTAAATTTTAATCATTTATTTTAATAAGATATGTTTTGTTGTTAGTACCAGAAATGAGGAGATTGTTAATGATTTTTGTTTATTTTTTAAAATTCTAACTTCTTCCCTTTCGCTGTGACTTGATTCTGTCAGTGAGACTCGGAAAATGTTGTAATCCTTGGAAGCGTTTTTCTTGATGGTCAAGTAAAATCAAGGAGAGATTACACTCTGTCAGAATATGTCTTGTGTTTAACTTCGACGCCTACCGTGGAGCTGTTAACCCTGGTCGGAACAATGCACCAGTATATACTCACTGGTTACAGTGAGGCCTATCCTTACTCCTGCCTTTCTTTGGTTTAGGCAACCACAGTTTGTGCTAACACATATTGAGAGGATTTAGCTTTCGAACCGCCGAAACACTTTCATCTTACATGTGTCCTAAGAGACGAAGCCCAGAAACCTAGGCATACATACAACCGGCATACAGTAGGTTGCCACCATATTAGAGCCAGTCGCACTTTTTCCAACACAGAGGAGATGTCTTGTGAAATATCGTAAAAGTAAAAACAGGTTTTATTTTCAAATGCTCCTTTACTTATTCCTTATTATGTAACTACATCTAATAAACTAAAGTCAAACTGGAAATATAAGCCTGTTGTCAGATACTCAGAATCATGATAATTGATTTTTAACCTTTAAACAGAAAAATGCGGTTACACTGTTATATTTAATATACTAAAAGCTATTTGCAAAACCTTGTCTCACGGAAAACAACTTTATATTTCCACATATCACAATGATTGAACATTATATTCATCACTTAAAATTGTTCGGAATATATCGGATAAAAGTTTGCATAGTAATAGAGAGAGACATAAGTACCTTTAATTTGGTTCTAATAATTTGGCCGCCCACTGTATATAAGATGAAATAACTTTTCAGCAATCATCGGGATATTATTGAGATTCGTACATTGTCCACTCCAAGTTGACTGGATTTCTAACCGTGCCCATACACGATACAACATGTTGGCCAACGTGGTTGGAAATGGCCATCGGTTGGATTGTGTGTGGGCAAGTTGGCCAACCATTTTGACGGTTGGAAGTTGAGTTGGGATGAAATCAAAAATTTTTGATTTTCGCTGGGAGTAGTCAATGTTGTACTGAGGCCAGCATGTTATACCGTGTGTGAATATGTTGGCGAAAATTCTGTCAAAATAATTAAAATTTTTAAATTATCCTAAAATGTTATTAAAAGTGGTTAAAAATGGTAGTAGTGAATCATGAAATGTGGAGGAATCATCTGGAAGAATGAAGGCAACTTGCCAAAATTGTGACAAGTTACCAACGATTTTGATAAAAGAAACGACACTTTTGAAAATATTTCCTCATTTCTTGTTTCATATGATGCATCCGGTAGCACAATAACTCTCACTAATGAATTTCTCGATGATTTCTGAAGAAATGACAGTTGAACCACCAACACAACAAATACACAACCTGGTTGGCCAACATGTTGTATCGGGTACATGTCCTCCTTAACAGTACAGAAGAGTTTACACTAAATAGAGTTTAATAGGAATTAATGTATACATTGATGCTTCTGTTGTAGTTAAAGAACTACATCCTGTAGAGTACAGAGGAACGACAGGATGTTGGAATAAATCTAATTAGATCAGAATCGTTGTTTTTAATTTATACAGGATCTATAAGGTTTGTATATGCTGCTGAATAATCAATAAGATAAGACATACGAGTAGTCTTGTGTAGTACATGTTGGAATGAATTTCTATAAGTGAACGAGAACGAACTATTCTGGTGTAGACCTCCAAATCGGTCTTTTAGTACTGTATCCCGTCATGTCGCTGTGGGTGATAAAATCACAGTACTAAAAGAGCGATTCATCACTCACAGCGACATGATGCGAAACACATGCATGTGCGTCACGATTATCGAACCAAATTCTGTGTTGCTGTGTGTAACGTTTTTTATTTAGGATTTTTGATGGTTTATTGTTTTTTTACTGCAACGTTCCGCGACATGTAGATTCCATATTGATAGAAGCATGAAATGTACTAATTGTACTACAATACCGAACTAGTACACTTGAAATATTGTACCAGTTTGGAGCGAACACTTCACTGTCCGAGCAAGAACAACTCTAACAAGAGAACCTGAATTATATTTTTAAGAGTTTCAGGTTTATTTTAAGAATCATTTCGATCATGCAATCATCTGGAAAATGTTTGGAAAATGTTCAAGAAACAGTTTGGTGGCTGGAAAACCTTGCAAAGAAAAATTATTCACAAATTTCTACGTTACATCCGGAAATATTCTGATATCGATCAAGAGAAAATAATTTCATTTTGAGAAAAGTGCGTTGACACACGAAACTGAAAATTATAAATTCACTTCAGTTAATCTAAAAGAAATTTTTGTTAAGAGAAAGTTATTTTAAAAATAAAAACGAATTTAATTAACATGAAAATCATCGATTGGTCATCATTTTTGAAATTCTGATTGATAGATAAAATGCGAAAAGCGAAAGTGTTTATATTTAAAGCGAATCATTGAAGAATTTCAACAATTTGCCCGAAAGTTTAAAATTCATTTAAATTCTTTTGTTAATATTTCGTTTTGTAATTAAAATTTAATTAAAATAACATTTAAAATTGTCTGCTATTGATTGTAGTAAGTAACGATTTTGTGACTTTCAGGTTTTCCGAGTACTTTTCCAGGTAATAAACTTCAAAATATAAGTAATAAATTGAATTGTACCTAGCAATTGAAAACGAGTTACATTCAGAATTCAAATTTGCCGCCTTGCAAGTGTCTCAAAGCACTTCAATTGTCAGAAACTTAAGAATTTTTAAATTTTTCTTAAAAATAAATTATTATTTAACGTGAAGAAGTGTTTTAATGAACGATAAATGAAAAGAAAATTCAATTTTGAAAAAGCATTAGGTTGAAAAATTGATAATGAGGAGCGCTGCAAGCGGCAAGATCCCACTGACATGAGACTGAAGTAACATGCAAATGTCAGCTGATGCTGTTGATGTTGTGATGATGATGATGATGGTTTGTTTAAATAATTTTTAAACTTTTATTTAAATTTCTTTATATTTTAGGAAAATGATTAAATAAAATCATGATCATTGATCAAATGAGAAATGAAAAGGGAAAATCAACAAATTGCGAAGATAAATCGTTACAACGCAATTGACTCGTCCAAATTTGGTGGAATTTTTGATAAAAACGAAAATAATATGAAAAACACCAAACAGATGTGAACAGGTAGAAAGAACGATAATAGAAGAAGATAATAGGTATAATGTAGGTGTGATAGGTAGACATAGATAGTTAGAGTAAAGAAACGAAACATTAAATGCGCAATAATTGTCGGTTTATTTTCCTAATCGAGAAACAGAAATATATGTAATAATAATAATGTTCTTTTATACATGTTTATGCTAATCAAATGAATGTTAGTTGCCATTTACATTATGTAAGTACATACAGGCATAGGTATGGTGGTAGGTACTTACCTCTAGCTAGCTAGATGACCGACCGGCATTGTATGGACGTTGTAGGTAACATTTTTCATTTTTCTTACCTTCTTCACACAACACATTGTTGTTTGTTGTTGAGGTGCGGCTAATTTTCATATAGTATACCATACCTATACCATGTTGCTGGTTACCTTTACCTGTAACCACAATCAACAGCAACAGCAACACTATTCATTCTCACTACCATCATCAACATCAACATCATTATACCTACCGTCAGCCAGAACCAGATAGCTTGAAGCGGGAGCGGTGCCAGTGTAGTGTCACTTCGATTCCATTCAATGATTTCACTTGACTTCATTAAAACTTAAAAAAAACCTCTCAAACTTTTAAAATATTTTTAAAACTTTTGATATGCTGAATCGTTTGTGGTGCTAGTAGTGCTGGTGCTGGTGCTGGTACTGTTTCTGTTTCTGTTTCTGTTTCTGTTTCTGGTGCTAAAGCTGTTGCTACTAAACGCTGAACGGAACGGTTTCATGCTACTAGTTAAACGCTTTGCAAGCATATTCAGTTGATGATGGTCGTGTGTGAAATACGTAGCAATTTTCCAAACAAGATCGTTTTTATTTTGTTTTTAATTTAAACTATTTATTATTGTGTGATATATAATATGGATTCATGTGAACAAAATTAACAATTAATCAAACATTGAAAGGAACAACAAAATTTAATTATATTTTTTCTATATTTTCTTGTTTCTACTCCATCCATCCATCTCGTCCCGTGTGTCCGTCCGTGTCTCGTCCGTCTCTAGTGCCTAGGTAGTCGCAGGTTTTGAAATTCCAAAATTCCAAGAGAGTGTGTCGACTGTCGAGTGTTGTTTCTCTCAAAATTAAAAAATTAAAATAAATTTTGTAATGTGTTGTTGAAATTGTTAATCAATTTAATTAGTTAATGTGTTTGTTTTACTTAAGAAATTTTTATTTAACCTTAACGTGCTTTCACTGTGGAATAATTTCGAAGAAACCCATTTCGGTGAGTTCTATTTGATAAAATCTTATAATTTCAACCTAATTCTTATATGAAAATTATGTAATAATCTTATTAACCGATTCATAATTGCATTTTAGTACTACCAAACAGACGGATTAACTTCAAAGTTGAATGTTCTGGTTCTGTTTCTGTTTCTGTTCCGGAGTGACCGCAAATTCGGTCGGAGAACTGTAAATATGCGCGACTATCCGCGAACTACATAATAAAATACTTATAGTATCTAATAACATTTTTAAAACAAAATTTCCATTTCTAACATATACCTGATACCTGATCAGGTTGTTGTTCAGTCAAACCCCACAATCAGTGGTTAGGTACTTCCTACCTGTACCTATGGTAAAACCTATGTCTGTGCCTATGCCTAAAAAAAAGAAAGACTTCCAGTCGTAGGTATGTGGCACACATGGAAACGTGGTGGAATTTCATTTTTCAAAGAATATTTTCACGTAATTTACGAAAATTAATTGGGATTTTTCTGAAATTTTCTTAAATATTAATTTTAATTATTAAATCATTTTCAAATCAATTTGTTATCCACTGTGCGAACGTGCAGTTTTCACCGGAAATTTTGGAAATTTTTTAGTTTGCTGTCTCTTGTACTCGGTTTTTCATGACACCAAAAAATTTCATGGTCGTTGATAAGGAAAGAATTTGCGAGGGGGCAAGGGGGGAATTGAAAATATGCTAAAATGTCATTTAGAATTTGGAACAGCAATGAAGAGTGAGAGGTGATCGACGATGAAATCAATTTGAAATGAAATTCAGTAAGTAGTGACAGAGATAGAGAGAGGGGGGTAGAAGGGGGGAGAGTTGGAGAAATTTTGGTTTGTTTTTTTTTTTTCAAACTAGCAAAAACTCCAGTGATCGTAACGACAATTTCTTCTAAATGACTAATTCTTGTTTAATTTATCAACCCACTGTACACAAATCGAAATCGAGGAAATCATAAAATTTGAATGGGAAAAGGACAATGCAATTGTAGGAAACGAAATTGTCCAACGGAAATGTGAAAAAAAAACATGTGCACTTGTGCTTTCTTTCTCTCTCTCTCTCTCTCTTCCACGCTTGTGTCAATGCATTCATTACTCATGATAAATGTATGGAAATCAAATTGAGTTATAAAAGAAAAACACCATAAACACCTCGTAATGTGGGATTTTCGCATTTAACAAAACAGATAAAAATTGAGTAAAACTTTAAATTGGTGCTGCTCAAAAAGCAGGCACGCCACATTGAGTCAAGGTTGAAGAAGACTCACCTCCCGAAATGACTTTGTCCGCCTCATTTACTTTATTTTCAAGTTGTTTGTGTGAATTTCAGTTGAATAATTTTAAAAAAAATTTATAAAAAATAAATAAAATTCTTTTCGGACGTGACATCCTCTTGTAGAGTGTTGGTCTGGACGTTTATTGAATTTTTAAATTTAATTCTCCGATGGCGGGGGTTATGAATTTTTCTGTTAATTCTAATTCTATTAAAACCAAATTCCTGAAACAAACGTTCACCTGCAATTCAATCAAATACATTTATACAATTTATTATATTTTAACGACATATTTTTCTTGTTTTTATTTTTCTTTAAAACTGCATTCCAAACGTTTATGGAGGCGGTGTTATTTTGTAATAAGTATTTTTTATTTTTTACCATTTTGTTTTATTAAAGTTTTGCGCAAATGCAAACGCAATTAATAGTCAATAGATTCATGTGAACGCTTTTAAATTGACGTTCTGAAAATGGTAACATTTTCTTTATAATCCGGATTTACAATAAATGGTGTGCTCAATTCGTTTTTCATGTAATATATTTTCTTTTCTGTGATTTTACGGGTTTTTCTGCCATGGAAATTCATGTAAATTCGAAATAAATGAAAATTTTCAACATTTGTCATGATTCACTTTTCATGCCAATCACATTTGTCAGGATTCTCATCTTGTTGAATACGAAGCCATGTAGGCTATCGCAAGGCGTTAGATTTTCTTACACCAGACCCCCGTGAAGTATGCAAATTTCTTTAAAATTAATAAATTTAAAAAATACAAATTATTTTTTAACAAAATTAATTAATTTATAAAACAATTTTTAATACTAATTTTTAATGGTAACGAAACAAATTCTGTTGGTAACTCTTTTGTTTCAGCTTTTTTATCGAATCTTAATTTTTCTTCTACTTGTATACAATATATCTCAAGATCTACTTAACTGATGTTGTTCAAATTTGCAACAAATATTATTAACAATATTATCTCCAACAGGGCAAAGTATTTTTTCGATTGAATGCTTCGTTCAAAAGTTATACATATTTTAAACTAACAAGTTCCCTCAAACATCTGTCATTTCTTTAAAAAATTATTTTATTGATTTTTCTTCTACAATATCTTAGATATATTCTTGGTTAAGAAGATTTTCCGTGAAAACGTCGGAATAAAATTGAAATAAGTGTTTCTTATTAGTGTGCACTTTAATCAATTTCTTTAATACAATGGTCATGTAGAGTAGTACGGTTACAGAATAGATAAATCACAAGGTTATTGTTTTGCGCCGTTTTTTCATTTCTTCTTCGATGCTGCCGTAGGTCTGACATTTGTTCGGCACTGTTCGGCATTTGAGGTTTTTTAAAATCGTTTTGATGCGAGCTTTTATTCAATTCAGCACATATTTACGATTCATCTGAGACGATATCTTTCATTGTTTTTCAATTTAATACCGATTTTTAGTTATTCTCAAGCTCTTTACAATGACACCCGAATTAACGTTCTCTAAACGCTGGAAATATGATGCAAGGCGTCTTGAATTTAAGCCGATGCATTTCAATGGCTGCTGTTAAAATCCCGATGCGTATGACGCGATTGCTATCGACCGGTTGGGAAGTTTCACGCGTCACGCGTGAATTGTCACATTTGATTCGCAAGATAACAATTGCATTTTGTGACCGGCGAACGCTACGCCTAATAACGCAACGCTTAACAACGTGACGCCGAGCATTATATTTCCAGCTTAATTAACAACAATCACGCGTAGACGCTTACACTAGTCCGATGACGTTACGGGCAAAACAAACGCTGCACTTTAAATACGTACAGACATGCTATATCCATTGTGACCTCAATCGTTGTCATCGCATTATTATGCTTTTGACAGACGGGACAGTTTTCACTGGTTCCTGATGTCATTATGACGTAACTAGTTCAAATTTGTATGGGAGAACCAGTTCAAGACTGGATCAAATATCCCAAAATTGAACCAGTTCAAAGTGAGTTTTGTATCATGTTGCCGCCATCTTTTAGAAAACGCAGAAGTGCGAAAATCACAAATTGTACCAGAATCGTACTAGAAATTTGTATGAAAATGACATTTCCTACAGCGTTCTGCTTCCATTTTCTTCAAAATAGCTTTCCAAATGTTTTGCTAGTAAGAATATTAATTTTAATTCTCGCGAAGTTTCCATTTTACTTGTCCAATCAATAATGACACTTGTCACTGACTACTTGTCAAAATATAAACAAACGACAGAACTAACTTTAAAATGAGTCGTCTGTCGCTAGCGTTGAACTGGTTCAAACTGTCTCGTAGTTGTTAACGATTGAAATATGACGGTATTTTGTAACACAAGAAAGTTTGACTGGCTATCACTGTACATACTTAACGAGCGGAAAGACGCCATAGATGCTTCATACCTCCGCCATTTTAAAATCTTATCCACTTATTCACATTTCAAATTATTCACAATAATTAGTTGAAATTAAAATTTTCCAGATTAATTGGACTTAAGCACAATACTATGAAACACCGGACAAATAACTATTTCGAGTGCAGTAGCAGATGTTAGAAGTATTGAAGGTATCAAAACAAATTCGGAAAACTCGGAAAAATTCAAAAGAACTGTTACAAATTTAATGTTGGATAAACGTGACATAATCATGGCGTATCATTCGAACGATGGTTACTCGGGGGACGAGCGTGAATCACGCAGTGGTGACGATCGTCCAGACAGTGATTTAGGGGATAAGCCGTTGTATCTGCTTGAACATTTAGCGACATTTACAGTGAACAAAGAGACAGGAATTGTGTATCCAGCAGATGGGATGAGACGTCTGCTGCAGTTGGAGAAGACCACTGGGATATGGTCGCAGAAAATGCAGTTGTGTTTGGATAACCAATGGGTGCTGATCATGGACTATGAGACAGGAGTAAGATGAATGATTTCGATTGAGATAATATTGACTGTTTTTGTACATTTTCTAGAATATAATTGAGCGCTTCCCGGCATCTTTGGTGCAACAACCAACAGCGTTCACAAGCAACGATCAAATGGAGATGTACAATAATATACTAGTGTTTATAGTAGCTGGAGGATCAGGCATGAGATCAGAGATGCATATATTCCAAGTGAGTATGGTTTGAATAGTTGCCTGTCAATTGACACCAAGTTGTTATCGTTTCCAGAGCCAAAGCATATCAGCTGTACATTTAGTTGAAGATTTAAAGCAATTGAGAAGTGGTAAAATGATAACAAGAAATCGTGAGCCAACGATACCACTGCCACCTGGAAAGATGATGAATAGTCGTCACGATCGTGAACGAGAACGTGAACGGGAACGTGAACGTGAAAGGGAACGTGAGAGAGAACGTGAACGTGAACATTTCGATAGTGAACGAACAAGTGGACTTGAAGGTCCACCAAATTCTGTAGTAGAACGTATCGAACGTATGGATCGAAGTAGAGAAGGTGCTTCAATGTTAGCTGGAAGCTATCATCAGGAGACAGATTCAGAACTGGGTGGAATCAACGACGAGACAAGTTCAACGTCCAGCGATAAGTACGAACGTGATGTCACAGTCCTGAATCATTGTTTCGATGACATTGAGAAGTTCATTGCACGTCTGCAACATGCAGCAGCAGCATCACGTGAATTAGAAAGACGACGTCGTAATCGTAAGACAAAGAAGAAAGATCCTGGTGAAGGTATATTGACACTGAGGACAAGACCACCACACGAGAAGGAATTCATTGATATTTTTGCTAAATTCAAACTGTCATTCAACCTTTTGGCCAAATTGAAAGCACATATTCACGATCCAAATGCCCCGGAATTGGTGCATTTCCTATTCACACCATTAGCTCTGATCGTGGAGGCATCTAGTGAAACATACTATGAATCACATTTGCCAACGAGAGCAGTCAATCCACTATTGACTCGAGACGCCATTAATTTATTGATCAATTGTGTTACAAGTAAAGAAACCGAATTATGGAGATCACTAGGAGACGCTTGGACAATACCTCGTGATCAATGGAAAGGTCATGCTGGTTCATATCATCCAGTGTTCTTTGATGGCTGGTCACCAGATTATCCAGTTGTTGATGAACTCGAACAAGCTGTAGCCATATCAAATGTTAAGAGACGTGTTGAAACGCATCATACGTTTTGTAATCCTCTCACTGGAGACTATGATTATGATGGTACACCGACACCAAGTGAGAAATATGTAGATCATCCTCATCCTCTTCCTCTGCCACTTCCTCATCATCATCATGGTGGTGGTGGTGCTGGTGGTAATAATCACAGAGACTTTAGTGCACATAGTGACATTTCAGTTGATTCAATCGAACACAACACTGGATCAAGTCGTATTGACATGGGCAATAATGGACCACCACCACCAAACATTCTTTCTACCAATCCCCAATCCTCAACCCATCAACAGGCTAATAACAATGCTATCATTCATGATACAAACCCAGATGCTTGGGTTGATGATCTACAATCACGTGGTGCCAAAATAGTTCAAGTCACATATCCCAGAACGGCTAATAACGATAAGGAATTGACTGTGGTCAGAGGAGAGTACCTCGAAGTGAGTTTCATTCGTTATATACACTAGTGGAATTAATTCTGGACACTTTCCAAAAACAATTTATTTATTTATTATATACCGTCGGTTTTCATGAAGACTGTATTATCTCAGAAAATAGCAAGTCGAGTAAAAAACGTTTGAAGTTTTTCTGGTGTGAGTGCTCTGATGTAATTTCAACTCTCTAGCCGGAGTCTGTCTGTTTGTCAAAATTCAAACACATAAAATGCAGGAAAACAAAAAATTAGAAAAAAGTGAATAAAAATACTGTCTCGTTGAGATAACGGGGCTTTTTAGTGTTGCCGTTCCTCACAATTTTCAAACGAACTATGCTTCTTTGAGGCACGCACTGAAAGACTGAAGACAAATTAACAGAAATTTATGTTGAAGTAATGAGAAAAACAATCATAGTACAAATTACAATGGAGTCTCATCTTAAAAGTGTCCAGAATTAATTCCACCAGTGTAACCATTTGCAGGAGTCTGATGATTCTCATTTCAATTCTAGATTATCGATGACAGCCGGAAATGGTGGAAAGCTCGAAACAGTCGGGGACAAATAGCTCATGTCCCTCACACAATAGTAAGTCCATACAATTACAATGACAACGGAGATGTCTTTAGCAATCCACTCTACACTCAAAAGAACATCGGACGACAACCGGTTAGTTCTAGTTTGGGATTCTAGACACTCAAATGTAATAAACATTCATTTTGTAGGATCCACTACCTGACAGATACACCCAATCTGGAGGTAACACTTCTCCCAGCCCTGGAATGCCAGCACCAAACTCAGCTGACTGGGTGCGCAACAAACATATCGGCAAGAAGGGCGAGTTCCGATACTTCTAATACGACCGCTTGGACCCAGAAAACCGATATTTCTCAAATTCTACAACTCCAACTAAATCTCCAAAAGTATCATAAGCCATTCCACAATGTAAACGATAAATATTATAAAAGAAAATATTTAATTTTTCCCATAACCTATCAGAAATATCTTCTATCTTAAAACAAAATTGTTTGTTAAAATAAACATAAAAGGAAATAACTAAAAAATGTATAATCGTTTTATAATTATTAAATGTTTTTAAATTATATCAAATTTGTAACTTACGCAACTCAAAATTTAACAGAATAATTATTTAAAAAATGAATAAAAATAACGTGTAAAACATGAAAGAACTGCGCAAAAGTGTAAATAAACTTCAGTTGAAAAAATAAATACGAAAAACTGTATAAGAAATGTTCGAAAACTCGATTCGGAACTGCGTAGGAGAGGTGAGCTTCACCACATCTCCATCAGATGGATTTACATGAGACAAATTGACAGATTGTCGTCTCCATCTTGTTTGCATTGGAAAATCTTTTTTTAAAATATTTCCGACAATATTCAGGGAACTTCAGGCTTTCATTTGAGATACATATAAGATATAATTCGGATAATTCGGACAATTGGTGGAATTTTTCGAAAATCTTCTAAATCCTGCGGAAATGATTCGTTTTTTCTGTCTTTTTTCAATTTCTCCGAAAATATTCGGAGTAGTAGAATGAAACCAACTTAGTCGGATTGAGAAAATTACAGGCTTTTATTTGAGGTAAAACAGAAAATTCGGACTAAACCCAATTTTTCGGAAATGATTTTTTTTTTGTTAAATTTCTCTGAAAATACTCGGAGTAGTGAGGTTAAGTCAACATATACAGATTTTGGAAACTTCAGGCTAAAATTAAAATAAATTCGGACAAGACGCAAATTTTCGGAAATTATTACTTCTATTTTTGTTTTTTCAATATCTCCTAAAATATTCGGAACAGCGAGGTGAAACAAAAAGATTTTGATTAGGAGAACTTTTAGCTTTCATTTGAGATATAACAGAAAATTCGAACAATTTGGATTTTTCGGAAATCTTCTAAATCCTGCGGAAATTAATAATTTTCTTGTTTTTTCAATTTCTCCTAAAATATTCGGAGTAATGAAATGAAACCAACTTAGTCGGATTGATAAAATTACAGGCTTTTATTTGAGGTAAAACAGAAAATTCGGACTAGACCCAATTTTTCGGAAATGATTTTTTTTTTTAATTTCTCCGAAAATATTCGGAGTAGTGAGGTGAGGTCCACATACACAGATTCAGGAAACTTCAAGCTAGCATTTGAAATATTACAGAAAATTCGGACTAGCCCCAATTTTTCGGAAATGATTTTTTTTTTCAATTTCTCCGAAAATATTCGGAGTAGTGAGGTGAGGTCAACATACACAGATTCAGCAAACTTCAGGCTAGCATTTGAGATAAAACAGCAAATTCGGACAAGACGCAATTTTTCGGAAATCTTATGAAACGTTCAAAAACGATTAATTTTATTTTTCAAAATATCTCCGAAAATATTCGGAGTAGCCGGATGAAACCGAATAAGTCTGATCCATGGAACTTCACACTTTCAATTGATGTATAATATCTAATTCGGATAAAATAAACTTTTCGGATATCTTCTAAAACCTACAGAAGTCATTAATTTTCTTGTTTTTCAAATATCTCCGAAAATATTCGGAGTAGTAGAATGAAACCAGGAGATTCGGTTTTGTGAAAGTCTAGCCTTTCATTTGAGGTGGTACTGGCCAATATGAAAATCAAAATTCGGAGTTCTTATCCGAATTACTCGGTAAATACTGACAGACACACTCGGTTCACTGCTTCTCATTTTTAATTTTAACGAATTTTTAGAAGTGTTTCCTGTCCTCATGATGCTGTCTGCCTTCAACAAGTTGTCATCAAACAAATCAATTAAAGAGATTTTAAAATATTTTTATGTATTATAGAATGAATTTTACCCACACAAACTTCAAGTTTTTAATTGTATTAATTAATAAAGCAAATAAATTTTGATTATATTTTACAGCATAAATTATATTGTAACAAAATTCATACATAAAATGCATTTTAAAAATGAACATTGTGTTAATAATTTATTAAACACTAAAAACTCGCAACATTTAACATGTAAATCATACTGTTAGTATGTTATATAGCTTAAAAACAACAATCTACATTTGAAAAAATGCAGTTATACAAATATTCACTGTTAATCTATTATAATAATATTAATTATTTTCATTTTTCCTTTCTAAAGATGTGAATGAATTTCGGTTTTTATTACATTTATATGTTATAATAATAAAATTAACTTAAGGAAGAATAATTTTAAATAATTCATAAAGTAATTGAAATTTGCTGTTATTTAACATAATTTAACATCTTCTGTTCAACATCAGGAGTTATTGTTGATTATGATTATTTTGTTTTTATTTTAATAAAATATAAAATAAAATCACTTGGAATTCGATTGGACAAAAGATGTTAATGATAAAACTTGTATTACTAAAACCCTAATTTCTAACATCTTCTCGGTGCTGCCATCTGTCACTCTCTCTCTTAATTAGCAAAGATCAAAAATGGGATGATTATTACGAAATCCCTGAGCATTGTATTCTTCCAGTTAGTGTTGCTTGTTACTGAATAAAAACAAAATAATAGTATCTAACACAGACACACCATCCATGTTGTTACTTATCTATTATTCGAATAGTCATTCACAGAACGGTAACTTTTTACGTGCAATGAGACACAAACTCTAACTTTCCTCTACTTCTTCATTCTTCATTCTTCACTCTCATCTCACTCACTTTTCACTTTTCTCGTTCATGTGATTGACTATTTTCCAGAATTGACAATTCATTATCATTGAAAAAAAAATAATTGTTTTATAACTGAAGAAATTTAATTAACATTAATAAATGAATTGGACAAATTTTAATTATTACAGCGTTTGAAAATCACTTGTACAAACGTGAAAAATAAAATTTAAATTGAAAATAAATTTTCCCAACGGATTTATGTAGGCACTTATTATAAAACTCACATTCAGATGTCGCAAAACGCATTTTTCTTTGTTAATTTTTTAGAATAAATTCAAATTTGAAATTAACGAATATCTCTCGTTCAAATCGCATGCGACACTCCAACAATAGCGTAATGTAACGTAATGTAACCTGTCAATGGCAGAGGGAATTTGAAAATTTTAATTTCGCGTAATTAAAGTGAATAAAATTAAACTGAAATTCAAAATGAATTGAATTTTTCTCATTTATATATTTATATTTAGCTGTTAATTAACGTTCTGTTTGTTTTCATTAATTAAAAATAAAACTAAAAAGGATACAGTGAATTTCAATGAAATATCACAATAAAAATCGTTAATTAATAAATAATTTATGTACTTAATTATATTACACAAGTGATGTACAATAATGCAAAGCTTTTTAAATGATGTTCTATTTTGTTTTTCCTTCCTTCATTTTTTAATTAATTTTGTTTAATTTATTAATATTACGGCCAATTGATTAGACCATTTCTCTTTAAAGTATTCCTCACGTGAAACGTTTCCATTTACATCATGTTATTATTAATAATATAATAATAATAATAATATATATTTGATATATATAAAATGAATGAATTAATTTTAATTGTTTTCGAATTGAACGCAAGCCGATATTAATTACTTTTCATTTGTGCTAAATTTCAACAAAACTATATAATATATGTATGTATATATATATTTAAAACAAAATAAATTACAAAATACTTTTAATATTTATCTACTATGTATGTTAGTTTTAATATTTTCCTTCAATTTTATTTATATATTCTTTTTATTTTTTGAACAAATCACTTTATCAAACACTGTAATAAAATATTCTCTTATCAAAATCAAATAAATGAATACTAGAGTTTTTGGTAAAGATACTCATACATATATAAAATAATAATATCACTATATTGTTTGTATTTAATTAAATCAAATTATATAAAAAGAAATAGTATTTATTTGTGCAAATCATTTATAATTATAACATCATCGATACACCATCGATGACACACAATTACTGAATGGAATTAATTGTTAGTTAATTTTATAATAATTATTTGAAATTGATCATTTACAAAATTGTTTAATAACATTAATGAAATTAATCTGAAAATTAATTGATTTAAATTTATTCCATTTCAATTGTGTCAATGTTTTTCAAAATATTTAAAAAATTACTATATTCATTTAACGATTTTATTGATAATTAAATTTTGTTAATTTTAATATATATTTTTCCTTTAAATATATGTATCTTTATAATAACGTAAAGTATGTTTTTGTTTTGTTGAACTAAAATACTTTCTATGACAGAGAAATACTGTATAATTAAGAAATCAAATAAAATAATAATATATCAATTGTTCGACTCAATGATTTATAATAATAATAATAATAATAAAATAATAACTCGTACATGTGTGCAATGGTGCAAAATTTCTCAATTTATTGAATTTATCAATTATCATGTACGTCTGTTATATGTTATAATGAAATCGACTAACGACGTTTAATTTTCAATTGATTTTTAATAATATATTTAATTTGAATAAAATCTCTTCTGATCTAAGTCCAGCATTGATAAATTTACTATTATTTATTAAATACTACTTTTGCCATTGCTGTGTATCTGTATCATTATTATAATCGTAATGATCATTTTTGAAATGAATTAAATTTAATAAAAATTATATTCATTCTGATCGTGTTGTTGAATTTAAATTATTTCAAATGATTTTTACCAAAATTTTAATTACCAATTTGTGTGTAAAGTTTTGTTAGTTATGTTTTGTTTAATTATTATTTTATTTTATTTTATATTTTTTTTGTTTTTTTTTTTTGGTTGGTTTTTGTTTCAAACTATAATTTTGTTGTTTTCATTTTTAATTATTCTCTTAATCAAACCAGCTCACTATAACTAATGCTGGAATATTATTAATAATGTGCAACTAAATTCTAAAACAATTCACTCGATGTCATGGAAACGAAGTATTGCACGTCCAGGTATTTCTGATGCACATAACTTCCTTATAACTTCTGGTGCTTCATCACATGGAAAAACTGAATGTGGTGGTGATTCAATCTGAAATTAAGAAATTTAATTTTAATTTAATTTAATTATTTAATTTTATTTGATTTTTATTACTTTCTTGGTTGCAACTAATTCAACAAGCTGAGTTAGCTGTTCAATTGTACCATTTGCAACTGGTAAAATTTTCTGTTGACGTTCATCAGCACGTCTGGCGAATTTTGGTAGAAGTTTTTCAGCAACTTCTTCACTAATAAGTACAACACCGCCCTGTAATAAGAAGATAAAAATTATTTAATTCATTTTAGCTCAAATCAAATTCTTAATCCCCCTAGTGACTATTTTCTACATTTTCTCTGTTTAGAAGTGAAACTTTTTATGAAATCTCTTTCAGTCTCTTTTTCTCCGCAAATGAGTTTGATAAAAGTCAATTAAAGACAGAAGACTCCTTGGACAGACGGAACAGTTTGAACTGATTCATGACGCCATTATTACGTAGCAAGTACACATTTGTATGGGTGAACCAGTTCAAGACTGGTGCAAAACTTCCAAAATTGAATCAGTTCAAACGGGTTCAAGTGAGTTTTGAATCATGTTGGCGCCATCTTCCAGAAATTGTACGAGAAATTTTATTAGTATCATTCCAAACATGTTGGTTAAAGTGACATTTTGTTTCAAAGGTCGCCTCATATTTGTGTCTTATTTTACGAGAAAATCAAGAAAAGTTGAAAATCTCCAGGGAAACTCAAAAATGTCTCCTCCTGATACCTTATCACTTCTTCTTGAATAATTTTGACTTTCTCGTATAGAGTTCTGCTTTGAAATTTGATTTTCCATTTTCAATTGGCAAAATAGTAACGACAGTGACTCACTTTAACATGAAGTCGACTCAACGACTCAATTTCCAAAATGTCAAACATGACGTTATGTACCAGTTAAAACTGTCCCGTCTGTCCAAGGCCATTAGAAATGAAACTTTTTGTGGAATGGCAATGATAGGAAACAATGAAGCTAATATTTCCCAGCGACATTTCCTTGCATTTTCTCTTTGTGTGGATTTTCGTATACGTTTGTTGAGAGAAAGACAGTTTACACTGAAATAAACAGTTTCACTTCAACAAATTGTGATTGAGTAAAAGGCAAACGATCAGTATCTTCTCTTTGTGTGGATTTTCGTGTACGTTTATTGAGAGAAAGAGAGTTTACACTGAATCGTAGAACCTGTGTAGTGTCCCATAAACAGTTTCACATCAATTTGTTGAGTAAAAAACAAACGATCAGTATCTTCTCTTTATGTGGATTTTCGTATATTTGAGAATATTTTGAATTACCTTTTGTAAGCATTGCATTGATCTATGTAAACTGCGTGAAGTTGTACCAAAATCAATAACAATATCAACAAGACCATCACAAGCGTCCTGTGTCCTTTCAATCAATTGTTTCTCATATAAATCTTCATTCCATTGGACAACGTTAACCCTACGTTTTGAAATAGAAAAATGAAATAGTGTTTAATTAGTAAATACTTATGAAATGTCAAACTAACTTTTCAATTTCCTTAGCTAACAAGAAACCTTCATCTCTTAAACTAGCAACTGTGATTTGTACACGATCATGGCACTCAGAATTGGCAAAATGGTATGAAGCAATACGTACTGCCCATAGTGCCAAGCCACCAGTGCCAACAACTAAAATTTTACATTTCGATTCAGGACCTCGTTCCTTAAAGATGTTACTTAGAATATCATGGGCTGAAAAGACAGCACTCATTGCCAATAGGGCACCAGTTGGTAGCATTGCAGCAACACTTAATGGAAGATTATCTGGTATTGGTATTAGATACTTCAATTCTGGTACAACGATCAATTCAGCATATCCAGCTGGTACTTCATCGAATGGATACAAAACAACACGTTGTCCAACTTTGAATGGACAATCAGGACCAACTTCTGATCCTAAGGATTCAACAACACCAGCTACTTCAAAACCAGGGAATAGTGCTGAATCGCGTATCCCTGAATGGGCTGGCGATGATTGGGACACACCAGTTCCACTTGCTCCCATTGGTACATTGTAATCACTCAATTCAGATGATACACTGGAAATGCTTGAAATCGATGGCGAACGGTGTCTTCTATAACATGCTCCAGCACACACTATCTTTATCCTTGCTCCTTTAGCTGGTGTATCTGGTACTGGTACTATAAAACTGAATACACAATCTTTGAGTGCTGTTCCTGGTGATTCAATTGACACTTGACGGCACAGCTTATTCATGGCGTTTTTTGGTATTTCAGTGCTGTAATGTAAAGGAGAAAGAGAAATTGTTAGAAAATTTATGCTACGATATTGAACTGTCAAATTCAACTTTTAAACGGTGGAAACTGTCAAATTCAATTTGAAACTGTTGCTTGCGCACAACTGTCAATACAATTTCAAAGAGATTTTGAAGTTTACAGCGAAACTCCGGTTGTGAACAACTGTTAAAAACAGTTTTTAAATTAAAAGTCAAAATGAGCAACTGTCAAACTCATTTTCAACATGTCCCACAGTGGCCCTGTAGCGACTCAATATATACATATGTGGGAACATGGAAAAGAAAATGTGCTCGTGATAGTTTAGTGGTTAGAGCATCTGCCCGGAAAGCAGAAGGTCACGAGTTCGATTTCCGTTCACGAAGCATTTCAACATTTCCTTCCTCGGTGTTCCACAACTCATTCACATTGTGGGCCCTCTACTAGATGAACTGTCAAGTAGATTTTGTAAATTCATAGCAAACCTTCTACACCCTACTGGAGAACTGTCAAATAATTATTTGAAATTAAAAGTCGAATTGAGCAACTGTCAAACACATTTTCAAATTTTCAACAGTGGCTCATTCACATTGTGGGCCCTCGACTAGTTGAACTGTCAAGTAGATTTTGTAACTTCATAACAAACCCTCTACCCTACTGGAGAACTGTCAAATAATTTTTTCAAATTTGCAGTCGAATTGAGCAACTGTCAAACACATTTCCAGCATGTCCCACAGTGGCCCTGGGGCGACTCAATATATATGTGGGAACATGGAAAAGAAAATGTGCTCGTGATAGCTTAGTGGTTAGAGCATCTGCCCGGAAAGCAGAAGGTCACGAGTCCGATTTCCGTTCACGAAGCATTTCAACATTTTCCTCCTCCGTGTTCCACAACTCATTCACATAGTGGGCCTTCTGCTAGATGAACTGTCAGGTAGATTTTGGAAATTCAGAGCAAACCTTTCTACCCTACTAGAGAACTGTCAAATAATTATTTGAAATTAAAAGTCGAATTGAGCAACTGTCAAACACATTTTCAAATTTTCAACAGTGGCTCATTCACATTGTGGGCCCTCGACTAGTTGAACTGTCAAGTAGATTTTGTAAATTCATAGCAAACCTTCTACACCCTACTGGAGAACTGTCAAATAATTATTTAAATTAAAATTTAAATTGACCAACTGTCAAACACATTTTTAAATTTTCAACAGTGGCTCATTCACATTGTGGGCCCTCTATTAGATGAATTGTCAAAAAGATTTTGGAAATTCAGAGTAAACTCTCTACCCTACTGGAGAACTGTCAAATTCATTTTTATTTTTACGATGGTGCCCCACCTGATGGCAACTGTCAAATAAATTCTTTAAATTTAGAGTTAATCCTCTGGAGAGCTGTCAAATTCGTATTTAAGTTTCAGTGAACTGTCACTTTGGACTTCACAAGGAAATTGTTAATCCTGACTAATGGAGAACTGTCAAATACATTTTCAAGTATACTAAGAAACTCCGCCATTGGAATTCACATTATATCTCACTACTATGTAACTGTCAAATTGCTGTCAACTTCACAAGAATGTGCATCAGCTAAATGTGCATCAGACTATTTCGCATCTCAGGCACCACTGTGGAGTTGCCTGCCGTCAAAACCTTTCAAATGTTTCATCGAAGTGCAATGACATTTACAGCGTCCCAATGAATTTCATTGCTGCCAATCGATTTTAATTGAAGAAAAATAATCACATAAATGGCGAGTTGTAACTTGAGAGATATTGTACAAGTAGGGCAGACAGCAGGCAAAGGAAAATGACTTTTGGAACACAGTCATATATTATTTATTTTTATCATGTTGTTGTTGTTGTTGTTGTTTACATGATTTCACTTCAAATCGCGCACATGACATTGGCTCGTGGCCTTTTTGTCATTTGAAATGAGGAAATATTTTCGTACTTGTTCACATAAGATCACGCACAAGCCATTTGCGACAGGGGGATGGAGGAAGGAATATACATACTTATGTATTCATTCTGTCATTTGAATATTTTCGAGGTAATGACAATTATCACCAGCACCACACCATATTTGTTTGTTTCAAGTGAAAATTGATATTCACCCGAAATTTTATTTTTATCGATCAATTATTTATCCACAAATGCCACCACCATATGCAGACCGCCATTTAATGGCTTTATCTCTGTTTTTATTTTTTACTTATGAACAAACACTTGTTACAAACAAGAGAATGTCCATTTTCAATTCTAATGGAATTGTGGCAATGTGATATGTGACATAATACTTGAAAATGTGCTAGCAGTAGATCAGTGGTTAGAGCATCTGCCCGACAAACAGACGACCAGAGATGAACGCACAACTTTTCTCATGTCCTTCAAACTGTGGCGACCAATTCACGGTCACTCGCATTTAACAGATTCTCTATATGAAACAAGAGGTCTGAAAATGTGCTAGTAGTAGATCAGTGGTTAGAGCATCTGCCCGACAAGCAGACGACCAAAGATTGACGCATAATTTTCCTCATGTCCTTCACACTGTGGCGACCAATTCACGGTCACTCGCATTTTGAATCATTCATTACATGGAATATTGTCGCTATTTCGAATTTCCTCCTTTGCCATTTGAGTGTGGCAATTGAATTTTTCACTGTCAAAGTGACATTTCGATTTCAATTTCGATTTCGAATCTTATCATTATTTTAAATTTAAAAACCAAAAAACAGAACGAATGTTTTCTTATCAAGATTTGCGAATTTTTGTTTGTACCAAATCTATTAGTAGGTCACCTCGCCACCTACTTTTTAAAAAATATTATTATAGCATGATTTTCAAGCATACTGTCGACTTAACAAATAAAAAAAAATTCAAATAAATAAATTAAAAAATAAAATATATGTAAGACCGGCAAAAAAACCTTCAAACTTGTGACTGACGTCATGTTTGGCGAAGAAAAAAATAAAACACACGACAAATATAAATTTTTTTTTTTTTGTTTTTTTTTTTGTTTTCGGAATTCAAAATGGTCGAGTCGGCCGGCGTGTGCGCGGAGAAAAATTTTTTTTTTAATTTTTTATTTTGGAAATAAATTCCAAATTTGCGTGACATTTTGATGGAGTAATTGAATTTGAATTTAAATTCGAAGTCGAATTCGAATCAGCTCCGTGTGTTTACCTACACAAAATGGTGGCGGTTCAATGTCGTTCGACAATCAAATCAAACAAACACGGGTCCTACACACTCTCGAAATGGAATGGGAATAAATATTTTTAACCTATCGCCAAAACATATTATCACCAATTATTCGAGGTAATTTTTAATTTTTAATTTATGGAAGCCATTTTCGAGTTCGAATGAGGGGGACATTTTGTTTGTGACAATTTTTAACTGTCACTGAGACGCACAATCTGTTGATGAATGACATTATTTTAAAAAATACGTGTACGTGTTCATTTTGTTTTTATCATTTTGTCTTAAATATTAAAAATAGCATGCACGGATAAACACTAAACAGACAATGACAGCAGTTCAACAACAGGATACAATGAGGGCGATTCGTTAATCCCAGTGACAGTCCGTTCCTAAATGCAGAGACAGACGGACCCAGACTGTTAAAAATGATTTTCGAATTTTTTAAATTAAACTTTTAGGAATTATTTCCTAAATTAAATGAAATTTCTAATCAACAAAATTAATGGCACTCATTCAAGGCGTGATAAGAACTTTCGCCGCTTGACAGACAGTCCGTTCTTAAATGCAGAGACAGACGGACCCCGTTGAAAATAACTCGGAAATTTTTAAAAATTATTTTTAATAAAAACAAAATAAATGAATTGCACAGATTCGAGGAGTTATTGGCAGCATGACACTTTACTTATTTCATAGACACACCGTTCTTAAATGCAGAGACAGACAATTGTAGATGATTTTTAAGATGAAATTTTTAAAAATTACTTTTAAGGAAAACAAAATAAATAAATTGCACTCATTCATGGAGTTATTGGCAGCATGACACTATATTTATTTCATAGACACACCGTTCTTAAATGCAGAGATAGACAGTTGATGATTTTTAAGATGAATTTTTAAAAATTATTTTTAATAAAAACAAAATAAATGAATTGCACTCATTCATGGAGTTACTGCGATCATGACACCTTATTTGTTCCATAGACACACCGTTCTTAAATGCAGAGACAGACATTCAACATGATTTTTTAGATGAAATTTTTAAAAATTAATTTTAATTTGAAATTCACGGTGCTATAACAAGCATAACACTTTATTTATTTCAGAGACACATCGTTCTTAAATGCAGAGATAGACAGTTGATGATTTTTAAGATGAAATTTTTAAAAATTATTTTTAATAAAAACAAAAATTAATTGCACTCATTCTAGGAGTTATTGGCAGCATGACACTTTACTTATTCCATAGACACACCGTTCTTAAATGCAGAGACAGACGGTTTAACATGATTTTTAAGATGAAATTTTTAAAAATAATTTTTAATAAAAACAATACGAAGAAATTGCACTCATTCATGGAGTTATTGGCAGCATGACACCATATTTATTCCACAGACACACCGTTCTTAAATGCAGATAGAGAGTTGCAAACAATTTTTTAGATGAAATTTTTAAAAATTAATATAAATTTTAAATTCATGGTGCTATAACGAGCATGACACTTCATTTATTCCACAGACAGTCCGTTCTCAAATGCAGAGACAGACAGACAGACCGACTGTTGTAAATGATTTTTAAGATGAACTTTTTTAAATTAAAATTAAATAATTCTGCGAAAATACAATTGATTTTTAAGCATGGGAATTCGAGGTGAAACTGACTTTAATTTCGGTAATGGCGTCACGTCCATTTTGCAGTGATGTTATTCAATCGATGTGGAGTAGAGTAAATAAATCCGTATCGTTGTCCTGCTGGCAGTAGTTGTTGTTGTTGTTCAACTATTTTCCTTTTAATCACTTTCAATTAATAAAATTATTCAAACAAATTCAACAAGATAACATTCAAAAAAGAAAAATGTCTTCCTCGAACTAGAGAACTTTGCCGATTTAATTGTTTCAAAATCAGAAACGCGAATGAACAGATTAAGTTTGGAACTAAATTCACAGACGTTACATTCAGAAGTCTTAAATACTCGGGTTCGTTTTAGTTTTTAAAAACTTAACACACATGTACGTTTTGTGGAGTAAACTGAATTGAACCGAGCGCGCAGCAGCAACTTTGCCGAAATCTATCCGCGAGTAAAATCATAAAAACAAACAGAAAACAACAAAATGAAAATGAAAAACCATTCGGCATTTGTAAATAATATTATATTTTGAATAGAACTATGTTTTTTCTTCTTTAAGAAATTCCGTCTTCTTGAAAAATTTTTATTTTATTACTATCCGCTACAACTGAACTGATCTAAAACCGTGCGCGTTTGTAGGAGAACGCCTAAGGAATGGAGCACATTATCGTTTTGGCTTAAAGTTAATATTATTATTATGAAAATATATGTGGTTTTTTTTTGTATTTGCTGTTTGATAAGTTTATCACCACGATTGGAAATTTTGTAATACGTTATCATATTAGGTGTATATTTTCGATGATGATATTCTTGTAGATTTCTATTCTGCGCATATATTCTGCAACATTTGTCACGTATCCGTTTTGTTCTCATTTATATTCAAACGTTTCCGGTTTTAGCTACGTGACAATTTGCATCAGGCCATTGTAATGGCGTTAAGAGGAACCTTGAGAATAAATAACAGCAGGAATTCTACGTAGTTTTTAGTTTAATTCAACATTTTGACAGCTTGTCACCGATTGCTGCTCTTCATTCCGTTGTGTTAAAGTTCATTTCGTCAATGTTGTTGTTTACGAGCCCAACAACACCAAAGAAATTGACATTGGAGATATCTGTCAGCATTGGAGAAATCTGTCAGATAGTATGCCACTACTAGTCATTTCAGTACAAATGTTCATTTCAAATTTCGAAAGGTTTGCGTCTCAGCAAATGTAGATACATCCTGAAGCTATCATTTCAGTGACAGTGCGAAAACAAAATGGAAACGTCACGTGAATACAGCGAAGGACTAAGCGAGGCTATTGATTTGAAGTGGTGTGGCACACGGTCTAAATAGCTTTCCCAGTGTTTGTTAATTGGTAAAATTTCTAATATTTGCATATTCGAAGATTGGTACAATCTGTCAAACAATTTTTAAACTATCCGGACAAATTCCTGTTATTATTATTTCAATGGTTATCATTAGGTCCGTTTGTTTTGAGTTCAGAACAGTGTGGAACTTTGTACTAAGAGTACAATTTGACACTTCTAGCGTTCCACTTTGTTCCGTTGTAACTAACGCGTCAGGGCAAAGTGAGAACAAAATCGTCAAACTCTCATACTTTCTCATGATAAAATGAAACAGTTTGGTACTACACCAAACTTCAAAACAAACGGATCTATTAACATTTGACAACTGTCAATTAACAGTCTTTCATTGTATTTTGTACGAAA
This sequence comes from Chrysops caecutiens, assembly GCA_963971475.1. Classification (NCBI taxonomy): domain Eukaryota; kingdom Metazoa; phylum Arthropoda; class Insecta; order Diptera; family Tabanidae; genus Chrysops; species Chrysops caecutiens. Next base: position 75,494,039 of record OZ020567.1, read on the forward strand.
CCCATAGAGGGAAATGATTTTTCGCCTTTCCTGTTGTTATTAATTTACTGGTAGCAAGTATCTCTCACATTTGACAACTGTCAGTTGATAGTCTTGCAGTTCTACTGTTCTCCCATGGTTATCATGACGATTCAAATTCAAAATTGACGTTTGTAGGCATTTGTAGTATTTCCATTGTATACAGGATGTCCCGTACTTGAGCACATAAAATTGGAGGAGCGATTCCTTGACACAAGGGGAGTAAATAATTGTATTTTATTGTATTGAATTGGAATATGCACCGTTTAGGAGTTACAGGGTGTTCAATTTTCTCACTTATCTCCGTAAGTACTTGTCAAAGGACAATGTATAATTGTATAAAACCTGTTGTCATTCATCTACTGGTAGCAAGTTCCTTTCGCATTTGACAGCTGTCAGTTGACAGTCTTGCATTGTGTCTCCCTGTTATCTGATAACAATTCGACAACTGTCAATTAACAGTCTTTCATTGTATACAGGGTGTCCCGTACTTGAGTGCATTAAATTGGAGGAACTATTCCTTGAAACAAGAGGAGGATTTACTGATTGCAAGTTCCTTTCGCATTTATGTCCTCCTGTTCCCGATTGTCTTTCTTCCTTGGTGAACAATCTTCTGTTCTGCTCTTCCTGTTCTACTCATTTACATGGTAGGTAAAATGATATTTTGGCTCAATCGAACATGAAAAATTAATTTGAAACAAAATGAATAAAATATAAAATTCTGACATCTGGTATATTGACAAAAACTATTCTCCAGAACATCAAAATAATATAGTAACAAATTCTGTGCACTCGTCTTAAGCCGGCTTGGATTGGATTGAATTGGAACAAACAAAGAATCCATTGAGCATTTGAATCCAAAAATAAAAGTAAGAGAAACACCATAATCGCACTCCACCCACTGATATGTGAAAATTTCTTCTTTGCCAAAATGCCGGAAAATACAACAACAACACGAAGGGGGAACGAAAGGGATACCAATAGAACCACAATGCGACTGCGTCGCATTACATCGCATACATGGGAAAGTGAATCCTCGGAATGACATTTCAAGTGCAATGGCCTTTCGCAAATTGACGAAATTTTATTAATTTCATTTTCCATTTCAGATAAATTCGATTCCAAATGAAAATCCGGAAATTGAAATGATGAACAAAGAAATCTTGTGAATTGTCGCACAAGTGCGTATGAACTTGACAGAACGTACGACGCACAATGACGTCGCGTTGATGTTGTTTGCGATTTATTTCAATAGAAAATTTGTAATTTGCAAATATCTCGACCTTCTCGGGAATTGAATTAAAGGAAAAATTAAAGAAAATCAATTTCATTTGAACGTGAGAAAAACAAACATCCCCAACACACACATGAATTGATGAATACATGGATGCAATCACTACCGGACCGAGTGATTTCGGGTGTGTGACTCCATAGAGAACCAAACAAAACAGCAAAACAACAAAAACTCCATGTTTACGCAGAGAAATAAAATAAAATTCAAGAGACAACACGTCGTAGAAATAACATAGAAAAACGTTGAAATTTTTATATTCGTCTTCGAGCAAATTGTAAGTAAACAAAAATACTTTTGTTGTTGTTTGCTGGGAATGCCGGAGAATTTTCAACTTTTGTTGAATTGATAAAGACGCACGCGTTCGAAACATGACAAATGCTGATACGCGTGCATGCGACGAAATTGAATTTTGATTTGATGCGATCTGGTGCGATGTCCTTGCGTCACACTCAGAGCTCAGATGCATGCAATATGACAAGTGAAAGTGAATATGGAAATGACGTGATTCTGGTGAATTTTTCGTTATTTGACGAGAATTCTGGTGGAATATCACGTGAAAATAGCAAAAAATTCCAGCTTGATACGATCGTTGAACTTGTTTTCATGTTTTTTTCGATTCAATGATCATTGATCGTGTTTAGTCAATCAACTCCACTCGTTTTAGAAAATTCACTGATTAAAATTTAAATTTAACGTATTCTCTTGGTTTTAGCTCGTCGCAGACAATGAATCAGCATGATATTTGCGTTTGACGCAATTTCAGCAAGTTTGCTTAGTTGGACCATAAATCATTGAAATTATTAAAAGAAGTCGGACAAGATTTTGGAGAACGTTTCAGAACAATTATGTAATGTGCGTAAATTACTAGAACAATTTCAAGGTTTCATACATAACTGGACGTACCTACCTACCTAGTCTCATGATCTTTACGGAATGATTTGCAATTCGAAGTTGAACAGGATTTTGGAATTATGTAACATGCGTAATTATTCAGTACAAGTACAACGTGAGAGTGATTTTTTATCCCTTCCTCGCTTCTTACCGTGCTATCTGTGCCTAGCGTGGCGTGAAAATATGATCTATTTCTATTTCCACACTGGAGTAGCAAAATGATTTCTTTCAGAGCGATTCCAACATTAGCAATTTGCGACGAACATTTGTATTGTTTTTAGTAAAATTAGGTGAAACTGGAAAATAATAGTCAGCTCCAATGGCTATTTTACGTGGAAAGAAGAATATAATTTAGACAGTTGAAAACGACTGCCAGAGTCAGCTGCAACACACTCCACTTCAAGCTTGCATTGGAAACGCAATCCATCTGTTGGTTTATTCAAGAAGTACTTTTTCGGTTTGAAAACAAGGATATGAGCTAGTTGAGCGAAAGTGGAATTTGATGCATGCGTTCCCTCTATACTTATTCATAAAACTCTTTTTCAGATTAAGAGATTCAAGTATTTGCAGGATTGCCATCTTTTCCACTCCATCAAAATAGGCTCTAAATTCAGTTCATGATATCCCACCAATTACCATATACAATCAGAATGTAGTTACTCTGAACATCTACAGAGGCAGGACATGATACAATATGAAAATAAAAATTTCAGTCACATGGGAAATGTTCAATGTGACTCATTAGTGAAATTTTCATGATCATCTGGACAAGATCCATGAAATTCATAAAGACAGCCAAACGAAGAGACAGTGAAATAATTAGAAAGTCACCTTCAGAGAGCATAATGAGTCTGGCCTGTGTTTTAAATAGACCAGAAACTTTTTTTTTATGATTCAGAACATTAAAAGAACTTTTTCGAAGCTAATACTGTAGAAACAGTCGAGTGTTCATGATTTTTTGATTTATAGCAGACACAAAATAAAATATGTCTAGGATCAAAGAATTTAGTGTGTCACACAGAAGTTCTAGAACTGAATTATGCACTCTGTACTCATTATATAATCACGAATAACACGTACTCCAATAGCGACAATCCACTCTTATCACTCGTGATAAACTCAAAATTAGCTCAAAATCAATTACAAGTGCGTAAACTGAAGATTAACTTTAACTAGAGGATCATGAAATTAATTAATGGAGAATGTGAAAATTTTCATTTATATTTTCTTCGTGTAATCAATGCACTCAACTGATAACTGATATATATATATATGTATAGTGATACTTGTTATTGATTAGATTATTCAACTTGTATTTAGTAATATTTGATATGTTATCTACAAATTTATATCAACAAATTTCAAGTGGATTGCAAATGAAAGATATAAGAATTAATTCAAGGATTTATTACAAAACTGAAATTTAATTAAAGTACTTTAATTATTAACACTATTTAATGATTATGAATGAAATTAATTGATTATATTAAAGCTTACACGTACAAAATTTCAAATTTATTATTAGAAATTTCAATGATACTACATATATATGAATAGATGTGATAATTTGTTAATTATTGTAATTAAATTAACATCTTTACCGGCGCAGTGATGTGTTCATTGTTGTAATATATAAATTGTTTATGTCGTTGTTAAACTTTTATTTAGTAGTCCAATTTCGTGTTTATATTCGAATTAATTCAGTTAAATGTTCAAAACACTTTATTCAGTTTTTATTATTTGAACTGATTACATGATATTGAAATCATTTAAAATTTAAAAATATATTCACAAAATAACAAATATCCGTTACAGAGTTAGTTTCGTTCAACTTGCACGCTACAACGCACTTGAACTGTGAATGAGGTCTTGCTAAATTGTTCAGAGGTTTCTGGTTGAGCCAAGCCAAGACCAAGAGACAAAAGTAAAACGTGCCTGCCTGCAGTACAATATGTTACTGTCATATTTCATATTTGTTTTAGTGGCATGACGCCACACCAGACCATAACATTGGATCCACCATAATACCATTGGCCGGAAAGACACCATGATATTGTAGTTTGTGAAAAAATTAAATGTTGCTCTTCTCCACTAATTGATTCTGGATGAGTTCCAAGGGAAATGTCACTATGTCAAAGTGAAGTAGCTTCTACAGGATCACATACATACGAGTAAATACAAAATATCTGATAGAGATCGTAGAGGTCAAAATATGGTTACTGCGGTTGGACACAATCTGTAGGTGACATCAGCCAGCGATCAGGTAAATGATCATTCAACTATGATATTATTAATCTGACATGTGTTTCTTTTAGATTTTCAAGAATTCTTTTTGAATAAACTGAACAACGACGCCATCATGAAGATGTAGAGAATTGAAATTTATTTTCCAGACTTTATTGCAAAACATAATAGAATACAATACAGTATTCATGAATGTAACTATAGATGTGACCTCAGTTTGTTAACCTTGCTAGATCACGAGATAGAGAATAGAATAGAATAGAATTTAATTTATCTGTTTGATGGAATGTTGTAAAACAATATACGAGTATGTAGCTAGGTAGTAATTATTTGTTATTTAGGTAAATCACCAACAAATCATGTGTCATTGAAGACACCTGGTACTAGGTATGTAGGTACCTGAATGTGGTACGTGCGAATTGTGGTGCAACAAAAACACGGAACGACGCCGCCGATCAACATTAGCATTAACATTAAACATATGTTTATCATCATATTGCTTACCTCATACAAGCGCTCATTTTTAATTATAATTAGTATAGTTATTTAAGTAACTTTTTATCATAAACTTCACTTAAAATCATCGATTTACAATTGAAGTTGATTTCGAATTAATTTTATTTAAATATGAAAATCAAAATAAACTTCACAACAACTTCATACAAAATCGAATCAACAACCGGCCTGGCCTGGAGAACTTCAATTTTACACTACTCTTTGATTCACGTACTCAATCGTGACTGAATTCACGGTGAAATTGAGTAAAAGAACACTGGCCGGAGTTTACATAGTTTGTGTTCCAGTTGGAGTTACTTTGTTTTTCATACATATAGGTATATTGCATTGTTTTGTTTGCCTTTGCACGCTACGATGGTTAGCAGTGCCAGTGAGTGAACATCCTATGCTCACATGTTGATCACACGATCATTGCGTGATTCGCTTAGTTTATAAGTTTCGGCGTTTGATTTATGTATCACATCACGATCACATCCAGTTCAGCTTCAGTTTACCCTTGTCTCTTGCAATGTAACGTGCTGAAAGATGTACATACATATATACAATACATGGAGGGGACGGTAAAGGGTCAATACCGGTTTTACAAATGTCACAATACGAAAGGATTCATTTGAATTTTGCTGCTGTTATTAGGTTTTATGCCATTTTGTTATTCCCACAAAGTTTATATTCCACTGGATACCACCTGTTTGTTAAACAATTTCCAATTAGCATCTGTTTTCCCAAGAAAACAAAAATTTCTGACCGCTAAATAACATTAATTTAATTTAAATTCTGCAACACGTGTCTCCATTTCATGAATATCAACATGAAATCCATTTTAATTTTTGTTAAAAGAAAAACGAAAAATCGACAGTGGTGACAGTTCGATCAAAGTCGAGTATAGTGATAACGGTAAGTGTTGTTTTGACTAATCAATCTCGTTCAACGGCAACGTTTCAATTGATTACAATTTGTGGGATTTGGGACGAAGTTAAGAAATTCCTCTAACGAACAATAGATGGCAGGCAGTGGAGCTAATTGGAAAATTTAAATCAATGAAAATGATTTTATCAAAAATGGTGACAAAGTTTACGACGACCTACATAAACAATTTTTAATGTCGGAGATTCTTCAATCTAATTTTGTTCATTCCTCTTCGTCCGCACAAAGTAGAACTTTTTAAGTTTTTCTTTCTTCTGTATTGAATAAGTAAAAATAGAAAAAGAAATTATCTCGTCTAAAAACAAGTTGAAGTAATTTTCTGTAGACGATCTACGATAAAAATGAAAAGAAAATTTTATTTTTGTTTGCAATTAAGTAAAAATTTTTCTTTCTCTTTCTCTTTTATTTTAATTGCTTTTAAATTTTGAAAATTTGAAAATTTTTGCAAAATAAATTAAAAAATTTGCAAAACATTTGACGTCAATAATGATCCCCCCCGAAAAAAATATGGGGGGAAAGCACTCAAATAACATTGAGACGAATATCATTTGAAATGATTAACATGACAAAGTTGCGTGCAAATATTCCCACGATCACGTGATCAACTTTTATATAAACGCAACGCAAATGTCAAGGAACTATGACCACCCTCAATGTCAAGGATTTTGTTTTGAGACAGTTTCAATTCGTAGTGTGATCAACAGTTCTGTAGCATACGAAGTAGTAATTAGTGGAGTGCAATTAACTCAAGGAGGAGCTGGCTATGTCCTTTTGAATCCTTGAATAAACTTAACTGATATGACATGTCCACTTGATTACTAACTACATTCCATGATAATGTCTTATACCTTTTGTACTGAGCACGGCTATCAACACTGTCTATCGGTTTGTGTGAGATTTAGTTCGAGTAAAAGTTGGCCATTGACATAATGGATTTCTATTAAGTGTTCTGAAAGGCTGCACTCGACGCCAAGAACTCACCGAACCAATTATCATTGCCTTATATTGTCAATTCCTGGTAGTTTTCTATTCGTAGGATTACTCCTGTTCGTGAAGTCACCCATTAGATTTGTCACTGTTACTTCCTGTATGTGTCCCTGCCACAAAGAGCTGATCGCGGCACTAGGAACTCAGGAATAAAATTTTGATTTGTGACTCTTGGCAATTCCTCATAGTCTTCTTTTCGTAGGATTATTCCTGTCCGTGAAGTCACCCATATGAATTGTGACTGTCACTTCCTGGCAATTTCCTATTCGCAGGATTACTCCTTTCCATGAAGTCACACATTTGATTTGTGACTGTCACTTCCTGGTAGTTTCCTATTCGCAGGATGATTCCCTGGCACAGAGCTCACCGCAGCACCAAGAAACCAGGAAATAAATTTTGATATGTGACTCTTGGCAATTCCTCATAGTTTTCTTTTCGTAGGATTACTCCTCTTCGTGAAATCACCCATATGAACTGTGACTGTCACTTCCTGGTAATTTGCTATTCGCAGAATGTGTCCCTGCCACTAAGAACTGATCCCGTCACCAGGAACTCACCAAACCAATTTTCATTCCTGGCTTTTTTTTGTCACTTCCTGGTAACTTTCCATTCGTAGGATTACTCCTGTTCATGAAGTCACCCCTTTGTGACTGTCACTTCCTGGTAGTTTGCTATTCGCAGGACGTTTCTCTGCCACAAGGAGCTGATCGAGGGACTAGGAACTCAATTCAATGTAAATTCCTGGTGATTTTCTATTCGTAGGACTACTCCTTCTTGTGAAGTCACCAAAGTCTCATGCATTTGATTTGTGACTGTCACTTCCTGGTAGTTTCCTATTCCCAGAATGATTCCCTGCCACAAAGAGGTAATCGCGGTACTAGGAATTCAATTCAATGTAAATTCCAGGTAGTTTAATATTCGAAGGATAAAACCTTTTAGCACATCCTTGTAGTTTCATATTCGCAGCATAACTCGATACTGTGAAATGTGTCGCATGGAATGGCAAATTCCGATTTTTCCATATTCGATCAAAAATAAAATCAAATCCGAAACGAACTCATTGTCATTGAACAAAAACGAAATAAATCCCACCCTCAGCTGTCAACACTTTTCGTAACCTTCAGAATAAATGAATTTTCCGATCCACCCAACTCCAAGTGTGTCTGACATTCAGTGACCTTTACCAAGAGAATTTCAAAACATTCGACTCGCAGGAACATTATTTTACATTACTGGAAATCCAATAACCATTTAAATGGATACATTCACATAGTTATAGTACATGAGCTAATAATACATGATACTGTATAAAACTCTCTCCCCCACATGAAGGTAATTTACGCATTATTCATAGTCGTTCCCAATGGGTTTCTGTTCATTGGCGAAGGGCAGGTCCATGAAATGTCACGTCGCAGAATGGAATTGTCCGAGTGGTAGGTAATCTTCTTAATTTTAATTTTAATTTTAATTTAAGACAGATAGAATAGGATCAGTACTGTTGTTGAATTGAACGAAAATCAAAATCAAAATGAACACGAACTCGTCACAAATCGAACACGCGTTTCTCACATGATTTCCCCTACCAAAAGGCGAACGAATGAACAAATGAAGGAAAAGATATGTTGCGATGTTTTTTCGCACGTAGTGTTTTCATTTTCTCACATCCGAAACGAAAAACATCGTATTACGTAAAAATCGAGAAAATTTGTTAAAAAATATTTCCAAAATTTCATTTTATTTGTAAATTTTTCAGTTTTCAGTTTTTTTCGACTTTGAAACAAAGTGAAACTGACGATGTCCTGTCGTCGAGATAATTAATTTTGTTTTGTTAATTATAGGTAGTCAAATGTACTTACTTAAAATTGAATGCTGCAAAAATGTATAATTAGACGAATTGTTGAGAGGTAGTTCGGAATTTTATGTTTTCTTTTAAATATTTTTAATATATTTCTTTTTGTTTTTAGTTTCTTCACCCGTTTGTCAGTCTTCTGCGGTTTAGGAGAGTCCTTCTTCTGAGTTGATAGCACTCAAACTCAAGTCACTGTTAAGGGAAGAAAATGAATATTGAATTAATCACAGAGTACCTAATTATTAAAAATTATTATTTATTCCACAGTTAGTTAATTGTTCATATGTTGTTAAATCATCACTACTGACATTGTCATCGTTTGCAGGTCAACAGTTTCGATCACAAAACAAAAACACACGCGACTTTGAACAAGTTCAAATCGAAAGGATGTTTTTAATTTAAAGGATTATCTATTAATATTAGTATTTGTTCTTTATAATATGATACAAGAATTATATTTATTTTATTGTTTCGTTAATGAATTTCTAAATTCTAGGATTGATTCTGACGAACTCACCGTCTTGAAGGACACGAAATGTTAAGTCAAATTTGTCAGAGAAGCAATTCTTCTGTCTGTGAGAGACTGGCTATTTCAATGTAACCACTAACAAAACATGTCTTTGAACTTTCTTCTATGGGACGCATATAATGCGCATGTCCTTAAATGCAATTTTATTAGTAATACAATGATAAAGTTACAATAATTTTACATAAACATATTGATGTATGTAACTGTGACTGTGACTGTAACTGCTTCAAACACATCTATATACACATCTACCCCGTTCGTTATTTAAATTAAATGAAATAATTATTTGAATTAAATGAATGTAATTAGAATTTGATCCCTTTCGAACATTTGAATGGTTTCGATTCACATTTGAATGGTGCTGAATTTCGTAATATGTACAAATACTCACTGTCTCTTATATGTGACACAATGCACAATCACTTGGGAACAGACGGGGTAATGTTAAAAATAATAAATAAATAAAATCGAACATTTCAATTACACAAAAATGTTACGCAATTCAATTCATCAGTTCAATTGTTTTTAATTAATTTCTTCTTATTTTTGTATTTGTATTTGTTTTTAATTGATTTTATTTGTTTTATGTTACGTTAGTTGATCTGTTAGCTTGCCAATTTTATTTTATTTGATCGGGAATAATCAATGGGACGCACCACACAATCAGGGTCGGTCGGTAGCGAAACATTTACGCGAGTAAACACTACAAATGTTTCATGATACTTGATTAAAATTATTATCATTTCGATATTGCATACAACCAATCGCTAGGAGATACAATTTTAAACTATTATTTCGAGAGGGTTGGGAATGAGGTGAAGAGTACCCAATTGAAAGCGACAAAACGCAAGCACAGTACAGTGTTATCTATTGAACAATATCCAGTTGACGCAGACAAATTGCAGATGGAATGGTTATAAACATAACGAGGATGACCACAGAATCCGTATCTCTTGAACCATAATAGGTAAACACTGTAAATTTTCACGGAACCCTTCGTGTGCGGGTTCAACTCGCATTTGCCCACTTTATTTTGCGTTTGTGAAGCAAATTTCAATTTGAAATATGTAGTTTGAAAGGTTAATGTCGTCGCATCATTTTTCACCCTACTGTTTTCCGCACATTTCTACGAAGTAACAGAAGATCAATTCAACTCAGCAAAGTGAGAGTAGAATTTCTTGACACATATTTGACAAATGACATAATTAAAACATAAATTAAAATGAAATAAATAAATATTATTTAAATTTTCCACATCATTGGTATTTTTAATTTTAAATTGTCATAATATTTAGCTTTTTACATTTACAAATTAATAATAAAAAAATTAAATTCATTAATTTTTGCCTTAAAGCTAGAATTCATTTTTTATAATTTTAATATTTTTTTTTTTTGTTTATTTTTTTTTAAGTTTTTCTCTTATAATTTAATGTCATTTTTTTTCTTCTTCATATATATATATATTTATATTTATATAATTTTCTTGTTAAATGTATACATTTAATATTCTTACAGAAATGAATATGCATTTTATTTTCTTACGTTTTACTCACGAGTATTAAATGAATTAATCAATTTTCCAATTTTCCACTCTTCAATTCAATTCAATAGTATTTGCAAGATTTTCGCTTAATTTCAATTTTCATTCAAATGCAAATCAACAGCACACAACTGCATTCAAAATTACTTAATTATAATTATAATTATAATATATATATATATTTAAGCATACATTATATTGTATATGTATATACGCTCTATAATGACCCTCAATATGTTTTGAATTAATTAAAATATTTTGCAGCTAATTGCCTTCATGGATAAATAAATGGCCGTTACTGTTTCAAACCTAATTTCTATGGTCCTCAAGATAGTTTTGACAGTTTATTAATTTTTAATTATTTTTAGTTATTATAATTATTATTATATTAAAACTATTGATATCATTTCATATAATATATTCAAAGGCTCAAGCGTTGCTTGATTCGACGCAATTCATTCACGAGAAAATACAATAAAACAAATATAATATATTATATATGTAGTTTTTAAGGTTTTTTAACGAATTTTTACCATTTACAAATTCATATTTTATTTCCATTTCATTTTAATGTGATTTTTTAAGATTTAATCATTCATTTCTTGCATTAATTTCATTTCATTTCTATTGTGAATAATAAAAATTCGTTAATAATCCAATAAATTTCATCATATTATTACGTGCTATCATACTTATATATCGATATACTCTTTTTCTGATGAATATAATTTATATTTCTCTTTTCAATTACGAATCTTCCAACTTATTTACTCTAATTAATTAGAAACGATCACGAATCACTGAATGTGCAAGTAAATTTCTCGTATATCTCCATTAAAAATTAAATTTATTTACATTTTTACATAGATATATAAATCATTACTACATGTTTTTGAAAATTTTTGCGAATTTTTAGTTAATTTATTGTATAAAGTTGTTGATATTTTTATTTTTCATATTTATCACTTTTATCCAAATGAAATTTTTATATAATTTATTTGTAATTTCATTCAATTAATTCTGTCAATCGTTAACTGGTCAGGCTGGCAACATAAGAAACACTATATGAAATCAGGGAAAGGTGTCACAACAACGAACTGTCTGTTATATGAAGTTGAAATGATAATTCCATTGAAATTGAAATTGAAATTGAATTGAATACTTTAACAAATTTCATAAATGATTGATCAATTAATTCATGAACAACGAAGACTCTGTAACAACATAAATCACAATATGAGAAGAAGATATTATAAAGAATCGATGAACAAGGGATAATGTTTCACATATATAATACATACTTTATTATATAATGCTGCTATTAAACATAAATCAAAATCATTGAATTTTCTCATTATTTATTTTTACGTAATTTTGCAGTAAAATTTAAAAACTAAAATAATAAAAACAATATGTTATGTTTTATACTCATCATAAATATGTTTGACTATATTTCTATGTTTGCTGTTTACTTAATTACTAAATTATTTCATTTTATTATTTAAATTCAATAATTAATTATAAGGAAAATTGTTCATTTAACAAAATCTCATTAATTAACATTCATGATATCATTTGACATGTTATATTATGAAAATTTCATTTCATTTCATTTCATTTCATTTAGTAATCATAGTTAATTAATTAATTAATTAATTAATATATAAATGAAGCTTTTAATCTATTCTAATCTAATTCATTTTAAGTACGAATACAATTAATAATACTTTTATCTGTACATGTTATTTTAAATATAATTATTTAATTAATTAATGTATTTTTATTTTTATTTTTTTGGATTTTTTTTTTTGTTGATTTTTTTCATTTTTCAGAGGAAATATATTCTACAAAAGGTAACAAAATACATATACAATGTTGTTAAGTTTGTTGTTGTCACTGCAAAGAAATTAATTAATTAATTATAATTATATATTCATCATTATTATTTTTATGTAATTATTTATATTCAATATGATTGTTTAAACAAATACAAATTGATAATTACAATAATATTATCATATATGTATATAGTATTTTATATAATAGCATTTTTAATTCATTTTTATACTTTTTATTCATGATTCTTTCTAAGCAGAACAAGGATACGAAATAATGATATTGATTGCGTGCGTCAGTTTTATCATCATAATGTCTTAGAGTACATACAGATTATCATAATGTTATATAATTTAAACTAACTATTATTATTATTATATTATATCATATGAATAGACTTATTATCTAGAAATTTGTTGTTGTTGTTGCATTTTTAATCATATACATATTTTGAAACTTGTTTAAACAAACTTAAAAATGAAACAATACTGACACTCTTAATACTGAAAATGAAAATTTAAATAAAATTATTTTCATTTATTTTCCATTAATATACATTTTTCATTTTATTCATTTATGGCAAACGATTCGGATAAATTATAAGAAAATGTTGAAAGAGATATACATACATATATATTCTTTCCATTTTTAAGGCAGTTTCCCTATCGTATTTTAATCGTTTCATTTGTTCCAATGAAATTATCATTTCTTAAATATTTTCATTTTATATTTTACATTTATTATCAATAGGAATAAATTTCAATGAATCAGTGAATCAAAGTGAAAATGTTGAAAAATTTAAATAGCTGCACATTCATGTAAGTCGCTAAGCCTTTAAAATTGAAAATATTTTAAATTAAAAATTAATCATTAATTATTATTTACAAAATTACATAACATGATTCTGAGCATTGCAAATTAGGAAAATATTTAATAAAAAATTATTTGTCAAGGAAATTAATTAATTACAATTAAAAGTTTCATGTAAATGCACGTGTACATCGTATTTTTAAGGACGGAATTACGAAAGTCTCATCGTGGAATGAGTTTCGTGTTAAAAATAATTATAAAAACATTGTGTTATTTTAATTAAAACAAAATTATTTAATTAAATAAACAAAATAAATGCAATAACTCAATCAGTCCCAATGCAAAATTCATTCTTTTATGTATTTATTAATTAATTAATTAATTATTATAATTAATGCAATCGACTTATGCCAGTAGAAGGAGGAGGACAAGGAGAGAGATCAGTCTTTTATCGAAAATGCAACTTTTTGTGTGGTTTGCGAGAAATTACAATTGAATTGAAATTGACGATTCTTAAATATGAATTATTGAATTTTGAATAAATAAATAAATTAAAAATCTTTAAAATACTGTCATGCTCCTTAACATTTCTAAGTTGAAAACACATTTTCATTGTAAAAACATCTTAAAAACTATAAAAATCAATATAAAAATACTGTTAACACATAAATACATAAGGTTAAATGCATTGTAATCAAATTGTCATCATTGAGTGTAAAATATATCTGTGAAATTGAAACAGCTAACTAAGTGATATGGCGTTATTCGTGTCATGGATTTGAAATCATTTACAGAATTCATATTGTTGTGGATATTGTGAATGAAATTTTATAAGAATCGTCAAAATTCAATAGTCCAAATCGGTTATCGGATAATTTTTCAAAATGAAAGTCTTGTCATTCGGGGAAATTAGTTTGAAATTAATTTTTAACATAATTAATCATTACATAATATAATTTTCAATTCACATGATAGTTTTGTGTGATAAAGTCGAAATATCTCAAAATGTACTCGATAGATTTTGTTGAAATTTGCAACAAATGTTCTTAGTAATATTGTCTTTAATCAAGGTAAAAAGTTTCACGATTGAATGCTTCCTTCAAGAGTTATTAACAAAAATTGAACAATATCTAAGATACATTCTTGGAAACATAATTGATAATTTGAAATATCTCAAAATTTACTCAATAGATTTTGTTGAAATTTGCAACAAATATTCTTAGTAATATTGTCTTTAATCAAGGTAAAAAGTTTCGCGATTGAATGCTTCGTTCAAGAGTTATTAATAAAAATCAGACAATATCTTAGATACATTCTTGGAAACATAATTGATAATTTGAAATATCTCAAAATGTACTCAATAGATTTTGTTGAAATTTGCAACAAATATTCTTAGTAATATTGTCTTTAATCAAGGTAAAAAGTATCGCGATTGAATGCTTCGTTCAAGAGTTATTAATAAAAATCAGACAATATCTTAGATACACTCTTGGAAACATAATTGATAATTTGAAATATCTCAAAATGTACTCAACAGATTTTGTTGAAATTTGCAACAAATATTCTTAGTAATATTGTCTTTAATCAAGGTAAAAAGTTTCGCGATTCAATGCTTCGTTCAAGAGTTATTAATAAAAATTAGACAATATCTTAGATATACTCTTGGAAACATAATTGATAATTTGAAATATCTCAAAATGTACTCAATCGATTTTGTTGAAATTTGCAACAAATACTCTTAGTAATATTGTCTTTAATCAAGGTAAAAAGTTTCAAGAGTTATTAATAAAAATCAGACAATATCTTAGATATACTCTTGGAAACTCTTGGATTTTCCATTCATTCATATTCGAAATTATTCATAAAACTAGCAAGTGTGTGTTGGTTTTTAATTAAAAATTATCTTAATTAATTACGTCAAAAACAATTTTCACTCTTACATCGTGTTTTCATCAAGGCATATTTATCTAATATAACTATAATAATGAGATGGCAATAAATATATATATATATTATATTAAAAATTATCCTCGCACTACCTCATACATTAGATAATATGTTATACAATGACGCTTGAAACAGTGATTACGTGATACTAATAAAATTTTTATCCATGAATCATATAATATTCTTGTTCGTGCATATATATATATATGTATAATAGTTTTGGATTCATTGCAAATGTGTTTATATAATATTATAAACTTTTTATATTGAATTAATAAATTTTGTAAATTGTATTTTGTATTTTTATAATAGTGTATGTACTACACAATACATTAAAAATGAAAAGAAAATTTTTATTATTATTATAATGGTATTTTTATGTGATAAATTAAATAATACCAACAACTATCGACTATGTATTATTTATGAAACGTTTATCCTTATTACGACCATTAGCTCGTATCGATGCATTATGTATACCAACACCTTGTGCATTATTCATATCATCAAGTGCACGAAATCTAACAAAACCATGTTCAGCAACAAGCATACTACCACTGGTAGCACTATCACCGCTACTACTACTTGCTGCAGCAGCTACTTGATGTGATGCTGATACTGATGTAGATAACTGCTGTTGTTGCTGTTGTTGTTGTTGTTGAATACAAGCAGTATCTGTTAAATTACCACTTGTACTACTTGTTGTTATACCAGCTGCAGATATATTATTAACTGATTTAATTAGATTAGCTCTTTCTGGTATCATATCATCATCAGACTGCATCATGTATTGTTGCATAACAGAATTATTAGTACGTTCCAATGAAGATCTGTGACTTCTGTCACGATAAAATTTAACACCACCACCACCAAGAGCAGTAGCAGCAGCAGTTGATGTTGTTACACCACCTTGTTGTACTACAATATTACGACCAGTAGCTGATGAATTTTGATTATTGGTCATTATCGGTGTACGATTATGAGTTGAACTTAATGTTTGTATACCAGATGGTCTTGATGATGATGATGATGATGATGAACTACCATTACGTCCGTGTATAACACCACCGATATTACTTAATGTACCACTTTTACGTACATCATTGTTACGACGTTCAAATGAATTATACGATGGATAGTTACGTCCACTGTTACATGAATGTGTCGAATTTGAACTGCGACGATCGGGATTCTCGTAGTTCGAACGATCCAAATGATTTATATTTGATTTAATTAATTGTTTATTAATTTGTGATTTAGTTAATTGCAATTCATTACGTGAATTTGAACGTTCAATTGGTATTTGACTATTTTGACCGAATATTGGTCTTTCGAAATTTTGAAAATCATAACGACTTAATTGTGCTGATGCTGATGCTGATGTGTTATTATTAACATGTTGTTCATGTGAATTTAATGGATTCAATGGTTCCGAATAACAATTATCCTGTTTATTCATATTCGATGATGATCGTAATTCAAAATTTGGATTCTCATAATGATCGGTTTGTGAATCATTTATAAAATCTTGATCTAACATTTGTGTTGATGGATGTATCATTGATGATGATGTTGTCGTTGATGATGATGTTTGATGTTGATGAGAATGATGATGTGGATGATGTGAATGAGAATGATGTGAATGAGAATGATGATGTGAATGTGGATTAGCTGATGTTGATCGTAATGAACTTGTTTCATATGAACGTACAAATTCATTAGAATTTTGTATTTGAAAATCATTATTCCGTTGTTGCTGTTGTATATTATTATTACTTGTTGTATTATTATTACTATTATTAATATTACCACCACCACCAGTACTACTATTACCACCAACACCACCACCACCACCAGTATTATTACTATTATTACCATTTAATGAATTTAATGCAAAATTATCATCATATATTGGTTTACCAGTACGTAATGTATATGTATGTAAATTTGTATTTGCATTACAAACAGCTGGATAATCAGTTTCAAAATGTTCTTGACTTGAACTCGATGTACATGGGAATAATGCAAAACCAGATACATTATGTGTATCAGTTTGTTTCTCCCTTTGTAATACACCAGAATTACCACCAGTTTTTAAACCAGCTACCCATGACATTAATGTTATAATTGCAATTTCAATTAATCTAAGTGAAAATTGATAACCCCATTGTAACCAATCAATTTCTGATTGTGATGTTATTAATGGTCGTGTTGTTGATATACTAATTGCACCATATATTTGTAATGCTGCCAATAATACATATAATAATGCTGTTGCTATTGTTATATGTATTGCATATGATAAATTTTGATAACCATGAATATAATTTTGACTTTTACTACGTAATACACGTTTCAATATTCTATATATATATAAATAGAGTAAACCTAAACTTAAACAAACAAATATATATATTATTTGACATATTAATGATAATACACGTGGTGGTGATGGTGGATGTTGTAATAATTGATGATTTAATAATAAATTATTATAATTACTATTTATATTATTAAAATTTGCATAATTATTAATACTACTTATTATATTATGATTATTATAATTATTATAATTATAATTATTATTCATAATACTACTACTACTACTACTACTGCCAGCACTACCACCACTACCACTGCTACCTAAACGATAATTACCACCAATTGTATTACGATATAATTGTTGTTGTTGTTGTAATTGTAATTGTTGTTGTTGATAATAGATTTGTTGATTTTGTGTTGTTGTATAACTTTCAACATAATGTAATGTTATGCATAAACCAACATGTACACTACTACCAACAACAACAGTTAATGGCCGTATTAATGATGAATAACGATTATTCTTATGATTTAAACTTCTTATTAATAAAAATAATATTAATACAGAAAATGATATTGTTAGAAATGTTGCTGGTAAATTTAATAATATTTCCGATACAAATAAATGAAATGATTCATGGATATTATATGCATCATAACATAAATAAAATATTCTTGTCATACATATTATAATTAATATAAGATGTATACATATAAAATATGATTGATTAAATAAATGTGTTAATTTATCATAGAATATCATTTTGAATATTGAATAAACAGCTAATATTGTAAATAATATAGCTGATAGATATACATGTATATTTAATGCTACTGCCCATGGTGCAACATTATCATTATCATTTGTTGTTGATTTATCATTACCACCATTACTATTACCATTAGCATTTGATGATGTTTGATCGGTGTTATAATTATTATTTTTATTTTTATTATCAAATCCCGATGATGATGATGATGATGATGATATACCATTATTTATAATTGGTATTGATGTTGTTTTCGTTATTGTTGATATTGTTGTTAATAAATTTTTATCATTATTTATATTTGCCAAATTATGTACAATATGTGTTGAATATATTATATTATCATCATTTGGATTAACTGTTGATTTTGTACTCATTTTTATTTTCGGTTGAGTTTTTGGTTCATCATTATCATCATCACGATGATTCATTGATGACGACGATGACGATGATGATGATGGATTTTTAATACTTATTGTTTGTTCACCAAATACATCAAATATATCTTCTGATGATGATAATTGATCATCATCATTATTACCATTATTATTATTATTATTATTATCTGATTTCATATCTATATTACTTATATATGAATTTTGATCATCAGAATTTTTACTATGATTTATATTTGCATTCTTATTACTACCATCCGTTTGTAATTTCTTAACTGGTGATGATGGTGGATGATTACTTGGACGAACTGTTACTGTACGTAATAATACTTCTGGTATTTCCTCTTTACGACCATTTGATCCAGATAGTATACGTGATATACTTGGAAAATGCAATAAACCAGCATTTGGTATTGTTTCATTTATATTTATATTTGGATTTCCTGCTCCTCCTAGATTTCCATTACCATAACCGGGAATATTCTTGTTATCATAATTGTTATTATCAACTTTACTATTTATCTTCTGTGATGGGGTATTCAATGCTTTCTTACGTTGTCCATCTTCATTATATAATTTACCATTATTATTTGAAGTTAAGTCAATATTTGTTATACCACCACCACCACCACCACCATTACCATTACCATTACCATTCATATTATTTGGTGATATTCTACCATCTGGATCTAGATAATTCGTTTGTCCAGTATTTTGATTATTATTCTGATTTGGACCATTCAAATCTGGTGGTCTTAATGGTATTCTCTCATGACCTGGTGTCAAACTTGGCGGTGGTAATGGACGACGATTCAAATATGTTCCTGGATTAACAATACCAGCATCGTTATTTGTTCCACGTAATGTTGGCTTGTCAGCAAATGGATTTTGATATTCCGGTGGTAATGGTGGTGTGAAAAATGATCTTGCTGGTGGTGAATACGATGGTATATCACCAGGATACATTGGTATTGTTGGTGGTCCTTTCTTTGACAAATTATGAACTAAAAAATTTAATTAAATTAAATGTATATCATATATGTATGATTTAATAAAATGAATTTACTTGACGGTGATGGTGTTGAATTTAATATATGTCTGTGACGATCACGATCATGATTATGATGACGATTCGGATTTGGATATGTTGGATTACTGTTACTTTTCAATATATCAGCATTTGGTGCTGATGTTGGTAATGCATGATCACGTTCCAAATCTAATTCGTAATTACGATGATGTAAATTGATTTGTTGCTGATGTTGTGACTTTTCCAAATATCTAAAAAAAATGGTAAAAACAATTTTTAATACAACTATTTTATTATATATAGAATAACATTACCTTAATGTTGTTAATTGTGGCGTTGCTACTGTTGTCAAACTTGGCACATAACTATTATCTGGAATGCTTCGTTTCGTTGTTGATGTTGTACCGTATGCAACTTTTAGAAAAACCGCACCAACACTACGTTCTAAATTACCAAATTTATCTAAATAATGTCCACCATTATTTCCGCTAACAGCTGTTGCTCCACCACCATTTCCTCCGCCACCACCACCACCACCAACTGTAAGATTTCAATTTCAATTTAATTTGATATAATTCGATTTAAATTTATTTAATTACCATCAAGTGCCACTTGATCAACAAGAAGAGCATTCCCAGTTTGGAATAATTGCAAATGATGTATTGTAAATAGTATCTGTAGTACACATGCTATTCTCCTTAATATTGTAAATGATTTATTTTTCTTAGAAGATTTTAATGTAATCCTTCTTCGTGTTATCTTCTTCTTCGATACTTTATTATCATTATCATCATCATAACATGTTGTTGGCGTTATTCTCGTTCTTGTCTTCTTTATTATATTTCTTCTAAATGTATTATTACCTAACAAACGATTACATGACGATGATGATAATGATTTACTTTTATAATTTAAACTAGAAGATATAGGATAATTTCTCTGCCATTTGTAGTATCTATAATCCTTTCTTTCGCCAGTTCGATTCCTACATTGTGTCGTCTCACTTCTGTCTCTGATTCCATCGTAATTATGATTTATCTTACAGCTACTGCTACTACAACTCCTTCGTGTTCTTCTCCTTCTTAAACAGCTAATACTTATAGAACTACTATGCCTATGCTGATCACAGGTACTGTCCATCGACATTTTTTTTGTTCAACACAATACATTCATTAATATGTTTTTATGTTATGAGACAATTCAAGTTTTGTTTCTTTTATATAATATGAGATTGGATTTGGATTAATATCTTATATATATTGTCTGTTTTATGATGCTCTGCTAATGCTGCTAATGATGTGATTACGACGATGACACAAAACACAACTTATTTCACATTTAACTTCTGATCAGTTCTTCTCTTCTCTTCTCTTCTCTATCTGGAATGTTCTTTTTGATATCTCATTAAATGTTCATCATTTGGCACTAGATATTCCTTATTCTTTCGCATTTTATTAATAATATTTCGTTTATCCCGTTCGTGTGCGCATCTGGAATGAGAGTTGGTTTAAATAAAATTTTTATATTGTACAATTTAATTCAGTTTAAACCATTTGATGTGATCCTGTACCATTTCACGTGGATCCTTCAATGTTGATTCAATTCCATTTAAATGTGGATCTCTGAAAGGGAAATGATGTTTTATTACATATTTTTAAAGTTTTAATACTTAAGAATACATTCATGGAAAATAATTTGAAAATTTTCATAATTAACAAAGTTACAGCGATTCTAGTGATGCAACTGCTGTGGGCGGTACATGGAACGAGCAACGTGATATCTCCAGTTCTGTGTAACCGATTTGGTTCAAATTTTGCACAAACATTATATGGACAATTATCTGTCATTTCTATACACCAGAAGATATGAGATACCTTAGGTTAGAGTACCAAAGGTGAAAAGTATTTAGGAGTCATTCTGGACACTTTGAACTCACTTGGAGCAGAAATGTTTGGTAGGAAATGGGGTCTACCGTGGGAGCCACAGATCATACACTGGATCTTCACAATGATCGTCAGCTCCGTTATCACGTAAGGAGACGTGTCACATATCCAAATGGTGAAAGAGAACCACTACATAAGAGCGCATCTCAAGGAGCGCTGGAGGTGATCTGAAACTTGCAACCGTTAGACCTTTGGAGGAGGCACACAGACCAGGCTCATGCTAGTCTACTGGAAGAGATGGTGAAAATAGGAGGCCGTGGAATGGTTTGTAGAAGAGTTAGAGATCAGAATCCCACCCAGATAGGAGTGGGACAAAGGTTCCATTTTGGTGACTCAGTCACTGAAAAGGGAACTGGTGTCGGCATATACTCGGAGATACTCGGAGATACTAGAAGTCGGAGATACTAGAAGTCATACATACTCGGAGAAACTAGAAGTCGAAGAGTCACACAGACTCAACAAAGACTGCAGTATACTGCAAGCGGACATTAACGCAATAGAGAGAGCAGCAACGCTAACGCAGAAATTCGGAAAGTCACAGTCTACTGCGACAGTCAAGCGGCTCTTAGAACACTGGAATCTAGGACAATCAAGTCAAAGGCTGTGTTGAGTTGCCGGGAAAAACAGTCCGGGATCAGAGAAAGTCAACCTCTAGGGAATCTACGGGCGGATAAACTGGCAAGGATCGGAACCGAAATTCATAGTGCTGAAGAAGCCAACTCCAAAAAGCCACAGATGAGGTTGTTGAAAGATACCATCGACAGAGTAATTCGGGAAGAACATGGCAAGAGATGGAGCTACAGAGACGACTGCTTCAACTCAAGGCATTTGTGGCCCAGAATTGAGGAAAGAAGAACGGCGGGCTTGTTAAGAGCAAAAAAGACCTCAGTCCGGACCATCACAATGGTCATTACAGGACACTGTGCGGTCGGGAGAAACCTCCAGAGGTGGGGACTCGCAAGCGACAGTCTCTGTAACGAGTGTGACGAGGAAGAGGAGACAGTGGAACATCTATTGTGCTCCTGCCCAGCATTGGCCGATAGTCGGAGGCAAATACTGGGGAGCGAATCCTTCACAGGGTTGGAGGAAATAGGGGTCATGGATGTTCAACTATTGAGGAACTTTGCCAAGGGGTGGAAATGCCTCACGACAGAGGAAAAAAGGATCAAGAAATAGGAGAGGAGGGGTATACCATGGTATCGGTATACTATGTTACTAGTACTAATACCATATTAGATGAAATTGGTGGTATACCATGATCTGATCTAGTATTGCAATTCTGTCAGACCTAAATGGAATTTGGGGGATCAGCAGCTCTGTCAAGTGTCATGTAAGGACACACCACCATGTGTGATCAGTAATGAATGTTGATACCATGGTATTGGGATACTATGTGGTATACCATGTTAGATGACATTGGTAGTATACGTAAATCGAATTTAGAAGCATTTGCGGGATCAGTTGTAGATACCATGGTATTGGTATACTATGTGGTATACCACGATCTGATCTAGTATTGCAATTCCGTCAGACCTAAATAGAGTTTCAGCAGATCAGCAGTTCATGTAAGGGTAAACGTACACCGCCATGTGGGGTACAGACAACATAGTATCGGAATAATACGTGGTATACGGTATACCCCATGTCTACTAAGTGACATTTGTACATAACCTCATCTTATGTTGCAAGTGCTCATGTTCTCATAGATTTTGCAGACGTTAGCGCCTGTTACGGTGCAGCGGAGGGAAAGGTACGTGACGTTACGTCAAAAATGTCAGAATTATCCTGGCAATGGTATCTTTCAACAACCTCATCTCTGGCTTTGTGGAGTTAGCTTCTTCAACACTTTGTGAATTTCGGTTCCGATCCTTGCCAGTTTATCCGCCCGTAGATTCCCTAGTGGTTGACTTTGTCTCGGAGCCAGGACTGTGCTGCCCGGCAACTTAACACAGCCTTTGACTTGTTTATCTTAGATTCCAGTGTTCTAAGAGCCGCTTGACTGCCGCAGTAGACTGTGACTTTCCGAATTTCTGCGTTAGCGTTGCTGCTCTCTCTATTGCGTTAATCTCCGCTTGCAGTATACTTACAGTCTTTGTTGAGTCTGTGTGACTCCTTGACCTCTAGTATCTCCGAGAATATACCGACTCCAGTCCCCGTTTCAGTTACTGACCCGTCCGTAAAGACGCTTATTGCGTCTTTTTCAAAAATGGAACCATTTTCCCATTCCTCTCTGGTTGAGATTTTGATCTCCGGCTCCTCCCCAAACCATTCCTTTG
Organism: Chrysops caecutiens; assembly: GCA_963971475.1. Classification (NCBI taxonomy): domain Eukaryota; kingdom Metazoa; phylum Arthropoda; class Insecta; order Diptera; family Tabanidae; genus Chrysops; species Chrysops caecutiens. The sequence continues at coordinate 75,518,160 of OZ020567.1, forward strand.
CCACCATATAGTCCGTGCGCTGACGTAGCACTCCGGTTTCCACGGTGCCTCCCATTTTAAAATTTGCCAACTTCAGTTACATTTCATTCTGAATGCTAATTTTGACAAATGTCAAATTGACTAAAACGCCATCTCAATGTTTCTAGTTCAATTATTCACCGAGTGGTGCAACTTTAATGCAGTTATTATCAAGTTTGGAATTGCACTAGACTGGAAATGCATGGAATTTGACAGTTGAACATCACTACAACATGATGGAGAATACGAATACGATCAACCTGATCGATCTACATATATTTTCCTGTATTTTATATAACTAGGAATGCCCGTGGCAGTCGGAAATCGACTGCATAGGTACTCTAGAATTTCCATTGCTCGAAAGTGTCAGTTGCAAGGTATCCGTAAGAATTTATTCCTAGACATCCGTCGACAGCAAATTTCAAAGGAAACAGACATGAATCGACATGCAAGAGTCTGAAACGATTCCAACTAAAATTATTATAACAATTTGAATCTAATATAGAAGAACAACAAAAGAAAGTCTCTTCGACAATACGTTAATGCAAGAACAAAATGCACTGAAATTATTTTTATTAATCACGGGTAAACTACTTGACCAATTTCAATTGAAAGTATGTTCTGCACATCTTCGACAAAATATCTTTTGCATTTTTATTGAAATCACAAAATTTATGTTAGCGTATTAATATGATGATGATGATGATGATGATTTATCGAAAATTTCATGAAACACGGTCTCTGACGCATCGTTCCACGGATGCGACATTGAGACTCTGGCATGAGAGCTTCGAACGAACAAACCAGGGAATGGCAAACATTTTGCTAACTACACGATGGATTTTTCAACTGTTATATAATTTGAAATTGACATAACTGAATATCCTTGCGCTAGTAGTAGAACATGGAATTGGATATTTGCCAAATGGATATTGGTAAGTTTCAAGAAGAATTGCAGAAAAACACAACCATGTCCTTGTAATCAATGGATGCCTTCAAGTGCAGCACGATCGACCAATAACACAAGGTTAACTAGTTAGTGATCTATTGATCTTTCGGATATTCGATAATTAAATTAAATTTAAAACTTCGAAGGCTACACGAATTAATCACAATAACCTTACTGAATTCGATGTTTTGAAGTGAAAGTACTATAGGTACCTGGTATTGGCTGTTAGAAAATGTTTTTCGTTATTAACAAAGAAGCGATCATGAAGCCACATGCCACAGAAACATGAGTAGGCAGATGGGGAATTTGTATGGTTTTGCAAGAATTCCAAGGCACTGAGTTCAATCAATTGAATGGTTTTTTTTTTCTGCTGGTGGCCATGTGAATGAAAAACGCAAGGAGAGGATGTGCAATTGAAAAGATTTCATGAAATTCTAATAAAACATAAAACAATGTCAGGTGTTAACATGTTATTTTTTTTTATATCTATTATACACACACACAAATACAAACAGATATGGAGATGGTAATGTTGGAACATGCATTTTAATGCGTGCATGCGACTGCTGAAATTTTCTTCTTCTAGTTCTAGGTACTACTGTCTGCGCCATCGTTAAGTGCCACTATATCCTGTGTCGCCTTGATGTTGTTATTGTTTTTGTTATTGTGTTGTAAAGGAGAAGAAATGAAATACAGAGAGGACGATATACGATATACACGAAATGTGTATACTAGAAATACATGAATAGAATTATGTTTCTATACGTAATATCATTTACGTGTGTATGCAACGCATTCTTTAAACTAACTGAATGTGTAGTGGTACTGTACTGTACTGCAGCACATGACATGATGATGATGATGATGATTTCGGCAAGTGTCCTACTCCACCAAAACCCTCTCTGTATGTATTGACATGCCATGAACTAAATTTTGTGAATGTGTTGATAGCAGTCGGACAACTCCTGCGATTAGCAGACTAAATGGATGGGGAATCAAATATCCAAGTTGAATGCATTTTTTCAAAATTCACTTTTCCTGTATTCCTCAAATCGATTCGAAAGAAGCAAAGGAACCAACATGACATAAAAAATCGCCACATCGTTGTTGCATGGCAACGTTCGTATTCGTACAAAACCAGTATGTTGTCGGTTAACGCACACCGAAAAGAAAAACATAAATGAATGCAAGAAGAGTACAGCATGTGATGAGTGAAGAAAGAGAAAACGAATAGATTTCGTGTCATCCAACTTGGAATTCATTTTTGTTTCGTTTCATTCCACCAATTAATATTTATTGGAGATAAACTTACAAGTTTCATTCGAATATATAAGATGAGCCACATAAGCATTAACAGTTAGCTGTCTTTGGTCTCTTGTCTCTTGTATCTTGTATCTTTGACCATGAATAATCGAAGAAAAATTTATAAGAAGAGCCAACCAACGATGATGTGGTAGTTCTTCTTGAAAATGATTAGTTGCACATTCCATATGAATTCATTTCTCGAGTATGTACGAGTAGGTAACAACAAAATGGCCGTCAATATTTCGGTTGAAGAAGAATTTAATTTTTTTGCATGAAAATGAAAATGATTGGGATGACACCAAGCAGTGTGAAGTTGCGTTCGATTCAAATTGCGACAAAACAGAATTCTACATTACCGACTCCGACGAATGTGTGAAATGAAATATGGCTGATGTTGATAGAAATAAATTTCATGTTGCAATTTGAACAAAATGGCTTTAAGGAATTTGTTGGCCTAGATTTGATTACTTGTGGGCATTTTCCAAACGATGTCTTCTTCAGTTCAGCAATCAGCACACAGTGCATATTTTTCCATGTTACACACATTGAAACATGATCATCATCATCATCTTATTATTATTATTATAATGTTGTTGTATGTACATAAGAGAGTAACTAACAATTCAACTGTGAAACAGTGAAACAAAAACCTGTTCTGAATATGTTTTTATCCGCATTGCACATCGTTCCCTGTGTACATTACAACAATCGATTCGACAACGACAATGACAACGACAATGACAACCAAAATGACAGGGAGGACATATTGGATTTTTGTTGCTGATGTGATTTTCATGTTATTTCCCTCTGGGTGAAAATGTATCAATTTCATCTTGTTTCAATGAAATAAAATGAAAATTTTTGGGAAAATCATGAAAATCACTCTTTTTGTGGTTGTACATCGAAATACATAAAAATCAATGTATATAAACACGAGCAACTTTCCAATTGTACATACACACATGTATACAAACATGCTGCTGCCACCCAGGTATGCATGTGTATTCTGGTGGGTGGGCGCATACATTCACAACAACATATGCTGCATCTTCCCTGTGTGTGTTAAATGTATACTTGTGTGTGACATAGATTTCAAGTTTTTGCTTTGCCCAATCAAATGGAATCGTGATGAAACTTAAATTCAAATTCAAATTCAAATTCAAATATTTCTTACCTCAAAATGAGTAATTTCCATTTAATCCAAATATAATTTCATGCACAACCACTCGAAAATACACTTTTTAATTAAAATTGAAAATTTCAAATAACACAAAATTCACATTCACAAATCATTTGTTAATTCATGTGTCAAATTCAAATTCAAATTCAAATTGAAAAATTGAAAATTCTAAATTGAAAATGTAAATAAAAACATGAAATTGTTTTTGGGAAATTTTCAATAATCTTTTGGAATTTCTATTATGTTTTATCGGTTTTTCATAAATTTTCTTATTTCACTGTATTTTATGTACATTACACACATAATAACATTTGAATGCGATGATTGCCATTTGACGAGAACGCGAGAGAACAGGAGAACACGAGACCATGAGAGAGTGATGTTCGATTTCCACCACACAAACTCTCACAACAATGAAACAAAGAAAAACACAAAATTCGTGATTGCACGATGGAAATGAATGTATTTTTTTTTTCATCAACGAGAATTACACCACTTAACAATTTCTCATTCGGAAATTTGAAATTTTCAAAATTTGAAAATTTGAAAATTCAAAAATTCAAAAATTTGAAAAAATTTTTTTCTTCCCCAATGCACACACGCAGAACGACGAACCCGTAAAAAGGCCACAGGCAGCAGAATAAAATCCGACAATTGAAGGATACTCATTAAATATCACACAGGATTTGAAATTTTCATAATAAGTAAATCATATAACATTTAATTGATTTTCATTTTCATTTTCATTTGGATTTCCACTTGATATGAATTCATGAAAATTAATTTCTTCTCACTGCTACAGCAACTACCTTCTTTCACTGTTAATAATTATCATCCAAAGTGAAATTTTTCTCTCCACTCGAATGTGAGATATTCACGAAAAACTCACTTATTTCAATTAAATATCGAATGAATTTCGTTATTTATCACTTAAATTCACTATTTCCGATCCGTTTAGTACGTTTTCATTCCGTTTTTCATGGAAAAACACGAATTCTTCATTGCACTTTACACACACCTCGCCGCCATTTCAATTTTTCGAATCGTCCATTCTACACAACTCTCGTCGTATGCCTATCGAATGGTTACTGAAGTGAAAGATGCCATTTTTGTTTTTTCGTTTTCAATTCGAATGTTGTCAGCCCTGTTGCAAGTGGTGCAACATTTGAATTTTGTAAAATTTTAATTATTTTCCATAAACTATTAATTGGAATAATTGAATTCAATTAAAATTCAAATGAAATTGAAATTGAAGACAAAATTAAAATGAAAATTTGATTAAAAAAATTCAAAATTTGGCACTACTGACATTCTGGATTGATTGACGTGAAGTTGCTTGTTTACCAATCACCAGCTAGCTACCATCAATTGAAATGACGTGAGAAGTGTCAAATGTCAGCGTTGTTGGGGGTGTCTCTGTCTGAATGTTAAATGTAGCGACAATAATTAATCGCTATAATTTCGGATATAATTATTATTCAATTTAAATATAATTAAATATAATAAAAATTTCAAATTCACCATTTCGAATTGAATTCAAGCGAAATATTTGATTAGAGTGTGAGAGGTACTGCTGATATATAGGAACAAATCGCAATGGCCTCGTTTGATGCGAACGATAGGAATAGGCGAGTGTTATTGAATATTTCCAGAATTGAAAACGATTATTACGAAAAATTCAATTATTTGTATTGGAATAAAATTAAAATTAAAATTATCATCAAAATATGTTGAAATTCTATTAAAATTTTTGTTTTAATTAACACAAAAATGGGTGTATCCATCCATCCATAATGTTAAATAATTATTCAATTATCATTTTTCATATATCAACAGCTGGTACTTTGGGCCAATGTCCCGGCAAGATGCCGCTGAACTGCTAACAAACGAACGTGAGACTGGAGTCTTCCTTGTGAGAGACAGTGCTACCATAAAAGGTGATTACGTGTTGTGTGTGAGGTAAATATAACTAATAAATTAATTAAAATAAATCATTAATTAATCAACCAACATTTCTTCTATTAGGGAAGACACAAAAGTTAGTCATTATATCATTAACAAAGTACAGCAACAGGATCGGACGATGTATCGAATTGGAGATCATTCATTTCCTAATTTACCTGCCTTATTGAATTTCTATAAAACACATTATCTGGACACAACACCATTAATGAGACCCTTAGAACGTCGGACAGAATGTGTTATTGCTAAATTCGACTTCGATGGTAGTGTAAGTTTTAATTCACAATTAATCCATGAAAATTTCATTCATTAATTCGATTTAAATTCATTCAGGATCAAGATGATCTACCTTTCCGTCGTGGGGAGATATTAACAATTATTAGCAAAGATGAAGATCAATGGTGGACTGCTAAGAATTCATCTGGTCATGTTGGACAAATCCCTGTGCCGTATGTACAGAAGGTAGTAAATGAATTGTCAAATTTATGTATATTCAAATTGTTTATTCAAATTTTTAGTATGATGGAAGTGATCAAAATAACACTTTGGAAAGATCAACTAATTCAGGAGGTGGTAGAGTAACTGGTGGTGTTGCTAGTCCACATCAATTAGGTAGTGCTCTAAAGAAATCTGATTTAAATGTGAGTAAACATACAGTAGAACCTCATTTATCTGTCACAATAAACTTTTCCATTATCCATCACATCTCTGGTCTCATGTCTGACGGATAAAAGAGGTTCTTCTATGCTAATTAAGGAATGAAATTTAATCAATTCAATTTTAGCGTCAACTTCCAGCTTTTGCACGAGTTAAACAAGCACGAGTACCGAATGCATATGATAAAACAGCATTAAAACTAGAAGTCGATGATATAATTAAAGTAACTAAAACAAATATAAATGGTCAATGGGAAGGCGAATTAAAAGGGAAGAAAGGGCATTTCCCATTCACACATGTGGAATTTATAGATATGGAAAATGATATATTGAATCGTACTGGAAATAATGCAACTGGTACGGGTGCGGGTACAGGTACAGGTACAGGTACAGGTAGTGGAGGTGGTATTGTTGGTAATAACGAATGGGGTGATTGAGATGATGATTATGAATTATGTAAATTAATAATGAATGTAATAATGAGAAATTTTATTAAGAAATTTAAGCGATTTTTGATGTTTATATTGTGAAAATTTTCAACATATAACAATTATTTCTTTCACTTCACTTAAATGAATGATGCCAATAAATGATTATTTTTCAATATTTACTTGACGATAAATTTAATTGATTCAAAAATGAAAATAATAATAATAGTAATGCAAAAGGTATCAGTAAGTCACTGTATATATATACGCAAGTTGATTGATGCTATTTAATATACACAAAAATACAAAAATAATGTTGACGAGTAAATATATTATAACAAAACAAATAAATATATACTTTTTTGTCATTTTATTATGAATTAAATGTAAATATACATATAGAGCTTCTTCAGTGTTTAAAAGAATACAATATATATATATATTCTATTTGGTTTTCAAAGTTAAATTGAATGAAACATGAATAGAGTTATTGAGACATTTGTTGAATGGTAATGAACATATCGAAAATTCGATTAATTTAATTTCATTAATTGCTTGTTATACATAAAAATATGTTTTTATTATAATAATAACTAATGCAATCAATCAATATTCATTAATATAATTTAATTTGATTTGATTATAAATGAAAATGACCTTTTTCCCTTCAAAGATATGTTTTGTTTTGTGCTCGTAAGATTTGCTTTTTTTAATATCAGCAGCCGAATTGCTACATACCATTTGCTATTTAATATAGCGATTAGTATAAGTTAGTTCAATAAGTATAAGATTGAAAAGAAAATATATAGTAAATATTGTATTTAATTTATTTGCTAGTCTCAATGAAATTAATCAGAAGTAATGCTTGATTATTATGAAATCAGAAAATACAATTATTATGTGTTTTTAACTAATTATTATTAACTAACGAATTCATTCATTTGATCACAATGCAAAATGATATTTATTTTATTATTTGCCTTTAGTATTAAGAATATATCATTCCTAACAAATGAATTAACATCATCATTACGAATAGAATTGTATAGAATTGTATCATCGAGAACTGTTTCATTCATATAACATATTTTAGTAATTGATGCAAAATTAACAAAATACACATATATATATATATATGGATATATTTCGAGTTTATTGGGAATGTAATAAATTGAATATCAGATACTTGTCCAAAACAAAAATTTCGAATTATGAGGCACACCTTAACCTTATAAGGAAGTAACCACAATTCATTCATTTCCTACAAACCATAACTCACATAGTTACATTAACATTCTCTTCTACAATCCATGAATTCATTATTGAAAATTATTATTCTACACACAACACCACAAGACTTCTGCTGTTATTGGTAACATATCCACTTCGTATTAACTCGAGTTTTGTTTTGGTCAAGTACAATAATTATAATAATAATAAACAATATTCTTCAATATATCTCGATTGATTCAAATCGGTTTTTGTGTGTGAAAGTTTGAAATTGTATAGTATGATGAGATAAATAATAAATCGCATTGATTGACAACACTAATTCTAAAATGAGAAATGTGAAATAATAAAAAAGGACGTATTTATTTTGTAATAATCAACAGACAGGAGAAAGGCTTAGCAACGAATGAAAAAAATGAATAAATTATTAATATGATTATGGAGAAAATATGAAAAGAAAAATAAAATAAATATTTCAAAATCAGCAATTGTTTTATTGACGTTTTTAATTATCATTGACAGTTGGATAAATTGTTGATATGATTATGAAGGAAATACAAGTCGATTGCATAATTAGGCGGCGGTGACAAGTTGTCCGCATACACACACCTACACACATACATACAATTGCTTAAAAAGTGTCTGGAAATACTCAGGGCATCTTCAAAATGTGAAGATATCACAAAAAATCAAATTTCGAAAATCGAGAAGTTAATAAAATAAATACAGAACAACCTTGATAACCGAAGCAATAACCAAGTAACACATTTCAATGGCTAGGAAGTGATATACATATGTATAAGGTCATTTCTGACATCACTCCATATATCAGATGTATACCTGAATCTACGTATCTTATTCCTTACTAAAAGAGTCTGAAATTTCCAACTGGGTTTCCTCACATTCTGTGTACTTGACCACAGCTAGTTGCAATCATCGACAATTTATGGTTTATATGGTGACAACATTCATTGGGTTATGAAGAAATTTTCAAATAAATACAGTACAACCTTGATAAACGAAGCTAAAGGTAACTGAGGTTGTGGCAATAACCAAGTAACACATTTCAGTGACTAGGAAAAGTCTTAAATTTCCAACTGGCTTTCCTCACATTCTGTGTACATTCTACAGCTAGTTGCAACTATCGACAATTTATGGTGTAGGTGACAACAACATTTATTCGGTTATGAAGAAATTTTAAAATAAATGCAGTACAACCTTGATAAACGAAGCTAAAGGTAACTGAGGTTGTGGCAATAACCAAGGAACACATTTCAGTGACTAGGAAGGATCTATTGCTAAAGGGTTTTGAAATTTCCAACTGAGTTTCCTCACATTCTGTGTATCTGGCTGCAGCTAGTTGCAACTATCGACAATTTATGGTTTATGTGGTGACAACATTTATCGAGTTATGAAGAAAGTAAAGAAAGGAATTTTAAAATAAATACAGTACAACCTTGATAAACGAAGCAAAAGGTAACTGAAGTTGTTGCAATAACCAAGTAACACATTTCAATGGCTAGGAAAAGTCTGAAATTTCCATCTGGGTTTCCTCACATTCTATGTACCTGGCTACAGCTAGTTGCAACTATCGACATTTTATGGTTTATGTGGTGACAACATTCATTGGGTTATGAAGAAATTTTCAAATAAATACAGTACAACCTTGATAAACGAAGCTAAAGGTAACTGAGGTTGTGGCAATAACCAAGTAACACATTTCAATGGCTAGGAAAAGTCTGAAATTTCACACTGAGTTTCCTCACATCTTATGGAAGCATCGACATCTTGTATTCAATTAAAAGATAATAATATATTTTGAATTTCCGTTTATTTACTCATTAGAATGATTTTTTCATTTAATAATTTTTTAATTTTAATTATATTTGGCGAGTGATTAGACGGTGGCATGTTTTATAACTACTTTCAATGAAGTACAACTATACATATTTTGTCCTAAATACATTTGACTAATTTCAATTTTAACACGATATTATTGAATTATGAACAAAAACTCATTTATTTATTTTGAATAGAATGTGAAAATCTTATGCTACACGATAACACTTGGGAATAATACAATTACAAAAATAATAATAATAATAATAATAATAATAATTGTTTGTACGTCTTTAAATCGTTACAAGACACAATCAATTAATTTATATTAAATATTTCTAATCATAATTTAACACTCCTTAAAAACTTTTGAATACATAATGAGCATTTCATAATTGATACTACAATACAATACAATACAATACAATACAATACATTACAATTACATTACAATAGAATAGAATAGAATAGAATAGAGTACATTCACTCCAAATACAACTTCAATATAATATTGTGATTTATTATTATTATTTATAATTGTGCTTATCATGTTCATTAATATAGTATTAATTAATATATATATGATTCCTCTTTGTGCAAAGATGAGGAATCATTTCCAATCAAATTTGTGTCATTTTGTGAAAAACGAAGCATTGTCTTCATATAATATATGTTATATGGAATGTTTTATTATTTTTATCATTATTATTGTTAATAGGATGAAAATAAAGAAAAATAAAAATATAAACTTTGTGTAACTTAGTATTGTCGCATTTATGATTAATATAGTTTATTCATTTACACATATCATGTAGAAAATAAAAATATACAAATATCAAGTATCAATATAATAACGCCTATTTGATAAAGTGAAAATACAATACATTGAAAAATTCATATATCAAATTCAAAAACAATATAGTAGTATTTAAAAATTTGTAAATTGTTATTTAAATTTTACACACAAAATTTCATTTACATATTTGGTACTGTTGACGATGATGTTCCACCAATTGTTGTGTCTGATTGATGTGATGGTCTACCTTGAAACCATATTGTTTCTTTATACAAAAACCATAAATCTGATGCCCATAGGAAAGCATTTAGGAAACCGAGTATCAATGATATATTCAAACGGAAAAAACTTGATACTAATGCTGGATTTGAACATAGTTTTGATATGGTATTAGCATCAAGTACTCTTTTCAATGATGCTGTACCATTTGACCATGCTGCTGATCCGGATAACCAAAATACAGCCAATACAACAGTTAGCATGAAATCCTTAAAAAATTTCAATCAATAATAATTACAATTTATATTGTACAATATAAACTTACTGCTAATGGTACTTCACTCTTGCTCTTATAGAATTCATCAAGAAATGCATATACTGCAATTATGAATATACAATACATTAATGATAGTACACCAGTTGCTACGAAAAACTGTGCATCTGATGATACATCAATTGATAGGACACCAGTACGATTATTGCACTCATGATGGAATGCAAATGGATATTCAACATCGAAGTTATCTGTTCCACTTGTTACTGTTGCTACAAAGTTCGATGTTGTTGCAAATGCACATATTGCAAATATCTAAAATTACAATTATAAAATATATTATAATAATGATAGTGAAATTCAATTTGATTTCATACAAATTGAAATATTCGCATAACACCACGAGGCTCCTGAAATGCTGACAATGAGTAGTTCATCTTGATGGCTATAAATAAAAAAATATATTTATTCAAAATTAACATTAACATTAACATTAACATTAATACTGAAATTCTCAAAAAGTAAGCATCAAAAATGGTTTCGTTCAAGTATACATACTTTTGGCCGCATACCTATATGTACTTATCGCATTTCTTGAAATAGATACATACGTAGATAGAGTTATACTTTATCCATATAAGTATGTAATATGAATGTGGTATTAGTAAATAATTTTATATTTGAATAGTAGGTAGATATGACGAATTCCTTACATTTTCACTGTGAAAATTTCATTTTGAATACGAAATCAATAATTGATTTCAACTTTCATTGAATGTCACACAACATTCAATATTCATTCGCACCTTCAACTCACCTTTGATTTCTGTACGTTGTATTCACGCCCCGTTTTTATCAATTATTATTATTATTCAGTTTTAGTGTGATTTCAATTTGATTTATTTATTAAACTGATCTACTATTAGTTCCTTCCTCAACTGTTATCTATTTTCGATAAAATGTAAACGATTATGTGCGTGTGCACATTCAACTGTTGCCGAAAATGTATTTTCCTTCAACGAATTGTCATTAGTTGAAACCAAGTTGAAATGCCAAAATGCGCGCCGCGCACGTCTGACATGCGATTGAATGCGGAGCGAATGAATTGTGTATGGAATGTTTGTAAATATTAAGTAAATAATTATTATGTAATATTATTAATTTTAATGTAATTGTTATTATTTAACAAATTTATTAGTTATTTTTATGAATATTTTTTAAATTTCTTTTCGAAATTTCATTAGTTTGGCAGTTCTTATCATCAAAACAGGAATACACCTAAGGCGGGGACCAACCTTTCAATTCATTCTCATACCCATTGAACTAATAACAACAGGAATGCGGCTAAAACACGGAGCTAGTGGAAAGCAACTGATTAGTGACTCGAATTAGAAACCAGTTCCCTTTGAATCACGTCCTACCATTTAAGGTCTGTTTCCGTACTTTTTCAGTAATTTTGCTACCCACAGCGTAGTCCTCTCAGTGTTACCGAAAAACTGAAAATAGTACGGGAACAAAAATGTCAAATTTTGACATCGAGTATAAATCAAACATAAGAAATTCAAAAAAATGTTCACAAAAATATACAAAAATCAATAATTAATTATGTAGTTATTACTAATAATTCAACAAAAAACAAATTCAAAATCAAATTAACAACTGTCAAATGTCAAGTAAATGCATTTGACAGTTTTCGGATTTTTACTGAAGCAAATTTATTTATGGGGAAGAGATTGTGAGAGGAATTTTGTCACAATTTTCCTTATTTTCTCCGTACAAAATATTCTAGTTCAGTATGAGTCGGTAAGATTTTCGAGTGCGGGAACAGACCTATCAATCGTGTTGCACAAATGGTCCACAACTGTCAAATTTCATTTATTATCGAGTGCTGTTATACAAGATGTTTCATATGAAATTGTGCTCAATTGTAAATTGACTTGACATCGAATGGTGTACAAATGTCAAACCCCATACATTTATCGAGTGCAAATTCAACACAAATGTATGGGATTTGACATCTGTACACTACTTGATGTTCCACATGTTTATACAACTGAGATAATCCGGTTTAAATTCTGTATTCTGTCTCCGTCTCCGCTTTTAAGCAACAATTAACTTATGACAATCCAAGTTCTGATAATTTTTGGTCCTTTCGTCAAAATCAATTTTAATAATTCTGACAGTAACGAATTCAAATCATTTCATTTCGAATGGAACTTTGAATCATTTTTGACATTTGACAGCCTCACTTGTTACTAAAACGGAAAAAAGTTAATAAACTTGCTGTATTCCCGCGACTTTTCCATTTTGTTTTCAAACTGTCACTGAAATGAAAGCTTCTGGATATATATTTCCTGAGACGCAAACCTTTCGACAATTTCATTTCAGTGAAATGAACATCGAAATGAAAGTTTATACTGAAATGACTCCAATTAGCACACAGTCCTTAGCAGTCCTTGTTGGTCACTTCTGTCAAAATAAGAACACATTTTGTCGTTAGCACACGTGTGACCATCAATAGATACAATTGTGAACTTTAGATAGTTCTAACAGATATTTGTAAGAGAATATATGTTTAATTTTAAAATATAGATTGATTTTTAACTAATGGCTTATATTATTACTAATAATTGTGATTAATTCGCTTAGATTGTCACTTCCTGTTGTTATTAGTTCACTGTCACGGAAATAAGAGACGAGTTTCTGTTTTAAAATGAAATCTTTTGTCCAAATGAAAATTGTTAATAAATAAATTGAGTTAAATTTAAATATTTTGTTTATAAAATAATTTTAAAGAATTTAAATGTTCAAAAATCATTAATTTGTTAGTTAGTAATAGTTAATTTACTAATAATTTAACAAAATACCTATAAATAAACAAATTTAAAGTCAAATTCACAATTGTCAAATATCAAATACCTACATGCATTTGACAGATACCAAATTTGTTCAGTACAAAATCAGTAAGGAGGGGAAGCAATATTCCCTATTTTCTCTTATACGGGAACCCAAAACTCTCAAGTTCAGTAAAATTCAGTAAAAATCAATCAGATTTTCGAGTTTCGGGAACAGCCCTATAAACTTTAGATGTTGATAAAACCCATTCCCGATGTTATTATTTCACTAGGCAAGATAAATCTGACAAACACGACGCCATCTATAATTTCACATAATGAACAAACTGACAAGTAAACTGTCAAGTCAATGAAAATCGGCATATCTCAGTTGTCAGTTGCGGTAATTGCAATACAATCCTTACCAAAAGAAAACAAGGATCAGCAAAAGGATATTCAAGTGGTTATTCATAGAAACATAAAATGGCTGATCTAGATAAATGGATAGAAATTGTTAAAGATTGTAAATATTTACCAGAACTCGATTTGAAACGTCTCTGCAATATTGTGTGTGATATATTAGTTGAAGAATCAAATATACAGCCAGTGAGTACACCAGTGACTGTTTGTGGTGATATTCATGGACAGGTAATAGCAGTAACTAAACCCATAATATCACATTAACAATTATATCCATATTCCAGTTCTATGATCTCGAAGAATTGTTCCGATGTGGTGGTCAAGTTCCTGATACGAATTATGTATTTTTAGGTGATTTCGTCGATAGACGTCTCTTAACGTTGAAAGTAAAAATGAAAAATTTATTAAAAATTTTATTCATTGGAAACATTTTGTATTTAAGGCACGATATCCAGATAAAATAACACTTCTACGTGGTAATCATGAATCTAGACAAATAACAAAAGTATATGGATTCTACGATGAATGCTTTAGTAAATATGGTAATGCAAGTGCTTGGAAGTATTGCTGTAAAGTATTTGATCTATTAACAATAGCAGCCGTAAGTTAAAAATTTCTTTAAAATAGAAATAAAAATAAAATTTAAATTTTGATTTTCATTTTCATTTCAGTTAATCGATGAAGTTATATTTTGTGTTCATGGTGAACTTAGTCCTACAATTAAAACGCTTGATCAAATTAGAACAATTGATAGAAAAGGTGAAATACCCTATAAAGGAGCATTTTGTGATTTAGTATGGTCAGATCCAGATGATGTACTCTATTGGTAGATATACGAAAGTTATATGCATTTTCCAATTAATAATAATTGAATTTTTACAGGGCTCAAAGTCCACGTGGTGCTGGATGGTTATTCGGACCATTAGTGACTGCACATTTTTTGGAAATGAATAAATTACAATTAATATGTCGTGCACATCAGCTTGATAATAGATTAGTCACAGTATGGTCAGCACCAAATTATTGTTATCGTTGTGGTAATGTTGCAGCAATTTTAAGCCTTAAACCGCATAAAAATAAAACAGTTAAAATATTCAAAGCTGTACCAGATTCAAATCGTGTTTTAGCCATAAATGAAAATCTGAAAAGGAAAAATCAAATTCATGCTAAAGATTTAGCAAAGGAGAAGGATAAGCGACACGAGGTGGCAGTCATTAGGAACTCAGATTTCTACAACAATATGATCCTTGATACTGGTTGATGGTTTTCCAAGATTTTGTTTAGCTGATGATATAACTTGTGATAAACTTGCTGAAGGAAATGATGCAGCATTAGAGATTGGTGATGAAGATGTATACGATAGTGTATTTGCTTCACTAGAATTCGATGATGTTTGAACAGTATCACCCAATGTCGATCACGATGCACTAACTGATGTCGAACATGAATTCATATCATTCAATAAAAGTTCATTATTATCCCTGACAATCCCTGATTGGGACTGTGATGCCGATGACTAGTGTATTGAGAATGACTGTTATGTTTTTGTAGTGCTACTGTTAGGACCACTACTAACATTCATGTTTGAATGAATAATCCTACTATTACTACCAGAACTATTATTATTATTTTTGTTACTTTTATGTTTTCCCATCATGGATGAATTATTTTTATTATTTATTTTCGAATTAATATTACTGCCTTTCTCAACAGTTGTTGTTCCTTCTGATTTTATTGTAAAGTGTAAATTACTACCATCTTCATGACCAACAGTTTCAATTGTTTCTGTTACATGTGTCATTGGAAATGATCCAGTTGCAGGTTCTGATGAACGTTGCTGAGTACTGAATGGTACTGAAGATAATGATTGTGGTTGAGCTTCAACTGATAAATTTGAATTAGAACTAACACTTTGAATACTTCTTCTGTCAAGTTCAATACTGTGTTATAAATAATTACTTTATTTGTTGAATTTCCAATTAAATCATTTGATGATTCTTTATTAGCTCTATGCTCGGATAGAAGTTTGTCAAATGATTTACTACGACCAGTAACCATTCTTCGCATTGATAACGAATGTGATTTACATGTTAATGATCGTGTACACGGTTTACATTGATCTCCAGTTATAACACCACAATGTTTATCTGGTTCATATTCACGATTTCGTGTAGTAGTACCTCGTCTTTCTTGTGAACTAGAAACACGATTACCACCATATGTACGACGTGCTGCTACATGAAAATGGTAATGAACTTAAATTCAAATTAAGATTTGATGTTGACATTAGAGTATTTGCTTCACTAGAATTCGATGATGATGCACTAACTGATGTCGAACATGAATTCATATCATTTAATAAAAGTTCGTTATTATCAGCATTGAATAGTTGTAGGTACTTACTTTTTAATTTATTTTATTTAATGTCATATAAATTATCTCTTAATTAATTTATAATTTAAAATACATATATAACTTAACTGCCGGCCAAGGCAAAGGCCAGTTCGGCACTAGAGTTAAGACTAGGGTAGGTTTTATTCTCAGATGCTTCCTCTTCTTAGGAAGTGGAATGCATCTGGCCCCCTTGCTTGGGAAGTTTTCCTTTTATCTTTTAGTCTCTTTAAGTTAATAGTTGGTTTATTTATAAGCGTATTGTTGTCAAATAAAATAAAATATAACTTAACTAATCATATAACACTTTGATATCTCCAAGTCTAGGTGAAACTAAGTATGTAATAAAATATTTTAATTTAGATTTAAGTAACCTAATTTTGTGATGTTTTGAATTATTTTTATTATGAGAGTTAGTTGATTAGTTGAGCTCATAAGGAGAAGACTTCCTTTTAAAATAATTGAATAGTTAATATGATTATGTGATTGTGATTATTACTTTAAATAAATTAAAATCAAAATAATAAATAGTTATTGTTATTTACTAGCCGTGTTCTTTTGGTCCCTCTAACAGAACAGAACTGTCAAATCCCATACATTTATCAGAACAAGGTTAGTTCTCGATAATAACTGGAACTAATTTGCTGTTCTGAACAGAATAGTTGAGCTAGAAATGTCCAGATAGCGACATGGTTTATTTTCATGGACGGGAACCTAAATTTTTCTTTGTGGTTTATCTATTCCATCTTGTTTAGATGTTGAAACATTTACATTTTCAGCTGAATGCTTAACACTGCTCGAACCAGTTACTGTACAATTACCAACAAGATTTGAATTACATTCTGTTGGAAAATGTGGATATTGTTTGTATCGTCGTGATCTTGATAATGATGTATTTGATACGTGCAATGAGTTTAATAAAAGCTATTAAAGACCTTAGTAGAGATCTGGCGGTTTTCATTTCCAGAATTAGATCAGGGCACACTAGATGCAGGGCACACCTTTCCTTCATTAATATAATGACGAATGACAGATGGGATTGTGAGGAAGAAGTTCAAGACCTGAATCATGTCTTCTTCGGTTGCAAATTATGGGAAATTGAATCCACCAAACTAATCTTGGACATATATGGAAAATTCAATATTAAAGTGCGTACAGACGATCATATTTCTATGATGTTTCATCATTTATATGATTTAGGAATATGTCATTTTATATGATCCTGTGAACAGTTCATCATATATATGACATATAAAAATATCATGTTTTTCTTTTCCATTTTCGATGGTTTTAAATTTTAGTGTTGGAAATAGTATTGGACGTCAATGTTTCTCTTTGTGACGAAATTAAATAATATTTATGCAGTAGATAATTTCTTTGTAAATTAAAAGGAGTGTGGTAATTAGGAAAATAAGTTATAATTTTTATATTTTATTTATAATTTTCAAACACAATTTTATATTCATCACTCATTTTATCTGCAATTTGCTCTCTTCTATTATTCATGAAATACAATTTGTGTTGGACAACTTCGAACAACACACAACATTAGAAATATATGTCATATTCAATGGTGCCGTGTGTCAAAAATCGATTTGTCATATTTGTTCATCATAGAAAATGTACATCATATTTTTCGTAATATTTTCAAGAACTCGTGTGTACAGCTCATCATATTATTTTCTATGATCGTCTGTAGGTACCTTAAATAAATAAACAATTCAATGTGAAGTTGCCCATCATTCCATCCATTGCAATTGGTCAACCCTGTCCAGCATTGCCATACCGAAAATATCTCAATTGTATTTGTTGCCAATTACGCATATTCATGAGAAAGCCAACAAGAAGCGTGCTATATTTGGTGACTTGTGGCGTGAATAAGGGCGTTCTATTGAAAATAATTTAAATTTATTCAAAAGTGCAAAGTATAATAATAAATTTGAATTCAATTTAAATAAAATAAATATCTCTAACACCACGAGGAACATGTCAATTCAATTGTAAATATTCATTTTATGTGATACTTATAAGTAATTCATTAAGCAGACGTGGGTTATTTAGGTTAAAACTGAACAAAGCAATCGAGTAAATGAGAAAAATGCCTGAATTTTGATAGTAATATTATTCGATTGTTTTGTTTATTTATTAATTTAAACACAAATATGAATATATTTTTATTTATTTTGACAATTACTCGCGGTGCGTGTGGCAAACAATCATGGATGGCATAAATATCCTCGAGTTAATACAATTGTTTATTATGGGGAAAATTTTGTTAAATGAAAATGAATTCAGAATTTTCCAAAGTTTATATGTACGTGTCAATGGGTCAATTTTTGAGAATTCCTCTCACTTGAACAACTGTCAAATTGATGTCCTACCGTACATTGCCGGTCGAAAGTTTGTGAGTGAGTTGAAATGTTCAAAATTGATCAACTTGAGTCGAGTTAATGTTGAATTCAAAGAACGCACCCCAAAAAACATCAATTAGTGCCAACTTCATTCCATTCTTAAAATATTCATTAAAAATAGAAAATAATGAAATTTTTGCCAATAAATGATGGAAAATAATGAGATATTTGCCAATAAATGATGGAAAATCAAAACACGCATACGCAATAATAACAAAATATTGTTAATAATACTTATTACACATTATTCAGTAAGTAAATATCCCTCGTTGGTTTGTATGATTTGTATGTCGGGCATAAGCTGCAAGATTATCGACGAATATCGGCTATCACAAAATGATATTGATATGATTTATGATATGAGTAGTATATGGATAACACATCATATAAGTATGAATGAATTTCATAGAGATTTGGAGAGATGTGAATGATATGATATACGTTTTTTGTGTAGAAGTATATGGAATGAAAGGAGACTATCTAGTACCTACTATATCCTGATGATGTATGGGGATGAGAATATAGAATATCATTTACAAAACAACATAATAATGATAATGATAATAATAACAATATGATATAGCTTGAATCCAGCTTCTGCCTGACAAATTAATATTATAACTATAATTACGTATGTTTATATTTTTTAGTTTTTTGTCAAATATTAATTTTAACTTATTATATTTTATTCATCACATTAGGTAAGTCTCATATTGTTTTGCGAGACGTGAAAGGAGAGATTAATAAATGTTATAAGAAATATATTGTGTGCAAGAAGAGATAGATTGTCGAGTGCAAGCAAGTATTACAGTACGTGTGAGTGTTGATTGAATCTGAATCTGAATCTGAATCTGAATCTGAATCTTTAGAGTATACTGATGCTGTGTAAAATATACTGAGTGCGAAGAATAAATAAGAGAAAAAGGTATTTTCGTTTCATAAGAATTTTGTGTTGTATTTTGTATATATTTATTGTTTTATTTTATATTTTCAGTTTAATTCTTTTGATATATATATATATACTGTATATGATGAAAATCAACAAACTATCACTTTCAATAATACAATATTCAACAAAACAATCAATCAATCAATCAATCAATCAATCAATCAATTGATCAATTTTGATTCAACTTTCCTGGATGAATGACATTTACTTATGATGGTCCCTTAATGTTTAAAAAACAAATTTTCTTCACATTTTCTTCCGTTTTTTAAATAATGATTTGGAAGTTAAAAAAAATTTTCATTTTTATAATTAAATATGTATAATAATTGAGCGATTTACGATTTTTACCAAAGAATGCGTGTTTATTTATCTTTGTTTTATTATATTTAATTTAAACTGAAATTATATTATTCATTTAATCATATTATTAATGATGATGATAAAAAAGAAGAAGAAGAATTTTCTTGTATAACTTATATAATTTTCATTTTAATAGAAACATAACAATATGTCGATGGAATATTTACAAGTTGCCGAAGAAGAAGGAGACGAACCAATTGAATTACCAATTGAAGAAGATAATACACTTCTGATATCCACATTGCAAGCACAATTCCCATGTGCATGTGGTTTGAAATATCGTAATCCGAAATCAAAAGTAATCCGTGGTGTACGTTTGAATGAAGGACGTTTCCATCCACCATCATCAGAAACTGGATGGGGTACAGAAAATTACTTTTGTGTATTCCCAAAAGGTATACCATCTAATTCAATGATAAAAGGATCAATTGATTATTTTTAGAGCCCACAGAAAATAAACGTAAAAGTGATGATAATTTGGAAAATTCTACTGCTAAAACAAAACGCATCGAAACACGACAACGTTGCACTGATTTAATTGTTTTAGGTTTACCATATAAGACATCTGAATTACGTTTACGTGAACATTTTGAACAATTTGGTGAAGTTTTAATGGTAGAAGTTAAGAAAGATAGTAAGACTGGACGATCTAAAGGATTTGGTTTTATTCGTTTCGCTTCGTATGAAGTTCAATTACGTGTTTTAGCTGGACGACATTTAATCGATGGTCGTAGATGTGAAGTTAAAATACCAAATTCAAAGGTTTTATTAAAGACGATATCTGTATATATTTATCTTATACTATACTGTTTATTTGAAGGAATGTGTTGCACCACTTGTACCGGGTAAAGTATTCGTTGGACGTTGTACAGAAGATCTGTATGCTGATGATTTGAAAGAATATTTTTCGAAATTTGGTGAAGTAACTGATGTTTTTATACCGAGACCGTTTCGTGCATTTAGTTTTGTTACATTTTCCGATCCAGAAGTTGCTGAATCATTATGTGGAGAGAATCATATAATAAATGGTAATTTGTAGATTTGTAGTATATTTTCATTTATTTCTTAATGCATTTAATTCTTTTCAGGTGTATCTGTTCATGTGTCAAATGCTGCACCAAAATCAGATCATAATCGTAATTCAAATTATAATTCCGGCCATCAGAGAGGTAATCCAAATCGTCAAGATCATTTATCACATTCACAACAACGTGACGGTTATCCAAATATTCAACGTCCAAATCCATGGAGTAATCATACTAGAGCAAATCTTGATATGCCCAATTTACAAGCATTGGGTATAAATCCACAAGGACAAAATCCATCAAATCAAGGACAGAATTTGAATAATCCTCTTGGTGTCGGTTTGAATTTACCAATGAATCCGGCTATTGTTGCTGCTGCATTGAATCATTGGGGTTTAATTGGTAATTTACAAAATCAAAATCAAGATCAGGTATAAAAATGATGATATAATTTGATTTGATGAATCATGAGATTAATGTTATTCATTTAATGAAAGGGTTTCAATTCACAATCAAATCCAAATTCTCAAGGTGGAAACAATCAACCGAATGGCAGTTTCCTGTCATGGGTATCACAGGGTGCTGGGGGAGCCAATGATAATCAGCAGGTATTTAATTATTATGTAATAATTTAATAATTAATTAAATTTTCATTACATTCATAAATGTAATAATAGGGTAATAATCAACCATGGCCAGGAAAACAAAGTGGAGCACCACCAGTACAAGTACCTGATGTAAAACCACATTTTGTACAAGTACCTGATGTAAAACCACATTTTGTTTAAGAACACAATATTATGTTATAATGGAAAAATGGATATGGATATGGATATGGAAAAATGCGTCAATTGTTAATGAGAAATTTTTATTTTCAATTGTATAAAATTAAATAAAATGTTAAAGAAAATTTTAAATTGCCATCATGATCCATGGATATTAATCTCTTATATAAATGTCAAATTTTACGTCTGATTAAGTCATTAATAAATATATGAATGGATATTTGAATTTATTTGCATTTGTTTTATTTGGTTCATTGAAAATCCGAAATTGGAAAATTTTGTGTATCATGTACACCACCGAACGCATCCATGAATAAATACATTGAGCAACTCTGTGTACTTCTGTCATCTGTCATTCGTTCGGATACAAACAAATTCAGAGTTGCTCAAAATGTCAATCATTCGATTGTGAGGAAATTTGTGAATTTTGTTAATTTTGTTGATAAAAATTAAATTTTCCAATAGAATGTTTTCAATTGATAATAATTAATTCGAAATGACTTCAAGGAATGATATTATATCATCAATAAGAGAATATGAAGATCAGGTAAATTTTGTGCTGTGAAAACATGAAGTTTATTTCAATTTTAAACAATTCCAGCTTAGAAAAGTTGAATCTGCCCTTGCTGCATCACAAGATAAATCAGAACAGAATGCATTGCAAAGTTTAAAACATGATTTAGAAGAATTAGTATCACTTACCAAAGAGACATTGCGTCAAAGTGATGAGGGTAATCTCGATAATATTCAATAACATTTCAAAACATTTCAATTCATCATA
Organism: Chrysops caecutiens; assembly: GCA_963971475.1. Classification (NCBI taxonomy): domain Eukaryota; kingdom Metazoa; phylum Arthropoda; class Insecta; order Diptera; family Tabanidae; genus Chrysops; species Chrysops caecutiens. The sequence continues at coordinate 75,540,972 of OZ020567.1, forward strand.
TCATTTCCATGTAGATTTGAAATCAAATAATTCCGGATCGTGTAGTTATCAAAATGATAGTACAAAACCATGTTACGACAGTGAAATGGCATTATTCATGGATGAAATTAAGAAAATCGAATCAGTCGCAACAGATCTTGACAATTGTGTGAATGATGTGCAGCAGCAATACGACGATCAAAAGCTAGAAACTATAAAAGTTGTTCTATGCAATGTTTATTTTTCGGATTTCTATTACTTTGAAAAATTTTTGTTTCTATTTTCAAGGATGAACTAAAAGCAATGGTTGGTCGTAAATGTTCAGCACCACATAATCATACATGGGGTGCACAGGCATATCATAACGCAATTGTATGTGGTGTGGATGATTCTAGAGAATATGATATGGATAATATAAAAGATTTTCGACTACGTGTACTATTCACAAATCCAACGCATAAAGAAATGATACCATGTTCGTATTATCTTGATGGTGATTGTAAATTTGATTCGGATCAATGTCATTATTCCCATGGTGAATTGATACCATTCGGTGAATTAAAGGAATATATAGAACCGGATTTCACTAAGCTGAAACGTAATTGTAGCGTTTTGGCTAAAATGGATGACAGAATGTGGCATAAAGGGAAGGTGATTTGTGCTAATTTCGTTGAAAAAGAATGTCGTGTACGTCTGGAAGCTAGAAATAAGGAAATTGATTGTCATTTTGAAAATTTACTACCTTTATTCAATGATGGTATGTTTTCCAGTTCGATTTCCATTGATATCCTTAATAATATGTTTTCAAAAAGATTTCTCAGACTCTAGTTCTTCAGAAGATGATGATGGTGATGGTGATGATGATGATAATGATGTAACTGATGTGGAAATGTTCAAAAGAGCTAGTCTTGTTGAAAAGAGCCTTTTGACATATTCAGCTGATCAAGCACTTGGTGAATGGGAGAAACATACGAAAGTAAATGAATTTGTCAGAAATGAATTTGCAAATTTTGTTATACTTCTCATCAATATATACAGGGGATTGGATCGAAATTAATGCAAAAGATGGGATATGTTGTTGGAACTGGATTGGGAAATGATGGTGAAGGTATTGTTGTACCGATAAGTGCACAAGTCCTACCACCAGGACGCTCTCTTGACTACTGCATGCAACTACGTGAAGCAGCTAATGGTGACAAGGATTTGTTCAGTGTCGAACGTAATATAAAACGTGTAAAGAAGAAACAAGATGCCTTAAATGCAAAAGCATATGAACGTGAAAAGTCCAAAACCGATATGTTCACGTTTCTCAATGATAACATACTTTCATCGTCATCAGCAGCATGTTGTAATGCGAAATCATCAACAAATTCGAATGCATTACAACAGAAAAATGATTTTAAAAATCATTCTAATAAAAATTTAAATGTTGAAAGCTTAAAAATCGCTGACGATATAAGGAGGAAAGAGAAGGAAATTCGTAAAATTCAAGAATCAATAAGTAGGCAGTCGTCTGGTACTGAAATATATAAAAGATTGAAAACACAATTATGTGTTAAGGACGCTGAACTCGCTAATTTAAGGAAATCCGAGACTAGTGTAGCACGGGAACAATCGTTGAGGAAGCATAAGGATAAATTAAGTGTATTTTAATAAATGATGATGAAAATAAAGTAATTCATATTCGTTGTAGTATTTATTCACGTGGAAACGTCTTCCTTCTCTCGTTGAGTAGGCACATTTACATTGGTAGCCAGTCTAACTTTCTTGTGTTACAAAACACCGTCATATTTCAAAAGCTAATAACTACGAGACTAATCATTGGACTACTGGATTACCGGTGACAGACTACAGAATTGGGAATGGATTTAGTCGTTATTCTCAGTTTCAGTTCGTAGTCTGTCAGCAACTGAACAAGATTTTTACGGTTTATTGGTCTCAAAACGGGCCAGTGGGTCGTTGTTTCAGTTTCAGTTCTGGAAACATGAATTGGTGGTTGTAACTAGCCTGTTGCCAACTTCAATAAAGTAATTCATGTTCGTATAGTATTTATTGGCGTGGAAACGTCTTCCTTCTCTCGTTGACCAGGTACATTTACATTGGTAGCCAGTTTAACTTTCTTGTGTTACAAAACACCGTCACTTTGCAATCGCTAATAACTACGAGACTAATCATTTGACTAGTGGATTACCGGTGACAGACTACAGAATTAGGAATGGATTTAGTCATTATTCTCAGTTTCAGTTCGTAGTCTGTCAGCAACTGAACAGGATTTTTACGGTTTATTGGTCTCAGAACTGGCCATTTGGTCGTTGTTTCAGTTTCAGTTCTGGAAACAGGAATTGATGGTTGTAACTAGCCTGTTGCCAACTTCAATAAAGTAATTCATATTCATTATTGTATTTATTGACGTGGAATCGTCTTTCTTGTCGTTGAGTATTGTCAAAACACCGTCACTTTGCAATCGCTAATAACTACGAGACTAGTAATGCGATGACAACGGGTGTGGTATTTATAACGTCATCGATACTTATGAGTGTAGCGTGAGAACGCGTTTAGCTAGGACGCTGATTTTGGTGTCATTGTAAAGAGCTTGAAAAGAATTACCAGGACCTAAAGTAAAAACCATGAAAAACAAGATCTGTTTACGTACAAGTTGAGTTTACTAGAGCTCACTCGGCGGTAAATGAGTAATTTGGAAGGATTTTTCTAAGTTCTCTCTTAACCTCCAGCAACGCCATGAACGAGCATAAACAAATTTGACATTTGAACTTCTAACGTCTGCTACATGTACCTGTCAAATGAATAGGATTTTCCAACTAGCTTCTAGCTCTTTCAACTTTCAAGTATATTTCCCGTTACTTTTCGTTAAATTCTCTCAAAATAAGTTTCGAGCGAGTACAGAAACGCCAATTTCGTGCTCAAAATATATTGCAATGTTCCGAGCAAGTACGTGAAAAGACCTACAATATAAGATACCGTCTCATACGTTTCGTAAATATGCACCGAATAGCAAAAAACTCAAATCAGAGAAAACTCGCATCAAAACGAATGTGAAAAACCTAAAATGTCTAGTGCTGAGCAAATGCCAGAGGTACGGCACCATCGAAGGAAAACGACGAAAACAGCAAACTTGTGATTTATCTATTCTGTAACCGTACTACTCTATATAATTATTGTGTTAAAGAGGTTGATTAAAGTACATACTAATAAAAAACACTTATTATAACTTTATCCCAACGTTTTCACGGAAAATCTACTGCGTGGACCTTGACTACACCTTTCAGTTTTTCTTGTTTTAATTTATTTAACTACAAATGTGCTGCTGCTTTGTACCTTTATCCAGGAAAGTATACTCTTAATTTGTTGATACATGATAGAACGAACGCGCCCCAAAGATGTTCTTCTGTATTGCAAGATGAATGACCAATGCACTTGTTGTCAACCTTCAAGTTGATGTGTTGATACAGATACCTACGTTGACACTTGACCGTATGTTTCATATAATATAACAATATGATATCTTCTCGTTATTAAACACATAATAACAATATAGAAAAGAATCAGTTGATATTGAAAGAATTTGTTAATGTTGAGCTTGAGAGTAGTGCTATCTGTCTAGTGATTGTTAAGGAATGTCTTTGTTTGTGCACTTGGAGGACATTAGCAATACTTTTGTTCTTGAGCAAAGTGCTGGTGGTTAGTTAGTATTGCTAACAATATTCGCATTCACCTCAATAGCTATTTGATCAAGTACAAGGAAATTGAATAGATAAAGTAACAGAAAAAGGGGGCCGATCAAAATGGCAGATACTATTCGACGTGATGTATACAGCACTTGGGTAAACATAGCCACACTTCGTTTGCATAAAAATTTCAATACTAATATTTTGTTAAAACACAAATTTTCCATCATTTTAGATTGGAGCAATATTTGTTTTCAATTTGATTGTTGGCACTGGAGCACTTACATTGCCAGCTGTTTTCGCAAAAGCTGGATATGTACTTGGATTCTTTGGCATTATGTTCTTAGCATTCACTAGCTACATGACTGTAACATATGTTATTGAGACAATGGCTTGTGCCAATGCTATAACCAATTGGAGAAGGTTACAGTATCTGCAAAGGGATCGTGTAAGGATGATTATATGAACGTTTTAATATTAAAAATTTTATTTTTAGAATATACATACGAGGTGTGTAAAATAAGTAAGGTGACAATTCCTCTAGATACTGGAGCTACAGCTCTTAGAGTAGTCTCCAATGTCTCAATATAAATTGCTGAGGAGTCACAGGAATGGCTTCGAACTTTCCAAACCGTCCAGCACCAGAAACTTGGTTCCATTACTTAATTTACACACCCCTCGTTGTATATCAATGTCGGATATGGATTTCTATTTAAACCTCATACATTCTTGTATTGTAACATTTTAAATATTCACAAAATGCTGACTAATATCTTCTAGTTGAAACTACATAATATTCAATTCATTTATATTATCTAATCTGTCCATTCGAAATGAAGAATTTGTATAATATTAAATCTGATTTATTATAAACGATACGAAGTACGTTCAATTCTAGGGGATATACATGTATGTTGTATAGCGGTGAAGAAAACGATTAAGACAAGGCTTTAAAGCAGAAGTAAGTCAGCCTATTATTAAGATAAAATGAATCGTCTTTCAAATAGCTTCTATGTACGTAACTCCATTTAACTATATCTTCATAATAACAAACAACTCTTTTAAATTACTTATGTAAAAATCCTCTTACAGAATAACTCGTGCAACTCTGGGATATTTGATGGGGAAAATTTGTTATTAGGATTTATTTATTCTCTTCTTGTCATTGAATCAATTCAATTAATGTTTATTTATTTCAATTAATATAATTTCATTTCAATCATACAGGAAAATACATCAGCAGATCAGCAAAATTGTAGTGAAGTGAATGAAAACGATGCAACATCATCGAATGACAGATCAAATCCTGGTGTTGAATATGCACCATTGCTACCATCGTCTTCAGCCAATTGCTTCTATTCACTTGATACAAAAATTGAATTAGGCGAAATGGCGAAAATATTTTACAATGATATTGGACGTATTATATTTTATTTATGTCTAGCTATATACTTGTATGGAGATTTAAGTATTTACTGTGCAGCAGTTGCCAAATCATTAAGAGATGTTACTTGGTATGATTGTAAATTTGATTTCAACATAATTTTCATCATTATTTTCTTCATTTTAGTATCACAAATTCAACTTCCAGTACAGATGTGTCAGACAATAATCTATGTTGGGAGCATTCAACATGGTCACGACTTGATGTCTACCGTATCACATTATTTCTATTCATCTTCTCATTAGGACCATTTGTATTTTTCAATGTACAAAAGACGAAACCAATACAAATGATAACAATTATATGCAGATGGTTAGGTATAATAATGATAACTAATCTATTTATAAATTGAATATAAATGAATTTTTCTTCCTCTTACAGCTTTTATTATAATGATAACAATTGCAATTTATCGTCTTATTGTAAATGGTCCAGTACACGATCGTGTTCCAGCTAATTTCAAAGAAATCCCATCACTTTTCGGTGCATGCGTTTACTCGTTTATGTGCCATCATTCATTACCAAGTTTATTAACACCGATATTAGATAAGAGTCGAATTAAATCATTATTATGTTTTGATTATTTCTTTATATGTTTATTTTATTTATTCTTAGCTATAACTGGTACATTCGCTTTTGCTCATCTTGAAGATTTATATACATTAAATTTTATTCCAGATTCAGATCAAAGATCATTGTATTTAGAAATAATTGAATATTTCCTAACATTATTTCCAGTTTTTACATTATCAGCTAGTTTTCCAATAATTGCAATTACATTACGTAATAATTTACAAACATTATTTCTCGATATGACACGTTTTGAATCATATAATTTTATTCAACGTAAATTATTATTTCCAATATTAGTTATTGCACCACCACTTATAATAACATATTTTACTGATAATGTAACTGATTTAGTTGGTTTTACTGGATCATATGCTGGTACTATAATACAATATTTAATACCAGTTTCACTTGTATATTTCGCAAGACAAACGTGTAGAAATGTTCTTGGACAAATTGTTGTTAACGAATATCGTAGCCCGTTTCAAAATAAATTCTGGTTACTTTTCATTTTAATATGGGCAATAGCATGTGTTATATTTGCTACTATTAATTTTACAACAAAATCCGGAATACAATTACACTGATTTGTATTGTATTGTATTGTATTGTATTGTAAGAGAGTGAGTGTTTTGTGTGAATGATTTTATACGCATTGATTGTGTATTATTAAATGTATATTGAACAAAGATATATAAATTGAAACTAATTGAAACAATATTATAGAGTTTTAAAGAATTAAATATATATATATATATTGCAAGAAAGATTTTAGTACTAACTTCTAAATAGAAATGTTAAAATGTCAATCGATTTTGAAATAAAACTAAGAAAACAAATTCAATAAATATTCGTTTTATTTTCACCACTGATTTAATAAATAATAGTAGAATTTCGAATTAAAATCATCATTTATTTGACATAATTCTCATAAGTAGCATTTGGGTTAGCGTAAAAATATTATCAACGATTTGTATTTTGATTTAATTGAATACTCGTATTCCAGAAAAACAGAAATCTACAATTATTAAGTTAAATTGTAGATTTAATTTTTCACAATTCGATGTTTTATAATATTCATCAATTATAACATATAACATATGGATTTTGTTTTACAATAATCAAATTATTTGTCTAATATACAAAATATTAATTCCAATATCAATGGATTATCAACATCCCAATTAGAAGCTTCTTTATGTAGTAATGGAATCAATTCATTATCCAAATCTTTACTCAAAGCACGACTTAAATCATTGTATTCGCTACCGATTTTATAGCAAACCTAAAAGAATAAAAATTGTAAATAAATTTTTAATTAAAATTAAATTTTTATATTTTTCCTAACATTATCTGGATGAATTGTTGTACGTAATCCGATTTTAATCATTCCATTTGCTACTAGTATCATTAGTAGTGGTCCAAGTACAGCACATGTTGCTTTTGCTATTTGTTCAGCTAATTTTAAAACATCTGATGAATTTTTACCAAATGATTCTTCTTCAATTTGTCGATTAATCTAGAAATTATTAATTAATATTAAATATACTATAATTAGTAAAAATATCAATTACTTGTATTATAAAAACTTCAGTCCATCTAACAATATGATATTCATCAGCAAAACTTGTCCGAGATAAAATTCGAATACTTGGAATTCCATCCATTTTCTTTTCATCGATTGGTGATACTACCCTTTTTGTATTTAAATTGAAAAGAAATTTATATTTGTTGAAAATGTTTAAATAAAAATTTCAATCATATTATATACCCTATATTAAATTCTAAATCATTTTCAGTCCATTGTATAGCTACAATCTCTTTGTGACTCTCATCACCTTCAACTGGGCCACATACAATTTCAATGTCTTTCATATCTTTCAATGCTGTCCTCACAGCCACCATTTTAGATGGTAGTATTTGTACCATAATACCATCTTCAACAATACTACATTTACCAGATAGTCCACTTGTTGTTTTAAGTGCTCCATTAAGAACTAGAAAGCTAGCACCAGTTACTAAAAATAAAATTTTATTTAAATATAAATATTTATTATTATTATATATAATATACTCTTTCGTGGTTGTCCTTGGATATTTATCGATTGTGTTGAATATGTATACGAATCTGGACAATCCGAATTCATATTTTGCATACACACTAAATGACCATCAGCTTTCTTTGAAAAACTTGCACCTAAAGCAAGAATGTAATCAGTTGAATTATTTAAAGCTTTTATCACAAGTTCATGACGATTTCGTGGAATTAAAACAGTTGTCTTTCGATCTTCCATATGTATAAACATTCCTTTAATTGTTGCTATTGTAAATGAGAAATTACGAAAATCCTTAAAAAGAAATTGATTATTAATTATAATTGGAATTGAAATGAAAATTGAAATTAATTACTGCTAAAAAATTAATTATTGTTTGTCCTATTTCAGCATATACTGATTCTCTATTACGGAATGATACATGTGGACTGGGATAATAACGATATTGTGCACCTAATCGTAACATTAATCTTAATGGAAATATTTTAGCCCATGGTACTTCCCAACGATGTATAAGTACACCAATTAAAAATGGTGATTCTGGTACACAGATTTCTTGTAAACATTGAAATGTTTGACGTATATATAAGAAACCACCATGTTCTCTTGATGATAGAAATTCTTGTGATTTTGGTATTGAAAAACCTAATTCATTTATCGGAAAACCATTATCAGCTCCACAATATATATCATTTAAATGTATAAATATATCTTTTGGTATTATATCCGAATCACCAATATGTAATAATATAACAATTTCATCTTGTCCAACATTACGCATACCGAGTGTTGTGAAATTAATGACAGTTCTGTTGATGCAGCATTTTACTAGAATTAAAAAATTATTAATAATAACTACTATTATATACAAATAAACTTACATTTACGTATTCTAACAAGAACATAAAAACTATTACGTATTAAAAATTTTAATGTTTCATTTTGTAATTTTGTTATTAGTCCAGGTCCATTTTTAATTTGTGTATAACTACCAGATGTTATATCTCCAACATGAATTGGTGGTAATGCATCATGTTCCTTTGGTATATAAGAATTGTTTTCACCATTCGGTATCATATTAACAATACCTTCAATATGTAATGGTTTACATATATCATAGTTTTTCTCTTTCTTACTATTATTATTATTTATGATTTGTGATATTATTGAGTTATTATCATTACCATACAGTTCTGATATATCACATCCCGGTTTAATACCATCACTGAATGTTACCGATTTCAATCTTTTCGATGTTTTCGTTATACCACGTCGTTTTAATACACCAACTGGTACAATAACCGACATCGGTTCTAAACTAGTTGCACCAACTTGATTTTGTGGCGGTATAACCGAACAATATTCCATTGGATTATTTGGATTTGGTGGCGGTGGTGTACGTGAATTCATTACACTATCACTTTTACTATCGTCCTTTTCATTATCCTTTCTACTATTCTCTTCATAACCGAAATTTGTTATTAATATATGATGACATTCATTACATATCCTTGCTTGTGGTTTATCTAAAAACTCAAGTTTTCCTTTTTGCGAACAACATGTTCCACATAACACTCTGCCACATGCTCTACAATGATGTCGTCTTTTTATAATTGAAAATTTCTGATTACACTGCATGCAGTTTGGGGCTTGGGAATCCGGTACCCATACTGGTGGAATTTTACCTAATTCTGTATTTATTATATCAGTATGATTTGTTTGTTGCTGTTGCTGTTGCTGTTGCTGTTGATTATCATTATCATTTATTTCAACATCTTGTGATTGTGTTTTAGCTGGTGGCGTTTGTCCAGCATTTGATTGTGATATTACTTGTGGTGTATTTACATGTGTTAAATCCAATGTTGCTGGTCTTTCAATATTCATATTTTCAATTGTTTGTATATCTAAAAGAAAGTGAATAAAATTTATACATATTATGTTAAATAATTAATTGATTTGAATACCTTCAATTGGAATTTCCTTACTTTCAGCAGCACTATCTATTGAAAAATCCGAACTACTACAATCTTCTGTTCGTGTTAATTTGATATCAGTTAAATTTTTAATAGCTACACAATCTCCTATCATTTCTTTCTCATCCTTAGTATCACATTCAGTTTGTATCTCTTCTAAATTACAATTATCTTTGATCGTATTCGTATCAGTATCAACAACAGTATCAGTATCACATTCTATGCTAACATGTTTCTTTAATAAACATGATCCAGATTCGATAAATTCATTAACATTTATTGTTACATTATGCTCATCATGTTCATCATCATGATCATCTGGTGGAATTTTAACATTCATTGTATCAATATTATCACATGATATTTGTTGCTGATCATCATTTACATTTGATTCGATTGATTCTGATTCAATTTTATTATCTACATCAACAAGTTTTACTCGATCAGAATTATCATTATCATTATCATTATCATTTATATTATTATTATTTGTTTCATGAATTTTATCATCATCAGGTGGAGTTGATATTTGTGAACTTGTTCCATTCGACGATACTGGAGATAATCCAGATGAAAACGATGATGGTGATGATGTTGTTATTGAGCTAGCTGATGTTTCAGCATCACGATCATCATCATCATCATCATCAGCAACAGCATCAGCAGCATCAGCAACAGCACAATGTTGATCATCATTTGCTTCATTTTTCATTTGTAATAATTCCTTCTCTTCTTCATCATCATCATTATCATGTGATTTATCTGCAATACATAAGTGATCTTTTCCATCAAAAACATTCGATTCATTCTCACCTAATATTATATTATCATCTCTTGTATTCAACTGATTACTTGATGTTATGTTATTGCCATGTGATAAGCTGCTAGCAACATTCTTATTCATTTGTTCATCTTTCTTATTTGCATCCAGCGAAAGCGAACATTTATCATCTTTTCCATTTTCATTTAATTCCAAATCGTCCAAAACTTTATCAATGTCAATCAGATCCATTCTTCTGTATTTGATGTAATAATTTATATGTAATTTAATGATTTACAACTTGTTTTTATATCGAATAATTCAATTTTTATCAATTCAATTTATCCAAATATATATTATTATTGTTTTATTTCGATTTTTATCAATATTCGATTATTCTCAGTTGCGATTCAACACCGCCATGTTGTGAAACTTTTAATGATAATTCGTATTGGAATTTTTCAAATGTCAAAACATTCTGATTGTCACTGAGGGTATGCTCGAATCGAATCGAACGTATGGACACAAATTTAATGAATTATATTTATTTAAAATTTATTTAATTATTTTATTTTTAATGTTTTCATTGTTCAAAATCAATTTCATTCTATAATCATATAAAATTTATTATGAATCTTTCAAGCTGAACGCATCCTTAATTCATATGTGCTCTACCATGTGAATGAATAACAACAGGAAATGCCTTGATACATTCATTCACTACTTGGAATTCGATTTTCATCTTGTATTATTTAATTTTCAGTCAATAGATCTATTCCCGTACTTATTCCCGCTTTTTATTGCATTTTAGTATTTTGTGACAATAGCCGTGTTTTTTTGGTCACTCTAACAGAACAGAACTGTCAAATCCCATACATTTAACAGAACAAATTTAGTTCTCGGAAATAACTGGAACTAATTTGCTGTTCTGAACAGAATAGTTGAACTAGAAATGTCCAGATGGCGACATGGTTCATTTTCATGGACGGGAACCTAAATTTTTCTCTAAATTCCATAAAATTACAATAGGCGTGTTCTTTTGGGAATCGCTATCGAGTGCAAATTCAAAGTTCCAAAAAAGACAACTTTAACTTGCACTCGATAGCTGACAAATTTGACTAACTTCATGTTATATGTATGTAAACAATAATAGATTTTACTATGCTTCTCTCGATTCGTAAGTACACAATTTAATTTTGTTTTACTTTATTTTAATTTTGTAAGTATAAACCACGTAACAGTTTTAATTGAATATTAATATTTGCCGAATTTCCCAAAAATTTGAATCTTGCGGGAAGGGAAATTTAGCGTGGCGCCATCTACATAACACTAGATCTACATTCTATCGCGTGTAAAATTTTAACCCACGTATTATCGGGTGTTAAACTTGCACGAGGAAAATATATGGGATTTGACAGTTGTACACCACTCGATGTCCCAAAAGAACACGCCTAATTTCTTCAAAACTTCCAGTTCATTTCATCTGAAAATTTAAATTCAACTAATATGTGACGAATTTATGCAACCAAGGTATGTTGGTGAAGTGAAGTTAGTAAATGTTTGTAATCTATCGAGAACAAGTCCGGTACGTTCTTTTTCTACTTTGGTTTTGTACTTGATAACGATGACCAAAAGAACACGGCTAATATTGCTCTCACGATCACTTACCTGCTTTTCACTGGAAAAATTTGGTGTAGTAAAAAATTGAAAAACTGTCAAGTCATGTATTTGACATTTGAAAGTGTTTAATTTGATTTTAAATTTGGTTTTATAAATTTTATTATTAGTAACTAATAAATTATCGATTTTTGTATATTAGTGTGAAAATTTTATGTATACTCCATTTTTACTGCAAGGTACTGCATTTTCGTTCCCGTACTATTTTCAGTTTTACGCTCTTGGTCCTATCAACATTTGATAGAAAACTGATTTTTACTGCAAAAGTACCTAATATTACAATCATAATAATCGGATAATTAGAGAAAATATTCAATTTTATTCATTCACAAACTGTCAAATTGGTTTTATTTTGAAAATATTAAAAAAACACAATATAAATTCGAATTTTTTAGTATGGTAAAATATATAATAATCTTAGCTAAAGTAGCAATTCATGACAATGGTGTTTTTATTAGATTATAACAGCAGGAATTCTGAAATTTTTATTGAAAACACGATCAATTTCAAGTCAAAACATTCACCACAGCTGTTCTGACAGATTGTTGATCAGAACATTTTCACGGAATCGATCTAGTAGGTAGTCTGATATGAATTCCGAGAATTGATTTAGTGTGATGTGTGTGTTGGAAGCTATTCGAGGTATTATAATTGTAGTGATCAGTCGTGCTTTGGATGTTTAACCAGTAACATCTATTAATTATTCAATACAATAATGAATAATAAAAAGTGATATTTCACGAGTGCACTAGTGAATTTGAACAAAGTGAACAAAAGTGAAAACGTTCATATAGTAATTCCTCTTGTTATTATATCAACAGTTGAATCGTTGACAAGTTCACATCGGTAAACATGGTGACATATAATACGACATTTGCATCTAAGCAGACTGAGTGAAATCGTTCAAATTAATTGTTGTGCATGGAGAAAAGCAATTAAATTTCAATCAAAATGAGTTTTGTGACAATTAAACAAAATAAATTTCATTAAATTGAATTCGAAGGAACTAATTGTGAAGAGGAAAAAATGTCTAGTGAATATACTCTGCAAATTCTACGTGTGGTTGTCGCGCAAATATGCCAAACAATCGGATGGCATTCAATACAATCTACACCATTGGAAATTTTAGTAGATATATTACATAGATATTTACAAGAAATAACCCGTGCAACATATCGTTATACAGAATTTTGTAATAAAATAAACATTATAAATATATTTATGAGTAATTTCAATTAAAATTATTAACAATATTTCAGATGGGCGTATTCAACCAAATTTAGATGATCTTTCACTTGCATTTCGTGATCTTGGTATTAACACAAGTGATATTGAGGAATATATCAATTATGTTGATCCAGTGCCTTGTGCTGTTGATGTACCCAAATATCCGATTCGTAAAGATGCTAGCTTGAATTTTTTGAAACCAGGTAGTAAGGAGGTACTCACAAGGCCAGTTCATATAAATGAATATTTACCACCGATATTTCCAGAGAAAGAAGGTTCATTTAAAGCTAAATTTTAATTAATAAATAATTAATAATAAAACTTCTCGATTTTAGTTGAAGAAAATATTCCTGATACAAATGATTTAACATCAGATATAAATAATGATATTGTTAATATCAATTCAACAAATGAGGGTGTATTTAAGAAACCCGAATTAACTGAAACTACTCCTATGATAAAACCAAAATCAAGGATACTATTTGAAGAAGAAGGACGTCCAGCTAGAGAGATAACTAGTGTTATGATGACATCATCTGGTTTTATATCACCAGCACGTGAAGGAAAATTACCAGATACAACAGAGCCAATAATTCCAAGTAAAAATTGGAAATTTTTACAATTTATTTATATATTTCTTCACCTTGATTTCTTTTAGAACAACCTCCAATTGTAACAAAACCATCATCACCAGCACAAACATCATCTACAATACCATTTGGTAGTAGTGATAATAAATTTGAGAAGAAACCTAAAAAGAAATTACCAGAAAAGGATAAAAAACAACGTGGTGCTGGTGCTGGTGCTGGTGCTAGTGGTGATTTATCATCGAAACATATAAAAACATCATCAAAATCAAATATATTCGATAATCATCATCAATCGTCATCGCTAGATGGTACGAAGTTGTTTAAGAAATTCAAAGGAAAACAAAAGAATAAAAATTATGATGAACAACATCAGCAACATTCCTTATCATCAACAACAAATAAAACAAATCATAGTTTATATAACAATGATACATTTATGGAAGATGGTATATTACCATCATCGATGGATTTGAAAATGAATAATACTGCAATACACGAGAGTTCAGTTGATTTGGATGATTTTAAATTGAGTTCTGTACCAGATAAACAGAAACTTCATATATTCAAAAAGTTATCATCGTCGAAAAAGGAACGTGATGATACGAATAAATCACCAAATAGTAATATATTCATGACAGATAATAAACCAATAATCAATGATGATGCATCATTTGGTGTTGTTAAGAATGAAATTCATGATAATGATCATTCAATGAATAATAAACATAATATGATATCGAATATATCATCTGGTGGTGTAAATTCAAAAATTCAATTTGATGATAATACAAGTGGTGGTCATAATCAAAATGCTGATATAATGAATCCAACAAATCTAAAACAAAATCAATATAATATACAAAATCCGCAATTATCTCATTTACAACAATTACCATCGAATTTTCAAAATTCACAAATTAATCAAAGAGTACGCGGACAGAAACGTCCAAGGAAGCAACGTCAAACAGATATGATGATGCCATTGAATTTATCAAATGAAAAATTATCAATGCTACCAAAACATCTTGATCGTTCATCATTTCTAATGCATATGATACCGGAAAAGTTTAAAGTGAAGAAGGAAAGAAAGAAACCAAAGATCAAAGAAAATCGAAAGAATTTATTTCAATTACCATTACCAGGTATGCATGATGTACATGAGAAATCATCTGTATTTGGTACAAGTAGTAGCAATAATAATAATAATAATAACAATAATAATCATGCATCAACACCGATGAAAGATGATTTACTATTTACACCAGATAAAACTACGACAACAACACCATCATCATCGTCATTATTAACTGGTAATATGAATATAAATAAAATCGATCCAAATATGAAAATAACACCATCATTGTTATCACAAAATTTCGGTACAATACCATCGCTATCATTATTTCCATATTATTCATTTCCACCACGTCCCGGTTTAATACCATCACCAGGTTTATTCTCACAAATGCCACCATTATCATCTGATAATTCAGCATTTAAATATTTATCATCGATGATGAGATTTCCGAATCCATTGAATCCAGGTGAAAAAGTTCCACGTTTAGCTGGTAATTTCAAAGATATCGAACCATTACCATTAACACCAACACCAGCTGATATGGATATGGCATATTGTAATGTTGCACCATTAGTACCAGATTCAATGAAAATCACTCTATCCCCAACACGTTCAACACCAGTATCAACGACAAAAATGAAAAATCTATCATCATCTAATATAATTGATAATAATATAAATGAACAGCAACATAATCTATTAAAATCAACAACAATAACACCAATACCACCATCATCGATATTACCACAAAATCTTCATTTATCAACGAAACCTCAATATATAGAACCACCAATTGAAATAAGTGATGATGAGAAACGTAAATCAGATAGTGATGATAATAAGAGTAATGAATCAAAACGAATGTCACCAACTCCAATGGCAGCTGGAGGATTTAGCATTAGCAGTAATAATAGTAGTAATAACAATAATAACAATAATAATAATAGTAATATACATTTTAATACAAATAAATCAATGAATAGCTTAATAAGTAACACAAGTAATCCGACACCGAGTATGAGTGGAGGACCAAATCCAAATAGTAATATAATTCATAATCAAAATAATAATATATTTATGCGTAATAGTCATATGAATGACAATTGTAATAATAACAATTTTGTTCAAAAACCCGATGTTGTAATGAAGAACGATGATAATATGACATTTGTACCACTTGTAAATGAAGGCAAGGATAAAGAGAGTAAATTGGCTAGGAGGAAGGAGAAGGAACATAAGAAGGGTAAACGCGGTAAAGATGGTAAAATTAAGAAGAAGAAAGACAAAAAGGATAAATCCAAGAGTAAGGATAAAGCTGAGAAACGTAAGGAACGTGAAGAGAAACGGGATAAGGATAAAACTAAAAAATTGAAAAAGGATAAGAAGAAGGAAAAGGTATATTCTCATTGATATAAGTGTTTGTACTATTATTCATTTAATTCATTTCCAGAGAAATCTATTAACAACAAATCCTATTGATGATGATCATCCTAAAGCAAGTGCAAGTGATATGAATGATACAGTACCAAAGCTAACATTGAAATTAGGTTTTGGTAATTCACCACAACCACAATCACAATCACAATCACAATTGCAATCACAATTGCAATTGCAATCACAATCACAATTACAATTACAACAGCAAGGATCACCAGATTCACGAAAAACGTAAAACTCGTAAAAAATTGTATTAATTAAATTGAATTAATTCAATTAATATCTATTTTAGTTCATTCAAATCACATCATAATGATGATGGACGTGATGAGAGTTATGATGAAACGACATTATTAAGGACAATTGGTGATAATTATCAAAGGGAATCATCACCAGAATTAGCAAGAATATCACCATTAGTGACAAGACCACCAAAACAAAAGCCCACAACAAGTGAGTATCAATGAATTATTACTATTATAATTTTGATACAATTTCTTTTCTCTTTATATAAAATTATGTATAAAAACAAGGTGATATTATGAATCAAAATAATTATATGCATAGCCACAATAGCAGTAATATTGAAAATAAATTAATAAATTCAATTTCTGCTGCAACAGGAGAAGGAAATAATATAATAAATTCACCACAAAAGTTATCTCGATCAATATCCTCCCCTTCAAATCAATCATCAAACATCGAGACAGTTAATACAATTAATAATAATAATAATAATAATAATAATGATAACAGTAATATTCATATGATGATGGTGAATATGAATAAAACAAATCTAGTGCAATATGATAATAATTATAATATGGATAAAACAACAATTTATCAACAAATGCAATTGTCATCATCCACATCATCCACATCAACCACAATAATACCACCATCACAATACCAGCCATCATCTGTAGCAGCTGTTGTTCCAATGATCCATTCAATGAGTGATCGTTCGACAACAGCATCTACGTCCTTAACTGTTCCAACATGGCATGATTCTGTCCAGACAGATACAATTCAAGCATCGAATAATCGTCCATCCTCGTATATTGTGAGTATATTGATGTGTGGAAAGATGATAGATCTTTGACAATATACGATGCAAAGTCTTTTAAAGATATAATATGAGATATGTAAAATATGTCAATCGAACCCTTATTATTATTATTACTATCATTGTTATTATGTTATCAACCAAATACAAAACTATATTCATTCATATTCATTTCAATAATGTTACTAATTATACATTATTTCTATATTTCGAATTTGTGGCTGTTATATACCATATAGTATATATATATTTGAAATAACTAAACAATAATGTCATTATCAATCATGATCCATTATACTCTCTGGCTTTATAGAAGATAAAACGAGTGATAGTGAACAATGTCCGATTCCAACAATTGCACCACAACCACCGGTCGTACCTCGTGGTCCTGGTAGACCACGTGGTAGTGGAAATAGTCATACAAACAACATGAATCCATCATCATCATCAACGACAACCACATCGACATTATTATTATCAGGAATGGTTAATAATCCATCAGCAACATTGATAAATAATACAACAATAGCTGGTGCTGCTGCTGTTATTGCTACTGCTACTACTACTGCTACTGCTACTGCTAATGCTGGTGGTGTTGCTGTTACATCTTCTTCAACTACAACAACTGCAACTGGTAGTGCTGCAGTTCAACCAGTTCATTCCACTGTAGGTTTTTCAACACTCTGATGGTGATGGTATCAATTTGTAAAATTTTCAACATAACCTTATTGCTATTGTTTATATCATTTTTGCTTATTATCATTTTTCATTGATTTACGTTTGCGTCTAGTTAATTAATAGCTTAATAATAAAAGTACAACTTCACTTCTGATGTATGTATTATGTACCGAGTAGGTTGTAGCCAGTATTTAAAAGACTTTGCACCAATTCAAGAATTTTTCTGTTATACCAATAAATTATTATGCATGCAAATATTATTACATAAAAATGAACATAAATTATTACGTAAATTTTCACTGTGAAATTCTTCCAAGGATGCTGAAGGGAATCAAGTATGGATTTGTCCAGCATGTGGCCGTGTCGATGATGGTACACCAATGATCGGATGTGATGGTTGTGATGCATGGTATCATTGGTAAATGAAAATAACTCATATATATTTCTCATAATATCTAATTAAATCAAATCTAATTTCATTTTGAAGGGTTTGCGTTGGCATTCAAGTACCACCAGATGCTAAAGAAGACTGGTATTGTCGTGTGTGCATAGCTAAGAAACAGGAAGCTCAGGGATCTGACAAGAAACGAAAGAGGAAAAAGAAGAATAAAACTAATTAGCTAAAGAGAAAGTTTCATTGTAACAAACATCGTGATAGAAAATGAAATCTAGTTTTATTTGATTCTCTCTTTAATCAAATCATATAATAATTTCATATAATATTCATTTTTCAATTTTTACATAGTTATTGTCTTATATAAATATCGTAATTTGTTTCGTAATAACGATTTTAATCTAGCAAAATTTACAGTTTATTTATTAAATCTAAGAATCATCCATTTTAATTTTACTACTATTATTATTAATTATATTTTATCACTTGCGTTTTGCAAAAACTATTGATGAGTTGTCGAACAACACATATTTTATAAAATTACAAATTTGCATATGTTAGAATACTTAATTTATATTCACAATTATTGTACATACATATTATACACACGTATAAAGACGTGAGATATATATATATTTCAACAAAAAAAGGAGGGTCGTAGCATAGAGTTTCGTATATTTAAGGTAATTGTAACATAATAATATATATTAGTATTTTATGATCATAATATTGTAAACAATCAATTTTAAAACCTACCAAACATATGTCATCATTATTACTATTATTATTTCTTTCAGTTTAGTTTTCTTTCCTCTTTGTTTTTACGATACATTTAGTAAAATTATAATAAACAAAATATTTTGGGACTATTTGTTGTAATGTATAATAATGTGACAATCCCGATCTATCTACCACATGATTACATGGTATGGTTTGACGTTTCTGAGTGAATTCTTCTTCGAACTAGTTCCCCCCACATACACACAAGGAACTATATTTTAATTTAAGCCAGTCAGTACCCTTTAGTCAGTCATTATCGTTCGTGAGTGTGAGTAGGTCGAGCTATGATATGGTAGGATGGATGGATTCTTGGACACCATGGATTCTTGTTTTTGAGGTTTTGTAACATGCTATACTCGAATATACTAGACTTGTTCTTATTATTTGCTTGTATATGAGAAGTTTGTTTTTTATATTTAATTTTTTGCCTTGTATTAGAGGTCTGAGTGAGTTTAACAACCTCAAGACACCATGGTACGTCATAGAAACAATAGACAGCCTACTAAACAAAGCACTAGCACTACTGATCTATCCAGGCCTACGAACTATAACCAAAAACTTAACACTACAATAGAATAGCTGCTGTTCGTGGTACTGCTGCTGCTGGTGGAGTTGTTTCATCTTCTTCAACTACACTAAGATCTTTGATACAAAGCATAAAATCAAATATGAGTTATAGTGAGTTAAGAGACTCATCCCTCAAAAACGAGCAAGGGTGCTAGAAGTACCAGCTCAACACAGACCATAGCTTAAGGGAGTTTAATTTTATTTAACACATTTTCCTGGAAACTGGTTTGTAATCAGTCACCAGCGGACTTGCATGTCGAGTCGCTTACGAAAAAGTTCGCTACATTTCTGTTTTGAGAAAATGTGGAATCAGGAATTAAACTTTTTGCTTGCCGTGGAAGTTGACAAATACCCTCAGTTTCCAGGGTATTAAAAACAACTTGAACAGTAATTTGAGTTTTGGATGAGTAGCTTCATGTGCGGAACCTGATCGCTAACCAGTCAGTTTGTTATTAGTAGCTCCGTGTGCGGAGGGCCTAAGAGAGCATCTGCAGAAGACTTGATATTGATTCCCATTTTGTTGTTATTAGATCCCATGTATTTTTAGCAAAAGAACAAGACTTGTGTGTCGTTAGGATAAACATATCAGTTCAGATGCAGTTGATTTTTATAAATATAATTATAAATTTGCTGCTTAAACATGCAAAAGACGATGAAGGCGATTGGGCGAGTTCCATATCTAATATGTTTGCTTAATTCTACAGAATAACCTCGACAATTGCAACTCCTCGATAAACGCAACTACATGTAGCCAGGCACATAGAGTTTAAGGAAACCCAATTGAAAATTTCAGACTCTTTAATGAATAAGATACATATATTCGGGTATATGTATGATATACAGAGTGATACCAGCCATTGACATGTGTTACTTGGTTATTCTCTCCCTGTGAACTCTATTGTTTCGAAGCCAGAGTCGAGGGGCACTCTAGCTTCATTTTCAGGATAGGTGCCGTTGACACCCACTCTCTCATTCAGTGTTTTGTTTGTGTTTTGTTTGATGTTTAGGTATGTTTCTCTGAGTTGTGGATTAGTCAATAGTAGTTCTGTTAGTGTCGTATTGGAGGAGTTTTATATTTTGTCAAAGAGTTTTAGAGGTAGATCTCTGATACATCGTTTTGTGTATGTCAGTGTTTCGGATATACCAGGGAATGGCAAAGATTTTCGCAAGGAGATGTTTTCTTGGCGTTGCAGAAGCTCTAGGGTAGATTTGGCACCTGTAAAAAGGACAGTGCTGTCATATATTAAGCCAGGTCTAATGACTTACTGGTATATGAGCAGCTTGTTTGTATGGGATAGATTTTTGTATTTCAGGATAGGGTAAAGGGAGTGTAGGGTTTTGGTACATGAGAGCCGTTTGTCATATATATGTTGTCACCGTATCAGCTTTTAGTCTAGGGTTAGGCCCAGGTATTTGGCTTGGGTTGACTGGAGACTATTAGGTTTCTTGGGTGGATGTTTCGCTTCCTTGAGGCAAGGATAGCTTGTATCTTGTCTGGGTTTACTTTGATTTTCCACTTATCAAAGTAGTCCTTTAGCTTGTCTATGTGTTTTTGCAGATTAAAGGTAATGTATCGTGCTGATGCACATGTCATCTGCATCAAGGGATATATGGGTACGTGTTGATTTTGACTTGAAACTTTCTGTTTTGGAGGCAGGATCCTATGATTTGCGTCAGTTGGAGAGGAATTTGAAGATAAGTCGTGCATGCCAGACTTTGTCGAAAATCTCAGTCTTTCTTTGGTGGTTTCTTTACCCTAAGAGAGACGCTGCACTTGTCAATAAAGGAAATCTAGAGTTCCTCGAAAGGAAAGGATTAAATAAAATAAATTCAAAATAAAACACGTGTATTACTTTCGACTTATTCCTTTTATTTGGGCTTTATTTCCTTTTCGTGTTTCCTTTATCGAAATTTGACAAGATGTTACCAATGTGACATAAGACAAGCATCTCATATTATCATCGTTATGATCGTAATTAATAATGTCGCATGATACATAAGAGTTTCCACTGTTTAATTAATGATTAATATATAAATTGATGTTGTGATTTAATTAAACAAAAAAAAACAAAAAAATGTATTTGAACTTTTGATGGTATTATTGTTGTTGTTGAAGTTAAAGTTGATTAAATTAAGCGGATTCCTTAGCCAAACGTTCGGCCTTTTCAACAACTTCCTCAATTGGGCCAACCATGTAGAAGGCAACTTCTGGCAAATGATCATATTCACCAGCTAAGATCTTTTTGAAACCCTTAATAGTTTCTTCGAGTGGTACGAGTTTACCGGCATGTCCAGTGAAAACCTCAGCGACCTGGAATGGTTGTGACAAGAAACGCTGGATTTTACGTGCGCGTGCTACTGTCAATTTATCTTCTTCTGATAATTCATCCATACCCAAGATGGCAATGATATCTTGTAGTGATTTATAATCTTGTAGAATTTTTTGTACACCACGAGCAATGTTATAATGTTCTTGACCAATTATATTTGGATCCATGATACGTGATGTTGAATCCAATGGATCTACAGCTGGATAAATACCTAATTCAGCAATAGCACGTGACAATACAGTTGTTGCGTCCAAATGAGCGAATGTTGTAGCTGGAGCTGGATCAGTTAAATCATCAGCTGGTACATAGATAGCTTGTACAGATGTAATTGAACCCTTCTTTGTTGTGGTAATACGTTCCTGCATAGAACCCATGTCAGTAGCTAATGTTGGCTGATAGCCTACAGCTGATGGAATACGACCTAACAAAGCAGATACTTCTGAACCGGCTTGTGTGAAACGGAAAATATTATCGATGAAAAGTAATACATCTTGACCTTCTTGATCACGGAAATATTCGGCAACTGTTAAACCAGTTAATGCGACACGTGCACGTGCACCTGGTGGTTCATTCATTTGTCCATAGACAAGTGCTACTTTTGATGTTTTATCTTTCAATGAAATGACACCGGATTCAATCATTTCATTGTACAGATCATTGCCTTCACGGGTACGTTCGCCGACACCAGCAAATACAGAGTAACCACCATGAGCTTTAGCAACATTGTTAATCAGTTCCATGATAAGTACAGTTTTTCCTACACCAGCACCACCGAACAGACCAATTTTACCTCCTTTAGCATATGGTGCCAGTAGATCGACGACTTTAATACCAGTTACCAGGATTTCTTGTTCAACACTCATTTCAACGAATTCTGGTGCTTCAGCATGGATTGGTGCAGTTTTTGTTGTTGGAATTGGACCACGTTCATCAATTGGTTCACCTTTAAATTCATAATGCAAAATTAAAATTAATTTTTAAAATAATAATTTAAATAATTTGTTACCAATAACATTAATAATACGTCCTAATGTTTCAGCACCAACTGGAATACGAATCGGATAACCAGTATCATTGACTTTCTGTCCACGTACAAGACCTTCAGTACCGTCCATAGCAATTGTACGTACAGTATTCTCTCCTAAATGCTGGGCAACTTCGAGAACAAGACGCGGTGTTCGATTATCAACCTCTAGGGCATTTAAAATTGGCGGTAGATTTTCATCGAATTGAACATCGACGACAGCACCAATGACGGCAACAACCTAAAAAAAAATAAATTTGGAAAATTACAACAAAATTTCAACAGAATTTCGAAAATATTACCTTGCCGGAAGATACAGCTGCTGCTTTGGCAGCCGTTTTGGCAGCATATCCTCGGTCTGTAAATAGAAAATTGGATTTTTAAATTTCCCGCAATTCAACCACCACACAACTTCACACATGACATGGAATTACATAACATTTTTAATAAATAATTTTCAAAATTACATAATTCGAATTTCAATTGAACACACATTGAACAAACACACGTTCGTGGATGCCATTTTATCACGTTTCTCATAACCTCATTTGAGTTGAAAATTAAAAAACTTAAATAAAAAACTTAAATTAAAAACATAAATTTAAAACTGAAACTTTTAACAATCAAATCAAATAAGGTTGATTCCAATATTTTTCACGTAATTCCCAATTGAATGTAAATTGAACGAAAATTTTCAATCCGGATTATGTAACCAATCTTCCATCAATCTGCCAGACATCCTAAATGATTATGGGCTTCATGGTGAAAATTTCAAAATTTTATTTAATAATATTCATTTGAATCGTGGAAATATGTTCTTAAAGGAAATACTCACTAAATTGATTAATGAACGACAAAACCTTTGTTGAATCTGCCTTTATGGCAGCCCGTACCGCGGAGAACATTTTGGAAACTACAAAGTGTGACTTTAACCGCGTTCGAGTTCCTACTGAGGAAGACCACTTCTCGACTAGAAGTGAATAAAAAAAATTTTCAATTTTCTCAAGACACGTTCGGTGCGACCAGCAGCACGACGGCTAGACCTTCTTCTTGGTTGAATTGAATTGAATGTGTCAGCTTTCGCAAGATGGCGATTGAGTTGAATTGAATTTCTGCCTTTCAATTCAATTCATTCACTTGATGTTGGTCGATTCACAATTCAATTACACTTTCAATTTATTTGTGGAATTTTACAAAATTTCCGCTGCAAAATGGTGAAATATTCACGTAACTTATCTTTCGACTACGTGCCGGCTCTGTCCATTGAACTTAACCTAACTTCAGGGTTGACCATTTTACAATTCAACCGGAATTCATTTCATTGAATAATTCCATTCAATTTTAATCAAATTACTCGAATTATTGTTTAAATTAATGAAATTATTTTAAATTCAGCAGAATTTCATGAAACTTTCTTCATCGTATTGAATTGAACACTGGGTACAGTCACTGTGGGAATTATTGAAACACTCGATTCAATTAACGAACGAATTCTAGTTTTGAAATATTTTTAACTAATATTTTAAGTAAAATAACCAATTCTGGGTGCACGTAACAGATTCTGTTAATTTGACATCGGTATTCTGGTGGCAAAAGTTCAAAAGTTCTGTTGAAAATCTGACAGATTTGGCTTCAAACAGGTTTCGAAACTGAAATTTGTTCCGACGTAACAGATTCGAATGTGACTTGTGCTCAGAATACCAACATAAGAGTTTTGTTACTGCTTTTTACGGCATTTGAGTATTTTGCGTTCTCGTACGGAGAAAAGTTGAAAAAATTTCAGAAAGTTTCTCTAACGAGCACTTCCCATCTGTAATGCTTTTTACTGTAAAAATTTCCTTTAAATTCCTTGAGGACATTTGTCACGTGTTATCCTTCTCAAAATGTCGCAAAAGTTGCAAATGTCACAAACAGCATTAGAATTACGAGATGGGCTCAAGGAGCAATAAATAAATCAAACGAGGATCTGCAAAACCCAACAACAGTGTTTTCACGCATCACGTCCATTTCAGATTTATGACAAAACTAGAAAGAAAAACTAGAAAAATAAAAATTGATAAATATTTATTACGTCATGTAGAAAATGAATTTTCCCCTCTTCAGTGAATCCCATTCTCCGATGAATGAAATTCATTTCCAAAAAGCGGAGAGACATACATTCTGTGTTTGATCTACATAAAATGAATTTTCCCCGTTTCTAAGGGTGAATTTCATTCTCCAGTGAATGAAATTCATTTTCTGCTTTACGACCATTCGGATTTTATATATCAAGATACAAACATGTGGATACATGTTTGATGTTGGATATTCAGTATATGAAAATAGGACAAACATGATTTTAAAAACAGGATTTATAAAACCTCACAACAGCATTTTGAATTTCTTCTGAACAGTTTGGAAGTTCTCCTCTCTTCTACGCGACAGTCTAGAGCTGCATCCAATTGAAAACTTCCGCAACAAAGAGAACTTGTCGAGTAACATGTTGCAAGCGACATGTGTGACTCTTTGATGGGTATTACATGTGCTATACCAAATTGATACTAAGTATAAATAAGTTGCACTTGTGTACACAGGTGCCTGTTAGACTGACAGGTACAATGATATAAAAAGAAGGTACTAACAGTCACGGAATCAGTTTCATTAAGCGTTTGAAGTTTCAAAAGTATCACAATGAAGTTGTTACTCTTACTCTCGATCCTGGCGATGGGGCTGTCTATTGCCATGGCGAAGAATTACACCTGGGGCACCCCAGGAGCAGATGATCAGTTGTTGGAGAAGCGCACTGTTTATAAGAACTTCAGTATCTCTGGTTCCATAAAAGAGGTTCTCCGTTTTCCACCGGTAAGGATATTTCACACTTTTTCAAACGTCACTTGAATGCTTTTTACAGAACCCCAACTACGATGTTCCAATTACTGCCATCGTAGTCATCGACAAAATCAACAATGGTGCCAATAGAAGGGTGATACTCACCAAAGGTGGTGTCGGAAGCATGTTTGTAGAGTTAGTTTTCTTCGCTGCAATTTATCGCACGTATGACTACGATGTCTATATCTATGGCAAGAAGATGTGAAGCTGCGTTAACACCAGTGATTGAGTTCCTCAGTTTTTGACCGTACAATAAACAGATACAATTCGTAACTTCATTTCTTATATATTCCTTTCCTTCAAAAAGCTCCCGCTCACTAGAACTTCATTCTCATGGAAAGAAAATTTCTATGACTCTGTGAGCGACATGTTTCACTTTATTACTATCGAAAAGGTGGAACTGCTATTCAAGCTAGTCAAAAATTGTGCGATGTATACGGAGAAGATGAAAATGGAAATTTGGATGTTGAATACACCACGTTCCATTTCAACTGCCAGACCAGTTGAGGCTGACGAAGATAAGCTAAAGACCCTGCTTGATGCTGACCGCCGAAAATCAACTAGAGAAATTGCAGAGAGATCGAAACTATCGAATTCGACGGTTCCTGAACTCTTGAAACGCCTTGCTGGACATATGGATTCCACATTTTCTCACTGAACAAAATTTGCTTCGTCGCATTAAGGTGCGCTTCCAATGCCAGCTTGGAGTGGAGTGTGTTGACGCTGACTCTGGCACTTGTTTCCAATGCCAGAGTGGATTGGTTTCACATCCACCTGGCGAGCATGATTTGAGTCGTTTTAAATTATCGAAATTGAAATATTTTTCCACGTAAAATAATCATATTTGAATTATCATACCTTTAATACATTAAAATGTAGTAGGACTGAATACTTTTTCCCATTTTTAACTAATTTTAGAACAAAACATATGGTAATTCGTCGCATATTTGGAACGATCTCGTCGCAGCCATCTGTTGGAATCGCTGCGAAAAACATCGTATTGCCACTCCAGCGTGAAAATAGAAATAGATCCTATTTTCAATCCACGCTGGGCCCAGATTACACGAAAGGCACATATAGCGGAGTGCGTGTGTGCGATACGAGCGCAACATGTGAGAAACTCCACTCCACTCCAAGCTGGCATTGGAAACGCGCCTTAAAATTTGAAAAACTGTCAAATGCATGTATTGGACATTTGACAGTTGTTAATTTGATTTTGAATTTGTTTGCATAAAGATATTTTGTTAAATTTTTAATAAAATAATTATTAGTAACTAATAAATTGTTGATTTTTTAAGATTTTTTTGAACATTTTATTAAATTTTTTATGTTTAGTTTATACTCCATATCGAAATTTGACATTTCTACTGCAAGTTACTGCGTTTCCGTTCCCGTATTATTTTCAGTTTTTCGCTTTGTGATAAAGTTGATTTTTACTGCATAAGTCCGGGAACAGACCTATAGACATTTCATTTTGAATATTTTTTAACATTTAGCCTCGCTTATTACTAAAACAGAAAAAATTTAATAAACTGTAGTCATTCTGTATAACCCTTCAGTTTGAGAGTTACTTGTATAACACTTCCGTATGAAAGTTACTACATTCCGACCAACCTTGAGAAATAACTTTGTTAGAACCTGAAAGTGACGTGATCGAAAGCAAGCAACGGAAAAGCTCTTATCAGTTCTTGGTAGGAAGTCGCCTGAGGCACTAGATTATGTCTTTGTAACCTTCATTCCTGAGCATTCGTTTGAACGCCTTCCGATTAACATCAATCTTGTATTGTGTCACGAGTAAAGTTAGATATTTCACACTGTCTCTGAAATGAACATTGAAATGATAGCTTCTGGATGTACATTTCCTGACTTGCAAAACTTTCGAAATGAACATTTGTACTGAAATGACTCGAATTAGCACACAGTCTTGAAGAATTCTGTTAAAAAAATGTCAAATCCGTGATTTCGAAATAAAAAATCTGTCGTTAATTTCTTAAAATTTCTTTATTCCTTTAAACACTAATCAAAGTCTGTCCGCAAGAACAACCAATCAACAACCAATTTAAAAGATTAAAAATTGAGAATAAATTTTATTCTAGAATTTCGAAGAGTTAAATGCAAAGCAAAGTTTGCTCGAAGAAAATATAAGAATTCCTGTAATAATCAAATTTGTCTACCTCGCAATAAAATTCAATTGACTTTCTTACTACTATTCGATCTGATTGCATTCATTTTTGGTATTAATTCTGTGAAAATGATCGTACCAATAAAAACTAATATTGTTCCAGTCCAATGTAATATTGTGAATGGATTTCGGAAATAAATTATTGAAAATACCAAAGAAACGAATTTTCTTAATGTTATAACTAAAGTAACAGTCAATGACGAGCACTCAGTTGTTAGGAGATAAACAGAACTGATGCAAATGTGTTGTGTTAAAACATTTCCCAGCAAGTATAACCACACAATGGGTATGGATACACCCAATATTGGAACTTCAATTTTTGGGCTAGCTGAAGCGATTTGCAGGTGTTGGGTTATGTTATTGTACAAGAGAAGGAAACCAGGTAGTGGTAATAAGTGCTAAAAGAGAATTTGATTAATTGAAATGAAAATATTCGCAAATTTTCAGTTACTCACTGTGTAAAATAACGATTCCCTGGGATGTTTACCATAGCGTTTGTAAAGCACTTCAGCATACAGTCCCATGCGGGCAGATACGAAAAGTGCTACAGTTAACAGAGCAATACCCACTGTCCACCAAAAGAAAACTGAAAATTTACTTTGTGCACCTTCTGATTCAGAGTGGATTGTTTGGGTGTTTTGCTGGGAAATAAATTAAATTACACAAAATTTCATCAACACAACAAATGACGGTACATACAACTTTGCTACCAGAAACAAACGTGCACAGCACTATACCGGATGTTATCATCACAACAGACAGATATTTCGATACTTCATATCTCTTATTGAGAATCAACATTCCCATTACCATGTTAGCAATTAGAGAACCCTGGAAATTGAATTGTAATTGAATTGAATTGAATTGAACAAATTCCGCCATCTTACCGCCCGAAATATCATGTGCAATGGCATTGGAATATTGAAATCAAATGCATAGTTGTTGCAAACATTTGCTATGAAAAACATTGCAACTAACACGGAGTAATCTTTGAGACCGATTTTCGGTTTTTGTGTTCCAAATTTCGAAGTGAATATGAAACCTTCAGCTGCTATGAAGAGGAATTGCAGAAATGTTATTAAATTACCAGCTCCTGGATCGTATCTGGAATGAAAATTAGGTTGAATTCGAGTTATAGTATGTATTTTCAAAGTGTTTTACTTCACTATCAATTCTAGAAACACTACATTGCTGCAGCATCCGATGAAAACGAAAAGTATTCCTGCTGTTGTTTTCACATCCATTTTAATTGTGCTTGAATCTGTAAAAATTCAAAATATTTATTCTTATGCTAAATTTAAATGCGAATTGTCAACGAATCACCTACAATCCTTATGTGACGAAGACAATTGTATCAAGCAAAGTGGACTTCTTATGTAAATAATAGAAACGTACGATGATAAATCAATTTTTATCACAACATTTAACACGAATGTAGTGTTATTATTGAATACATTCAAGCAAAATTGTTACTTTATTACTTTGATATCATTTCCAATTACATGAGACTGAGAGCATAAGGTCGGACATTAACATTCACGTTAAAATTCGTGTTAAATATAATGCTATTCATTTGTGAATATCACTCGAGATCATTTTGTATTCAAGGTCTTTGGATTGGCGACATCATTCAATTAATTACATAATAAAAGTTTGCCTAATGATATTACTATTCTCGGAATGATCATATAATTCTACGTCACGTTCAATTCCAAGCAACATGACACGAATTGACACCTGTCATATGTCAAAACAATACAATGTGACAAATGTTAGCATGTTGAACTAATAACGACAGGAAAGGAAAATTAGAGAATGAAATGGTGAAGCGAAATTCATTCAATGGTGTTTCTTCTGTTGATTCTCATGTCAAATTCTGTAAAAGATAAAAGCTAATACTAACAGGAAGGGTAATTCAACAGAATAATTGAAGCGAAATATTCCCATTTACTTGTCATACAGGGATGAAATTTTATATATTTTTACATCAATAAACCATAATTGTTATCTTCCTCTCGATTCTCTTTATTGATTCTTCAATCACGTCAAATTCAGTACAATTCAGTTTTATTCCTCAACGTAACAGCAGTTCTACTTATACAATCTAGATAACACTTTATCTAATCCAATTAATACTCGAACTCGAATTAGTAACCAGTAACATTTGGATCGTTTCCCAAATAAACGCACGGCGCTACTGTTTGCAAACTAGTTTGTGATCCCTGGAAACCGGTTTGTAATCAGTCACCAACGGACTGGCATGTCGAGTCGCTTGCGACAAAGCTTACAACTTTCTTTGGACATTCTGTAGAATGCTTCAAACTTAGCATATGAAATTTCTAATGAGTTTTGGATGAGTAGCTGCGAATGCGGATGATATGAATGTTCCTCGCTTGGCCTTTTCGATCTTTCCATTGTTATCAGCAAAAGAAGTTCATATCAATTTATTTCTCACTTGTTTAATTCAGAATTCACAACGTTTTAGCCGGTGCAAAAATACGCAGTGTACACTTCAAATGTCAAAATAACTCATTCACACCGTTGTGGAATCCGGACCCTGATTTGGATAGCGACATTACTCATATACAAAGACAGATATGGATTTGGGTCGTTCCTGTTGTTATTATTTCAAGGCGATTTTAACAATTTATTATGAACTCAAACCTTTGAAGATTGGTTGTAGTATGGACTTGAATCTTTAGTACTAGGATATATTTAAAAAACCGATAATGGAGGTTTTACGTCTGATCAGTTTAAAATTTAACCGAATTTTTTCTATGCGTCAAGATCGATGTGTCAAAGTTACAGAAGAAGTTTTTACGTAAGTAAGCTTATGATGATCATGCAATCTTCTAACGGATCAAAACAAGATTGATTTAGATAAAGTTAAATTTTAAGAAGAACAAAAGTCAACAGGAACATGACATTATATAAGACGTTTGGGCTTGGAATGGTAAAACTGTCAACAAAGAAACAAGCAGTCGTCAGCTGCAATTTTCAGCCTCTTCTCTTTGTGCGGATCCTCGTATACTTTATCTGTCTGGCTACTAAGTAAAGAACAAGTAATTTGACAGGAACTAACTGCATCACTTTGGCATCTGTCAAAAGCTAACGGTGTTAGATATGAAACTCTTTATGGAAAACTTCTTTTTTGTGCGGATCTTCGTATATGTTTTCTGTTTCTCTCTCTATTTCTTGGTAGTAAGAGAAAGTAGAGGTAGCTTAACAGATTTGGTCAACTCAAGAAGTCTGCTGTAAATTACAGAAGTAATAAGCAGTCGTCAGCTACAATCCTCGTATTTTTTATCTGTGTGGATAATAAGATAAGAACAAGTTGTTTAACAGGAACTAACTATGCTTCTGTCAAAAGCTAACGGTCTTAAAACGTCTTTTTTGTGCGGATCTTCGTATATGTTTTCTGTCTCTCTCTCTCCTTCTCTTGGTAGTAAGAGAAAAGTCTGCTGTCAATTGCAGAACTTGTCTGCATTTTGAACGAGACAAACATTTCCAAGGAAACTCATCGGCGCCACAGTGTCTAGCCACTTGAAGTGTGGAATGAATGTTGTCCATCAACATAATCACGTAGGATTAATGCATTTAAGTAACATTATACAAAAACATGTTGTTTTCCTATGAAATGTAACTTGATATTTTGTTTATTCATTAGCTCAGTTGACATCCTCTAACAATGTTGTCTAAGTGGAGTGTAGGACAAAGATATTGTATTGCACTTTTGGCAAAGTATCCAAATGTCAAAATTACAGAGATACCTGACGTCATGAAGTGTATTTGATTCAACTGTATAACATGTACTAGATATCTCCTCCATTCACGTGACTGGAACCATGTTGTCTACAATTATTCATCGTCTGCTGAAATCCCGACCATGAGAGGTGAGACGAACTAGTTTCATCTGACCAGAAGGATGAGACCGACTCATTGCCAATATGGGATTCATGTGGGTGTTGTTACCCTCTCTCAGATTGGGCAGTCAATTCGCAATATCTCCTTTACGTAATAAATCAATGAAGTTTTTCGTAATAAATAAACATTTGGAAGGAGATGCGCACAAGGGACAAGAGTTACACAGCTTCGACTATATAAAGAGATGAGGGTATCATGGAGGATCATTCAGTAAGGACGGGATTCTGTGACATAACCGTCATTTGACATTCTTCTTCAGTGAATTAACGTGAAGTTTATGTTTCAGAGTTATTAGCAGCAACCAAAAATGCATTTCCACAAAGTGTGCCTCACAGTACTGGTGGTAGTTTGTTCTGTCTTAAGTCTAGTGCACGGAAGGTATCTACCAACAAGAAGCTACAATGACAATTTGGAGAAACTGCGTGAATTGATGTTCCAGGTACAGTGTGAATTACGAATGGATAATTCTAATTTGATACAAATCAATTGACAGATACTTGAGTCGAGCAATGAGAATCAACCGGACACTCGTTCTGACACTGGATCCTACCAAAACTGGAACTTGTTGAACAACAGGAACTATGCTGACGTTCAACAGGCGTTGAAACCATTTCGAGGTGCTTCCAATAACTACAAAACGGATTATTTGAAGTTGTTGAGGAAGTACCCGAACGTAGACAACAATCTGGACGATTTGATACAGAATTTATATTAAGTTAATGATGTTGATAGCATGTAACTGTAGTAACGAAAACCTTTAATGGGTTACACCCGTTGGAATGCTTGTGAAAGTGATTAATTAAAATTATTTTCAATTTACACAGATAGTTTTGTGAAATGTTTTAATTTAAGCTAGTGGTTAAGTACTTTTGCTTTTTATAATTGTGATTACTCTTTTACCCGCTACCCTTTAGCCAGTCATTTTCGTTCGTAAGTCTGAATATGTCGAGTGACGTCTGTCACAAGATTCCTAACGACATGTTAGGATGTTGGTCTATTTTCTCTATTCGAAAATCTAACATGGACTCTTGAGAATGTGTCGAATTGCCTTGCTGTGGCAGATTTGCAGTTGTTTTCTATTTGTTTTTGAGGATTTGTCACATGCTAAATTCGAACATACTAGACTTGGTCTTGTTATTTGCTTGTATATGAGAAATTTATCTTATACATGGATATGAGCCGACCATTTTTTTATATGGAAATTTGACAACTCTGATGCTGGATTCATTTTGCGGCGAATTCTGTTCTCTCTCTGCCAAAGTTTTTATTGTCTCATTAATAACTGTGACGTTTTCCGGCGTTTGTTTCTCTTTTCTTGTCAATTGTGTTTAATTTGTTTTTCCATCTCTTGAAATGTTCCTTCAGTCTGTTTATGTAGTTTTGCAGATTGTTTGTAATGTTACATGCTAGCCTTGAAGTATAGATTTGACATATCATCAACTGACAGCGTCTTTTCAAAAGCCTTTCTCATCTTTCACTCACTGTATCTCTGCTGGGTGTTATCTGAAACATTAAAAATTTGTTTTATGTTTCTGAGATATTGTAGAAGGAAAAATTATTAAAAATTTTCTTTTATAGACATGACAGGTGTTTGGAAGGAATTCAATCATAAAAATTTTCTCCTCACTTTTAGGTAATGCTGTTAAGAATATTTACTATTAATTTAAACAAAATCAACTAATGTCATTTTGAGATATCTTGTTATATTACCATATATCTGGTTAATATTAATATTAATATCACTCAAGTATACTGTGGCTCCCTGCCGTATTTCGTTCTAAGTTTTGGATTAGTAAGAGTAACGTCAGTTTTTGTCTTTCTTCCTTTTGCTTGAGTGAATCCCATTCTCCGGTGAATGAAATTCATTTCCAGGAAGCGGAGAGAAATTCATTCTGTGTTTGATCACTTTGCTTTCAGAGAGTGAATCCCACATTCCGGTGAATGAAATTCATTTTCTGCTTCACGACCATTAGGATTTCATATATTAAGATGAACTGAAGCCTTTTACATAACCTTCAAAAAGAATTCAATGAAAACGCTTAATTTATTTTAACTTTAGTTATCGAATTCGTTCAATTTGTTCGTGTTTAATGCAAGCAATAATTTGCAAAGTTCATAAGGCTTTTCTTAACTTTTTACCTGCCAACACAAATTTATTGTTATGTGAAAGTTTGTTTTAATTTATTTTTAATTTAATGATATATATTTTAACGATCCATTCTCAGACGTTCAGACAAACAGGAAATCGCCCAGCAACGATTTTGAGAAACAATTCAACATCAATTTAAGAAATTCTCTTACTACCTACTATTCGCGTTTCATTGAGTGTAACTAATAAAATATTTTCAAAACTTTGATACTACAATAGTTGTTTTCGCAATATCTCTTAAGGGAATTCAAATTTAATAAGTTTAACCGGAAAACAAATGCACTGTACCGAACAGTTTCGAGTTAATTGATCCTAATAAAAACAGAGATTCAACGTTGCGAGACTTTTTATCATTTACACTTGTTTCACAGATTATGCAAAGAAATAAAAATTATGTGGAAATTTGTTTTTTATTTAAATTTTATGAAATTTTATGAAATTATCCCTCAGTGAATTTCCTGTACCCAATGTAACGTAATGTTTATTCAAGTGTCAAGTTGATTGTAATTTCACATAAAAGTTTCATGAAGAAAACAACATCAAAATTATGTAGTTTTTAAGTTAAAATTTGTTAAAATTTGTTAAAAACGAAAATTTCAATCATTGAAACAATTGAAGTGTTTCGAAACATTTAACATTTGACAAGTGAAATTGAACCAAGGTAAAATTGAATAAAATTAGCGATACACGTATCCTTGCATCTTGTATACGAAACAGTCGTTCCAAATAGCTATTAAAGCATTAAAATTTGTCATTGATTCAATGATTGAACGAATGTTAGGTTAATCTAATAGCAAACGTAATCGTTATTGTAATAAGCTAACATGAAATTCAGTGTTTATGAAAATGTTACAAAAGTAACAAGTACATAATGTTTGAAGATCATTTCAACATGATCGATAAATGAACATGGTGCAGAATGAATTTAAGAAATGAAATTAAATAAAATACAAAAGAAAATTGTAGAAAATTACAAAAAGCAACAAAAATAATTATAGTAGCAATGTTTATATTGTTATGTTATGTTATGTTATGTTATGATGATAGTAAAAGTAACTAAAAAATAAAAAAATTAAATAAAATTAGTCAATGGTAACTAGGAAAAACTTGTGTATTTGTTAAAGAAGAAAAACTTAAGAAAACAAAAGCCTAATGTATCATCATCACCATGATATGATGATGTGCCTGAAACCTATAGGTGAGTGCTAGCCTAGCTACAATAGGAAAAATTAGCCATTGTCATGGTTTTTCCACGGTTTGGGGGGCATCTTCAAGAAAATCGAAAAGTGAGAGTGGAAGTATATAAAGTCGATGTTAAGCGGTATTGTTGGATAGTACCATTAGAGATTAGATATAGAAAAAGTGTACAGATATTAACGTGTTTAACGTTTAAATCGAGCAAAATGAAATTATTTTTGGTACGTGCATTCAAGTGAATTTGTAGTGTTTTGATTGTTCCAGTGAATTTGTAGTGATTTATTTCTTTGTTGATGAAACATTTGAATTTAAATGCAACAAATGCAAAACGAATTACAAGTTTATTGGACGTTTTATTTGTTGTGATTGTAATATTGTGATTGAAATTAAATTAAATTATAATTAATATGTAATATTAAAGGATTATTTAACATTAACTTCAGGTTGTGTCACTAGCTGTTGTTGTAGCTGGACGTCCAGAACCGCCATCATCCTATCAATACAATCCACCTTCGCCAGTACCAAGTGACAGTTATGGTGCTCCGCCACCACAATATGGTCCACCACCGCAGGCTCCAGTCATTCACAAGCATGTTTATGTTCATGTTCCACCACCGGAACCGGAATACATTCAACCGAGGTAAGGAATTTCAAGAATTTTTCATGTAATATAATTAAATTTATTTAATTTCTAGAAAACCAATTGCTGTTCCACCACCGCAAAAACACTATAAGATCGTTTTCATAAAAGCACCATCACCTCCTGTTCCAACAGCTCCTGTCATACCGATTCAGCCCCAAAACGAGGAGAAAACTCTAGTTTATGTTCTA
Organism: Chrysops caecutiens; assembly: GCA_963971475.1. Taxonomy (NCBI): domain Eukaryota; kingdom Metazoa; phylum Arthropoda; class Insecta; order Diptera; family Tabanidae; genus Chrysops; species Chrysops caecutiens. The sequence goes on from OZ020567.1 coordinate 75,577,437, forward strand.
GTTAAGAAACCGGATGAACAACCTGATATTGTTATCCCAACAGCTGCTCCAACACAACCCAGTAAACCAGAAGTATATTTCATTCGTTACAAAACACAAGTAAGTACGATTGACATTTATGCGGGAAAACCTTCCAATTGTCACAACTAAAAATCATTCGTTAATTATTAAAAATTTTGTAACGTAAATTTATGTTTTAAGAAAGCAATTGAGGAAGTCGTTTCCGTCATAAATTGACGGTTTCCAAAGAAATTTTGTAAGAAAAACAATTACCAAAATCACATAATAACAAACGTATCATCATTATTTTGGATGACCCGAAGAAACGAAACATTTTCACTTTCAAAAGTATTACTTACTCAATAATAACATGAAAATAAGAAAAACGTGAAAGTGTGTAATTGAAAATAATATTTAAATTTGTGGAAAATGGAAAATTCATTCTTCCCATCATTGTTTTCAATTTCTACTTAATTTAAATACAATGAATTAATTATAATTTGCACTTATGTGTGAAATCATAGTAACATTTATATTAAAATTTTTAATTTCATTCAAAGATGCACGACAAATTTTCACGGTATTGTGATCGTGGATAATGAAAATGTTAAGGAAAATTTTTCGGAAAAATGAAATGAATTGAAATCATTGACAGTGACGAAATGTGATTTTCAACTTTCAATTACAGTAAATGTGTTGTTTCACAACATACTAATGCTTGTACATGAACATAATTACATAATTACATAACTATTCAATTTCATAAAGTTTCATTTCAATCCACAGAAACAGGAAACTGGTGGACCGTATCCCAACAGTATTGCTCCAGCGCCATCTGGCGACTATGGGGCGCCGTCACCATCTTTGCCTCAACCGCCCAGTACCGAATACGGAGTTCCTCATTGAGAAGTTCCAAAGATACTCGTATGCATATTATGTATGTGTTGTAATAGTTAATATCTTTATAATATTTGAATAAATTTAAATAATACATTAGTCTTATTATTACCAATAGTTAATGTTATTAAAAACAATTGACAATTTAACAACAGTCAACTAACTGCGAGTGAAAGACTTTGACAGCTTTGGAATCCCGTTCAACATGTTTCACAGCAGGACGATTCGCAGTTCTTCGGGAGCAAATCGGTTTTGAATTTATTTCATAGATCGCATACATACTTGCTGGAGAATCAACTACTCTGACTATCGATCTTCCACTTGTTCTGATAGTCGGTCCTCTTATTCAATGGTCTCATCTGTCAAAACAACTGTTTGATCAGTGAATGAACTTGTCAAATTAATGCGTGCCTTTGTATAACTGATTCATGACAATGGTCTCTCGGAGTTACAATTACAATGTTTTAGTCGTTTGGGAACCGTCATCCAGTGCAGATCAGTGTTCAAAAGACACTCTTGTAGTCTTGAATTCATTCAGTCTTTCTTCGCGCTTCCGTCAGTAACGTTGTTAGGTGTTCGACGCTACCATCAGAACTTTGTGATATATTTATAAAAGCACTTGCGGATAAACTAATAAAGGCTTTACAGTTTTATCAAATTAACCCTTTTATACTATTGAAGGAAAAATTTCATTGGATACATGCTCGGAATTTGACAGCTCCAGTCTGCACTGGACTGAAGTGACTTACGAGGATTCATTGATTTTCCATTCCTGTTAGTATTGTTTCAATGGATATATTACGATTCTGGCCACTTTAGTTGCTTTAAGGGTTTTCCGTTAAGAAGGTTATCAGATTTGTTTGTAACAGAATTCTTCCACTTCTGAGTTTGTAATCATATAAATTTAATGGGTCCCACTTCAGTTTTTATTTGGAATAATCCAACATGAGTTTACTCCAATAGTAACTTTATATTTCCAACTCTTTATTTAGTCTTTATTCTCATCAACAAGAGCATACAGTTTGAATAGAATTAGTTCACTACAGTATCGACGTCTTAATACTTCTGCAGGTTGCATACAAGTGAACTTAAACAAGGACCGAAGCGACGCGCTGTTATTATCAGGCTCGTTCAAACTGCAGTAACTGTTACACTGTTAACATCTACGCTGTTAAAATGACTACATTTCGAAATTTGTTTGAAACCTGTTAACAGAAAACCTGTTAAGTTTGAGTCGACGATCTGTGGGCATGTTACGGTAACAGATTTTTAACAGTGTAAGCATTAATTTTCAAATGGCATTCCCACTTCGAATTGCGAACTCTTCTTATAATCGACTTTATTCTCATATATTGTACAAAATTTGACAGCAGAACAATTAACGTCTTACTAGAACAGCAGCTAGTTTGAATTTGAAACTAAGACAAAGACCGAAGCGACGCGCTGATAAAAAGCGTCACCTCATGATCGCCAAAGCACACCAAAGAATAGTCACATGGCAGAGATGGAAGGGCTACAGTGAGTGTTACACTACGCTTTTATACCAAACGAATACAAGTGTCACAAAATGACTAGAATAGAATTCCGATTTTGACCGTAACAGTTTTACGAAATCCAACAGCAAAAGGCATGGAATGTCAAATTGACAGAATCTGTTACGTGCACCCAGAATTGCTGTGGCGACCCAGATATGTATATAGTAGGGAACATGGAAGATAGACTGATAGCTCAGTGGTCAAAGCCTCTGCTTGAAAAACGGAAGGTTGCGGGTTCGATTCCCGGTCACGAAGCATTCCACATTGGCCCGAACATGACCGCCATCTGTTGGTTGCACTTAAATAGACTTTCAACTATATTGAACCTGATTAATGAAAACTGCTGATTGAGTTTTCAAGTGTGGTAAGACCATTAAATTAATAGCGCAGGAATCGCTCTAAGTCACATCTATACTCTCAACATTCTTCACCCCCATTGCAACCCATAATCTTTGGTCCCATCTGTCAAAACGAATGCATTTCGTGGATGATATCAAACTTTTGTGTGTATATTTTGGTCCCTACTGTCAAACAGGAATATATTAGCAGTAGCATATATTGCTGTTACACGTTTTCTGATGGTTGTCCCTTCCTGTACTGTTAATTCAGTGGTACTAATCAAAGTTTGTACTTCGGAATAATTTTATATCCACTCACATAGAATATGTGCGTTAAAGTTAATTCAATGGTACCTACAAACATATTTTCTACATGACTTTAATTTGTTATAAATGAAAATTGTGTGAAAATTCCAATGACTGAACGCATCCAATTTGTGAAGTAACTGAACGTAGTTTCTCACCACATTGTGAACGTGTAACCTGACCACGACACGAGATTCTCACCACACAAGCTTGAAACACTGACAGACAGAATTGTCGTGGGTCGAGTTCTTTTCTTATTTTGATTGCTTCAAACAACATGGCTGAGGTACGTTAGCGGCATGAAAATCGTCGAAAATCCGTGAAAATAAACTGAATCGTAACGAATTACTGGAATATTGTGAAGAATTTACCATAGTACAATATTTCCAAAATGTTTTAACTAAAGATTTTTCAAATAAAATGCCGAGAAAATTGTATTTTTCCAATTTTTGTAAACAAATTTCCGACAATTCCAGACAGACGAAACCTTGAAGAAGAAACGCGCGTTCAGGAAGTTCACCTATCGCGGAGTTGATTTGGACCAACTATTGGACATGCCAAAGTAATTGTTGTTGAGATTGTATGAAATTCGAGGTTTAAATTAATATATTCTTGTGACAGTGACCAATTGGTGGAACTTATGCACAGCCGTGCACGAAGACGCTTCTCCCATGGACTGAAACGTAAACATTTGGCTCTCATTAACAAACTGCGCAAAGCGAAGAAGGAGGCACCTCCAAATGAGAAGCCTGCAATTGTCAAGACTCACCTTAGGAACATGATTGTTGTGCCGGAGATGGTTGGTTCGATAATTGGTATTTACAATGGGAAAGTTTTTGCACAGGTTAATCAGAATGATATACGTGATGTGGTATGAGATATTCATTTAACTACTTCCCAACAGGTGGAAATCAAACCCGAAATGATCGGACATTACTTAGGAGAATTCTCACTTACATACAAGCCAGTCAAGCACGGTAGACCCGGTATTGGTGCGACCCACAGTTCAAGATTTATTCCTTTGAAATAAGTAATGTAGTTCGGTGGTAATAAACAAGCATTTGTTACGTGTATCCTCGTGTGTTTGGTGTCTTGAATTCCATTACAATTTTCAGTTCTCCTGCACTTGCTAGAAATGACACTGGACATGGTTAGGTTAGGAATACATGTTGTGAATTTGTTACAATTCTGTCAGCTCCAGATGTTCTGGTGATGAGGTGGCAAATCCTAGTCACTTAGTTACATGACACATTATCTATCTATTCACTAGGTCTCAATGGGACGTGATTCATTTGCAATTTTCATAAATGTCAAGATCCAGATGGATTTGGGCTTATTATATGACTCGTTATGAGAGTAACACAAAGGAAGGGATATCATTGTTGATTATTACCAGATATTTGAGTAAATGAGGTGCCATGTCCGTGACTCAGATATTGCTTATAGTAGACTTGTAAAGCCAAGGATAAACAAATCAAACATGTTTTATTAGGGGATGAATATGTATTTGATTCAGAGGGAATTGCAAATAGACTAAATAGTTATTTCGTTAGCAGTGTTGCTGAAGTTGTGAGAATCATACACACCTAGTCAAAATGACTAAAAAATGGAAAAGAGATTCAGCATAGCAATAGGTAGTCTTAGCAACATTAGAATACACTTCCAATAGTAGGAAAGGTTATAGAAACAATAGTTGAATGAAACACTACTTGAGTACATTAAGGAGTACAAGCTTTTAACTGAGCATGAGTCAGGATTTGGGGAAAACAGTACTGAAACAGAGCTGAGGTATCATTCTAGTTCCCTCACTGGTGCCAGTTCGTGCCACGGTGTCGGCTCTCTCATTTAATTTTATTGTTTAGTATTGGTGTCTTCGCTCTAGCTCCTTCTAGTCTTCTAATTGCAAACATTTCTATTCTTGACGTTGCTGTGCTTATCTCCAGGTCAATACTGAATAAGGTGTTATATTGGCATCAGTAGTGGTGGTCATTATGCCATTCCCTGAACCTAGTTAACCAAGATTCTCTGAGGGATGTTTCTCTCCGTAGTCCAGGCCCTGTTACATTCAAGTGAGCAGATTTTGCGATGTAGAAAGGTCACTACTCGGCTAAGGGTCTACCGACAGAGACGGTCCTCCACTGTTCTTATAAGTTTCCCAAGCAAAAAAAGAGGAGAGGATGGAGTAAGGTTGGATAATGTGTGTTAGCCGGATTAGATATGTGTTGTGTCGTGGGAAGGTTATGTTGTATTTGGATTATTTATTGTTTCACAATTCATTCAATTCAGTTATCACAACATAATGTCAATTGTATCGTCTTCACACTTATGGCGTCATCCATCTTAACGTGGCGTGGTCATCTGAATCGTCTGCTGTCATCATGTATTATTCGTCTGGTGTGGCGTGATCGACTGACTGCCTCGGTTTTGGTGTGGCGTGGATTGGTGATTGACCAGGGCTGCCATGCTGATGTTTATGATAATTCAATCCATATTCACTACTTATGTTCTTGCTATCAATGCGATTTTCGAGTCTGCAATTATTTTTGTGAGATTGAAGCCGATGTGAAGCACTGTTAATTTCAGTACATGCTAGGTTGATATGCTTATTCCACCTAGGGGATTTACTGAAGTGTCGTATCTTTGATTAGCTTTATTGAACAACAATTTTAATATATAAAATCCTAATGGTCGTGAAGCAGAAAATGAGTTTCATTCACCGGAATATGGGATTCACTCTCTGAAAGCAAAGTGATCAAACACAGAATGAATTTCTCTCCGCTTCCTGGAAATGAATTTCATTCATCGGAGAATGGGATTCAAGTGTAGTGAAGGTATCGCAGTTTCTCGGGATCTTCATATGTGGTGTAGGGTTTATTCCAAAAATCTCTTTCCATGTGGTATTTTCTCTTCCTACTAGCATGTAGGATCTCTCCACTGTTTTGATTGGTCCTAACATAAAGTTTTGATTGTTATGTTGGCTTCCTTCAGACAGTTGGTTGTAGTGGTTATGATTCTATTGTTCATGAAGCTTATAATCAGTTTACAAGATTCATTTTCTCATTTGGTTAATCATCTCGAAGAGCCAGCGATCTTTCTAAAGATCCAAAGATAAAACCATGTCATGTTCCCTTCCTGACAACTATCCTGAAAATTCATCATCTACAGTGGTGTGCCATATTATTAGACCCATTTGAAAAAATCACGTTTTCAATTCGAAGCTTCCCAATTGCTGTATTTTCCCTTACAAGTGCATATAACTAATAAACTTACTCTCTGGCAATGAAACGGAACACAATTTCTTTCTGTGATAACATTTGTTGATAATTTCACAGGTGGTGTGATTTTGAAAAAAACTCAATACTTTTGGCAACAGTAAAAGCCTTGATAAGTCCTAGCATGGTGCTTTGCAACTGTGTATGTTAAAAATATCACGATCACGCAAACAAAATAATGTTATTGGGGACAAGGTTGAAAATAAAATGTTTGTCCACAAACAGCTGCACACATTTCCAAGGTAAGAGTCCATGAAACACAACAAAAAAGAAAAACGTAAAAATGTAGACGTCGAACAGGAGAAAACTTTCTCTCAAAATTCATTTGACGACGGTGGGTCTAATAATATGACAAACCACTGTACATTGAACAGCAATGATTCCGTTTCAGGCTGGAATCCATGAATTTCAACCAGTAACGAGTCTTCTATTAGTTCTCCGATCCTGTTTGCCAAGCTACCCTCTAGTTCGACTAAAACATTCTCAAAGCGATAACCACTTAGGACATTCCGAGTCTGATGAGCTGTGCTCCTTGGTATTGCAGTCAACACAGGCCATTCCGATGCAAGTGTGACCATCTGAGATGCCAAGATTTGGCAGTATTTCGCTGTATGTCCTAATTTTTGACAGGCTCTGCACTTCCTCGAGTAAGGGATGTAAGCTCGTACTTCAACCTTCCTGAAACCTACATTAACCTTTTCTGGTGGTTCAATTTGGTTAAATGTGATCACTAAGCCATAAGGTCTGGGTGATAGCTTGGAGAAGTTTTCTAGATGAGGAATTTGTGCAACAAATTCATATAAATGTGAAGTGAAGTTTGTAAAAGTTTGTAATCTCTGTATCCAGTGCAAATCCGGGCTGTTCTTTTGCTTCTTTGGATTTGCACTCTATAACGATTACCAAAAGAATACGTCTTGTATGTAATCTCTCGAGGCCTTACTTTTTATTTGTCAATCTTCTGTTTGAGAGTCCTTTACCACAAGTACCAAGTCAGTTTCGCAATCAATTCTTTGTAATCTAACTCAAGAATTACTCCAGTTTGAACCTGCTTAGATTAATCATTATTTTGCCTTCGGTTGAACTATGTGTGGGCAAGTTGCACAACCATTTTGATGGTTGGAAGTTGAGTTGGGATGAAATCAAAAATTTTTGATTTTCAGTGGTTGGAGTCAATGGTTTGCCAACATCTTGTACCGTGTATTGGTGTGTTAGCAGACTTTCTGTCAAAATTAGTGTAATTTCTAGTAAAACTTCGAATTAATAAGAATTAATTTCATAAAAGTTATTGAAAGTGGTAAAAAATGGTATTGTAATAGTGAATAACGAAATGTGGAGGAATTTCATTCAAGAGGACCTGCACAGAAGCCTTACAACAAGGTTTTAATACTGTCGAACCTGGATAACTGAGAACTCGGTAAGCGAGAAAACTCTTTAAGTGAGAGTAATTGCCTGGCTCCACCATTATTCATCTCTATAAGCTGGAAACTCGGGTTAGTGAGAAACCTCCATAACTGTCACTTATCTAGGTTTGTCTGTATTTAGAGAAGATTAAGAATGAGAAATTCGTTTGTGGTTCTATTCCATTTTCGAACAATTTGTTCAGTTGATTGCTCGAATTTCTCCATGATATCTAAAGAAAGGATAACCAAGTTGGTATTGTATCGTGTATGAACTGAATTAGAAACTTCTCTTTGTATGGAAAGATCTTTATCCTTAAAGGATGCCATGGACCAATTCTTTGTAATCTTACTCAAGAAGTAGGTACTCCAGTTTCCAAGTACTCCTGTTTTTCCAAAGGAATCGTTGAAAATTGAATTCAACCACAGACAATCATTCAACTCGAATTGTTCAAATGTCTTGGACACGCGAAGAACAGTTGAAAGGTTTTCCGTGCGAAACAAAACATTTGATTGTAAATTCTACTTCTAACTGATTGCATAACCTGTGGCACCGAATTATACGATCTCACCATGTTACGATCAAAACCAGTGATCGTATTCCCTTGTCCCATACATTTTGTATAATTTATATTTTGTTGATCAACAAAACAAGTCAATAAGATAACGATTTGAACTTTTGCAACGCTACATTACGTTATCATATCAATAATATTTTATTCCGCATTGATTTTGTCATCAGAGCAAACAAAGTAAAACATAAAACAAGTTGGGTTACGTCGAAAACATGAAAAACAACACATGAATGTCGTCATGCGGACGTAGATGAGCATGAGTTTTGAAAATTCCCATCAACATCATGTTTATTTACATCGATCGGTTTGCGTTTCGTTTCGTTTGGTATTGGTACATTCCCTTGCCCACAGTTCGAATGTGGTTATTGCTGTGTGTATTCGAGTTGTATATCCTGGAAAAGAGACAAGTGCATTTTGTGTAGACACGTTTTTGTTGAATATGCAAAATAAAATAACTTCAGAATCAACCAGATTCGGATTTCAACCAGAACCAGAGTAAACAATCACTGGACCAGCGAATGATGAATGCCATGGAAGGGAATAACAACGAACCCACGTCGCCCTGTGAATGGTGAATACAGAGGAATGGTAGTTCAGTTTCAGCAAAATCATGTTTTTGACATGCTATGCATCTCGTTCTAACAACAACGAACATATTGCAAGATCACTTCGTTTTCACTTGGATCATAAATAATAATCTTTTCGAGTTCCTTCTCCAATTCCATCGTCTCCATCCCCCGTTCCATGCATTCGTATTGTTCGCTTCGCCATTACATTACAACTTGCGATCATGTTTGTTCTTGTCCCGACTACAGACAGAGTGCGAGTTGTTGATCTTGCTTTGCGTTTTGGTTTTGTTGAACAAAAAGACAAATTTTGATGAATAAATAAAGGGAAAGAGAGGGAATGCGATTCGAATGAAACGAATGCAACAAGTATGATGTGTATGGCACGTGATTGAAATAAGTTTTGCCTCAAACCTCGTGTTGTTTTCAACACAACCAAAATGCAAAACAACAAGGAATGGCAGAGAAACAAGAAACATTCAGCAAAATCCGGGTATTCAATGGAAATTGAAATTGAAATTGAAATGGTAATGGTAATGGTAATGGTAATGGGCTTGCGCAAACACATAACAAACCACGCAAACTTTTAATTCCGGAATAAATCAAGTTTGATTTTCATGTATTTCTCAACTTTATATAAATAAAAGACTCAAATTCAAGTTTGAAGTTGTTTTAATCAGCTGACAAAACTTGTCTCTCACATATGTACACTATACATGAATGTTTCGTGTTGTATTGTATTGTGGAGATGAAATGGCGGAAAATGATGAAAACGACGCACATGATCGCATATCTATACTGGATACTGATTGCTGAACAACAATTATTGATCAAATATCAATTCATTCGAATACATCACCTTATGATGTATATAAACATTATTACGTTCGATTCAAATGAAGCGAAACAAAGTTGTGGTTGTGATCTGTTGATTTGTATTGCATTGCACGAGACGACAGTGTGTGTGATCGAGTGACGAAAGCCGTGCGTGAAACAAACGCAATGGTGTATGAGCGAAAGGCTTACATTCTGCTAGCGTTCACATCCGACTGACAGTATTGAACCGAGTGGCGTTGAGGGCGCGTCGTTTGAAAATTTTTCATTTTTTCTCAAGTTGTTTGCTCTGCCGAGATTTTTTATTTTTAATATTTTTTTAACTTACGTTTTTCGGCTTTGAAATTGTGAACGAAATAAGTAAACAAGGAAGAAGTTCTTGACGTTTTTTTTTATTGAGTTTTTAAAAATATTTTTTTTTTCAACAAAATCAATTTGTACGTATTAAAAATTATTTTTTTTAAATTTTCAAATTTTCAAATTTTCAACAAAGTGTGAAACGAAGAGATGTGATTGATTTGAGTTTTTAAATTTTTATTATTTACCAAAAACTGTGTGTTTTTTAAACAAAAAAAGTGTTTTTAAGCAACTTCACTCAGTTCCTGCTTGAGGTTTGAACAAAATTTATTATTTTCAACAATTCAACGTATCTCGACTGTTGAATTGTCATCTTGTCATCTTGTTCTAAGAAAAACATTACAATTGTACAAAACGTACGTGCACATTGTGTGTGGAATAATAATAACAAATGCAACAAGCCGCTGTAACTAGAAACAATTCCTTTTCCTTCATGTCGCTTCAGCAATCAACGCTGCGCTGTGTTAACACACAATTAAACTTTCACTGCGGCACAGCGACACATGTGTTGTACATTCGTTCGTACGTAACTCTTTGTATCGTAATTTCCATCTAATCAAGCGAAGCATGCGTTTCAGTCCGTTCCGTGCCGTTCCCTTCCTTCACTTCACTTCACTTTGTTGTTTGTCACTTTTCACATATCACCCACTGAATGGTGAAGGAAGGAACGAGAAAACAAATTGCCGCCATCATGACACCATCAACACGAACGTTGTTGCAAGTGTTTTTCTTTTTCGTTTAAGAAGGAAAAAAAATCAAATTAAATTTTTATACAACAAAAAAAATTATATGTTTTATGACAAAAAAAACAAATGAATGTTTTTCAATGCAAAGAAAAGAGAAGGCATTCAACTTGAACCAACAGGTTCAACTGCTGCTGCTGCTTGTTGCGGGAGACTTGAATTTTGCTTTCCTGTATTCATATTCATATTCGTATTCATGTTCATGTTCGTGTTCGTGTTCGAACTGGATTTGATGGTGACTTAATCTCAGGGCGGTGATGGTGATGGTTTTGTTTGATTGCCTCCACTTAACACGAACTTTTAACAACAAAAGCAACAATACGATGTCGAACATTTTACGTGTTCGTGTGTTTTTCTTCTTGACAAAGAAGCAGAAGAAGAAGAAGAAGAGTGTTACGAAACAACATTTCTTTTCTGTGTTTTCTCATACAAAAAATGAAATTTTTTACTTAACTTCAACTAATGTTGAAAATGAAAGTGAAATCACACAAATTGAAATTGAAATTGAAATTGAAAATGAAAATTGAAAAATTGAATTTTAAATCTAAAACACTGCGGAAGTGTTGTACGTTTTTCCTCATTTTCAACATTTTCAACATTTCCACGTTTTTGCGTTTTTGCGTTTTACGCTTTTCAACATTTCCAGTTTCTGTTTCAATTTCAACAGGAAATGATTTTTATTATTTATATTTTCCATTCTTGAAACGGAAGTACATTTTTTGACGTTTTCATGTTTTCATGTTTTCATGTTTTACTCCTTTCTGACATTTGCGGTTTTGATTTTGTTTTGTTTTGTTGTTCTTGTTGCTGGTGGACGGCCTCCAAAGAGTTGCTCCTCCTTGAATTAGTTCATTTGTCTGATTCTGATTCTGATTCAACACAAAAGTTGAATTGTTGATTGAACAATTTTGGATAACTGAAAGAGATTCAACAACTCGTATCAACATCATTTTGACACTCGACCTTTGACGCATTGATAACAACAAACAATGTGAAACATGTGTACCAACATTTTGGTTCTTGCTCGTCGCCATCTTATGAAAAATGTTTCTAATCAAAAAATTGAATTCTTCATGTTGAATAATTTTTCATTTTCAAAACAACTTCAACGACCACCACTTCTTCCGTCTGCCTCGCACCCTCTTGTATTCAATTCAATTTCAATTCGTCTCGTCTCTTCTGTTCTGTTCTGTTCTATTCTGTTCAACAAGTGATTTGTTTTTTACCATTTGCGTATATTCTTCATTTCATTCCATTTGGTTTTTTATTCGTTTGTTTGTCCGATTCCGTGAAACAAGATTCTTATTCACACACACACATGTTTCTCGACTTGTTTGCGGACAGGACAGGAACAACAAAACAATAACAAAAATAATATTAAAAAATAACCAGAAACGAGATAAACAAACAGAACAGAACAGAACAGACGAACACGAGTTATTTGAAATTCGGTCCGTTGTCCGTAATGTACGAAACAAAAACCATGTGGAAAGGGATGGAATGCGAACATGAGTGACTTTGACGACGATATGATATTATGGTGATAAGGCTGAAATGAGCAGAATTTGAAATTTGATTCTTTGAGAATCTTATCTGAAGATTGAAAACTCGTTATTTTCCATGTAACCCACCATGACCCTAAAACCGTCACTAGCTAGGGGGTGGTTCATTTTTTTTTGTTCTTCTTCTTTTAACGACAGTTCACATTAATCCTGAAATCTAGAAATCCCGAAATCCCGAAATCTTGTAATCATGTGATCGTGGGAACAAAGATGGCGGTTATTATTATTAATGTTGGCCTTTCACTTTCCACAATTCGATAATTCGTTAATTCGTTCCACATTTTTTCTTATCAACTTGATGAAATTTTTTCCCCATTTCCTTATCAAAGATCAATGTGTGAAGAAATAGAAATAAAAAAATATTTCTTATCTTGTTGACTCTGTCAAGTATTAGACATACTTTATCTGTGTGGCTGCAAATGAAAATATAATTTTTTAAAAAAATTCCATTTCATTTGATTTGTCCAATGCATAATGCGTATCACTTTGACACTAAACACACAAACAAGCAAACAAACAAACAAACAAACAAACACGTGAATAAAACACATTCAACATTCAAAATGGCGTCATCGTTTTTCCAGATTATTCCCATTCCTCCGCACCGTATATCGTATGTATGAATTGTGAGTGTATGCCTTGCTGTTTTTGTATCTTTGGTCGTTCGGTTGTTTGGTTGTTTGGTGTGCGCGCAGTTAACGCACACAAAACGATCGTGTTTTTTTCCCGATCGTGAATAATTTCCAAACAAACTCCGTGTGTACGTGATGAATTGTGAATTTTTTCGAAAAATATAAAATCGGTCAATTTGATTACATCAATCAGAACAATTAAGTTCCATCAAAACGAACGACAGAAGAATGAATATGTGTAGTAGAAAGAAGGAACCCGTTCTGTTTCGTTACAATTCAAAATCAAAATTCTAAATTCACTTTGCCGTTCTCGTTCGATTCGGTTCAACTTCAAGGTCATGAAAGGGAAATTCAAATTTTTTCGTTCAAGATGAAATTTTTAATCAAATAATTAACACTAAGTTTGCTATTAAGTCGGAAATGAATTTCGATTCCTCCTCTACTGCTATTAATTCTGCTTGATTTCGTAAAAAGAAGAAAGTAAAAGTTTTTTCACTTTTCATACATTTCTTTTCTTGTATTTTCCACCTTTCCTTACATGACCATGATCATGATGGCGATGATCGCGATGATGATGATGAAGTAAAAGAAGAAAGTGAGAGTTATTAATTTCTGTAATAAATTAACAAACTTCAGTTTTATACATAACACACCGAGTTTTGTATATAATAAAAACAATCTGTTTATGGAATTCAACTGAACTCCCACAACAGTTGAAGTTGAAATTGAAATTGAAATTGAAGTTTTGTTAGTTGATTGATCAACAACGCGAACAACACCGTGACAAGGTAGAGAAATTTGATTTTTGCAAGAGAAATTTATCACTAACTCTGGTGTGCTGTGGAAATGATATTACACAATCGAATTTTATTTAACATTTTTAAGACATTTTCAAATTGAAAATTATTCAACAAAATTTCAAATCGAAGGGAATTTCATTCGGGTTCAATGTGTTTTGTGTTTTGTGTTTTGTGTTTCAATTTCAATTTCAACGGAATTGAATTGATAAATCCTCACAATTGTTTGTAACCGTTCAACAGCATTTTTGTTTTTTTCGGTAATTTCAATTCAATTTAATAAAATTCAAATTTTCGTAATAATCACGTGTTGAATTTCACGAAAAAATATGGAAAAAATATTCAGTATTTCGAAATAATATCACGAAATCAATCGAAAATCATTTGTTACGTTATCGTGTTGCGTTATGAATACGAAAAGACATAGATGTGTGTTCAAAATCGAATTGAAACACACAAAATGTTTCATTGCTCATTAGATAATAAAACTGTTGGTTATTTTGTTATTAAATGACAGTTTAACACCTGAATATACAATATCCAGGGCGTTCGTTTTGAGTTTTTCGATGTCATAATTGCATGTTGTGTGACACTTTCACTTTTATTCAAATATTCAATTCTGATTCTATAATAATTAATTTTATACAGCCCCTAGGTAGGTATAACATTTCAGGACTTGACTTTATTCATTCCTCCACATATCGGAATTATTTTTGCAACAGTATTGTACAGAGTTTATTGTTTATTGTGATTCTGCTTCGGCTTCGAGTGAAAATGTAAATATACCTACACACAGGCACACATCGAACCGGATGCATTTTACTTCCGTCGCGTCGTTTCGAAAATGTTTGTTGTTACAAAATTTTATCACTTTTCAATTATATAACTTCCTTTCATCTTGGCTTTCTCTTGTGTATGTTCGTAACAGAAAACAGAAAAAACATAAAAACGTCGAAATAAAATTCAAAATTTTAAATCACATCTCTTGCGGTGAAGTATTATTGTAAATGAAATTTTCATGTAAATAATAAATAATAACATAATCAACTAATAACTTGTATATATTGTAATTAATTATTAATTGAATTCTTTCTCTAACATTTATTATAGACGCTTCGTACGTAGAAAAAGTCTTCCGTGATTTCTGAATAATCTTTGCCTGAAAACAAAAATATATAATAATAAAATAAAAACTACATTTTGGAAAAGAGAAGGAAATCAGCAATTGAAGAACTTACCTACTATTATTATTATATATTTTTATTTTTGTGTGGATATTTTGCTTAGGAAAAATGTCTACGGTTCTAATGCATGCAACGTCAGTGTACGAGATTGGTGAATATATACTTAAGGTGAGTGTTACTTCAGATTTTTATTCATAATTAAAATTAACATTCAATTCAACCCTCGAAAATAGTGGTGCGAAATCGAATTCTGCTGGTTCTGTCACATGTGTACCAAACAAACAAATAACAATATCCACCATCATATCCTCCTGACTTATGGTACATGCACGAATGGCGTGGTATCGCATGGTTCACGAAACATTTGAACGGTTATCGTAATTTCAGCGCGTAACGTCATTCTCATTAAGTAATTATTAAGGAATGGCTTTTATCAAATCCATAAATGCGGGTATTTTTATGAATTCCTTGTATTTTGAGGGTTGCATTTTCGAACAGCACCACTCACAGTCGAATTCGAAAAGGGTACGAATGTGTAGTTTTGTTTTCGAGGGTCCACAAACATATGAGGGCTAACGTTTGATCAATTGAATTGAATTAGTTTTTTTTAAGGAAAATTGAAAGTATGAGAGCGGAAATAATTTTTATTCAATTTCTCTGTGACCGCACTCGATCATTTTCAATTTTTATTATTAACATTTTTAAATAAGCTAAAACATTTGTATGGTTTTTTTCGTGTTATGGTGAACAAATGTTTACCAAAAAGACCCTTTTTTTTGTGTTGCCTCACATTCCTTCATCCCTTTACCTGTTTCGGACTGCAACAGAAAACCTGTTTTAGGTAAAATAATGAAATTTTTGACAAAAAAATTGAAAAAATCATTACAAATGTTTTATTTGACTATTAATATTTTCAATTTTTTCATTATTTTATTACAAGAAATTGAAATTGAATTCGAAGAAGAAAACTGCATTTTTTCCCTCCACTTGACTTGACACTGACATGAGACATGACATGTTATGTTGAGAAAAAGAAATGAAATGAAATGAGAAACATGTGGATTGCAGTTGTAACGATTGGTTGCAATGAATATGTTTTGTAGGGATTGCAGCAGCAGAAACGGTTGAGACTGAGAGTGTGCAACACACGTTTTCTCGTTAATTTCCAAGTGAATTTAAAAGGAAATTTTTGTTGAAGTTTATCTAAATCCATACATGAATCCCGATATGTTATCGTCAAGTGTCTGGTATTAATAATAATATTCGATTTCATCTGAATTTTATCGCAAGTTTTTCTTGAGAATTTTATGAGTTTCCAACTTATCACAATGTTCTTATCTTCAACAATGTGTTTACTCGAACAAGAGGTGGTAATATTATTTACAATTCGTTTATATTTTGTGTAAACAGAGTCAAAGTTTTTATTACTGATAAACTCTGTTAAAATTTTTTCAACGAAATTTTCATATTTAAATTTTCAGAATCAATTAACAACAACATCTCGTACTCCAGTACACGTGCAACCGACACAGCCACAAGTACAATTACAACAAAATGGAATTGTTGTTACGTCAAATGCAACAATGACAACAGCAACAAGCCAATTACAAACACAATCAACAACATCAACAACAACACCAGCAACATCAACATCAACATCATCATCATCATTGTCGTCATCATCATCACAACCAGTAGTAGTGATATCGTCTTCAACAAATTCTGGTGCTGAAATCAATGGATATGGAAATGATGCTAATGGTAACCTGGTTGCTAACAACACCACCACTAGTGATGGTATCGAACAACAACAGCAACAAAACAATTGTAAAACATTTGATAATTTCTCTGCAACAAATTACAATGATACAAATTTGAATAATATTATAAATAATAATAACAATAATAATAATAATACTGCCGCCATAATTATTGGTAATAAAGTTAACAATGAAATCATTCAAAATTTTGTAACTGATGCTATCAAAACAATATCATCTCCGATTGCTGGTGCTAATAACAATAAAACATTATCAGCAACATCCAAACAACAACAATATAAGATAATGACAGCAAATCAATATAATGCAACATTACGTCCACAACAACAACAACAACAGCAACATAACAATGATAATAATCATCATATGATAGCAGTACAACCAACAATTCAAGATCATAACAATGTTATACAAATAAAACAGCAACAACAGCAGCAGCAACATAAACAGCAGCAACAAAAGGATAAACAACAAACGTTTGTTCACAGTGTCCTTAGTAGGACTGTATCGAATCCACCGCCACAATCAACAAATCCGCAAATTGTCAATTTGATGAATACGTTAATTGAAAATTTAGGAGGACATCGTAAGTTAGAAAGGACTCAATCCGAGCCATTGCCACAAGTGAATGCATCAAGGTAAAATGTTTAGCTACAAAATGAAATTTCATTTTTAAACAAAATTATTTTCTAGATACAAAACGGAATTATGTCGTCCATTCGAAGAAGCTGGTGTATGCAAATATGGTGATAAATGTCAATTTGCTCATGGAATGCTTGAATTGAGAAATTTGCAAAGACATCCAAAGTATAAAACAGAATTTTGTCGTACATTTCATAGTATTGGCTTTTGTCCTTACGGGCCAAGATGTCATTTTGTTCATAATGTTGATGAAGCACGTAATTCACAGAATGTTGCATTGAATGTTGCTTACAATAAAATCCAACAACAACCACCGCATCATCATCATGCTAATCATTTGAATGGTGTTGCAACAGTAGGACATCATATTAATCAAATTCAACAACAGCAACAACAGTCGATTGCTCTAAGTCCACCGTTGAGTATGTCAACTGGTTCTGATCGTGCCTCACCCAGTGGTTCTTTATCATTGAGTCCAACAAATTCAATGGCATGTTTTCCATTTACTGATCAAATGAGTCCAGCTAGTTCAGTATTTGCGCAAACATTTAATTTCAACAGTCCACCAGAGAGTTCATGTGGTGATATGTCACCAATAACAACACCATCTCCACCACCACCACAACAGTCAGTTCCATTGCAATCCCAATCAATTTCAATTTCATCTTCATCCCCAACGTCATCATTATCATCATCATTGTCATCATCATCATCTTCTTCATCTTCTTCTTCTTCTTCTATACCACCATCATGTATCCCAGCAGCAACAATTGTCAAGAAGAACTTGCAACAAAAACATTGTTTACAATCATTCCACCATCATCAGCAACAACATCAACAACAACAACAGCATCATCATCAGCAACAATCGCAGAAAAGTCAAATTCTTGCTGCGAATTTCTTGAATTGCACCAATAACCCAATGAATATTGCTCTGTAATTCACATTAATAACATTTCCTTTTTATCAATTTTATATTCTATTATCATATTACATTATTTTATATATTGTCAACGACATAAAACTTAAATAATTTTAAGAAACAACAACGACAAGCAAGCAAGCAAGCAACAAACATTCCTCATTTTTATTATGAATCCCAAAATGCAAAATCAAAATTGGAGAAATTTTACTAATACTATATCTACTTACTTGCTGCTTTTTAATTGAAAAAGAAAATGAAATAATTACAATAATGTGTACAAAACAAAATTTCTAATTTTCAATTACTTATACTTCCTTCTTACTATTTTAATTATAATAATATTAATTTCTATATATATTTTTAGTTTTTATTTTTATACATATAAAACACACATGATAATGAAGAAGAAACGTTTTATATTTTTATAATCAAAGTTAATCAAGTAAACATGTCTTCCGTATGTAGTCTTCCATGAAACGAAAGTAAAACAAACAAAATAAAATAAAATAATTTAATATTATTTATATATTTTATATAATGTATTTAATATAATTATATTAACATTCGTAAAATTCGTTCGTTTCAATCGACGTTTCAATTGACACATGGCCGCACTTGATAAAATTGCAATAAAATTCAATTTTAAATTATAGTTATTTAAAGTAATATATTATTAAATTAAATACGATTACTATATTCTTTTTCATATATATTTCAAGACACAGCAATAATTTATTATTTTTCATTTAATAATTTTTTTTTTTTTGTTATTTTCAAAATCAAAACACGCACACACGAACACAAACAATTTTTTTAATTTATTATTTAATATTTTCTATTTAAAATTAAAACGAGCCATACTACATACAATTTTATATACTGATCGTACTGCTGAAAAAATGAATGATCGTGTCTTTGCGAGAAGCATAAATAAAAATAAATTTAATAATTATTGTGATATCCTGGAAAAATCTCAGATATAATAAAATACACACACACACACACACACACACATAAATATATATTTATATAAATTATACTATATAAAAATGAAAAATGGCTGCGGGCCTTTGTTTGTACGTGAGTTTGTGTCCAAGTGATTGATTTTCATGAATAATTCTTGAATAGAAATTCAAATTAAATTATCGTATTTATTACTTAATTAAATTAAATTAAATTAAAGATTATGAATTTTCTTAATTATTAATAATCACGTTTAAATTATTTAAATTATATAAATGTAATTATTATTATTATTATATTTCATCAAAATTTTTTCATATAATACACTATTTAATTTGACAAATGAAATGATGTTGAACACAATCGGTTACCAAAAACAAATGAATAATTAATTAATATTTTTATCACAACAACAACACTAAAACATTAAATAAAATAAAACTACTAAAAATCGCTTGCACATGAATTATGCAATTCCTCAGGAACAATTTTTTAATTGTATTCGCGTTCTGAAATGAAATGAAGATTATAAAGTAAACAATTAAAAAATATATACAAAAAAAAAAAATTAAAAAAAATTAATTTAAAAATGTCAAAAAAAACACATATATATATAATTAAATTAAATTAAATTAAATTAAATTAAAAATTTCTTACGAAAACATTTTTATAAGCATTTATGTACTGAATGAAATTTTGTTTTTATTTATTTAATTTATCATCTATTTTCCGGTAAAGCTTTCTACTCCCCACACAAACACGAAAACATTTATTTAACTTTTAATCAAACCAATAAGCTCATTCATTCGAAACACTTGTAAGTTAATAACTATAATAACAACCGATATTCTACTATGATTTACAACAATCTATTAAATATTTTCAAATTTTCTCTACTAATCCAATTAATTCATATGCATACATCTATTATTAACCTGTGACGTAACTATTTAAGCTAATATCCACTACAATATCATGAATGATGTGGGCAATTTATTACATATTTATACATCTACACAAAACCATTATATAATAATATTATTTAATTTGAAGTCATGGAAATTAAGTTAAACACAAAAATGAGAACTTAATATAAGGATATTTTCAATGTGCTGGATATAAAATGAAGAAATCAAAATCTATATTTTGTCTTATATAACAAATATTATATTATTATTACTATTATTACTATTATTATTTTTGAACGGGTAAGCGGTTGGTTATTTTTTGTTGCACGTATTTGACAATTCACTTGTAATATCATTTTGATTTATATTATTTGAATGCGGCTAAATTAAGTAAGGAGTCACAAGGATATAATATAATATTATATAACGAAACGGTTCTCGTTTTTATTTTTTTTTAATTTTTTATTTTTTATTTTTGTTAATTTTAAGTCAATGTAATAATAATCCTATCAGTGCCTTATTACTTTTTAATTTATTATCTATTTTAATTAAATATATTTAATACCATATTTTGATGAAAGTGTTTACCTTATTATTATTATATATTTTTTTTTTTTTTGATTTTATAAATTTAACGTTGTACATATCTTATATATTACATATTATTCTATTTTACCATTGTTATATCTTTTTTCATAATAAATTGAATTGATGAAATATTACTTGGTTTTCATTATCCTCAACAAATCCACATGGCAAGTATTGTAATAACTCCATTCAAGGATATTTCCAAATGACTGCAACTGCACATTCATTGTTCGCTTTATCTCTCTTGGGTTAACTTGAATTGAATCAATAAACCTTATCAGTTCAATGGGATTAACGCTTTATAATCTAGGATAAATGTCATTGTGATGGGTTTATATGGATAAAATGAGTGTATCCAGTCTATTTTAATTCAAATGGCAAATCAACTTAACTGGATATTTATCTTAATCTCATAATGATAATGATAGTAAAACAATCACAATTGGGATTTCATTTATTTAATATTTCGTTTTTAAATTACATTTTGTTGTGTACAATCACTTATTACTGAGAATTTCTTAAAAATATTTACTTTCTTTTACTTTGAATTGTTTTCTGTAGCTTGTAGTTGAAATATTATATTAGATTTAAGTCATAAATTAGTTGATTTATTGTTAGAAACTGTATGTAACAAACATGATCATAGTTAAGTTAGTTGCTTTCCAATTGTTGATTGATTTCTCATAATAAAAGTTTCATCATCCCAAAATGTCCTATTCGCACTCGGAACGGAACTCCAACTAGCAAACGTGGTCCAATACATAAGAAACGGATTAAATAAGTGAGACACTGAGAAGACATTTGACATTTCAAGGGACTGCCAGTAATCTGACTAACATACAAATTAGTATTTTTCCTTTATGTTGGGGACTTGTCTCATAGGCGTTTTAATCTTTTGTGTTCTAGGAAGTCAAATTGGAACACCATTCAAAGGAATATTTGGTTCCTGCATCCCAGATGAAACATTATCATAAGTGTGAAGGTGTGAAACGAAAGTTTTTATATAATTTGAGTTTGAATTTGAATCATCTCTTACAAGACGTCAAAAATTCAAACATCCCTGTTTGCAGATGACACATGCATTCACTATACTTCAAGGCTAGCATGTAGCATTACGAACAATCTGCAAAATCACATAAACAGACTGAAGAAATATTTTAAGAGATGGAAAATCAAATTGAACATAGATAATCCTCACACTTAATAAGTAATGAGATAATAAACTGGACACCAACAGCGAAATATCTGGGTTTAATTTTCGACAAGAGACTAACATAGTCGGCGCATATTCGGAACAAACGAGGAATGTGTTCAATAAAATTAAACTCGCTAAATAAAGATAAACTTCTCATAGAAGTTACCACTTGCCAGACGTTATTTAATATTTTCGCGTGGATTCCAGAAGCAGTCGAAAAATATGACACTTCATGAAGTGTTCTCACGCTTGACTGAATGCCGTGTCAGCATGGGAATCCACAAATTCCTAGTTTTGGAAATTATCATTTCAAAATTTCAGAGTTAGTTCAAAATTTCTAAATTTTAAATCGATGAAGTAAGACGTAAAATTGTAAATTCTTTCTAAATAAAGTTAAAGCGAAAATTGTTATTAATTAACTTATACAAGCAAATAATAAGAACAAGTCTAGTATATAGGAGTTTAGCATGTGGTATAACCTCAAAAATTAACAGAAAACAACTGCAAATCTGCCCAAGATTCCATGGTGTCTTAGGAGTACATATTTTCACAAAGGTTTAAGAATAGAGACAATAGACGAGATCTTGAGATAGACGTCACAACCCAACTCGATCTACTCAGACTTACGAATGATAATGACTGACTAAAGGGTAAACAGAGTACCCACAATTATATAGCTTGCTAGCTTGTTGTTGTTGTCCAAAATGTCCAGTAAAACTAATTGAATCTAATTCTAATTCTAATGAAATCCAGTCATCAAAATTTATAGATTTGAATTTATTGCTCCCAGCACAATGTGTCAATGGAGCACAATGAAGTTCTTAATTAAAATTAATAAAAGTTACCACCAGAAATTTACTGCGACATTGAAATGGTTGATGGATCCACAAGGACGTCAGCTAGTAATAACTTGTAGTAAGAAAAAGTAGTTTTATTCCATCTACGTGACTCGTAAATAATTTCATTACCTGATTTACTACTGAAATCACCTTGTATTCAAAGTAAACCAAGTTATGCAGTAAATGATTTTTATTAAGAAAGGATTCATTTTACAAAACAACAAAAGTTTAATATGCATTGCATGACACGTACTACACAATAATCTAGTTAATTTAAAAATTTACTATTTACTACAATTGTTAAATGCAAATAATTGTAATTAAAGCTATTGTAAAAATTAAGAGAGAACATTCATTTATTTAAGTACACAAATATCGTATGATTCGTTTATTAATAGTTAAAAAATTACAATGATGAGATTACGAATCAACGGAGTTACAGACATCTAATATCTATATTTTAAAAATTCTTTATAATACTGTTTAAAATTGAGAAGGATTTGAATGTTTAATCGAATGCAACTTTGCGCGAGAACGAGGTCAATGACGATATCTCACTTGGATTTGAATCAGACGGTAGATTATTGAATTCGATTTCTTCGCTAACAATGTTTTCTTAAAGAGAAATAATTGAAATTTTATTAAATATAATTAAAAATATAAATGAAATTTACCATTTGAACTGGATTCATTTGGCCATTGCTTGTGACTCGGTGCATATAGTATAATAAGTGCAAAAATGTAAATGTTCCACATCCCGTAGACGCCAGTTAGGAAACCGGAGGTTAATTGAACTTCAATGTTGTCATCCCATTTCCAGTGTCCTTCAGCTACTTGCCCCATTATGAAACCGAACACTGTTAGTGCAGCACACAGTAATGTTGCAAGCATGAGGAATTGAAAACGATAAATGATTCCTTCGTAGTGTAAACGACGGGCAGTTGACATTGATGGTAGTGATGAGCGTTTAATGCTAATGTTACAAAATACTTTCCAAATCATATAGCATAAAAAGAGGAAATATATTCCAGCTGATATTCCAGCGAGAATGATAAATGTTAACTGAAATTGAACATTGTTTCAAATTAATGAGTTACTTTAACAATTTTGTAATATAACATACCGCTAAATTTGTACCAATTTTCGATGTCCAAATCGAGTAGAACGGATTACGTAGTTGCACTCCACGTTCACACATATCGAAAATGAATAGAGATATGCAACCTACTACAACAGCACTCAAATGTCTCCAGTAAATCTTCAATGAGTTCTTCTCACCAGATTCTTGTATCTATTGGAAGTGTTACAGGTATTAGATTTTGTGATAATTTCATTTTTGTATCATTACTCACAAGCATATGCTCTCCAGCAAAAACTAACCAAAAGGAGAGGAGCATTGCATAGAATATTCCTTGACGTATGTCACTCAAGAGCAGCATGTAAGGCATGTCGAATGCAAGTGTTAAATATTCCATAGGTACTGTAAGACAAAATCATATAGTTACGAGTCAAATGTTATATTTGATTTTATTACGATTCAGAAACGTCAAAGCTGATCCTAGATATATCAACATGTACTCCAAGAGAACTGGTGATCTTTTCAAAATATGCACTCGATGCCAGAACCACACCATGATTGCTATAATGAATGGGAAGAAAACAGTTTTCAACGAAACCCAAACTTTGGTGAACCCTCCATTCTGATATATGGCAGTTAGTTGCAAGTCACGTATGTGTCCAATGTTGAGATTCATCTTCAAGTCTGTATCCACTGGCAGACGTATGTTCAGTAAGTAGTAGTCGTGATGGAGTGATCCCAGTTCGAACAAGGGTATTGTTTCACATGCGTATGAATTGTGGTTGGAAACCTTGAAGATATTATTTTGTATATTAATCAATTGAATTATATCTGGTATTCTCTTATATTTACAATTGTACAATCAAGTGATCTTCGTTCTAGTGAAGATGCTAAATGTTTCCAACTTCCATCTGTGTCATCTTTGTTGCGGTACGCAAGACGAGCATCAATTGTTAGAATCGTATGTGGATCTATAACATTTCAAATATAATACATGATTTACAAATGCTTTCAACTGATTTACCAACTAAAACATTTGAATCATGAGCAACATCAACTTGTAGCACACCAATCAAATTTTGCTGCCAACGAGAGTAATCCAACACAGAGTCTTCCCTGGGTACAGGCATCTATGGAGTTATTCAATTAATTAAATTACAATCTAAGATCACATTCAAACTAACTTGGAATACAAATACGATTTGATTAGCCATTTTCACATCGTGTTTCTCGATATCCTCTTGGCTGATGGAATTGCATTTCCCTTTACCTCGTGTATACAACCAGATACTTGTATCGTTATGAGACCCAGGTATATCCTTACATATCATTCCCAGTATTGTTTGATGATTCGCCGGTACTGGTGCTTAAATATTCAAATAAATCAAATTAAAAACATAAAAATATCAGTTTTGCAGGTAATATCACATTCAACTAACCAATCAGACCACCGATCAGAAAACATACTATTTGCAATATTAATAGACATGTAACTAGTATTGTTAACTTTTTTCCACTCAAATTCTCAAGTATTGTTCCTGACATTTCGATTTTCACTTAAATTATGAAAATTTTTCACCAATTTTCAACAATTTTCAACAATTTTCCCACACAAAATGCCGGTGATGAATCTTTTGTTTACCACTTTCCTTTGTGTATGGAACAACTTGACAGACGCACATTTGATTTCTCTCATATGGCAGTGCTGATTTGCAGTTGTAGGGTTTACTTTGAAAACATGTTGAAAATTGTTTTAAATATCAAAAAATTACTTAAAATTCATTCAAATTTATACTATTATGATTATTTTTATCATTATCAATATGAATTTTATTCAATTAATGTTAAAATAAATTAATAAAAATGAAATATTAACAGTTGTAAGGTACTGTTAGTACTAGTTGGATGACATTTGTAAGGTATAATTTGAATTTCAATTTAAGGAATGAATGCTTTTAAATATATTAAAAATAAAATAAAAATAAGATTATTTAATCAGAATTTAGTTATACTATCAATTATTTAATATATAATTGTATTTTACCACCATAATTATGAGAACATCACACTTAACGAGCATGCGTGACGTAAAAAGTGTACTAGACGAAAAAATTCCACGAATTTGACGTTTCGTTGTGTGAAGGAAAAAGTTGAAAACAGGGTCGGGGATTTTCCGATTTCTGTAAAATTACAATAAAAATCAAAATAAATCACACATTAATTTAAATGTATTATTTTATATATGATAAATAAATTAAATGAAATCCATTTCAAATCATAAAAATATTAAAATTCCTAAACTAGTGCATTAAACATAAAGTTATTTTTTGATTCAATAATAAAAGTAAGTGTAAGCAAATGAGTGTGATTGGGAAGAAATTGAATCACCTCCAACAGGGTAATAGCCCTCTGAATGCAACAGCATCACCAGAATGTATAATAACACCAGAAGATGTACTACGATTGAATAAAATAACAGATGATTACCTCTGTACACCGGATGCAAATATATACGATATTGATTTTACACGATTTAAAATACGTGATTTAGAAAGTGGTGCTGTCCTGTTTGAGATAGCTAAACCACCAAGTGAACAGTTTTCAGAGAATCTAATTGAAGAAGCTACACTTGCTACTGAAGGCCTAACATTGGATGAACCAATTGATCCGAATGCTGGAAGATATGTTCGATATCAATTCACTCCACAATTTCTTAAATTAAAAACTGTTGGAGCAACGTAAATGTACAAATTAATTAATTAATAAATATTAAAATATTTCTTCTTTATTTTAGTGTTGAATTCACTGTTGGAACGAAACCAGTCAATCGCTTTCGAATGATCGAACGACACTTCTTCCGTGATCGTCTATTGAAATCATTTGATTTCGAATTTGGTTATTGCATTCCATACTCAAAAAACACCTGTGAACATATATACGAATTTCCGAATTTACCACCTGATTTAGGTAAATATCACATATAATACAATAATATAATATTTAATAACATACAATATAATTTCAGTTACTGAAATGATAGCTAATCCATTTGAAACACGTTCAGACAGCTTTTACTTTGTTGAAGATCGTTTAGTTATGCATAACAAAGCTGATTATGCCTACGATGGCGGTCTTATTCTTTAAGCAAAATCACCACAATTAATAATATATTGTACGAACCAATGTGTTGCATTCATTTTCATATCGCAAATGTTCAAATTTAGTATTGTATTTGAGTGTATAGTTTGCCACGAACAAGATTATGTAATATCTAAGTTAAGTTTCATTTCATATACGTAAATGTATGAAAAAGTTAAACATTTCGTTATAGAACGTGTTCCCGAATCTAAGAATGAATAATTTCGGTGAATGTTTTTAATCAATGAACAATTTCATAAACACGCACTCAAGATCACATTAATAATAATTAATAATTTCAATAATTTACTTGTGCACGGTATTTATGTAGCACGCTTAATTTAATTTTGCTTTCATCATTTATATAATTTATGTTTTTCAATCTTTACATGCTAATTAATTAATTAATTGAGCACCTTTTTGGAATAAAATCAAATTTGGAATTGTTATTCACATTTTTATCAAAACAAAACAATGAAATGAAACAAAATGAAGGAATTGAATTCATTATATAAGATCAGAGACATATTTTAAGATGAAGAGCTTTACAATTTTAAGAATTTATTTTCAAAATCATGTTTGAAACATTTATGCATTTAGAATGTG
The DNA here is from genome assembly GCA_963971475.1 of Chrysops caecutiens. NCBI lineage: Eukaryota > Metazoa > Arthropoda > Insecta > Diptera > Tabanidae > Chrysops > Chrysops caecutiens. The sequence continues at coordinate 75,605,095 of OZ020567.1, forward strand.
ATAGTTAAGGATCATTCCAACGAATCAAAATCATATTATAATTTATGGTTTATATTTTAACAATAGTACCTGTCAAATAATGTATAGTTTTTATATTCGTATTACACTCTGTGATAAGATCACACATACCGTGCACATGGAGAAATTATAGTTAATTTTATTTTAAATACATTCCATTCAAAATTTGAATATTACGTTAACAAGTTTTAACATTATTACAAAAACATTCCAAAGAAAGAAATTTTCATTTATTCGATGTTCAAATAAAACGTAAAAACGCTAAAAATCTCAAGTAAATATTATTATTATTATTAAATAATAAATGAAATTACAATAAGCATATTTGTATTTATTGAATAGAATGTGAATTCAAAAAGATTATAAATGAAAGTTTTCGACATGTAAGACATATTTGTCAGAAAATCGTCCGTATTTTTAAATTTATTCATCATCAAATACCAAATTGACAAGTGTATGTGCAAGTAAATTTAAGAATAAATAATTAAATGAAATAATTATAAATGTGTAGGAAAGAAATAATAATATTTCGCGTTAATCCTTTAAAATTCCATTCAGAATAAAATTTCAACGCTGCCATACCATAAATGATCAGTCATTTTCATACAAATTTCATACAAATTGTAATAAAATTAAATCAAAATTTTAATCGTGTTGCTTAAATGTTAACTCAAATTGCAATAGATCAAATCTGAATAAAATCAAATAATAAATAATTGTTAATGTCATCACAATGACACTCTGTATACGTTCTATTTGATGCATTTAACACCTTCGAAGAATATAATAATTTAACCATGTTATTAAAATGATAAATCTCTATTGAATACTAGTACTTAATTTGTTAACCAAATCGTTTTGAGATTATACACATATAATAGATAAATGTTTAGTATATTTTGTGTTAATTTTTTTACTTTTATATATTTTAATTGTAATTTTTTCATTTTGATGAATCGTTAGAAAAGGTTTTAATGGACGAACATATGATATGTGTATAGGTTTTTGCAAATTAATCAAAATTGTGATTTATATTAGATGTAACTTATAAAGAATATATTTAAAATGAATTTATATTATTTTGATTTGAAATCATTTCCAAAGAATGTATGTGCACAAGTGTGAAATTATGCAATATTCCTAGATAAATATGTTTTTCAATTATATTCAAAATCATGTAAATCAACTGGGTTATTATGATGGGTATAATCGATTTGTTCCATTCATTTTGAAATAAATTTAAAAAATTATTTACCATTTCACATATCTCATTCTAGTTTTACTACGAATTGGGTTGACACTTGACATTAAGGTCATTCTTCGATTGAATCTATAACAAACCTTTCCATTCAGTTACATATATGACAATTTAAATTGTGTTTACACTGACCACAATTCTAGTAGATTTAGTGAGAAGATTTAATCAATCTGAGCGGATTTAGTTTGACAGTTCGACATTTTCTTTGTGAAATTGTTTTGTTTTGTTGCAAATCGAGTACAAAACTTTCCTGGACAAGAGTCCAAGCGGTCCCTTACCTGTTTTGATGCTTTTTGTTTTAATGAAACTAAAGTAAATTTTCAAAATCAGAAAACGGATTCAAATATGGTTATTTTATGTGGAAAGAATATTATAATTTTGATAATTAAAGACGACTGAATATATGCTCGACAGATGGATGTGACATGACTCTGGCATTGGCTATAAATTTTCTCAAGTCTCTAAATCTAGTAGAATCTAGTAAATGTCACAATTCTCGAGTTGTCCTGAAAGATCTTCAAATCAATATGGCGTCACTGTTTAACCCTAGATTACTAAACTATCATAAGAATTACTTAGGTGAAATGAAGATTCCTAAAGAAAAACAATGTTCGCGTCACGAGCTTTACAGTACCTTCCCAATTACTTCCATCAGTGTTTCACGTGCAGCTATTGCGTCATTTGTGCATTGACTCGCAGAACCAAATTCAAGCAAAATTCGTGCTTTGTGTTCATCTAAGCCAAGAGAAATGTCACCAAATTAATATCAAATGCACAACAGCTCTTTGTAGAGCGCATAACATAAACATGTGTTCCAACTGTGTAGAATAAAATAAAAGTTACTATTCACGAAAGAATGTAACCATTACTTGTAAAACAAAAAAAGTTGGATTGAATTGCCATAAACACCAGTATGGTAGCACTGGTCAATCACCAACTCACGACACACCAAAACCGACACAGCCCGGACGATACATAATGACAGCAGACAACTCAGATGACCACGCCACGTTAAGATGGATGACGCAATAAGTGTGAAGACGATACAATTGACATTACATTGTGATAACTGAATTGAATGATTTGTGCTTAATTAAACCAAATACAATATAACCTTCCCACGACACGACGATGGTTTAGTAATCTAAGGTTAAATTTACCTTGAATTGTAAAACAACTTCTAATAGAGTATTCGATATCCTAATCCTTGGTAAGAAGTTATCCTTGATTGAATGCAAGCAACCTCAAGCACCAGTTTTTCCACCATAACAAATGAAATTGCATTAAGGTTTTTGTTGTTTTCCAATTTTATTACGATTGTTATTTAACTTACATTTAATTTAATTACATTTTTAAAAGTAGACACACTTAAAACTATATTTAATGGTTACCTTTCAATTAATATCTAATGCAGATTGAACAATTTGAATCAATCTTAATATTTGTTTTTCCGTTTTCTTGTTTCTCATTACACTTAATTCTAAACTTAATTCTAATTAAATTAAACTCTCATTTAAGCTAAAAACACATTTTTCATTTTATTATATTTGTTTTTTACTTTTTGGTTTACATACTCGTAATTCATCAAATTCCAGTGGTTTCTGTTATAATATGTTCATGGGAATTTATACAATTCTACTGAAATCAAATCAAATTGTTTATCATAAAATTTTCTTTGTATTTATTTTAGTTTTATTTTTAAGTTTTGCAAAAATCACCCTGTATATCAAAGCTCCTCATTTATGAATTCGATTGCTTATTATTTTTAAATAAAACAAATTTCATTTCATTAATTTTTGTTTAAATTTCATTTTTAACTTTTATTTCGAAATGATTGAGGAGTTTATTGTGTGCGATCGCTTCCATCCAGTATGGAGGAGCTCCAAGAGTCAAAGGAGGATCGAAATGGTTCCATGAATGATAAAGATGAGAGGCACAAGGTTGGACAAAATGATTTAGAAGGAACCATTTAAGGTAAGTTGAAGGAATTGAAATTGTAGGTACGACTCTTAGAGCCATGTTAAATTTTTCAAAATTTATTACTGCTGAGAGTTTTTCGTATTTTCTATTTTCATATTTTCTGTCTTACAATATAATGTAGAATTGGAAAACGGGATGTGGATACCTTCTACACATCTATACTATTTGTTTTACTGTTTCTAAACATTTAAATAAATTTATTTGTACGATCAGTTTCCTATACTGAAATTAATTAATTAATTTTATCATTTGAATTATACATATTTTTAATATTTTTCTCTCTCTCTCTCTCTGTCTCTGTCTATCTGTCTTTCTGTCGGTAAGCTCTCTTATTCGCTAAAAAACACCTAAAAATTTCATATTCAATAAAATGAATTAAATGTGAAATGATTTTCTCTACTACAGTGCTTGAAAACTTTTTAAAAGTTATTATAATACATATACTATATATTTTCGTATTTTCGTTAATCGTTTCCTTCTCGTTTATCGCAAATTATATTGCCAATGTGACTGTGATTATTGACATTTCATTAAACATTTCATTTCATTTCATTTTGATTTTCGTTATTATTTTCCTTTTTATTTTAGCTAATTAAAATACTGCTTTGGCTGGTGCTAAGAGTTTTTGGCAATAAGTCATCAGGGATCTTCTGTTCGAGTGACCTAAAATAAATTGAAAACGATTAATATGGAAATTTAAAGAATTAACAAAAATTATCATTTTCCAATAATTTAAAGGTCTGTTCACGTACGTAAGTTCTCTCTCGTTACTCGAATAGTACAAAAACGCATTTGAGTCGAATGTACGTCTGTTACATGTAGCTGTCAAGTGAATAGGATTTTCAAGTATGTTTCCTCTCCGTTACTTTTCGTTAAATTCTCTCAAAACAATTATAGCACATACGTGAACAAACCTATATTACGAATTGTCACAATCTTGATTGATACATGCATGTGACATTTGAACAGTTTTGCATTTGGAAAATGATGAAATTTTGAATTAATTAATCAATATTTTCATACTAGAAAACCATTATTGTTTATAAAGTTGACAGCATTGTTTATTTGATCAATCCACGTACGACAATCCATCATTAGCTGCACATTGAATGCACACCCTACAAATGTTTCGCAATCTGTCACATTTGTAGTGGTTTAAGTTTCAGTTTGAACTCAAGCCATCTATTGATTCATTGTTGAACTATATCACTTGTATATTGTATTGTATATATCGTGTGTGTGGAAGCGAAAATATTTAATTATTTTGAAATATATTTTAACGTTCACTTAGTATTTTCACTTTCACTTTTTCTAACTTCGACCAACAAGATAATTTTGAATTTAAACTAATATTAATTTCTTAATTAATTTTCATTTTTCTTTCTTTTATCTATTCATTACACAAACATGACTGGTCGAATTCATTTTAGAAATTCGAAATATATATAGAAACTACATAAAACTATTTAATTTTTAATTATTACTCATACCTGCACATATTTATATATATAATTTATTTTTGTTTGTTTTCTCTCAAATCCTTACACTATATAATATAATAATTTCAACAAAAATTATTCAAATTTTTATCCTATACATTATGTAGATTTATTAATTTTATACCTAATTTATTTGAATTATAACCTCCCCTCTATATATATTTCGTTTGTTTGGTTTTGTTCGCTTTAACTATAATTAATTAGCCAAATTAGTATGAAATGGTTCCATCAACCAACAATCATAATACAATTTTTTAAGTTTTATTTTGTTTTTTGTTAAATTTATGTTTTATGCATGCAATACATTTTCATATTTGTGCTTGACAAAATTCAGTTTCAAGTAAGTGAATTAATAATATCCATACATCAAGTGCTTGAATTACGAGATACACTATTATTTAATAAGCAATTCAACTGTAAATGAAATAAATTATTTTAATTTAATTGTAAATAAGCAGCAACTGGCATTTCGGACGCAATAGAATCAATTGATTGAAGCATAAAATTATCATTTGGAAGGGAAGAATTGCCAAAAAAGTCGAATTAAAGAAGATGTGTAATGCGGCATTTAGTAAATTAATTAATCATAACTACCAAATTAATAATATTATGCAATCAATCAAACATTTAAAAAGAATATTTTTCACATTTTCACAGTATGTACTTATAAAACCTTATCATTAATTATTGTTTGTATTATTGCTTTATAAACATTATTAATTATTACAATTATCAGATCGTTTATTTCGTTGTAATTTTACATTAACCACAAAGACGCTGTTGCCACTCGGACATTTATCATTTTCATCATTTTCCTCATTTTGGGAATTCTAAAAGTAAACATTTTGTTAATTAATTTGAATTAATGAATGAAATTTTATTTGAATATCTTCAAGTTTCCTGATTGCGTTGCTTGCGTGCCAGTGTTGCTTGTTGGCAAAATGACAAAAACAAAAACAAAAACAAAATACTTTATTTAATATTATTAACAAATTCAGAATTTTGTAATTAATAGAATTTATTCAATTGTTATTATTATTCAAATTGCATTTATCGTTACACTCAATCTAGCGGATAGATGGCACCACCAGAAATGCACTACAATTGCACATGACGACGATTGTGACATTTGACATGTTTTGCGTGGAATTAAATAAAGTATTTTATTTATTGTTTTAATTAATGAAATAATTAGTGAATAACTGTTGAACGTAAGTAATGAAAGGAAGAAATACACTCGTTTAATTGAAATATGAATACGTTCTAAGACTAACATTAAAAAACATTAAAATAATTTGACTTGTCGCACTTATTTTGTAATTAATTAAATTATGTTGTGTAAAAATAATTAATATATATATATATATATACTTTTCAAATGGTAAATATTTATAATTTTATATTTTTTTTTTGGATTTTAATTTTTTTTTTGTTTTTTTAATTTTTTAATTTTTTTTGTTTCCCTTAGATCTAATGACTTTGGGCTTCCCCATGTCGAATTGAAGTTGGAATAACTGATGGCATTAATGGTGGTGTAGCACAGAGGCCATTACCACCAGTTGCTGCTGCGGCTGCTGCTGCTGCTGCTGCTACTGCACTAGCACTTCCTAAAATCTGCTAGGGAAGCCCGAGGAGCGTTGATCACTGTAAGCGAGGCCAATAGTTTGCTCCCAAATCTGTTGCTTGTGATGGAATTTGTACTGGTACTGATACTCCAGCCGAGATGACGCCTATTTGATTAACTAGTAGTTAGTTGTGGAAAGGTGTAAAATATAATAGTTTTCAAAATGTTGTAGTTAATATTATATAAAAATTTCTATTTGTGTTTTTCTTTTCATTTCTAATTACCAGTACTTGCTGCTGTTGCAGCTCCTCCACCATATGCACTATGATGTGTTGTGGCCTGTTGATGGGCTGCAGCTGGATTACATGGTGTACGAGGATGTGTAGCGTAGGGTGAACCCAATGATAATGGATCATGGAATACATATGGATAGGCATCTCTTTGTTGCAAACATGACGATGTCATCGATCCAAGTGATGATGTCATTGAACTAAGAAAATTTGATTAATTCCTGCACAAATTTATACCAGTAAGGCCCTCCGCACATGGAGATACTAAAAGCAAACTAAACTCTTTGGTACCTAGCAGCTACTCATTCAAAACTCATTAGAAATTTCAGATGCTAAGTTTGCAGAATTCTACAGAATGTCCAAAGACAAGCCAGTGCGCTGGTGACTGATTACAAACCGGTTTCCAGGAATTACAAAGCAGTTTGTCATTTACAATTTCAATTTGATGATTGATTCCGTTATTTATTGAGGAACTAGTGAACATGACGCAAATACGCAAGTTTGACAGTTGTCAATTCTATCAAATATGAAAACAGAAATACAGTCATGCTCAAAAATTTTGTTTTTTACTTGTGTCGCTGTGTGTTTATATGGGAAGTGATTCAAAGGAAACTGGTTACTAACTCGAGTGCGGAGGGCTTAAATGCAAGTTGTAATGTACCTGTACCTGTAATTTTCAGCAATTGTTGCTATTGGTTGTGATATCGATGAATACATTGTATTTAATCCAGTATCAAGTGGTATACGCGGAGCAGTCGCTGGTGATGGTGGACTAGCTGGGCCAGCACCTCCAGTACCACCACTTTCGCTACTGCCGCCATCAGGAGCACTACTGCTTTGATCATTCGGACCACCATTTCCACCACCACCGCCACCACCCGTCTGTCCATTACCACTACTGCTGCCACCAACATGATCAACAGATCGCCTCTGCGAACGTAGTTTCTCCTCTCGACGCCATTTTGCACGACGATTTGAGAACCAAACCTATAAATTCCGATAAGGAAATGAACAAATTTCTTCCAGATAATACAAGCTAATACAATATGTCAACCATATACTAGACATTAGTATGTTCATAAAAACATAAATCATAACAAATTGTGAATCAATCAACCCTCCTCTGTTGAATCATTCATTGCTGAGTGAATAAATTTAACAGTTTATATTGTATTCAAGTGACTGTGACACGACTTAAACAACCCCTATACATTTCACATTTCTTATGTTTATGATTTGCACATAAATTTAAAATTTCTCAAAATATTTGATGGTTTCACAAACATAACCTAATAAATTTCAGTACTTCACCCTTTCCCTCTCACTTCTCCAGTCTGTGCGATAGTTTGATTTAATTACAAAACACTTCATCCCCCATTTTAAAATATACTCTTGTCCCAGTGTATATGAATATTCTCCACCCTCAGTCGATGTCGATATCTTTCGTGACAATCAACCAAACAAAATGAAAATGTCGAATGAATTTCACGCCAAAAGACGTTTCAGGGGTGGATTTGGCGACGACGACGACGATGTGACGAATCGTTCACAATAAACCAGATTACACTGATACGGTAAAGCTAATAAAATCATCCCCTAAAAAAATATAAAAATATTTAGTTGCAACACAGCACTCACAGGAAGTAACTGATCTTTGCATGAACATAAATATGTAAGTATACCTATAGTTTTTTCTGTTTAAAGCGGAACCCAGTACTCATTCAAAGGACTTTAAAGCTTATTTTTATTGCGTCATTAAGAGTTTTGTTGTACAACATCATATACATTTCACCCCTTTCCTGTTCCATCGACTTCTGTCAAGTGTCAGTGTCAGTGTCACTGGCAAGTGTTGATGATTCGATGTGAATTTCAGCAAGTGTGTGAAGTAAGATGTAAGTGTCATGTCACCCTCGGGGAATGAGGTTATGGTTAAAAATGAATGATTATGATGACAAGTGACACAATGATGACAAGTATAGTTTTGTTAAAAGAAACGCGAAGAAAGATTCACTCAACTGTATAGCTGCTGTCAAATCCTTATGGATTAAAGTAAGTAAAATGCCTCATGATGAATGTGAATGATAGTTGTATCCCCATGCAATACAATGAAATAAAGTCATTCGCAAAATCCTTTAAGCACGAATTACGAATTTAAGGTAAAACTCATGATTTACTAACCATCCCTTGTGGAATGATCGTAATAAGGGATAGTAGTAAGTATTCGATTAATCCTTGTGGTTTTATATTGTAGGTAACATCTATATAAAATTCTGCCCACAGCCATGAGCCAAATACAACAATTCCATCAAAACACAAAACTTCCACTCGAAATAATGACTTCTTTCGATTTGCCTGTAAACGGATAAGTAAAATGGATTTTCTTTTTGATTTCCGGAAACTGATAAAATCGTTTAATGGTTATTTTCTTTTCATCCCCCCAACTTTTGTATAGTTATGTTGGTATGTAAGTGGATATGTATTTATTTTGAACTCTTCTTATAATCGACTTTATTCTCATATATTGTACAAAATTTGACAGCAGAACAATTAACGAAGAACTCGAACAGCAGCTAGTTTGAATTTGTCACCTCATGATCGCCACAGAATAGTCACATGCCGGAGATGGACGGACTACACTTTTATACCAAACGAATACTAGTGTTAGAAAATTTGAACAACATTTGAATGGTTTTTCATAATAACAGCATGACGTATTTTTACAGGAAGTAAGAAACAATTTAAGGTCCGTTTGTTTTGAGTTCAGAACAGTATGGAACTTTGTACTAAAAGTACAATTTGACACTTCTAGCATTCCATTCTGTAACTAACGCGTCAGGTTAAAGTGAGAACAAAATCGCAAACTCTCATACTTTCTCATGATAAAATGGAACAATTTGGTACTACACCAAACGTCAAAATAAACGCGGAACTTAGTACTAAAAGGACAATTTAGTATTCCGGAGCAGTTCCGAACTCAAAACAAACGGCTCTAATTTAAATCGTTAAGAATTTCATTTTTACATAAATTATTGATTTGAAAATTTGACAGCAGAACAATTAACGGGTAGAGTACACTCTTGCGGATTTTTTATTAGTGATTTTTTTTTTCTTCAAGGTTTTTCCGCATCAAAACACAAAATTTTCAATTTTATTCCGCGAGACGCTCATACAAAATTTTGACATTTGTCAGAGTTCTAGTATAAATCATACACATCTGGGGGTAGTTGGGGGTCGAAAAATGGTTCACCCATTAAAATGCTCAGAATAGTCTAATATATCTAAGTAAAAAAGAATTTAAAAAAAAAGTCGGCAAGAGTGTTCTCTATCCCAATTAACGTCTTACTATTGTAGAACAGCAGTTAGTTTGAAATTGAAACTGAAACAAAGCGTCACCTCATGATCGCCAAAGCACGCCAAAGAATAGTCACATGCCAGAGGTGGACGGACTACAGTGGGTGTTACACTACGCTTTTATACCAAACGAATGCAAGTGTTACAAAATGACTTTTAGAAAAACTGAACATTTGAATGGTTTTTCATAATAACAGCATGACGCATTTTCACAGGAAGTAAGAAACAATTTAAATCGTTAAGAACTTCATTTTTACACAAATTATTGATTTGAAAATTTGACAGCAGAACAATTAACGGGTAGAGCACACTCTTGCGGATTTTTTATTAGTGATTTTTCTTAAAAAAAAAAACACATATTGTAGGGGCGGAAAGCAAGGTTTTTCCGCATCAAAACACTAAATTTTCAATTTTATTCCGCGAGACGCTCATACAAAATTTTGACATTTGTCAAGGTTCTAGTACAAATCATACACATCTGGGGGTAGTTGGGGTTTGAAAAGTGGACCACCCATTAAAATGCTCAGAATAGTCTAATATATATATAAATCAAAAAGAATTTAAAAAAAAATCCGCAAGAGTGTACTCCATCCCAATTAACGAAGAACTCGAACAGCAGTTAGTTTGAAATTGAAACTGAAACAAAGCGTCACCTCATGATCGCCAAAGCACGCCAAGGAATAGTCACATGCGAGAGGTGGACGGATTACAGTGGGTGTTACACTACGCTTTTATACCAAACGAATACAAGTGTTACAAAATGACTTTTAGAAAAACTGAACATTTGAATGGTTTTTCATAGTAACAGCATGACGTATTTTCACAGGAAGTAAGAAACAATTTAAATTGCTCAGAATTTCATTTTTACATAAATTATTGATTGAGTATATCCATTCTATTTGACAGGAAGTGCGCTTGAACAATTCAAAAATATATAATAACCCTGAGATGTTAAGATTTATTGCAACAGACGACAGACGACAGCCGATGAGAATAACACGCAAATCATCCACTTGTAAATATTTGTATGAAATGTACATAGAAGAAGTAGAAAAATCAAATAGAAGGAAGAATATTAAGAGGGTTTGAATTGTGGATAGAAGGCAACACCATCAATGCTACTGTTGTTCATGTTTATATCATATTTAAGGGATGAAAATTAGGGTTGGAGTATGGTTCTTTTTGTTTTTGTTTTGATGGTGATAATCAATGGTGGAGTATTTCAAGTCACCAGTAGAGTGGAGTACACACAAAAGGTTAAGTAGCACTTTTAACATTTTGTTAAGTACCTTTATAATCTATATAACCTATAAATGTAGGTAATATCACAATTGTTTTTGTGTGCACTTCACTTCAAATCATTCAAGTCTACTTTAGTGCAATGGAACACAATTACAAAATGAAATAATTGATCTTTATTCCTTATTTACACAGCATTGAATTTCAATAAATCAACATCATAACCATATAGTAGAGTAGAGGAAAGGAACCTTTTCGATCTGTCAAATATGACAAGTGCAATACAATAAAAACAACAACGACAACAAGCACCCTGTTCACACTACCCTCTGGAAAATTTCAATTGGAATCATTCAAGTTTCAAGAACAATTCCCCGGATTTGGATTTGGATCAGGATCTGGATCTGGATCTGGACTTTTAGTTACAATTATATTGTAGTATAGATTTTGTTTTTATTATTTCTTTTAACCTTCCTTCATCCTCCTCTTGTTTACAATCATTCATCCCCCTTGTGAATGTGAACATGATGAAAATTTGTGTATAAAAAGGGGTTTACATCATTACATCCCCGGGAAAATATTTTTCTAGTCAAATGCACAAATAAATTAAGGGATACGATTAATATGGGGGATGGGATAAAGTGTACTGTGTACTATATTTCATGAATTGGGGACGTTGTACTTTATTAGCGACGTTCACTTCACTTCATTTTAATCTTTACGGTTTATATATTAAATACGTCCTTCTTCCTTTGTTGTTTGGTACTACAGTGTTAAGGATTTGTGAAAATTTTCAACGGTTTCCGAGTGTCAAATTCGTTTCGACTTCATGGGATCAAGTTACGCGTTTCAATTGATATTATTCTTTATCTTATAATCTATTCGTTATCAATTAAGATTACAAATTTTCACCATTGACAGCAGTGATTTCGAAATCACATGCATAACTGCAATTTGCAAATCAAAACAAACCAATTTGACAGATCGATGCACTGACCAATACAACTAGTACATATTCAAAATGTACGTGTCAATCATTAGTCATGCTTATTGAAATTTCAGTTTCACCAATCAAAACTGCGAAATTCGAAAATCATAACTTCGAACAATTGTTGATTTCGACAGTCTGGATCATCAACAGTTGATTTTGAATTGAGTGTCACTACTGTTCTTGTCGGCAGTTAGTTCTCATTCAACCTGCGGTACATCAATGAACTGTCATTTTTCGAGTTAATTATTGATTTCAAACTACTGCTGATGTATATTAGAGTTAATTAGGTAATAAATTTGTACTACTGTTCTTTAAATAAAATAAAAAGAATTACATTGGTAATCCTTAACTTTTCCGTACCGTTGTCCGTATTTTCTTTTTTCATAAAGAAAAAGCGATACAACAATAAATTTCGATTTTTGACCAAAATTATAAGAAATTGAGTTTTCTGTTGTTCTGAGACCCCCATTATTTTTGCAAAATAATAGCACTTTCCTTTGAAGAAAATTAAAAAAATCGCATTATTAGAGTACCTCTCCATACAAAACTGTCATTTTTTTAATGTTTTTCTTAGGGCAACTACCCCTGGGTCAAATCGAAAATAGCTCATCTTCGAAGTTAAACTAGGTTTTTGGGATACAAAACTTTTGGCATTTACAGATTCCAAATATCTTCTCTACTTTTCGAGTTATCGTGTTAACGCACAGCTACGACGACGACAACGACGACAACGACGACAACAACGACGGCACACGAACGGAAAAGTGTCTCAAAAATGTGTTTTCTTTACGTTTCATGAGTTTTTGTGATGATCTAAACTAATTCTGAAAAAAAGTTTTCGGGACCAATTCCTATACTTCTCCTTAACACTAAGTGTACGGAAAAGTAACAGCATGGCTTCCGAATTGAACCGTTTTTTGACAGTTAAGATTGAGAAATGAAACAGTTGAGGCGAAGAACACTAATTATAATTGATTATTATGACAGTTACCATCACGGAATGTCAACAAGAGTGAAAGGTCACACAGCGAAGCAATTGATTTTGACAGTTGGGACCACAGTGTGGGCACTCAAAAATTGAAAAGCACGAATCAATACAATTGACTTTGACAGATGGCACCACTGAATACCAACAAAAATTGAGAATCACTAGTGAGAATTGTTGATTTTGACAGTTGAGCCGGCGGCATTTCAACGCGAATTGGAGATTGAGAAACAAAATTGTTGATTTTGACAGTTGAGATCATGGACAACTAATAAAAATTGCAATTGATTTTGGCAGTTGACATCAGGAAATCCCTACGAAATTGAAGATTACCAATCAGAACTGTTGATTTTGACAGTTACCGTCGCGGAATGATATTGATTTTGACAGTTGACATCATGAAAGATTCACAAAAATTGAAGATTACCAATCAGGACAGTTGATTTTGACAGTTACCGTCGCGGAATACATGAATGAGTTGACTGCCACTAGTTAGAAAAATCGATTTTGACAGTTGAGATCCCGGAATTCTAACAAAGGTTGAAGATAGCGAATCAAAATTGTTGATTTTGACATTTAGGTACGATCCCGGAATACATGAAAGAGTTGAATGCCACTAGTCCTAAAAGTAGATTTTGACAGCTGAGATCCCGGAATTCTAACAAAAGTTGCAATTGATTTTGACAGTTGACATCACGAAGTACCAACGAAAGTTGAAGTACACGAATCAAGGAAGTTCGTTTAGACAGTTGACTGCCACTACCGAAATAGGAGATAACCAATAAGGAAAGTAGATTTTGACAATTAGCATCACTGAAATGGTGATCAAAATTGAAAAACACGAGTAAGAACTGTTGATTCAACCAGTTAGAACCGTGGAAGGTTGACATGAATCAGAGATCAATAATCAAAAGGAATTTTTTTGACAGTTGGGACCACTAATTTGTAGCTATTCTCAATAGGTCAGTTTGTTTTGAGTTCGGAACTGCTCCGGAATACTAAATTGTCCGCTTAGTACTAAGTTCCGCGTTTGTTTTGAAGTTTGATGTAGTACCAAACTGTTCCATTTTATCCTGAGAAAGTATGAGAGTTTGACGACTTTGTTCTCACTTTACCCTGACGCGTTAGTTACAACGGAATAGAGTGGAACGCTGGAAGTGTCAAATTGTACTCTTAGTGCAAAGTTCCACACTGTTCTGAACTCAAAACAAACAGACCTAATGTTATGTTTGAATGGATAGTAATAAAATACGAGTAATTGTCATACAGAATTTATTGATGTTTTCATGATACTGGTCTGCACTCAACTGCCTCACACTACGTTCTGCTTTGTCCATTGCACACTTATACCAAACCCCAAACGTACACATGACTCATGTCTGTTTGGTGCAAAAGAGCTTCAATCACAGACAGTATGAAATTGCGTTAACGTCATTCCTTCAATGACAGTTACAATTTTTAAAGTTTGACGGGTTAAACAACGCACGCTCTTTTGTTTCATATTCGGGGCGATTATGTTGCTTTACTTACTTTAGTTGCTTTAAAGGTTTTCCGTTAAGAAAGTTAACAGATTTGGTTTGTAACAGAATTCTTTCACTTCTGAATTTGTATTCATATTAATTAAATGCGTCCCACTTCAGTTTTTGTTTGTAATAATCCAACATGAGTTTACTCCAATAGTAACTTTACATTTCCAATTCTTTATTTAGTCTTTATTCTCATTAACAAGACCATACAGTTTTATTAGAACTAGTTCACTACAGTATCGACGTCTTGATACTTCGGCAGGTTGCATACAAGTGAACTTCAACAAAGACCGAAGCGACGCGCTGCAGTAACTGTTACACTGTTAACATCTACGCTGTTAAAATTACAACATATCTAAATTTGTTTGAAACCAAATCTGTCAACTTTCTTAACAGAAAACCTGTTAACTTTAAGTCGACGATCTGCGGGCCTGTTACCGATCAGATTTTTAACAGTGTAAACATTGATTTTCAAATGGCATTCCCACATCCCATTGTGAACTTTTCTTATAATCGACTTTATTCTCATATATTGTACAAAATTTGACAAGTTTGAATTTGTCACCTCATGATCGCCAAAGAATAGTCACATGCCAGAGATGGACGGACTACACTTTTATACCAAATGAATACAAGTGTTACAAAATGACTAGAACAGAATTCCGATTTTGACCGGAACAGAGTTTGTCAAATTAACAGAATCTGTTGGGGAATGGTCGTGGTGACATTTCAGAACACAAGAAACTCTACAATATTGTGTAGTTTGACATTTCAGTTGTAATAAAATTTGAATTCACTTGATGTCCGGTACTTACTCAATAATGAACTTTCACGATTCCCCAATGTCATTATAATTATCATTATTGTTATCACAATTATACGACTTCACTTCGACCGTATTTTTGTTTTAGATTAATAACAACAAACCTGAATACGTGCCTCGGGTAATCCAATCTTTTCAGCTAATCTTTCCCTGGCAAAAACATCAGGATAATGTGTCCTTTCGAATTCTACATAACACAAATAATACATGTAATGAAAAACGAAAAAGTGTAATAACAGAAAACATTTCATTAATATTACAATTATCCTTTACACTAAATTCACCTTCTAACCTTTTTCCAAACTATCAATTTGTTCGTTGTTAAATGATGTACGATTTCGCTGTAACTTTCTCTTTAGCCTCAAACGCATTTGGGAGTCTTCGTCACCAGATGAATTGTGATCGGAGTTACCGTCTGTACTGTCGTGGGAATTCGAATGTGACACTTCGTCGGAGAACAGGTCTGCAATGAGTTAATTCAATACAATGTAATTCATTTCATTTTCATTTTATTTTAGATAACAATTGAATAACCTAATATACAGTTACTGTTGAGAAGTGATCAATTGACAGCTGACCTAACCTATCCCACTTCACACTCTACTTTTGTTTTATTAAGAGTCAAAGTTGGCAATGATGTAAATTGATATTTTCATGAATTAAGTTGGCTGGCGTTAAGCACCTCTTCATCTAACTTCATGACGACGGCGACATTCTGAATTGTAATCTCGATTGTTTAGCGAGAGTTTTGTTGAACAAAACAAGTATTGTGAAACCGTTCAAAAAGTACCTTTTAAAACTGTGAATTAGAATACAACAAACTGTCAACTTTGGACTGTAGATCACATGGAGAGCAACATGATGTTAATAATTTAAATTTTTCTTATTACTTTGACCCAGTAACTAAATAACTGGTCCATGTAGACGACTGGATGTCATTCGCGCCTCCTTTATACAATAATAATTGAAGTGGTAACAGTGGTTGGAATACAGGACAGAGGGTAGATATATGCAACCCCTAATTGAATTGTATCATATCAAATACAAACACATACCATACAGTTATTCAACATTAGCCAACTGGCAAACTTAAATGCAATCAACGGTTTTTCAAAATAAACCTCGTTTACTATTTCCCATTGTATTGAGGGTAATTGAACAAATATGGGTTTGAGGTTTAGGGGTTCATTCATTATATCGTTTTATTGTATTAGACATTTTAACATAATTAAATAAAAAAATATCTGTCGGGGCTTTTTTCCAAGCGAATGATTCGTGAATGATTTTGATTTCGATTTCGGTGTTATTTCACCCCTTATTTTCATATACATATCTAGAGATATCTTTTAATTTGAATCGAGCTAAGCTGATTTTTTAAGATGCAAAATTTAGTTATATATTTAATGATATCTACATGGAAAACATACAAAGAAATAACTGCCAACTGCAAACAAATTCATCCCTTCCATCATGTCTTTTTACCATATTCAAGTCAATACTATATACGAGTATAACCCTCTATATTTTATTTCCCATACAATACGAGTATAGTATACATGGCAGGCGTTATACACGGCAAGTTCTGTACCTCTGTAAAGCCGCATCAGCCGCAACGCAACAGACTGGGCAAGAAGGCAAGCAGCAGTCTCACAATCAGGGCTGGCAACTTTTCGCTTTCATACACATATCTAGCTAGGTACATCTTGTCCAGGATTAAAGGAATACTCTAACATCGACTGTAGTTCATAGGAAAGTGCAAATTGGATCCAATTTTTCACTCTGTTGGTTTTCAATGTACGAAAATATATGAACAAATTTTACGTAACGTCCGATTGAGTTATTCGTATCCTTATGGATGCAGTACCATATATAGGTAGTGTAGTACAATATAAATTGAATGGTTCAAGGGGGTAAGATTTTCACGTTACACAACATTTTACTTTTAAGGGATAAAGAATAAGGGAGATTTTCAAAATAATATCTACTTTAAAAAAAACCACTTGTCAACGTGATAACTTTGATGTGTTAAGATTCGTTTTGTGAAAGGATCTTTCAAGTATGACTTTGAATATGTTACCAACATAATAAATGCTAAGAAAAACTCACATTTTTATTCGTTTTATTCGTTACAATTAGAGAAACTTAACCTCAAACATCAAACGTCAAACATCAAACGTCAGTTGTGAAATGTTTCTCTTTCTAGTGGTTATGTCACACGACCAGCATACACTCGAGTATTTTAGCATAATTTCTTCATAATTCATAATTAAAACAACTGCAAACCTTTTTCATACATTTCCCTTATTAATGTTAAACTTGAAATGTTCAAATGGCAACCATTTTGTTTTATTGTATTTTTTCACATTTTTCATAAAATGAAAAAGAACATCAAACAGAAAATGAAAATGAAAATGAAATTTTCTCCAATGCACCCCAGTTGGAGGGTTGCATAACAAAACATAACATTTTGTGTTTTCTTTTTGTGGATGGATAAATTTGTATAACATAAAAACGTATTAAAAAAGAAAAATTTCAAAATGTTGTTACGTTCAAGAAACCCCTTTGATGTGGCATTGCTGAATTTGCTTTTGCCTTTGTGAGGTTTTTACATTTTGTTAACTGAAAATCAACTTTGTAACGTTTTATAGTTTTTCTCGTTTGTTTGTTTGTTTTAATTGCGAATAATGTAATTTATTTAAATAAAAATGAAAATATAAATTTAAAATTATCTTTAACACTTTCTGGTACATTAATCACTTGAAATTTGACTCTTGGAAAAATTTCATCCTGAAAACCGTCGAAACACCGATCAGAGGGTAGAATTTTTAAGGGAAACTGAAATTCCTTTTGACATTCCGGCTTTTTCACGCAATCCCCTTTCATATTCAATCCAAACACGCATAGTGGGTATATCAAATACTTGAAATAGTTTAGCACAATTCATTTGGTGAGGGATCATTATTTGCAGTTGTGAGTAAATTGATGCTATTAAAATTGCCGGCGTGCCAATTAATCGTTTTGAATCTGCAGCAGGACTTGCTTTGATTTTTCATGTTACCCCAAATGAAATGGAAATTATTTTTACTAACATTCTACATTATGCACTCATGTAATATAACTTACCACGCTTTTGTAATTCATCACGTGTTGGTGGTTCTGGTAAATTACTTGGCTGTGCTGATGATATAGCTAGATGTGCTGGTGCTGCTGCACCAGAATACCATGCCCAACTACTGGACTGTCCGTTGAACATTCGCAGTTTGTCGTAAACAGATTCGTTTTGTTGTTGCGTTTGTTGTTCCTTTTGTGACGCCAAATTTCTTAAAACTCGATTTATCGATGATACCTGTAATTGAAAATTTATTCAAAATTATAAATTTACTTAAGAAATCTCACTTTAAATGTGTCTAACATTTCAATTCAATTCATGCGAACTGTCAAAATCTATTGAACTGTCATCACCATGAATTTGTATCAATTTGAATCAACCGCCATATTGTGTGAAATTTTGAAAAATAAACATTCCACCCAAACGCTTAATGTTAATTCAACGAATTTGTTTTCATAATTAAATTCGTGATTTTTAACACTTTTTATTTTTATTTCCAATCGCAATTTTTATTTCCTTGTGTTTTTAATTTCAAATTTTCCGAAGTCAGAAAAAATTGCAACTTTTTGACGTTTTGCAGATAATGGCAGATGCAGTGAAAGAAGTTTCAGTGGTAACAAGGTAATTTTGTTAATTTGTTAGTGAATTCATGTTAATTTTCAGATTTAAAGTTAGTTACAGGTACGATAATTGGACAAATTTCATTGCAATCGTGTTGTTTAACTTCAATTTTTAGATTCAAAGTTCATATCAACATCCAGAATGATATTAAGGCGGAAAATTCAGTTGCTGGAAGTCGAACTGACAAATTAAAGGTTTTCCTTGAACTTGTTTAATACATTTTATAATCAATTGTTAACGTCAATATTTAATGAATTGATCAAATTATCATGAGAATGACTTCAAGAACAGCTCTAGGGAAAACTGACAATTCCTCGGTGGTCAGAATGAGAACAGGTATATTCAAATATGAAAATATTGTATAAAAATTCATTTATTTCATGTTAATTTTCATAAAACTATCAAATGATTATGAGGAAAACTTCAAAAACGAGGTAATTCTATTGAATTGTGAAAAGTTTAGATAATTATTTCTTCCAGCTTGTATATTTGTCTAGTAAAACTTTTCGTTTTACTTGGTTACAATTATGTGGAAAAGTCATGAAAATATGAAAGAACTGACACTGGCACATTTGTTTTACTGGCTTAGAATAAGTTAAATAATAAGAATTTTTATATAATTTTAATAATAAGAAAAAATAATGTCACAAACTACAAGAGTTATTGTTAAAAATGGTTGAAAAGATTTAGAAAAAGTGAGTGCGTTAATTAATTTCATTGCATTCATTTGAAATAAAACAAAATTAACATAAGCTCATGAAAAACAAAATTAGTTTTCATGTCAAATTAGTGACATAGAAATGAAAAACGAGAGAAAACTTTTTGACAAGCGACCGCGTAACAAGAACACTTCAACGTTGTTCTATCTTTAGAATCAACTGATGACACTTGAAAGGTTTTTCACAATTTCCACATTTCGTCTCGTGCTGATGAGACACTTGAAGGTAATTCCATGCAAATGTAATTATGTATGAAATTGAGTTAACGTGATTTTGTTAATTTTGTAGGTAATATTCGAATGATTATTGAATTGGATATTCCCCAACCACAGGATACCAGTTAAAATTTTCAATTTTCAATTTTCTCTTATCATAGCATCATATCTTAAACTATACCTACAATACAAGTACAAGTACAAGGGATGAAAGTGTTACCCTACCCTAACGTTAAATGAAACTTGTCTTCCATCTTTATATAAGTGTCTACCTACTATGTTATTATATAAATTGTGATTTGTTAAAGAAAAACAGATTTGTATTTGTTTACTTTGTAATTATTGTTGACAAATTATTATTAACTTAAGATATTGTCCCCCATTCAATGGTTGGTATTATCGTAACTAAATTGTTTTCATAATCGAACCGCAATCACTTTAACCACAACCATTTTATGAAATATTCTTTAACAAAAACCATATAACCTATACATACTGTATCTACCTATAACATTTTGGTTAGGGTGAGTTTTGTTGTGTTTCTTTGAAAAATTTCAAGACTTCAAGACTTCAGGACTTCGAGTGTCAGTATGATATTATCTCATTGTGATTTAGCTAATATAGAAAATTTTGAGGGTCGAACCGAAATTCAATAGACATTTCATTTCCCCTCACAATACATTGTGATATAATGTACAATGTTTCAATGAGTGCAACTACAAGTGGTACATTATTGTTCTCAGATTATACCACATTCGAGTCAGTATATCATCTACCTTGAGGATAATCCTTGAACATCCGGTACATCACCACATGATTTTGGTTTGAAAAATTTCATATCAATTCAAATCCAAATCTAAATCCAAATCCAAATCCAAATCGTCATTGACAGACACACGAGAAGGTAATAGACCATAAAAACGACGAATCAATCATATATAAAAAATAATATCTTCTTCTTCTTCTTTTTGTGCTATTAGCCATAAAGTAAAAAAGTGAAAAACCATTCGGATTTAGGTGTACCTACCTTCCCGATTCTACCTAACCTAATGTTAGCATTGACATTGACGACGAGGGTTTGATCCTTTCTCGATTAAACTAATACCAGATTAAGTAATGATACCTTCCCTCGGCCTCAGATCATAAGTACACACCGCCTGACTAGGTAACTATTTTCGTGATCTAGTTTTTGTGAATGCCTCGCATAGATTTTGAGACTTTGAGACTTTGTTGTCGGATAAAGGATAGACGCTGTTGTTGTTGCTGCTGTTGTCGTCGCCATTCCGAAAAAATTCCATTTCACTCCATTCACCTGGAAAGCTTCACACTTGATTTAACTGTAATCTCAACCGCTACTGCAATGCCAGTACCTATACCTATATACCTATATACCTGCTTGCCTAACACCAACAGTTCAAACCACAAAAAATGTATTCCACTTATCCCTTGGCCAAACCATCGCATTGTCACGATCGTGAAGGATGATCTCTAGCAACAGCAACAGCTACAGCTACAGCACTATATAGATAGCACCTTTAAATTTTCCAACATTCTTCTTCGTTCGAGTCGACACTCGTTGGAGTTGAAGCGATTTGTTGCGCTGTAACCCGATCCAATCAAAGGGATAATGCAGTTTTACCGAATTTTTCATCTTGGATTTCTTCGAAAAGATTATTACCTACTATTAGATATAATATGCAGGCATTGTTTCAAATATGGAAATCCTTGAATTCACACTTAAATCCCATTTCATGTGGACATCACATTATCAATTTCAATATTATGTGTTATCACATTATAATGGGTGTGTGTGTTTAATTTTTCGGTACCAACCCCACATTTTTTTTTTGTTTAGAACAACATAGGTACATATGCAGTCAGTCTTGTGTAAAACGAAATCATATTTCACAGCTGTCTGGGATTAGCCTGTATAGGCTGTACCTTCTCGGAGCTCGGCTTCTGCCATTTTCTTTCACTTTGCATTCCTTCCGCTTGTCTAACCGCAAACAGACCGGAATTCAAAATGTAAATCATCCATTCGAGTGTTGGGTTCATTTTGAGAGACTGCGTCCGGAATTTTTATTAGATACATGTATCTACTTTCAACTTGTTCTAGTCGAATTTTTAAATTTGAAATTTTCAATTTTTCAATTTTCTTTTTTAGTAATATGACTTCGCTGTGTTGTGTGTCCGTCCGTCTGTCATAGGACTGTATCTTTAATAAACTATAATAGATAGACATTTCAAATTTTCACAAAGTGTGTACTACTATGACCGATATAAGAACAAACAAGTTTTTTTTGTACGGTTTGCGCGTTCGACTCGCACTCGCCCACTTTTATCATTTCACGTTTCTTGGGAATTTTCATGGAATTTTCGAAAATTTTAATTTATTCTTTTTCAAATATTTTACGCAATAAAATTTCAAATTTTTCTTCATTTTTCATTTTGAACAACTTTTTTCACGTTCCAATTCCATTCGTTCCTCTAAAATTTTTGTATATATTTTTTAATTTTGTCTTGTAATTACAAATTCATAAGAGAAAATTTATATAATTTTTTAATTTTTTTTTGTGTTCCAATTCCATTCCATTTTTTGTGTTCGTTCCACTTGTTTTTTTTTCATATTATAAATATTTCTTCAAAATGGAAATGAAACTTTTTCTTTACTTTTCATTCCGAATTGTTTTTGCGTTTCAATTCCATGCGTTCCTCTGACAGTTTTATTAGAATTTTTACACCAAATACTTCCAGTTTTTTCCCATAAATATTTTTATTAAATAAAAATGTTGAATTCCAATTCAATTCAATTTTCGAATTTTTCCATTTCAATTCCATTCGTTCCGCGATGAGTTACATACATCACTTACATGAAAATTTTTGAAAATAATTTACGAAATGTGTTTTATTCGTAGGTAATTGTACAAATAATTTTTTTTTAAATCTTCCATTTCATTCCCTGTTCCAATTCCATTCGTTCCTCGAAGATTTTCCTCAAATTTTCTCAGGTTCTTTGATGAAAATAACTTTCAACTCCAATAACTAAAGATTTTTTGTAATTTTGTTCCAATTCCATTCGTTCCACATGAATTTTCCATACAAATCTCATCATTTTCTTAAAGAATAAATTTTAAATTTTTGTTAAAAAAATGTCTCCATAACCTAAAAAACATATCTACAATATATCCTCGATAAACGCAACTAGCTGTGGCCAAGCACGTAGAGTGTAAGGAAACCCAGTTGAAAGTTTCAGACTTTTTGAGCAAGTCATGAGACACGTACATATATTCATGTCACATTTTCATGTTGCCATTAACTCTGCCAGGAATCCAAATATTGATTTAACTCAAATTCTCATATATTTCGAGCTGCTTCTCTTTTCATCTATTGTAGTGTAACAAGCAACGTCACTTTCCTTCTGAGTTCTTAGCCATTGAAATGTGTTACTTGGTGATTGCACAAGCCACAGTTTCCTTTAGTTGCGTTTATCAAGGTTGCGTTTTGTTTCAATTCCGAATGTTGTTCAATCAAATCAAACTTCAATTCCAATCGTTCCCGAAGATATTTGAATTTTTAAAATTTTTCATAAATATTCGCAATAAATTGAAATTTGAAATTCTGAAATTTCCCACCCCCCCATTGTACCCCATGTCGGTCGGTGACAAATCAAAATTCAACTCCACGTCTGAACACGAGTCCCACGTGCAAACACACAACCACACGCATCCACTGCCCTCGGGGTGTGTATGAGTGAAAAAATTTTTCCTTCTCACTCTCTCCATCTCTGTCCAACATCTTTGCTGCGTCTTCTTACGACTCGTATCTTTTGCGCGGCTGTCATAATTCTTACACTTGATTGGCCAAATACAATGAACCAATCGTACATGTAGATCGACTTCGTGTTCCGTGTTTCGTGTTTCGTGTTTCGTGTTTCGTGTTCCGTCATCGGTTACGTTCTCGTATGAGGGGAACGTGTTGTTGTTGCTGTTGTTGTGTTGTTTTGATTGTGCATGCGAGTGAAAAAGACAAACAGCCACACGCCCCAATGGATTCCCTCACGTTCCTCGGTACGTACATACGACGTACCACATGCAACATGGGAATTCTTCATTTCCTTATATACTCGCGTGTGTGTGTGTGTGTGCGTTTGTTTATTTACTCGAAATTGAAAATCATATTTCATATGTTCATGTTGGGAAAAATGGGAAAAAAATTTTCACTTGCTCGTAGGTGGGTGGAACCCAAAGCTTTCAGCTCCACTCACAAAAAGCAGAAAAAGATGGAAAAATTTTCTCTACTCGTTCATGTGGAACATGTTGTAACGCACAAGAACATATTATGGAAACATAAAAACATAAAAACATATTCAAACACGAACACGAATGAAAGGAAAAAATTTTATTTATTTCCCAAGTGTAGATGGTGTGGCCCCACAGTTCCCCCCAAAGGATGGAAGGAAACACAAGGATACTCCACATCCACATCCACGTAGATGGATACATGCATGCGGCATGCGAGAAATGTAGGCGTTGTCGGTGGATTGAAAGCAAATGGAGTCCGAGTGGAGGACGATAGCCGCCATTTCGTGTTGGTTTGTTTTTCATTCAATCAAAATTGAAAATGAAATTGAAATTGAAAATTGAAAAATTTCAAATCTAAATCAATCGCTCTGCATCGCACGGAAAAGTGACGTTGCGATTTGACACTTTAACAATTCACTACAATCGCATTCGTGAAGTTGAATGCAGTTGGCAGCACTTTCTGTCACTTCTAGTTACAGCGGTTGCAATCGTCGAGCACGCAATTTTTGCTGATTTCATGTGAGCGTCGGAATAGTAAGATTGAAATGCTCATAACTTCTGAACGAAGTATGCAATTGGGAAAATTTTCAACACGCATTTAGATAATATTGTTAACAATATTTGTTGTGAATTTAAACAAAATCGATGCAGTGCATTTTGAGATATCAATGAAAATTCGAGAAACATTCTTTTCCTGCCTCCAGACGCCCACATGAGCATGTGTATCACGTATGTTAGGTTATGTAACATAACTTGGTAAATACCCAGATAACAGTGGATACATGAGAGCACGTTTTCCATTCAATTTTCAGTTTCAATTCTCTGTCAAAGTTGAATCAATAAAATCACACAACAAATGTCAGTTGCAAATTCTGCGCCATCATGATGATTTTGAATAATTTTCAATCCTGATACGATTCATTGGAAATTCATGAATTTTTCCCAATAAACTCCATTGTTTCTGTTGTAATTTATTATTTAATGAAATTCAATTCATGAAATGCAGGTGACACATGCAGGTAAAAGGGAATTACAATCAGATAATTTGGTTTCACATTTATTTCATTTTGATGAATTGCACAATTTTAAATACTTTTATTATACAAATTTGTTCCTTGATCTTTCAGGATTATTCTGTCAAAATTTCATTAAGAAATTCGAAAATTCTACAAAGTTACAGAGATTTTTGCAACTTGAGTTACAGCAGGAAATCGTTCAACACCAAATATCTCAAGTTCTACTTATCCGATTTTGATAATTTAAAAAACAAATCATTTATAATTAAATAAACTATAAAATAAAGCTAAAAAATTTCATAAAATTACTTTTTGTACAAGAGAAATCTGTCAATTCTTCCAAAAATCTCGAATAAAACAATGAGGAAAGTAGTTATTTTTTTAAATTTAATAGAAATATTTAGAGAAAACTGATGAAAATATAATTCATTTCAAATTTTAGATATATGAATTACAGGAAGTGTACAACTTGATGTTGGAGGAAACGCCATCTACTGCCGTGGAGAAGAATCAAATTTGATTTAACAAAGTGATTTTATATACTAAAATATATGAGTAATAGTATGGAAAAGAAATTTTTTGAATATCTTTAATACTTTTCCCACAATAACAGTTTGAATTCATTTACCTACCACGCTTTGTGGTTTGCAGATAATTGATTTTTTTAAATTGTTAATTATAGTATATACCTTCAGAAGTGTTTGGGAAAAATTTCAGACTGGTCTGATTAATATTAACAGAGTTACAAGGATTTTCACATCAATATCACTTCTGGCTTCACAAGGTAATTTGGTAATTGCAAGTGACTCGGTGATGGAAACTCAAATAAATTCATTTTAACCACTACAGAATTGTTATAATTTCGAGAAATTCAACTTCAAATCCAAGGAAAAGCAGTGGAACCGCTGTTAAAATCAATAAAATCGTTAAAATCACATGAAAACCCTTCAAATGTCATTCTCGAAACACTGCAACAGTTTTCGGAATGTTTTCTGCGCGAGTTGATCAATCGCCTCCGGGGCAAAAATTGTATTACCAACATGACAATTCGTCTGGAGTGTGTGTGTACCAACCCTTGAGAAATGGAATGAAAATAAACGTTGCTGCCGCTGCTGCAGGGTAAAGATGCAGTCTCATCTGAAGGGTGCACGCTATTTAAAAGCAATTTGTCCCACTTGACAATAACAGGACAACAACAGGACAACAGGGTGAGACTAGAGACTAAACACACAAACACTTTTTCCGCTTGTTTAAGTTTTCGTCTGTCAAAATGACATTTGAAAAAGTAACAACAACAGCAAAACGTTTAACGTCAACATGTCGTCGATTTGTCTCAGTTTACACACTGGCGACGCACCGCACCGCAACGCACCGCGCCGGAGGCAATGCTGAATGCTGTTTGCTGTGTCATTCGACGCCGGAGGCTTAAGTCAATTTGTTCGGATCCCGATACGCGATGAAACCGATTCCAATTCCATTTCCATTTCCATTTCCATTTCGTTTCAATGAATTTTGTGGTCATTCCGGATCGTTTCGTGTTGACAGTTTGACAGTTTGACATTCAACAAAATGTTTGACAAAATTTTTTGTTTATTTCAATTTAAAAACTTTAAAATTTAAATCCACAAAATGGATGTGGTTTCATTTTTCAATTTTGTGCAGTTGCAATGAAATGTTCAATTCATCAAAAGTTGAATTTGGATTTCTATCAAATTGAAAGCAAATCATTCCACTGTGAATTTGCTCAGCTCTTGAGAGATGTTATGGTTGGTAGTTGGTACAAAGTAACAACATCCATTCATACTGTATGTAAGCCTCTTGAAAAGTGTATCCGTTTCCGGGATACATTCGCATGTAACCACTTCCGGGAAGTGAAATTGTAATTTTCATTTTGCTTTGACTCGCGATACAAACGCAATCCGAAGTGGAAAAGTCAAAGGAATCCTTTTCGTCCTTTTATCAAAAATTTTTTTACTGCATATTTTTAAGACTTGAATATTTAAAAATACATTCATGGAAAATAATTTGAAAATTTTCATAATTTACATAGTTACAGCGGTTTTAGTGAGGCGACTACTATGGGCGGTGCATGGAACGAGCAAACTTTGAACGCGTTTTTCTCGAAACTACTTTTATCAACACATTCAACATGATATCTGGAGTTGTGTACAACCGATTTGGTTTAAATTTTCCACAAACATCATATATATAATTATCTATCATTTTTATGGAAAACTTTTATTTAAAATTATTTTAGTTTTTTTTAAATTAAAAATTTCAAAATAGAGGTACACAAAACATTTGAAGTGTTTAGAAAATTTTACTTTCCAGGACAGCTCGTAGCTCAGTCAATTTTCACATTTTCGATTTCAAATTTTCCCAGTGCATTCTTAAAAGATTAGTTAATTGTTTGTTTTAAAAATGTTTTTAGTTTTTCATTCATCGATTGAGAGAAAATTCCATTTTCAGTACAAACCAAATGTTTCTGTTTTGGATTGCGTAAATTTTATCGACGAAATCTCCTATCCAGCGGAATGAAAAGGCTGACCACTCATTTGGAAAATGTTAACGTTGACGGGTGATGTTGGGTTATATCATTCAAAATCACCCCCATACATTAGATTCAATTAGAAGTTAGTATGAGGGTGAACATTTACACAATTCATGGCAATAGTTTGGGAACAGGGTATGGTAGGGTAGGGTGACGAATCAAGTGGAAACGAATAACAGAATAAAGAATAAAACTAATCTGGTCTTGGAAATGTGCAATTCGAAATGTGCACAGAACTTCATTCATTTAGTTAACTAACTTTGGAACAAACTTCAAACATATGTAACAATTTTATGTTAGATAGATACATGAGCATTTGTTAATTCATTAATTTTATATGATTAAAGTGGATCGATATGAAAGTATTGAAATTTTTCCAGCAAATTCATGTTGTCTTGTATTGGAAGTTGTTTGAGCAATCGTCCTTTGATGTGGTTTGTACTGTACACAATACACAGATTAAGCTTCTTATCCACTTCTTTGCAAGTAGATACACACATCTACTACATGCTGGAATCATCCAGTCGCCCACACAAAAGGATATGGCCACTTCAATTACAAAAATTAATGACATCTTGATAAGTACACTTGCCATTATGTTGTGATTAATTAAATTAAATCAGACGAGCTATTGAGATAAAAATATCCCTAATCTTCTTCTTCTTCTTCGTCTTCTTCTTCTTCTTCTTGTTCTTCTGTCAAATTTTTACCCTTTCAACCAGCAACTACTTCACTTCACTTCACTTCACTCCACTCCACTCCACTTCAGTTCAGTTTCATTTTCATTTTCATTCCACATGGATCACACAAAATCCACAACAGCTCTGGCACGTGCACGTTTTTCACTCAACACAATTCACTCTCGCTCTCATTTCCAATTTTCTCTCACATCAAACAAACTGACGAAATTCATTCAAATTCATCATTATAATGGGCAAGTGCGCCATCTATCAGTGAATAGTGATTCAATTGCATTCAATTCATATGTATCAAGTGAAATGAGTGCAGCTGTCAAACTGTCATTCGGTGACCGTTGGAACATTTGAACTGACTTCATGCCACCACACCCACGGACCAAGAGACAAGCATGACGGACGTCGAACGCATTAACAGTGAGTGCATAAAAGCAACAGTATGGACCTTTGATTTGTGCCAAAGAACCAACACTCGATAGAAACGACCGCAAGCGCTTGCAAACCTGCACAACTCTGCTCAAGCCAAGCCAAACGCTTTATCCGCACGTTTGAACTTGAGGGACTTGTGTAGGTTGGGCAAGCGTGACCGTGGTGATTCCGGGCAGTTGCTCTTGTCACTGCAGTGAGGCAAATGTCAAAATGTTGGGCAAGTGTCAAACATCCTGTCGCCATTACAAGGAAGTGGGAAAAAAGAACTAGAACACAGAGGAGAGGCAGATTCTGCCAAAGAACTAGAAAACGAAGGAAAAGCAACTGTGACCAGAGAATGAGAACACGGTGGAAGCGCAAATGCCACCAAAGAACGCGAAAACGATCGGAAGCAACATGTCACCAGAGAAAAAGGACACGAACGAAATGAAGATTCTCCAAAGAACTAGAACATGAAGGAAAGGCCACTTACTGTTACCAGGGAATGAGAATATGATAGAAATTATGATGCCACCAAAGAACTGGAACACGATGGAAAGGCAACTTTGAGAGAAATTCAATTTGAATTTGAGAAATGGAATTGAAGCTGCCGCAAGAGAACAAGAACACCAAGGAAAGGCAACCGCTACCAAAGAATAAGAAAGGAACATGCTGCCATAGAGACGAAGGATATGAAGGATATGAAGATTTCCCAAAGAACTAGAACACGAGGAAAAGACAGATGCCGCCAAAGAACTAGAAAACGATCGGAAGCAACATATGCTACCAGAGAACAAGGACACCAAGGAAAGGTAAATGCTATACCAAAGAATAAGAACATGAAGGAAAGGTAAATTCCATCAAAGAACTAGAACATGAAGGAAAGGCAACTGTGACCAAAGAATGAGAATAGATGGAAAAAGCAAAGTCTACTAAAGAAGTAGAAAATTAAGGAAAGGTACATGCTGCCAGATAAAAAAAGAACACGACGGAAATGTAGATTCCCCAAAGAACTAGAACATGATGGAAAGGAGGAAAATGTTTTTCTTTATTTTAGAAAAATGAACCACCAAAGAATGACAACGCGAAGGAAAGGCACGTGCCATCTAAGAATAAGAACATGAAGGATAGGCAAATAATTTCATTTGCAATTGAATTCAAATTCAAGATGATATACAAAAGAATAAGAACATGAAGGAATGATAAATGCTACCAAAGAAGTAAAACACGAAGGAATGGAGGAAAATGGATTTTTTTAATTTTAGAAAAATTCAATTTGAATATGAGAAATGGAATTCAAGATGCAACAAAAGAACAAGAACACGCAGGAAAGGTAGATTATACCAAGGAATAAGAACATGGAGGAAAGGTAAATTCCCATCAAAGAACTAGAACATGAAGATGAAATTCAAAATGTCGCGTGAGAACAAGAACACAGAGGATAGGTAGAAGTCAGCAAGGTAAATACATACAACCAAAGAAGTAAAACATAAAGGAATGGAAGATGTCATTAGAAAAAACTACAATAGTAAGATGAAAGAAAAGATACACTTGCTACCAAAGAACTAGAACATAAAGGAAAGTACAAGTAGGTACATGAAAGGAAGGAAAATAAGAAAATGATTTTTTTAATTGAGAGAAATTCCATTTGAAATTGAAATCGAATTATTTAAATGTTGTAGATAGATCTGGTGTTTGCGCAGACGTCTGTACATGTAGCAATAAGAATGGCTACCCATTATCCCCATCATCTCCATTATCCCCAACATCAGCTAAGGGATATTCCATCGTTGTCGTCGACATCATCATCAGCATCAGTATGGAGTGGATCTCATCCCATAGAGAGTATACAATGCTTGCTTCTGACTGTTTCTGGTTTTTCCTGCCTAGTTGAATGGTGGATGTTGAATGGTGGATCATCCCCCATAAATTGCCTACCATTATCGCATCATTCGTGAATACAGGAGCGTTTTCCAACGCTTAAATTTTTTTATTTTTCATTTCAAATGAATCCTTGTTTAACCCCCCACCCCCCTTGTGAGCCCGTATGTCTCCCCCAGATGATTCCGGTTGGTTTTCATCCCTTATACCATTCACACATGAATGCAGAGGATGGATGTACGAACCTAATACAGTGCTCCCCTTTTATCAAAGGGAACTTATTCTGTTTTTTTTTTTATATACATTTTTTTTATTTTTCCACTGAATCCACTGAAGGTAAGAAAAACGTTTGGGGGGTGGTTGTTGAATAAATTTCACCATGATAATTTGGATGCTGCCACAACCCTATATTTCTGCGTATTGTACCTACTATACCCAGTAGGTATACCTACTATATATGCCTACAAATAAAATTCTATTGACTGCGCAAAAGCAGAAATTCTGAAATTCTGAAAGTCTCCCCAAAATCCCAGACTACAAAATTTCATCGTACATCCATAAAAGGATGATTTCGACTTCTGGGAAGGGGAGCATTCTAGGTATAGGTACCTTCTTTTCACAAATAAATTAGGCAACATCAATGGAAGCAGCTTTTAAACGAGTGCGACTTCATTTTAAAAGTATACCTACGTACATACACACTAGGGCTCCCCTTTATTTCTGAAATGAAAGTCTGACGTCTAAAGTCTAAAGTCTGTGGTACATCCTTTCACTGAATCATCGTTCGTTTTATCTCGTCGTTCTAATTACAACAACAACAACAACAACAGCAACAGCAACTAGGGGTTGCCCACCATCTTGAATCTTGAGTCTTGAAACTCGTGTCGAAACAAAAGGATTTTGAATGGATCACAATGGAGTACTTCATTCAATTTAGAGTTAACAGACTAAACAAGCTCTCAGTAACTCTCTCTGGATTCCCCCCATCCCCTCCTCACTCAAATGTCACTTCAAACGATGACAACATTTTCCACCATACAAAAAGGGTTTCAACCCCCATTCCAACATTACCCCATTCAATGTCCAATGGCCAATGATTCAATTATCGTCTTTGCCATATAAACAAATGTCATATTAATTGCAGTTTGTAATCCACCGCCAATAGATGTCGCACAATTATAATTTGACACAATTAATGCGGATTTGATTGACGATGCATTCGGCATTAGACATGTTGAGTTTGTAATGAATTTGTCATGTGAAATACATGTAGATGTTTTCATTCATATTGAATTAATTATTAGACAGTAGTTACCCTTGTTCTGGGGGGTGAGAAATTGATATTTTTCCGAAACTTCATCAATTCTTCACTTATTTCGTGTTTCCTTCGGATTTTCAACATCAAATTTGTGTTGTTGAATTGGAAATTAGTTAAATTACAGTTTAATAAAGGTAATTCAATCATTACGAGTGTAATTGAACGCAAATCTCGCTTCAAAATTCAATTCAGTTAGTGACAATTGCATTCAAAACCTTACAATTGTTAATTTGATTTTCTGCAGTTTAACGGAAATCACCATCATCATTTACGAGTATGTGAATAAATAATTTCAGCAGTTGTAGTGTTTTTATTGAGTGAATAAAACCAATCGCTGACGTTCGACATATTTAATTTTTAAATTTAACCGAAAATATTCAAATTTAAGAATGTAAAATGTACAAAAATTATTACTTATTAAATGCATTAATAGTTTTATTCACTAATTTTGTTTTAAAATGCTCAGAAAATTAAAAATTTTAAATTTTTCCACGTTACAAATTCCAATTTTGACTGTTGAATGGTTTGTGTCTATTGCATTCATAGACGAAAAGTGCAAATTGTTTTTAACAGTTTTATGGAAATTAAATAAATCTGTGGTAGTGATATATGGAAAAATATGATAACTAATATGTCTACTAGTTATTTCAATTGATATTTTCCTCTCAAAATGAATGGAAACCGTTAAATTTTCAAAATAAACTTTGTACATTTTGTACGTTACAAATTCAAATGTGGATTTGATGGGTTTTTTAATAGTATGTAAAAGTTCGCACAAGAATGAAAATTGTTTTTTAAAGTTTAAGGTAATATAAACAAATTTATGAAAAAGAATTATGGATAGAAATGAAGTTGAGTATTTATTCTAATAGTTTTAATCAAAATTCTAGTATTAAAACACTTTAAAATCACAAAATCTTAAAAATAAATTCTCCATTTTTGACGTAACAAATTCAAATGTCAATTCCCATACGAAAGTGGGAAAAGTTTGTTTAAAGATTCACACAGATTGAATAAACTTATCAAATGGAAATATAGAAAAATTCAAAGATGAATAATTCTATTAATTGTTTTAATCAAAATCTTTTGACTTAAATTCATGGAAACAGTGAAATTTCGAAAATAAATTTTCAACGTCGAACGTTAGAAATTCAAATGTCCAGTCGACGGGTTTGTGTCTAGCGGAAAGTGAATTCGCTAAGACAGAATGAAATAAGTTCCACAAAAGTTTTATTCGATTTTCATGTTTTATACGAATTAATCACAATTTTAATTATTATTTTTATAATAAAAATAAAGTTTAAAGAGTCTTTTAACTATTTAAATCAAAATATCCGCTTTAAACCCTGTGAAAAGTGTAGAATTTTGAAAATAAATTTTTGTCATTCACACGTGGATGCATTCAAATGTCAAATCCGTGGATTTGTGTACCTCCATACATGTACATATATGAAAATTCTGAATCGATTTTTGATATTTATTATTAAACAAATAAATGTATTAATGCAAAATTTAGAAAAATTTAAAGTTTAGCATTTATTTTAATTGTTTTAATCAAAATTATCCTTATGAAATTCACAGAAACCGTGAAATTTCGAAAATAAATGTTTGAAGATACATTTTGAACGTTACAAATTCAAATGCGAATTTGACAGGCTTATGTCTTTCATATGTCTTTGACATGACAATTCACATAGAAGTACAAATTGTTTTTTTAACTTTAATATGAATTAAAACAACTGATTAATGCAAAATATATAACAAGTTAAAGTTTAACATTTACTTTAAATGTTTTAATCAAAATTCTGGTTTGAAAGTTGATGAAAACCATGAAATTTTGAAAATAAATTTTTGTAGATACGTTTTGAACGTTACAAATTCAAATGTGAATTTGACAGGCTTATGTCTTTCATATGTCTTTGACATGACAATTCACATAGAAGTGCAAATTGTTTTTTAAACTTTAATATGAATTAAAACAACTGATTAATGCAAAATATATAACAAGTTAAAGTTTAACATTTACTTTAATTGTTTTAATCAAAATTCCTGTTTGAAAGTTCATCAAAACCATGTAATTTTGAAATTGAATTTTTGTACGTTTTGAACGTTACAAATTCAAATGTGAATTTGACAGGTTTAAGTAGATGGAAATTCCCAGAAGTGTAAATTGTTTTTTGATATTTAATATGAATTAAAACAATTGTTTAATATAAAATATAGAAAAACATCAATTTTAACATTTACTTTAATTGTTTTAATCAAAATTCCTGTTTGAAAGTTCATGAAAACCGTGAAATTTTGAAAATAAATGTTTGTAGATACGTTTTGAACGTTACAAATTCAAATGCGAATTTGACAGGTTTATGAAGATCAACATTTCCATAGGAGTGTAAATTGTTTTTTGATATTTAATATGAATTAAATCAATTGTTTTTTATAAAATATATAAAAACATAAATTTTAACATTTCCTTTAATTCTTTTGATCAAAATTCTGGTTTGAAAGCTCATGAAAACCATGTAATTTCGAAAATAAACATTCAAATTCATACAATTTCCTGCCACACCGTCGGATGCAAAAACGAAACAAAATGAAAAGAAACAAACGACGAAAGCGTTAAAAGTGTAGCGCCATTCGAGATTTTTAAGAAAATTC
The DNA here is from genome assembly GCA_963971475.1 of Chrysops caecutiens. Taxonomy (NCBI): domain Eukaryota; kingdom Metazoa; phylum Arthropoda; class Insecta; order Diptera; family Tabanidae; genus Chrysops; species Chrysops caecutiens. The sequence goes on from OZ020567.1 coordinate 75,640,111, forward strand.
AACCGCAAATAAAGTTGGAAATCGAACTGCGAAAGACACCAAATCCCACGGAAGAGGTGTCAATGATGGAGTAGCTACACCAAACTCCTCTAGTGCTGTAACTGCTGTAACGAGTGAGTTTTCCCTCCGCATATGCATAAAGGTGCACTCGGCAATGGGTTTTCCTCTTGTGATTCATGTCGCTGGAGCGGTCATAATGGGTCGCTTCAGGTTACCGAGTGACAACTCACTGAGTGAAGCGAAACAAAAACAAAAACAAAAACAGAAACAAAAACAAGAAGAACAAGTTGAAGAAAAGTTAGTTTAAGTAACTCATTGTAGTTGGCGCCATCTTTCGTCGGTGTCAGTTACAATTTCATGAATATTTTCCTTAATAAATAAATTTTTGTTTTCGTGTAAATTGAACTGTCACGTCGAATCGGCGTCAGTTTTCACAAGTGCATGGTTTAACACTTTCGAAAAATGTTATGTACGTCGATGGATAACTTTCAACTTTCATTGAAATTGAAAATGGAAGTGGAAATTGTGAAATTGATCAAATTTTCACCGTCGGTTTGTATGGAATTCAACACGGCAACAATGTGAGAATTGCAACAAATCGATCGACATTTGCCGTGCAAATCCCCACAAATGCAAACTTTTCGTCCGTTCCGTCGCGTTCTGTCGTTCCACGTAGCTTCGATGTGCTTCGATGTGGTTCGATGTGGACTCGTTCCGACGGAAGTGTTCCATTGCTGGAATCAAAATGGCGTACATGACATGATTCTAACGAAGAAAATCGTTTAACACGGCTTTTCTTTTCAAAATTTTAAATACTTTTATTAAACAAATTTGTTCCTTGATCTTTCAGAATTATTCTGCCAAAATTTCATTAAGAAATTCGAAAGTTGATGGAAGTTACAGACATTTTTACAACATGAGTTACAACAGGAAATCGTTCAACACCAAATATCTCAGGTTCTACTTATCCGATTTTACTAATTCAAAAAATAAATCATTTATAATTAACTAAACTACAAAATAAAGCTAAAAAATTCAATAAAATCCTTTTTTGTACAAGAGAGTTTTGTAAATTCTTCCAAAAGACTCGAATAAAACAATGAGGAAAGTAGTTATTTTTCTAATTTTAACGGAAATATTTAAGGAAGACTGGTGAAAATATGATTCATTTTAAATTTTAGATATATGAATTACAGGAAGTGCACAATCTTCATTTTGAGGAAACGCCACCTACCGCAGTGGAGATGAATCAAATTTGATTTAGCAAAGTGATTTTATATACTAAAATATATGAGTAATAGTATGGAAAAGAAATTTTTTGAATATCTTTAATAATTTTCCCACAATAACAGTTTGAAGTCATTTAGTTACCACGCTTTGTGGTTTGCAGATAAGTAATTTTTTTAAATTGTTAATGATAGTATTTACGTTCAGAAGTGTTTGAGGAAAATTTCAGACTGATCTGATTAATATCAACAGAGTTACAAGGATTTTCACATCAATATCTCAGTACAAACATCCCGAGAACGACTAAACGAATCGAATTGAAATTTCCACCCAACATTGAGGTTTGCAAGTGTTTTGTAAATAAACGAATACCTAAAAGTGAGAAAAATGTAATGGAGGTCCAGTTAATAATATCCACCAGTTCAACTACAGCAATATGATTTCTAATGAATTAAAGTCAACAATTCAACTTACACTCGGTATATTGTCACTATTACATACTGCCTCCGACAGCAATCTGTCACGTATTTCCCATGCGAATATGCTCGGACATTCGCGTTTGTAATCAGCGATCTTCTGCACGACTGGCATTGTTGCAACACGTGGCTTTGAACCACCAATTGCACGTGGTTTAATTGATCCCGTTTCATAATACCTTTGATAAAGAGATGATGAAAAAAAAGGCAAAAACCAAAGGAGATATTCAAAATATTGAATATCCTTTCTTCTCAATATCTCACCTTCCTAATATTTTACTAACACATCCATTCGATACTTGTAGTATACGTGATATATCACATGGCCTTGCACCTGAATGTGCTAATTCAACAATCTTTTGACGTGTTGAATCTGGTAGGGGGCGTCCATTCACATAGACGCCCCCCAATTGATTAATACCGCTATGGCCAGCTGTTGAGCAGCCGAACAAAGCGCTCTGACTAACAGAGGTCGCATGACCGTGCATTATATGTTCAGACGTTATCATAATCATTGCTGTGACTTATTAATCCTTGATACCAGAGAAGTGTGAAACCCAGGAATGGATTTTCAATTCAATTGTCAATTATTAATTATGAATCTAATTTCGTTGCACAGAATTCATGTTATTTCACACAGAATCGTTGTTGGAATTATTAATTTATTTACAATTGTTGAATTGTTGTTAAACTTACGAGTACAAACACAAATTGACATTGTCAGCACTAACTATGAAATTTTTGGCGGGATTGAAATTGAATTTTTCAACATTTTCATCACTTGAACATTTCACTTAAAAATTTGAGGCCGTTTCGAAATTTGAAAATTTCCACCAATTCCACTCACAATTCGTTCACATTTACATTGTTAAAATAGTTTTGAAAATTTCATTTCAAAGAAATTTTGAATTTGAACCGTTGACGCGTTCCGTTCCTTTACAGCAGCGACACAGCGGCGGCGATAGCGTCGACGGTAGCGATACGAATTTTGCATATTTACGCGAATGTCATGTGATGCATGCTAAACATCACAACTAAATGAAAATTGCTCAGGTCCAACGAACCATTACGCATTATTTGTTCGTGGTCACAACCCTCCAGTGAGCGACATCTGTTTTTCTCTTTTCATTTCATTCGTCCACCCACATGCGCCTACCATCCTGGAGTCATTCCTGTCAACGCGACCAATCGCACACGTACGGATGACGGTATCGTTCTCTTTCTACCACTACACTCGACTTTTTATCGATTGTACATAACTCAACGCATCCCTCCCACCTTTTGTAATCCCCACTCCGGTGCGAGTGTAACGTGACGCAACGGAAAAAAATCCCTCCCATACATCTTGCTTCCTTATGTACTCGCACTGCGATGGCACACGACGACTCTGGGACTGGAACTGGAACTGGAACTGGAACTCGAACAATTCACACACTGTCGCACTGTCGCACTGTCGCACCGTCGCACTGGGCAAGCGCCAATGGGAACTCGAATTCGAGTCGGTTCGTGTGTGTTCGTGATGTTGTGCTTCTCCTTCTGGATGCGTGCATGATCGATTTTCCTCTCTCTCTCTTTCTTCTTGCTGGCATACTCATGTTCGTGTTCATGTTGGTGTTCGTGTTGGTGTTCGTGTTTGTGTGGGAAATGGAGAATTGAATTGAAGGAAATTTTTCATTCATTTTACAACATTTTCAACTTTTCCTTTGCAAAGGGTGGAAAAATGGAAAAATAAAAATTTTTTTTTAATGTAAAATGAAAATAAAAATAAAAATCACGAAAATGTACCGGAGTCATTGTTGGGGTGCTTTTCACCCTCGGTGAGCATGCACTCAACGTGAAATGTTAATTGCAGTGTGCACTGCACAAGACTGTGTGCATTCAATGGAGATGGGGATGGGGATGGGGATGGGGATGGAGCAGGGGTTGTTTAAATTCAAAAATTCAAATGCGAACAAATAAAACAGTAAATAATCTTTAAAAAACACACACCAACAAAAGCTACTGTTTTATTTTTGAAATTTTCAATTTTCATTTTGAATTTTTATTTTCTTGAAAATCGGAAATCTCAAAATCTCGAAATCTCGAAATCTCGAAATCTCGAAATCCGATCCGAGCTCACCGTTGGTTCCGTTCCGTTCAAATTCCACCAGAGCCTTGTGCAATTAGTCGACTTGCGGGCGTTTGCTGTTCGAAGGGAAAATGGCGGAGTTGAATTTGGTTTTGGAATTTCCTTGGAAGGACGCTGGAATTTCAGTGAATTTGGAAATTTTACAATTGGAAAGAGGATTTTCCAGGAATCAATTCCAGCCACTGGAAGACGCTTTTTGACTGGAAGCACGATGTAAAATGGTGGAATTGGAGCTCCACTGGAAGGAGTTTGGACAATTTGACATTTGGATTCACAGTGGATTTACTGGAAATAGGATTTTCCAATTTTCCAGGAATCAATTGAAGTCACTGGAAGCCGAGTTGGAATTTCATTGGAAGGACGTTGGAATATTCCAATAAATTTGAAAAATTAACATTTCATTGGATTCACACTGGCTTCACTGGAAATAGGACTTGACTCAGACTGGATTCATTGGAAATAGGACTTTCCAGGAATCAATTCAAGCCACTGGAAGCCAACTTTTGACTGGAATTTCCTTGGAAAGTGGCTAATTTGACAGTTTTTAGACTGGATTCACTGGAAAAGGAATTTTTCAGGTTTCCAGGAATCAATTCCAGCCACTAGAAGCACGTGATAAAATGGCGGAATTGGAATTTCCTTAGAAAGGCGTTGGAATTGCACTCGTTGCACTGGAAATAAAGTTCTGGAAGGTCAGTGGAAGCCAAGTTTTGACTGGAATTTCCTTGGAAAGAGGCTGGTTGGAAAATTTTCAGACTAGATTCACTGGAAATAGGATTTTTCAGGTTTCCAGGAATCAATTCCAGCCCATGAAAGCCAAGTTTTGTCTGGAAGCACGTTGTAAGTAAAATGGCGGAGTTGCAATTTCATTGGAAGGACGCTGGAATTTCAGTGAATGATAAAATTTGACATTTGGACTCAGACTGGATACACTTGAAACAGGACTTTCCAGGAATCAATTCGAGCCACTGGAAGCAAAGTTTTGGCTGGAAGCACGTTTCAAAATGGCGGAGGAATTTCATTGGAAGGACGTTGGAATTTTATTGAATTTACAAAATTTTACAATTAGATTCAGACTGGATTCACTGGAAATAAGGTTCTGGAAAGGCTTTTCCAGGCGAAGTTTAAGCCACTGGACGACATGTTTTCACTGGAATTATATTTTGAATTTCATTGGAATAGCCTTCACTTATTTCATGGTCTACTGGATTTCCAGGAATCACTGGACGATTGTATTGGAAAATGGCGGAGTTGGAGTGAGATATCTACACGTGTTTCACTGGAAATAAGGTTCTGCAAAGTGGCCAATTTGACAGTTTTCAGACTGAATTCACTGGAAATAGGCTTCTGAAGGTGGTCTACCGTATTTCCAATTGAAATTGATTGAGGAATCAATTGAAGCCACTGGAAGTCAAGTTTTAACTGGAATTGTATTGAAAAAAGGCAGATTCGAACATAATTTTGAATTGAAAGGAAAGTTCTGGAAGGGAAAGTTCTGGAATTGGTATTGAAAGTTTCCAGGCCGGGATTGAAACTCCTGGAAGCCAGTTTTTGACTGGAAGTGTATTGGAAAATTGACTGGAATTTGGAGGCATTATGGGAATAAATGGGAATTCATGGGAAACAAAGTACTGGAATGGAATTTCCAACTTTCCAGACGGAGCGATTGGAATTTTTCAGCTTTCCCAACTGATTTTCCACGTTTCCAGGAATCATTTGATGCCACTGGAAATCGTGTTTGACTGGAAGCACGTTGGAAAGTGGAGGTTTCGAAATAATTTTTTGAATCCTTTAACTGGAAGTGACTTTCCAAGCTTCCAAGCGGATGCGAAAACCACTGGAAGCCTGTTGGAAATTGGAATCGTTGAAATTTATCTCTAATCGTCTTCCAGATGTTTGCACGATAACTGAACTTTCCAGCAGCATTCACTTGCTTCCAGTGGAAGGGCTTCCAATGTTTCCAATATGGACACACAATTTCGGACGAGGTCTTCTAAGAATTTCGTTGGAAAATTTTCTGAAATTCCAGTAGTCCACGAAAAACAGGAAAATTCCACGATTTCCAGTAATTTCCAATGGCTTCCAATGGCTCCTTTCGACACCAGATGATTTTACATTTCCGTCCAATGATTTCCAAAGGTTTCCAACAACTTCCAATTACTTCCCATCACTTCCACTCGTTTCCAATGACTTCCAGTCGTTTCCAATGACTTCCAGTCACCCATTTTAGCGGGTTACTGCATTTCCTAGTGACCTACACACACACAGTCTACTTTGGGATCCAATTCCCAATTGTTGCTTCCAGTGGTTTCCAGTGAATTCCAGGCTTCCAATGATTGTTTCCTCCTAAGCACTAAAAATATGCTTTCCAGCGATTTCCAATAGCTTCTAATGACTTCCAATAACATCGGCAGATTCGAAAGCCCAACATCTGTCTTTTCGGGACAGAAATTTTGACAGTTTCCAGTCACTTCCAATAACTCTCCCTACAGATAACTCCACAGCATTTCATTGTGACTTGCAACACTTTCCAGTCACTTCGAGTCAGTTATATTGCAGGCTTACATTCACTAACAGTACCCTCCAGTGGCCTCCAGTGTCTTTCAGTAACTTCCATTGCCACTCAGTGTGTTCCAGTTTCTTCCCAGTGACTTATATCACCTCCCAGCTGCTTCCACCTTCCAGCGTCTTTCTGTGCCTTCCAGTTATCTATATTGTCTTTCAGTATGTGACTTACAGTACATTCCAGTGCCTTCCAGTCAGTTCAAATTACTTCCTGTCACGTATATCACCTTCCAGTACCTACCTTCCAGTGCCTTCCAGTGCCTTGCAGTAAGTTCAAATGACTTCCAGTCACTTATATCACCTTCCAGGGCCTCTCAGTTACTTCCAGTGTCTTTCTGTATCTTCCAGTTACTTCCAGTGCCTTCCAGTGACTTTCACAATTTCACCATTTTGAGTTTTCACCATTTTGAATCGGCTTCCAGGTTCTGCTGACTTTCTACTGACGATTGTAACATAATCAAGTGACTTCCAGTGACTTCCAGTGCTTTCCAGTTTCCAAAAGGAAAGTCCGGACATGTTTGGAAGTCCTGAGAAGTTTCACTGCTTGCGGCTTCCAGTCTGTCATGGCTTCCAGTTTCTCCCATTTCTGGAAGTCTTTGGAAGTTTTTGGAATTTCCAGTGGTTCCAGTTTCCAGTTTCTGTCATTCTGGAAGCTTCAGTGTTTTTCGATAAAACTTTGCGTCAGATTTTAGCAAGAATCCACGGCGCAACAAAAACAAAAAGATAAATAAAAACAAAATGGCGGCGTCCCCCCGAAAACGGAACAAACCGAAATTTCCTTAAGTCGGATTTTATTAGGAAAAAGAATAAATAAAATTTTTTCCATAAAGTCAATTTTCATTCCCATCAACATCTGCCCGACTGGGCAGGCAGGCAGACCTGACACTAATCCCCATGTGTGGGGATCCAGGCTTGAGCACAATTCAAAGAAGTCTCACGTGAAGAGCTGAGAAGACGAGAAGAAGAAGAAGAAGAAGATGGTATCCTTGTGACCACATACGGCACGAAACATGAATTCTGGGGAGCCCCATCCCTTGACCACTCGCCCCCTTTGGGCTCCCCCCTTTAGACAGGCCGGAATTCTGGAATCCCAGATCCACAGATCCACACGCAGATCTTCTGGTGGTGTCGTTGAGGCAAACGGGGGTGTATCACCCCCCCCCCCAAACCCCCATGTGTACATATGTACAGGGGGGGCATGACGTGTGGACGAGATGATAATTTTATTATCTTCCCAACGAGGACAGGATGAAAGGCTTGGCTTCAAGACGCATCCACCACCACCACCCCCATCACTACTACCCCAACCATCCCCATCCCCCAAGAATTTTTTTTTTTTTTTTTTGTTAGTAATTTCTCACTCGCACCGTGTTCTCTGGAGCGGAAAAATTTAAGAACATCCCCCTACCCCCAACACCCCCCCCCCTTTTTTTTTCCTTTTGCATTTTGAAGGAACATGAACATTGTATCATATTTTTTTGTTGCTCCCCCTTGTTGTTGTTGTTGTTGCGTACAAACACACAACACAAAGGCAAAGGGATACAGGATGATACCTACAGGAATTAATCCTAATTCGTTGCGTTGTCCGACAAGGAAGGGAAGATCCTGTTGTGTGACGGCATTTGAAGCCACCCCCTCCCCCTCTTACTAACATGCGTAAATGCATGCGTAACTGAAATACCAATATGTCTAATGTGTGGCAACTGAGGGTGTGTTGGATGTCAACCGAAACCAACCCCTAAGCAACATTCCCGCACCGGGGCATGCATGCCAGCAGACATTTTTGCCACTGTCACATTTCTCAGGAGTGATGAAAGGAAAATCCAAATCCATATTTATCCCCGGGAATCATCCCTTACTCACACACCACACACCACATACCACAGCATATCGGAATCAGGGGCAGGGGGTGTGCAATTCACTTCCATCATCATTGTGATAATGATGACGACTCTGGTGGTGATAACGACAAGGGATGATGCTGATGATAAGGGATGATACGACTTAGCGTGTTGGAAGCATTCAACCAACTGACACACGCGCGCGTACCAGTCAACTGGAGTTCATTAGAGGAAGAGGAAGTACTTATCTGGATTGAAACAGGAAAACATCAGAATACATGAAAACAGAAACAGAAACAAAAACAAAATCATACTATATTTTATTTTTTCTTTCATCCCCTTTCAATGCTTTCATCTTTGAGTACATTTTCTGATTAAAAATATTCCCGGAAAACCTTTAAACCAACCAACTTTCCACAAACTTTCCGGGTAAATTTTCATACGTTCGAGGATTTGGCTTTTCGAAATGCCTGGGTTTATGCAATTTCTTTCATGTTTATGCATGCATTCAGCCGGCGCATGTTTACACGTGGTTTCTTCGATTCACTTGGTCGCGTGTAACTTTTGAACGCGACCATTGATTTTTAAATGAATTACATTTAAAGAAAATGCATTAAATTTACTAATTGGGGTATTTCAGCGATTTTTCATACAATGAATGAGCTCTGAGATATTTAAGAATGAAAATTTCACAATCATTTTTAAAAAAATTCAAGTTTTTGTCTATAACTTCTGAACGCAACCATTGATTTTTAAATGAATTACATTTTAAGAAAATTCATTATATTTACTAATTAGGGTGTTTCGGGGATTTTCCACACAATAAACGTTTTCTGAGATATATAAAAATGAAAATTTCAAAATTATTTTTGAAACATTTCATGATTTTGTCTATAACTTTTGAACGCGTCCATTGATTTTTAAATGAACTACATTTAAAGAAAATTTATTAAATTTACTAATTGGGGTATTTCAGCGATTTTTCATACAATAAACGTTTTCTGAGATATTTGAAAATGAAAATTTGAAAATTATTTTTAAAATATTTTAGTTTTTTCACTATAACTTCTGAACGGGACCATTGATTTTTAAATGAATTACATTTAAAGAAAACTCATTAAATTTACTAATTGGTGTGTTTCGGGGATTTTTCATACAATAAATAAGCTCTGAGATATTTAAGAATGAAAATTTCACAATCATTTTTGAAACATTTCAGTTTTTTCACTATAACTTTTGAACGGGACCATTGATTTTTAAATGAATTACATTTAAAGAAAATGCATTAAATTTACTAATTGGGGTATTTCAGCGATTTTTCATGCAATAAATGCTCTCTGAGATATTTAAGAATGAATATTTCCATTTTATCAAATTCAAATTTTCGACTTTACACTTTTTGGCTGTAACTTCTGAACGCGACCATTGATTTTTAAATGAATTACATTTAAAGAAAATTCATTAAATTTACTAATTGGGGTGTTTCAGCGATTTTTGATACAATGAATGGGCTCTGAGATATATAAAAATGAAAATTCTCATTTCATCAAAATCAAATTTTTAACTTTACAGATTTTTAGCTGTAACTTCTGAACGCGACCATTGATCTTAAAACAGTTAATATTTTTAAAAAATTCATTAAATTTGCTAATTAACATGTTTCCACGATTTTTCATACAATAAATGCTCTCTGAGATATTTAAGAATGAAATTTTCCATTTTATCAAAATCAAATTTTTAACTTTACAGATTTTTGGCTGTAACTTCTGAACGCGTCCATTAATTTCAAAATATGTTATATTTTTGAAAAACAAATAAAATTTGCTAATTGGGGTGTTTCTGTGATTTTCCATTGAATAATTAATTCACGAGATATTTAAACAAAAGCAGTCGAATTTGATCAATTTCCTTAATTACCCGCCATTACTGCCTCATTCCGAGCTGCTTTCAATCGTCATTTCGCATCATTTTGAAGGTAATTAATTCCGAAACGAAAAAATTCAAATAAAACAAACGAGAAACGCAGCAATTACCCGAGAGGGTGGATGCAATCGAAGCAATTGTCCTTGCATTGAATGCAAAACAACTCCCGAAAGGCTGCAATGTGATCCTCGACAGCAATTGACGACATTGATGACACAATCTATCCGACTCCGTGCCACGTACATTCCCCCGGAATGGAATTGCCAACTGGCGCCATCTTCACTCCAATCCCATAAAAAGCGAAATTACCTCATTATGCAGTGTCGCTCCTGTGTGACGTGGAGAGATAATGACGTCGGGGTTTTTCGACATTATGTCATAATGGACACGGGGGCTGTGCTTTATTGTGTCAACTGTAATTGGGGAAGCAATTAATGCAACTTAACTGTTGCATTGTCCTGTGAATGACAAAACGTCATTTTCGGGGCATTTCCCGTGTTGTCTGGCACTGCTTCTGGTAGCGAATTGGAATTTCTGGAATTTATTCAATTAACCCCTTTGACACTTCAATCAAATCCTCATCTTAACTGACAAGCATCACCGGGACAATTCTGACGTAACAGATTCTGTTAATTTGACATCTCATGTCGGTATTCTAGTGGCAAAAGTTGACAGGTTTTCTGTTAAGAATCTGTTAAGAATCTGTTACCGTAACAGACCGAAAATTCGATTTCTGTTAAGATTTCTGTTAAGATTGACAGATTCGGTTCCAAACAGGTTTTGAAATTAAAATTTGTTCCGACGTAACAGATTCGAAAATGAGTTGTGCCCAGAATACCAACTTGAAGAATTCCGTTGCAAACCAAATCTGTTGACTTTCTTAACAGAAAACCAGTTAACTAACGAAAGCGGCCAGAATCGCCGCGAATGTCACTCAATGAAACGTGATTTCTCCGAAATGATTTGTAATTCAAATTAGAGATCGAATTTTCACAAATCCGAATTTGTTGGTTTCATCTCGCTACTCCGAATATTTTCGGAGATTTTGAAAAAAATCAGAAAATGATTTCCGAATACTTTCAAAGATTACCGAAAAACTAGTTTTGTCCGAATTTTCTCTTATTATTCAAATTAAAGATCGAATTTTCATGAATCCGAATATTTTGGGTTCATCTCGCTACTCCAAATATATTCGGACATATGCGAAAAATAAGAAAATTATTATTTCCGAATATTTTCATAGATTACCGAAAAACTAGTTTTGTCCGAATTTTCTCCTATAATTCAAATAAAAGGCTGAATTTTCACAAATCCGAATTTGTTGGTTTCATCTCGCTAGTCCGAATATTTTCGGAGATATTGAAAAGATAAGAAAATTTATTCCGAATTTTATCAAAGATTACCGAAAAATTAGTTTTGCCCGAATTTTCTCTTATGATTCAAATAAAAGGCTGAATTTTCACAAATCCGAATTTGTTGGTTTCATCTCGCTACTCCGAATATTTTCGGACTTATGCGAAAAATAAGAAAATTATTATTTCCGAATATTTTCAAAGATTACCGAAAACTTAATTTTGTCCGAATTTTCTCTTACTATTCAGATGAAAGATCAAATTTTTATGAATCCGAATATGTTTTTTTCAACTCGCTACTCCGAATATTTTCGGAGATATTGACAAAATAAGAAAATTTATTCCGAATTTTTTCAAAGATTATATGAATCCGAATATGTTAATATGTTATATGCATTTTCATGAATCCGAATTTGTTAACTTCATTTTTCTGCTCTGAATATTTTCGGATATATTGGAAAAATAAGAAAATTCTTTCCGAATATATTCATAGATTACCGAAAAATCAATTTTGTCCGAATTTTCCATTGATATTCGAATAAAAAGCTGAATTTTCACAAATCCGAATTTGTTGGTTTCATCTCGCTACTCCGAATATTTTCGGAGATATTGGAAAAATTAACATTTCTCTCCTTTCACTGAACTTCCCATCCTGGTGGTTTAACATTTTCATTTCTTTGGTTTTAACCAGTCGCCGATCCAGTTCCAGTTATTTCTACATATCAGCGGAATGTCAATGGAATACATTCAAAAATCTATTCCGTTCGTGATCCGTTCTGGATCTGGATCCAGTGCATAATAAAGCACGGCTAATGTGACACTCGTCCTGTTGCATCGCACTGATCAGAAATCGACAATTGAAGTGTTTCTCCCGATAAATGCCGGTGAAAATTTGATTTTCATCAATTTGTTGCTGTCATGTTGATTTGTTCAGTTCGCAGGTAACGACTGTTGCATCAACCCCAATGACAGTTGCAAGTCGCACAGTCACACTCCAACGGAAGGTGTCACCGACAGCTGGAAGTGGGAATGATCCGGTTAAGAGGAATTTCATTCGAAGAACTTGAATGTCAACAGGGTTGCGACACCGTTTCATCCCTCGATTATGATTGCCCTATTATCCATTGTGCAAAATAGGTACGAACGCCCTCCATTTCAACTGTGATACTCTTTCCGAGTAGTAGCTGAATGAATAACCGAATGAATAATAAAAGTAAGTAATAACCCAACACTGGGGAACACATTTAACCATTTCGACATTTCGACAATTTCAAATTCAACAATGACGGTGTGACATTGACGGCGTGTGTCGTGTCATATTTGACGGTGTAATATTTGTTAAAGAAAATTTCTTAAAAAGAATATCCAAACATGATAATCGATTCAATGATAATGTTTATATCAAATAAATTATGATAAATAACATTCTCTCTTGTAGGTACTTGTGTGTGACAACGACAATGACACATGACCCATGACCATCATCCCTCAGTGAATTAAACATCTCAATCATGACAGAGGGTGGCTGTTGGCACACTTCAACTAACATTGGCACACTTTCTAGCTTAACATCTTCGTTACATTCAGGAAGTTATGACACGTGATCATCATGAAATACCGTCTATAACGGAAATAACTTGTTTAGCCTCCCTGCCAAGGATCATCTCTGGAATCGAAATCAAAATCAAATTCAAATTCAAAATCAAAATCAAAATCAAAATCCATGTCAAATGCATGTACTAGGTATAGTAGGTATAGGGATATAGTGGAATATCATTAGTTTCAGTCGCGGGATAAACCCCTGATGAAAGGGAAAATACAAATCAGGTGGCATTTTATGGATGTTGCCATGCAAACGTTGCCAATAAAGTAACGCTTCATCATCGTCTAACGCCATCATCCCCTAAGAAGTCATCCATGACCAAGAAATGTTTCGCTCCTTTAACAACCCTCACTCCATCGATATGAGAATGTCATGTGACTGTTCATTTCGTGTTTATTCTGTGTTACATACAGAATGTTCACATTAAACGTGTCTTCAATGTGGAATATGTTGTGGAACATAGAATTGAATTGAAACGGATGTACTTTCGGTCAATACGTATTGAAAATCACGTCGTTCTCCTTGACCCTTCGCTTCACTTTCACTTTTACAATAACACTTCCGGTGGTTGAATCATTATGGATTATCCCGATGCATTCAATTGGAATTCCTACTGTCCTGCAGCTTGTTAATTGATGACACCGGCTAATAGCGGCTAAACGAAATGTTTTCCCTTGTTGATTCAACTGGGTTCGAATGAAAATTTACCTTCAACAATTTATTGCAAGAAAACCGAGTGATATTTTTCAATTTTCTTTTTTACACTTAATACTTTAAACATTCAACTATAAGAAAAAAAATACTTTTCACAAATTTTCATTAAAACACCAGTGCAATCGTTGATTAAAGTCAAATTCAGTTTTTTCATAATTTACCATGTGCAAGTCGTAATTTTTGAGTAATTACAAAAATTTAAATTTTTTCAAACGTAAAATTAATAAATCTAATGGAATGTGTTAAAAAAATTTTAAAATTTTGATTTAAACAAAAATGGCGGCAATTTGAATGCGAAAAATATTTTTATTATAAAATCATTCAATTTGAATCAATTTCAACCAATTTTGGTATTTCACTGGGAAATACATTAATAATACTACAGTTAAAATTTGAAATTGATCTGGTGAAAAATAGAGGCGCTAGCTGGTTACAAATTTTCAGAAAACACGATTTCGAGAAAAACGCATTCAAAGTTTCGTAGTTCCAAGGGAGCTCGAAGAAGTTGTTTCAATGAATTTTGATTTAAGAGCAAACTAAAGAAGTTTATGTTGTACAAATGTTTTTAAATTATTTTCAAAATGTCAATTAATTGTTTAAATGAAAAATAAAAAAACGCTATATGAAAAAATTACCCATCAATTGGGGGAGAGTGGAGACCATAGACTTATGATAACTAAAATATGAGAAATATGTTTGTGATTTCAAGTACTGTTAGTTGGCGAAACATTTCGATCTTCATTCAAACTGACTAATAAAGATTTTGATTTTTGCTGTTCCTTTAGTTTTTCACTCTAAGACGACTATCGGAAATTGTCACATTTCACGAAATCACTCCCACAGATTGCAGGAAAGTGAGAGGAAAGATGTTAAACGTCGAAAATTGTCAAAGAAAACAAACAGTTAATTGTGATTTTTGTTTCAAATCGACAAATTGTTGATTGGTTTCAATTTCAATTCAACTCAACCCTTCGTCACCAAGCACAAAGTCCGTCTCAAGTAACACCATCAATCAATCAAGAGACAAGAACACCGATTTGTTGCAATAAAAATGCGATTACCCGATTTACCCGATTACCCGTCAACCGATCTGCCCCCTTCTGTGAACAATACAAGTGGGTAGGTAAGTGTATATATCCCCTTTCAATTCAAACGTCAATTGAATTGAGAGTTGAATGCAGCAGGTACGAGTACTCGTATCAATCGCTTACACCTTTTGACACACTTCAACAATACAAACGATATATTTGAAATTTGAGACCGGAGCAGTCTCCATCTCCACATCCACATCCACATCTTCAAACATTTCAAGACTCTCTGGCTCTCTGCATCTCGTGCAGACGTCATTCAATTATCGATTAATTACACAATAAATCACATTTTGTCAGAATTAAATCTTAATCCACTGCAAAATGCCTCGGATACTCGTCAAATTTGAAACGTGCACGTGCCGGTTCGTTCCATTCCACTGTTTCGAATTCAATGTTCCGTGAAGAAGAAATATGTCAAATGGCTGTGTGTGATTGGTTGCCCTTGGTATTGGTATTGGTATTGGCGTTGTACCCTTTGGCAACCACCGACGTCAACACTATGGACGAGTTAAGTTGGTTGTAGTGCTGGCTAACTTGGGATTTGTGACACGATCCCTTTCAAGTCGTGTCGGCTGCATGCGGCGCACGTTTTTCGGATTTCCCATACTTTGAGGGTGATGTTGGAATTTTTCCTTTGATACACCGAAGGCGAAGGGTGGTGAATCAACGAACCAACCAGACGGACAGACAGACACTTCTCAGTTTCAGTTTCAGTTTCAGTTTGTGTCTCTTTTGAGAGATAAGTTGCCACTTGCCTGTCAACAAGGGTCATCACATCTTGATGTCATGTCATCATTATGTCATCATCGTCGTGTCAACATTGTGGCAATGTGGAATTTCATTTTTCTTTGATTTGTCAAATGCAAATGCCGCCCCCAACCCCATCCGGTTTCCCTCTTTCGGAAGTACCACAAATTAATGATACAACCACTTTGGCATAGAGTAGGTATGTTTCTTTCGGCACACTTGAGCACATTACACTGGCCAAACATGAAAGCAAATTGACGAGATGCCGGTGCTGCTAACTTCAAGTGGATGCGGACACGTTCTTAAACGTTTGATGGAGATTCCCCTGGGAGAGTTAGATATTTGTACTGTGGTTTTCCCTAGAGTTCTAGAGTGGACACGGACACGTTCTTAAATGTTTAACAAGAATTCCTCTGAGAGAATTGTTTGTCTGTTGGCTTCCGTCAGCTACTCACCGTCTCCACAAAATGGCGGTTGACTTTGAATTTGTTGGGAACAATTGCTTCTCCTTAAGCTGGATTCATTGGTACGCTCGGCGTGTGCAGAACTGGTTTTTTCATATGGAAATTTGACAACTCTCATGCTGGATTCATTTTGCGGCGAATTCAGTTCTCTCTCAAAGAAAGATTTTCGTTTTCATCGTGAATGTGTTCAATTTGTGGATTGTTTTAAAAAGTGCGGCAGATTCACGACGAAGGAATGAATCATGAGCGAATATACTCTCTTCGCGACGAATTAGTTCTGCACGCGCCGAACGTATCAATGAATCCAGCTTTGTGCGGATCTAACCTAAGGCGAATACTGGGCAGGCTGGACTCTTTTCCTTTGCTACACTTTGTCTTGGGTTAGGTTGGTGTTTTAAAAATGTCAGTGTCAGTGTTGCTACCGAAAAGAAACTGATTAGTGACTCAAATTTGTTTCCTTTGAGTCACTTCTCACACAAACAAATGGGACGCCGCACACGGTGATACTGGTTGCAAACTGGTTTGTGATTCCTGGAAACTGGTTTGTAATCAGTCACCAGCGGACTTGCATGTCGAGCCACATACGAAAATGTCTGCTACATTTTTGCTTTGAGAAAATGCAGAATCAGGAATTAAACGTTTTGCTTGCCGCGGAAGTTGACAAATGCCCTCAGGGTATTAAGAACGACCTGAACAGTAATTTGATTGAGTTTTGAGGGTAATTTGAGTTTTCGATGAGTAGCTTCGTGTGCGGAACCTGGTCGCTAACCAGTCAGTAATCAGAATCAGAGGGCCGTAGAGTGTTAAAAATGAATGTTGAGCATTGGGGAATGAATTATGAAGTGAATAAACGGACAAAAGTTTAATTAAGCCGAATAACTACAAATTCTTATCAGACTTGTTAGTTTCTTTGTTCTCCCCAGTGTTCTGGGTCTACAAGATGGCGCCGTACTACGTCACGAAGTTCAAGTGACCGCAGACACCTTCTCCATTGGTCAATGGAAATTCCTTGGAGAATGTCACTAGTTTCCGTGTTTTCTCCATTGATCCAGTGGGTTTCTTCATTTTAAAAATTACTAATCTTCGCCCCGTCTCCACAAGATGGCGCACTACTTTCTGGTTCTCGTGACCACAAACGCGTTCTTAATTGCTTAATAGGAAATTCCCGAAAAGTGTTACTAGTCTTTTGGTGTTCTCCAGAGATCCAGTAGCACTCGTCCATTATAGTAAAAGTATCTTCAACTATTATCGACAAGATGGCGCCGTAAAACGTTAAACGGTTTGCGTGGGTGGCAATGAGTACTTTATTTTTCAAAGAGTATTCCCCGGAGAGAGCGGTTTTCTCAAAAGATCAAAAATTACATTCACCCTGTCTCCACAAGATGGCGGACCATTGAATGGTTCTGTGGCGACAGGTTCTGAGGTTCTGTCAGATAATATATGTCGGAAAGTGGAAGGGAAAATGTGCTCAGTATAGCTCAGTGGTCAAAGCATCCGCCCAGCAAGCGGAAGGTCCGCGGTTCGATTCCCGGTCACGAGCATTCAACATTTTCACCTTTCATGTTCTTCATAGTTCCACTAGCCACAGACGCTTTCGTAATAGTGTAATGGGAATTTGTTGGAGAGAGACAAAAGTTTGCTTGTTGGCTTTTCCTACATCGTCCGTTTTGACAGATCACTTTTTGCCCGTCTCCACAAGCGGATCACTACGTAACCTTATTCTTGACAGTTTGACAGCAGTTCTTGAGAGAGAGAGAGAGATACTAGACTTTGGTTTGCTCCTTCTCCTCAGATTCTCCATTTTGAAAGTTCATCTTCACCCCATCTCCACAAGATGGCGCCTGACGACGTCATGAATTCGAAATGTCACCAGATACATTCTAAATCATTTGAAAGGAATTCCTCAGACGAAGAGTCCTCCTCCACAGATTCTCCATTTTGAAAGTTCATCTTCACCCCATATCCAGAAGATGGCGCACCAGTACGTGACCACAGCTGTCATCTTAACAGTTTGACAGAAGTTCTTGAGAGAGAGAGAGAAACCAGACATTGGGTTGTTCCTTCTCCTCAGATTCTCCATTTTGAAAAGTCATCTTCACCCCATCTCCACAAGATGGCGCACCAGTACGTGACCACAGCCGTATTCTGAACAGTTTGACAGGAGTTCTTCAGAGAGAGAGATACTAGACTTTAGTTTGTTCCTTCTCCTCAGATTCTCCATTTTGAAAGTTCGTCTTCACCCCATCTCCACAAGATGGCGCTTGACTCCGTCCTGAATTCGAAATGGCAGCAGGCACATTCCTCAGACGGAGATTCCTCCTCCCCAGATTCTCCATTTTGAAATCTTTCGTTTCCCTCAACCACTACAAGATGGCGCCTGACGACGTCATGAATTCGAAATGTCACCAGACACATTCTAAATCATTTGAAAGGAATTCCTCAGACGAAGAGTCCTCCTCCACAGATTCTCCATTTTGAAAGTTCGTCTTCACCCCATCTCCACAAGATGTCGCACCAATTAGTCAGCAAATCATCATCGTCCATACACGATTCGAGAGTGATACGAGTCCGGGTTCGAGTGTGTGAATGTCAAAGGGAAGAATGTGAGAATAGAACTCGTGTTGCCGAGCAACGTTGCCATTTCGAGTGCTACACGCCATCTTAATTAGTTTCCCAACTAATGACACAGTTAGCTACCTTGGCTACATGTGAATGTCATCAAACGATTTCGGGAAGGTTCTTAATTAATTAGATAGGTAGATAACGTTCCTTCTCCACACCATGCGAGTGATAGATGGATTTTTTCCACGTTTGCCACACTGCTGGATGCCTACTAATTGCCTGATGTGCTGTTGTCTGTCAATTGAAGGCACACGTGGACTGTCAATCAATTCTGGTTAACAATGAAACGGGAATCGATTCAAGTTTCGGAAAAGGGGTACAGCTACGAGTACAGGAAACAGGACCGCATTCAAATCGCTAAACGTTCCGTATTCATTCATTGTTCATTTGTTGTTCATTTAAGCCACAAAACAATTCAATTGCTATTGCATTCACTTGTTCATTCATATCAACCAGACAAAACCCCTGTTTAAAGAACAGTCGGATTTTTCTATAGCCTGCTTCATTTGGCCGCTCTCAATTACAAGTCAACAGCGCAATCGAGAAGCGGAACGTAACCCTCGTTGCAGCGTGTAATTATTGAAAATTCCATTGTTCAACTACACAACTAACACAAAATGCACAAAACCCGGTGTGTGATTTTCACCCTCTTAAAATTTCATTCATTCACCATCCCCCATTCCCCATCCCCAATCCGGTTTCTACTCTCTTTCTTCTCTCCTCTGAGACACGTTTAATTGATGACGTCAAAGCAGGTCATATGGCACCCCCTATCGGTTGCGAAATTTTTTAATTATTTCCCAAAACCGAACAAACGTCCATCCAACCCCATCCAACCCCATCACAACCACAATGGGTTTGAACGTGTGGTGTGAATTCCAGTGATTGGAATGATTGGAATGGAACAATCGGAATGGAACGATACTACTGGCAGGTACTGTTGGCGTACTGCCCCGATCCAAAGTCCATTCAAGTGAATAAAAATTCACGTACGTACAATGCACTCAATCGATTCATGGCACGTGTTCAATTTTTCCTCAACATCCTTTACCACCGCTTCGTCCTTCATCGCTTAATCAAAGATTTTTTATTAAAAAAAAAAACAAGAAAAATGCGTCAGGCACTTGCAGGCGTCAGGTTCTTTACTTTCATCCCACAATCACTTTCAGCACGTGGGTAAATTTAAATTCAGCCGGAATTCTTTCGTGATCCTTCACGTGGAAAATATTCAACCGAGTGAATTTTCGCCTTCGAGTGGTAATTGCTTGCAAGTCACCCCAAAGGAAGAGAATTTTCCCCACGATCGCAGAAACAGATCTTGACAGGCGACACACACACACAAACCAGTTTGTGTAAGACACATATCGAGAAAGTTTTCTCCAGTCCTCATGCGTCAATGAGTCGACACTCGCGAATGAAAACCGGTTTTGAGTTTATTTCATAGAAACAAATCGAGAAAGTTTTCTTTCCATTCCACATGCGTGACTAGTCAATGACTCGACACTCGTCTGTCGCGAATGAAAACTGGTTTTGAGTTTATTTCATAGATCGCACTGTTGAATTCAATTCAATTTTCTTGCGAATTGATCAATATAAGAGAACTGTCATCGTCATATTTGCAGAATGCACAAATTCACTCGAATGCAATAATTGCATTTTGTTCAATGGCGCTACACTCCACTGGACAGATCCCGCGACAGTGGTTTCTTCCCCCAAAATCAATTCCAGGCCTCACACATATGGGATGAATTCATTCCCTCGTCATCATTATTATTGACACACACCGGAGACCAAAATTAGATTACCAGCAATCAGGATATCCTTGTGACATAGTACGAAGGATTCGTCCTGGATTTGGATCTCTCTCCTCCTCTCTCTCTCTCTCTGTCGTTTTCCACTTGACTGACGGTAATGATGAGACCGATGTAACATAATTAATTTTTGATGAGATTTCTTTCTCTCTGCACAAACCTATCCTATCCCTCCAGGTCGCCATAACCTTTCATTTGATTTCATCTTCCCAATCAAATTGACAAAAGTCCTTCAAGTACACAAGGAACATTTTCTTTTTAATTTTAATTTTGTTTTTCATTTGATTTCCCCAAAATTGGGTTTTAAATGCGTTTCAAGTGAATTGTGACTTTGTGCCACCCTTTGTGGAATATTCTCTTTGCGCTTTGCGCTCACAGTCATATGCCTGTGGCGGTACACTTTGAGATGACACTCAAGGATCACAAGGATCAAACAATCATTTACAAGGACACAGTCATCAACGCTGGCAGCTGGGATGTAATGAATGGAATTACGAATTGACATTTCACGTACGAGGATGAAGGACAAGTGTCTGGGTAAAGTTTTGAATTACTAGATGTCCTTCCTGGATGTAGCTTCTCACTCCTTTGACTTATGTTTTCTTCTCTCAAGTGCACTTCAGCGATCAAAATCCATTTGCCACAGAATCTCTTCAATTTGCGTTCAGTTTCCACCCTTTGGACAGGGTTTAAATGTGAATCCACCCTTTCGTTCAACGCATGAAGCAATTTTTCATAAGTCAAATGAAAGTTTGATGTTTTCTGAATCAGGATTTTTTTATTCCACTGCGTTACTCCGAATATTTTCGGAGATATTGCAAAAATAAGAAAATCAATCGTTTCCGAATATTTGAACAAATTTCCGAAAAACTAGTTTTATCCGAATTCTGTGTTATATGTCAAATGAAATTTTGAACTTTTCCGAATCAGAATTTTTTTATTTCACTACGTTACTCCGAATATTTTCGGAGATATTGGAAAAATAAGAAAATCAATCATATCCGAAAAACTAATTTTGTCCGAATTTTCTTTTATATTTCAAATAAAAGTTTAAAATTTCCTGAATCCGAATATTTTAGTTTTACTCTGATACTCTGAATATTTTCGGAGATATTTAAGGAATAAGAAAATCAATTGTTTCCGAATATTTGAAAAAATTTCCGAAAAACTAGTTTTATCCGAATTCTGTGCTATATGTCAAATGAAAGTTTGAACTTTTCCGAATCAGGAGTTTTTTATTTCATTACGTTACTCCGAATATTTTCGGAGATATTGGAAAAATAAGAAAATTAATCATATCCGAAAACCTAATTTTGTCCGAATTTTCTTTTATATTTCAAATAAAAGTTGAAAATTTTCTGAATCCGAATATTTTAGTTTTACTCTGATATTCCGAATATTTTCGGAGATATTCCAAGAATAAGAAACTCATTCGTTTCCGAATATTTCAAAAGATTTCCGAAAAACTAGTTTTATCCGAATACTCTGCGATATGTCAATTAAAAGTTTAAACCTCTCCGAATCAGGAGTTTTTTATTTCACTACGTTACTCCGAATATTTTAGGAGACATAGGAAGAATAAGAAAAGCAATCTTTACCGAATATTTGATAATTCCGAAAAAACTAATTTTGTCCGAATTTTCAAATCCGAATCTTTTATTTTCATTTCGTTATTCCGAATATTTTCGGAGATATTGATAAAATAAGAAAATCCATCGTTTCCGAATATTTTTTGAACGATTCCCGGAAAATGTTCTTTATCGCAATGTGCTGTTGTATGTATCTCAAACGAAAGCTGAAACTTTTCCGAATCCGAATATGTTGCTATCCCTTCGCTACTCCGAATATTTAAGGAGATATTGATAAAATTATGATCACATCGAGGTGATATGTGGTATCCAACTATGAGTGTCCCTGTGATCAAGGAAGGAAAGGACGAATATGGATTGAAGCTTCGATGAAATGAAAAACCTGTCAAATGTCTCATGAACATGTATGTGGTGAAATTGAACTTTGTACGGTTGTTGACGCCAATTGCACTTAGTATATGTCACAACGTTGTGATACAACATATAAAACCTCACTAATAGTAACGAAATTCGTCAGTTACTGCAGTGATTCTCGTGTATAAAACTACAGAGTTTCACTTGAATTTCATATTTCACATCTTGTTCATATGCTTAACTATAAGACAATTAACTATAAACAAAATGTTCATATTGTGTATTTCGTTTTTGTAAATCATTTCTAATTTTAATTCTAATAACAAAATTCGTACGTCACTTAAGCTACTACTGCGTTTTCTCTACTGTATATTATAAGGTGTCTCCCAATTCGGTTCAGGATCCGATTCGAAATCGAAGGTTTTCTTTTGTAAACTAGAATGAATTAGGATAATTTGAGAATTTCTATTCTATTTCACTCCGCAATTACCTCCCACAGTGGAAGCATCGTTTTATAACACGTTTCACATAGTATGTTTTGTGCATAACCTGTTCCTAAATGAAATTAAGTTCATATTAACAACAGCAACATAATTCACGTTCTGTCTAGGTACCTGCATCAAGTTAAAGCACATTGCAATCAATGCCATTCCTAGTAGCAAGTAGACTGCACACAAGATGAAGCTAGTTTTGACAACACTTTCACTAGAATCGACTTCCAGCTGCAAAGGGATTCAGTGAATTGAATGATTCCATATGGAAACCATATAACATATACCACTTTGTTCCCTGGAACCATATCACCAAATCCTATGCTACTGAGAGAAATAAAACAAAAATAGCTGCCTTCAAGGATCTTCCAATCTTCCCATGTGCCGAACAGTGTAGCTCCAAAGAGCACATAGCTGAAATGAACAGGATATTAAAGTGCTTCCATCTCTGGATCAAATGATCTCTGTACAATATCATGATTATAACACAAGTAGTTAATGGAACAGTGACATTCTCAACTGAACTGTGATTCTGCTCGTCATCATCACCGACATCATACTGATCGTCAAATCCATCCTCCTGATAACTACTAGCACCATCATCTCCAGAGTACTCTCCACGTCCCTGGGAATTCATTGATGAAACATCCATGCTGTACTTATAGAACGAATCATCCTACAACAATGAGTTATGTTAGAGAAAAGTTGATTTTGATATCATTTTCATAATCACCCCATTATCATTATCCGGATTCATTGACATTTTCTTCTTACGTTTCTCTCTAATAGCACGTCGTCTTGCAACACCCGGACAAACACGACACAAACACAATTTCGCATAAATCCATTTAAACAACTTAGCTAACACATCACCAATATTCGATAGATACAGTAGAAATAATGGCATCCCGATTATTGCATATAATATTGTTGTTATTTTACCTCCATTCGTTTTCGGCGAGATGTTTCCATAACCTATTAACGAAACGAGAAATTTTCTTATATTGTTTAATTATAATACAATTATGTGATAATACCACATTAGATCATCATCAGATTTAATTTGTATTTGCTCAAAATTGTCCGTTTTCTGAGTGTATCACATCCCAAACACCCGAACTATTGTAATTTGCTAAAAAAAGAACTACTTGAAACGTTTTGTGCGTGTTTTTAATTAGTCATAGTCACGAATCGTTTTTAATTAGAATAAGCATTAAAATTATTAAATTATTTAATTACAATATATTCATTTATTCTTTTTCTTCTTTACTAACATCGCACAAAAGTTGCAAATACATGCTATATCTAGGTACATGCCATGCATTGAGTAGACAATTGGGTCTGTTCACGTACTTGCTCAAGAAATTGTTTTGAGAGAATTTAACGAAAAGTAACGGATGGGAAATATGCTTGAAAGTACAGGTACATGTAACAGACATTAGAAATTCAAATGTCAAATTTGTTTATGTTCGTTCATGAAGTTGCTCGAGGTTACTCAAATGCGTTTTGTATTTTTCTTGGATTTTCTAATTTCTGTCTCGTTACTCGAACAGTACAAAATCGCATTTGAGTAACCTCGAGCAACTTCATGAACGAACAAAAACAAGTTTGACATGCACCTGTCAAATGAACAAGATTTTCCAACTAGCTTGAAGTTTCTACAATAACATTTAGCACTTTCAAGTACATTTCCTCTTCGTTACTTTTCGTTAAATTCTCTCAAAACAATTTCTTGAAACATATTGCAATATGTTGCAAGCAAGTACATAAACAGACCTAATATATGTATATAACATTCCCGAATATTAAAATTAAATAAATGTATCAATTACAATATACAGATTTTACATATTCCATTATGGGGACACAATCATTGTTGATTAGTAGAGAAAAAACCAACAAAAATAGAGCAAGCAACAAATCATAGCACTTCACAAGTACATCCTGTGCATCAGGACCTTACCAATCGTGGTTATGACTGTCAGAGAGTATAGAAATGCTCCTGGGAAGCTCCATTCATCGCCATTGCCTCCACCTTTCTTTGCCAATTTAACGTATTTCTCTTGGTAACTTGTTAACGACTGATTAAGTCTGAAATGTTCAAATTAAATTAAGTTCAATACAATTGTCTTAAATCTAACCGAATTTTGAATGCAGTCTCATTGAATGTGTTCTCCTCACAACATGATAATATCCACAAATCCTTTTTGAGCTGTTTACGATTCTCTAAGAATTGTGTTGTCCTATTCAATGCTTCGTCTCTTTCGATTTGTTGAAATAGAAATGCACCTTTAACAATAAAATAAAATAAAATTGATTTAATAATTATTTTTGATTAAATTCAATTTCACAATATCACCTGCTGTTGTATACAAAACAACAAGAAGTATTATCCCAACATTACTAAACATAAACGCTGTCAATTGTCTACAATGTTCCTTAGCACGTTCTGCAAATTCTGGCTTATGCTGTCGTCTAAATGACGACCTCCGACTCATTTTTGTACTCGATTATGGATAATATGTTGTTATACAATTTAAAATAACTTTTGTACTCATTATTTTACTAAAACTAATGTACATGATCATGTAATCATGAACATGAACATAACCTTTGTTCAGCTAATAAGGATTTCAATTTAACTATTACAATTCAATGCTGATGAACATTTTTATATTTAATAAACTTGCAAAACTATCAAAACTGAACCATTCGGGATTGTCATTGTTAAAAATAAATAAATAAAATTACATGAATTTTATAAATAATTATTTCAATCCATTTAATTTGATTACCACTGTTTTGTTTCAAATTATTTAATAAATTAATCAAAAAACAAAACGATCCGGAATGATTTGATCTCGAAAACGTACTGCTTGCATTCAATACAATTCAATTCCAGAAAATATTTTAGTGTAAGGAGAAACCTGACAACGGCGTTTTGGCGTTTTGGCGTTTTACAAAAGGGTCATTGATGCTTCTCTGATCTTTCACGCTCGAGTTGTATTCAAGAAGTCGCTAAAATTAGAATTCCCGCACATGCAAGACGGATAGAATCTATTTAGATTTCATGATACAGTGATACATCACACTTGTATGGATGGATATACCTATATTTAGAACGTTTCCTTTCATTTCTATGTGAAATATGTACTTTTCAAATTTATGTCCCATGAAACTACATAAACAGATCCGTATTATCACTTGAACTAGGTCATGGACATGGTACTCCTCCGCATTTCGTGTTTTGTGTCCCTGAAATCGATGTGTTAATGATCTAAATTTTATAAATAATCAAAATATATTCTCAATGCGATCCACATGATGATCAGAATGTATAAATCCATTTGATTATCCGAAACGATCATTTTGAATTTCCAAACAACATGAAGTTGGCAGCAATTCGCTTGTGTTCTCTTTATTTACAGCGGCACAAATATATATTTTATTTTGCATTGAATAAATAAATACAAATAGTTTTATTTCAATATTTAATAATTTTCCTTTGAAATTAATCAATAAACAATTGCAATTAAATATTGTTTCGTTTTCTTGAAAGTGAAAATAATACGAAAATTTAAATAAAATATAGAAAATTCACATCAACATAATTAATTTGTCTTTTATAATTTATTATTATTATTATTAGTTTTATATTTAATCTTCTATTCATGACTAGTTACTGAATCTAAATCACTATCTTCACTACCAGTTGCCTCGGCGGGATCACCCATTGCCACACGTGCATATTCGTCTGTATCGATACTTTTACAAAAATGTATGGCATATTTTAGTTTTTCTAATAGAACAGCCTAGAAATGAGTTAGAATTTCATTAATACATCTAATAAGTATAACATTTCATATTACCTTGCATGAATAACGTGGCATTTTTAATAGGAAAAAGCATGTATAACTTTCAGGAAGAAAATGATCTGGCGGATGATATTTGTCGAGTACTTGTAGTACAAAATCACGTCCACGAAAATCAGCAATAGTACGTGGTAATCGTGTACGTCCCCAAACGAATCTCAAGAATAACGATCGTTCCTAAAACAATTAATTTCATAATGATGAATGAATAAATTAGAATTCTCATTTAACCTGATTCGTAAATTCTTCCATAACTTCCCAGAACCATTGTACCAAAGATGAATTTGGATCAACACCTTTGTATGTTGCTACCGATTTGAGTAGATTCAATGGAATATCTGGTGAACCACATACCATAGCTTGTAGTTCAGATGCTGAGAATAGTGACAGTAGTGGTACTGGAATAACTTTTGACATTCCATCGCGAACAGCTTTAACTTGTTCATCGAATTCATGTAAACGATAGTTCAATGCTAGACAAACATATTCCTGTCTGTTACTTGGTACAATACGTGTATATCGAGTGGATAATGGTACTTCATGACCTTTAGCTGATGATGTTGAAAATGGTAGTTCTAATGTTGAAAATATTTTCGGATCATCGACCATGTCACGTATGTAGAGTAGACCAGCTACATAATCACGATCAACTTCGGTTAGATCAGTTAAACGAAGTGATTCTCCGGCTAATTGTCTCCATACTGGTTCAGCCAAACTGGAAAAAGTTATAAAATTAATCATAGCATTATTAAAATAAACAAATAGACTTACTTTAAACTTAATGGTGAACCAGTTCGTACAGCAATTCCCATTAGGACACCTAGAAATCTGAACATGTTCATTTGTAGAACAGACACAAGTGTTGGATCTAGAAGGAAACAATCACGGTTAGCTCCAGCTTCACCACGACCATTTGGTGTTGGTATTAATAAAGGTACACTTCCGTTCTGTAGTTCATCACACATTTCAGCAATTGATTCACTATAACCTCCACCACAATCATCAACACTTTCTCCAACAAATTTAACTTTCCACACACGATGTGGCAATGAGAGGGCTTCTTGTGTTAACAATGGTAACTTCTGTACCATTTGCCCAAAAACACTTTTCATACCATCAACACCAGCTACACCATTACCAGATTTCATACGTGATCGTTTCACTTGAATTCGATTCAATTCAATAACTGGTCCATGTTGTTTATCTCGTACCATTGTGGTTTGGATAACTTTACGGAATGCAGCTTCTTTTATATTATAAACTAGAACATCTTTCAATGCGCTCAAACTCAATTCACCTGATATTGGTAATAGTGCCAGACATGGACAGAGTAATTCTGAGAAATGATAAAGTAGAACAAGACGTGCATGTAGTGCTGCTGGTGGTAAATCACGTACTAAATCATATTCCAATGGTGGACTGGGTAGAGGTCGTGCTCCTTGTGTCAATTGTGATGTTGACAATGCAAGTGTATGAGCTGATCCGCATGTTACTTTAACAATATGTTTACCCTGTAATGCTGATACAAGACGTGGACGTTGAATAGCACTTACAGTACCATCACCCAATTGTCCTTCATCATTATCACCCCATGTATACACTTCACCATTATCACTACATGCTACACAATGTAATGATCCAGTTGCAATTGAAATAATTTTCTTTCCATATAGTACAGCGACTTTCTTTGGTCGTCTCACATGATCAGCTGTTCCATGTCCTAATCTATGATAATCACCTTTACCCCAAGTGTATACAGCACCGGATCGTGTTAGAGCAACTGAGAATTGTGAACCGCATTCAACTTTAATAACACCTAAACCAGCTAAACTCTCGATTTTCATTGGAAATTTACATCCATCGGATCCACCACGTCCTAATTTACCATAATCCCCATCACCCCAACTCCATACATTATCATCATCGGTTATACATAAGGTTTGTGCATCACCAGAACCACATGCAATATCAATAGCACGACAACCCAGCAATGCTTCAACCAATTTCGGACTCAATTGATCTTCAGAGTCTCCATGACCTAAACGTCCATAACGTCCTTTACCCCATGTCAGTATATGTCCAGCTGATGTTATACAAGCTGAATGTCCACTGCCACATGCAATATCAATAATTCCCATTCCTGATAGTGCTTCAATCAATTTAGGCCGATCTACACTAATACGATTACCATGACCGAGTTTACCATCTTCACCTTCACCCCATGAGTACACTTCACCGTCAGTTGTCAGTGCTAGACAATGTTTACCACCAGAATTGACAGCAACTTTCTTAATAAAAACATGTTGTAATGATTCAACTAGAGTTGGCGTTGATACTGAATCAACTCCACCAATCCCGAGACGTCCACCAGCACCATAACCAGTTGCAAATAGTTTACCATCTGGTGTTACTGCATATAATGTTTGTTCACCACCAGCTAATTGTATGGGACGTAGTAAACTTAATGCTTCACATGGTGTTGGCATTTTTATTCGACTACCTTCCAGTCCACCCAATTGTCCACGGTGATTGTGTCCCCAACCGTATATCGTACTTGCTCCACCCCATGATAATGCCCAATCCTCTGGACGACGATTCAACCATTGTAACAATTGTCTGTCATGTTCTGCTTTAAATATATTATGATCTTCATGCATTAGCAATTGTTGGGTTTCTGTTGTTTTAACTTTTGTATCTTGTATCTTCAATATCGAATCAACATAATGTGATATACTTATATTACTTTGATTTGACAGCACACTGGAAGATGATGATTGTGATGATGATTGAAATGAATTTGTTGATGTACTTGGAATTGGTGGTGTTGTAGTTGTAGTTGCAGTTGTAGTTGTTGCTGTTGTTGCTGTTGTTGTTACTGTTCCATATGTTGTTCCTGTATTATTTGTTGATACCATTTCAGATAGTTTCTTCATAACTTCATTACAAAACGATCGTGGCAATTCGGTGCGTTTGATTAATGCTTGAGCAACACGTACAGCTGAACAATAACGTCTTAACCATGACCATTCATGCATTTCACGATCCTGATATGCTGTATCCAATTGCATATCACATGCTAATGCAGCTAATGATTTAAAATAATCAGAATGCATTAAATGTATACCACCACGTACTTGGGGTTCTTCATAGGCATATTGACGAAATAGTTCTGGTATTAATGTCGATAGGATTTTATTTAATGATGAATCACGTGGTTTTGGTGCATGTTTATTTGTTAAAATCGAATGTAACTTCTTCAATGACCATATTCTTTGTGCTGTTGTTAATGTTGATAATTGTGAACATGCTGATAATGCTGAAGCTAATCTTAATAAGACACTTGTATTATTTGGTAATATCGATGAATGTAGCAATGCCATAACTAATGGCATCGATGGTTGTGATAGTATAGCACGATCAGATGCCATTTCTTGTAGAAATGATGATGGCATTATAGCATGTACCCAAAATCTCCAACCCCATCCATTAACAGAACTATCACTTGTAAATTTCCAACGCATTTCATCACCTTGTATACGGATTTCTGGTGCCCAATGCACTAATTCTCTACCAGATCTAGCTGCTATAACTCTACCACTACCATCCATTATAATAAGTGGATCGTTACGTTTCTCTGTCGAACATTGACTATCAAATTCTAAACGTAATGCTTCAGCACCTGGTATTTTAACATTACCAACAAGTGTTATATCATCAATATATGGATGACTTGATTCTTGTACAACAAAACGTGGCATTTTTCTTAAATAATAACGTGATGTACATAAATCTTCTAATTCTGTTATACATGTTTCAAGTATCATTGTACCAATTGATGGTGAATTTCTTCCTAATGCAATTAATGTATTTGCAATTGTTTGTGATGTATTTAATGATCCAGTACGTCCGGCTACACTTAATTTAAGTAATTCAACAAGACTTTTAGCTTCAACTTCACCTAGTAATGATGTGAAATCATCTAAACCATTAATACCATGTTCTGGTGTTATCTGAAATGAAAATGAAATGAAATAAATGAATGAAATTAAATGTAACTAATGAAAAATTGAATACCTCTTCTTCTTGATTTGTTATTGTTGCTGCCATTACAGACATTGCACTTGCTGACATTCTTGAATGACGATGATGTGCTGCTGCATTACAACTAGATATCGATGCTGATAATGATAATGAACCAGTTAAACTTTGAAATGCATTTAATGTTTGTACATGATTCGATGATGTTTCTAATTCTGGTGATTGTTCATTTATAATAATCAATTCAGATGCATCAGCTGGACCTTCACCACCACCACCATGTACAATACCATCATTATTCATTATTATATTACTATTACTGTTATTAGTTGATTCAACAACTATTTGTCCATTATGATCTTTTAATAAATATTGTTGCTGCTGTTGTTGCTGTTGCTGTTGTTGTTGTGATTCTGTTATTGTATCAATTTGCATTTTATTATCATTAACACCATTTATATCTGTATGACTTGTTAATGCTGATACAATAATTTGTCGTGCTTGTAATATACTCATTGCATTTAATACATAATTGAGAGCTGTTTGTTTTGGTCCATATGATTCCAAGGATAATAATGTTTCACTCAATGATGGTTTATTTGATGTTGGCATTTTCATTGATGTCGCTGACGGTTGTGATGATGATGCAGTTGTTGCTGTTGTTGCTGTTGTTGTTGATTGTGATTGTTGTGATTGTGGTTCTGTATCATATATACTTAAACTATTACCACCTAATGGATCTTTTGTTGTTGAAAATGGTACTGGACCAATTTTATCATTATCATTTTGTGAATTTGGTAAACTCCATGCAACTGAATGTGAACTTCCACATGCAACACGATTAACAAATAATAAATCTAAACCAACAACTTGCATTGGTTTCTTATTAACAATTGTTGTACCAGAACCTTGTTGTCCATGATCATTATCACCCCATGCATAAACTTGTCCTTGATCAGTTACAGCTAAACAATGTAATGCACCAACAGCAACATGAACAATTTTCTTTCCACGTAATCCTTGAATTATAGCTGGTTTTCTAACATGTTGATCAGATCCATGACCCAGACGATAATAATCACCTTTACCCCATGTCCATACTTCACCATTACGTGTTAATGCTAAACTAAATTGTGCTCCACATTCGATTTGTATGACACCAGTACCAACTAAACGATCGATTTCATGTGGTATTGATGAACCTTCTGATCCGCCACGTCCCAATTTACCAAAATCCCCATCACCCCAACTGTATACCATACCATCTTCAGTTAATGCTAATGTCTGTGCATCACGACTGCCACATGCGACTTGTATAACACGTTTACCCAATAGTCCATTAACTAATTTCGGTTTCAATTGTGTTGTATTATCCCCATGTCCAAGACGTCCGTATTCACCTAATCCCCATGTATACAATTCACCAGATGACGTTATTGCAGCACTATGAGATGAACCACATGCAATATCACGTATACGTTTCGAACGTAATGCATCGATTAATTTCGGTTTATCTAATGTTAAACGATTACCATGACCGAGTTTACCATCTTCACCTTCACCCCATGAAAATACTTTTCCATCTAAACTCAATGCAAGTGCATGTTTACCACCAGAATGTACAGCGACTTTCTTAATAACATATTGATTAATAACTGGTATTTGACGTGGTGTTGATACATTACAATTGTGACCAAGACCAAGTCGTCCATTTGTACCTTCTCCACATGCATAAACTTTACCATTTTGTGATACAATAAACAGTGATTTTGATCCACCAGCAATGTGAATCGGTTGCAATTGACTTAGATTATGCGAAAATGTTGGTAATTTAACTTTTGATCCTTTCAAACCACCTAATTGTTCTTTATCATTTAAACCCCATACAAGTACAGCACATGGCATTTCTGATAATGTTTTATCATCTGGTATTGCTGTTGTTGTTGTTGCTGCTGCTGCAACAGCTGCTGCTGCTGCTGCTGTTGTTGTTGATGATGTTGTTGTTGTTGAATTGTTTGTTTCACAGAAATTATCATATTCCGATGCTAGAAATGATGCATTCATTAGCATTAAATCAAGATCTGTTTGTCTATGACGTCCGATTATATTAATTGAATGTACACGACATTGTATACCATTATTACGGCAATGTTTGATTACAATTTCTATCCATTGATAATACTTATCAACATCATTCAATAATGATACATTAACATCAGATATTTTAACAGATACCCATCTACAAAAGAACAAATAAATCATATTATACATATTAGAACAATTATCAATTTACTTGTAATCTTTTAATGTTTTCGGTGAATCACCCATACGTATAACAATAAGTGATGGCATATGAGAACAATCAGCTGGATTAACTGTTATGGATAACCCATGGATTAGTACATTATCATGCATTTCCAAACGTATCCACGGTTTCCCCTGTGTATTAGAACTTTGCCAATAATTTGAATTACGATCAAGAAGATTTTTCGCCATTGTTTCATTCGATGACACTGTCAATGAACGGATACATTGTGACCAATCATCAATTAAATCTCCATCTGGTTGTGTTGTACATATAACATTTTGATTGATCATCTCGTCATTAACTAATTCAACATCATTTATCGATCCTTCCCAACATGATTGATGTGGAAATTGAACTAGAATTTCTTTATTATTAACTGCTACCACTGTACCAATTTGTCTTCTTTGTTGCGGATTCAATGATTCATCTTGTTGGCTTTTGATTCTCACTTGAGAACCATAGGTTATTCCAGTTTTATCTACACCACCATTATTTGTGTTCTTCGGTGCTTCCAACATTTCAATGTGAATAAAACAAACCCAATATGGACTTCCATGTTGTTGCCAATCAACCTGAAATGGATAAATATTTAATTTGCAATTTGTATCTATATAAATACATCTATAACATACATGTACATTTAAATCATGTAATCCTTCTGTGTCAACTTTCAGAACAACACCAACATCTCCTTTCTTGATTTCTTCAAAATCCTGCAAACATCGTACTGTCATTCCACGGCATACTAAACCACGTACATACATTGCGTATTGATCAGCTGAGAGGAAATTCGATCTTGTCGCATATTTAACTCCATTATTACATTGTTCTTGTGGCAATGATCCCTCCACTGTATCATTACTATCATTACTCTCAACATCAGATTCAACATTTGATTTTGTTTCATCTTGCATTGATTCCAAATTGAAATCCATTGATCTAGATGAAGGGGTTGATGGTAGCGGCGTTGTTGACGAACATGTATCTGGATGTTCTAGAATCCATTGGACAATTTGTTCGGGTGTTGTGAAGCCATCATTTTGTGCTGCTAAAAGTTGAATTTTGTTTAATTGAAATTATTTACATAAAAATTTCCATTTACTCAATGCTTTAATTGCTGTTTCAACTGATTTACGTGAAAATCCCATTTCCATTATTTGCAATACAAGTGGTGATGGTGATGAGGTTTTAGTTTTATTCGAATTACGAATTTGTTGATTTGTTGCTGTTGTTGCTTCATTCTGCTGCTGCTGATGAGAATGATGATGATGATGATGATGATGTGCTGATGAACTAGATGCTTCATTCACCTGAAATTTAATATAAAAATTAAAATTATATTTCAAATTCAAATAGAAGCAATACCATATTGTTGTATACAGGAACACCATGAACCATTGTTGCTAAAACTGGACGTGAAGGACAGCGTTGTTGCGATGAGGTTTGTTGAATCGAATTACAATCGGAATTAGCATGACATGCTAGTAATTGTGTTAGATTCAATGCAGCTAATGCTAATTCCTGATAACTATACGAAGCTTTAATAGGTGACGGTTGTGTAGCCCGCATTAGAATACTTTGTATAAGTAACTCATTGTCATTGGTTATCTTTTCATCATTCAGTTTCATGTTATTCGAATGAATTTTATGATTTTCATCATTATCATCATCATCTTGATTTTGTTCATCTTGGATTTGTTCATCAACATCTGATATACTTTCATCAGATGAATAATTCGGAAAACATGGTGATCTTTGTCGCAAAATATTACGTAACAAATCTTGTTTTCTATACAATACAGTATTAGCTGATAATACAGCCAATTGAATTTGTTGTGATCTTAGTAAATTAATATCAATTGTTGATGGTATCGATTCTTTACGTTCACCAGGACCATATAATAATACAGCCCATGAATTTAATAACATTTCATTAATAGGAACTTTAGTTAAATTAAATTGAATATGTTCAGCAGAATTATTAGCAGCTTGTATTGAAATTTTATTTTGTTCTGAATTAATCATCATCATCATATTAGTATTAGTATTATTATTATTATTATTATCATGTAATATACTTAATTGACATTTACCCTTTTGTGTAAAACCACATATATATGCATCTAATGTATTATCATGTTTTATTTGTAAACCAATACGTGGTCTTGGATCATATCCACCAATTGTTACTAATACACCATATGATAAGATTCTTTCATTCTCCAAATTATTTATATCAACATAACATTCACCAAGTAAATCAGCAGCAACACATAATTTTTGTGAAATGAATGAATTAATTATTGTATTCCATATTGGTAATATATGTAATCGTCTCAATAATACAATTATCTCTTCAGCTACAGTACCACAATGTGATGCTGTTAATAATACACGTGGTTTTTTATCAATTATCGTTAATGAATTATGTTGTTGTTTAATTGATAAATCATTTAAACAATACAATGATATTTTACCAAGTAATAAAAATAATTGTTTAATTAAATCATAACAACGTGTATTATTATTATTTATATTATTATTCAAATTATTGGTGATATTCATATCCCAATTAATTAATACTGTTTGAAGTAATTTTAAACAATGTACTTTCTTATATACATCATTATCATGAATTATTTGTAATTCCAATATGCTTATATATAATTTAATCCATAAATTTGTTGTTAAATATTTTGACATAATTTTCGAATTGCCAACAATTGAACGTAGAAAACCAATTGTTGTCCATATATCATTAAATTGATATCCAGTTATATTAACAAATGTTATTTTATTATTAATTATATCACGAAACATTGATATAATACCTAATACAGATGTTTTATCCATTTCATCACTATATATACCAGTACCAATTGTTATTAATTGTAATAACTTAATACATGCATAACGTAATAGTTTACTTGGATGTGATTCACCATTTAATAATTGTATATCATTTATTAATAAATGTTCATCTTTATTATTAGCATTAATATTCGTGCTATTATTATTATTATTATTACTTTCAATATCTGGTGATGTTATATTCGATACGCCATCAGCTAAACGTAAATCATATTCACCTTCTTTACCCATACGATATGAATTTGTTGCACCAGTATCCCATTCAACTCGTACCCAACCATCATCACCAACTTCACTTATTATTCTACCTTCACCTGGTGGTGTACCATCTTGTTCTCCCCATTTCCAATCAGCTCCACGACATATTCGCGTACCGATTTTCATTAATTTCGCTAATTCTGGTCCAGTCAAATTTGCTTTATGTGATTTCTCTTTTAATATCGTATCCTCGTATACAACACATAGTTCATTTGATAAACGTTTCGATAGCATATAATTATCACCACCACCACATATTTGTTTTAATAAACCTAATATCATTCCTAATACACCAGAATTAATAATTAAATTCAATTCATTCTTTCCTAAATTTCTTGCTAATATACCAAATGTTGATAATAAGAATCTAGCTCGTGGTGATCTTTTTAAAAACACATATGTACCAAAATTTGAATTATCCCTTATACCATAATATGATGATTTAGTTTTTGTTTTATACGATGGTAATATCGTTTCTTGATTAACTAATTTCTGTAATTCACCAATTGACCATTCTAATATTTTCGAATGTAATAGTATAATGTTAGCTTTTTGAAATGCTGTTATCATATTTAAATCATCTAATACATTTCGTATATTCTGTTTTGGTCGATTCATATTCAATCCTAAATAACCATTTAACATATTATATTTAACAGCATCTAATAGGCCATTTATTTTCAATAATTCATTAAACATTTCTAATCCTTGTTTTCTTATTTGATATCTCTGTACTTGCCAATACATAGCACGTCGTAATGTTTCAACATCACATATTTCATGCATAACAAAATCAATGATCAATGACATTATTGTATTATTTATCTCTTTATAATCACAATCATTATTATATGATGATATATGACGATGACATTGTTTCAATTTCATATATTCATCTTCTTTATGTTTTTCATTAAATTCATAATTATGATTTGTTGATTGATGATTTGTTATTTGTTGTTGTTTAATAACATTAATATGTTGTTGCTGATTCTGATTTTGATTCTGTTGTTGTTGTTGTTGTGAATGATTATCATCATTATCATTATCATTTGGTGTTATTTTATCAATTATTATTATATTACTATCATTTAAATTCTTAACAATTGTTATATTTTCATCAATACCAATTGTACCAACACCAACAACATTCTCTTGTGATAAATTCAATTTAATTTGTGCTGTATTTTGACTTTGTATTGTTACATTTAATATATCTTCTGGTTTAGCACATGCTAATTGTTTCTTATTCATTCTCATATCAATGATAATACGTTTAACAATACTCTTAAAACGTGATGTTTTATGTAATATTGATAAATTTCTTAAACCAGATTGTTCATAACTAATAACTGGACGTACTTCATATAATAAAAATCGTAATCTTTCTAATAATGGTGCACATACTTCTTTATAACTACGATTCAATTGTTGTCTCATTTTAATTAAATTCCATTTTGTTTGATATACAACACGTATTATTTCAGTTATTTGTTTTGGTAATTTTTCATTTATTAATAAACCATTTAATTCCATATCAATTATTGATAATATTATAATACCAAAATTCTGATGTCGTATTAATACAGCTGCTAATAATCTTTCAAATTCTTGTATTGGATGTTCTGATGGAAATTCTTGATGCCATATTAAATTATTTTCTTTACAATAACGTTCTGATATTGTTATCCATGTTATAACATATTGATCATTTAATTTACCTTCACCTAATGCATTTAAGAAATATTCAATTTTTTGTAATACAATTATATATGGCCAATTTGTTTTCGGTTGTTGTAAATTCGAATGTATAACATCACATGTTGGTATTTGATTTGTTGTATCTGTTGGTGTACTACCAGCTGTTGATGTACTACTACGTGCTTCACTTTTTTCATCATCAAATGGATTTGTTGGTTGTAATGTTTGTAAACCACCACTTAATATAAATGATTTTAATAATTTTTTACATTGTATTTCAGCTGGTTGTAATGGTAAACCATTTAGTAATATACCAGCACGTAAACCTAATAAATATGCCAATGTTCTTTCAGAACTTAAATGACTTAAAGTCCGATTTTGGTTATGTATTGCCTTAAAAAATTAGAAAAAATTTCAAATTCAAATTAATTCATTTTAATTGTATTGTTTTTTTACCTTTTCTTCTTCAACATTTGATGTACCATATTTACCTACTTTCAAATGTAATGTTATATAATCTAATGTTTGTCTATGTGCTTGCACATTGAGATCAAGTGTTAAGTCTTTACCAATTCCATTTTGTAGTAAATCATTTGTTGCTTGATTATCACTTCTAAAATAAAGATATTAAGTTGAAATTAATTTTAGCAATTTCATATATTAATTAGTTTACCGATAATTATGTATATCGTATACATATCCATTGTATATTATCCATTTACCATTGTCGATAATATGATTTTCTAAATCACTTTTACGTATCAATGGTACCTCCTCTTGTGGTGAGAGAATTTTCTGATTTCCACGGCATATAATACCGGGCCAACCCATATCATCGTAATCCTAAAAGAAATTTATGAATAATTATGAATCAGTTATATTGTATTGTATATTACCTGAATATCACTATTACAAATGACACGATTCAAAGTGTCCAGCGAATGCAAGAGTGGAACGAAATTTTTGATCCAATCGAAACCAGAGAGAAGTGTTGGCCGATCACGATGTAGCAGTACTAAACCGATAAGTAACTCATAGAGTAAAGTATCGGATATATCTGAACTTAATATATCAGTAACACCGGGTTTCCCTTGCAATGCAACTTCGAGACTTTTCTGAAGTGATGTTATGCACAAATTCACCATGTGTTGAACGTATTTGGTGAGAAGTGCTTCAGCACCAGAAACATCATCGTTCTTAGCTGAATAGATGTGTGATAGTAGAAGACGTTGGAATTTGTGAAGTAAGTCAAGACTGGGAGATGTCTGTTCTGTGTTGTGCAGGAAATTTTCATCTGTACTCTTCATGTGAGCAGCATCTGACAGTAGGAGTGTCAATCTAGCTTGAGTTAGAGCTGTGTTATTTCGCAGTAATTGTTTGATTAAATGCAGTAATGGAAGGTTTTGCCCATTATTTGGACATTCGTCTGATTCAGCATTGATGACTTGATTCAAAGCGATCTCGAGACCACCTTCAGCCATTAATGATCCAACCAGTAAATCAGTCATGAATCTATGACCAGAAGTTGATATACTCGGCTCGGATGGTAGTAATGATGTTAATGTCTTTGCACGTTCCGAAGCAGTTGGTAGAAGTATACTCCAACCGATTTGCAGAGCCCATTGTGCTGCTTCTTGAATTGTCTTAAGTACACATGAGCCACCAGCTAAATTGAGAATTCTTGTTTTTAAACTTGCTAATAGTCGTGATCCTTCAGCAAGTCCGACATTTTTAGCTGGGTAATTATTTGCAATCAATGCATGCAATTGCAGACGTAATAAATTCAAACAAGCTACAGCTATACATTCTGATTCTTGACTGGGGGTTTGTCTACCTTCTTGGGAACATACCATACCGAGTAGTTGATCTAATAAACGGAATGTATGTTCGGTTAAATCAATAACAAATGGTACACGTGTACCAACACGCACAACCGATCGTTGACACCATATTATACTAAAACTTAAACCACATGCAATACCAGATATCCGTACTGTTGGTGGTGTTATTTGAATTGGTACTGTGATAATGGGATCTTTCGATATTGATTGTGGACAAATCTGTTGATTGTCATTTCTACCCCAACCATATACTTCACCGCTACTACTTAATGCTAAGCAGTGTGCTGAACCAACAGCTACATCGACAATATTAATACCTTTCAATGCTGATACAATAGCTGGTTCATAATCAATATGTCTACCTTCTGGTATATCATTCTTATCCTGTACATCTTGTCCCAATTGATTCATTGATCCCCATGTGTATATTGTACCATCTGTTGTTAGTGCAACATTAATTTGTGGTGCTACAAATATTCTTTGAATTCTTGGTAATGATTGTAATTGCATTAATGGAAATTGTGTATTACCATGTGTCCAAATATATACAATACCTTCATTGGTTAATGCTAAACAACCAGATGATGCAGTTGTACCAAGTGCTAAATCAATTATTTTATATGGTTTTAATAATTGTACTATAGTTGGTATTAAATTCTCTTGTGTACTATCGATTTGACGTTGTGATCTTTGTGGTGGATAATTATTATCACGATTAAATGTATAAACTTCACCATTTGTTGTTATAGCTGCATTTATATAACGTCCACAATATATATTACATACATTTTTATCATTTAAACCATTCACAATTATCGGTAATGTATGGAGTTTTGTATCAACATCATCAGCATAATATACTTTTCCATCAAAATCTAATGCTAGAAAATGTTTAACAACACTTTGTGCTGATAATTTTGTTATATGACTACCACCGAATGCATCGATTTGTATTGGATCAATATCTGGTTTATTTGTTTTTAAATAAAATGCATTACCAGCTTGTGACAGTATAATAATTGCAATTTCAGTAAATGCAATTTGTTTAACTTGAAATGAAAATTCTAATGTTGGTGCTAATAGTGGTTGATTGAATTGTAACGATGATGATGATGATGATGTTGCAGTTGTTGTTATAGTTGAATTTTTAAAACGTATTGTTGTATCTGAATTTAATGTTGTCCAACCTAATGCAAATACATATTGCTCTTGTCGTTGTTCTGTTACATTATTATTATCATTATTATTATTGTTATGATGTTGTGGTTGTTTCATATTCAATGATGTTGATATTGTATTAATCGGTATATGCGGTTTTGCTAAACGATCTAAATGACTTACAATAACTACTGCTGCTTGTTTAAGATCAACAATAGCTGTATCTTGATCTGGTAATGTTAGGAATCTTAAAAATGTTTCTGTTGCACTTGGTGAATAATGTTCAGTTGTATTTATCATACCATAATTTGATATACGTGAATATCGTTTTAATATCGATGCTAATGGTGCACCATTGTTATTTGGTAATGCACGATTGTCATTTGTATTTGTTTCCTTTTGCCATAACATTAATAACAGGACGATACCTTCTAATGATGCACCTAATGTACCTTTCTGTGATTCTAATTCTAATAATAGACTTAATGCTGTATGACGATCATCTCTAGGAACTGTACATCTTCCACCCATTATATCACCAAGTACAACTTGTCGTAAGAACTTAATTGATCTTTCTAGCACTTCAATCCACAATTGTGATACTTGTGATGTATCGAATAATGATCCTTCTGGTAGTATTTGTAATGCTTCTAGTGCTTCTGTTAACAATTCACTACACAATTCCATATCTTCACCGGATCTCCATGCTCTGCGCAAGAATGCAAATGAGAAATTCAATGCTGCTCTTGTACCAACACGTGCTAAACCTAATGTTGCATTTTCTGATGTTTTTAATATATCTGTAGTATTTGTTACTGGATTTGTAGCTGTTACTGTGGCTGTTCCTGTTGTTGCTGTTGAATCATTTGTTTTATATTTTGATAATTTCTCATTTTTAACATCAGTGGGATTGCTGCTTTGTTTCTTCATAACAACAAGATTGTTCTTACAACGTGACAGAGCAATGAAATAACGTTCGTATATGTAAAGTTGTTGTCTTAAATGTATGAAAAACAGACAACTTCCAGCTGCCTGTAATGATATATCACGTATTTCATTTAATAGAGCATTCAGGCATGTAGTTTTCTGTTCAATATCTAAAATGTGAAAGGTAGTGTATGAAAATTAACTCTTAAAAATAATAAGTGACAAAATTACTCTGGATCGGTCCCCATAACCAATTCTCGATCATTTCATTCGATGTTATTTGGTTATTACAATTCTGTGCACTGTTCTGTGTTCTCTTAATAACACCATCCGAGTCAAGTAGACGACATGACGAACAATTGCAATTCGACAATGGACCACAATAGCCACTGCAACATCCACAATCTAACATCTCCGTTCCACAATAATGTTTACCATCATCCCCTAAATATGCAAAGTTACCAGATGTATTAACAACTGGCGGCAGTGGGGACGACACTAATTCAGAATCTTGAATCAAATTATTCCATAGCACAGCTAAATCTTCCACACTACGTAAATCAGAACTCAAATCCACCCTTAACCACTTTGCATCGTGGCATGGTAATGGACGTAGGAATAAATCGATAGCTGCCATTTTATGTTTCACATATACGGTGTGTGTGGTGTGGAATCTGAAATTTCAATAAAATTCATTATGATATTGTTCAATTCGTGTGAATAATTCAAATATATTACATTCATTTCAATTCAATTTCAATTTCAATTTCAATTTCAATTTCCATTTTCAATTTCAACTTCACTTGGTTAGTCGGAATTTTTATTATTCGGTTGCTTTTGCTGTTGTTGTATGCTTGTCAAATTCATTTATTATATTAAACAAACTAATATCAATTCATTTTCATCAAATTCAATTCATTTTCTTGTTACATTTTTCACATTTTCCATTCAAGTCGACGAAATTTTGTTTATAACACAAAAATAAAATAATAATTCTTCGCGGATCCGTCGACTCGCCTTCTATCAATCAAAAATCCAAACGACTGTGACAATATGGAATTGGAATTGGAATTGGAATAGGAATTGTGGAAGTGGAACACCTGCAATGAAAATCGTGTGTTTCTATCTCTGTTCAACTCACTGCGTTTTCGGTTCGAATGAAGCGAGAGGGAATGAGTTTTGTGGTTACATGACTCAGTGTGGAATGGAAACCACTCGAATGGGGTGCGTTCATCATTCAACACGATGTGACGTTTTGACCTATTTTCAGGCGTTCACTTAAACATTTCATTCATGTGAATTTGTGGAAATTTGATTTTTATCGTGGAATAATTTTTAACATTTTTATCGTTATTTTAAAGTTAAATCCATACAATTGCATTAAATAACTTATTTTCATTCTTATTCGATTATTTTGATTAATTTATTTACATCAATATCGAACCACGTGTTATTTCGTCCAAAACACTACAATTGCATTTTCTGCATTAGTATGAAATATATACTAATTTTGCAATTTTAATCGTTTTATTTGAATTTTTAACATTAAAATGTATCAAATAATTTATATTTTAAGTTGAATATTAATGAAATCTTATTAAATTCATATAAATCGAGTATTTACACCATTCCTACACGTGTTATTTCGTACAAAACACTACAATTGCATTCATTAGTAACAAGCTATGAAATATATACACTAATTTTGCGACTTTAATCGTTTTAATTGAATGAAATGCATAAAAATGTATTTAATAATTTAATTTTCCAAATCAAATCTTAATTGAATGTTATTAAATTCATTTAAATCAAGTATATTCATTTTACATCATTACCACATGTGTTACTTCATACGAAACCCCACAATTGCTTTCAAAACAAAAGTTCTGAAATGTTATAATTTAAGATATTCATGATTTTTCTTAAATTAATTGCATAAAAATGCATTAAATTACTTTTATTTTTAGTTGGATATTAATTAAACCTTATTAAATTCGTATAAATGCATCATTATCACACGTGTTATTTCATACAAAACACTACAATTGCATTCAAAACAAAAGTTCTTAAATATAATAATTTTAAGATATTCATGGTTTTATTTGAATCAATTACATTAGAATGCATTAAATAATTTATATTTCAAGTTGAATATTTATCAATAACAGAAAATATGTCCATAAATTCCACACAAACAGAAGTTATTTTCTGTATGAAATTCAAAACACTACAATTGCATTCAATAGTAACAAGTTCAGAAATGTTATAATTTTCGTATTTTCATCGTTTTATTCAAATTTAATTTGTAAAAATGTATTAAAATATGTAAGACTGATTTTAAATAACACATTTTCCATCAATTTAATGTATTTTTTGTGGATTTACTCAATGAAAATTTGTTAAAAATCGCAAAATGTAAATGTAAACTATTCAAATGTCAACAGTGACATTTCAAATTATCCACTCAAAACGACATTAGAGCACGTGTTTATTAAATTTTGAATAAAAATCAAATAAAAATGAATTGAAAATGTATTACTTATATTAATTCAAGTCTAAGATAGTGGAAAATATTAAAAATTTT
Source organism: Chrysops caecutiens (assembly GCA_963971475.1). Classification (NCBI taxonomy): domain Eukaryota; kingdom Metazoa; phylum Arthropoda; class Insecta; order Diptera; family Tabanidae; genus Chrysops; species Chrysops caecutiens. Next base: position 75,684,667 of record OZ020567.1, read on the forward strand.
CCCATGAAATCAAGTGAAACGAATTGAATTGTACTGAATTTTGTGTCAATTGCGACTTCAAAGAGTTGCATTACCCAGCCGCCGACATTTCTGTTGGAAATATTATCTTCACAAATGTTTCAAGAACAAATCGTAAATGGGAAAATAATAAAATGGAAAATGTGAAGAAAAACCGTAAAATCTATTTGTGAATGGTAGATACCTACCTAGCTAGGTGCATTCTGGTTCAGGTTCAGGTTCAGGTTCAGGTGATTCTACAAGTTTTATGACATTTTATGGCATTTTTTCTGCGTATGAGAAATAGCAATTTTCCCGTCCATATTGTCAAATGCATGAGAAACGCAATTGAATTGTTTTCAATTGACAAATTGAATTGAAATCATTTTTCATTTCAATTTCAATTTTGATTTTGATTTTGATATTTTGATTTGCAGGTGTCCCGTCCACCTGAATCAATTAAAATGAATTTATTCAAAAGTTTGATAGAAAATTAATTTTTATTTTTGTTTTAAGGCCATCCAAGTGTCAGTGGATACGAACGAGACGGAGGGCATGCAGCAGAGAAGGACAGCAGAGTTGTTCAATTTCAATTCATCATTACCGGAAATAGCAGACAAACCGTCGCCAGAAATGAAACCGTACACGCTACAAACACAAGTGCGGACTTGTGGTGATGTCAGTGTGTGCGAGGGATTTTCCTCAGAATTGATGACAAACACACTTACACCTGTTCGTCGAAGAACGAATTCGTGTGGTTGTGTTGGTAACGCCATGTTGAACAGTCGATCGTAAACAAAGTGAGAATGGAATTGTACGGCCTCTTCGGTGAATCGGATTTAATTGGAATTGGAAGTGAAGGAAATGTTGCATGTAAAGCTGGAGTCTCACGATCGGGGAAAGTGGATAATTCTCAAATAATTATGATCCTATGAAAATTTCTACATTTCTTATTAAACAAATTTATTCCTTGATCTTTCAGGAATATTCTGTCAAAATTTCATTACGAAATTCGAAGGTTGAAGGAAGATACAGACATTTTTGCAACATGAGTTACAGCAGGAAATCGTTCAACACCAAATACCACAAGTTCTACTTATCCGATTTTGATGATTCAAAAAATAAATCATTTATAATTAAATAAACTTCAAAATTATGTTAAAAAATTTCATAAAATCACTTTTTGTACAAGAGTAATCTGTCAATTCTTCCAAAAAACACGAATAAAACAATGAGGAAAGCGTAATTCCTTCTCAATTTTAGATATATGAATTACAGAAAGTGCACAATCTTGATTTTGGAGGAAACGCCATCATGTACCTATGAGTAATAGTATAGAGAAGAAATTTTCCGAAAATCTGTAATACTTTCCTTACAAGAACAAACTTTGTAGTTCCACAATATAAAGCCTTGTAACATGAGTTGTGATGGAAGGATGTGAAAATCCTTGATACATCATATAGTTAATAGTAGTGTGAAGAAGTGGACAAAATTTCAGTTAAATCGGTCCAATACTTTTTGAGATATCTTCTTCGCAAGCTTGAAAAATAAAGTTTCGAGAAAAACGCCATTAAAGTTTGACATTCACTGTGTGGCTGTATGGAGGTTGTCGGCTTCCAAAGGCTGTCCTGTCTAGAATTTTCTTCCGATTGACTTCACAGTTTGGGAAAATCTTCTCAACATGTTTCAGTATTAGATGAAATTATAAAAAAAAATTCGATTGTGCAGGAGAATTATGAAGCTGAAAGCATCAAGCACACGATCAGTATGTGACGGATAAAGTGAAGATCATGTGTCAAAAATGTAGGAACTGGCGAGATCATGAAATTACATGGAATTGTAAGATTATGTGTCAAAAACGTAGGAACTGATCGTGTAACCGACACCCTCCCATTCGGTGATCAACGCCGACGGAACAAACCGAACACTCAATGAACAACAAATCCACAAAACAACAACAATGACACAACGAAGACGATTCTCCGTTTCGTGGAAAAACAAAATACACTCAGGTCGGCGCCATTCTGTCTAAAAAAGAACAAACAGCGCGACACAGAGAGGTGAGGAGAGGATCAAAATGGTGGACGGTCGTTGGTCGTTGGAGGTAAAGTCGAAAAATTTATACCAAAGAAAAAAAAACGATGGGAAAAACTCGATCCGCCATCATTGAAATACACGTAGCATGTGTGTTGCCACTTGCCACAATTTCATAGGGTGAGGTGTGACAGTCGGTGAGTGCTCGTACAATGTGCGCGTGTGTGCTTGTGGTTGTTGGCGTCAAGACGTCTTTGTCATTTCACTGGTGTTAGTGTCTTCTTGTGATCTTGTCGGACGGGGTTACAGACGACAGACGATCTCTTGTTGCCGGGACAAGATTTAACAGAACAGAGAGAGAAAAAAAAATGGAAAATTTTGTTGCCTGCCTGGCTGGCATAGCAGCAGGATTCACACACCGAGCCCCGACCCACGATCCACGATCACCTCACCTTCCACCAACACTTTGCGCGTGATTTTTAGTTTCGATGAAATTCATATGCAGCGTAGGCCGGCTAGAGGCTAGTTTTTCAATTTCAACTTTTCTGTCATTTCATTTCTTCTACGCTACAGTACCTACTCGTATATATGACGATCACGCCATCTTAATTATGAAAATCAAAAACAAATTAATTATTATGTGCATCTTCCACTTGATGTAATGCAGCGTACCTAGGTGCCTACTGTCATTTCAATGGAATTCAAATGAAACATTTTTCCAATGCAAATGACATTTTGAAACGGATTCAAACTGTCAATTAGACATTTTCGAATTGATTCATGTCACGTACACCGACGCCACCTTCCTCTGCGGCTACAGATTTTCTTCGGGTGAACATTTCGTTTCAGTGAATTTTCTTATTTTATTCGACCCTGCAATGTCTCGTAGTGTCTGCCATTTGTTAGGAGTTACCTACATGGGACTCCATTTTGAAAAGTAGCTGTAGGTAGAAGCTGTAGGTCTGTCTATCCTTAAAGATCAAATTCACAGGGTTTCTCTTTCCAGGCACGATGACTTCGAGACAGGAGGCAGGGTCCATTTTGACGTTTATGTAATGTAACAAACGTCAAAATGCTGTCGATTCACATTGCTTCTCTTTCAAAACCTGGGAGCGACAGAGACTCGATTGTACCGAGTTCATTTTGACATATGACTCATCTTATAGAATGTTTTTTGTAGAACTGTCAAAATACAAGAGTTGCACATTGTTTCTCTCCTGGGAAGTGACAGAAAGAGAGAATTGAGAACTGTATTACTTAAAATTGACACTGAGAGAGAGAGAGGAGTGTTCTGTTTTGACATTTGACTGACATTTGAACGACATTTTGTAAACTTTTGAATAGAAATGTCAAAATGCCAGAGATACATACTGTTTCCCTTTCAGAAAATGAGAGAACGAGAGTTCAGAACTCTATTGGTACTTAAAATTGACAGTGTGAGAGAGAGAGTAGAGTTCTATTTTGACAATTGCCTGACATTTTGATGACTCATGGATAGAAATGTCAAAAGTCAGAGATACTTGTTGCCTCTCTTTCAGAAAGTGTGAGAGTCAGAGATCCCAAAGCTGTACTTTGACTTCAAATCAATACTGAGAGAGAGAGAGGAGCGACTATTTTGTCAGTTGGTTGACATTTTGAAGACTTATGGATAGAAATGTCAGAATAACAAAGATTCATAGGTACCTACTATTTCTCTTTCAGAAAGTTTGGCTTCAAATCAACACTGAGAGAGAGGAAAGAAGTTCTGCAGTTTGACAGTTGATTGACATTTTGATGACTTATGGATAGAAATGTCAAAAGTCAGAAATAATTGTCGCCTCTCTTTCAGAAAGTGTGAGAGAACGAGAGTTTAGGAGTATATTCTGACTTCAAATCAACACTGAAAGAGAGAAGTGTTCTATTTTGACAGTTGATTGACATTTTGATGACTTATGGATAGAAATGTCAAAATATCGAAGATACATAATGTTTTCTTTCAAAAAGTGAGAGAATAAGAGATCCCAGAGCTGCAGCTTGACTTCAAATCAATACTGGGAGAGAGAGGGGTATTCTGTTTTTGATAGAAATGTCAAAATGCCAAAGATTCAAACTGTTTCTCTTTCAGAAAGTGTGAGAACGAGAGTTCAGGACTACAGTTCAGTTCAGAAGATACATCTTGAATTCAAATCAACACAGAGAAGAAAGAAGTTCTGCAGTTTGACAGTTGATTGACATCTTGATGACTTATGGCTAGAAATGTCAAAATGACAGAGACACATACTGTTTGTCTTTCAGAAAGTGTTAGAGTTGGAGATCCCAGAGCTGTACCTTGCCTTCAAATCAACACTGAGAGAGAGAGGAAAGAAGTTCTGCAGTTTGACAGTTGTTTGACATTTTGATGACTTATGGATAGAAATGTCAAAATGCCAAAGATTCAAACTGTTTCTCTTTCAGAAAGTATGAGAGTAAGAGATCCCAGAGCTGTACCTTGACTTGAGAGGAGTATTCTGTTTTGACGTTTTGATGACTTATGGATAGGAATGTCAAAATGACAGAAATACACTTATGGAATGGACATTCTGAGAGAATTGTGAGGGAATTGTGTGGGAATTGTGGATTTTGTAGTAATGAAATGTAATTCAAAATGGCTGATGATCGTTTTCACCACGAAATTGATAAGTAAGCGTATCGAAAAATCGAGAATTCACTCAGCAATATCGCGAAATGACGCATTCCCTTGAAGAGTTATCTTTATCAGAAGATACGAAAAGAAATTAGTCATAGTAGATAATGGAATTCCGGATTTTGAAGCATTGAAACCATTAAAAACCTCAAAAGAACACGCGCCTGATCAAGAACAAACAATTCAACAGCACATGTCACTGAAATAATGTTGGAAAAAACTGATTTTTATGCTAAAAAACGAAACGAGCTGAACCAGGAACTGCTTTCATCTTGAGAATGACACAAATTTAGCTAAGAAACTCAATTGAAAAACGACGGAAACCTGAAAAGATGAGTTTTTGTTTTAGTTAAACTTTGAATTTGCATAATCGAAATTATGTCATCCATTTCAATTTCAATTTCAATTTCAATTTCAACTTTGATTGAACGCAATTTTATTTGAGAAAAATCAAAAATTCATCACAATCAATAATACAGAAATTGAATGAAATTGGAAATTTTCCATTTTTCATTTTTCAATTTGAAATTTTCAAATGAAATTCAACTGAAAATGAAGTGAGCTACATGACAAGTAATACGACATTGATGATGAACGTGACGATATTGATGTGAAGAAGAATTTTTAATTGAAATTGAATGTGAATTTGTTTGAAATAATAATAATGTGTGAAACAGTAATCAATGTTGAACGACATCGAACTAACATCGAAACGAAACAAAAGCACGATTCCCATCTCCCATCTTGTTGATTCGAATGAAAAACAGAAATCGAACTCGCAGACTGGTTGTCGGCACGCTGGCTGGGGCGGCATTCCAATCTCATTATACTATCAACATTTCAGACATCTTGTCGACACTTGTTGTGTGTGTGTGGGTTTAGGTTTTTCAGTCGAGGTTTTTATAAATAGCCGATGTGAGTTTTGTGAATGTATTGATAGTGTGATGTTCCGCCATCTCTGTCATGCACACGACATTCGTTCCACTCTCAACTCGATTCATTCACTTGTGTTTGTTGCGTTGGAATCCATTGCGGGATAGACGTAGCCGTAGCCGTAGCCGTTGCCGTCGCTGTGCCACACAAAATCCACATTCAAACTTCGTTGGCCGTCATACGGTAACGTGAAAGCAAACTAGAAACAGCGTTAAGTTAGTTACATTCAGTTCGAGAGGTTTAATGAAACAAAATCAAAATTCAAATTCAAATTTAAATTGAAATTTGAAATTAAATTTAATATTATTTTTGTTAATAAACAATTGTGCCATCATCAACAACAACAACAACAACGAGGAGACAAACAAACACATTGAAATGGACATGAATTTTTCTGACGTTAGTTTTGATAATATCGTGCTCGGCGCTCCACCACACCAGACAGAATGACGCATACGTGCTAATGCGAATGTGAAGTGAATTATTTGAGAAAATATTAATAATATTAATATAAATGTTGAACAGTGTGAAACGTACTGATTTTCTATTATTATTTTCAAATTGTTTTCATCATTTTCCTACATCGTTTTACTGTGGCCTGTTTTTTCATTTTTTACGTGGTATACCACAGAGTGTCAGAGTCAAGTCAAGTCAAGTCAAGTCAACTCGAATCGAATCGAATCAAGTTGAATCAAGTTGATCAGTGAAGAGACGTTGAACGGAGAGAGACGTGTCAGGAAACAACAACAAACAATTTTTCAATTTCACACAATCAACACGGCGATGCACGTACGTCGACGTTGTCCGGTGTTGTTGTCGTGTCACACTCACGGGATGAGCAGACATTTGAAGTGTTTTGCGTTATAAATGTTTGAAATTTTACAAATTTTACAAATTTTGAATTTTTCAATTTTTCAATTTGAAACGTTAACGGAAGTTGCAATAATTGAATTGTGATAGAAACAAGAAACAAGTGCCTATAAGAAATTTATATATATATTTACACGTAAATAAGACGTTTAAAATTTATTTTTATATTATATTGTTGTTGATCGGGAATTCGTTAAAATGTCAAACTTCAATAAGACAAATTCAATTGTGAGTAATAGCAGTAGTAGTAGTAGTAATGTTGTTGTTGTAACAACAAATTCAACAAATTCAACAAATGCAACAAATGCAACAATTTCAACTGGCAACGGAAATACGAAAATGGCATCTAGACGTATATTTCCGCCAGAATTTAAACTGAAAGTGCTAGAAGCATATCACAACGATCCGGAGTGTAAGGGCAATCAGCGTGCAACAGCACGTAAGTTCGGTATACACCGTAGACAGATTCAGAAATGGCTGCAAAGTGAGAATGTGCTGAGATCATCGATCACCAGCTCGTGTCGTAATGTGAAACAGTTTCATAATGTCACAATGACAAGTGCTGTCACGAATGTGACAGGATCACCGGGGAATGACAGTAACAATAATGTTGGCAACACTGTTGTATCAACATCAACATCATCGTCGTCGGGTAATGTCATTCGGCGGAAGTATAATTTATCGAAAAGGGATCAACAGATCTATCATGGTCAACCGTTAGTCCAGCAACAGCAGCAACACCAGCAGCAGCAGTATGCACAATCGGCGGCATCTTTCAAAATAAATTTAGTGCCATTGACAGCAGATAGAGGTAGACAGAATGTCGCTACGTACCTGCAACCACAACCACAACCACTACCACTACCACTATCATCATCATCATCATCATCACAATCATCGTTGATGAATGAAAAATTCAGAGCAAAGACGGGAGACGAGGAGAGTGTTGTTGTTGGTGCTGCTGTCCAACACGAAGTGCCAACATCAGCAGCAATACAGACAAATACAATTAAACAGGAATTAATGGAACCGGTTGGTGTGTCACTGTATCACCATCACCACCACCATCACAATCAAAGTGTTCATCATCACCACCATTTTGTTGAACAACAACAGCAGCGGTTGACTGCAGAAGAGGATCTGTCAACTACAGCAGTACCACCAGCAACAACAACGTCTGTATCATTATCATCATCATCATCACCATCACCATCATCGTCGTCCACAATAACAACAACAACAACAGCAGCCATAACAAAATCTAGATCGCCAGATCGCCTGTACTCGATACCAGTACCGCCATACGCGTCGTTCCCCACGTCGCACTACACGCAACAACCGGTGTATGATCAATTCGAGAGACTACACCACCACCACCAACACCAGCAATATCACTACAACAACAATCACAGTCACGATCGTTACGAGGTGACGCCATTCAAGTGTGTATTGGCTCCAGCATCGGCGTCATCGTCATCGCCGCCAGTCTGTCTGCCATTGATAAAAACCCCACCAACAGCACTACCAACAGCACTAGCTGCAGTTAATCAAGTGGACGAGGTACGTGACTATCAGCCAATGAAAATTGTTTCGTCAAGTCAAGGAAATGAAGATGGCGATAAGAAACGTGATAATGATAATTATTTCACCACGAAATTAAAAACAATGGACGAGTCGTCACCAGTTGAAACAACAGTGACAGTGACAGTAGCACCAATCGATCTGTCATTGAACAATTCCAACCGCAATACGTCACTCAGTCGTGAGACGCAAACGCCATCTGTTAGGAAAGTGCTGCAACAATCGTCGCCATTACTACCGGATAAACCGGCAGCAGCAGCAGCATCATGTGGGGATGCGTTGAACTTGACGCAATACGACCGGCGCAAACGTCATGCCACGTCGTCAGAGCAAATGTCAGTGAATGAGTCGAAAATGTCAAAATTGGACAAAGAACAAGACGAGAAGGAACGCGTTGTCCCGAAGCCAGTGAAGTTGTTCAAGCCATATGCGTTGGATAACGAAGAGCCGGAGTCGGTGTCGGTGTCGGTGTCGAACGCGACTAGGGGCGAGGAGAAGCCGATCATTTGGAACAACCACCTGTTCCCTCTCGTACCATCGGCGACGCCATTGAGTCATCCACGTGACTGTTACAGTGCCTTAGAACCTCATCATCATCATCATCACAACCGCCATCACCAACAGATGTCACCAGTGTCTGGTGCGTCAACGCCCGGATGTAGCTTTCATGGAGTCCACAACAACGACTTTACATTTCCAACGTTATTTCAATCCAGTCTGGTTGGGCCACCATCATCATCGTCATCATCATCGAGCAGCAGCAGTACAACAACAACAAGTGTCAATGGGAGTTTGGCCATCAGGCCCTCATCGATATCATCAAGTTCAAATTCATCGTCATCAACCCCCCCAGCAAGCCTACAATTGGTCCCAAAGTCCTCCCCGGTCGGAGGTACATCCGGATATGACAGTGCCGCGTCAGCGTACAGTGACTCGAGCGATTACTACTTTCACGGCTCCATCACACCGCCCATTGGATCACAGCATCCCTTCAACATCGGCAGCTGCAGTCCCCCCATCACTGTCCGAGCCCCACCCCCCCCAACCTCCGCCACTGGACTAAGATCTGACACTGACGTTCATCTGCCGATGTACAGTGTCGACTTCAAACTGCAGCCGCTCTACTACTACTACGACAGTCCTCCACATCCCTCGCCGTCGGCGCCATCGCCCCCCTTCTCCATCGATTGGAGCAGCAAGCTGACCCTCATGGCCAAGTAGTGTGGACTGCAGATTTTCATTTAATCACTTTAATTTAATTAATTTTCTAAAATTAAATTTTTTATTAATTAAGATTTCTAAAGACAAAACCGAGAGAGAGAGAGAGAGAGAGCAAGGGGGAAAGAGAGTAAATGAGAAAATCACATTTTAAATGAGAAACAAAGAAATTTCTCTCCTTCTCTCTTGTCCTCCATTTTGAATTTATCACTTTGTAAGTAGCGCAGACAGAGACAGGGAGAGATAGAGAGAGAGATAGAAATTAAAAAGAGATAGACATAACATAGTTAGAGAGAGTATTTTTTGAAGTAAATATTTTAGTGAGAGAGAGAGACAATTATTTTGGATAAAAAAATAAAAATTTATTTTCTTTCAATTGTTCTGTTTCACTCGTTATGCTCCAGCTGTTGGGAGAGGGAGTTGCTCGTTCTCTCGATTTTCAGCAAAACAACATGGCGGACAATATGGAGAGAACTGTCAAGTTATGCGAGAGAAATTCTTTACTTCTTCTAAGCTTCATCAAATCCAATAGAGAAGATGGCCGTTATGTCAAAGTATGTGTCAAAATGGCCGTTATGTCAAAAGAAACAAAATGGCGGTGGTGGAAATTTTCAATTTTTCTTCAATTTGATTTCTCTCAGTTTGATGCAATTCGAAAGCGAGTGCGGTGTTCAAATTCGAAACCGAAACCAGTGAGAAAACAAAATGGCGGCGATGGTTGCTTTCTCTGAAGTTTCTCTCTAATTCCGCGAATTCTCACAAAGTGGAGTTGTATTTATTACTTTATTAGTGCATTTCAGTTACTCTCGTGTTAATCATTTCTGACAGATGACAGGCGACAAAATGGCGACAATAGATTGTCAATTTTTTGACATTTCTCTCGAAGGATTTGTGGTGGAAGATGTGCATATCAATTGATCATACGTTGGCCCTTTCTGACTTTTAACAATTTTTAGGCCCTGAATCGGTGTGGCAACAAAATGGCGACGATGGGCTGTAAATTTTTTGACATTTCTTTCTAGGATTTTGGGAATTTTCAATTAGAGCAACAATTCTGTTGATCCCACCTTGATCACTCCTGGTTTTTCACAGTTTGCAGGTCCTACTAATACAGTGTGACAACAAAATGGCGACAATGGGTTGTCAAATTTTTGACATTGCTCTCTCAGATCTTGAAAATTTTCAATTAGTGCAACAATTATAGTTTTTCACAGTTTCCAGCAACTTCATGAACGAACATAAACAAATTTGACATTTCAACTTTTCGAATTTCTAACGTCTGTTACATGCACTTGTGCACATGAACGGGATTTTCCAACTAGTTTGAAGTGATTCGAGCAAATCAAGTATATTTCCCTTCCGTTACTTTTCGTTAAATTCTCTCAAAACAATTTTCTGAGCGTGTACAGAAACGTCAATTAATTGCAATATGTTCCGAGCAAGTACGTACTCCTGGTTTTCTTGCAGTTTCCAGGGCCCCAACCAAAATGGCGGCAATGAAATGTCAATTTCTTGGATTACCTTGGTAAGAGGATCACAGAATGACGATTTGTGGCATTTTGGCAGAATGACACAGAGTATGGCAACAAAATGGCGGAGTTTGATGATTTCTGAATTTCAAAATGGCGTCACACTCATATTTTCTATTTACTTCGTTTCTTCTTTTTAGACTTGCTTCCGGTGGGGTAGCAGGTGCCCAACGACCTACGAAAATGAAAAATGGCGAACGCAGTTTCCCCCCACATGAGTCATGATGAGTGGAAAAATTCCACCACCTACAGCTACCTGACAAGAAAACATTTCGAATTTTGCCCACCACTAGTGTCACATTTAGAGTTAAATATATTATTTATTTTATTTTCCACCGCTCTGAAACTGAAACAAAGAGCACAAAAGCATTTCAACAAAAATAACGTAACGTAACGTATAACACAAACCAAACGTGAACGATCACATCGTCATGTGATATTTTTGTCGCTAAACTTTTGCAAACAGTTAAAAACTATTTTTAAAATTAATCCGCCATTTTGTTTTATTTGAAAGAAAATCAAAAATTGTTTTTTATTTTTATTTATTTGAATTTTCATTTTCCACGATTCAGCTGCGTTTGGGTTTGCGACAAAAATCACGAGATAATTTTAATTTTTTTGCAAATTATTTTTTACTGTTTACACTTTATTTACTCTTACTACTGCTAAAAATAACGCAATGCGAACATTTAAAAAACGCGCTTTAATTTTAGCAGTATTCGAATTTCGAAATTCGTGAATAACTGCGAATTGCTCCGAATTATGACGGAAATACGGACTGGGTAGACTTTCTGGCACGGCACACAGTGGGTCCAATGGAATTTAGCTTCATTTATTTATTTCTGTGTCAAATGCAAGTAGAAAAAAGTGGGCAAGTGCGAGTCCGTACCACCGTACAAAAACAAAAATTTCTTCTTACAGCGGCCATAACAGTACACACTTTGTGAAAATTTGAAATGTCTACCTATTATAGTTCAAGAGATACAGCCCTGTGACAGTGAAGTCATATTGATAGGGTTCCGTTATCACTCTTTGGGTACGAAACGGAATTGTTTGTTGTTACAGCGGCGAAAATTTGAAATGTCTACCTATTATGGTTCAAGAGATACAGTCCTGTGACAGACTGAATCCTAAAAATTGTTTCAATTTGCATAACGACAACAACAACAACAGATGTCGCTCTGATACCATGATTGAGAAGTACCTAGAGCTAGAGTTAAATGAAATGAATGACACAGCGTGGGCATGTCATAGGAAGGAATGTCACGTTTTCAATCATTACTTTTGGCAAATGTTCATTTATTTGTTTTGCCTTCTCCATTTTGTTTTAACTTGACCAAGTGTGTGATATTTTTAATTGAAATTACATAAAGAAAATAAATCAACACTGAGTCAAAATGAATTCTGGTCCGCCCACATTCAACGCTATCTTTAAACTCGCCCGATTCAACCGATTACCTAAACATATTTTCAGTTTTTGTTCATTCAAATCACGAGACTGCCGATGGCATTTAGTCATTTATTTATTTCTTTCCGTGTAATTCAATCAAATGTCATCTGTCAAACTTTGAGAAATTTCTTCATACTAATTTTGTTAGTCACTGTAGCACGTGTGATTTTCGTTCTCCAGCCACACCTCAACGATGATCCGTTTCGAAGCTTAAATGAGAAGTAGATAGCTTGCTAATATCATGTGATATATAATTATATAATAACCACTAATAACGAATCAATCAGTTTGCCTTGAATGGATTTTAATCGCCGAAAAGTATGCAATGGGAAAATGTAAGGTTTAACTGAACAAATGCACGCAATGAAAAAGAATTTGTATGGTTTTCAAGATTACCAGACCCAGTCTGAACTTGTTGGTCGAACGTCTGTTTCGAAACTTTTTCCTCAAATTGTCAATCATTTCGAATATCATCTCACTGAAGTCATAGAAATGTGAATTTCTTTTGTAATTATAGTATGATTATGATATTTGATTATAAACAAAATTGAAAAATAAATTTTTCAGCTCCAGTGTGAACAGATCCACTATCACAAATAGCTTCATTCCTCTTGTCTCATATTCAATGGTGCCACAGGCACAGCACAGTCCCTACGATTGTCGTGATGCCATGGCCTATTGACATCAAGTGTTAAACCGAAATAACCTAAATTTTGTAATATAATCATATTATAGTGAAATTGTATCTAAATAAAGTAATTTGAATGAGTTATTCAATAGTGAAACATTGATAAAACCTACATAAATTCAACGTGCAATGAGGAAAGTGTTGATGGTGGCAGAGAAACCGTCATTAGCGGCGTCTTTAGCAAATATCTTGAGTAATGGAAAGAATATAACACGTAAAGGTAAAAAATTGGTTAAGTTACAATTGACTTGAGTCGATTCATTGCTAACACATTTCAGGTTCCAACAATGCATGCTCCATACACGAATGGGATGGTATGTTCTTCAACGAAACAGTACGTTTCAAGATGACATCTGTGTGTGGTCATGTAATGACATTAGATTTTATGGGTAAATACAACTCCTGGGAGAAGGTTGATCCAGTTGAATTGTTCTCATGTCCAACTGGGAAGAAGGAAGCTACACCAAAGTTGAAAATGGTCACTTTCTTGGCACGTGAGGCTCAGTCGTGTGACAAGTTAGTCTTATGGTTGGATTGTGACAAGGAAGGAGAGAATATATGTTTCGAAGTGAGTTCTGAATATGATGTATTGTATAAATGTTTAATAACATTTGAATGGAACAGGTTATGAATGCAGTTGCTCCGTCGATTAAGAACGTTTACAAGAACAATGTAACATACAGGGCACACTTTTCAGCAATCACAGAGAAAGACATCAAGAATGCAATGGCCAACTTAGGTCATCCGAATGAGAATGAAGCGAAATCTGTGGATGCTAGGCAGGAACTTGATTTGAGAATTGGTTGTGCGTTTACACGATTCCAAACGAAATTCTTCCATGGACGTTATGGTGACTTGGATGCTTCATTGATTTCGTATGGACCATGTCAGACACCGACTCTTGGTTTCTGTGTTAAACGTCATGACGATATACAAACTTTCAAACCGGAAAGTTTTTGGTACTTGCAGGCAAGTGTAGGCGATCCAGATACACCACTGGATTGGTCCAGAGTTAATGTATTTAAAAAGGATGTAGCTGTTGCTATTCTAGCTAAATTGAAAGAGCAGAAAAACGGAGTGTAATAATTGATTTATTTAGCAAAAATTTTCATTTAACCAATTTGAATTTTATAGCGTGGAAAGTGTTACGTCAAAAGATATGTATCGTGGTAAACCACAAGCATTGAATACTGTTGAGCTGTTGAGAGCTGCTAGTTCTCGACTTGGTTTGGGACCTCATCAAGCAATGCAAATTGCAGAAAAGTATGAAATCAAATTTGTGTTAATGTTAGCTCAATAATTCAATTGACAGGTTATACACTCAAGGATATATCAGTTATCCACGTACGGAAACAACAAAGTATCCAGTCAACTTTGATTTAATGTAAAAATAATTAATTTTAATTTAAAACAATTTCTAATAATCAAATTTCTCATTTTAGTGGCGTGGCGAAAATGTTTCAAAACTCTCCAGAACTCGGGGAAGAAGCGAAAAATATTATTTCAGATTTTTCACAACCATCGTCTGGGGAAGATCGTGGCGATCATCCTCCAATAACACCAATGAAACTAGGATCACGTAATGAATTCGATAACGATTCATGGCGTGTTTACGATTACATATGTCGGCATTTCCTAGGAACAATATCACGTCCACTTAAATATAAGCAGACAACAGCTAAAGTTAAAATCGGTTCGGAAATCTTCATTAACACATCCAGTTTCCTACTTGATCCCGGTTTTACACGTGTCATGACATGGATGTCATCAAATAAAAATGACAGTCCATTTGTGTTTCAAGCAGGCGATACTGTGCAAGTGAATGATTTGAAATTAGTCGAAAGTCAAACTGGTCCACCAGACTATTTAACCGAATCGGATTTGATATCGTTAATGGAGAAACACGGTATTGGTACGGATGCATCAATACCAATTCATATAAATAATATATGTCAAAGGAATTATGTAACAATCGAGTCTGGTCGGAGATTAGCTCCAACAACACTTGGTATTGTGTTAGCACATGGATATCAGAAGGTAATTTTCAATCATATCATATCATATCATGTTATTAATTAATCGAATATGCAATTAGATTGATCCTGAACTAGTTCTTCCCCATATGAGATCTGAAGTTGAGAAAATGCTCACTTTAATAGCACGAGGTTCTGCTGATTACGAACTAGTCCTGTCACATGCTGTAGAAATATTCAAATTGAAATTTTTATATTTCGTTCATAATATATCGAATATGGATAGTTTATTTGAAGTATCGTTTTCGCCATTAGCTGAATCTGGTAAATCACATTCGAGATGTGGTAAATGTCGAAGATACATGAAATATATTCCGGTAAGAATTTCCAATATCATATGTTATATGAAATATTTGGTTATGTTTACAGAGAAAACCAGCACGTCTACATTGTTCACAATGTGATGAAACATATTCACTGCCAAATGGGGGGAATGTACGTGTGTTTCGTGAATTGAAATGTCCATTGGATGATTTCGAATTGTTAGCATTTTCAAGTGGTGCTAAAGGCAGATCATATCCCTTATGTCCATACTGTTATAATTATCCACCATTTCGAGATATGCCAAGGAATTCTGGATGTAATTTGTGTACACATCCGACCTGTCAACATTCACAATCTCTATTAGGCATATCTAGTTGTGTTGAATGTGAAAATGGAGTTCTAGTCTTGGATTGTACATCGTCGCCGAGTGTTTGGAAACTTGGCTGCAATCGTTGTGATGTTATTATTAACATTTTCAAAGATGCTACTAAGGTTACTGTCAATGGTAATGGTAAATGATGTTATACTCATTGAAATCCATCACAAATGTCATTCGTTTCAGGTGATTGTTGTGATTGTGGGGCGCAATTTTTAACTGTCGTTTATAAATCCGATAAAACAAGATTCAAAGATGGGTCTGAAGAGAAAACTGGATGTATATTCTGTTCGTCTGACTTCACTCCACTAGTTGAAAAACACCGTGTTATCAATGTTACAACACAACCAAGTACTCGTGGTGGCCGTGGACGTGGTGGCAGTAGCGGTGGTGGTAAAAGCAGTAGAGGACGACCGAAACAACCTAAAGACAAAATGGCACAATTAGCTTCGTATTTTGTTTGATTGTCAACTTCTTATATACTATATAACAAACATCACATTCAAATTGAATTTTGTCGTTCAGAAACAGAGACAGAAACAGAAATTAAATTAATTAATAAAATTACATTTATATAATGCTTGCGATTTTTACCAACTCTTTTACTAATAAACGAGTTAGACATTATTCAAATTGACTTTCAAACTTTTTGCTATTTTGTACATGACATAGAACCTCTTCTATCTGTCAGGCATGGGACCAGAGGTGTTCACTAACAACAAACTTAATTAAAGATATGTTTAGGTACAAATAACATAATAGTTTTATGCATATTAACGAAGAAATCAAAAGAAATATTCAATGTAATGGTAAAAAGTCGGTTAACTTTGACAGCTTAAACCCAGCTGCACTTTCTTCCATAGCAAAACTGTGCAATCTTCTCAAAATCAATGCGTCCGTCGTGTTGTTGGCTTAACTTGCCTTTCATTCATTGTCAAGGCATCTGCGACATTTTCTGTGACGGATACAAGAGGTTCTACTGTACATATAAGAATAACGAATCAACAAAATGTTCATAGCATCATAGCACAGGTTTCTAATAACTTAACGTCAATCTACAGTGTCTTTGGGATCTGTAGCAGTGAATCTAAATTTGAACTGATTTTTTATTAAATTACGAGTCTCATTTGTAATTTCATTATTCGGGGCGATTCTGGCTACTTTAGTTACTGTTAAGAAAGTTGTAGAGCAGTAGAGCAGAAATGTCAAATCTCAAAAATTTATCCAGAGCAAATTAGCTCTCGATAATAACTGGGTTTAATTTACTCCACTGGATAAATAGTTGACCTAGAAATATCCAGATGTGTGCTAATTCGAGAAATTTCAGTAGAAAAATGAATTTTCGAAGGGTTTCCATCTCAGGAAATGTACATCCTGAAGCTATCATTTCAATGTTCATTTCAGTGACAGCTTGAAAACAAATAATAAAGAATATTTTAATATATTCCTGAAATAATATAAGTTTTGTTAAATGCTTAATTAGTACAATTTATCTAGTTATGTACAAGCATCTTTATTAATATCTAACTTTACTCGTGACACAATATAAGATTGATGTCAATCGGAAAGGAGTTCAAATGAATACTCAGGAATGAAGGTTACAAGGACATAATGTAGTGCCTCAGGCGACTTCCTATGAAGAACTGATAAGAGCGCGTTGCGTCGCTTACTTTCGATCACGTCACTTTCAGGGTCTAACAAAGTTATTCCTCAAGGTTGGACGGAATGTAGTAACTTTCATACGGAAGTGTTATACAAGTAATTCTTACCCTGAAGGCTTAGGGTTATACATACATGAGTACAGTTTATTAACTTTTTTCGATTTGATTCAAATTAGCACACAGTCCAAGTTGGTATTCTGGGCACACCTATTGTTCGATTCCAATTTCGAAATCTGTTTGAAGCCAAATCTGTCAACTTTTGCCACCAGAATACCGATTATTTGAAATTTGCAACAAACCGTTGAATCGTGTAAGTTCGCCTTGAACCAGAAGCATTACCAGCATGAAGAAATCAATTTGCTCAATGTAAATAAACGACACTCACATGGCAATGCCACATGGTATAAATGAAAATTAAGTAAATTAACAAATTTCCCAACAATTGATTGTGAATTGAGTTATTTGACAGAAATTCAATAGTAAAATTAAACTTAAACCGAAAACCTCATCCCCCCGAAAACTGAAACCCCTCCATGGCTTCCACCACTCCGTTGATTTGATTGCCTTGCCATATGTTATATGTTTCAGTTTTGAGTTTGTCAAATTGTCGAAGGGAAAACTCGAGTTTGTCGGCTGTTTCTCGCGGATGTGCATGTGCCAGTGGTACCGGATTAACGAAACGGAAGGTGCATATTGAGTGTGTTGTTTCAATTCGAATATTTGTGAAGTAATTGTACATCGAATCAATTCAATTCAACTTTTCCAATAGTTAATTCTCCATCAACTTCAATTTCAACTTCAATTTCAACTTCAATTTCAACTCGGATGTGAATGTGAATGTATGTGTTGAACTGAAATTTTCGTTTCTCGTATTGAAGTTTTCCCTAAAATGAAAAATAATTTATTTAATTTGAATTGTGGAAAATACTATTAGCTTCCAAAATCATGAATTTCCATTCGATGAACGACAACAATGTGTGAACAGCAGCAGCAGCACCAGTAGCATGTTTTATGACGTTTCCCTCATACAAAACGCACAAGTATTCGAACGAACGAACGAACGATTCGTTTCAGTGTATGTGTTTACATTTGCGAGTGACATCATGCTGCATACTTAGTTGTCCTTCTGCCGACCGGTAACGTGTGGTACATGAAAAGTTATCAAGAAGAGAAGATTTCGTTTTGTCGATGTCGAATGTGAATAAAAAGTGAAATAAAATTTCAAATATACTTTTATATGAAAATGTTAATTACGAATTTAAATTCAAATTCAAATTCAAATTCAAATTGATTTCGTTCATTTAACTTATTTCAACAATAATTCTTCTATTAAATTTAATTCAAATTCATATATGCGGAAGAACAATGGAGAAAATTTTGTGTTCACTTTGAATTTTGTATGAGTGAGTGAATGTGCATGAAGTTGTATGTGAATTCGACTATGTAAGTTTATGTGTTCAACTTTAATTTTCAAATAAAATTGAATGAAAATGATTTGATTTTGAATTGATTCCAAAATAATTTGCATATTTTGAAAATTTCATCTTCAAATCAAATGTCATACGTATCGCGTTATCGTGTTCTTATGCTGCTGTTGGCGAAAATGCAAATTGAATTGGGATGAAATTTCAAATTGAAGCACCCTTCCTGCTACCCTTCGATTTCCTCAAACTCTTTGAATATCAATTCAATTTCTATTCAATCCCTGTTGAATGGTTTTCTTGCAGTGGACTTGATTACTCTCGTGTTCAGAAGCCTGTCCTGCCTGCAGTTCAATTCTGATTGAATTGAAAATTTCACAATTTCCTTCTCAAAATGTTTCACTATTCATATATTTAACCAATTTGTCAGTCAATCAGCAGCTAACTGTTTTAGAAGTGAAACTTTTTATGAAATTGCATTTGGGGGTACTCTCGGTACACCATGTTTCCTGTTTCATTCATTTTTGACATTTTTCAATCGGACAAATTCTGATTGAATTGAAAAAGAACTTTACATGTTTGACCAATTTGTCAGTCAATCAGCAGCTAACTGTTTTAGAAGTGAAACTTTTTATGAAATTGCATTTGGAGGTACTCTCGGTACACCATGTTTCCTGTTTCATTCATTTTTGACATTTTTCAATGGGACAAATTCTGATTGAATTGAAAATTTCAGAATTTTGCATCTTTGACCAACTTGTCAGTCATTCAGAAGCTAACGGTATTAGAAGTGAATCTTTTTATGAAATTGCATTTGGGTACACTCGGTACCTACACCAAGTTTTCTGTCATTCATTTTGACATTTTTCAATCGGACAAATTCTGCTTGAATTGAAAATTTAAGAATTTTTCATCTTTGACCAATTTGTCAATAAGAAGCTAACGGTATTAGAAGTGAATCTTTTTATGAAATTGCAGAATTGCATGCATTCTCGGCGTCTTCTCTTTGTGCGGATATTTGTATATGTTTTCTGTCATTCATTTTTGAATTGTTTTGAAACTCCATGCAAGCCTTTGATTGATTTTGGAATTTTTCAATCGGACAAATGAAGTTATAGGATGTTGTTCCGTTTATTATATAGAATAATTTTATTTTTTCTTTTCAGTTACTTCCTCCAGTACTTGAGAGTCTTCCAGTCAACAAGGTTCCAAAAAAAAAAAAAAAAAAAATGATTTAGAGAACATGACGTAGAACGTGTGAAAGAGAAAAATGATGAAAAAATTGAAACAAATCACATTTACATTTCGTAAAAAATCAAAGAAAATCAATTCAAACCGCATTAATTACACAATGGAAATAAGAAAATTGAATAAAAATAAGAAAATTAATTAAATAAAAATGTTGATTTATGTGTATATGGACATCTACACAACATATTTTC
This sequence comes from Chrysops caecutiens, assembly GCA_963971475.1. NCBI lineage: Eukaryota > Metazoa > Arthropoda > Insecta > Diptera > Tabanidae > Chrysops > Chrysops caecutiens. The sequence continues at coordinate 75,704,826 of OZ020567.1, forward strand.
AACAAATTGGTAAATTACGGTGCAATTATAATAAAGTAAATTTCAAAAATCATCGAAAGACCAAGGTAAGAATGCTTAGAAAGATATTTAATTAATTAATTAATTAAAAATTAATTTTTATCATTTCAAATCAATTAGGTCTCATTCAACTCACAAAGTATAGATGTATGGAAATGGCTGGTGATTGTAAACTTGCGTGCATTTATAGAATTATTAAAAGGGTGTTATACAAATAATACATTAAATGTATATAATATAAATGTGGAAAATCTGGTAAGTATATAATGTATTTGCAATAATCTATAATATGTTTAAATTTTCCATTTTAGGATGCTGAAATTGCAGAAATTTTTCAACAGAAATCAGTACAAAATCATTTAGACAATTCAAATTACATAAAAGATTTATTAAATAAATCACGTAATAATAATAATAATAATAATAATAATAGTTGTACAGTGAATGTAAATTACATCCATTGTTGCTGTTGTAATAAGGACGAAAAGGAGAATTTATCAAAATGTAATTTGTGTAATACAATAATATATGAATATAATTATTGTTATTGTAATAATAGTAAAGCACAATTACTAAGTGAAAATAATCAATTTACAATTGAGAAAATTTGTAATTTAATCGAAATGAAAATGGGCTTATGCGAATTATTTAATCCAAAAGATATACCAGCACCAACACTATTAATTGCTGCAACGAAAACATTAGAAACGAAAGCAGAACAAAATCCAGATATTGATTTATATAAATTATATAAATTATCATCATTATCAGATGATAATGTTGTATATAATAATTCATCAATGGATGTATATGAATATGCAATGCATACATATTCGAATATGCAATTGCAACAGATAGTTGCATCAATTAAGAAGTTCTTGCGTGAATTAAAAGATTCAGTAATACCACAACAATGGTATGAGAGATTTGTTGAAGCAGCACGTAAGTTATTTTATATAATTTAATTTGTTAATTTGTTAATTAAATTTCATTTAATTACAGAACCATATGATGAAGAACAAACAATTATTTCATTTCGACGTTATGTTAAAGAACTTCCAGAACATCATCGTAGTACATTGAAATATTTTATTGATCATTTACGTAGAATATCACGTCTTCAACATTCCCGAGGTAGACGAGAGCATCCGATAGTATTAATGCAAGCATTATGTCATGTATTAATTCGTCCACCATGGAATAAGGCAATGTAATATTTATTTAAATAATATAATTTATAATATAAATATAATCTATTCTTTTCTATTCTAGTCAATATATTCAAAATGGTGAATGTCATGTGAGAATATTAGAATTATTATTTTATTATGGTGAATTCAATGAACAATTACCACAATTTGATGTTGCTCCAGCATTACCACCACGTAAAATATCACGTGCTAATTTATTATCATCAACAACAACAGGAACAACAACAACAACAGGAACAACACCATCAATACCACCAAATCATTATATTGGTAAAGGAAATAAATATCAAACATTAGTACGTAGTGATTCGACATATTTGAAAAATAAAAATTTCCCTCCATCTGTAATGCAATTACAAGATGCTGAATGGTATTGGGGTAGTTTAACACGTGATGAGGTTAAAAAGAAATTATCTGGATGCCGTGATGGTAGTTTTCTAGTACGTGATGCATCATCGAAACGTGGAGAATATACATTGACATTAATTAAAAACGGTACAGAGAAATTAATTAAAATCTGTCATGAAAACGGTTATTATGGTTTTGTAACACCATTTCAATTTACATCAGTTGTTGAATTAATCAATCATTATAGATGTCATTCATTACAACAGTATAATCAATCATTAGACATTATGTTAATGTATCCAATAACACGAAGACTCGATGATGATGATGATATTGAATGTAATATAACTGAACAAAATGTTGATTTACAAAAATTAGTTAAAACATTTCTTCATTATCATAAACAACATGCTGCTCATAAACAATATTTACAACAGAAAAAGGAACAATATGAATTAGCTGAAAATGATTTAAATTTAAAAAAGCCAGCACATGAAGCATATAATAAAGCTATACAAATGTTTGAACAACATATTAAATTACTTGATAAACATAGAACCGATGCACCACCAGAGGATATGAAAGCAATTGATGCTAATTATGAATTGTTACGAACAAGACTGAAAATATTACGTGACAATGCTGAACAATTAGAAATATATTTGAAAACTAAAAAGGATACACATTATTCAATTGAACGTGATATAAATTCTGTGAAACCAGAAGTGAATAGTTTATCTCATAAAAAGGAAAGATATCAAAAGTAAATAAAACTTATTATTATTGTAATGTAATAATAATACATTAATATTAATTAATGAATTTTTTCTTATTTCTAGTCGACTTCTACAATTAGGTATTAAAGAAGAAGAAATGAAACAAATTATTGAAATGGGTTATGATGCATGGAGAGAAAAATATGAAGCAGAAACTGAACTACCACATAATGATGAAACAACATGGCTATTACCAGAATGTTCTCGTGTTCATGCTGAAAAATTATTAGCTGGTAAACCGTCTGGTACATTTCTTGTACGTCCAAGTTCAGCTGGTTATTATGCATTATCGATTGTTTGTAAAAATCAAACAAATCATTGTATTATATATCAAACAGAACGTGGTTATGGTTTTGCTGAACCATATAATATATATGTATCATTGAAAAGTTTAGTATTACATTATGCTAATAATTCATTAGAAGAACATAATGATGCATTAACAACAACATTAAAATATCCTTATCTTCATTGGGTTAATCAACAAGTGAATCGTAATCAAGAATCACAACAGCAACAGCAACAGCAACAGTCACAACAAATTTTACCACCACCACAAAAACCATCTGTTGTAAATCGTCAATAGAACAATATCAATTTAATATTATAAACTGTCAAAATACATGAATTTGACATATCAAATTTGAATAGTTTTATAACTAACAATAACATTCATTTGTACAGTTTATTTTTTAATATAATTCATAATAACCAAACAATGACGATAAATGTTAACTTCACTCCATCATACCTCAATACACACAATAATTTTAAATACGTATATATATATATATATACAACAACAAAATGATAAGAACCAAATTTTGGATATGGTGTAACTTTATAATCATTTTAACTATGTACATTTTTTGGTAAACATACAACATTATCTTATTAACAATCAATCAATCAGACTGTAAATTGCATTTACAGAATAACCATTGTCGTGAATTTGTTATAATATTTTTTAACTATTAATAATAATAATGATAATAGCAGTAACAACAACAACAATAAGAAGAAGAACATTAGTACACTGATATAAAATTATAAAAATTATAGAATTTTTAATGAATTATTTATAATCAATCATCATGTGACGTGATGATACACATATTCTTCTTATGATTTGAAGACGATTAATATAATTAACTAGGATGTTGTAAATATCTTATTGTATTTATTCGTACTTTATCAATAACCAACCGTTTATTAAATACATAATTACCTGTTTTATGTTACAGGATATATGAAAATAAATATTACAAATTGAAATCAACCTCAGATGAAATTCAAACAATTTAATTGGGAAATTATTATTAATTAATCTATTAGGTTTTACATACAATACATATTTGTAGTACATGTATTATATTATATTTATTTAGTTTGTTTTTGATATACACTTGGAGTCTACTTCTGTGATATCGCAAAAGTTATGTGCTGTTTTGTCGTCAGCGTATGTCTAAACGATACGATAATTTTCATTTATATCTATCTATAAGAGAGAGACAGAGAGAAAGAGAGAGAGAGAGTTCGATTGTTTATCTTTAATTTATGTTAAAAGTGAAATAAATAAATTTTGCAAGACAATTTTATCATTTCAACCTATTCAAACTAGATCTATATAGACAGAAAGTCTGACAGTCTCCAAAACTCCTTTAGTCGTAACTATCCAAACTTTCTCCCAGTTGGCAAAGAGTTCTAAGAGGTTAAGGAACATAATGTATGTCTCATATTAGATAAACCTTATAAACAAGATTCTTCAGGATAAGGTATCTTTATGGAAATGAAGTTTGAAAATATTCACTCACAACTTGCACTTCTGCTTCTAGCATTGATTAAACCTTGCAGGCTAGAGTATCCAGACGGAAGGGTTTCAAGTCGAGGTTACTCCTGAGAGAAAGAATGTGTACTTCACATATTAGATAAACCTTACAAACAGGATTCTTCAGGGTTAGATACTGATCTGCAACTTGTATTTGTGCTTCAAGCAGTAGTGAAACCTTACTGGCTAGAATATCCACATTATCACATACTGTTGAATACTATATTACAATAGACAGTATTTACAGGAAAAGTGTTAAGGAACATAATCCTGAGAGGAAGCAAGTGGACACCAACAGCGAAATAGCTAGGACTAGAAGTTGACACAAAAGTTACATGGACCTCAAATAACTCAAATAAGAAAGAAACGGGGAATGTGCATCTCAACACGTCAGAGACTACTTCTTCTTCTAAATAGTATGAAACTGAACATAAAAAACCAACCCTCTATATAAATAATAAGACCCAGTTTAGAATATTATTCTCAAAATTCCGTGGTATGTCAGGAATAAAGACTTTCATAAAGATTTGAAATTAGAAACAATAGATAAAAGGTAACGCTCTAAGACTCTGTGGTAAGATTGATGAACATCCCAACATAACATTAGGAATCTTGGGACAACCACCCCAAACGAATTCAATTTGCAAAGACCCAAGAACTTGACCGACAGACTAGCCAGACAGTGAGAAAATAATTCTCACACACATAAAAGATTAAAAGTGCTCAAGCACTAACACAAATAAACTGTAGTTCCTTGTCTAGTTTACTCTATAGGAGTTTTGCCTACTATCTGGCAAAAATAAAAAACAATTGCAGACATCCTCAAGATACCATGGTACGTTAGGAATACAGACATTTACAAAGACCTAGAACTCGATACGATCGACAGATACATCAAGGGTGAAGACCTTAAACTCATAGAAACAGACCTGCGAACTATAACCGAAGACTGAATAGTGAGTCAAGGGAATCACCCTAGAGAAGAATGAGCACTCGAGACATTAGATAGACCTCATTGATACCCATCGCAACCAAAATGAAACCCTAACTGAAGGGAGATCGTTCGTGTAAACGACAACGACTTTTCACAGATCGTCTAAATGAGGCTTAAGATTCTTTAGTGTTATATAGCTCGTTACTGTAGAATTTAACCTCGCAAGAGACATTATCCAGGTTAGATGTTTTAATATAACTTATATAGTATTGATCTAAAGTGTATATTAAGGGATAAACCTCATGGATTTCATATTAGATTTTCCATTAATATGATATTGAAACATTGGTTAAACATATCAGATAGATAGATATTAAAATAGGATTCAGTAGAAACAACAAAAAGGATTTTATAAAATTTATTAAAATTTCGTCAAACATTTGACAAGTTCTAATTTCTGTTGAATGGTTTTTTTGTCACAAGGCATTCTAATGTACACCAGTTGCTCTCAAACTATATCATGTGAAATTGAATTTTTTCTGAAATTAATGTTATTTCATTATTATTTATTATAATTAAGAATTAAGATTATTGAATATAATTAAATTAATTTTCAAATAAATTTAAAACAAACATTTTGAGTTCTAATTTCGGTTGAATGGTTTTTGGCACTAGGCATTCACTAGCTGTATTCATGTACACTAGCTGTTCTCAAACTGTATCATGAAAAATTGAATTTTTTCTGAAATTAATGTAATTTTGTTACAAAATGACTTATTAATCAATATTATTTAGTGTAATTAAATAAATTTTCAAATAAATTTTCATTAAATCAATTTATTTACACTGAGTGAAAATATTCACATTGGCATTACTGAAACAGATTTTGACATTTGCGCAACACAGGCGCGTTATGATGAAATTTTCACAGATTTTCCGGTTCCCCCATGGAACGTCACTTTCTTTTTGTGTTTTCATTTGAGTGACAAAAACAAAACCGAAAAACAACATATCCGCTTTCCCTCGAAAACATCCACATCCGATTCTGAATGATATTAAGCTCTGAAGCATTACAAGCAAAACAGTGAAGATGAGACAAGTGTACGTGTCAATGATCACCACGTAATAAACAAATCATCTGACTGCTGCTGGTGGACGGGACAACATCAGGGACAACTCATTTGCGTAGAGTGTTTTTCCATTTTAAGTGAGTCTTCTTTGGGAAATTCGTGTGGGAAATGTAGTGTGATTGATACAGTGTCGTTTGCTTGTGATTTGTGTTTCTGGAAAGTGTAATACACGTTGTGTGCATAAATTCCTTGGGGGGTGATCCTGTCCCACACTGGGTGAGTCCTTGTCTCCTCTCGTTCTTATATCGCATTTAAGTTTTATCATTTCCAGAAAGTTGCAATCAACTTTTGTTCAATATTAAATTCTTACGTTCAACAGTTAAACACTACAACAGTCGAACAGTCATTCAACTTGCGAAATTGAAATTGAAATTGAAATTGAAAAGATCAAAATTGATACAATTTTCATATTCCTTTCGTTATGAAGGACAACTAGCTTTCGGAGTAGATCTGTTCTGGTAACAAATAAGTAAAACTAAAAATTAAAACTTAAAACTTGTTATTCCAGTAGCTACCTGCTATTGACATTTTATCTGTTTTATTGTAATTTATGTCTTCGAAGGAAGTTGAACTGGACCGATCAGCATTTCCTTCAAAAGTCAAAGTAACATAATTCTACTGGAAAGTTGAAAGTTTGGTACCGGTACAACCTTGGAGTTGAATCCTTCCTGATTGACATTCCACGTACTCAAAGTAGCAGAACCTTCCACCATCTAACACTCAATCGTTCATTACACTCAATCAGTTAGCGGAGGAGTCTCATTCTCCATCAATATACATCTCATTGTCATTCGGTCCACGGAATCCCCACAAACTACCTACCTATGATACGAAGCAATTGACATATTTATCGAAACAAAACAACAATTTCTACTTCTTACTCCAATCGTACGTAAAATAAGAAAATAAAAACTTTTAAGCTCTTTAAAACTCTTAAAATACATTAACAATCATTACTATATAATACGTGTAAATGTATATGGTTATTCCCACTATCTAAGATTTGTTTGTATATCAACTTGGATTGTACTTTATACGTGTTATTTTATCAACCAGAGATCATTGTGTAATTTCATACCTTCATTATTACACTATACTATACATTCAACTATTCAGATTTGTTAAAAATCACAAAATGAGAGAATATTTCGTATATATATAGTTTGAAGTTTCTGCTAAAAGTTTTCAGTTGTTTTCGTACGTTGTTTACATCAGTTTCAGTTTCAGTTTCAGTTTCGGTTTCAGTTTCAATTTCAATTTCAGTTTAAGCCGTAGTATCGTAGTTAAACGAAGTAAATTTAAATGTGTTTTACATCTAGTACCTTTAATTCATGATTATCCTTCAATTAAGTGATTTCCGATAATGTGATTTGTGATCTAATTTCAGGTAGACGTCGTGTCAATTGATAGTAATTAAACTAATTCAGAGTGGTGTCAAATATAACTTGATAAATTTGCTGAAAATTCATTTGAAAAATGTGCGGTAAGTAAGGAACAAAATTTACTTTCACTTTTCAGTATCTAAATGTAATTGCTAACGTTATTAATTAATTATCTTTAACTAACATTTACGAAACATTTCTCATTTCCGTTGATAAAATAAAATTTTGTTATTTGAAAAAATCATTCTTATCTGAACTCAACTTAATTGTTGAATTGTTTTCAATTTTCCAAAGATTAGAATGAAATTCAGTTTGGAATTAATTAAATTTCAACGTTTAATTGTTGAAACATATTGGAATTTATGTGATCAATAAACTTGTATACATTCCGTGACATTTGAGTGTTTAGCATGACAAATGTTAACGTTTGACATTTAAACATGTCCGAAACGAAACGATATTTTTGCCGAACATAAAAATTCAAATACAATCTGGCATTGATTTAAAGTTCAATTAATTATTATTCCACGAAATATTATTAAGAAAATATTTTATTTAAATAACTGGTTTTTTAAATTTTAATATGTACAGTAACCAGTTTCTGTACTTAGGTCACACTACCTATAATACAATACATTTAAATGGTTGAAAAATTTCATAACATAACTTTGAAATATCAAAGTGAAAGTGAATTGAAATTGATTTAAATTTTTCCCTTTTCAAATACAAATCTTTCCAACATTATTTTTATATTTAAACTTAAAGGTTAAATGTTAAATGTATTTATTTGACTTGTTTAAATATCAGGAAATGAGAATTTACAAATTGCAATATTAACTTTCACGTTTCTGTTATAATGTTGCTTTTATTGAAGAATTTAAATGCAGGCGAGGCTAATAGAGCTACATAGCTAGTTAAACTAGTTTGGTTTTGTGGTAAATTTGACTTTTGATTTTTATTCTCAATCTATCCGACCGGTTTCAGTTCCTTACTCATTTTCTGTTGGAAGGAATTATTCAATTCAGGATTCGAATCGATATCCGTATGGTAACTATCGAGAATAACACGAGATCATCGATCGCAACTTGAACTACATTCATAATACGATAACCGGTTGAATTCATGCAATATCGTTTCGTAATTGATATTAGAAAAGAAACCTTAGCTGCATGCCCTAATTTCGTTAAACTTAACATTTAATTAAATCCGAATACGAATACAATATCCGATTGAACAGATGAAATCTTTTCAAAATACAAATGTGTTAATCATATCTTTATCCATTCAACTTTGTTTACTATATTAAATGCAATATTATGTAATATGATTTTTGAATGTGGCTCTTTTGAGGTGTCACTCGAATTGGGTAATCGAATGAAAGCTAATCTGCTTTTGAATGTAACAGTTTCAATTTCAAGATTAGTTAAATGGGGCACATGTGCCCTTAATAACTGATATTCAAGCTGTATTATGGTGATCTTTCGACCTCGAAAAATACAAATTGAATGAGTTACGAGCTGTCAGTCGAGTTAGCTAGATGCATTTATCCTTCTTAGCGAACTTATTTCTTAATTACTAGCAATTTTGTTATAGTATATCGATTCTTAAGCTGTATTCTTTTGCTCACTCCAGTAGATCAGAACTGCAAATTGGTTTAATTTACTCCACTCGATAAATAGTTGATGCCGAAAGTTTAAATTTTTCTTTAAATTCCACAAAATTACAATTTCTTCAAAACTTTCAGTTAATTTCATCCTAAAATTTAAAATCAAGTTGAATATGTTACAAAATGTAAGAAAATCGAACTCATATAAATGTGGAGTGAAGGTGGTGAAAGTTTGTAATCTATCCAGTGCAAATCCTGGTTGTTCTTTTGCTCCTTTGGATTTGAGTCACTAGCTGCATTCTTTTGCTCCCTACAGTAGATCAGAACTATCAAATCCTATACATTTATCCAGAGCAAATTATTTCTCGATAATAACTGATAATTTCATCCTAAAATTTAAAATCAAGTTAAATATGTTACAAAATGTAAAAAAAACTAATTCATATAAATGTGACGTGAAGTTGGTAAAAGTTTGTAATCTATCCAGTGCAAATCCTGGTTGTTCTTTTGCTCCTTTAGATTTGATTTGAAATTTCAATCCTAGAATCAAGCAATTCTTACAAAGTTCTATTACGATTGATTAAAGGCAAGTGAATGGTTCTAGTTCCTGCAGTTCAATCGCCCCTGAAATGTGAAATGCAAGAGTATATTTTCGTAACATTATTTAATTATGTTCAAGCTTAGAAAAGTAGTGTAGGTTTTCGCAAACGTCCTTGGCGTGCAATTATTTCATTCTCTGCAAAACGAATATTTCAAAATAATTGAATAATTTCTGTAAATTAACGTATTTTACCTGTGAATAAATTCAAATGAAATCAAATCGAATTGCACTCAACCGGCGTCTCCTGTCAAATTCATGTGAATGTTCCCCGCATGAAGTTGGTGACGATTCAATGGTGTATCTCATGTCCACGCCAATCGTCATCGCAGACACACACCGCAGTGTTCCTGAGTTGAACGAAAATGGATTCAATCGAATGCAACGAGAAATTCTGTTTGACTCATGGAATTATGGAATTTTTTAATTAATTATGAATTCTTTTGATTTTCCCCAAATGCATTCACATTCCCTCACACCCCATGTGCAAATTGCAATTAACTGAAAACCAGGAAGCATGAAATTCCACGAGTTTTTTTCCATTTTATTAACTCCAAACTCGTTCAATTTGTACCATGAAAACGTCAAGTTGAAATTATGCACGAAACGAAAGCAGTGAAACTTTTATTTAAATAAGAAACGGTGTGAAATGCAAATATTTGCAAATAAACGTTCATTTCATGGGTTTTCAATTAAAAACGATCTTGACTGTTCGATTTTCGATTGAATATCTGAAATATTGATCAACACGCGCTCGTTTCATTCAAATTTCCCATCGTCTTCTAATTATAAGAAAATTGATTGATCAACTTCAGTGATCTTGAAAATTGCAAAAATAATTTCAAAAACTGATTGCACCACGTCGAGTTGTACTATCGTGGTAAATGAAAAACACATTAATTATCAAAATTCCAATGAAATTTCGTTACATAAAACCCCGAACTGATAAGTCAACCGGTGAATTAAGGTGATAACTGAAAATGAGAAATCGTTTCAATCATATAATAATTAATTGATTTCAAGTACCTACTCCAGTTTGAGTAAATCAATCGTTTACTTATTCCCATGAAATTCCCTTTGGTGATTAGTTGAAACTCCCCGAACTTGAAAATCAATTATTGTTGATAAAACCATTCAACTTTTGCTGAATTGATAAGCGAATTTCCGTTGATTTGGTTCACGATCACTTCAGAATTTCAACTTGAGATTCGATCAAATTCACGGGAAGTAATCTGAAATGGATTAAATTCAGATTTGAGGGAATTTTTAATTTTTATTATTCAACAAATTTCAATAATACGTATCGTATCGAATGTGTGCATTCCACTGTGATCAATCACAATTGAATTTCAAGGCAAACTGGACGTTTCTACTTTCAGTAGTTGCACGATCAACTTTCACATGATTTTCATGCCATTGGGGAACGTTGATTGTGCAGACACTTAATGACATTGTCTGCATAGAATTTCCTTGTGCAATTCAATGTTGATTCAATATTGAATTCAATTCCTGTTCAACTTAGGCATTTGTGGTGTTAAACCTAGCAAATGTTACAAAATTTTCTCAAAGTTACTATTTTCAGTTTTTGTCAGTCAGCCTGTGGACCTGTAATGTAAGTCAGTTAGTCTTTCACAAGAAGCCTTCCGAACAATTTTATCCTCCTTCAATATTCTTTGTTCTTTGTATTATTAAAGTTAATTTAAATGAAGAAGAGTTTCACATTTTTAAGAATGCTGTAGTTTTTATTAATGATCTGGCTGTCATAATAAACACTGTTGAATTAATAACAACAGGAACGACTTGAATAGCCAACTCACGTTCCGTATGCTAACGATTCATGATGCAATCTGTCAAATTGGTCGTTCAATTTAAAACAACAGGAATGTTCTCAACTGAAAGTCGAAAAATTTGACATTTTTAACAAAACTTCCTGGTTGGCTGTACATGTACATGGGTAGTCACAATGTTGACAGTTACAAGCAACTAGCGGCATCTGACAGCCTTGAGTTAAAAGTGACAGGAATGACTGTAACTGAGTCTGGAGTAATGAAGACTTTACCTCCAGACATGTCAAATCGATTGCTGCAACGAATCACGAACGACTCATGAGGTCGCCGAAAGAGCACCAAAGAGCATTGTTTTATTGAACCTCTCTCATTTTTCTTTACTAATAAATATTACTCAGAATATAACAGAACCTAACTGACATACTGTACTTGAATAAATCAAAAATTAATTGGACTATAGTCTCGGAGGACTTCCATTCAAGTCCCTGTGTTATCCGCAAACTTGAACCACAATCTGTCAAATTGATCGCTTCAATTGGCATTGAGTTAATATTACCAGGAATGAGCCTAACAGACATACTGTACTTGAATGAACCGAAAATTTACTGAGTAATAATCCCTGAGGGCTCCAATTCAAGTTGAACCACAATCTGTCAAATTGATCGCTTCAATTGGCATTGAGTTAATATTACCAGGAATGAGCCTAACAGACATACTGTACTTGAATGAACCGAAAATTTACTGAGTAATAATCCCTGAGGACTCCAATTCAAGTTGAACCACAATCTGTCAAATTGATCGCTTCAATTGGCATTGAGTTAATATTACCAGGAATGAGCCTAACAGACATACTGTACTTGAATGAACCGAAAATTTACCTATTAGTGGTACCTGAAGACTTCACAATCTGTCAAATCGACTGCTCTACTATTGCGATGACATATTTACTTTTGTGGAGCAATCTGTCATTTTTGACTGAAAATTAACAGTTTTGATTGGTCAAGTTTCTCAAATTTGTTAATGTTATTCAATAGTAAACAGACTAGGAATTTCACTCACACGGTGGAAGCTGTCAAATGCATTTGTTGACACTTTGAAGTGAATATTTGAATACGTGTAAATACATATGTATGTACGAGATTTTAGTACATGTACAATGATTGCTGCCAGTTGATGGTTTCATTTTGAGTTTATTAATTTGTGAATTTTAATTTAATTACAGGAATATTTGCGTATCTAAATTATCTAACACCAAAAACCAGACGTGAAGTCTTAGATCTCCTTGTCACTGGACTGAAACGTTTAGAATACCGTGGCTATGATTCAGCTGGTGTTGCTGTAGATTCATCAGATGGTAAAGACATGGTATTGATCAGAAGTCCAGGCAAAGTGAAGGCTCTAGAAGATGCAGTAGCTGAAAGTGAGTTGAATGAATAAAATGAAATAAAAATAAATTTTAAATAAACATTAAATGAATTTCAGAAATACCTGATTTGGAAATCGATGTAGCTATAGATACACATGTTGGTATAGCTCATACACGTTGGGCTACCCATGGTGTACCATCGGAGAAGAACTCCCATCCACAGCGATCTGATTTGAATCATTCATTTGTTGTTGTACACAATGGTATTATAACCAATTACAAAGAAGTTAAAACATTCCTTGAAAAACGTGGCTACAGCTTTGAATCAGAGACAGATACTGAGATAATAGCAAAACTAATACATCATTTATATCTACAACATCCGAAATATTCATTTAGAGAATTAGTTGAGCAAGCAATTCAACAATTGGTAAACTATAAAATTTAATTAATCAATTAATTTGAATTAATTTATTTCATTTTTAGGAAGGAGCATTCGCTTTAGCATTTAAATCAAAACATTTTCCTGGTGAATGTGTTGCAACAAGACGAGGCTCACCACTGCTTGTTGGTATTAAAACAAAAACCAGATTGGCCACAGATCACATTCCCATATTATATGGCAAAGGTATATTCGAGTTTTGATTGTTAGTGATTAAGTTAAGACTAGTAGGAAAAATTATAATTAATTACAAAATAGAATATGAACGCAACGTTACTTTTTATTTTCCACCTTAATGTAAAGATTTTCGCAATGATTTTAAATGAAATTAAATGAAAACCGATAGATAGCTCTTTAGATATACATTATAACGCCATTGTCTTTGAAACGTGTTTGTTTCTTTGTAAATAACAAAATTAATTTTTAATTTCAAACAAAACTTCAATTGATTTATGTATAATTTATAAAATATTCATTTGAACTAACAAATTTTAATTAATTATTTTCTGTTTTATTTATTTTTATCTGTTACTGTTACTGTTACTGTTACTGTTACTGTTACTGTTAACCAACATGCACGCCTGTTCAAAATCAATATTATTTAAACAAATCAACCACAATCCACAACAACACCACTACTATATGCCAACAACATAATATTATTCAAAATAATTATTACAATATATAATGGGCTGTGATCCTATCCAACAAATCTATATCTTCCTGCATGACAAAATGTATTTATTATATGAAAATATCTACGATCACGAAATCAACAAAAATCAACTAACTTAAAATATACAAAAACAATATATATATAAATGCCAACAGACGATTGCTCGGCTGCAAAGAAAGGTAGTTAAGTGTTTATTATTATTTGTTTTTAATACAATTCTAAACTACTATTCTTCTATCTAATCTATCTATTCAGTAACTATTTAACTACCGCTACTAACATGAAACTAATTTTATTAAATTAGTTATAATTCTGTAGTCTATTAATCTATTAACATTTCTTAAATGATAACTTCAAAACGACATTTGTGCACTTGTTCTAATTCTAATTACAATTGTAAATACACAAAACAATTCGTTTAAATTAATTTAAATTTAATTCATAACACTTACCATCATCAATCACATCAAGAGCTCACAATTTTATATTCATTATGCGATCATACTTGAGTTTAATTTAGTTTGGATATTAAATATCTACATAAAACAAAAATATTATTTACTAATACATATTTTTTTTCTCTTTTTTTTCGTTTTATTTCTTGTCATTGTTGGTGAAATATGTTTTGTTGAATTATTATTCATGAAAATAATGAAATAATGTCACTGTTGCTCTACTGATCAATATAATTCAATATAACGTCAACACAATACAATACAATATGTCATGCACTAAATGTGTGATTATCCTTAAGCAGATGCTGATCCTGCTGGTACACAAGGTAAATAATAAATCCGAATCTTATATATGTTGGTAATCATTATAAGAACACTATATATTATGTGGGCGAATCGGCTAATATTGCTTCTTCAATTCAATTATAAATGTTATGGTTATTGGGTTATTGAGTTTTCATTTTCGAATAATCAATTTATCACCTTGGTGGCAAGTGGATATACAATTTACAAAAACATTCTGCACTTGATCTTGTCTTATTCAATTTCAACACATTCATCGGACAAACCTGAATACAATCAGGAGTATCTAATCAATTTCAATACGACAGACAATTCATTCAATAAAACAGCTTTTATTTATTTAATTTTAAAACATATTAAAAACATCAATTGGCAATGGTGATGGATATCAAAATCGAATATAATATTATTGATAGGTAATTGTGTAATTTAATTTAATAGTAAATAAAAGGTGGAAGATAGAATTTAGAAAGGAAAACTGCTTAAAAAACTGCATTAGCTTTTAATATAATTAAGGATATTATAATATTTGATTGAGGATTATCATTTCAACATACATACATATACACGTAATTATGGAAATTCATTTAAATACAATTCTGTGTAATATAATATATCATAATCATAATGTGAATTGAACGATTATCACATGGAAATTGATATTTAAATGTTAATGAGGTAAATGACAGTTAATCAAATACATGTGATAAACGTTGAATTCAATCAAAATTCAATTAATCTAAGTTACATTATCTTATATAAATGATTGTATTATTAATTTTTGTTTCTTTCTGTTTTCTTTCTTTTTACAATTTCGATTGCGAATAAAAATCAAAACTAAAAAAAAATATGAACTTAACGTCGCCACACGTAAATAAATGTGTGTAAATGACGAAAATGACGAAAATATTGAATAAAATATATAATACAATATGATAATATAAACAAAAACCACAATACAAAACAAAAATACAAAACATTATGCTACAAAAATTGCTATGCTACAAATCACATCACAATCACAATGGTGGTATTTGATAAAATAAAATAAAATTAAAATTAAAATAAAATATCCTACTACTACTACTACCTACTGCTGCTGCTGTTACTGCTGTTACTGCTGTTGCTACTACTTGTTTGAAACATTGTGGAAAACAAAATCAATGTGATATAAACAATATCCTTCACAATGTATATATATAAACATTTTACATGCAAACATTATATCAATTACAATATTATATGGTGATGGTCAACGTAATTGCTAAAACAAAACGAAAAACAAAAAACGAAAAACGCGTTTTAATACATCAATTGCTACTATATACATATATATATATATATAATTAAAAAATACAAATATATATCATCGTGCCTGATTATAATCTATCTATTGCCGCCTGTTGCTGCTGTTGCTGGTGCCGTCACGTTGCATAACTAAAATATTATAAAAACAAAAAAATATCAAAAATCAACAAAACATAATATATAAAACACATCAAACAAACAAAATCAAATCAAACTATTTTCATATAACATATCAAAATAAAATAAACTAATAAAGAACATCGTCCACATGGCAATGCTCGCGAAGTACCCATGTTACCTCGCACTGAAAGCACATCAGAATTTATGCCACTCGAAGACAAGGAAGTTGAATATTTCTTTGCATCAGATGCATCAGCAGTTATTGAGCACACGAATCGTGTTATATATCTAGAGGTATGTTAAATTGATTAAGTTTATCTATTAGCTAATTTCATATGAATATCTTTTAAGGATGATGATGTTGCTGCTGTTAAAGATGGTGCATTGTGTATTCATCGTTTGAAGAAATCCCTGGATGATCCACATGCTAGAGAGATAACAACATTAAAAATGGAAATTCAACAGATCATGAAGGGAAATTATGAATACTTTATGCAAAAGGAGATATTCGAACAACCAGAATCTGTTATTAACACAATGCGTGGTCGTGTTAATTTCGAAAACCGCACAATCACATTAGGCGGTATCAAAGATTACATTCCAGAAATAAAACGTTGCAGACGTTTAATGCTAATTGGATGTGGTACATCATATCACAGTGCTGTTGCTACACGTCAATTACTTGAAGAATTAACAGAACTTCCAGTTATGGTTGAACTAGCATCAGATTTCTTAGATCGTAATACACCGATATTTCGGGATGATGTTTGTTTCTTTATATCACAATCTGGTGAAACAGCCGATACATTAATGGCATTGAGATATTGTAAACAACGTGGTGCACTTATTATTGGTATTACAAATACTGTAGGAAGTTCAATATGCCGTGAATCACATTGTGGTGTTCATATAAATGCTGGACCAGAAATTGGTGTTGCTTCAACAAAAGCATATACATCACAGTTTATATCATTAGTTATGTTCGGTTTAGTTATGAGTGAGGATCGGATATCGTTGCAACAGCGACGACAAGAGATCATTGAAGGACTACAGCATTTAGATAGTCAAATCAGGAAAGTACTTCAACTTGATACGAAAGTTTTGGAAATGGCTAAAGACTTATATCAGCATAAATCACTTCTTATTATGGGACGTGGATATAATTTTGCAACATGTCTTGAAGGAGCATTGGTAGGCATCATTTTCGATCATATATGTACTGAAAATGTTTCATTTATTTATTCACTTTCATTAGAAAGTCAAAGAACTTACCTATATGCACAGTGAAGGTATTATGGCTGGTGAATTGAAACATGGTCCATTAGCACTTGTAGACGATTCAATGCCGGTTCTAATGATCATTCTACGTGATCCTGTTTATTCTAAATGTATGAATGCACTGCAACAAGTTACAGCACGTGAAGGTAGACCGATTTTAATTTGCGAAGAAGATGATGAGGAAACCATGTCGTATGCATCGAGAACACTTGAAATTCCAAAAACTGTTGATTGTCTACAAGTAAATGACATTTAATTTTCTGTAATAATGATTATATAATTAATTTTTATATTTCAGGGTGTTCTCACTGTTATTCCAATGCAACTTCTATCATATCACATCGCTGTTTTAAGAGGATGCAATGTTGATTGTCCAAGAAATTTAGCTAAATCAGTCACTGTCGAGTGATATCTCTTAAGCAAAAACGTTTTTTTTTTATTTAATATTACATCTATATCACATTATCATTTTTATAGTATTTTAATATTATTATAACAATTTTTATTTTATATTTCCTTCACTCGATTCAAATCGAATGTGTGCATTATGTATTTTTTTGCACTTGTATAAATTTTATTCTGAATTGAATATATTTTTGTATTGTCTCACTATTTTTTCCTTATATATATACATATGTATGTGCTTAGAAATTTCGAATTGTATAATACCATGTAATAGAAGTTTTCATGTGATTTTCTGAACAAAAGCCAATCTCTTTGTTTTCATTCGATTAAATGTATTGTGTATTATTTTAAATGGTTTCTTTTTGATTTATCACATAAATTTCATAATCTTAGAAGTGTCATAACCAATCTGTACTTCTCCGAACAATGTAGAAATCTTTGTTCTAGTTTAATTCCCCAATTCAACTGTGTATGGGATTAGAGCTCAGTCGGAGATATTCTGTTAAGCTACTTGCTAAAACATTACGAAGATCCGCGCAAAGAGAAGATGCTGAGAGTACGTACTAATCGTTGACAGTTTTGCAATTCCATAAAAAGTTTCATTTCTAACGCAAATTGTTTTGAGATGAATATACTACATATTGTAGGGACACTGCGAAGGTTTTGAAACTCGACAGGCTAAGAAATCTGTTAAGCTACTCGTCATTTCCTTATTACAGGGAAAAAATATAAGAAAATCCGCACAAAGAGAAGATCATGAGAATACTCACAGTTGAAGAATGTTGACAGTTGTCAATACATAAAAAGTTTCACTTCTAACATTGTCAGCTTTTGACGGACGCAAATTGCTTTGAAGAGAATATACTTAGAGGACATTGTACAATTTGTGAAACTCAACGAGCTAAAAGATCTGTTAAGCTACTTGACATTTCCTTATTACAGAGAAAAAATATACGAAGATCCGCACAAAGAGAAGAGCATGAGAATACTGACAGTTGTACAATTCCATACAGCTTTCACTTCTAACATTGTCAGCTTTTGACTGACGCAAATTGTTTTGAAGTACTTAGAGGACAGTCTACAAGTTTTGAAACCCGACGAGCTCAAAAATCTGTTAAGCTACTTGACATTTCCTTATTACAGAGAAAAAATATACGAAGATCCGCACAAAGAGAAGATCATGCGAATACTGACAGTTGAAGAATGTTGACAGTTGTACAATTCTATAAAGCTTTCATTTCTTCATTTCTAACAATGTCAGCTTTTAACTGACGCAAATTGCTTAGAAGTGAATATACTTAGAGGACACTGTAAAAGTTTTGAAACTCGACGAGCTACTACAAATTGTCAAGATACTTGACATTTCCTTATTACAGAGAAAGAGAGAAACTATACGAAGGTCCGCACAAAGAGAAGATGCTGAGAATACCACGTATCGTTGACAGTTATACAATTTCATAAACCTGTTGTTGATATCTTCATTTGTTGGACGTATTCCTACATGAAATTTGATGTTATTCATTCATGTAGATATGTTCTTGTGGAAGACATCATATATCATTCAACTACAAAGATTTGCTTAAATAAAAATCATGATATATATGAAAAAATTTACATATTTATTAAATATATCGGAATCATTAACTATTAACAATTACTGTTAATGCATTACACAATCAAATTCACACCAACACGATCACGAGGTATAAGTCTCAGCTCAGAGCCATGTTTCAAAAATACGTTACCAGCAGTTTGTTGCGGACTAATCCCTATACCGTCGTCACTTATAATGGCACTTGTTGCTGCTGGTACTTTGAATTCTTCTGCAGCATATTTAAGAACAGCTGTGAACGGTGTTGTCTCAGGTACACTCAATCTGGAATTGGAGTATTCAATGATCAACAGAGGTAATGAACAATTGAATGTTAGCAACAAACTGTAAAGTACAAAATCAACTCAAAGTGCTCAAAGTGAAAGTTGATTCAATCAAAGTTCTTGGAACTGATCATTTTCTAGTATACAATCTCTAGATTATCATTCACATGAAGTTGAATTGAATCCTCTTTAACCCTATCATTGAATGTTATCATCCCTTCATAGTACTAATACATGACTTACACTTTGAATGGTAGTTTCGGGTCGGACGTCAGTGTGATTTTGAACGTGACTTTAGGCGCACTGAAAGAGGATTATCACGTTCATTATGTTATTTACGGAAATCACTTGGTATATCACCTCATTTTGAACTGGATTTGAAACTAGTGACGTGTACAAGACAATCTTCCACTGTACCAGCTGGCAAATTGTATGCAAATTCGTGAAATTTCACTTGTCTACTGTTAAATCATTCGAAATTTTCTAGAAAATATATTCAAAAATTTCAAATTAAAAGTGATTCCTGTAATTACAAATTATTATTAATTAAATTTTCAAAATTCAAAATACCTCTCACTGTGCTCTGCGTGTCGTGGGAACCCTTCACCACATTCCATTTGACATTTACTTCGCTGAATTGACGGAACGAATTATTTGCCAACAGTCGTGAAGTTCGCTTCCATTCGAAGGTGAGCCCATTCACACGAGTGTGTGTTTCCTTCACTGGTATAATCTGGGAAACTGTTCTACATGGGAAATTTTGTTAATATATGAAATAATCCGGTCCTAAATATTTGACAGTTACAAGAAACTTTATGTCACCTAGAAGTTATTCAAAACAAAGCAATTTGACAGATTGATATTCTCTACTAGTGCAAACTGTCAAATTAATTTTCACAAATTCTGAGACAATTCTTAATCCTGGCTGGTACAAAGTGACATTTCGATGATGGTAAGAGTGAGGCCTATCATCTGCACTGCCTTTTCAGAGGATTTAGCTCTCGAACACATTTGGGAGTACATTGAAGCCTGATTGCCACTAGAATCCCGCTACAAATGCAGAATGTAGTCAAAGGACACTGCAGCTTTGCTTAGTACTAAAATAAGCACCATCTACCGGCCACTAGAAGATTTCACTAAAACTGTGTAATACAGGACCGTGTCTAGGATTAGGACAAAAATGTTGAATGTCAAATTCTGTATAACAAATTCCCACACATTGGCATTAAGGCAGCCAGCGGAGTATGGGTTTTGTGAGTATCCTTCCTTGCTGGCGTGGAATGGAATCCATTTTGCCGTGGGGGTTAGGAAAAATTACAAAAATCTGATTGGAAGATGAGACAGTGAGGGGTGGACGATGTGGTGTAGGGTAGGAGGGAGAGGGATCGAAAGAAACGGAAACGTTTCACGGAAGGAAAAATCCTTTTTCTCAGGATGGAGTGTTGTTGTACCCTGCTGTCATTCCATACAACAAAACCTCTGGTATGAATGGTATAAGGAGGAGGAACGAGACATGCGTCCGATAAACGCTTCCCTTCCGAGGGAATGTGCTCCAAGAATTTTATACCAATGGTGTCCTGTTGTTTCACCGCTCTAGCAGCGCGTCGCCCCTGTCATTCGATACAGAAGCTGGAATTTTTATTCAGATTTTTCCACGACTCTGAAATTTTTATCCTCAAGGATTCTGAATACTCCACTTGTCAAAATGGCTGTGCCTGTGTGTGAGTGTGTCTGCTTGTTCTCGATTTAAAGTCTGCAATATCCGAGGATACTAGGTATGATGGATTGCTGCACTTTGCTGCTGACTTAAAGCGATTTGAAATGATCCACACCATTGGAACTATAATCACGGGATGGGGTATGACACGGAGAACGTCCTTCTTATTGAATTTTCGCGATTGTCACAATATCCAGTGGAAATTTACGTCGCAGTTATCGACATCTCAATTTTAATGTGATTAGCATCGACGTCGTATTCGCATCGGTCGGCGTTTTCCACTTTCCATGGTGTGGACTGCGGAGTAAATCATTCGAGAATTCTACAGTTTGGCCTGTAATTCGATTAAGCCTGTTGGCAGCGTAAGCATTTCCTGAGTACTTTTCCTCATTGCACAGTCACGTCATTTCTGGTGGACAATTTCACGCCATTATTTCGATTTCGAATGCACTTACTAGCTGCATGTATGTGCTGGGAAATGTCAAAATTATCAACTTCGAATGGAATTTCGAGGATAATTTGACATTTCATAGTCTCACTTGTTACTAAAACAAAAAAAGTTAATAAACTCATATTCGGAGCGATTCTGGCCACTTTCGTTAACAGATTCGGTATTCTGGGCACAACTTATGTTCGAATCTGTTACGTCGGAACGAATTTCAATTTCGAAACCTGTTTGAAGCCAAATCTGTCAACATTCTTAACCAGAAAACCTGTTAACCTGTTTTGCCACCAGAATACCGATTTCGATTTTTCGTAACAGAATTTTTCGAAATTCAACAACAAAATGCACGGGATGTCAAATAAACAGAATCTGTCACGTGCAGTCAGAACTGTCCCATTATTTCAAATATATCTTCTGTCTTTTACTGTATTCATGTGACGTTTCCATTTCGTTTTCGTACTGTCATCGAAATGCCGATGAAATGCCAGCACACCTTTCGAAATTTGTATTTCACTAATAAATTTTGACAGATCAGAGAATTATGAACATAACGATACGAGTCATATCAAAACGAACCTTCCTAACTGACAGTTCGCCTTACGAAGTGTTCATGTTATATGGCAAACACATTGTATTTCACCAATCAAGAACCATCGTTCTGACAGCTGGTTTCAGCGGTTGCCACCAATAAAGAAGTTGAAGATCATTCCAATCAAGAAAATTGATTTTGACAGTTTGGCCAGAACAACGTATTTTGACAGTTGGGAGGTGAAATTTACAGTGGATGGAGCATTCTGAAACCGTCACTGGTAGACAATATTCGAAATGAAAAATTTGACATTTCGATTCGAAATTGAAAAATTCGAATTATTTTGACAGTTGCGATTAGTAAATTGATGGGAGGTGAAATTTACAGTGGATGGAGCATTGTGAAACCGTCACTGGTAGACAATATTCAAAAATGAAAAATTTGACATTTCGATTCGAAATTGAAACATTAGAATTATTCTGACAGTTGGGATGACCAAATTGATGCCAGGTGAAATATACAGTGGATGGAGCATTCTGAAACCGTCACTGGTAGACAATATTCAAAAATGAAAAATTTGACATTTCGATTCGAAATTGAAAAATTCGAAATATTTTGACAGTTGGGATGACCAAATTGATCGCAGGTGAAATTTACAGTCGCTGGATCATTCTGAAACTGTCACTGGTAGACAATATTCAAAAATGAAAAATTTGACATTTCGATTCGAAATTGAAACATTAGAATTATTCTGACAGTTGCGATTAGCAAATTGATGGCAGGTGGAATTTACAGTGGATGGATCATTCTGAAACCGTCACTGGTAGACAATATTCAAAAATGAAAAATTTGACATTTCGATTCGAAATTGAAAAATTCGAATTATTTTGACAGTTGCGATTACCAAATTGATGGGAGGTGAAATTTACAGTGGATGGAGCATTCTGAAACTGTCACTGGTAGACAATATTCAAAATTGAAAAATTTGACATTTCGATTCGAAATTGAAAAATTCGAAAATTGTCTCAGCGAGTGTACAACACTTGTTGCAGCGTACTGTACAATGAATAAATTTCGGTTCTCGGAAACCCGAATGAATTAAAAAGTAAAGTACCTAGGTACACCTAGGTAAATCCTTGACGTGTCTGACAGTTGTTAAATGAAATTTAGAAGAAATTGAATTCGATGCATTTCGAAGTCCGTTTACCCGACAACACAACAGGCCAAGCAAGAGTACTGTGCTGTGCTTGTTTCTCGCACGTGTGTGACATAATCTCGCATCCAATAAAAACAACTTGACTGATATGAGTAGAATGACGCACTGTTGGACTGAGAGAATGAGAGAGAGTGAGAGAGAGAGATACTTCTTGTCCCACCGACGCATTTGCAAGTCGCAACTGGAATTAGAATTTAACGCACACACCGAGGGTCGAGCACACGGAGCGCAATTGCCTGTGTATTCCCATGTCTCACAACGTGCAGATGACAAGTGGATACAACGTGTAAAGGGGGTACCATTCCAAGAAAAGAGGAATTTTTTTTTGTGCCGAGGTTGAGCACCCGATTTTGACATTTCGTTCATTTTGATAGTTCGAAATTTTCGAATTGTAAATATACAGTCCGGCTTCATAATACAGGCATGCGTGCGTTAGAGAGGTATAGCTCCCCTAGTGTTTAGGTATATGAAATAAACGCACACTAACGCATTACGACGTTCAATGACGTTTCTCCCGCCCATTGTATTGTGTTCACGGGGAGACAGCGCACTCGGTACGCAAATACAGCCGTGAAACGTGAATAACCTGTGTTGTATAGTATGCATACACATGTTTCTTCTCCCTTACTCTCTCTCTCACTCTCTGTCACTCTCTCACACATGCTCTCTCTAACTCGGCATCGTTAAATAACAACAAAACAAAACAATTTTATTCTTTTTATTCTTCTCTCCATCTAATACACGTGCGATTCGAAATAAACAACAAAAGGATATGCGTGTAGGTGGCGCGCACTTGTTTGCGTCATGTGAATGGTGGCCTTTGTTATTTTTGTTCTTTTGTTGAATGTGTACTGTGTGTTTTATATGGTGGATCCACTATTCTTCATGGCGCCAGCATCTTGAGCTTGAGAAATAGTACAGTACGTAGTGGAATTTTCGTATTACAAGATTACAAGATTTCGAGATATCGAGATTCAAACATTCATTTATCGATATCTTGAAAATAAAAAGAAATATGAAAAAATTTTATCTTATATTTTCTTCTTATTTTTGTTAAATTTCTCAAAATTCGTCATCAAATAATCAAAATGCCTGCACACAAAGTTTTGACAGCAACTGTATTCGAAAAATTTTCGAAAGTATCTGTCAACGGATGCTGCAGAATTGAAGTCATCGTCTTATCTCTCTCGTACCTCGGCACATGAATCATTTCGAATAGCACCAACACGAATCCAACTACTATCATGTGTACGTGGAAAAACAAGAATTTCCATTGAATGACGCCGTTCACATTGTGTTGTTGTAGCTTCAAGTATACAAACACATTCTCATATACATAATATAAAACGAATACATAGCAATCACATAGAAATACATCGAACCCGCTCCGGATTTCACGTTTTTTTCATTTTAGTCACAGAATTTGTTCGGTACCTCGGTAGCGTATTCGCTCTTATCGTAGTCGTCGTGATCGCATCGTTGTCGCTCCCGTCATTCTTGTTTCTCGAGCAAAATCATTCTATTCGTACGTGTTACGATATCGTTGCGTGTGTCTCATTACAAATGGTTTATTATTATTATTATTATTATTAAAAATATTTATAAATTTCATTAAATCATATTTGAGCAGTAATAATATAATTTAATGAAATCCGTGCTGGCATTTTCTGTTTTTCTTCTATTCAATTCAATTCAACAACATTTCAAAACAAGCAAAATTGAATATCGGAAAAATGGAAATGATTTTCAATTGATTAATTAATAACAAATAACTAGTCGTATCCAACAAATGACAAAATTCGATTGAAATGTTCTTAAAAATGTTTGAAAATCTTAAAAACAAAACAAGTGAAAATGTTAAAAAAATACATGTGTGAACTGGATTAAACGAAATGTTAAAAATTAAATAAAGTGTTAATTGTAAAAATTTCAAAAATATATAAATGATAACAGCTCCATCACGAATTGAATTCACATTTTGACAGCAGCAAGACGTGCTAGTTTGACAGAGAAAAACAAAAACAACAATTAATATTTGTTTACAATTTTCATAAATATCCACATACCAACCAACATACCTATACAAAATACAAATTTTTCAATTTAATAATTTCGTAATTAATAAAATTACATCCAGTCCAGTCCATGGTAAATAAATGATTTACAGTCGCGTCCATATGCAGATGATCGTCATGTTAATGACATGATAACGAGGTGATGAAATTCGTGCGTCGACTGTTGTCTCGTACCGGCAATGCAATTGCCATAACCAAACCATCGCATGTCGACGCATTCGATTTGAAATGATTTTTTGGGAAAAATTTTCACAATTATTGTTTTTCACGTTTTTCTCTAGTCTTTGATTAATTTGATTTGAAATTATTGTGTTATTTATGTGGAAAATGTGTGTAATTCAGTGGAAATGTAACTTGGATTTTCATTTTTCAAAATTTCATTGATTTCGATTCCGCCAAAAGTGTCAGAATCGCCGTAGATCAACCTGAAATTGGAAATTTTCAAATTAAATCCATCTACAATTGATTCGTTGAGAATAAATTCGAAAATAATTTCAAAAATAATTCACTTGAAAACGCGTCGGTGACAGACGACACGACACGACACTTGATGCCGTCGCGATGTGGTCAACCAACAAGTGTGGCAACGTTTCGTAATGAAATTTTGAATTTTGAATTTGAAAATTGAAAATTGTTAATGAAATAAAAGTGTATTTTATGTGGAGAAAATAAATAAATGTGAATGATTATTGAGTGAAATTGGAAAAATAATAATTTTCCTAATGAATACAGTGAATTTTGTGTGAAATTGGATTACCAATTGAATTTTCATTTTCGTGAGTACAACAAACAAGAAACGATGAACGACATTTGAACGAAAACAAACGCCATCTATTGCACACAACATAACATTTTTATACAAAATAACAAAATTTAGTATTGAAAATATTGTAAAGCATTAAATTTTGAATATTTTGTATATAAAATTGATAAAATCAAATTTTATTTCCTAACGAACACGAGTCAACGAACGCCAACTTCAGTAGACTTTTGAATATTTGACAGTTGATCAAGAATCATTTGGTATCATTTCGATTGTTCGAATTATTTTATTAAAACCCTCGTATTTTTAGGTGACATGAATATTTGAGACATTCACATGAATTTTGTTACTATTGCCAACTTCAACATGAAGTCCCCTTGTGTCAAGGAATCGTTCCTCCAATTTAATGTACTCAAGTACGGGACACCCTGTGCATAAAAACAAACATTGAATTAAGCAAATGAGATAAACCGAACCGACATAGGTATGTCTGTTTCTTGCAAATGCCATTGGTTATCTATTAAAAATGTTTTTAGAGACTTCCATTGCAACGAGGATAAATGCTCTCTTCTCTTCTCATCTCATCTCTCTCTTCAATCAAACATTGTTATCGGCTATCAACGCGTTAAGTACATGTACATCTCGTCTTGCTCTTTCATTCCGATCTTCCATGATCATCGTCATCACGATCACGTTCGTCGTCATTGTACCTGTCTGTGGTCCATTAGTTCCGTTCCGTAATTTCTCGAAAAATCACTTTCGCGCCATCATTTATAGCCGGTAATTTTGGTTTTGAATAAAATCAAAATAAAAAATACGCATTCCTCTCTCGATCGTTGATCTCGTGCTATATTGAAAATGTTTTTGAATTATGCCACATTCGAAATGACTGTGTTGGCGTGCAAACGATCGTTATTATTTTTTGGGAACATGCTTAAGCCCCCATTTAGACGATCATATCCGTTTCAGTTAGCAGGAATTCCATCAGTTTTACATGTCAGTTGAACTGACATCTCAACTAGATTTCAATCAAATACTCAAACCAACATTTACGCAAGACGCAATTGTGAATTGTGACTAAAATTTTTTCATTATCTCATCACAATTACGAGCACATTCGATTTCGATTCGATTTCGATTATCGTCACTCGATTTCCTGGAAAGATTCTCGATTCACGAATTGAAATTGAAACGAAAAACAAACAAAATACAAATAATAACTAATCACTTCCCATTGAAATCAGACATTTTTATTTTTTATCAGAGAAATCAAAAAATTTAATTAATTTCAGTTTGCGTGATTTGATTATTAAAAAAATAAAATTAAAAACAAAAAATAAAATTTTAATTAACACTTGAATTAATTATAACGAAATTATTCTATGATAAATAATTTGACATTGGTGTGAAAATCACACTGTGACGTCTTGCTCTTCCTGTCACTACCTACCATACTGTACTGTACCACATCAAAGAAATTAGCGTTTAATCAATTTCCTTATAATTTTTTAATTAATTAACACTAAACCAACAAAATCAAGGGGAACACACGAAATTCATGGCGAAATAATCTACTTTTAAAAAATGCTAATTCTGTCACATGACTTCTCTTTTATTTCGTTTTATTTACATTTCACTGGCTGTCACAATCCGCTTCTAATAAATTGTGCTCCATTAATTTGATCATTTTCGTTAAAAAACATTTTCAAATTACATAATCGATTGCGTTTAAATGCACTCATTTGAAAGGAGAATAAAAAGTTTGAAAATAATTTTTAAAATTATTCAGTTGAAACAGTTGAGACAGTTGAGTTGATCAATTTTCCTCTGTGACGTTTCATTTATGCTTCATCTGGTAACACAACGACATGTTTGTTTGAGTTCACTCACGGTTTGGTTTGGTCTGACGAACGTCAATTATCATTTTGTAAAAAAAATTTTCAATGAGTTGATCAACTTTTCTGTCAATTTAAATTTTCGTTCATCCTGTAATTTCAATTTTTATTCATCTGGCAACATCATAGCAACCATCATGCTAGGTTGTAATTTTCGAAGTTTAGAAACTCTGGAAATGAGTAAGTAGTTGATCAACTTTGCTGTCAATTTCCATATTTCCTGATTCTGAAATTTTCATTTTTATTCATCTGGCAACATCATGCTAGGTTGAAGCTCTCCAAACTTAGAAACTCTGAAAATGAGTAGGTAGTTGATCAACTTTTCTGTCAATTTAAATTTTCGTTCGTTCTGAAATTTCAATTTTTATTCATCTGGCAACCATCATGGCAACCGTCCCACTAGGTTGTAGTTTTCGAAGTTTAGAAACTCTGAAAATGAGTAGGTAGTTGATCAACTTTTCTGTCAATTGAAATTTCAATTGATTCTGAAATTTCATGTTTATTCATCTGACAACATCATGGCAACATCATGGTAGGTTGAAGCTCTCCAAACTTAGAAACTCTGAAAATGAGCAGGTAGTTGATCAACTTTTCTGTCAATTTCAATATATTCTGAATTTGAATTTTCAATCTTGTCTCATTTGGCAACATCATGACAACCGTCCCGCTAGGTTGTAGTTTTCGACATTCAAAAACTCTGGAAATGAGAAGGTAGTTGATCAACTTTTCTGTCAATCTCAATATTTGCTGATTCTGCATTTTCACTCTTGTCTCATTTGGCAACATCATGGCAACCATCATTCTGGGGTGTAATTTTCGAAATTTAGAAACTCTGTAAATGAGAAGTTGATCAACTATTTTGTCAATTTCAATTTTTATTGATTCTGAAATTTTCATTTTTATTCATCTGGCAACGTCATGCTAGGTTATAACTTTCGAAACTTAAAAACTCTGGAAATTAATAGTTGATCAACTTTCCTTTCAATTTCCATTTTTGTTGATTCTCGATTTTATCCATGGCTATGATATATATGTTGTTGATAGTACCGTACTTCTGATCGACTTTTCTAACAAAACAAAATTCTCATGTAAGATAGTGAGCGAATTGATCAACTTTTCTGTCAATTTCAATATTTGCTGATTCTGAATTTTCAATCTTGATTTATTTGGCTATTCATCACTGTCGTTCTTGTGAGCTTCTCTAACAAAACAAAATTCTCATGTAAGATAATGAGTGAATTGATCAACTTTTCTGTCAATTTCAGTTTTTATTGATTCTGAAATTTCATTTTTATTCCTCTGGCAACATCATGGCAACCATCATGCTTGGTTGTAATTTTCGAAATTTAGAAACTCTGGTAATGAATATTTGCTGATTCTACTAATCAATGTAGTTCTCATGAACTTCTCTAACAAATCAAAATTCACATGTAAAATTTTGCCAGAATTGATCAACTTTTCTGTCAATTTCGATATATGGTGATTCCAAATTTTCAATCTTGTCTCATTTGGCTTCTCATCACTGTCGTTCTTATGAACTTCTCAAACAAATCAAGATTGTCATATAAGATAGTGAATGAATTGATCAACTTTACTGTCAATTTCAATATTTGCTGATTCTAAACTTTCAATCTTGTTTCATTTTGGAGCTCATCTCTGAAGTTATAATGAACTTCTCAAACAAATCAAAATTTTCATGTAAAATGTTAACTGAGTTGATCAACTTTTTTGTCAATTTCAATTTTAGTTGATTCTCAATTTAGTTCCTTCTGATTGGCTTTTCTGACAGATTGTCCTTTCTGGCAACAGGTCGTATGCCTACAAATGATATGAATTGATCAATTTCACTTGCCTCGTTGACAGATCACCTCTGCTTGATCCTGAGTTGGGAAACTGAGGGAAAAGAAAGTGAACTGAAATAATAATTGAATTGAAGTAGGATCCTGTAAATCGACTGGTCTGTGATAATTCCGTGTCCATTCGTAATTAGCAGTCAACAAGCAGTCGGACAAATAAATATCGGTTGATCGTACCCACTGCCCATGTACATATAACAATCGATTTCGTTCATTTGTCTTAATTATAATCTCATGTCTTTGATGATTTCCGCCACCGAGATGAAAGATCATGGACAAGATCACTTCAAGACTCAAGATTCAAGCTTCAAGTGTATTCTGAAAAATGGTGGATGTTTTTCCTCTTTTTGGAGAAGTTATTTAAAGTAGAGTAATTGAAATTACTTGAAATTGCAAGCATGTGTTGGATATTGTCTCCGGAAAATTAAAATTCCACTCACTGTGCGACAGACATGCGAAGAAGAACTATGAAAAAACGATCATTGAAAGAACAAAATGGCGGAGGTGGAGGTGGAGGAAGCGCACAGAACAACCATTCATTACTCAATTAAATATTAACGTGAATTACTGCTTTCCATTTTGTATTTAATTCTTCTTCTTCTTCTTGGGAATATTCATTTCATTCCATTTCGTTTAATTAAACATTCTAAAAATAGTCTCCAGCGTGACACAGTCCATTCCTGTCGTTCTTATATCTCGAACACCAAACGACCTTTTGACGTTTCGAACTTCATGTATTCGGAGCAATTCTGGGTGCACGCAACAGATTCTGTCAATTTGACATCTCGTGCATTTTGTCCGGTATTCCAGTGGCAGAAGTTGACAGATTCGGCTTCAAACAGGTTTCGAAATTGAAATTCGAAAATGAACCGTAATCAGAATACCAACTTAAGGAATTAAATCGAATAATTAAAGATTTGAGCAACTGTCAAAATTTGACACATCAGTGAAATGTCAGAAATAATATGGGAAAAAATGAAGGCGTTACCCTTCAAATTGAACACATATCGATTGAACAGGCTAGGGGATGAACAAGTAAATAAATAAATGAAGGAAAGGAAGAAAATAAAGTACATAGGTAGCAGTCAAACACTATTAACGGCTGGCGAATAAGAAAACCAGCTTAGGTAGTATAAGACATCATCCCCTTTGGTTGATTTGATTTAGTTGGCAAGTGAGAAGCAGAAGTGAGGGATGGGAAGTTAATAGTATATAGTGTAGAGCTATAACTGACTGACAGCTCACTTTCCTTCACACAACAACTGGACTGGAGAAGTACTAGATACAGGAATCTGTTATGTGTATAACTTCACTCTATTTGAACGTCGAAAATACGGAAAATTCATTATGGAAAAACTCAATCCGTGCGGTGGTGAGAGACGCTCAGGTCCAGGTCCAGGTCCAGGCTGGATAATTCATTCAGGGTCCAGCGAGTACGGATTTTTATATATTTACGTCAAAAACGATTAATAACCTTGTATTACCAGTTATCTGGTTTTGTGTTGAATGTCAGTGTGACAAGTCAAGACTATGACATTTATTCTCCTCTGTGATCTGTCACAAAACACTTGTCAAACATTCTGTTTTGCACGGCATGACTGGTTACATGTGTTAAGGGTCAACAACGTGTTATTTGACAGGAACATGAGTTCAATTTGACAGAAGTTCAAAAGTCACTGCTTTCATTCCTGGTTAACCATTGTCATACTCCAGTAACGTTAATTATAATAAACACGCTAGGGTATGACAGCATTACCAATTAGAACTTTTGTTTTGACAGTTGGCACCACTGCATAGTAAGAAATGTTGAAGATTATGAATGTCTATAGTTTTGAATTTGACAGTTGAGAGCATTGAATTTGAATACCAGCAAATTTTGAAGACCATGAAACAAAAGTGTCAATTTTGACAGTCGGGACCATGGAATGCGAATGAATGTACAGGATCATGATTCAAAACAATTGAATTTGACAGTTAGCACCATGGAATATCAACAAAAATCAAAGAACAGGAGACAAAAATTTTCAAATTTGACAGTTGGGACTATGGAATATCAACCCAAGTGAAAAGGCACGCATCAAAAGTGTTGAATTTGACAGTTAGGACCACTGACAAGTAACAAAAATCGAAAAACGATTTAAGAAAAACTTTTGAATTTGACAGATGGGACTATGGAATACCCATAAAAATTAAAGAGTGTTAATTTGCACAGTTGGAACCATAGAATACTGTCAAATGTGCACGATTACATATAAAAACAATTGATTTTGACAGTTGGCACCATTGACAATTAACAAAAATTGAAGATGACCAATCAGAAGTTTCGAATTTGACGGTTGGTGACCCATGGAATACCAATACAAGTTATAGATTTCGAAACAAACGGTTTGAATTCGACAGTTGGCACCATTGAATATCAATAAAAATTGAATACTACGAGCCAAGTCAGATGATTTTGACAGTTGAGACCATGGTATACTATCAAATGTACACGATTACATGTAAAACGAATTGATTTTGACAGTTGGCACCATGGAATGATAATCGAAATGAAAGATTACAAATCAAAAGTTTTGAATTTGACAGTTGGGACCATGGAATACCAATGCAAATTGAAGATTGCGAAACAAAAGTATTGATTTTGACAGTTGGAACCATGGAATACCAATGCAAGTTGAAGATTGCGAAACAAAAGTATTGATTTTGACAGTTGGCACCGTTGAACATCAACAAAAGTCGAAAATGACTAATCAAAACTTTCAAATTTGACAGTTGAGACCATGGAATATCAACAAAAATCAAAGAACAGGAGTCAAATATTTTCAAATTTGACAGTTGGGTGTATGGAATGTTAATCCTAATGAAAAACTACAAATCGAAAGTTTTGATTTTGACAGTTGGAACCATGGTATATCAACAAAAATCGAAGATGACTAATCAAAACTTTCAAATTTGACAGTTGAGACCATGGAATATCAACAAAAATCGAAGATGACTAATCAATACTTTCAAATTTGACAGTTGGGACCATTGAATATCAACAAAAGTTGAAAATGACTAATCAAAACTTTCAAATTTGACAGCTGAGACCATGGAATATCAACAAAAGTTGAAAATGACTAATCAAAAATTTCAAATTTGACAGTTGAGACCATGGAATATGAACACAAATTAAGAGTGTTGATCTTGTCAGATTGGGGACTATGGAATACCATCAAAGGTTGAATGGCGGAACAGAAACAAGAATTGAAAATGACCAATCAAAACAGTTGCTTTTGACAGTTTGCTCCAATGGTTTGGTTGCATGAGGTATGACATATGGATGTGCACTTCATGCAGTATTTGAGTTGATTTCTGTTATTACTGCTATTACCCAGTGATTAATCAAGTTTTTGACAATTAGTGAAACTCATTCCTTTTGTTATTATATCAACGTCGATTGTAGAATTTCCACTCGTGTCGTTTGAATTTGAATTTTGAAAAAATTCCTCTTGATTTCATCAGATTTTCCATTGCGTTATAATAATTTCCGTTCGTCTGATCTGAAAGATTTCTGTGCAAAAGAAAAATCCATTCCAGTCAGAAGTGAGTCGGAAATAAATCGAATTTTATAAATAGAATCGTCGCGAATGTCGTAAACAGTTCCACCCATTCCAAGAGGAAAAATTTCAAAACAAAACCAGAACCTAAGAAGAAATGAAACCAAAAAATTTTCTTTTATCATCGAGAAAAGTGGGAAACATTCAAATACCAACAACAAGTGATTTTCCGGCATGACGTCATCGGACACAGGTTCTTACACAATACCACAAATTTGATTTAATTTCTTATGTGATTGCAGTGTATTTTTGATTCAGATCGTCATGTGCCGAATTGTACCTGTGCCATTCCACTATTCTATGATTTTGTCGTTTTGTTGCTTTGCCATTTAGCCACTTAACCATTCCATCAATCCACCATTCTGTCACTCACTGAAACGAAACAAAACAATAACAATTTGTGTGGCAACTTGTCAGCTGTCAGTGCATTCCCTTTGACATTCGATTTCCCATAGATTCCTCGAATGATTTGAATTGAGAAAGAATTTCGAATTCGAATATTCGATCAATTCGAATGCGAATAAAACTGAACTGTCAACATGTTAATGAGGAATTTTTGTTGTTGAATTGAAATTTTCAGCAATTGCAGGTGCTTGCAATCGAAATGTATTGCG
This sequence comes from Chrysops caecutiens, assembly GCA_963971475.1. Taxonomy (NCBI): domain Eukaryota; kingdom Metazoa; phylum Arthropoda; class Insecta; order Diptera; family Tabanidae; genus Chrysops; species Chrysops caecutiens. Next base: position 75,739,381 of record OZ020567.1, read on the forward strand.
TGTGCAAGTGTGGCCACTTGTGTACCACACGTTTTTCATTTCCATCGTCGACGTCAAATTAAGCAGCATTGAAAAAATGATGATGATGATGATGATGATGGTGATGGTGATGATGGTGCTGAAATGTAACATCGCGCATGGCAGGTTCCATTCCCGCCAATTGACGTGATGTGTTGCATCCATATACACACGCCCATTTCCTTCGTGTTAATCAAAGACCTCAACCATTGAATGGTCGGCTGATGGAATGGTGATGTGAAGGGAGAATGAGTACCAACACATATTCTCTCTTGTTGCTTGAACTGAGAGTGAGAGTGAGAGGGAAGTAATGAAACTGAGTAATGTGTGATAGAGATAGAGTTATACGGGATTATGCAGCAAAAAGGAGCATGGATTTACACCAAAATAGGACTGCATGTGATGAAAGGAATGTTTAAAACAAAAGAAAACTCTGCCGCTGCATGTGCGCCATTTTGTATGTGTGCACACAATGACATATGGAAAATCCATTCTTCTCTGACTCTGCTCTAAATAAATGCGTTCAGGATTTGGATGGATCTGGACTGGATCTACCTACATACTCGTACTCGTACCCGTACCCGCACTTGTGTATTGCACGCATGGCGGAATATTTTAAAAACAAAAGCGTTAGTTGACAGCAGAACATTTTTTTTTTTTTGTTAAGTTGAAAACTTGTTCTACTTGCTGCGAACTTTCGAGAACACTTCAAGTTAGTTTCATATTGTATGCATGCGTTGACAGCAACAACAGCAGCAGCAGCAACAGCAGTAATACCAACGTGAAAACATCAAAAAAATGGAAAAGAAAAATTCTCATTTATTGTTATTCATATAACGTACAGCGAGGGCGATTCACATTCAGCATAGGCTCTTGTTTGTTTCTGAATTCAATTTGCATTACAATAATATGCGAATGCAATACTGCTGGCTGGCGCTGGATTTAATTTGAAGTAAAAAACATAAAAACTACAAGAAGCAGCAGCATTCTACCTTTAATGTTTTTACAGCCAAGATGTCAGTCAAGTCATTGTAGAAGCACCGCAATGTCAATGATTACAAGGGAATCAATCATATATCTGATTATTCAAATGATGCCATTGACAGTTCATTGACCTTGTTAACAAGCTGTCAAAATGAAAATTACAGCCAGGATTTACAATGGATAGATTACAAACATTTACCAACTTCACTTGACATTTGAAAGAATTTGTTACTGTGACATGACGCCATTGACAGTTCATTGACCTTGTTAACAAGCTGTCAAAATGAAGAATACAGCCCGGATTTGTGCTGGATAGATTACAAACTTTTACCAACTTCACTTGACATTTGTATGAATTTGTTAGGCCGCAAATGAATCCTCAAAGTGACATGATGCCATTGACCTTGTTAACAAGCTGTCAAAATGAACATTACACCACGGATTTGCACTGGATAGAGTACAAACTTTTACCAACTTCACTTGACATTTGAAAGAATTTGTTACTGTGACATGATGCCATTGACAGTTCATTGACTTGTTAACAAGCTGTCAAAATGAAGATTATCTCATCCGGATTTGCACTGGATAGATTACAAACATTTACCAACTTCACTTGACATTTGTATGAATTTGTTACTGTGACATGATGCCACTGACAGTTCATTGACCTTGTTAACAAGCTGTCAAAATGAAAATTACAGCCCGGATTTGTACTGGATGAATGACAAACTTTCACCAACTTCACTTTACATTTGTATGAATTTGTTACAGTGACATGACGCCACTGACAGTTCATTGACCTTGTTGACAAGCTGTCAAAATGAAAATTATCTTATCCGGATTTGCACTGGATAGATTACGAACACTTTCCAACTTCACTTGACATTTGTATGAATTTGTTAGGCCGCAAATGAATCCTCAAAGTGACATGATGCCATTGACCTTGTTAACAAGCTGTCAAAATGAACATTACACCACGGATTTGCACTGGATAGAGTACAAACTTTTACCAACTTCACTTGACATTTGAAAGAATTTGTTACTGTGACATGATGCCATTGACAGTTCATTGACTTGTTAACAAGCTGTCAAAATGCTGTCAAACTTTTACCAACTTCACTTGACATTTGTATGAATGTTGTGGCGACTAATATATGAAAACATGGAAGAGAAAATGTGCTCGCGATAGCTCAGTGGTTCGATTCCCGGTCACGAGCATTCAACATTTTCTCCTTTCATGTTTCCTATAAATCTGAATATTTCTAGCGCAACTATTCATCGAGTGGAGTAAATTAAACCTAGTTATTACCGAGATAAATGTATGGGATTTGACAGTTCATCTCTGCTTCTGCTGTTCTCTACACCCATTCCTCTGTTCATATTGTTTGTGTATTCACTGTTTCACCTCAAGAAACCGCCTTTCCACCAATTTCTATATCGTACATCGTTAACTAACAAAATATTTTCTTGGTTAAATCTACAAACATGATTTAATTTCGAATCGTTTTACTTTTACCTAGGTATATCTTATCGTTTATTTCCCTTCTTACTTTATTACGTGTTTAAACGCAGCGTGGTTTTATTTTATTTTTATCACGATACGCGTGTTTCGTTTATTGGTGATTTTGGTGGGTTTACCTACCTACAAACCGAAGAAATTGCGTCGAAATTATTTTTAGGAGATTCAAACGGAAATTCATTTGAATTTACTAAAAAGATTCGATAGATGGCGTTGATTTCATCTGGAATTCTGATTCTTTGCTTGTTACTAAAACAGAAAAAAGTTATTGGTAATATAACACTTCCGTATGAAAGTTACTACATTCCGTCCAATCTTGAGGAATAACTTTCGTAGACCATGAAAGTGACGCGCTCTTATCAGTTCTTGATTGAGGCACAACCTTCAGTCGTGAGTATTCGTTTGAACGTCTTATGTTGCGTCACGAGTAAAGTTAGATACTGTATTGGACTGAGATGTCACTGAAATGATAGTCGAAATGAGCATTTGTACTGAAATGACTCCAATGCTGATGATGCTAATGCATGTGTGATTAAACATTTCCTCCAACAAGAAGAAGAAGAAATTGTTGGTAAAAAATCGACGGAGATTATCGAAAATTATAGTAGCTGGTGTTGAAATTGCTTTGATTAGACGAATACTCGATGACAGGCACAGGATGAAAGAACAAAAGAAGCAGTTGGGCCAACTGAAAAACAAAAAAAACTGTCATAAACGCACACAATCGCGAAGCAGAAACACAGTGGACCGGTATGGTACCATGCCAGAACACCAAATTCGGATACTGGATTCAATGTGAACCGAACTGAGAGGCACAAGAAGAAAGAGGAACAATAAAAAGAGATAAATAAAAAATTGAACGTATTTTTCAAACCAACACAAAATTCGAGCCGTTTTTCTCTTTTATTATTATTATTATTATTTTGTTCGCCCTGTTTATGTACTAGTCGTCGTTTTCATTGTTTTGTTTATTTAAAAGATGTGATTCGAGGAATTGAAAAAAAGAACGTTGCTTAACAAGACAAAGAGATAACAAGCATCGCCAACATAAGCACAAAACAGACGAGCAAACGAACAAAAAACTGAAAATATGTAGTTAAAACAAACTTAAGGCAACACAAGCAGCGCACCATCGCATCGCGCCCCGGTAATCGGCATCAGAATCAGCATTGGACAACAAAAACAACAACAATGATGATGATGACGACAGCAACAGCAACAGCGACCATTTTGTTGTTGTTCTCGATGGTGATGCATGCATCAGCATGTGTCTTTCCCTTTCCAGCAGTTACAGATTTTCGATTTTCGATTCTCGATTCTCGAGAAGCCCAACGAATTGTTAAGTTTCGGGAAAGTGTTTTTATTCAAATACTTTCCAGCATTTTTATTTTGTTGAAAACGTCAACAATTTCCGACGATCATCTCCAACTAGGAACAAATGTAAATGCAATTATAATTATTATTATCTAGCGACCATTACAGCAAGTGTTTCTGAATTTGAATATTCATTAGAGGATTAAATCCGGTTTTACAAAAACGAGAAAAATAACCTGTAAAGTCCAAAAAAAAAAAAGGGCTTGTTAAGGAACGTCGCCTTCGTCGTCGTCGTCGTCGTCGTCATCATCGTCTCTCTGGTGAAGAAGTTGCCTTGCTTGGCTATTTCTGTGGTCTGTGTTTTGTAATTTGTTTGGATTTTATTTTCTTATTTTGTTGTAGAGAGGAAGACAAGCAACCAGCTAGCAAGCTAGTCAGTCAGTCATTCAGTTAAGCAAGCAAGCAGTTAAGGCTGTCCATGACAAAAGGAATGTAGACTCGGTTTTGAAAGATCACAAAAAAAATTGTGTATTTTCGAAGAAAAGAAATATTGAACGTCTTTAAATAGAGGCACATCCATAAACACAAGAATTCCAGGGACACAGCACAGGTACACTTGTAGTAGTCCTGCTTGAATGACAGATGAATAATGGACAGGAGGGATGAGGGAATCGAGTTGGGTCGGGATTAATCTAGTCAAGACTTCGTTAATAATTTTGATTACATAATATTTTTGGAATTTTCACCTTCTTCTTCTTCTTCTTCTTTTTGTTGTTCTTGCTGCTGCTGTTGTTGTTGTTCTTTAACCCCTCATTTATTTTCTCATTTTTTGTAGTTTTATTTTGTTTTGATTATCGAGAAAGCCCTACTCGATAACGAGATCTCGTTTACTTTCTGAGATGTTTTTCATTATCACATTCGCACAATCATTTCCTCTAATTTCTAATCGCTGGCTGTAAGAAGACATTTTCCTGGAAAATTTGAAAACAATTTCTTTACCTGAATCTGCAGTTTTCTTCTTTGAAAATATTTTGCAATTCATTTGTACAACAAACATTGGTAGTACTACCTACGTTCATTTTGAAAAATATTTTTGACACTTGTTGCATGAGAGAGTGAGAGCAACAGTTCGTTTTGTTTTTGTTTAACACATATGCAAAAGGAATAGATATACCATGGGAGAGAGTGTGTGAGTGACATGTTCACGTTCAAATACACAACATCACGTGACAAACCCAAACAGGATTTGACAAATTTCACGGAAGGACAACACGTTCACGGACGACGACAGTTTTTACCTGATTTCGGTTACATCAAATTCACGAAAGAATTTCAAACGTCAATTTTGTCATTTGTTGGAACGCACTTAATGAATATGTATATTAAATAAAAATGAATAAAAATAATTAAATATTTGTATTACATTATATTACCATCTTCTCTCTTTTTATAGAATTATCCGCTCGTGATTATGAAGTGCCAAATTTTAATAACAAGAGGAAATAAATAAATATATATTTGTTGTATATTTATAACAATAATTGCGTATTTAAAAAATAGTGGTGCTTATAATTGCATAAATTGAACAATTTGTGAAGTGAAATAATGTAAAATATTAAAAATTTTCACTAAATAAAATGAAATATATTATTGAAAAATCATTAAAATGTGTTAAATTGAAAATTTTCTTCCGTGAAAGGGTAGTGAAATGAATGAAATCATGTGAAACAAAAACACAGAGGAATGTTATAATTGAAATATATTCAAATTACAAAATAAAAACGACAATTTTCGGTAAAAGTATTTTATTTAATAATTTTAATTAATGAAACGGTGTAACAAGAAACAAGTCAAGTTCAATTAAATTCATTAAAAATGTTAGCTAGCACTGGTGGAAGTTTAGTACCAACATTAGAAAAACGAAATTTTCGATCCTTCAGGAGGCGGAGATCGTTGTTAAATACAATACAAGCGCTAATTGTGAGTTTGACGTGAATTCAAGTTGGGAAATCAATTAAAAAAAAAAGAAAATAGAGAAACCAGGTTTTATTTTTATTTTATTTTTATTTTATTTTATTTTATTATTTTTAATATTTAATTTAAATTTTTTATTTTAAATGAATATTATCATCAACAACAACCACCACAGAGAGAGAGAGAGTGAGTGATTTGATGAGTGAGAGTTCAAGTGTTCTCCAGCATGGATGAGGGCACTGTGTGAGAAAGAGAGAGAGAGAGAGAGACGTAGGTCAGAAAGGAACGGATTTGTGCTAGTTAAGATGTCCTTTCGGTCAAAACAAATTCAAACAATATTACATTTCGTATAAATAAAGTGCTGACAACATAATAAATAAATAAATAAATAAATAATTAAATAAAATTCCGTGATTTGTGTAAACTTGTGATTTTAAATTTAAGCTGTTATTAAAAAAAAAGAAAAAGAAAAAAAGTCAAATGTGACAACTGTCAAAATGAAAATAAAAATAAATTATTTTGTGATTTGTGGGCTTAATGTATGGTAATAATAATTATTATTATAATTATAGTGAATTAAATGTTTAATTATTGTGAATAGAATTTATACACAAGATATAATAAATTCGATCGTGTTGTGCTTGTTATATGCATTCAAATTTTCATTTTTAGTTATTATATATAATATAAATAAATGCAAGAACAATGCCACACAACAGTCACAATTCACATTCTGGTCACACTGGATCATCTGGTGATGATTTGGGTAGTACAGATGAAGTGAAAATCTTCAAAGATGAAGGTGATCGTGAAGATGAGAAAATATCATCGGAAAATCTTCTTGAGGAGAAATCAAGTTTGATTGATTTGACAGAGAGTGAGGTGAGTTTCAATGTAAACCATTGTTAGTTTAATTATCATTAAATAAAACACGGAATTTCGTTTCTTTGACCGTGTTCTTGTATCAAACCGAAAGTTACATGCCACTTTACTTTGCCATTCTTCAATTTTTCTCATTCTAAGTCACACATTGTGTGCACCATGTGAGTGAAGTTTCACGTTTGTCACATGCATGACATATTGAATCATGAAAATTCGTATTCTGTCAGTGTCCAATTCAAATAAAACTTCAAGTTATTCAAAATCAAAATTATAAAAAGAAAATAAAATAAAATAAAATGAAATGAATTTGTTTAAACTCCATCCCCCTAAAAAGTCCGTGACCAGTTTTAATGGCAACTAATAAAAATTAAAATAACAAGTACTTAAAGTTGTTGTTTGAGTAATAAAAGAACATGAATTTAATTTGAATTTAATTCGATTGTCATTTTTTGTTAAACATACTTGGTTTTATGTGAATTCTTTAAGAATTTCAATGTTTTGTTGATTTAGTTCCGTCTTGAAGTTAGTCACAACACTTCAAATTCAATTAATCGAGTATATATACATGGATTCTACTGAATTGACACAAAATAAACCGAAAATGTTAGATACATTTTTTTCATATCTCTTCTGCTTTTCGAGATATTGTCACTTTAATATTCGGTAAGATTCAAATATTCGTAATTTTTACTGATTGATGATGGATCCTGCTTAATTGACACAAAATAAAGAGAAAATATTAGATAAACTTTTTTCATATCTCCTCTCGTTTTTGAAATATCGCTACTTAAATGTTCCGAAAAACTACAATATCCGTGTTTCAGCTATTTGATGATGGATCCTGCTTAATTGTAGTAAAATAAACCGAAAATGTTAGATAAACTTTTTTGATATCTCTTCTCGTTCTCGAGATATTGCTAACTGAAGATTAAGATTTACAAGGATTTATAGGTTAGGAAAGTGCAATATCCGTGTTTTAGCTATTTGATGATGAAATCTGGTAAATTAACGCAAAATAAAGTGAAAATGTCAGATAAAATTTTTCGATATCTCATCCCGTTTTCGAGATATCGCTGCTCAAATAATCTGGTAAATCCTAATATTCCTGATTTTATTACTTTAATGATGAATCCTGCTAAATTGACGCAAAATAAAACGAAAATGTAGGATACATATTTTCGATATCTCATTCCGTTTTCGAGATATCGCTACTTAAAGTTTTAGTTTTGACAGTTAGTAAAATATGTAACAGAATTACTTGAAAAAACGCTAAATAATTGACATAATTTAATAGTTAACAATCTGTCAAATGAATATGACTTACTAATTTTTCCAAAAATTTTTGCAGGAGAAAAGTGGGAAAAGTGCTTCAAGACAGGATCACAGTCCAGTCTTTGGTAAGTTTTTGTTGTAATAAAATAAATAATTAAACATAAAATATTGAAAAATGTATGTAAATGACATATGGGAACAAGCTCCTATGTGTGATGAATACCGTCACACACGCTCGGGCCACCCTCCACAAGTCAAGTCATCCGTGCTACAAAGCATCAGTGTAAACAGTCTTAATTTGACGAGTTTGTGTACTCGTTGCTCCTTGAAATGGATCAATGAACGACACAGAGCCGAAATGAATCCTGCAGGGATCCATATGTGTACCTACATACAATACATTTGTATTTTATTTTATTTATTTTCTTTCCTCATTTTTTGTTTCATGGGAATTTCAACGAATAAAAATCATTTCGAAATACAATAACAAAATAAACCCTGTTTGTTCAGATGAAACGCACGTGTGTAAACATCAGAATATTTCCGACACACTGAGGTGTAAACAAAACGCATGGAATGGATTTGTTCCACTGCACTTGCCATGCTATTTATTTCACAGTTCTTGTGCCTGTACCATTGTGGGTTGCGTTCATCGTTGCGTTGCGTTGCGTTGCATTCCGTTACTGAAAATGTTCATCATGATGGCGGATGTTATCTTGAATTACAGCGAGTTTCCGTTTTAGATAATCGGATAGCAGGTGCTATTTGTACCTCTCAAATACCGGAACCAGTTAATTTTGGAAATTTTCAATAATTTTACATCAATATACATAAGTCAAATTCAATCACAAGTTGATAAATATGAAATAAAAATCAAATTTCATTTGAAGCGCAGTATATCACTTCGAGTGCGAGATAAGCTGTTATCACTTTTCCTGGTTATGTTTTGTTATAATTAAAATTTCTTGTCAATTATTAACGATTCGATTTCAGTGCGACTCCGAGGGAAAAGGGAATATTATGGAATTTGTAATTTTGTCAAATGTGCGCCATCTATGTGACAATTCGAACATTGAATCGAATTATCTCTCTTCCATTATGTCAATGATTTATTGATAATAGATTTTAACCGTTTGAATTAAAAATTTTCACACATTTCCATCTATTCAAATGTAAAATTGACAGTCGAACTCAAGTTTCGAATTTCGAAAATTTCATTTTATTTCGGATTAGGTACAATAAATCGGCTAATGGTGTCGATGAATTCGGTCCGTTAAGTTGGTAGCGGTTTTCTTCTTTTTATTGAGAAGGTCCGTGTCACCTTGATGTTTGGCTGATGTAAAGCTATGACATCATTGCATGGCTATAGTTCACAATCTGTAATGTGCTGTACGTCGCTCGTTCGGCGGAAAATTGAATATCACCAATCTGTCAAATCGACGGTTTTAATTGGTGTTCAATAACGGGAATGACACTAAGTCATATAATGTCACTCTTCTTAACTCACATACTATACGCGAGTAAAGACAAAACTTACATGTCATTTTTTGTGAGGTTCAAATGTCAAAAATTCGTGGTTCAAACTGTCAAACTGAAAGTTCTAAATGTAGTTCAATGAATAACAACGGGAATGACGCTAAGTCATATACTGTAATTGTATGAGGCTAAAATTGACATACAGACATCATCTGTCAAACTGACAGTTCTCATGATTGTTGCATTGATAACACTAAGAATCTTCACACCTCACATACTGAGGGAAGACACAGATACGTGATTGAAGACAAAAGCTACATGTGAGATTTAAATGTCAAAAAATCATGGTGCAAACTGTCAAACTGACTGTTCGAAATGACGTTGAATGAATATCAACGGGAATGACACTAAGTCATATACAGTAATTGAATGAAGTAAAAATTGACATACAGACATCATCTGTCAAACTGACAGTTCTATAATTGTTGCATTAATAACAACAGGAATTTTCTCACATACTATACGTAAGGGAAGACAATATTGACATGTCATTTTCCGTGAGATTCAAATGTCAAAAATTCATGTTGCAAACTGTCAAACTTACAATTTTGACATTAATAACAACAGGAATCGTCGCACCTCACATACTATACGTGAGTGAAGATAAAATTTAGTTTTAGTCCCTCTATAGGGTCCAATTACTTCATGATCCAATCTGTCAAATCGACTGTTTTGATTGGTCTGAAAAATTCGTGTACACACTCTGTCAAATATGGTCTATTTCGAAATTGTAGTGTAGGGGAATCTGTCAAATTAGTTTCATTTGTTCAGAGAAGTTTTCCTTCAAGATTCACACAACCGTCAAATTGAATTCAAAACGTCAAATTTGACATTAGTAGCAACAGGAATCTTCTTACCTCACAAACTGTCAAATTGACTGTTCTAAATGGAGTTGAACTGAAAAATTTACTTAGTGTTAGTCTTGATCCAATCTGTCAAATCGACTGTTCTGATTGGTCAAATTGTATTTCTGCTCTATTTCGACAGTCGAGTGAAGGGGAATCTGTCAAATTATTTTCATTTGTTCAGAAAAGTCTTCCTTCAAGATTCACACAACCGTCAAATTGAATTGAAAACGTCAAATTTGACATTAGTAGCAACAGGAATCTTCTTACCTCACAAACTGTCATATTGACTGTTCTAAATGGAGTTGAATTGAAAAATTTACTTACTCTTAGTCTTGATCCAATCTGTCAAATCGACTGTTCTGATTGGTCAAATTGTATTTTTGCTCTATTTCGACAGTTTAGTGTAGTGTAATCTATCAAATTAGTTTCATTTGTTCAGAGAAGTCTTCCTTCAAGATTTATTGAATTGAAAACGTCAAATTTGACATTACACACATACACACGAGTATGTACAAGCTCCTGAAGTATGCCGTAAGTTGAATTTGAATCGAATTCGATTCCCACGAAACCACGAAATTCCGATTAAGCGAAAGAAGCTTCCAGTGGCTGTTGTTAGGAGGAAAGGATTACGAGTGAAACTACAAAATCATTCAACTCGGAACTTGTCTACTTTTGTTCATCAAAAAGACGTGATTAAAAAAATTTATATATACAAGAGATAAATAAGAAGAAGAAGAAGAAGATGAACAAGATGAAGAAGCAGATGATGCTGATGCTGATGATGATGATGATTTTTAATTTCTCACAAGAGCCTTCAGTTGAGCTTGTTAAGAATATTATTAACGACGATTTAAAGTTCACAATCTCGAGGTGGAGGTGGAAAGAAGACAACGATAATCCACTGATGACTCTCAGGAGTGACCAAAACGAATTTCCGTGAATTCATCATTTTCAAATTCTTCTGTTAATCGTATGAATTGAAGCAAGAAACGAATTGTTGCTTCTGTCTTTTTGGAATTCATATCACATTCTATTGTAGTTTCTACTAGTATGTAATTAGAATTGATCAATAAATTTCAATTTTCTAATATTTAACAAAATCTTTCTAGTACTTCTTCTCCATCTCGATCTCGATCTCGATCTCGATGGCATGAATTAACAAAGTTTGTTCGAAGGTGATCAAGAAACAACATGATCAACTGGAACTGGAAATTTGACGATCGTTACATGTACTCGTATTGTATGTTAGTAGTACGTACGTGCATGAAACCAAGAGCAATGATTCTTCGGTCTAATCGTAATTAGAACACCTCAGGGTTCATGTTGAGTTGCTGTAACTAATTCGTCTATCTACCTCTCAGCATGAGTCTCTAATCACTGACAAGTGAACAGACAACAGATTCAAAACTTCTTATTTACTCATCAATTAGTATAGCTACAAGTCTCATTCTTGAAATAGAAATAAAATAAAATAAAATCAAATTTAATCCTTTTTTCCTAGCATACATATTGTTACTTCTCTTATTCTCAATCCATGGGGATTCGGTTTTCGGTTTTCGAATAACAAGAAACCATCCTTCAACTTCAATTCAATGCCATTATAGGTATGTACCTAACCTTGTTCTTCGTCTTCTCGTTGTTCGTTGTTCCTTATTGTATGCATCGTTCCATTCATTCGATATAACTCAGAATGTTTGTTGCTACTGCTGAGCTGATTGCTAGTCTGTTTCACATCTTCCACCATTATGGCCTACATTATTTCAATTCAACGAACAAAGCGAGTCTTCTTCGGTCAATACGAACTAAAATCAAATGGAAATGATTCATTCACTCTACTCTACAACAGAGTTAAAAATTAAGCGGATGGGAATTACATACGTACAAACAAATCCTTATTCGCCTCACTCTAGCATTACGATTCACGATCACAGTCAATTCACATGATAATGATGAATAACGATGACGAGATGGAATACGTTCAGACATTGCTGATCGTAAGATTCATACACGTATTTGACCAGATCATTCTCAATCTCTAACCAGATTTTTCAATGTTGTTGTTGTTGTTGTTGCTGCTACAAGTTGAAGGCCCTCACTCTTGGCCACTTTCTCAGATTGAGTACCTGTCAAAAAATCATACCAAACGATAAGTAATGCCCGAAACAAGAGTGCGATTACGTTAACGTTCTTTCTTACACACATATACATATAGTTATATAGTTGATTCTTTTTAATTTTCTTGTTATCCAGTCGATCTTTTTCGTTTTCAAGTTTATTTCATTTGAATCATTTGTAATTAATTTCAAATTTCCATATAAAAATCTTCTAATTTCAACAGTCATCTGTCATTTGTTTCATATGAGTCGATTTGATATGAATTTTTCAGCAAAAATGCAATTCGACCAATCAAAACAGTCGGTTTGACAGATTGTGTATTAGGTAATTTCTGTTTGAAATGTTTGCAGGGTATTCCTGTTGTTTACAATTCATACGAATTGCAAACATATGGAACGCACTTGATTGTGCATCAAGTTCCATCCATTCCTCATGTTCCCATTGCATTGGTCATTTCGCCCTGCAGCCAATCGCCATTCCATTGAATTTTGTTTTAGTTGACAAAATTGAGAATTTCTTTCGCAAAAACATAAAATCGATTTAACAAGAAAACTTATGGGGAAAAGTATTGAATTTCACAAAATTCAAATTAAATTTTAAAATATTTTTATTGCAGCATCAGAACTGAGTCCCTTTAACCATATGTCGATTGATATTGCCGTTTTATTATGCCTTTAAAATGTAACCGAAAGTTTGGTAAACTCGGATTTTAGGAAATTGTGAACGACAACTCGAACATTTTTATGACTAAAATCTCTCGGAACTGGAAATTGATGCCATCATCATCATCATCATCATCGAAATTTCGAGATTTGGATTTGGAATTGCTCTTGTGGTCACTTAACGTGTCAAAACATATTCATGTATCGAATCTAATGTATTTGCATCCCAGATAGAAGAATCGTTCAAAGTCACATCGAAATTTCTTTCACGTTCCCAGGAGTGCGACACATCCACTGACTGCGACTACGTCTGGTTGTTGTCATTCTTGTTATGTATACATAAAGATTTTATAAAAGCTATTGTTGATTTGGTCAAGTGCCCGATCGATAGCCAATGGAGTCAAGACATGAGGACTGGTTTTATATGGATAGAATCGAATAAAGTTAAACAAACTGTTATTGAGAGTCTTCTTCGGATTTTTCATTTTTCATTTTTCATTCTGGTCAGTTGAGGGCAGAAAAACAGAATTCTGGATATAACAGGGACAGGATAAGATTTCAACACAGAAAGACAACATGATGAAAAATAAACGAATAATATATAAGTCGCCGCCCTTTCTTAATATAAATTTCTGTAAACGTCTTTTCTGTTGAGATTTTCCAAGAAATTTTCGAATTTCTCGAAACAGGGGCTACTTAAGAAGTGTTGGAAGTGTTGTTATGTTTAACAACAAAAACAAAAATAAAAATAAAAATAAAATGAATAAGGATAGGAGAAGGTTTCTTTCTGTTCTGTTTGTGAGTTTTGTTAAAGTGACAGGCTGGCAGGCTTGCTGGCAATAGGTAGGTACACCTTGGAACGCGCAATGGTAAATCCAAACATGAATGCTGATGATGTGGTGGACATTGGACATAGATTTAGCATAATTAAGTATTAGTTGTTTCTATTAATATATGTAGGTACCTACAACAATATCCTGTTTGTTGCAACAATTGCATTTTGAAATGTAGCCAAACCGGACGATGTGACACCGAGTTGGTTCTTCGTACTGTGCCTGTTGTGTCCTTGGTTGACATGAGGAATCAATGTTTTCACACAAAACCAACTTATATTGTATTGTATTGTATACCTGCTATTTTGTATTTTGTATTTTGTATTTTGTGTTAAACAAACTAACTTCAGGTAGACACAAGGTGCAAATTTCTATTCTTAAACGTGGACCTGTCTTCCTGTGGGTTAAATGCAGTTCAAAGAAGACCAAAGGAAATTATCAAGATCAACTTTTAAACCGAAAATGCGATAATGATAATGATGGTTCAGATAATTTTGTGTTACCAACTAAATTGGAGTTACGAATTGATCTACAACAAAATGTATTTAAATGTTTTTAGCATTTTTAATAATAACATACATACTGCTGCTGATACATCCATGTTGTTCTCGTAATCCCATTCCGACTGAACGCATTCATGAAACTGAAAATGAAAATGAACTGAAAAACACACAAAAATACAAAACGAATAAAACGAAAATTCTCATAAACAGGTTCCTTTTATCGCGCCTTGTTCTTTAGTCTCGGGTGTCTCAGGGAAGGCACCTCTCATTAGTATAACATGATTTTGAATTATGTGTGCATTATATTTCTTACAATCATTTCTTTCAAGATATGTAGCTAGGTTGGTATGTATTATACATAACAAATATTGTGGAGTGTCTGGAGGCATGGAAACTGCAAAGTTAAGTTGCCTGCGATTCGTATACCGACAATACACTGTCATACAGAAGCATCTTTCATCTCTCATCTGTTTATACATATATGATGAAAATTTCTTAATAAATTTTTATTTTCAACATTTAACATTAAGTGAAAATTGAACGTCGTTCTTGTGATTGATTCAACTTTCAATGTAGCTTCTGCCTTCACCTTGAATATTGATAAGTTCACTCACTGGTCGTAACACAATTACATTATGTATTGCATAATGATTCCAACATGAGAATATCTGAATCTGAATCTTTGAATATTCTTGTTTCTCAAGGTGTTGAATGTATCTGAAATGAAATGTATTGAAACAAGAGCACGCAGTATAAAAGTTTGACTTTCAACTTTACTTACATACCTCTTCTACCTACTTCCACCGATCATCCTTAAAAGTGATCATCATCATCATCATCATGGATGGATGGATGGATTCTGTTCTTCTTAATGTATTTCATTTTGGTATACCTATACCTAGTACCTATGTTCTTTCATATTATATTGAGCTGATTATCTTCTTGAGTGCTTGCCCGCTTCTCACACCTCCTTCTTGACAGTTAGTCGAGTCTCTTGAACATTTCGTGTTTTATAATAAAAGTGTGTTTGTCTTGCGCGTTATCACATTCCAATTTCAATATGAATGCAAACAAAGCAGACGAAACACTAATTGAACTATAATTTAAGTGTCGGACTAAATTGTTAAGCAATTTGCGTGATGATTTCTCGTTTGTTGTTTTGGTTGTTAGGTTTTTCGCTTCCTTAACTAATTAATAAAGAATCAACGAATATGCATAGTATTATTCACATAAAACACAAACCTTCTTCTATTCTATTCTTCTTGTCAGCATCGACATCATTTTGGTGAAATTCAATTTGACATTTTCATTGAATTGAAACTGAAATTGAAATTGAAATTGAAATTGAAATTGAAATTGAAATTGAAATTGAAATTGAAATTGAAGAATTCTATCACATATCATCACACGATGGCGACATATTACACAAATGCAATGAAGGTGGTCAGCAAACATGATTATATTACATAGAGATAATAGAAGAAAGAATTCTCTAAACGTGACATTTGATAAAATATGGCGCCACAAGTCAAGTTGTGTCGACGCCATTTATTGTTTCTTCACTTAAGGTGAAGAATGGAAAAACCGGATATGGGTATTTTATGTATCGTGCCTTGTTTCCTGTTATCATCAGGAGACTAGCATTGATTTATGATTTATTTCGAAAAATTCAACATTTACAATATTATTTGAAATTTTGAAATGTTTTAACAGGAATTGGGCTGTTTGAGTGGATCTAAGTGCTGTCTCTCTCAGTCTATCTTCTTCTCAACGCTACACTTCATTGCTTCAAACTGTCAAAATCAAATGATTTGATTCGTTATCTTCGATCTTCATTGGTGTCAATCTGTCAAAATAATGTTTTTCAGTTGGTGATCTCCAATTTTTGTTGGAATTTAGTGGCTCCAACTGTCAAAATCATGAGGTTTTATTCGTCGCTTTAAATTTTTGTTCCTATTTCATTATCCCAACTGTCAAAATGGAAAAATTTCAATGTATTCGATTGTGTCAATCTGTCAAAATCATGAGATTTGATTCGTAATCCTCGGCTTTTGACTACATTCATTGGTTTCAATCTGTCAAAATCATGTTTTTCAGTTGGTGATCTCCAATTTTTGTTGGAATTCAATGGCTCCAACTGTCAGAATTGAAAAATTTCAATGTATTCGGTTGTGCCAACTGTCAAAATTATGTTTTTCAATTGGTGATCTCTAAATTTTGTTGGAATTCAGTGGCTCCAATCGTCAAAATCATGTGATTTGAGTCGTTATATTCGATTTTTGACAGTATTTCATGATTTTAACTGTCACAATCAATTGCTGTCATAGGTGCTATTCAATTATTCATTTGTTTCAACTGTCACAGTCAAGAGTTGCAATTAGTGATCTCTGACGTTTGTTAGCATACTATGGTTCCATCTGTCAAAATCAAGTTTCCTGAGATGTAATCTTCAACTTTTGTTGGAGTTAAGTAGTTCCAACTGTCACAATCAAAAATTTCAAATGGTGATCCTAAAAGTTCGTTGGCATGCTACGGTCCAAACTGTCAAAATCAACTGTTTAGTTTGTGTTCTTCAACATTTGTTAATATTGCATGCTTCCAACTGTCAAAATCAAAAAATTCAATTGGTGTTCCTCAACTTTTGTTGACATACCATGGTCCCAACTGTCAAAATCAATAGTTTTAGTTTGTGTTCTTCAACATTTGTTAGTATTGCATGCTTCCAACTGTCAAAATCCAAAATTTCAATTCGTAATCTTCGACGTCCGTTGGCATGCGATACTCCCAACTGTCAAAACCAACACTTCAGATTCTTGATCTTGAAATTTGGTTAGTATTGCATGGTCCCAACTGTCAAAATCAAAACTTTCAATTGGTGTTCCTCAACTTTTGTTAGCATGTCATGGTCCAAATTGTCAAAACCAACAGTTTAAACAGGTGATCTTAGGATTGTGTTAACATGCCATGGTCCCAACTGTCACAATCAAAAATTTCAATTGGTGTTCCTCTACTTTTGTTAGCATGTCATAGTCCCAACTGTCAAAATCAACAGTTTCAACAGGTGATCTAAGAATTTTGTTAGTATTTCCTGGTCCCAAGTGTCAAAATCAAAAATTTCAGTTGGTGTTTCTCAACTTCTGTTAGCATGTTATGGTCCCAACTGTCAAAATCAAAAATTTCAATTGGTGTTCCTCTACTTTTGTTAGCATGTCATAGTCCCAACTGTCAAAATCAACAGTTTCAACAGGTGATCTAAGAATTTTGTTAGTATTGCATGGTCCCAACTGTCAAAATCAAGAATTTCAATTGATGTTCTGCAACTTTTCAAAAGGTGGTCTTAGAATTCTGTTAGTATATCATGGTTTCAACTGTCAAAATATTACTCACAATAAGAGAGCACAGTGACGTTTATAAAGAAAAGTAGCTTGTCATAATGTTACTAATGAATTTATTACTCTATTCCAGGTAAAGTTGAGCCACACACGTCTAGTTTCAATATGGGATATCTAGTATCGCCGTATTCGTATACGAATGGAGCAGCAGGAGTTATGGTAAGTTCTAGAAATGAATAGCAATACTACATGTAAGATTTAGCGAGAACGACTCGATTAAAATAAGTAAAAACAAAATGAATGTTTTAATTATAAATAACACTAAGTGATTATCAATTTGCCGAGCTATTATCCCTCTTTGTGCTCGGAAATGAAATTATATTGTCGGAATTACAGAGTGAAAAATGAAACGATAGGTTACCGCTTGCTGTGTAATTGAATCTCTCACCCCAACTAGAGTTTGGTGAATGCGTTGTTGTTGTTGTTTTCGAGAGGCTTTTCTCAATCCCTCTCTCACTCTCTCTCTCTCTCTCTCTCTCTCTCTCTCTCGTAAATAATAATAATAATAAATTCAAATGCGTGTAATTGCCACCACTTGGCACATGTATCATCTCACACACTTTACTCTCTGGGTATTATTATAAAGTCTTTCAAGTGGAACCTATCCCCGGCCATATACTCGTAACATGACATGTACTACACCCCTTCGCTGTCATCAGTCTACATACCCTCATGAAGGTTATGTCCTCGTCCCATAAGTCTTGTAGAATCGATTCGTGTCATCGTCATTAGGTACGAGTACTCGGATAATATGTCAGGGAAGCAGACGACAATTTCTTGTCCTCTATTATTTTTATTCTATTTTCTGATACAATTTCTTTGTGAAATATTAACTCTTTCCCTGTAACTGAGAGTGGAACTGAAACTGAAACTGAAACTGAAACTGAAACTGACATGACATTTCACAATGAGTGTAGAGCAAGGGTTAGACTTAGGGTAACTTAGCCAACGACCTCTCCTGTCATTTTTCATTTGACAATTTATTGGGTCGGCATTACATTCACCTATTTATTTGAATTTTTTAGTTTACGGTTAGGGGTTGGAAAACGATTTACTATCTTTTGATGAAGAGCACAAGTACGGGCACGAGAGGCACATTGTAATTTCGGAAAAAAAGCCTATAATTGTGTATTCCCTGTAATTGGGATTTGTCAACTATCTGTCATCGTTCACACACACACGCATATAGTAAATCTTCCGGGGAAATTGCCTAGAATTAAAAAACAGCGGACCTCATCATTGATCCTTTATCGCAATACACAAGCTTGTAAATTACACATTTTATCCTGCATGTATTACACAATAGGACAAAAGCAGGACCTTGTTAAAATTTGTTAAATTCAAAATCATGATAAGACAACAAACCTTTTTGTCCCCTTTCACCTTTTGTCCTCCATTATTAAGGGTAACGAGTCGTCACATGGAATCAGTTAGGATATAAAACTTTTTAATCTCTATAAGATCAGTCTATCAGTATGCAGGGAAATAGCAGGGGATTAGTTCAATCAATTCGGGATATTAAGGAACTACCGTATGTCACTGTGAGTGAGTAGTGAATTAAAAAATGAGGGATATACCTAGTGTACTTTATCTATCTATCTACTTTCCAGTATTCATATGTCACATTTCGTATTTATAGTAGATATGTTTTTCGACACTTCCTCACGGTGATCGTAAATTACCGATCTTTGCCTATCTTGTTCTGGTTTCATTCAATGACTCGAACATACAATACGTATGTACTTCTTCTGTGGATGCGTTCGACAGTACATTCATACCACGAATTAAGTGGATGCGTTCAACAGTCAACATTCGAAATGAATTTTTGATTTTTTCAAATAAATTTCAACAAAAAACCAGTGAATAATTAATTATCAAAACACAACGTAAACGTGACAAATTTTTTGAATAATTTTACATTATTTCTTCGACGAAGGTGAGATAAGAAACACAGTGGATGTGAAAGTCATTATAATGTGAGGTTATGAAAGGAGGATAAGGTTTTATGGGTTTTATGACAAAACGAAGATTTATATATCGGAATACAAATGGACATTATAAATATTCGAATGATTTTAGAAAGTCAGTTCTGTAAATTCTTCTTGAAGTTGGTAGGTTTTATCACTGACAGACACGTCAAAAAAACAAAAATGGGTGATAAAATTTTTTATCAATACCAACATAGGTATTTGTTTTACCTTAAATTTTCAAATTGAAATTAATCACGAACTCCTCCGAACCGTGTGGAGTGGAAAGGAAATTTCATTTTTATGTACAGAAGCAAATCGATTAACGTTTTGACTCTTAACCAGACGATTTGTCAGCATTGATGTACTGTTGACTGACTGACTGACTGTCTGACGGTGGCAGTGACGGTGGGGCAAAGCGTAAAGTGTAAAGGGAATATGAATTACATTCGAATTGATTTAATTTTAACGTTTTCTTTTTATTTCATTTGACATTTCGTTTTACACTGTGTTCATAATGAATTATTTCGTGCACTTAACATGGAGTTTTTCATTCGCAGGAAAAGCACAGGACTCATTTGTTATGTACAAGCTGTGGGTTAAATTAAACATTTTGACGTTTGAGTGCAATCATTTCATGTCACTATACCATTGACGCGTAGTGTCAAATCAGACCTTTCAAATTTTGACGTTTCTACTAGTGTGTAACTAACAACTTTCCCAGCTCTGCTGTCACAGACTCGTATGCGAAACGAAATGTCAAATTTCAAATGACAGTAGATCTTTTGGCACATCGAGTGGTGTACAAATGTCAAATCCCATACATTTATTTTCGAGTGTTAGATTTGCAGCAATATTTTTGAGAGAAATCCATGTGATGTCACGGAGGGGAAACAAGCTCGAGATTGAAAAATGTTACTCGACAAATTTCTGTCAAAGTTGTCAAATTTTCTCGTGATTCTGCAGAGTGAAATGCTGTTAACAACTTTCTCATTTCTCTTTTTTGACGTTTAACACGAGCAACAAGATGGCACATGCTAAATGTCAAATTTGATTCCAAAATTTGACAGTTCAAATTCTCAGAAGGACAACAACCTGTAGTCAACAAATTTCTTAATTCTCTTTTTGACATTTAACATGAGCAACAAAATGTCACGTGCTAAATGTCAAATTTGATTCCTAAATTTTGACAGTTCAAATTCTCAGCAGGATAACAACCTGTTGTCAATAAGTTTCTCATTTCTCTTTTTTGACATTTTCATGAGCAACAAGATGTCACATGCTAAATGTCAAATTGGATCCAAAATTTTGACAGTTCAAATTCTCAGCAGGATAACAACCTGTAGTCAACAAGTTTCTCATTTCTCTTTTTTGACATTTAACACGAGCAACAAGATGTCACTTGCTAAATGTCAAATTTGATTCCGAAATTTTGACAGTTCAAATTTTCAGCAGGATAACAACCTGTAGTCAACAAGTTTCTCATTTCTCTTTTTTGACATTTTCACGAGCAACAAGATGTCACATGCTAAATGTCAAATTTGATTCAAAAATTTTGACAGTTCAAATTCTGAGCAGGATAACAACCTGTAGTCAACAAGTTTCTGAATTCTCTTTTTGACATTTAACACGAGCAACAAGATGTCACATGCTAAATGTCAAATTTGATTCCAAAATTTTGACAGTTCAAATTCTCAGCAGGATAACAACCTGTAGTCAACAAGTTTCTGAATTCTCTTTTTGACATTTAACACGAGCAACAAGATGTCACATGCTAAATGTCAAATTTGATTCCGAAATTTTGACAGTTCAAATTCTCAGCAGGATAACAATCTGTAGTCAACAAGTTTCTCATGTTCATAGTTGCGTGAGTACTACTGGTGGGAGTATGTATCAACTTGTTGTGTGTGATGACAACCACTTCCGGGGCAGAAAAAAAAAAATTTATTAAAAAAACTTTCAAACACGCGACGAATTGTTATCGTTCCACTCTAGAATGACAGTCCAGCTACTGATGACGATGGTAGTGGCAGTGGTAGTGGTGGCGAATGGCGGTAGTTTTAATTTATCCTAGTGCAGTCCGTCATGTACATATACATATCCTCATGACCCTGATGACATCAAGGGCAGGGAGCAGAAAATTATTTTGTCATGCTCGTTAATTTTGTGGGTTGTGGTGTTTTTCAACTTTTCATGTTTACAATTCAACAAATGAATTGCCATGAATTGGGTTATTCAGTTCAGTAATTGACAAGGCGGACATAACAGCATCGTCAGCATGCAATTTACATTACCATATACCATTTGCCATTGACATTGCCATTGCTATTACTATTTGCAATTGCGAATGGTTTTCCTAGTGTTATTGAAATTGTATCGGTAGATCACCGTTTATGATAATTTAACATCGAAAAACCGACTGATTGATCATTTGTTAATATATTATATAGGATAGCATGTATCCATATGATGGAAATTCATCATGAAAACCCCGTAATATGGTTTCCGTGGTGAGAGTTCACACGCCTTTGATGTTTTATTTTATTTAATTTTTTCTTTTTTTCACACAACAGTTTGACTTTATTACAAATTGAGTTCAAAATAACATTCTCTGGTAAACCGATTGGCTTCTCTGTCCGCAAAAAGTTTATATACTCATGGAAAAATCAATAATGCATTTTGTGTTAACAAACGAATAATTCATCGTATTGCAAGAACAGAGAATGACAGTTGCTGGATAATTCGAATCGAATCGCTTGTTACTAAACTTGTATAACACTTCAGTATGAAAGTTACTACATTCCGTCCAATCTTGAGGAATAACTTTCTTAGACCGTGAAAGTGATGCGCTCTTATCAGTTCTTCATAGGAAGTCGTTCGTTTAAACGTCATATTGTATCTCATTCCGAAGAAGGCTTGCGTGTCTGTTAGTCCACTTCTTCAATGACCACAAGCATTTACAACTTGTCATTCACTTTCGCATTGATCAGATGCTTGAATGAGTAACAACAGGAGTGGAGCAATATGCGTAATTTCAATATTAACAGTGAATAACAGAAAATCAGGTGACGGCTATCCATTAACATTTACTTGGAAAAATGTGGAAATGGAAAAATCAACAAGTCGTGGTCAGTTGGGAAGTAACAATTCATTGTCCTGCTGCTGTGCAAACATTTGACACATGGAATATGTTGAAAAATGGCCTCTGATTCAAGGCTGATGCACACCCACAATGTACACAAGTGGTACTGCTAGTGGTTGCATCTTTGGCGTGTAAATCCAACAAAACAAAAACCGAAAAAATTTTTTTTTATAAATAACAAAACGCCAGGATGCACTCTTGGCATGGCACTGCAGTAACATGAAGCAGATATGTTTCATACTCTAGAACTACTTGACTCCTTTGTTCTACTAGAAGTGGATGAAAAGTGAAATTAGAGTGGAAGGTAAGCTTTCACATTGACAATTCACATATAAAACGAGAGAAGAAAACCCTCTTTTATAAATTGTAGCGAAAAAATTCTAGCTAATAAATTGGCCTTCTCAAGAAAATCATCAACCTGTTCATCAACAACATGTCGTCGACATAAGAGTTGATGCTATCGTGCATTGAATGCATCACATATCCCCGGGCCGGATATCCAGAAGCATAAGGTAATATTGTATAGGGTTCTTAAGTACAACAGTACAGCACAGCAGTAAAGGATTTCTGGATCTTCTCTTACTACTATGTATGTTGTGTCGTTTTAAAATAAATAATAAATATGCTATGACGTACTGGTGATTTGAATGTTTCCACATAAATAAAAGGACCCAAGCACTGTACTATTATATACTGATAAAAATTCTCAATGCATTCTGTTTATTATATTGTAGTACCTTCATCCCAACGCGTTATTGTCGTCGTCAATGATACAAAACGTGCTGGGCTGGGTAATTTACATTCATAATTCATTGTGGTGCCATCATCATCATCATCATCATCATCATCATCATCATGGTGATACTTGCTAGCACAAAATGTGTGTATCCTTTTGTGTTTTAAATATCACGAAGAATGGAATTTGAAGTTGGCTTTATTTCATGCTTTTTCTTGATTACGTATGCAAATATGCACCTCTATACCACGTGGTTTAAGTGTTGCTTTTTAATACGTGCCAAAATAATGAGAAAATATTCTTTGGGAAAATGTAAAAAAATAATATTTACATTATCATGTAAAGGGGAGTGAGGGGATATGAGGGAAATTAATTTATTCAAATTCACGAAGAAGTTGTTCTCGGTGACCAAACTTAATTCTTAAACCGAATGGCTGTCAAGTCACTCAATTTGGTATCATTACCACCATTTTGTATTTTACAGCCGCCATGTTGGTTTTATCAAAATATTACTTAGCTTGTGAGTACCACTAGATTGAGACGAATCGATAGACACCTCATTGGTCAAAATCCATTCACCCGTTGGGATGCTACGGAGAAACCAAAAATGACACTTTGAGAAATAGGAATTAGTGGAATTGCAACTGTCAAATGTTGTTGCTACACACACACACTAGTGCTAATGACAGTTTATGAAAATGACGTGTAATGCTTCAAAATGAACATCTCCTTGATTCAAAAGAGTGTTTGGGCGATATGTCACTCTTAGCTCATGAGTACTACTCCATTGAGACGAATCGATAGACACCTCATTGGTCAAAATCCATTCACCCGTTTTGATGCTACGGAGAAACCAAGAATGACACTTTGAGAAACAGCAATTGTGGCGTTGCAACTGTCAAAATTTGTTGCTACACACACACACTGGTGCTAATGACAGTTTATGAAAATGACGTGTAATGCTTCAAAATGAACATCTCCTTGATTCAAAAGAGTGTTTCGGCGATATGTCACTCTTAGCTTATAAGTACCACTCCGTTGAGACGAATCGATAGACACCTCATTGGTCAAAATCCATTCAACCGTTTTGATGCTACGGAAAGATTCGCAGCCATTCTGGGTGCACGTAGCAGATTCTGTTAATTTGACGTTCCATGCATTTTGTTGTTGAATTTCGAAAACAGATTTGGCTTCAAACAGGTTTCGAAATTAAAATTTGCTCTGACGTAACAGATTCGAAAATAAGTTGTGCCGAGAATACCAACTTACAGGATTCTGTTAACTTTCTCAACTTAGCGTAAACCCGAAAATGAAGAATTGTGGAACGGCAAATGTCAAATTTTGTTTCAAAACACTCGTGCAAATGTCAAATAAATGAAATTCGAAAGAACAAAAATCATTTCTGAAGCATCAAAAGTGTTGATGGGAAAATTAAAAATTTCATTTTTAACAAATTAAAACGACGTCAAGTTGTTAAACGTCAAAATTATCTGAATTAAAATTTATTAATTTACGTTTGCGAGAACTGCAAAATTGCAATTAGATTTGAATCAAGAAGATGATCAAGAGAGGGAATAGAGGCAAGGAAGGTATATAAGGAAATGTTGGTAAAGTTCTTAAAGTCAATTTAGGGGACTGCTGCAAATTACAGGGAGAAGATTTTCGAAAAAAAAAGAAAAAAAAAACAGAAAAACCCTGACGCAGATTACATCCTTTTGGTAATGAAAATTGCAGCCCGCAATCAAAAAGGGGTGGTCAAATTTTAAAGGGGATGAGGAACGAAGATAGATTGAAGTTTAGTAGATGAAAGGAACTGATGAAATGTTGAGGGGGACTGAACTGAACTGAACTGAATTGAACGTGACAGAGGCACCGTGTAACGAGCACATTGAGTGGATGTTTTGCCATTCATGGAAATAATTAAAAATGTATTTTTTAAAAGTTGTAAACTTGTAAGGCACATATATTATATAGCAGCTATTACCCTTGTGTCATTTCGTTTTGAATTAATTATCAGGTTACAGGATTCGAGGATTCATTCATTGGCACACTGGCCGCTGGCCTAAGATCACGGGTAAAAATGCAACAAAGTTTATTGGGTATTCATAAGCCAACCAACCACAACTTCATCTTGATTTTAGTTGCAACTCATCTGAAGTTGGTCTCAGATAAACCGAGTGTGTGTGTGTGGTCCCCCTTCGTTAAACGACTCTAACCACTACAAACTGGTGAAATAGCACAGAAACAGCAGAAAGAGCATAAATATTGAC
This sequence comes from Chrysops caecutiens, assembly GCA_963971475.1. Taxonomy (NCBI): domain Eukaryota; kingdom Metazoa; phylum Arthropoda; class Insecta; order Diptera; family Tabanidae; genus Chrysops; species Chrysops caecutiens. The sequence continues at coordinate 75,765,348 of OZ020567.1, forward strand.
TTGATTTTCGCTATTCGTTCATTCTACACACATACCCCCCCTTGGATTCTAACCTCAAAACAAGGGAAAAAATACACCAACCGCGGATTGTAGTAAAAACAGGCAGCTTTATGAAAAACCCACACACAATGACCTTATATTCAGCATTTCAGTACAATACAATCACCAATCGCACCCCCCGTCTCTCCTCTCTCATCGTGGCACACTCCTTACAAACGCTACGCAGGCCAACCATCCTTCCGGAAAAATTTTTGTCATCATCAAACACAAACAGGGAGCGGGGCGCATGCCCGGAACTTATTTTTGCGGAAGCCCAATAACTTCTCTAGCTGTGCTGTTCTTGAAGGCGGAACCAAAGAGTAAATAGAATTTAATAAGGAAATTTTATAGTCCCCCCCCCATCCCCGTCAATTCCTTCATCGTCGTAAATTTATTTTATATTCTCATCCGCTTGTAAAATTGCCAAACTCCCTTCCTCCATCGTCCCCCCGTTGTCGTCCTTTTGCACACATACATGTACACTCGTGCACACTGACAGTTCCGTGTTCTGTACATTTTGGTGGGTGTGTGTGTGAATCAACTATGGCCGGCGTTTGTGGCATTTCTTGGGCTCTTCTTCTTCTCCTCCGTGTTAAGTTTTCCTTTTAACATAAAAAATTGTTTATTAACAAATTAAATCGATGAAAATGATTGAGTTTTTCGCAATTCCCGAATTTTTCATGTCTTAGAAGTGAAACTTTTTATGAAATTGCAGAACTCAAGTGACATTTACTATTTTGCCTTAGAATGGAAACAATCACGAGAGTGGGATACTCACAATTCACATGTCAAATTTGGAATTTTTTGTTGACAAATTAAATCGATGAAAATGATTCCCGAATTTTCCATGTCTTAGAAGTGAAACTTTTTATGAAATTGCAGAACTCAAGTGACTTTTGTGACGTTGCCTTAGAATGGAAACAATCACAAGATTGGGATACTCATAATTCTCATGTCAAATTTGAAATTGTTTGTTGACAAATTAAATCGATGAAAATGGTTTTCCATGTCTTAGAAGTGAAACTTTTTATGAAATTGCAGAACTCGAGTGACTTTTGTGACGTTGCCTTAGAATGGAAACAATCACAAGAGTGGGATACTCACAATTCTCATGTCAAATTTGCAATTCCCGAATTTTCCATGTCTTAGAAGTGAAACTTTTTATGAAATTGCAGAACTGCAGTGACATTTACCACGTTGCCTTAGAACGGAAACAATCACAAGAGTGGGATACTCACAATTCTCATGTCAAATTTTTTAAATTTCAAAATTGATGGAAAATCCGAACAAAAAATATCACCTTGCGATGCAGAAGATCGTGTTGCAATTTAAACCGTGTGGAGCCGGTTATATTACTACACTACATATAGTATATGCAGAGGAATGGTGTTGAGGTAAAGAAAAACAAAATTTAAATGACACGATCAGAATGTCTGGGCAGAAGAAGAGATGAGGCTTGTATAAAAAATGTATACCTTGTTAGCCAATATGGATGGGATGTTCAGGGAGATGGTGATTAAATTCGGTGATTAACACCACAAGCTAAAGGCGAATATAAATTCCATATGATTGGTTTAAACAGAACTGGAATGCTTCTGGTGGTGGACGCGAATACAGTTTTTTGGTGTACGATGACCGGCCGCGTTATACCCAAGATCACTTCTTCATGATCATGATCATGGTGATGATGATGATGATGATGATGATGATGATGATGATTATGAGAAAACGAATTTAAGACAAAATCCTTCTTTCATTCCTTTCATAAACTAGTAGGTAATTGTAGAATGAAAAATTACGATCTGACAGAAACAGTAGATCTACGTTGTGGTGTAGATCTTGTTCAATCTGGAATGATGACCATCAAATCCTGGTTAACTAAAACGAACAAAAACCTTGTTAGAAAAAGAAATAGAAAACAAATTGATTGATTGAACATTTCCGGTGCACATTGACGAAACTAGATGGCAGCACAGATTCATAATGATTTCCATAACAAGGCCAACGTCATTTTTATCAAGTTTAAAAAGGTGTGAATCACGCAAATGCATCTTGTGCCTCGGAATTGTTCAGCATCACTGTAATTATCATCATGGATTTCCTTTTGCCACCATATTCTATACTATAAGATGCACATCAACGGCTATCATTAATATTGGACTCCATCATGACTCTATATGTATCATCCGGGGAATGAATGAGAGTCGCAGATAAGTCAACCTGAAACGCAAATGTTAAAATGTGAAGTGAAGTGAAGAGCACACGATCGCTGAAGACGATCGTTCTCAACAAATTAAAGTGCCACGCCCAGTGCGCATTCTTCGTTTTGAGTAAAACTTTGTTCTTATTTTCATACCACATACATATACTAATACTAGGTATATACGAGTAGTATGAAATTGAAGTGAAATTTTCAATTCACAACAATCCACAATCCACACTTGTCTGGTGTCTGCTGGTGATCTGGTCTTATAGTTGCGTTTTCCTCTTTTTCACTCGCTAATTTGTACACCCGACTTTACTATGCCTTTACCTGTCAAAATCGTATCGTATCGTATCGTGTATTCTTACTCTCCTTCGTTCTATGCTACAAAACAATATAACATAATGATAGCCCTGAAGGGACTTTGTTTTGCCAACAAAAGTTTATTTCTCGTTAAGTCTTTCATCAGTTTCATAAGATCATAAATCTAGAAGAAATTTTATGTGTCGCCAGCAGATGTCGTAGGTTTTGTTTTGTTTTGTTTTGTTTTATTTCAAATTCAAATTATTTTCAAAAATCACTTCGTATCATTGATCAAAATGTCAATGACATTTTTCGGTATCGGTCTTGGAGTGAATTGAGATAGGAACATTCCGTTTTCACAAATTGTTGTAATTTTTTCTATTGAATACATGTTGAAAAAAGTCAATTGAATTGAAATTTCCCGTTCATTGACAACAAATTTTCGTCATTACATTTTAAATAATTGTATAATCAAAAAATGATAAAATATTCATTAATTGATATTAATTACAAAAATAAATTACTTTTTCATACTGAATTTTTACAATTATTTACAAAAGTCAAACTAAATGAAAGTTTAATATCGGTGTAATTTTCATGCCAATTAAACTGTACTCTTTTATTTGATGTGATTCGAAAATGACAGAAAGCCCGCGGATTGTGTAAATGCAAATGTGATTGAACATGTTTCATGTTTACATTTAACCATTGTTTTTAAATTTGACAATCATCCTTCAAACTGACAGTTTGCATACTGTCATTTTTTTAAATTGATTACAATTGCATTTATATGAAATTATAATAAATTCCCATTTAATTTGAATGTGGCGCCACATTGGTTTTATGTGCGTCCAGCACTCAACCATTGACAACTTCACAACTTCAACATTCAATGATCATTACATCATTCCTCCCTGACGTTATTAAAGTCAATTAGACTCCACAATTATGATTAGAGACACACTGACTAAATATTCTATACTAAATAATTTCCTTTTTGACATTCATGTGTATGTGACAGTTGTTAACTTGTGACCCCTACATTACACTACACCACTGTTATACTGGAATGACGTTTATTTGTCGAATGTCGTAAAAAAGTCAAGTTTTTAATATTTTTTAATATTTATCTGTCATGAACGTCGTTTCTTTAGCGTTTTATTATATGGTTATACATATATTTGTCTGTCTTCATGAATTGATGTCGTTTAATTAACTTTTATCTTAAATTATTTCAATTGCTCGTCTGTTGAATATTTTCATAATATTCTCGAAAGCTTTAACATTAACTTAAGCCTGATGTTGACTGCTGGCTGTTGCCTGTTACTTGTTAATTCGTTAATGAAATTTTATTTTCAGGTCAAGAATATGTCACACGTTTCAGTTTTGTTCATCTCATGTACCTGTTAAGTAATTTTAAGAAATTTTTAATTTTTATTTTAAAACCGGAAGAACCATTCGTTGCCACATGTGCATCCCTCCAGTGTTACGGCTTCCGGTACTCAAATACTCAAAATCCTATCAATTTTCCATCTTTGCTGAAACTCTGGTCGTTAAACGATCCATCTCTATTTATAGGCAATAGTATGTATAGTTGTTTTGGCCCTTTATGCCGTCCTTCCATGCATTCATTCATTCATTCACATTTTGTATCCCGACAGAATGTGGTTTTATTAATAGGCCATGAACTTTTTCATCAGAAACCTATAACTCATCGTGGTCGTCGTCGTTGTGGAGTACAGTTCGGTTGTAAATTACATTTGATATCGGTCGGAGAATGAATTGAGAAAGGAACATTCCGTTTTCACAAAGTTTTTCACTTTGAATTTTTTCATCAGGAACAGCTATAACACGTCGTCGTCGTCATCGTGGAGTACAGTTCCGTTTCCTTAAATAAATATTTTGATTAGTTTAGATTTATAACCTTATATGCATTCAATTTCACATTATGGCGGTATTCTTATATGAAAATTTATGTAATTATCAAAAATGTCGTTTATTGGAAAAATCATTTAGGCGAAATTTTATGTGTCGAAACCATGTATTTCCATATTTAACAAAATTACTGAACTCTCAAAATAGACATCATCTTTCATTCCATTCCATTACAGCCACAAGCTGCCCGGGCAGGCACAGTAGTACAATGGGGAAACTGTAGAAAAATTAAGTTGAAAATTGTTGTAGAAAACCAGACACTACCAGTATACATTCAGTTCAGTTTAGTTTAGTTTAGTTTAGTTTAGTTAGGCGGCTTAACTTTCTAGTGTTGTTGATAATATTTGAATTAATTTGAATTACATGCCTTTCATCTTTGCCGAAAATTATGTTTAGCACGGAAAACAATTTCAATGAAAAACAGAAAAGAAAAGAAAACGATTATGATTTTTATTTTATTTTTTCGTATTTTTGTATTTTCGTATTTTTGGAAAATTATAAAAATTTATAACTTGACGTTTGACGTTTAATGGAAATAAATATTTTGCATGAGAATGATTTGACAGTTGAATAAATGATTCCCATTGAATTCATAACAACTGGAATGATGATGAACACTGCAGTTGCGAATGCGTTCCGTATGCTTAACAATTCGTGGTGCAATCTGATACTGAGTACTGATTGTTTGAATTGGTTTTGAATCAGCAACAAGAGGAATGGTCTTAACTGACATACTTGCTGTATTCTTGTGCTCACTCCAGTAGAGCAGAACTGTCAAATCCCTATTTTATTTAATATACTTAAAGCTATCCACAAAAGAGACATTTGTTGGAGGCAAACCCGTGCCTCACGGAACACAATTTTGTGTATCCTCATATCGCAATGATTGAACAATGTTTTCATCACACAATCGGAATACATCGGATGTAGGTTTACATAGTAATAGAGAGAGCCATAATTACCAAAGCTGAAATGCTACAAAAATCCTAAGCAATAAAAGTGTCCATAATAATTTAATTTAATTTGGGTTTAATTTACTCCACTCGATAAATAGTTGCGAAATATATAGAAATATCCAGATGGCGACATGAACATTACAATTTCTTCCAAACTGTCAGTTGATTTCATTTGGAAATTTAAAATCAAATTAATGTGGAGTGAAGTTGGTAACAGTTTGTAATCTGTAATCCATTGCAAATCCTGGCTGTTCTTTTGCTACTCTGTACTTGAGCGGAAATTTAGTTAAATCCTAGTGGAATCGGAAAACTCATGACACCATCTGTCAAATCGACAATTTAATAATTGTTGAACTAATTACAACAGGGATAGCTCTCACCTATTTTATAATCAGGGAAATTTGTCCGAGTAGTCATTGGAGAGTCAGGGAAATTTGTTTCAGAAAAAAAGTGACCATACTTTTGTGGTGCAATCTGTCAAACTGACAGAATGAATGACATCAAATATTCTGTAGTTTATGATTACACAAATGGTGTGAATAAAACTCGATTAACCAAAACCCAGTTAAGGATAAACACTTAACAGCGTCACTAGGTTTCCCATGATAAAAAAATACGTGGAAAAAGCGAATAAAAAATCGTCTTTAGTGAAATAATCTGGATTTGTGTGATTATTATTTATCCGAATATACACCGAGTAAGCCTTGCGCGGCTTCCATGTTCACAATAACTTTGTTGTATTGTTGAATACATTTTTTTTTTCCTTCTTTTCAACAACATTTTATCGGATTTTTACGAGTTTAAACGTTGAAAACATGGAGGAATACGTAGAAATAAAATTTTCACTTCAAAAGTGGTCCCTACGTTTGTTTCTTCGAGGCAGGAGACGTGGAATGGTGATGCTTTTATATACACACATAAAGTTGTGGGATACGTCAAATGCTTGCAAATGGACGAAGTTTCACCAGGGAATTGGGGGATTTGTGAAAATCTCTACCCTATCCCCCTAAGGAAAGGTGAAATTTTAAAAATTTTCTTACAACAAACAATACAAATACTTTCCAGAGGGACGAGGGTTGTCAGTTTTTATTTTTGTCTGACAACAAGTGTAGGATTTTAGTTTCCGAAAAAAAAAACCGATTTTCCGAAAATCTGTTTATTCTATAGAAATGAAAAAATGGAGCTTAATCTGTCTTCAGTCGTGTTCTCTTTCTCCGAACTTCTCCTACACACACACACACACACAGAGAGACACACTTCTGTCAGAGTGACATATGAAGTTCCAGAAGGAAGAGAGAGACAGACTACGGTACATGCATACAGTATGACAATCAAATGTTTACATTTAAAACATAAAATTATCAGAATTAGAACGCATTATTGCGAGAAATACCATAATGGAGAAAAAAAAATGGCCGTGCTATTCCAGCGGTCCAGTTGAATTTGAAGTTAAATGAAAAAAAATATCATTAAAATATTTTATGTTTTTATACCCGTAAAATGAGGTTTTCGTTCCACATTCATTTTGGGCCATATTATGTGATTGCAGGTCCTTGACAAGCAGAGACCTCATTCGGAATGATGTGCATGTGTTTGTTGTTTAGGTTTTCATGTGTCAGACTTCCAGTGAGGGGGATTATGCACACTCCAAACGACATATAATTTGAACGGAAATTAATTTTATAGCATTAAGAAAAATTTAAATTTTATTTTTATGTGATTTTGCTGATTTTAACTGCCTGCCAAGCAGACCCAGTCTGTTTGAAGTCATAAAATTATAATAAAAATTATATATATGTACATACAAACATATATAGCACAATAACAATATCTATGTTCTGTTCGGATATTTATAACTGGCAATTACTCAAAACATCTTGAATGAATTTCACGCTGTAAATCAAGTGAAATGAACTAATACTGGACGAATGTATTTTACATCATTTCATTTCAGTTGAAAATTGTGGCAAACATTTCAAATGACATTCACTTGTCGAATTCTTGTCCGAAAATGTATCGTTCGTAAGGTATCGATGCAAATGTACTTGGTATCGGAAGGAAAGTATCGAGTATGTTCTTGTATTCACTAGTATCGTCTCATCCCTAATCGGTATCCAGTGTGAATCCGAATTTCCAAAAGAACAATTACCAACTTCTGTCAACTTAGACTGTGTGCTAATTCAAATCGTTTCATTTCGAATGGAATTTCAAATTTCTTTTTGACATTTGATTGTCTCGTTTGTTACTAAAACAGAAAAAAGTTAATAAACTTATGTTGGCGACGTTTCCATTTTGTTTTCACTCTGTCACTGAAATGACGGTTTACTTGAATTTCCTCCGTTTCTTTTGTTTCTGCTGTTCTTGGGCGCACAACTTTCCTACATCAGATCCATATGGATCACGAACGTACTAGATTTTTTGAATGTATTCCAACAGCAACACGTGATCTTGATAGCTATCCAAACTATTTGACAGTTTTGACAGTTTTGACAGTTGTGCACTACAAATATAGATATGAGTTATATTATATTGTTACGTTTAAGTTATTCCTATCGAGTTCACTTTCAGGTTCTAACAAAGTTATTCCTCAAGGTTGGACGGAATGTAGTAACTTTCATACGGAAGTGTTATACAAGTAACTCTTATACGCAAGTGTTATACAAACTTTAGTAGCAAGCGAGGCTATCAAACGTTAAAACAAATTCGAAATGAAATGATTTGAAGTGACATTCTCTTGATTCCGAACAACCGACACAGTCACAGTGACAGTCACAAACGCAGCCACAAACAGTCTGTTGCTTTCATTTCACCCTCATTGAATTTGTCCTAATTCGTTTTAACTAATTGCAGCAATTCACTTACTTCAGGGAACTCCTCATACGCCTGATATTTTTCCATCAATAAATCAAACTTTATGGATGAACAGATTTCAATTATAGTTGAAACGTAAAGGAGGAGTTTTGTTAAAAATTGATTTTATTGGAAGCAGTTATTAATTGAATTGAACGGATTTCTCCTGGTTATTTGAGTTAGGTTAACCCCTAGAAAATCTAGAAATTTTAGTTTCTCATTACAAAGGAATTGCAAACAACAAAGAAGCCAACTTCACTTGACTCTGCATGCATGTATCCTTACCCCGGAGGGATGATAGCCGTTATTATTTTTAATCCCATTAGTTATTAGTTAGTAAGGCACAGGGCTGTAACTGACCTATTCTCTTTGTTTTTGACTGGAATGTATGACACTTTCATGTGACCAACAATTAATCGTACGTAAATCGAAATGAAGTGTTTGTCCTTTGGCAAATATGTATAAACCGATAGAAACTTGTCATTTCAAGCATTCAATGAAATAAAACTAATAAAGCAAAGGAATTGACTGAGCTACGAGCTGTCAAAGTGTGAAAATCAATTCTTATAGCTTCTATCGCGGTTAAAGTTGTCAATCATTCGTTCACAAACTGACAGCTGTCACTTATTTTACATTTTTAACAATAACAGAGAAAATAATTACAGGACAATTTTTATAGAGATGATAGGTAATTGTTGAATGACAGTTTATACAAAATTTTATACGGCGAAGAGTTGTCACTTTCCACTTTGACGTTGGGATGTGAACGTTCCTTTAAATTTCTTCTCGATGATACGTTCGTAAAATTCTAATCTTGATTTGACATTTCAATGAACAATATTTGTAATTTTTAGGGTTTCGTAGCCGAATGTCAAAAAACAGAACCCTTATAGTTTTGTCATATTAAAGCCATTTTATTCAGAGACTATTGGGACTATTTGGATGAAATTTAGAAGTGAGGTGTCTCCTGTGAACCACTTTCTGTAGTAAAAGTACTGTATCTGAGGGACACAATTTCTTTTTCAAACGCACAAACGCTTGTGTGGTATTGCTGGATAGGTCGCTTTGTTATTAGTAACTATTTTCATTTACGCTAATAGTTCGTGAGATATGCGCTTCTAAAGTCGTGAAAAATCTGAAAAATTTAAGGTAGTAGAACTAAATAAAAACTTTAATCGATCTTTGGTTTGACCAATAAGTGTCCGTTGATTAGATATTCAAAGTCTTAGGTTACCAACCAACTTATAACTTTAACTCAATACCATACCGGCATTCCACGGAAACCTGAGTTTATTCTCTTCAGGAATTAAGAGACCATGGGAAATTTACTCTGCGGAAAAGTCTGAAAGAAATAAGCTGAAGTGGTTGAAATGTCAAAACTTGTCAAAAATGTTTTCCACTTATTGGTCACATTGTATTCCCCCGAAAACGTGTGTTGTTCACTTGTTGTCTCAACATGATTTCCTCCTCAGTTAATGACATCCTCGAGTCCAAAGCCTTAAGGGGACACTCATCGTTTCCACAAGATGAATATTCACAAAGCTAAGGATATTTTCGGTTATTAAAATGTCGTCGTTGTCCGTTGCGCTCATCTACAACATGTAGCTATACAATATTTAGGGTGAATTCATACCTTATATATTCTGCACTTTCTTACCTTCAACGAAAACAGCATCTATCTTTCCTCAAGTTTCTATTCAATATTCCATAATGGTTTATTATCCTTTTCAAGAGCATCCTTATCTGATGGTGAAACGAAGGTAATTTTTACCTTTTTGCGGTCATCAAAATGAGAATCAGAATCTAAATCAGTCTCAGTCTTAATCTCATCTTGAATCTTTCTTCTTTCTACCGACTTGAATCTCTTACTTATATAATACTCGTGTGTTGTAGAAGTGCACGTTTCATATCGTATTGAATACAATTAAAAAATTTTCGACTGTCTACATTCATTTGTTGCTGTACTGTACGGAATTCTTTTATTTCATGTACATGATCACATTCGAGACTTTCTAAGAAATCAACCGTGACATGGTCTCCAACTTGAAGTTGGATTCGGATTCGGATTCTGACTCTAGACTCTGATTCTATTGCATAAAACACTAAATTGTATTTTGTTCAACTGGGCTTGAGCTGGGATGAGGACGAACGACATTGACTACTTGAACTGTTGGTGCTGCTGCTGGTGCTTGTGAAGATGCTACGTACATACTCCCTCAGTTGAGCAAAAGAGACGTTTCGTTAACGCATCCAAGCATAGTGTGGAAGAATTAAAAACAAAAACAAAAACGAAAACGAAAAATAAAATGAGACTTCTCTTGTTTGGGGTCCGCTTAAAGTTTTTTTCATTTTTCCATTTTTTCCATTTTCCTGTCCCAGACAGAATGGGTCAGGATTTGTGAGCTCTGCTTGAAATTATTAACGATCTTTGTTCCATGATTTTTCTTTCATTTTATCTTTTTATGTAAGACTCGAGTTGAGTGTCTCGATAAGGTAAGGTAAGGCAATTGCCAAGGTGTGTTTGTTGTCTTACTGTCATGGCTTTCCTTCCATTCTGAATTGAATCTAAAAAGACCAACTTTCATTTCTTGGAATTGTTTATTCATTTTTATTTTCTTCTTACCTGTTACCAACAACTAACAACCAACAACCAACAACCAACATCCCATATAACCTACGTATACCTACCTACATGTACTCGTATATACTGTATAAATCCATCCTCCAATAAATTACAACCAGTAATGGGTTTCGATAGTGCATTCCACAATCTTGCTGGATATTTTTTGACACCATTGCGTCCTAATCATCTGCCTTTAAAAAAGAATACATGAAAAATAAAATAAATGTGTCTTTATTTCGTGACAGAGATCCCGATGTGCTTAACATATTCCCAGTCCAATCCGGTATTCCTCAGTCATTGTCCACATCCATAAAACGACCAAAAGTCATTTCAGGTATTCATTCGTTTTAAATTTCGATTTTCGAATTTCGAATTTCGAATTTCGTCTTAATTGATATACGAGGAACCCTGCTTCGTTTTTCTTAGATAAATAACGAACAAAAAAATCCTCTGAGAAATCCTTGAATATTTTTTTTTCCTTCTTATTTACCTAAAACCTTTTACAACGAAAATTCAGGTAAACTAAATATTTTGAAGGATAAAGATACGGATACTTTTAGAAATGTTGTTTTCCAGGTATCCCATGTTGTTTATATATTTTAACTTCATCTTAGGAGGTCCTTTCACATTTGTTTTTCGGGTAAATAAAATTTTCTAATAAATTTCACGCTGATAGAACGAAGAGCACGATGACATGGTAATTCCATACTTATTTGCGACGAATGATCCTGGTGTTGTTCACTCACTGACCAATTGCATGGATTGACAGTTCACATGATCATTTACCTTTTGCAATGAAGCCACTACCTGATTTTATGCAAATTGTTTAGGTTTTCAACTGTCAAAATTGCAAAATTTGCAGAACTAGTTTCAACTTCACTTACTTCTTCATTAACCTTTTGCATTCATTGATCGAATTCGAATATTTTTTGACATTTGATACTAGAACAGAAAAAAGTTAATAAACTTATATTAGTGCAAATCCAAAGTGGCAAAAGAATAGCCCGGACTTGCACTCGATAGATTACAAACTTCAACCAACTTCAGTTCACATTTATACCAATTTTCTTCGATTTTGCTGCAATCTCGGTCAAACAAATTCTTCACATAATACTTGAATTTACATTTTCAGATGAAATTAACTGAAAGTTTTTAAAAATTTGAAATTAACCATGTCGCCATCTGGACATTTCTAGCTCAACTATTTATCGAGTGGAGTAAATTAAACCCAGATATTATCGAGAACTAATTTGTTCTGGATAAATGTATGGGATTTGACAAATCTGCTCTACTGTAGTGACCAAAAGAATACAGCTAGTGTCGACGTTTCCATTTTGTTTTCACACTGTCACTGAAATGAACATTGAAATGTCAACTAGAAGACGCAAATGACAATCGAAATGAACATTTGTACTGAAATGACTTCGATTAGAACACCGTCCGAATTTCCAACAGAACAATTTGAACTTGCAGTTGACAGATGCTAAAAGTTTGTACTGCGTGACAACCATTTAGCAACTTCTGTCAAATTAGACTGTGTGCCAATTCAAATCATTTCATTTCGAATGGAATTTCGTATATATTTTGACATCTGATTGCCTCGCTTGTTACTAAAACAGAAAAAAGTTAATAAACTTATATTATTTTGCTGTATTCACGTGGCGTTTCCATTTTGTTGTCACACTGTGACTGAATATTGAGAAGCAAAGCTTTCGAAATTTGGACTGAAATGACACCGACTAGCACACGGTCTTAGAATAAAAATTCAAAATTTCTCATGCAGCGGCATGTTTATTACCAAAACGAAAGTTGTTTTGACAAGTGTAATGGCGCACAATGTGTTTATGCTACAAAAACATTAAATTTCACCAATCAAAACTGAATAATGATAAACATGGGGTAGCATCAGTTGGTTGACAGAAGGAATGAATAAAATTTAACGATCACAAGAGTTGATTTTGACATAATGGTTCAGAGATCGTGTAGGGGTTTATGACTCACGTATTCCTAGTGTTATTAAATAAACAATTAAATTCTTGAAAATTAGTTGTCTATAAATTTAAAAATATTTTTAACAAATGACAGTTTGAATTTTAATCAAAATTATTTTTTATTTTCAGGTAAGTCTCCAAAACAGTCATTACACGCTTGTAATACATTGTGGTAAGTTTAGTACTGACCAAATTATTGTACAGTTGAACCTGGGACCACAATCTTATAGAGGTTTCTCACTAACCCGAGTTTCTAGCTTATAGAGATGAATAATCACGCGACCAGAGAATTACTCTCACTTACTCAGATTTGCCAGGTAATACATACTTTGGAACTTTTCTAAACCGATGCAAGGCAAAGATATTTGACATTCGGTGGAATTCCCTTGTGTCGAGTGTAATAATTTGATCAAGTACTGTCAGTTAGTGATCCCATTCAATTGTAGACCACAGTACCTGATTAATAAAAGACAATTCGAACAATGTGAATGTCAAGAAGATATCACTGCAATACGATTGGCTGTCATACAGTGTAGTAAATTATTGTGTAAACATAAATTTAATTGTATTAAATTTACCTGATGACATCCAGCATTGAGTGTTGGGATTCATTTAATTAAGAGTTACACTCGAACAATTATTAGTCGGAGGCTGCTTGTATCTTGTATCTGTGGTAATTACATAGTTAGTTAGTTAGTTAGTTGTTTACTTACTGTTACTGGTGTTCATGTAGCTCAGTTGTCTTAGGTACTGTATTGTTGTCCACATGTGATTTCTTGATTTCATCGGTTTGTTGTTTTTTGATTTTCATCACCCACAAGACCTATGTCTGTGACTTTTGCTGAATTTCACGTATAACACAAGGGAAACATCTTTCTGCTTTGATTATTGAACAAACATTTAACACTCTTCATGTACAAAGATGACCCTCAAAATGAAATGATTTCTCCCCTATTTTCCGACACACCGATGAAATGTCCATTTTTCTCGACCATTTCATTATTTTTGTAATTAATTACAGTCCATTAGATTTACTATTTCCTTTTTATTTTGTCCATCATTTCCAATGGATACGATCGGGATGAATGCGTTCAACCACCACACATTGTATATATATTACAGACGGAAGTTGAGAGGATACAGGAAAAAAACAAACTTCTTTCCGGCACTTAATGTGATTATCCTTGAACAAATAAGGATTACAACGTATTATTGGATAATTCTTTCTTGTTACGAAATAAGGAAGCTCCAAATCACATTTACTTAAGGAAATTCCCCATTTAACGATATGAAATTAACTTGACAGTAGGTATTTTCATCTTGTTCATTTGTTACTGGTTTGCTGTATTTCATGTTTGTTTCGTGAAAATTTATACGAAAATTCGCACAAAGAGAAGATGTTCGTTTGCCATTCCATAAGAATTTTCACTTCTAAGACTTGCTGAGGAGACTGTATTCTTTTGGTAATCGCTATCGAGTGCAAATCTGAAGTAGCAAGAGAACAAGATAGATTCGAAACTTTTACCAACTTGATTTCAAATTTGCAGATGAAATTAACTGAAAGTTTTGAATAAATTGTAATTTTGTGGAATTCCAAAACATATCGCCATCTGGATATTTCTAGCTCAAGTATTCATCGAGTGGAGTAAATTTGACAGTTCTGCTCTACTATTTTCATCAAATCCGTATAAAACGATGGAAAAAATATGTTTTGAACTTTACATACCTCATTTGGTTGTGACCGAACAACATATTATAGGTACAAGATTTTCAAGAAAGCAAGAATTTAAAGATTTGTATTCCTTTATTCTCGGTATTCAATGTAGAACCGGTCCCTTTTGGGGCCCCCATACATACTTGTCTGAAACAACACATTGAGTTTTGTGGTGAAAAAGAACGAAACAGACCAGCGGAAGCTGACAGTCAAAGATGATGACGACGACGACAGACGGTGCGGGACGGTTAGCAACATCAGAAAATAAATAAAATTTAAGAAAAGAAGCATAAACCAAAAGTCAACAATCAACGAAATCATGATAAATTTAAGTAGCCAAAATCATGTCTGTATGATTTGAAATAATAACCACATCAATTCGAGTGAGATGGAGGCATTTGCAGGCATAGCTGTGAGAAAGAGTAACGATCATTCACCAACCACAGCTAACTTCGTACTATTTTCGGTTTCTAGGAATCACTTAAATGAGGCACAACTCGGTGCTGAGACGAACTTGGGAAGGCTTTGGAAAAAAGTTTACTCTAAAAAATGTTTTTTATTCATTCTGCATTCGGAACGTGTTTCTGAAACTCGTTAAATTTTGATTTTTCATTTTATGTTTCACTCATAAAACGATTAGAACACGAAAATGTATAGTATATAGTTAGTTTTATTTTATTTTATTTTATTTTATTTTATTTTTCTTCACATAAGGATTTGTATTTTGAGTAGGCGGATTCCGGTTTATCGTTTATTTTTTATTTTCAATTTGCATACGCATATGCTGTCACACGGAATGAGAGTTGTATGGAACTGTCATTGTGGCAGGAATCCTTGAATGCAAAATGACGTATTGATAATTAATAATTTAATTTCATTTAATTCTTATGATGTACAAATGTCAAATCCCATACTTGTGTCTTCAAGTAAAATTGGTTCTAGTGTAATCATTCAAATAACAACAACAGGAATGGAAAGTCAATGGAAATGTTTCAAAATCCTCCGTAATTGTTATAAACAAATTTGACAGATTGTACCACGCTCCACCATGTTGGAAAATTCATAGCCTGTTTACTATTGAATATTATTCGTATATACAAATTGACAAATCAAAACTGTCAATTGTAACAATATTAACAAAAAATTAAATTTGACCAATTAGAACATTCGGTTTGACAGGTGGCATTTGAATCAATTTTGGAAGTAATTGTTTAGCTTATGCACTTAAATACTGTATGTTTGGGTCATTTCTGTTGTTAATAATTTAATAGTCTTTTTGACAGATTGAGGAAGAGTGTAAAGTGTTCTAGATAATCGGGGAGATTCTGGCCACTTTCGAGTGCAAATTTAACAGTATTGTCTATAACTAAGTCAAATTGGGTCCAGTGTGATCATTCAAATAACAACAACAGGAATGGAAAGTCAATGGAAATGTTTCAAAATCTTCCATAGTTATTATAAACGAATTTGACAGATTGTACCACGCTCCACCATGTTGGAAAATTCATAGCCGGTTTACTATTGAATATTATTCATATACACAAATTGACAAATCAAAACTGTCAATTGTAACATATTGACAAAAAATGGAATTTGACCAATTAGAACAGTGGGTTTGACAGGTGGTGTTTGAATGAACTATGGAAGTAATTTTTTAATTCATTCAATTATAGTGTGTACGTTTAGGTATGTTTGACAGATTGACCACTTTAGTTAGTTAATATCAAATTTGATTTTTAACAGAATTCCTTAAGTTGGTATTCTGGGTAGAACCTATTTTCGAATCTGCTACATTGGAACAAATTTTATTTCGAAACCTATTTGAAACCAAATCTGTTCGAGCCTGTTTCAGTAACAGATTTTGAGCAGAATACCTGTCGACTTTTGCCACTAGAATACCGATATCGACCGTAAGAGAAGTTTTCGAAAATCAAAAACAAAATGCATGGAATGTCAAATTAACAGTATGAGAGTTAGAAGCATTCCTGTTGCTATCAATTCAACACTAATCAAATGAATTTGACAGATTTCATCACGAGATTTTCGAAAACATGGTCTAATCTGTCACATGAATATGAATATTCGTATTTAAAGATAAACGGCGGATTTGCTTTAGAAATTGTTCCTCTTAAAGGTAACCATTAATGTTAAACGAAAACTTGAACCAGTTGGAGTAAATTTAAAAAGTACTTTGCATTTTTCTATTCTCCTTAGCACAACGAAACCGTGAAATTCAATTGGAGATTTAATTTCACGTACAATTAACCTGACTGGATTGATTCGATAAAGTTATATACGAATGGATTCTTACCGCTGAATGTAATACAGGGTGACGATATTGAAGTGTAAAGAATTAGTGGTCTATGTGATTTTGCAGAATAATGGAGAAACAACATAACCTGAAATAAATCAGTGATGCGTTTCTAGTAAAGAATTATAACGAAAGAATGCATATTTCCAACGAACCTTCAACCTTTTGACAGTAGCAGTACTACTAGTACTAGTAGTAGCAGTACTATTAGTAGTTGTGCTATATTATGTACTATAGCTAAATGAAAAACTAATTAAAAAACTTTTTTTTATTTTCTTTACTCAACATCGGATTTTGAAAAAAGGGTAAAACTTATACAAATGCACAATTGAAAAGGGGGGAGAGAAAATAAAAATGAAGGTAAATCCTTACACTCTTTTACCACGACTGCCTGTTTCAAAGGTCTGCATCTGTATAAAGTCAGCGGAATAAAAACAAGAAAAAAAAAAAGAAATTTGTTCAAGCCTTTATAACCATTCACTTTGAATTTACTCCACAAGTACTGGAGTAAGACTGAAAAAAAAAGTTCGTTTAAAAAATCAAAAGAAATTTTTCCAACAGTCGGAAGGATAAAGGATACTCTCTGGT
The DNA here is from genome assembly GCA_963971475.1 of Chrysops caecutiens. Taxonomy (NCBI): domain Eukaryota; kingdom Metazoa; phylum Arthropoda; class Insecta; order Diptera; family Tabanidae; genus Chrysops; species Chrysops caecutiens. The sequence continues at coordinate 75,782,861 of OZ020567.1, forward strand.
TAATGAATTATATGCAGTCAGACCGAAATGCAATTCTCTCTCTCTCTCTCTGTACCATGTTACGCAGTGAAAATCTAGTGAAAATCTAGTGAAAATGAAAGAAACATTTTCGCCTTAAGCCTACTCCTCGCTAATATATTTCGGTTGCTTTGTAAAATTATTCACTCGGCATTATCCTCCTGTCAAGTTGAATTTCTTGGGAACATCATGCATACAAGCATACAACTACACACTGTCTTGGTATTGATGTGAGCGAAAATAAAAATCATTACCTATTCGACAAGTTTGACATTTGACATTATTATAGTCCATTCTATCGTTCGAAAATAATGATGATCTGGTTATGATGCGTTTCCGAGTTGACTCTTTTCGAACAAAACCAACTGCAAGTTCAAGTGAATGCTTTTATATAAAATAAAATAGAAAATGGAATGATGATGATGTTGTGCGAGAGGTTTCTTGACAGTTCAGCACACCTATACCTCCGAAAAAATGTTTTCCTTCTGTTTCAACTAACCTTGGACTCATAATTATGTGTCGGGCTAAAACCAAAACCCACCATCCAACTCTGACTCCTTGACAGGAGGAGTATCATTAAATCCTTTCGTTTAAAAACAAAAAAAATATATATGTATGCGTTCACATCACAGACTATCCTGTTTCTTTTCATTCATATGCGAATCTCTGTGGCTTTGTGATGTGCTTTCAATGCTCATTTTTAAACTTTCCCATTCATTCATTCATTCATTTTAAACTTCTTTCGTTTATTCACAACTAACTTCTGTTTTATGCAAACGTCCTGTTTTATTTTATGATTCTTTTTGAAAAACAAAAAACGAAATTTTCCCTTCATACAAAGAAGCATTCATTTAATATTAAGAAATCCTTGCATTGCGAATCATAGGATACTCATAACTTCGCGTGTAAACTCAACTCATTTGATCCTCTCACTTTTAATTCAATGGAAATATTTTTATCCAGCAACCTCATCATGCTCGTATGTCAAAATTAACATTATTGGATTTAATTTAATTCTTTTTCATTTTAGATTAATTCGCAAATCTTCATCTTCGCAAATGCTTACTAAAACAAAAATTACGAGCATTGAAGGAAAATCCAATCCAATCCAGTGGTGCTATGTAATTAGAACAAACCTTTTTGTCATTAATGATTCTGGTTTATTATCCGTGACGAGGTTAAAGAATAGTACACACTTGTGAAAGTTTGAAATGTCTATCTATTATGGTTCAAGGGACACAGCCCTGTGACAGACGCACGGACAGCGAAATCATATTGATAGGGTTCCGTTATCACTCTTTGGCTACGCAACAGTATAATTTGTTGTTACAGCGGCCAAAATTTGAAATGTCTATCAATTATGGTTCAAGAGATACAGCCCTGTGACAGCGAAGTCATGTTAATAGGTTCCCGTTTTGGCTATCATTTATTCTAGATACTGATTGCACAAGAAGCAGCATCAACCACGAAAGTGACAGATGCCAAAGATATAAAATTATTTACTTTACTTTTTATCAACAGTTTTTGACCAAGGGTCGTTAAACATACAAATATCACATATCCGAGAAGGAAATATTTACATTAAGAAAGTTTCAATGGGTTTTTCTCCAGGAAAAAAAAAGAAAAAAATAAAAAGAAAAAGATTTTCTTTTTGTTTTTGTTGTCTTCATGTTGATACCCCTGAAACATGTTTTGACACATGTGTGTGAACTGAATCCCATGAGGGTTGACAAAATGACCACAAGAAAGTTTCCTTCCGGTAAATAAATTCAAACAAGTTAAGGTTTAAATCTTCTGAATTATAGAGGTATAAAGCAATTGTCCTGATGTTTACATGGGCTGCAAGGATAAAACTGGAAAATCAACAATTTTTCACGAATTATTTTCTTAAGAAAAGCCTCAAGTAAATTTTTTGTTTATTTTGATAAATCAACCATGAGTTCGTTTTAAATTTTATTTTAACATTTATTTAAGGATTATTGAGGATATTTACCAGCTGACGGCCATGTTGTTTTAGGTTATCCGTTCATATGATATGAATTAATGTCATTAACTTCATTAAACGCAACTAGCTGTGGGCAAGCACATAGAAGCTGTATTCTCTTGTTCATTCCAGTAAAGCAGAACTGGCCAATTAGTTCTCGATAATAACTGGGTTTAAATTACTCCACTCGATAAATACTTGAGCTAGAAATGTCCAGATGGCGACATGTTTTTTAATTCCACAAAATTACAATTTATTCAAAACTTTCAGTTAATTTCATCTGAAAATTTGAAATCTAGTTAGTGTGAAGTGAAGTTGGTAAAAGTTTGTAATCTATATCCAGTGAAAATCCGCACTGTTCTCTTACTACTTTGGATTTGCAGTTGAAAGCGATTGCCAAAAGAATAAATTCTTCTCAGCAAGTCTTAGAAGTGAAAATTCTTATGGAATGGCAAACGAACATCTTCTCTTTGTGCGAATTTTCGTATAAATTTTCGAGTTAACTCATGTTATATATAACTAACCATAAATGATTGAGATGAAAATACCTCTGTTCCATTGACATGTGTTACTTGGTGATTGCATCAACCTCGGTTATTGCACCAGGCACAGTTTCCTTTAGTTGCGTTTATCACGATTGTACTGTATATCATATTGTATAACACAGATTTAAGATTTCCTCCTCGAATTAGATTCATTTTAAGATACTGCACGCAGCATCATCCAGTATCCCCAAGGGTTTTCATATAAAATCCATTTTTTTTATAGTCGTGAAATCAAAGAAAACACCGGAACACATTGGTGACATTGACATCCGCCATAACCACAAATCCATTCCGAGGGTTACAGAATTTCGTATAACAATTACACACACATTTTCTGTCCAACACCGCCTTGTAATTAGTGAACTGAACAAGAGAATGAGTGGGGATAAATAAAATGGCCAATATGAGGGGGAGTATTGAAGGCAAGGGAGTGAAATTATGGTATTTATCAGTGATTGGACGTATGTACAATATGTATATATATATATATATATGTATATGTGTGTATAAGAAGTGAAGGGCGGTAAAATCAAAAATTAAAGTTTTCCCCCTTGACATGGGGTTGAATAGTGTACATGAGACGTGTACATGAATTGTAAATAAAATACAGGGGAGTGCCAAACTAACTATGACAGCGGAGGAAATTCAACCCCACAAATTTCTTTTCTTTTCAAAGGGATGCTATGTCCTTAAAATAACTTTGAACGAATAAAAAAATATATATATACACATATACTATATACTCTATTCCTTCTCCGAATGGTAGTGGGTGTTGAATTATTCCCAATCAAATTTCCATTTGACCGCAGGCAGGAAGGATACGCCATGACGGTTCGCTGTACAAGTGGTGATAACTGGATCTAACTGCTAAACTGCATGTACTACTGTATATATGTATGTAAAAGCATTGATTGTAGAAATGGGGTACTCGATGGTATTAAAATGACAAGAGCTGCTAAAAGGAAATTTTCTTTCAAATATTGACAGGTCGTTATTAATTGATTGTGTCAAGTCGATTAATAATTAAATACCTTTAAACAATGAATTTTACAAAACCCAGTTCAATTGAAGAACAATCCTAAAATCAGAACATCAGTTTGACATTATGGTGCAATAATTAACTCGAAAAATGACAGTGCCTTGATGTACCAGAGATTGAATGAAAACTTACGGAAGACAAAGACCAAAGCGAAGCACTGATAAGAACGATCAGAGTCTTAGAGAAGTTTCCTGCAGGAATCGACTGACTATTATTATCTGCTAATAATGACAATTGTACCAAAGCAAAATTTGACGTTTGTATGAAAATGTATGAAATTTGACAGAAATAATTTATAATGAATTTTTATTTACAAAGCATTAAAAATGCATTGACACCTAATGAAAATGCACACACGCTGAGCATGTATCCGTTTCGAACAAATTGTCTAGTCACCGCCAAAGGATCAAAAACCCTTTAATATTGAATGCATACCTTTCTATTTTATTTTTATTGGGTTTTTTAATTGAATTTTTTGTTGTTGCTGATGTTGTTTTTAACAAGCAGCAATAGTAGCTTGCTTGTCAAGAGATTATATTATGGAAGGAGGAGAACCAGAATGAATGTCAATGTTGTGTCACTTGGTATTTGTTATTTTTTAGTTTATGAATCTACAAAAGATATACACACTATATTCTTTTTTTTTGTTTTTTTTTGGATTTGTTTTTATGATGAACTGTGCACGTTTTATTTTGTAGTTTGCCATTTGCCTTTTGCTACTTTTGTATTGTATTTTTATTTTTATTTTTATTTGTATTTGCACTTTGTCAGGTGAAATTAAAAAAGGAAATTGAATTAAAGCGAAACACCATACACTATACACCGAACACAGTAAATTCTGAAAAGAGAAATCATGTTTTGTGTGCAATCTAAAACAATAAGTTAATTAAAAATCACGTGAATGAAAAAAGAGAAAATAAATAAATAAAAGCTTGTATAGTTTACAAATAAAAAATGAAAATCCTGCTCATGATTCTGTACTTATATTAGATTGCTGCCGGTTTTAACCTCAAAGTGTGCATTCTTTATTTGATTTTTATTTGAAAAATTCTAGTAAAGAATAAAAAGTACAGAGGAAAATGTTGTAGAGTTGAATGGTTTTTTAAATTCTTTATGTTCAACGTAAATGCATTCAGCACTCATTTGCAGTTCATTTTATAAACATTTTTATTTGCTTAATACTATTATGGTATATATTATATACAATAGTTGCACATGAATCCAATTGAGAATGTTCATTTATTTGACATTTGATAGCTTCGTTTGTTACTAAAACAGAAAGAAGTTAATAAACTGTAGTCATGTTTGTATAACACTTCCGTATGAAAGTTACTACATTCCGTCCAATCTTGTGGAATAACTTTCTTAGACCGAGAAAGTGATGCGCTCTTATCAGTTCTTGATTGGAAGTCGCCTGAGGCACAATCTTCTGTCCTGAGCCGATTAACAACAATCTGATATTGTGTCACGAGTAAAGTTAGATATTTCACACTGTCTCTGAAATGAAATGACTCGAATCAGTCTAAGAACATAATGAACTGAGGTGTTACTGCATTATAATCATTATTAATGTTATTACTACATTAAATATCTTTGATTGAGTAAAACATTCACAAAAGTCAACTGCTTTCTCTCCATTTATATTAGCACAAGTCATAGTTTATTTGCATATCTGCCATACGTAGATACACATATGTCATCAAATTTGATCTACAGTGTCTAATCTTTCGAACCTCTCGATTGAACCACTCCTATGAAATATTTTCAAAAGGATCGGCTCGAAATTTGCGTACGGCTAATACCGCTGGCTACAACAATAATAATAATAATAATGGCGACGAATCATATTTTCTTTTGAAATACGTACGTCCGTTACGAGTTATAAGCTTATATGTGTCATTTTATATTACGTTTCTTCTCTACACACTTTCGTCAAATTCTTCACTAAATTATAACAACTAATTTATTCACTACAGATACCTTAACACGTCGGAAGATCTTTCTTTATCTGAACAGTAAAGCGTTTCCTAATTTGAATATCATTTGAAATTTATGATAATTAAAATAATATCATGTATAAATTACATAATCACCTGGAATCTTCGATATTTTGTGGTGTTTCGGTTTTAATCATTATTGAAATAATAAAATCATATATCGTATCGTCGAATAATTTTCACATTTCAAAATTTAGATCTATGTGTGGATATTTTCGGGTATTTTTCATCACTCAATAATATTAACATATTATGTATAATTAATGCGGTGTGAGAGTATGATGGGGGAAAATGTTCGTTGGAAGTAAGATTTTTTCATGTTCGGAGAGATTGCTTACAATGTCTGACGTTTGTTTTGATGATGAATCCTGCTTAATTGACGTACAATAAACCGAAAATGTTAAATACATTTTTTCGATATCTCTTCTCGTTTTCGAGATATTGCTACTTTACAAAATCTGTCAAATTCGAATATGCGTGATTTCACTACTTTAATAATGGATTCTAGTGAATTAACACAAAATAAAGAGAAAATATTAGATTAATTGTTTTGATATCTCCTCTCGTTTTCGAGATATTGCTAATTCAAGATTAAGATGTACCAGGACTTATAGGTTAGGAAATTGCAATATACGCAGTTTTAGCTGTTTGATGATGGATTCTGGTAAATTGAAGTAAAATAAAGCGAAAATGTTAGATACAATTTTTGGATATCTCGTCCCGTTTTCGAGATATTGCTTGTTAAATATTCGGAAAATTACAATGTTCGTGATTTTAGTACTTCAATGACGTATTCTGGTAAATTGTCGTTAAATAAAGCGAAAATGTTAGATACAATTTTTGAATATCTCCTCTAGTTTTCGAGATATCGGTTGTTAAATATTCGGAAAAATTACAATGTTCGTGATTTTAGTACTTCAATGACGGATTCTGGTAAATTGACGTAAAATAAGACGGAAATATTAGATTAATTTTTTTGATATCTCCTCTCCTTTTCGAGGTATTGCTTATTGAAGTTTTAAGGATACTAGGACTTATAGGTTAGGAAATTGTAATATTCGTGATTTTAGCACTTTGATGATGGATCTTACTGAATTGACGTAAAATAAAGCGAAAATATAAGATACATTTTTTTGATATCTCCTCTCATTCTCGAGATATAGTAAGTGTTTTGACATATTGTCATGTTAAAATCGCAAAAATGATTGACTTTTGACAATAATTGCCATTCCGCCTTGATTTCATGGCACTAATATAAAGAGGAATTCTTCAATAGGCAATTCGTAATTCCTTCGAACACAAAATGTCAACAAATGAAATGTTCTAACCCAATTCCATATCGGAGTAAAATTCAAACTCCATGACACATTATCGCATTAAAATCGAACATATGTGCATACAAATGTACAATTATGTTCAAATGTGAATGTAAATACAATAAAATGCTGATATATGCACGAGAGTATCGTTTTAAAATATATAAACACTAACACTTTCCGCCTTTGATCTATGCCGCCTCGTCTAAATGGTTCAAATTCATCTCCTCACTGTGCTCCGTGCTCCGTGCTCCGTGCTCTGTAGTCTATGCGCTGTGCGACAGCCACCCCCGTATTTAGCAAATGTAAATGTTTTGTTTTTTGTTGTCTTGGATATGACTTCCTCTTTTTCGTTTCGTTAAGTTTCTTTTATTTGTCAGCCCATGTGTAGTTCGGTTCATGCAAATAATTTAAAAGAAGAAAAGCCGAAAGAAGAAAATCAAAACGGCGACATTCACTCGATGCTGCCTAGTAGATAATATAATAGTTCGACTCCCAGTCCCATTCCATTCTGTAGCCGATCAATGACTTTTCTATTTCCATTTCATTCTTTTTATCGTGTTTTCCTTTCGTTTCATTTGTTCAATTTTTATCTTTTATTTTTAAATTTTTGTTTTTTACTTTTTCGTTAACGCACATTCATTCAATACATTCATCTGGCACCCCTTTCGCGACATTCTTTCTGAAATCAACAAGGGAACTCGAACTGGAACTCGAACATGAGGAGGAATACACTTGTCAAGCAAGCGGTGTCATCAAACTAGAATTATTCTTATATTTTACAATAGAACTGCAATATATTTCGACCACACGAAATTGACGTTTTTGAGAGAATTTAACGAAAAGTGACGGACGGGAAATGTACTTGAAAGTGCTAGTTCTAGCTAGTTGGAAAATCCTGTTCATTTGACAGTTGCATGTAACAGCCGTTGGAAATTTGTAAAGTTGAAATGTCAAATTTGTTAATGTTCGTTCATGAAGTTGCTCGAGCTTACGTTGTTCTAGAATAGAAACCAAATTCCGGATGTATTAGATTTTGAGCTACAAATTGTAAATGACACATTCGATGAGAAATTGTCTAGAAAAACCAAAAGAGTAATCATGTAAAATTACTTAAATAATGAAAAACAAATGTAATGTAATGTAACTAGTGTGACGGATGATACGATGTAAATGAACAACCCTTGCCTTCTGCATTATCAATGTTATGTGCACATGTAGGCACTAGGTAACTGCTAAATGAAATGTTTGCATTTGAATGATGGAGTGGATGGAGCTGGGAGGGATCTGAAAGATATAGACATGAAGTGAGAGAGAGGTAATAATTATTATGTTTTCTGGCATAAAAGTTACGACTACTTGTTGTTCTTAAAACAAATAATGGCCTGGCCCCCCCTTCATACTATGCTCTTGTTCTTGTTCTTGTTTCTGTTGACATGCTTTTATCCGCGATGAAGATGAAATGTTCGTTGGAGTAATCATTGTCGCATCTATCCTGGAAAATGTATGAAACCAAAAGACCGTTTGTTCATTTGTTGGTGAAGAGGTAAGTGATACCTAGCCTTTACTGCCGGAGAGTCAAGCCTTACAAATTGTACTTTGTTGCCGCGACACGAACGGTATGAAAGTAATCTTTCTGTGGAACAAACAATGAGGGGTCACATGTTAATAGTTTGATGAAACTAAAAGAAAGTGCTTAGCACGAGACTTGAGACGCTGACCTGAAGATAGTCTCGAGACAATTTCCCTTTTGTTGACCCAAGTGTGGGCTGTGCTGGACGTCTTGGAAGAAACAGTTCTGGAAGCGGACTTCACTTGAAACTTTAACCTGTCAACCATTAGAATAATAACAACAGGAATGCACTTCCACCATGTACTGTAGGTTCGTGAGCGAATGAAAATTGAGTAATTTTCTCGAAAACTGCATGTCTACCAACTGTCAAAATAAACTTTGTTTTAAATCATGTTCTTCAAATTTTATCAGTTTCTATGTCAAAATGCAAACTGTCAAAATCAACTTTTCTGATTGGTTGATCTTACACTTTTGTTGCAATTCCGTTGCCACAACTGTCAAAATCAAGTTTTTCAAATAGTCCTAACGTTCAAAATCGACTCAATTTTTGCTGGTATTCATTTGTGTCATACCAACTGTCAAAATCAACATTTCTAATTCGTGTTCTCCAACTTTTGGCGGTTTTCATTGGTATCAACTGTCAAAAACAAGGGTTTCAAGTAGTACCTTATAATCGTTACCATGCCATGGTTCCAACTGTCACCATCAACAGTTCTGATTCGTGTTCTTCCAACTTTTGGTGGCATTCATTGGTATGAACTGTCAAAAACAAGTGATTCAACTAGTAATCTTCGAAATTCGTTGCCATGCTGTGGTCCCAACTGTCACAATCAATTCTTCTGGTTCATAATCTTAGACTTTTGTTGGTGTCCATTGGTGTCAACTGTCAAAATCAACATTTCGGATTCGTGTTCTTCAAATATTGTTGATATTCATTTATACCAACTGTCAAAATTTTGATTGGTGGAATACAATGTATTTGTAACACAGCCATGTATTTGATAGTCCATAAGCCAATCTGTCATTTCGGTTTGTTTTGATTAGTGAAATTGACTGTACTCATTTGGATTTGTCCATATTACCTCGAATGAAAATGAAAAACTGAAAAATGTAGTAAGGATTAATGGCGGATAAGGAGTGTTGTCCAAGAGTCAAAGAAGAGTTAGTTAAGACATTTGAACTACTAACCAGTAAAACGCACTAACACCTTTCAATTTGCATATTTCACTTCAAGTTTTCTCTTGATTTTCCATTTCCATTTGACATTTGAAGAATGTCAATTTGACATTTCCCATTTTCATCTCTCACAAAATTACTCATAGCTACTTCTCACGCGCTTTTTCTCCTCAAGCATCATCTAGATGACTTTTAGATTTGTTAAAAAGCCAATTATTGTTGGGAAAAATAAGAAAAAAACCAAGATTTTCTTCAAATTTCTTGAATCTCTTCAACTCTCGAGCACTCTTCTCATGATGAGAGGGTAATGGATTCTAACAAGGCCAATTATATATTCGTCAATTTGTAAGAACTCAATCAAGATTGTTCGATCTCAAACTTTAGTGGTTTCTTTGTATTTCCTTTCCCCCCTCGAATTGAATTGGAACAATTTATTCTGTAATATGTAAATCGTTACATTATTTTTTTATTTCGTTTTATTTTATTTCAAAGTTACCTCAGCAATGGCAGGGTACACATCCGATACATTTATTTAGGATGTAGATGGAATCAATCAATTGATGAATTTAATTCCTTATTTGGTATTGTAAGAATAACGAAACATGTATATTCGTTTGACACTCATTTTGTGTTGCTGTTTATACATAAGTATTCTGGCTGCACGTAACAGATTCTGTCAATTTGACAACTCGTGCAGTCGAAATCGGTATTCTGGTGGCAAAAGTTAACAGGTATTCTGTTAAGAAAGTTGACAGATTTGGCTACAAACAGGTTTCGAAATTAGAATTTGTTCCCAGACTGTGTGACACTTCAAATCATTTCATTTCGAATATATTTTGACATTTGGTACTTTAACAGAAAAAAGTTAATAAACTGCAGTCATTTTTGCATAACCCTTCAGTACAAGAGTTACTTGTATAACACTTCCGTATGAAAGTTACTACATTCCGTCCAATCTTGTGGAATAACTTTCTTAGACCCTGAAAGTGATGCGTTCTTATCAGTTCTTGATAGGAACTCGTCTGAGGCACAACTTTGTGTCACGAGTAAAGTTAGATATTTGATATGGAAGTACTAAAATACTCCCGTCTTTTGCTGTATTCACTGTCACTGAAATGAAACCTTGACGCAAACCTATCGAAATGAGCATTTGTACTGAAATGACTCGAAGTGGCAAACTTAACGATTAGAATTATTGATACATTACTGATATATCATTATTGACAGCGAATGAAAAACAAAATGTACCTGGGAATCCTTTCAACATGGATCTGTTGTTATCGTTTTGCTGCTATTATCCTATCGAAGTCTGAAATTTCTTCATGTTATAGCGTAATGTATGCGAATATCTGTATCTACTTGATAGCAGGAGTATAAACGCATATACGCTGCACTTAGATCAGTATATTGTTAGGAATTTTTCATGTTGTCAGGAGGTATTTGAAGGATACATAAGTATTGACTTTTAAAAAATATATATATATACATTTATAACGAACGTAGAAACGTCGTATTACATGAAATGGCACAGTAAGTGGAAGTTTGGTATTTCCAAAGTGACAGGGATGAGTATGGATGTGGCAACATTGAGGGCGGAAATGTCACGACAGAGGGGTACATGGGTAAAGGGCAAAATAACGATACGTCGCTGTTGCTGTTGCTGTTGCTGCTAACAAAGCTTTCCTTGCTTTGCTCCATACTATATGGCGTCTGTGTTTGTTATACTTTTCCCGGAATAATACTATTGCCTTCCCTCCACTCTACTCTTTATACTCTATACTCTATACTCTGTACAACGAAAAACCAACAGGGGGGTATGTAGTCCGAACAAACCCTGGGGCTTGTTTAAATTTTCACCCGTTTTCATTCTAAACCCCATTCCACTCCAGTTTCATTTTGTGCTGTCGTAAGAACTTAAAGAAATTGCTGTTGCTGTTGTTGTTGCTGTTGCTGTTGCTGTTGTGTTGACAGAAATTTTCTTGTTTCTGTTTTCCGAGCAAGCAAATACTCTGATGATGTCGCTATTTATCCTCGCACTGCAAACACATATACAATTTTTCAATTTATATACATAAAGATATATTTACATTTTTCCATTTTAACCATAAACACATCTACTCTATGTCTTATACACTTATAACATATAATACTCTATCCATCATCATATGATTTCGTGATGAATATACTCGTATTTTTACATATAACATTATATACTCGTATATCTAGTATATCGATAGAAACCATTTAGGGTATGTAAATAGAGAAGAAAATGAAAAAAATAATTTCCACATCGTCTGCCATCTACTGACAAAATATTTTTTCAATTATTCCCAGTTTAAAGGCGATCATGTTTCCGCTTAAATAGATTTTTACGTTTGACAGAGTCTTTAAAGCCTTAATGTGTCGGAGCCTTAAGCCGTTTTTCTGCATTTTTCTATTTTTCTCTGTATTTATTTATATTGGGAGAGTTAAAATTAACCAGAGTTTAAATTAAAAGTTACGTCTCCCCCTTCCTGATTAATCGAAGCGATTCTGGCCACTTTAGTTGCTTTCAAGGTTTCCTGTTGAGAAAGTTAACAGATTTGACAGATTTGGGCACAACTTATTGCAGAACAAATTTTAATTTCGAAACTTGTTTGAAACCGAATCTGTCAACTTTCTCAACAGATTTTTAACACACAACCTGTTAACTTTTGCCACCAGAATACCGATTTCGACCGTAACAGAAATTTTCGAAATCCAACAACAAAATGCATGGAATGTCAAATTAACAGAATCTGCCCCGACTGTTTTAAAACACAATTTTCCTTGTTGCTAATTATAAACTCCTCTCAAAATTTGTCATATTGTGTAAATGCAGAGAACGTTAATTTATTCAAGTCTAAATTAAGTCTGAATGGCGCTTTATATTCTCTTTGTGCGAATCTTCGTATACTTTCTCTGTCTCTCTTTACTTTTCGATAACAAGAATTGCACGGAATTACCGATCAGTTGATTGATACAAATTCGTGGTGCAATTTGTCAAACTGGTGAATTTCTCATCTTCGACAACTTAAAACTTCTAACAAAAGTTAGTTAAGTTAGTTTCGATTAAAAATGTTTGGAATGCTGTCTGTCAGACTGTTGCTGAGTAGCTAAAAATGAAAATACAGTAAATCATCTGATAGATAATTGACTAACCTTTCCACAACGTATAAAACATTCTTCATTACAGAACAAATTTTTGGAGATACTCCAAACCTATCCACTGTTTTCCAGTCAAAAATTCTGTTAATGGAATTTTAACTTGCCCATTTCATCTGGAATAGAAAGTATTCAAATTAAATTCAATTCGCAACTCATTCATAAACTTTAGTTATTTTTCCACAAAATCCCGATGCATTGAATGTCTCGTTTGAATGCAATGCAAATCCACTTGGCATCTCCCATTCACACATGATTCTAAGACTTGAATTTGAATGACGTTACGACGAATTTTCCGAATTTTCCCTGAATAAGTAATTGAAATTCAGTAAATATTTTTATTTGGGTTACATTTACATCACTCAGCACTCAGTAGCACCGCATCCCTTCGCCGGCCACACCCAGGGTGCAACTTGGTTAATATTCGTAATTCATTGGCAGTTGAAAGGAAGAATCTAATAAAATTTTATTTCCATAGAAAAATGAATGAAATGGAGAAAATTACAAATTCATTTAACGTCATAATTATGTTGCCATTATGTACACCCTGAAATGAGAACTGAAGGAAACTAGGAACGGAATGGATGAAATGCATTAAGTGGATTCTAGTGGCATTCACTGGATTCTCATGCATCTGAGACTCAACTGGTCTGTTTCGGAAAGTTTTTGAATAAAATTTTTTCTTAATAATTTTATTTATTAAAAATTTCGTTGAAAAACTGTTCGGAAGCGTAAATCAAGTTTGAAGTTACGTTTAAATTTCATTTGAAGGTATTTTCTGTTATTTTGAATCAAGCAACTGAAGAACTGCGCAAGAGCTTCCACCCTCCCTCGGTTCATTTCTTACCAGAATTTTTCATTTTTATTTTGTGTATATTATTTTTTCTTTTGCACTTCCAGGGCGGTAATCGAGAGACAAAATAAACTTCTATTAAGAAGGAAATTGGAGAAAAATCCGAGAAAGAGTAATGGAAATGGAAAATATTGAGCTTTCTTATACGAGTATGTATGTACATACTGTCATACATGTATACGCATGCTAAAGGCATGCTAAGGCCAGGAAGGAGGCTTCAGTCTTCTCCCCAAAATCATACAAAAGTATTAGTGGGATTTTCTTGTTTGTATAGTTGATGATGATGATGATGATGATGATGATGATGATGGTGATGGATGTATTCTGCTCAGAAACATTCGTAAGTTTCTGAATTAAGTGTTTTTCTTGCTCATTTTTACAGACACAACAGTCTCCCAGCCATGGATTTTTTGCTGAAGTTGTATTTATCTAAACCTCTCAAGTGGCAAGTTGGTTGGTGCATTTGTTTTACGAGTACCAACCACTACACATAAATGCTCTGCATTTCATTCCATATAACATACATTCATATATAACGATGGTTTGGTATGAGGTTATGTTCAGCAAATCCTTAGCGTTTATCCAGAATCATCCCCAAGTCACCCACATGTATCCCATGTCGATAGCGATAGCGATAGAGGGATCTGCTGTTAGTGTTTATGTACATTTGTGTGTTTTATAAACGGATATTCGTAAACCTTTTACTACTACTACAACTACTATTCTTATTTTATTCGTTTTCCTTCAATTCCTTAACGCTTTTATGTTACCATACCTTCTTACCCTGTTTAATGCCATTTAACATTTCGCAAAATGATGGACCGGAAATACTTTCCGTTGCTGCTTCCCTTTTCACTTATAGCCGCTTTCGGTAACATGCTGTTATTTAGTTAGTTTATTCGGTTTATGTATGCGATTCATGCGTGTCAAATTTTCCCGTTTTTTCCGCACTCTAATCATTTGAAATCAAAATGGCTGCGGTTTGTAAGATTTTAACTTTTCTCTGATTGCTCTATGTTCAAATGATCAGGACAGTTTTTATTCACAGCTTTGCCGTTCCATAAAAAGTTTCACTCCTAACTCCGTTTGTTTTTAACTGACACATAGCTCGTTGACAGTTTTATAATTTCATAAAAAGTTTCACTTCTAACGTCGTTCATTATATTTGATATCAAAATAATAATTTATTTAAATAATTTTCATTTCATTTTCAGGCAAATAAAATGGGTTTATCGCCGTTTTTTTGTCATAACGGTGATCCATTGACAACACCCCCGCCAGCACATTGTGGTATACCGCCATATCAATTGGACCCAAAAACAATGGGTAAGTTGTGAAATTGATTTGATTTGAATAAATTGCTAAAAGTTTTTCAATTATTTAATAATTACTTGAAGTAAAAAAGACGTTAACTGGATTAAAAGTAACATTCAGAGTACACTAAATGACCGCATTGTCAGAAGAATTGACGAATTGGTAATTCGGTTGAAATAAATCTCTCTCAACAATTTGTCCATATGTCATACTCTAGATACTCGTGTAACTCATGTCCCCGAGATTCGAGATGATTTCTAAGTGCACACGTTCTGTCAAAAAAAAAACAAAAAAAAACAGGGAAGATACACGATACAACATGAACAAAATGAAAATAAACAAACGACGTTTGCCATATTATTATGCGATCAACATGGTTGTTCCCTCCCGTCATTATTGTGTCATCATCATGTTCGTTAATATTTATCATCCCCGCAGGATGCGGGACAGGATGAAAGGGATGCCACGGGATAAGATGACATTCGGTGCAAAAAGGGAATGGGATTCTTTGGTCCATGCGATTATTTCTCTATTATAGCCAGGAGTTTAAATTTAACTCTCACCCTACCCTACGCGGATGGAGGGAGGAAAAGGGATATTGTATATATCCTGTCTAACATGAACACTGTGTGTTAGAACACAGTGGGCTGTGAATTTTGCGCTGTGAGCTGTGAGCTGTGAGATGAAATGAAAATAAGGAAATCACTTGAAGTAGTGGTGAAGAGGTATTATGGGGGAGAAAAAAAACTATTTTGCGGTTGACATAATTTTCAAAATGAAAACCAAAGAGGGATTACTTCATTTTTAATTATTCGACCAAATGGTACCGGATCTTCTAGAATCTAGTTGTAGTGACAGAAACAGCAACATCATCATCATCATCATCATCAAATGAAATATGCAAGAAAGGCATAGCCCCCTCTGCATTACGTCTCCACTGGAAGGAAACGTCAGTGGCTGGAGTCGTAAATTTAAAAAAATTCTTCTCTTAGAATTTGAGATTATTGCAACTGACTAAAGAATTATGATGATGATGATGATGATGATGTAGCAGCAGTATAAGTAGAAGAGGGTTGACGTTCTTCATGATATACATTCATACATATAGTATATATTTTCATTTATTGGTTTTTATTCGTTTCATTCCTCATTTAAACCGCGAATCTCATTTCAGGTGTAATTCATTCTGACTTTTGTTAGACAGTGAAACTCCGGTCCTGTTCAGCATCCTTTCTTTGAGTTATAATGGATTCGACTATTAAGGAAAATAATTACGCGGACTACTTCACTTCAATTCATTGTGTCGTTTTGTCAAACGCAATCAAATATTTATTCTTCTTTCATATTATTTTTCAAGAGTATAATTTATTAATATTTTAGCATGAATATTAAAAATTATTTTATTTCCATTCGAAATGTCATTAACTTGATACAACGAAAGGGTTGGAGTGAATTGATTTCACTTCAATCTGTCGAGCATTGTTGCAGTCGTCTTTAATTGTCAAAATTGTAATATTCTTTCCACATAAAATAGCCATATTTGAATTATTATGCCTTTAATACATTAGAACTGATTAGTTTTTGCCAATTTTACCTAGAAATAGAAATAGATCCTATTTTCACGCCACACTGGGCACATATGGCGGAACATGTAAGGAAACGCGCCTTTAAGAATGAAACCAAAGGAACGGACACTAACGCCCGATTTCACAAAGAATAAAGTATACGAAAAGTAGCTGCTGAGGAATAAGTTTACTCAGAGAGTAAATTTAATCAGCGTTTCACAAAGATACTTTCGGAAATTTAATCGCTGAGAAGTTAGTCAGTAGGAAAATAGTTCCCGGATATGCCAATAGATGGCTTTTACTCGTTAAGTCAATAAAATTTTTAAGAATTTTTCAAAAAAATAACAAAACAACTGTCACTTTACTCTGTGAGTAAATATTTATTCCCATGAAATTTGCATGAGTAGCTTATTCCGTAGTTAACTTAACTCATCGTTCGTGAAACACCAACCACTGATGAACGAGTGCAGTGCAGCCAAAGTGAAAGTGGAACAATTTCCACTTTGTCCACTTTCCACTTTTACTCAACAAGGTCATATCCTTGTTTTCGAACCGAAAAAGTACTTCTTGACAAATCCAACATATGGCTTCGCTCCACATGCGAGGAAGGGATAAAAAATCACTCTCACGTTGTCCTTGTACCACTATCACTTTGGGAAAGTTCTTTGTCTCGTGAATTTGACTATAGTATTTGACAGTTGAATAAGTGATTTTAATTTTTAGCCATAATCACGAGTCAGATTCATTGTAGAGTGCTTGGAAAAGGAATGAACTAAAACCTGAGATAGAGATAGGACCAATACCTACCATTGAAAATGTAAACGAAAATGCGTTTGACAGTTTCCTTATAATCATACTCGAGGCAATATAATGTCGTTACACGGCGCTGTCATCATCCCCAGTGAGTTTTGTTTTTTATTTATCCAAATGGAAACGATATCAATTCCCAGATGATTATCTATTTCAAGGTACAAATGCAATACTAATGCAATAAATACATATTGGAAGTGTTCAACTGTCATTGTCACAGGAGGACCAGGACCGTACTCCTAGTTAGAGCTGGAAAATATCGAAGATCTACATCGTACTAGGGTGGAATGGAATTAAAATGTAGAGATTGCTAGTCATCGATATGAATACGACATTTTATAATAGAATGGACCCTTTTAAGTTTCTACTCTACACTCTATACTCTATACTCTATGCACAGGATATCATTGGAGTTTTCGAGGTTGAGTTTGTATGTACACTTAGGATTTAAAATATTGTCATCGCAAATAAGGATGACAACTTTAATACCCTGCCATTGCGCGGCCATGGAGATGGCTCTAGGGTGAACTCAGTTTCTCATCATACCCATATTCCTTTCGTATATACTGTATAGTAGATGAGAATCGAAAAAAAACATTCTATTGATTGCCATCTTGAAAAACAAATACGTCGCCATTTTGGATTATTTGTCATTTAACATAAGAAAAATGAAATTATTAAATTAGATATTAAAGCTCTAGTTCGACGCCATCTTGGATAGCGTTTCACTCCACTTGTCATTTCAACTGTAATCAACTGTCATCAACTGTCATTTGATTACAAACCCACACCAATTGTCAAACTCATGTTAGCAGATGTCTGAAACCCTTGTTTTGCAATAATGAAAAATAGTTTTTTTAAAAAGAAAAAAAAGAAAAGGGTTTTAATCCAGTGCTATCACAATTACAAAAAAAAATAAAAAAAAATTCCTTAATCGTGTAACATAACTCCTGTGCTAGTTGCGCTGAACTCTGTAAATGTGACAGGACAAAATAAAAAGGGTTATAAAGATCAGGTTTATTTGAAATGGTAGTTTCGGTATTTCCGAAACTTTTTCACATTCATTTGACATTTCGTTCCTACTTACTTCACGGGCTACACTGGCTAGCAATCCGAGAATATTAAAGTAGCCCACTCGAAAGGAGTGAAACCTATCTAGTTTATCCAGGTTTATTTATTTGTACCTTCTTTTAATTACACACTAAATCATATCACGTTACAATTAAGCTTCGAAGGACTGTCAATTGTTGTTGTTGTGTTGCTGTCACTTGAAATGTAAGGTGAAACTTTTGATAAAGTTTTATTTATTTATTCTCCTTTCGTGTGTTTAGAGAGTAGAGGGAGAAAAATTGTTCGACTTCAGTTGTTAGTTGTCATCTGTCAACTGTCAAATCAGCAATTAACAATGATTTACAATTAACAAAGTCCTCTAACTTGAAATCGCTATTGCCACTGAAAATACTTCGAGTTAGAGGAATTTCAAGTTCGACTGTAATTCAAAATTTACGTCAGCTGTCAAAAAAATTTCTATTTTCCGAACACTCGGCTTCTTGTCGTACCGTTAACTTTGACAGCTACTTGTTACGAGAATTTTGACAAGAAGTAACATTTGACATAAAGTCACAGATATTCAAGAGGCCACATTGACAATGCCTGCCAAACAAACAAACAAAAAAAAAAACAAAAAAAAAAACATAACCACGAATGACAGAATTAGAGGCTCTTATCCATAATACAGGATAAGAAGGCATATACACATGGCCCTTAATAATTTCCTGGTACTTTATAATAGTTAATGCCTCTATTGTCAGATTTATGATGACCATTAGGCTTAGGTTTAGGTACAAGGGTATCACCCCTAACATTTTGATGCTCTTAAAAATGCAATACAACCCGATTGGAATTGAGACGTACTCTTGAATATGATAATAATCGTTGTATAAAAGGATGCCATTTTTTTTTTCTGTTCATCCCTTCCTGGTTGTCATATTGTGTTGTTATAGTTCTCGATTATTAAGTAATATCGATGTTTGCCTATACAACAACTTGTGTATAACATCTCACTCGGTTGTAATGATGTCCCTATTTAACTGACAATGACAATCATGATGATGATGATGATGATGATAATGATAAATAATATTGTATTGTATGGGAAAATGGATCGACGTCCTGCAATGTATTCAATTCAATGAAGTGACACATGTGCCATTTTAGTAAAAGGACACGCTAATCCTTGATGGTATTTCCTATCTAATAAAAGGGACATTTTTGTTGAGATTGTTATATGACGATATTTGATGTCTATTAAGTTGTCAATTGTTGCGAAAGATTGGACAAATCGGACCCTTGCTCTTGCAAATCTCAGCCTGTTGACAGTTGTCTGTAAATGAATTGACCTTATGACATGTGATTAACAAATCATTACCAAAATATTTCCATTTACTTTTCAAGCTGTCAAATTTGACATATTGAATCATGGATGATTTTGAAGAATTTCCATTAATTAAACTGACACTTACATATAACAAGTGGCTGAGGATCAACCGCAGCAACCAGGAAAGGATAATGAACGCAGTAATCGCGAACTAGTTCATATTAAAAATGACCTTATGACATGTGATTAACCAATAATTACCAGAATCTGGAAACATTTCAAATTGTCAAATTTGACACATTGAATCATGGATGATTTTGACGAATTTTCATTAATTAATTTGACACTTACATATTACAAGTGGCTGAGGATCCACCGCAAGAACCAGGAAAGGATAATGAACGCAGTAATGACGAACTAGTTCATCTTAAGAATGACCTTATGACATGTGATTAACCAATCATTACCAGAATCTGGAAACATTTCAAACTGTCAAATTTGACACATTGAATCATGGATGATTTTGGAAAATGTTCATTAATTAATTTGACATTTACATGTATGGATCATCATAAGGAGGGCAAATTACAAGTTGCGGAGGACCAACCGCAACAACCGGAAAAGGATATTGAACTCAGTAATTACGAACTAGTTCATCTTAAAAAAAAAACTGTTCATACATGCATATATACAATACTAATTGCTTTCGAAGTGAGCACCCACAAGACCGACGTGTGGTCGTTATGCATGACACGTGACACATTTTTTTGTCTGGGCACGAATTTTACTCCGAATTAAATGAGGAGTAATCTGAGTTTGAGTTTTCTTAAAATTTTCGAGTGTCATGTAATAGAACCATGGTGGCAGTGCATATAATAAAGTATATATATTATATACAGATATATATAATTGACGTAATGTGTCAAATGGTTGACCCCAGATTTAATTAGGAATAAATTCATATGAGTAGGTACTGCTCTTTCTACGACTGTGGCCAAATGTCAATGACGAAAAGAAAAAATTTAATTCCACTTCAATGGATAGATGGCGTGTCCGTACAATGAAATGAATTCATTTTGACATTAATAGAGGTTAAATTAAGGTTTTAATAGGCCTGTTCGCGTACCATATTACAATATACTTCAATCTCGAGACTACGTCACTCATTTTTCTCCGAGTAAAGTCGAGTATTGTTGCTCGGACAGTGAAGTGTTCGCGCCAAACTAGTACAGTCAAGACTGTCTTGTCAAATGACCGAGGCACTCGTGCTGTTCATTCTGCTCCCGTCACGTCACTGGGAGTGATGAAATTACAGTACTAAAAGACCGATTTGGAGGTCTCCACCAGAATAGTTCGTTCTCGTTCACTTATAGTACATGCCCTACACAAGCCTAGAACAAAACTAATAATTATCTCATTTAGTAAAAACGGTTTCACTCGTAATCGGCTTTCCTAACATCTTACAGGATCACTCCGAAACGTTTCGTGTTTCCATTCGATTGTTATTCAAGTGAAAATCCTTGGATCATCCGTTTAAACTGAAATTTTTAAGGAATTGCGTTTAAATTTCCTTACTATTCCTTTTATATTTCGTGTATGTTTTCATACTCTCCCAAATCCAGTTGATTCCAATCTCCAGTGTCAAGTGTGTGTGCTAGTGAATTCCCTCGTGAATTGACTTCTTTGAATTGTTGTAGGCGGTTGGATTTGTGACACAACAACGACAACATCGGATGTTGTAAAGAATTTGAGTTATTGAATGTGGATACGGATAAATCATAATGTTCTTTGAAATGTTTGAAAATAAATTCATATCCATACGTGTATACCTTTAATCCGCTTAAGAAAACTTTTCATCCATCAAACTTTGATCCATTGGAATCGCTTTCTTCATTCAAAATGGTTGCCTGCGTTGATTTACCTTAAATTAATAAAAGAAATTATTTTGAAATTGACACATCAGGAAAATTACCGTGAATAATGTCATTCATTGATTACACATTTACTAAAACGATAAACTGAACGCACCCATGTAATTGGCTTCATCGTCTAAATGCCACGCAACTTCACAGCAAGACGTCTGTCAGCCTGGGTCTGGGTCTGTGCCTATGCTTGTGCCTGCCTGCCTTGCTTTCCTAGCTAAATGCCTTTGTGTGATGATACTTTGTATGAGACATTGTTACACGATGCGGTTTATTGAACGTTACAATAAAATTATTAGGCCTGCAGTCATGCAAATCAGGTGAGGATTATTTGTGGTGGAATTTATCCAGGTAATTGGACTTCTGGGAAGATAATTGCTTTTCTTTGTGACGTCATGTTATTGCATAGTTGCAAATATTTTTACTAATATAAGTTATTTTCTCAAAGCTTTCAGAATGTCAATTAATGGCTAAACTTTAATATGGTTCCTACAAGTTTTTCTTAAATCAATTTGACAACAATTTGACAAAAACAACCAAATTGACACATAGGTTACCTACCTGCATTGCTTTCTGCATTCTGTGTGACACTCTAGTATACAGCGGGTTTTCAACACGGAAGAGATGTCTTGTGAAATGATAACTATATCTAATAAACTAAAACTAAACTGGAAATATCAGCTTCTTGACAGATACTCACAATCATGATAATTGATTTTTAACCTTAAAAGCGGAAAATAGCTTGATATACTTAAAGCTACTCGCAGAAGTCTCTGTGAATGTGGCAAACTCACATATCACTTAAAATTGTTTGGAATATATCGGATAAAAGTTTGCATAGTAATAGAGTGAGCCATAATTACCTTATGAACCAGAGCTAGAAATCTACAAAAATCCTAAGAAATAAAAGTTATGATGTTGAACCATCATCAACAGGAGTATTTTGATCAATCGTCTCTTCCTGTTCTCGTATTCTCTTTGGTGCAAGTGATCGAAATCTGAGAGTTTGACAGATAGAATAACAAATATATTTTTCATATACTTTCCTCAAAGCTGAGTCAATTGTCTATCAGATCAAAACAATATGAATTTTCCAACATTTATGAAAATCGCATTCGAAAATTTCAAAAAACATTTCATGTACCTACAAGAGTACAAGTGAATTGAAAGTGTAAACACGTCCGAAACTAAGTGTTCATTTGACAGATATCAGAGCACTTTCTTTTCATCATTAGTACGGAGAATTCATCGTTGTTACCTTTTTACTTTCAATTTACACCACGTCGGTGGGACATTCATCACGTTCATGGTAGTGATTGTTTGTATCCTGCGAAAAACTATTGTAACGTCGTTGTGACAGACATCACTCTAAGCAATTCCAAAATGCAAAATTGCATCCTGGACAAAGTTGAATAGTAGCACCGAAAACAAGAGTTTTTTATTTATTTTTGTTTCTTTGACACAACCTCGAAATTCGGAGTAATTGTCATTGTTCAAAGAAAAATTAATTGAAAAATTTCACTTTTGACTGCAACAAATCGTCGAGTCAAACATTTTGTGTTAAGCGATATGCAAGATTGAAATTGAGAAAAAGCAGTAGTGGCTAACTTGTCAAATTTAGATCCGAAACATGTTATCCATATGTGACAGGTATTAGTTACTGTCTTTTTTTTGAAGTACAGGATTTCATATTTTTCCACCATGAAAATCCTTTAAGTCCTCAACGAGCTAAATGTGACATTCTCATAATATATTCCCAAAAAGCCTATTAACTGACATACATAACTTAGTCAGACATTAACTATCGCTGTTAATGACACAAGAAAAGTGAAATAATGGAACGAACGAGAGCTAATGGAAAAGAGATTTACGGAATTAAGCCGTTCCTGTTATTCACTTATTTCGTATTACAACATTTTGACATTTCTTTCAGTAATTTTTACTAATAACACTTGTCCACAGCCAAAATGCAACTTGGTGGCTATTGGTGTTTTCATATTATGTGATATTGGTTTATTCATCGAAAAATATATAATTCGTAGTTGGATTCTGCTTCAGTCCGATTGAGGTCTGTGGCGACTCAGATATATGTGGGAATATGGAAGGAAAGAAAAATGTGCTCGGAAATGCTCATTGGTCATTCCACAGGATCAACTCCGAGACCTCAATTTTCGGTGCACTGATGATATTTGGTTCACGGTTCCAAAAAGAACAGAGATACGAATTATTATTTAATTATTTTAATTATAAATTATATTTTCCAGGAAAACATAAAGTTCTTCAACCCTTCACAGTGACTTGAATATTTCAATTTTCGTTTTTATTGCAAATCTAAAAAAAAAAAAATCCAATCAACCTACCCTTCAAATATTCAATTCAATGTTATATACATAAAACTACCCTCAATTGGAACGCGAAAAAAAATATAGAAACTTCCCAACCAAATAACACTTGAAAAATACCACAAATTCATAAAATTAATGAGTGTACCTCATTGTGACTGTACACACTTATTGCACAGCCATATTGTACGCAATGCAACAACAGCAACAACAACAAGAACAACTAAAATGCTTTGCCCTCGAATATAATTCTTCAATTTGGCAGAATTTTTCATGGATTATTAGTTTTTTATAAGTGATCATCGGCCATTAGGATAATTTGGACAAAATCACATTGCTTGGTATAAGAACTACCCTTAACTGCTGCTGCTGCTGGTGGTGGTGATGCAGTGTTGTGTGCTGCGTTGAGTGTACTCCGGGTACTCCGAGTAGTAGCCCTAAGTCTCGTGTACACCACTGAGCATGTAAACAAGCAATTCATTTGTGTTCATTTCAGTTTTATTTTTTCTTCTATTCCATTGTAGTCACATCACAAGGGTCACAAAACGGACCGGGGTAGATGGAAATTATTACTATGGTTAGGGGACAGAGAGACGAGTTATCGACGAAAACTTCAAATTGAAATGTTCACAACCACAAGATGACAAGAATAACAACCGTGAAATCACTAGCACTTAAATTTTCTTACCCTCTCTCGGAGGTCGTTTTCCAGATCTATTACAGTACTGCACCCCTTCATCCATCCAAATCCCAGCAACAGTAACAGTTACAGTAACAGATATATGCATGTTATGTATGGATGTGGTTCAGCTTAAACCTTGTATTGTATTGTTATATCACCCTACCCGCACTTGTGCATACAAATAGCATCATAATAATCGTCATAATTTTTATCATTATGCCACCTATTATAAATTGTTATAGTTTATTATTCCCCTTCTCAAACTCACGCAGAGGAATCACAGGGTGAATAATGTAACGATTAAGCGTATAACTCTCATAATGCTACGATTTGACAGCATATCAAAACTAAGGGGATGATCTGTCAAATTTCATTTCAACATATTTAATACTGTAGTAAATGATATAAGCGTTTATTCATCCGTGCAACATGTTTTTGTTCTCAATAGACTTGACAATGGAAGAGAAAAAATTCAAATGAATATATAAACGATTATCGGTGGTTAACATTATAGATGGCCTAGTCCTAGTCCTAGCCCTTCAAGTATACCTTTCAACAAAGTCAACACCAAGTCAAGGAGTCGTAGTCATCATAGTCAATGTGTAGTCAAGAGGGTTTCATTCTTCTTCGTTATAATGACTTGATTCCATTGTTGAATTTAGTGGAATAAAAATGATTTTTCCCTAATTTCAACTTTACAAATCTGTAAAATCAACATTAAAAATAATTGCGAGTATTAAACGGTCTCTCGTGTCCAGACGATGTTGGTTTTTAATTAGTATCCTGGGCGATTCTGTTAATTTGACATCCCGTGTAATTTGTAACAGAAAGAAGTTAATAAACTGTAGTCATGCTTGTATAACACTTCAGTATGAAAGTTACTACATTCCGTCCAACCTCGAGGAATAACGTTCTTAGACCATGAAAGTGATGCGCTCTTATCAGTTCTTAATAGTAAGTTGCCTGAGGCACAACTTTCAATCCTGGATCATTACTATATGTTGTAATTATTTCTTTAATTAACAAAAATTGAATCAAATGTCAAATCGATATCTTTTCGTCTTGAATGGCTGTCAACTTAACATAAAATAAAAGGTTTGTTTTTGTCATTTACCGAGCACTGACATCGGGTTCAGAGTTCATGTGGTAACAACGCACAGTATCATGCTGTGCACGAAACAATCACAGAACGTTTGATTTGTCATTCAACCGAATATGCTCCCCCTAAAAATAAAAAACAAAAATTGTCACTACTATTTTATACTCTTCTACATAAGACACAACCCTTTTTCCATTTTATTATTATTTTATTTTATTTTCTACAAAAGCACTGCGAACAAATCTGTCAACTGCATGCGATTCATACATTTTCTGTCCCAAATTTCATCCTTTGATCTTCATCCGTTCCTTTATTTCAACTTTTCTAAGCTTCCAATTCAAAAAATGAAATGTTCATTCTCCTCTCAACTGTCATCAGTGGACTGGTGCTGTTGTTGTTCTGCTTGCTAGAAATGTCATCAACTTAAATGTGACGGATGATGTTGGTCTCCTGCTGTGTTCGAGATGTAACAATAATTGTTTTGTTTCTAAGGGGTTAAATCGTTACTTTAAGTTTATTAAAGTTTCATTCTTTTAGGCACTAGATGTAACTAGATGTACCTATTTACATGGCGCTAAAGATTTAATAATAAAATGTCTACCTATTATGGTTCAAGAGATACAGCCCTGTGACAGACAGACGGACAGCGAAGTCATATTAATTCCTTGACAAACAACTTACATGTACCTAGAGTGAAATTGAACGATTATACAGACACTAAAGATGCAAAACTTAATTGTATAGCAACAAGAAGTGGGTAAAGGAAAAGTTCAGCAACTTGCATCTCAAATCTTACTGCATTTGCTGCTACCGCTGCACTAGAAGGCTATAATATGATGGAAATGTGCAAGAAGTGAAACCGAAAATAAAAGGGAAAAAACTTAAAAACTTCTCAACAAGCCACTTGAGGAGTAATTTGGAAATTTACAAAATGCATCCATTATCAATCTCTGCTCGCATAAGGAGCATATTCAGGAACATTACTCTTATCCGCCGTCTCTCACTTGCACTTGTTAATATCACTTTACAGTACTTACCACCAGCAACAGCAATAGCAATAGCTGTAGCAGTAGCTGTAGCAGCAACGAAATCACATATTTTCAACGACATAATTTAATTGGAGCCTGTACTTTTTTCTCTTCTATTTTTGCGCGTCGAGCGCGATGCAAACAATAATTTTTTTCCCTTTTCATGCGAGAAATCCATTAAAAAGTGGAAAAAATTTTGTAACTATAAGTACAGAACGTATTCATATGCGATTCGGGAACGTGAAGAAGTTAAAAATCCTCTTAGACAAAAGCGTTTTGCTTTCTTCTTATTTTCCGATAAATTCCTGAGAATGAAGTAAAACGAGATGAACACATATAGTTGATGGGAAATAAATTCATATCGCTCATATATTATAGTAGTAGCGATAATTACTGCCACCTTCACATAACGACCACTTAAAAATTCCACCTAAGTGTGCACTCCACTGGGATTACGTATTTATTATGCGCATGAAATTCAGTAGCGTTCATAGTGTACACATTGAATGGATTGCGTTTAGACGTTTAGCTTAGAGGTTCAGACGTTGAGGAATTTGCGACAATTACCACCAGAGGAAATGTATTGCATTTTATTAAAAAACTTTTCATTTTTCACATATGTACTTCTAGACATATGCTCCACTTGACACTCTCAACTTGACGTTTGAGATCTGGTCTGTCGCTATGTTCAAGTTGTTGTCCTTTCCTCTCAACTCTTGATTGCAGCCAATTCGCTGGTGGTTGTTGCAATTTGTCAAAACTTGAATTTAATAGTGACGGGTGTCATGACTTTATGAGAGAAAATGTACAAATTTTCAAGTAATCAATATTGAGAACGATCATAGTTATCAGAGGACACTTTGCTTACAATGCGAAGCAAAAGATGAGACAGTTGAACATCTACTATAATTCTGATCTCAATAAAAGACTGACAAGACCGGGTTTTATTCAATACAGACAGTATAAAACTAACCATGACTTTATGAAAGAAAAAGTTAAACTTTTGAAGTAAGCAGACGTCACCAAAATGTCAATTTTGAGAATTATACCATAGTTATCACAAGACACTGCATACAATGAGAAGTAAAAGATGAGACAGTTGAACATCTACTATAATTCTGATCACAATTGAAGACTGACATATGTATGCACAACCCAGACAGTATAAAAAGACAAATTATATATTGACCGCTTGAATTTAATAGTGACGGTGTCATGACTTTATGAGAGAAAAAGTACAAATTTTAAAGAAGTCGGACTCATTTCCGAAAGTTGACAATCATCGTGGTTATCACAAGACACTGTGTGGTCGGAATGAATCTCTGCATGCAATGTGAAGTTAAAGACGAGACAGTTGAACGTCTACTATAATTTGCATTAAAGACTGACATATGTACAACCCAGATAAATAGCATATCGACCATTTTACTCTGATTAACCTAACCTAACCATGTCTACATTTGACACATGTCATTCTTTAAAATAAAATTGTCAAGTATCTGTCACAATCTTATCGCAAAAGGACAACAATTGTCAAAGAAGAATGAAGAAGAAACAGATTCTGAATAAAATTTTCAGTTTTAATTATTTAAAAACAATTTTAATAAATTTTCATTTAATATTTATTTAAAAACAATTTTTATCTTATTTTTCAGGACTGACAAGGCCCGGTTTATATCCATTTTCCGCTAGCCAATATCCATATCCTATGCTGAGTCCGGATATGTCACAAGTGGCGTCGTGGTAAGTCAATTAATTAATAAATAAATAAATAAATAAATTAACATGAATTTAGTTACATTTTAGTTACAGAAATTATGTAAAATTATAAAATTATTCATTTGACATGTATGCTAACGGTCAAAAACCTGCAAAACACACAATTTTTTGTAAGGCTAGTTCCTGTTGTGTAAACAAATTTATTTCAACTGACGTATGTGCTATAATTAATTAATTTTTTATTTCATAATTTTCGATTCTTCGAAGAATGCTCCTTTGGCATGAATAACGACAGAGCTAACTTTGGGCATTCGTGCCACAAGGTTTTTTGATTTATAGTCTGAGATTTGCCTCCAGCAGGCTGTCAGATACTTTTCTAACGTTCCTATCAAACAGTAAAGGAAATAGTCTGACTCCAGACCGGAGTCTGTCAATACTGTTGCGTGCATTTCAATGACAAATCGTCTAGTTTATTCATGGTCGCTATAAAATGTCGTCATAATACAATTTATTCTATTGAATGTCACATCAAATACTTATCCTTTTCATATAATTTTTCCATTAAAAATCGCAAATTGCCAAGAAAGTTGAAAACCATTCTGATCTGGTTCGCTCCAAAATTTCCTTCCTGCTCCAAAGATAGCCACTAACAACGTGAACATTATATTGAATAAATGTTTGAAAATAACAAAATAAGAACGAATAAATTACCAAAAACTTTTATAATCACCACATGTTACACGGGATGGTGTAGCTGAAGGGCAGAAAACGCAGAATTCATGTTATTTCTTAAACAAGATAACAAGAAGAGTTTGATTTTGACTTCTTGGTCTTGGTCTTGCTCTTGGTCTTACTCTGTTCTGTGTCCGGGTCTCAGACTGAGAAAAAGACTTAACAAGAATGTAACATTGTACGAGGGCGAACTGCGAAACGAAACTTAGTGGATTGGAGTTTTGTTTGAACGGAAGAAAAACTGTCCACCCTTAAGGAATATTAAAAATACAAATTCATTGCTTTATGCGAACGGGAAAAGAGGGAAAAAATAAAAGAATAATAAAAATGGCGTATAATTTCAGTTTTTTACTTTTATTATCAAGGAAACATGTCTGACGAAAAAAATCTCAAAAGAAAATCGCGAAGGAATACATGAAAATCGAAATAAATTGATTTTATTCCTTCTTATTGCCCTAATTAAATTCGATCTTGTCACGTACATATAATAGTACATACATATATGCAGGATTTCCAGTGTGGTTGTTGTTATTTCCTTTTATTTCACATGGAAAAATATGAAAAAATAAATTGAACGACAACGAACCCTTGCTGATATTTTTCTTTTTCTTATTTCTTCTTCTCCATCTTGGTTTTTTTTGATGTTATATAAAATGGCAAACGTCTAGAATTTTATTTTAAGCACGACACTTTCCTCCTTTATACATATATATCTACTGAAATAACTGAATTTATATTTAAATAATGTTTCCTGTTTGATATTTTCTTTTAAATTTATTATTTCTTTTTCCTCAATTTCGCCGGAAACACGTACACTTGACTTGCAGGAGCAGCAGTAGAACAATTTCACAAGCCTTTCTCACGTCCTGTCAGTGAAATCGTTTCTTTTCAACTGATTGCATATTGTAAGGCGATTTACTGTCATTTTAATTGGGGAAATGTCAAAAAAATTATGGAAATTTAATTTAAATTAATTTAATAGTAAATACTGCTTATTGTTTTCATTTAATTTTCTTGTAAATGTTGAATGAAAATTGAAAGGAAAATTGCAACGATTTCCCAGCATTAGGGGAACGATTGCTGCACTCAAAGTAGTGAAATAAACGAATTTATGTTTTTATTCAATTTTCATAAATTGGAAAACGATCAATTGTTCATCTGCGGCTTTATTGAATCATTCATAAGATAGCAGCAAATTTACCCTTCGATTTTATTCAACATTATCATATACAAAACATTTGAGAACTGTTGAAGCAAACCGAATTAAAACTAGATTATAAATCCCATACATAATCCCATACATATATCTCTCGATAATAACTGGGTTTAATTCACTCCACTCGATAAATAGCTGAGCTAGAAATGTCCAGATGGCGACATGGTTTATTTTTCTTTAAATTCCACAAAGATACAATTTCTTCAAAACTTTCATCTGAAACAGCGTAACAGAGTGAGAAATATTTATTCGTGAGTAATTCTAATTCTACCATACAGTTATGTTGAAACTTTACACTGGACTACAATATTAGGTAAACCGTGTGTTCAACTACAATTTCTGCTAATCTCATTGCATAATTTGGATTTGTTTATTATGTTTTTGTTCAATTTGTTTCCATTCAACTAATAATCAATTTTATCAATACATATAAGAAATAATTTTATTTATTTTACAGGCATACGCCGTCCGTTTATTCGGCAGCATCTAGTTTTAGGAGCCCTTACCCATCATCATTACCTATTAATACAACATTATCAAGGTTTGTATAAGTTTAATACGAAATTGTCATTATTTTGCTAATAAATTTATTTTAAATGCTTCTATAACACTTGATCCGAGTTGATTCAAGTCCTTCCAGTTTCAAATTTTTCCGCATCTAGCGCCTCTTGTTTTCAACTTATTAACTTCAAATTTTTCACAAATGTTTCATTTCGAGTACTAAGCGTTCCGTGACAAATGTGGTCGATTTTGTGAATAGATGGCGCCACCAAAGTATTTAATTTGTCAAGTTTTGTGGAATAATAATATTTTGAAATAAATTGTGAAATTATCAGCTGATGACTTTCACCACTGTCACTATTCCGAGGCAATTTCATTTCAAGAAATGACCAATTTCATTTCACAAGGTCCTTAATACTTGTCTTGTGTAGTACATGTACTATGTGCTAATAGGAATGAATTCCTATAAGTGAACGAGAACGAACTATTCTGTTGTAGCCATCAAATATTTGCTTGATTCTGTCCGACGTACTAAAATGTACTAGTTTGGAGCGAACACTTCATTGTCCGAGCAAAGACCAAATTCGGACTTAGAACGAAAATTAATTGGGAATCGTTGAATGAACATAAGATGAAGCAATGCGTGAAGTTTAATGAGGTCCTACACGGCTTGTTTTGACAACGTTTAATGATGTGGCAAATAATGTCAAAATGACGTATCAATTAATAATGTTACCTGAAAGTTCATCCATACGAGTATACGTTGTTATTTGTTATAAGCGGTGTGTCAAGTTAATTGTGTTCTATTAAAATTCAACACTTCATGATACTACTCGTCATTTAACGTCAAGCCTTTCGGGTATATATGGGTATGCACAACGACGAGACACCAAATTCATTGCATTCCATGTAAAACTGAAAGTTAATAAGTTTTATTCACTTAATTATTAATTTTATTAAGTTTAAATTAGTTGTAATGACATGAACAGTAGTGTGGCCATTTAGTCGGTATCAAAATCAGATAACCAAGAACCGCAAAAATGTCTACATACAATTTAAATCAATGTATATTCCTAAATTATATACAATAATATATGTACTATACTTAATAATAACTCCTCTTTTCTGTTTTTTAGTGATTTTTCATTTCGTTTTTCACCAAGTTTACTGCCTTCGGTCCACACGCCACCACATCATGTCCTGAATTCACATCCAGCGATTGTAACGCCTGGACCAAAACAAGATATTGGCCAGGATACGAATCATCGATACGGAAGGTAAGTGAAAGATAAAAGATATTTATTTTGGAGGTACATATATCTCGTATTTTCTAATCAATGCTGAGTAATTAAAAAATAATTGGAATTTTTCGCAAACGCAACCAAACAACAAAAATGGCAGGGTTTGAAATGTCAAAGGGATACGCCATGTCGAGGGAGCATAGTAGTACAATTCCCTGGTTTACATGTGTGTTCTGATGATGTGTGGGTTTGCGTATAACAGATTTCTTGTGTCAAGGATATTCTGTACTAAAACGAACATCCATGGATTCACAGAGCGAGCTGTGTACTCGGTGAGTGAATTCACGAACCGTTTTCAGTTCGTTTAGAACTAAAAACTGACGTTTAGCTGCTTATCCGTGTACAGTGATGGAAGGAACATGAACTAGTAGAAGGATTCTAGTATAAATTGGAGTTAGATGAAGTTTTTGGTGTATCATGGAAAAGTCTTGCTTTAAAATTTTGGCGCTCATGTTAGGTTAGGTTAACAGGGTGGAGTGGTCACACCGATGGTACGACACCTTCTTATTTTGTTTTTCAAACTTCTTTACTAGCTTTACTACCTCCATGACAAGGATTCCCTTTTCAATATGAACCTACGCCTTTCGGCTACTACTCGCACTTCTTACAGAGACTGTTATTTGTGAGTTCCCATCTTTTGATAGTATTGAAGTATGGCTACTTCCATATTGCTTCCTCATATTCTTGCCAGTCTCCTACGGCTTCATATTTCTTTTCTTCAATATTTGGATTTGCTAACCTAAAAAAAGAACTGTCAAAAGTTAAATTGTTACTTGAAGACACTAGATGGCATCAATACCGCATGTGTGTCAGAAATTTTATAAGATCCACCGTGGATTTAGAGTGAATCTGCTCGTGAAAATAATAAAATTTATATAACAAATGATGATAAATTAAAAAAATAATCACGTCAATTGAAGGAATAAAACACTTCAAAGTAAAATAGCACTAAAACAAATCTGAAAACATCAATAAATTCCGACAAAATTCTCGTTTTACTTTTAACAATTTGCTTTCAATATGTAGTATAAGAAAATTAGTTAAACATAGCATGTTAACAACGTGCGTGTTTAGTTAATAAATCAAAATAACATTGAGAATTAATGGAATTACAAATTAACTTTGATAACTCTTTGAATTTCGTGCGAATTTATATTTGCGTGGATTTTTACTGAATGATTTATGTCGGATTGTCATTTTTCTGTGTAAAACATCAACGAGAACCGACAAATGTGGGAAAAATTATTTATAAAATTCATTTACGATATTCATGCAGTTAGTGATACTTGAAACTTGATAAATAGGAAATTAAAAATATTTTTAACATTAGTCTTATTTTAATATATTTACTAATGATTTGAGAATCATCAAAATCGAAGAACAAACCTCTACTCCTCAATAGGAATGACCTTTAACAGTTAGTCGGAATCACTACAGATCACCACCATGTCAATGAACGCGTATTGTCACTGTTATTTTAGTGAATATCACTGTTATTATTGAAATTACGCGTATTGTCAAGGAAGGGCAAGGTGGAAAATGATTCCTGTAGATTTTGAAAAATTCAGCAAAGTTGCGCCCACTTACGAGGATCTGAGATACCGTGATCCAAGATCACTTATCTTGCACTTCAAAGAGCTGAAAATAGACCCAGAAGCTACACATTTGATAACGCAGGGAAGGATACAAAACATCTTTAGGTCTAAGTGCCATAGGGCCTCTGGAAGGCCCGACCCTTTGTTATAATAATAATAATTTTGAATCAATGAAAATTGACTGAGTTACAAGCTGTCAAAGGGAATGATTGTGTTGCTAATTGACAGGTGCCAAATCAATTCAATTCTTAATCACTAAGAATGTAGTTATAGCTTCTATCACGGATAGAGCTGTAGAATATGATTTCATCAAATGACAGCTGTCAAAATATTTGTTTAAAAATGATAGATAAATGTCCAAATCTGCTGTATAGTACTCGAGACACCATGTTGAATGTGTTGCTGAAAGTATCATAGTTTCGAGAAAAACGCATTTAGAGTTTGAATGTTCCCTGTAACGTCCATAGTAGCCGCATCACTAAAATCGCTGTAACTTTGTAAATTATATCAATAACAAAATTACCTTTTCCACATTTGTCCTTAAATGTTAAAAGTGTGAAATTATATGAATGCCCCCAAAACTTGATTCGTCCGTTTTCGAACAGTTGAAACTATTCGAAACCGTGTAGAACAAATGGAAAACGTCAAAATTATTCCAGTGGCTCTCAAAATTGATTTAGATGAGAAAGAGAACATGGAGAGTCCTTTGGTCTGCATTTGCGTGGAAAGCGATTCCTTTACTTTCAACAAAATTACACGGATTCCATCCGAAAAATGTACTGTAATTAATGAAATTGAATTGAAACATTTCATTCTGACATGTTTCGTAGTCTTATATAATAACTTTCCTACTAAATGCTGACTTGTATGTAACAAGTTCTCTCTCAATTCAACACACATGCAAACAACAATATCCTCTCAACATCCTCTATGCTTGTAACTCTCTCGAATGTGATACAAAATGTTTATGTTTTTCACAATTACACAATAATTTTCATTTTCAATTTTATCCACAAGGATATTTCAAAATGATTTTTGTGTATATGTCAATCCTGTCTTATGTTACACACAGTACAGGGGAGTACAGGACAGTACAGTACAGTACAGTGCAGAAAAGGATAACAAGTGTCATCTTGTTGTTGTTGTTGTTCTTATTATTATTGTTGTTGTTGTTGTTTTTCGATCCTTAAATTTTATGCTCCTTTTTTTGATGATGATGATGATGTTGATGATGAATACATTGAAAATAATGTGATGTGCTTGTAACTTGAATATTCAATAAAATCGTCCCGACTGTTGTACTGGTTGCATCAAAGGCACGGCCAACATGTATTTATTAATATCTGGAAAATGAAAAATTAAATAAAATAAACATGTGGATAAAGTTAAATGAATAAAATATTTTCCATATTGTTGATGATTTTAATGATTTTGTGATTTGTGAAAATGTTTCAATGTTGAAATGTCAAAAAAATGTTCATCTAAACAATTCAGTGTGTTTGTGTTTAAAATTAAAACATCATTTAAAGTTGATTAATGTCTGAAAAATAAATTAAAATTAAAATAAATTTCGATTGAAATCAATTCGAAACAAATCCTCTCATTTTGACACATCCATTCGTACAATTGCTTCTGTCAAATTGTATCTATGTTCATGTCCGTTCGCTCTAATTGATGAACGCGCATTGTATGGTTTTCGTTTACAGTGGTTCAAACTGAGTTTACACATGTATTCAGCAAAATGATTTTCCTTGAGAACAGAAATGATAAAATTCATTTAAATAAAATAAAATATTATTTAATTCATCAAGTCTATTCTCTCTCACTCTCTCGGTCACACTCTCTCAGTCACTCTCTCAATTTAATGTATTTTGTACAATAGAAGAGTTTCTCGATGATTTTATTATTTTGAATTGCACCATTGTACTGAAAAATACGCGAATATTTAAATAAATAATAGAAAAGTGAAATAATAGTAGAAAAATAAATATTTAATTAATAATTGTGAAAAATTAATAGGAGTGATAACTTATCCTACTGTCATTATATGGATGAAAGAATCTATTATCATGATGATAATGATAATGAGGATGATGATGATGATGATGTTCGTGTTCGTGTGTATATAGTATATACAAAATAAAATCTGAATTAATGAAATATATTTAAATTTTAATGTCCTGTTGTTGGTGGTGCACAGTGACAGTGTAGAGTGAGTTAGTGCACAGGTGATATATTTTATAATCTCGAATGTATCCTAATAAAATGTATTTAAAAATGAAATCATTTAAAAGTTAAAAATCCATCAATTACATCGACACAAACAATATTGAAATGTAAATGATGAGTATTCGAGAGTATCTACATAAATAATAATTGACTTTATATCAAACGAAAGGATATATTCATGTATTTTCGAATATTCTACAATACAAGTGAATTTAATGTATGTTTTTTTATATGTTTGTATTACTTTGAAGTATCGAATTTGTTAAAAAGATTTAATTTTAATTGCCTCTGCATATTCATAAATCCATAGTGTCGTGTTGTTCACTGTGTTCTCTTGGTTTTATACAATATATTATATGGAATTGTGTTGTGAATTGAAATTTGATAGAATAATATAAAAATAAATCCGAATTTTCTGTCTTTCTCGGTGTGTGATTGTATTATAAATTTATCAGTTATACATTTTTTTTAAACAAAAAGTGAATAATATTTCTTTATTGTTGAAAATCATTTCAGTAATTATGTGTAACACATCCTGTAAAAATGTAACGGTAATGCTTAACTATGCTATAAACTACTAAGGCATTCAAGCATAAAATCCAAGATCAAATACTATGAGTAAGCTACCGCAACAATTAGTACTAAGATTAAGTTAGAATTGACTAGCTGTTAAGTACGATTCAAAAGTAAATATCGCCTTTGAATGAATTGTTTAAAAGGAAAAGTAAGAAGCAGTCTTCTGCTGCCATTCGAATTGGTACAGATGGAAAGGCAAATCAAGTGGTTTAATGAATAATGAAAATGCCTCTGTATATGATACATAAATTAAGATGTTACTTTGAAGATGGTGATGTAATATAATATAACGATTGAAAATATTTCACATTTCTTCCTCTAATTAATTGTGCAAGAGGGAGTATTTTCAATTCCTTAACACTGTCAAATCGAGAGTAGAGTACCTATATATCAAAATATGTCTCTCTCTCAATTTCACATTGAATTCGAATTGCACAAGGTACACGTCCTGCTTGTTGTATTATTATATATGTCCTTGTTGCGCTTCTCTATAAAGTTAACATCGAACAAAATCTCATATACAAATATTGTAGACAAACCATTATGTTGTGCTATCATTTTATAATATACCAACTATAACAATACGAGTAGAAGTAGATATAACTTATAGCAACAACTGGAACTGAAGAAATAATCATAACAAAAGGTTATACATACAACACAATACAATGACTGTAGCACTAGGACTATTGCTAGGAGTAAGATTAGGGACTAGGAGAAGGATTAAAGAATGGTACTGGTATGAAATACAATAACCGTAACGTTGACGACCAACAATTACCCCCATTCCCCTTCGCTCTCATGTCAACTTCATCTCGAGAATTGAATTGAGAGGATGCTTTTAGATTTATTGTAGATGGATGTCGAAAATATCACCACCATCCACCATCATTCATACATTCTATCTATCTATCTGTGAGCATCTCCGAGCACTCAGCCCTCTAGTTGGTATCCACCATAACTCAAACTCAAACTCCAATCCAAGGCAAGGCATGGTATGGCAAGGATTCAATTTAAATTGAATCTCACCATTCTCCTCAAGGATGTTTTAAGATTTTACTTACTTCGCTTCGCGTCTTTTATTGTACTACAACTACATCATAAAAGATCCTGAATGTCCGCGAAATAAAAAGAAAACAATTTTCGTCCTTACACCCATACAAACATATATTCATGTGAAGATACATTCATTCAGGATAATGTATTATGTATTGTATCATTGTATCCTTCAAGGAAACGTTCTCATATTTATGTATGCAAAGAGAGAAGAGAACACTGTACATTCTGTACTCTGCGCGACATTCAACCGTAAACTGATACATAAAAACCATTCACACACACACGTGCAGTTGTCAATTTGAAAGAAACTTTTTTTCCCAACTCTACATTTATACGATATTTTGATGTACATAAATTGTATGAAGTGTATAATGTAGACGACATGCAATGGCATACATAGTAACGATGGCTCGCAAATTGATTTCATCACAATGACAGGCATGACATAAACAAAATATCCTCAAAAATAAGGATCGAATATTTATTATGATGGAAAACGGGAAGGAATGTGTTGTTATTATCATTTAATTTACAGGATGTGTTACATGTAATATAACGAGTATATAATAATAATTATGACATTTGTCCGATATATAATATATGGTTATTATGATGATTTAAATATAATATCCAAGTGTACTGTTTCAATATATCTAATATGATGTGTATTGTGGTGTTATATCATTTAATTGAATTTATTGTGAATAATATCTACTGCAATATATAATATATCAACACCTGTTTAAAAGAGAACCATACATTTTTATGTTTTATGAACTCAAATGGAAACGAGGACATCCAAATGTACATAATTTTATGTATTGTATAGTGTACAGTCTTCCAATACATATTCATGTTGCAACTACACGTTTATCATGATGATTATTATTATTATGATTATGGTGATATGATATGATGATGATAATGTGAATGATATGATGAGAGTATCCTCTTAGTTGTGTACATATATCATCATGGAAAATATAAATCAATATTTAAAAATTTATTTTGCCAGTGATACCAAACTCATTTTCATTTAATGTTATATGAATTGTCAGTGTGATTAAATCGACTTCCAATATATTTTGACATTTCATAGTCTAGCTTGTTACGATAACAGAAAAAAGTTAATAAACTTATATTATTTCAAAATTGTATTCAAATATTCACGTGACATTTCCATTTTGTTTTCACACTGTCACTGAAATGAACAGTGAAATGAACATTTGATCTGAAATGACTCCGATTAGCACACAGTCGAAATATTATTCTCTACTTGCCTGTTGCGTGCTGTGCTGTGCCGTGCGTGTGCCGTGCGTGCTTGTGTTTACTAGTGCAATGCCTAGTGTATTGGATTGACAATTTTCATTTTCTATTTAACAAATAATTAATCGGAGCGATTCTGCTTGCACTTCTATAGATTCTGTTAATTTGACATCCCGTGCATTTTGTTGTTGGATTTCGAAAAATTCTGTTATCGGAATCGGTATTCTGGTGGCAAAAGAAAGTTGACAGATTTGGTTAATTTGTTCCAATTTGACAGATTCGAAAATAAGTTGCACCCAACTTCTGTTAACTTTCTTTCTTGTTTCTCTCATGTTTGTTTACAATTTTCTTTCTCGTCGTCGCCATGTTTCTCGAGAGATACCTTTCAAATTCGAATTGACAGTTTGAATTCAAAATAATTTTACCGATCCTGTGACAAATTAGGTCCATTTGTTTTGAGTTCGGAACTGCTCCGGAATACTAAATTGTACTTTTAGTACTAAGTTCCGCGTTTGTTTTGAAGTTTGGTGTAGTACCAAACTGTTCCATTTTATCAAACTGATTTGGTTCTCACTTTACCCTAACGCGTTAGTTACAACGGAACATAGCGGAACGCTGGAAGTGTCAAATTGCATTTTTAGTACAAAGTTCCACATTCTTCTGAACTCAAAACAAACAGACCTATTAATGTCTCTTAACGGTGATCTTCGAGCTGAAGTTAGCGAGTGATTTTGAATGTTTCGACAGTAAC
This sequence comes from Chrysops caecutiens, assembly GCA_963971475.1. Lineage (NCBI taxonomy): Eukaryota > Metazoa > Arthropoda > Insecta > Diptera > Tabanidae > Chrysops > Chrysops caecutiens. Next base: position 75,822,629 of record OZ020567.1, read on the forward strand.
TTGCTTCCTTCTCTTGTATGCGCCTTTTCGAAGATCAACACTTGACAAGTTCTTTATTTACATGTGAGTGTCGGTTATCTAATGACTGTACTTACACATTTGTATGTGTAGAAGAGATTGTAAGCAACACATTGAAAACATTTTGATTATTCCCTCTAGTCTGCTGAATTCTTGTGACCAGTTTTAAGACCATTAGACGTTAAAACAAATTAAAAACACAAAAATAAAAGTTGTGAAATAAATTGAAAATATTTACTTAAAAAAAAATGAAAATAAAATAAAATAAAAATGTGATGTGCTGTTCATGTGATAAAAATTAAAAGAAAAATTTATTTTATTTATTCCTCTTAATTATAAAAACATAAGAAAAAAAAAACAAAATTACGTTTCCATTTGATAAAACTAAGTTTTAAAACGAAATAAATGAAACACGATTAAAAATTAAATGTTAAAAATTGGAAAATTGGAAAATTTAAGTGCTGTGACGTTTAAAACAATAAATAATGAGTTATCGAAAGTATTTAATGGCAATACACAACACAGACAATTGTCAAATAAAAACGATATACGATATACGATTGATCAATTATATTATGAGAAAGTGAAATTTGCCAAATTTATTTCAAATGTTATACAATAAAAACTCATAAACGATGGATTATTAAAAAATAATTTCAAAGTGACAAAATAAAAAATTATTTATAAATCATTTTCCATCGTTTGGGTGATTTGAGCGATGGAAAATTGCAATGAACCACTAAATTTATCAATTAAAAAACGTCCAGTTGCTGTGGTTCCTCCTTCTTCATCGCAAACAACAACCAGTAGTGGTCATTTTAGTGCACAACATCATTTACAGAATAGTTTTCATAATAATAACAATAATAATAATAATAATAATAACAATATCTTTAGCATATCAAATTCAACAGATTTACAATCAAGTTATACGAATTTCAAATCAGAAGAGTCTGAAGCTAGTTCGAATGGCCGATCGACGCCAGTGAATTGTTCCAATTCAATAGTAGATGAAAAATTCTACACTCCACCATCTCCACAATCGCCAAATTATAATTGTAACAGTCTGCAGCAGCAAACCCATCAGCAAATTGATTTTGTTCAATCGTCAAATAATAATAATAACAATTCGAATACAAACACTTTGACCAGTGGTAGTAATAATTCAAATACAATAAGTAATAGTAGTAACAATATCACCAACAGCAATAGAATCAATAATAATAATAATAATAGCAGTGGTAATACTAGTAATAATAGCAATAACCGATCGAAACGTACGTCATTGTGTGATCAATTGGTAGGGCAATATCAGCAGAGTAGCTTAGACGATCTGTTATTTTACAAACAAAATCAACAAGATCAGCTACGAATTGTGAATAGTGACTGTTCCTCACTGATATCTCAGACATCTGAAGCAGCTATATCCAGTAGTACAGCACAATCATCCCGACAACAGCAACAGCAACAGCAGCAACAGCAACAGCAACAACAGCAACAGCAACAACAGCAACAACGTCAACAGCAACGTGAAGATCATTTGAATTTAATACCACCATCAAGTGATCAAACATTTTTAAATCCTTTAACGAATTTCTTAGATCAGCATCAGTCATTGGATATTGCTAAAATGCATTTAGAAAGATATTTAAAATTGACAAACCAGTTTCTGCAACATACAGCGGCAATGGCCCAAGCAGCAGCAGTACATACTGGAGGTGGTAGCAGTAGTAGCAGTAGTAATAATAGCGGTGGTGGTGGTGGTAGCACAAATTCAGCAGAAACACTTAATTCAATAATTCATACGAATATATTGACAAATAAAATTGCTACAAATAATTTAATAGCAATTATTAATAAGTTATTAGAACAGAATATAATGTCTGAATATTATTTTAAGAGAAGTGCAAGTTTACAAAATATAAGTAATAATACATCAACACATCTGAACGCATCCACTAATAAAAATGTTGTAACGAATAATACGAGCGGTGGCAGTTTCTGTTCAACTAGTAATTCAAATTCAGCACTTGATTCAACCAGTAATAACTCAATATATCCTAATACATTTCAACAACAACAACAATCGCAACAACAGTCACAGCAACAACAGTCACAGCAACAACAGTCACAGCAGCAACAGCAACAATTTGATCAAATGAGCATTTACTCCGATGATACTGACATCTACAACGGCCAAGAGAACTCATTCAATCGACCACCATCAGAACCTACAGCTGGTAGCGGACCATTACGTATGTCGAATAGTGAAACATTTTTACATACCCTTCAAGGATTTAAAGCATTAGCAGCAGCCGCTGTGTCTGGTACAATTGAACCGTTCGACTTAAGCCAAAGGTTTAATCAAAATTTATATTTATCATTATCATTATCATTTAGTACAAAAGAGGAGAATTTCAATTTCTGTCATACTACACGTCATTATTGATCAACTGTCATTTTTGTTTACAGTCCAACCTTGATAAACGCAACGAATCAAAATCATTTCCATGAAAATTCATTTGATCACTTTGCTTTCAGAGACTGAATCCCATTCTCCGGTCAATGAAATTCATTTGCTGGAAGCGGACAGAAAGTCATTCCGTGTTTGATCGCTTTGCTTTCAGAGACTGAATCCCATTCTCCGGTCAATGAAATTCATTGTCTGCTTCACGACCACTAGGATTTTACATATTAAGTAAATCTGTGTGATTGACCACAGCTAGTTGCGTTTATCGAGGAGTTGCGAGGTGTATTTTAATGAATCAATTACTCAGCATTGTTATAACTTTTACTTGAAATCAACCATTTTAATCAATTGAATTAAATAATTATTAATAATATTTTTCTTAAATTCTCATTTTCATGTTATATCACCATCCAACACAATGATGATTATGTGCTGTTGTGGTTATTGATGTGCTGCTGTGGTGTTTTGAATCAACAAAAATTGAAAATCAATCAACAAATAAATGTGATATTGAAATTGAATTATAAATGTTATACATAATAATGTAAATATTAAATATTAAATATTAAATAAATATTAGAACGCTTGATCAAAAGAATTCGCCTAACGTGCAGGCTGATAGTAAAGATAATTCCAATGAGAAAAAGAAACCACATATCAAAAAGCCATTAAATGCATTTATGTTATATATGAAGGAAATGAGGGCAAAGGTTGTAGCCGAATGTACCCTCAAAGAATCAGCTGCTATAAACCAAATATTAGGAAGGAGGGTAAGTTATTTTGTATACCAATACCAATTACATATACGATATTACATTATAGAATATAATAATTCAAAATTATTCCAAAGAAATTTTCCAATTTTCGAATCACATCGATTTTATTTCAATTAAATTTATTTCATTTTTAATTGTTTTTTTCTTATCACAATGATTTTAATTACAAATAATTCAATAATTATAATTTATTTTCAAATTCTTCTCAATTTCACAATTGACAATTTATTATTCTGATAAGAAAAAACATTTAATTCAATTAATTCAATTGTTGCTGGCTTTTGTATTTATCATTTTTCCCAACAAAAAAAAAAAAAAAAAAAATGATTTTATTGAATATAGAAAAAAAGAGAAAAAAAAATGTTTTAGAATTTTTATAAAATGAAAAAAATAATTAATAAATTCAATTTTTGTTTTTATTAAATAAAGTTCATAACTAAGTAAAGAGAAAGAAAAGAATTATACATACATAATGATACATATAGATATCTACATAAAGAACGAATAGATTTATATTAATTAATATATTATTGTTATTATTGTAAAAATTAAAAATCTAAAAAAAAAAATCCAAAAAAAATCAAAAAAAAAAACAACAAAAACAAAAAACAAAAACTTTTATAGTGGCATTCGCTGAGCCGAGAAGAACAGAGTAAATACTATGAAAAAGCGCGGCAAGAACGGCAATTGCATATGGAATTATATCCGGGGTGGAGCGCACGCGACAACTACGGTTACGTTTCGAAAAAAAAGAAACGCAAAAAAGACCGATCGCCCGCGGATTCGGGAGGTATTCAAATTAAATATATATTATATAAATACATAATAATAAATGTTTATTTTTAGTCATTACTATAACTATTACTATTATTATATTTTATTTGAAAATCATTATGAATTAATTAACAGCAAAAATAATGAATAATTCATGTTTTTTTCTTCACTTATTCATAATTATAGCAATTACTTACAAGAGTTGTTAAGCAAATATTTACATGTGATTGTCAAAATTCATAATCATTTTTAAATGCTATAATTATCGATAAGCAAAGTATAATAATATTTCATGTGATTTACATAGTGTAATTCTGTCGAAAATGAAATGAAATGAAACAAAAAAAGTTAAATATTCAATTAAATTTAAATTCATATCCTTACTGTCTAACGAATTGTTTAATTAATTTAATTAATTCAATATTGATTGAATTTTACAACAATTTTCTTATAAGATGTTATTCGTATTTTATAATTTTTCCAAAAGCAAGAAATCTCCTTCGTGCTATGTCGTACGTTTAATGTACAATTAAGAAACTTTTAAGCCAGACGTCCATTTAGGCATAGGAAGGCAATCAAATTTGAGGCATCAGTCTAGAACCCCACACTCAGTACACTACAGTACACTTTAAATTGCAGTATACCAGAATACGTAATTGCTGCCCGTAATTCTTGACACATCAGACGCTCAATACGCCTCATAAAGTCAATATGTGGCATTATATGACAAAACTCCGCTTAATCCGAACTAGCATTATGTACATGCAGCTGTTCTAAAATAAAGAAATATATTAATAAATTCTTCAAATTTCTCTAATTCAATTTAAAAATTCCTTATTCATTTTGACAGTTGCCTCAATGTCCATTTGGTCTCTGTTCATTCGGTCGTTTGTCTTCTCATATGAAACATCGACTCAGAATGATGAATGCAAGGAACGCGAATAAATCAATTTCATGATTGTGGTACGTTCACATCCTAAAGTGAACATGCGTTTTGTCACTTTCTTACATATAGAGTGATGCATCACTACATCTCTGGAACAATTTCCACTTTCGCTCAAGAAGGTCATATCCTTGTTTTCGTTCCGAAAAAGTACTTCTCCATATGCGAGGAAGGGATAAAAAATCACTCTCACGTTGTCGTTGTACCGAAGAGTGAAGAGATGTTTCACTTTAAGATGTGAACGTTCCTCTAAGCTGAACGCTTACCCAAAACAACCTTTCATGGCATGATGAAAATGAGGAAAATTATAATTTAAATTAAACAAATAAATTAAATGTAAAAAATTGTTTGCAGAATGAGAGAGTTTGATTTTGATTTTAATTTATATTAAAAATAGATAAAAGACAGTAAAGATACACACAGTAAATGATTGGAGAGAATCAATATATAATATAATGGAAATGTTTTTAATTAATGAAGCATTGACAGATGAATAGGATGAATTATTGAAAGTAGCAATTATTTATATTAATAATTATAAGGTAACAGATATGTTAAAAAATATATATTCAATCGGGAAGAGATAAATCATTTTAATTAAATTTCATTTAAACCTCTTCTGTCAGATTTAATATAATTAAATATTTCAATTATTTTAACATATAATTCAATTCAATGAAATTATTATCTTGAATTAAATTGAAATTAAATTTAATCGGCCCAATTTTTTGTTTGCAAATTCTTTAATTTTTATTATATCAAAAATTGTTTAAATATAATAAATTGAAATTTTATATTAGAAGAAGGCAAAATAATTGTAAAATTAATTAATTAATCAATGAAAACATTATAAACGTGTTCAAAAATTATATTATATTATTTATTTATTTTTTTTTTTTGAAAATGATAATTGTTGACATTTCAAATAATATAAACGATTTATTTAATTAATTTATTTATTGAAAAATTTCAAATCAATTGATCATGATTTCAAGGTAAGTAAATTGTGAGAAATTGTGATTCTCATCAATGTTACTGTTTACTTACCTTTATAATCCATTAATTATTATACACCATACATAGATAATAATAATAATTATCAATTTGTAAATAAATTCAATTTTTGTTATTTTCAATTATTACTAAAGAAATTATTTCAAAGTAAATGTCAAATACTCGTATAATTTAAATGTTTTTGTTAATTCAGGATTTTTTCAATTAAATAATTTATTTAATTAACAATTGAAAATATGTTGAAATACAATATATTTTATAAATACATATAATGAAAACAAGTGAAATAATGAAAACACGGTTATTGTGAAAATATGTCAACATATCCATATAACATTCGTTATTAATAATTTCTTGTGTTCTTTAGTAGTACCTACATATAACATAATTACGAAGATGAAATTTTTGTAGATAATTAAATTATTATCCACGCCCGAAACCGTAGAACGATCAGTCGTAAAGCTTTAATCGTGTTACGTAATCTGGCTTCAAAATTTTTTTGTACTTTAATTATCGGATATTATAATATATAAAATATGTAATATAATTAAATTCATTTAAATTGAATGAATTCCGCAACAAGGAGCCTGTGCTGTGCGTGACGTTTCCCCTAGGGAATTTCTTGAATATTTTCATTAATTCTATATTAATTATAAATGAAATGCGCTAATTAATTTTAAAATAAAAAAATATTTATTCCGTTGCGGTTATAATATACTATTCGTATTCGTATTCGTATTCGTATTCGTATTCGTATTTGTATTCGTATTTGTATTCGTTCGCCACTTGTTTGTAAATGAAAATTGAATAGAAATTAAATTAAATTAAATTAAATTAAATTAATTTATTATTATAATTCAATAAATAACAAAGTCAGTTGTTTGTACTTTATTCAAAATGATTTAATGTATAAATGATAATATGAAAAGTCTATTCTTTACACTTTGTTTTTACTTATTTATGCCTACTTCGTTTTAATTAAAAAAAAAATTATTAAAATGAAATTCAAATCAAATGAAATGAAGAAAAAAATTAAGAAAAGTCCTGAAATCAATAAAGAAATTTTGAATTATTCTAAAACATATTTATTGTAGATTAAAAGAAAACAAAAATTATTGTAATTTAATTAATTTATTTATTTATAATAAATATAACTATATACAGTGGCATGCGCTTGGCCGTGAAGAACAGGCTAAATATTATGAGCTAGCTAGACGTGAAAGACAATTACATATGCAAATGTATCCAGATTGGAGTTCACGGACCAATGCATCACGTGGCAAGAAGAGGAAAAGAAAACAAGATACAAGTGATGGAGGTAGAAATTTAAAAACAAAAAGCACAAAAACAAAAAAAAAAACAAAAATAATAATAATAATTATAATAATAATAATAATAATAATAATAATAATAATTATTAGTTAGATAAAAGAAAATATATAAACCAAAAAAAAAAAAAAAACAGAATTTATTCTTTTTAATTTTATTAATTATGAATAAAATAAAATGCAAATTACAATATATAAAGCTTTTTCAGTATTTCACATATCAGTCACTTCATCTTATTGAAAATTTGTTATACTATACATGTTCCTTTCGTTGTTAGTTTAGGTAAAATAAAAATCAATTATACTATATGAATTGCTACATAAATTAAAACACAAAAATTTATATAAAAAATATTAAATAACAATTTTTTGGTTTTATTTTTTTTCAAATTCAATAACAATAAATATTCAATAAACATCAAATTTATATCCATTGATTTAGTTGATTTGATTTATATTAAATTAATAAATAAAAACCAAACAAACAAAATATTTATTATATATACCATATAAATTGAAAAATAAAAATAAAAATAATTTCTTTTTGCAAATCGCAAATCAAAAATTGGGCTAATTCAGTTATATGTTTTATGTTAATTATTTTAAAATGAAATTAGTAATGCAACATGAACGAGCATTAAGACATTTTTCCAGAAAACATTATTATTACACTTCAATATATATATATATATATATATTTAATCAATTAAATTTCTATTTAAATATATATATGTAGTTATAATTAAATTCTACTACAGTATTTATGCATGAATTTTAGTGGAAATGATTTGTTATTATAACTATTACGATTATTATTATTATTATTATTATTATTACATAATGAATTACATCGAAATCAATGCTAATCGTTTATTTTTCATCATATCTGTTTGCTAAATTTCATTCATTATTATTTAATTTATTTATTAATCGTTTATTGTATTCCAATCTTATTACCGTAATATAATATTATATTTAGCTGCACTTTATTCCACAAACAATGCTTCTATAAATGAATGTTTAATTATTATTATTGTTATTATTATTATTATTATTATTGTTACTATCTAATATATATTATATTATTATTATTATTTCAAAATTGAACTACAAAACAAAATTAGAAAAAGATTAACTCATTCTGCTAGTTTTTTTTACATTGCTACTATACATGTTATACAAACAATACATTATTATTATTATTATTATTATTATTATTGTTATAATTAAGATGAAAAATTTATATAAATATATCTTATGTTTCATGCTTGCTTTATATTATTAATATTATATATTATTTAACACATCTAATTGAACATAATATCATTATCACGTATACAAATTATGTACATATTCGTATATATTATATAAAACGTAACATCTTATGATTAAGTAGAGTTAATTTTTTGTTTCATTTCAAGTTATTCAGAGTTTATATAATTAAATTAATTAAGTTCTAATTAAATACATATAACCAATTTGTTTCGTTTAATTTTTACAAACTGCGCTGCGCTAACCATGATTAATTCCGGTTGTATGAAATAATTACGGAATTAATCATGGTTAAATTAATTCAATTATAATTTTTCAAAATTCAATTCTTCCACAAAGACGAAACAAAACTAAAACATTTACTTATTGTACGATAATACCTACTGCTATTACTATAATAAACAAAATTCAGTTTTTGCTTGATTATTAGCTTATTGCATTTAATATTAAAATTAAGAAATATATAGTATACACTGGCGCAGAATCAAATAGAATAATAATTAAATACATTTTAATTTATTATTTCAAATGAAATTAACATAAATCTTTTTGTATTTCTTATTCGAATTGAATAAATCAGGAAATAATATGAAGAAATGCCGTGCCAGATTTGGTTTGGATCAACAAAATCAATGGTGCAAGCCGTGCAGGTATGTATAGATGGAAATGACTGCTATTCTACTAAAAATAAATATAATATTATAATTATAAGCATTCAAGTACATTCAAATACAACAATTAATATTTAAGTTTTATTAAATATAAATTGAAATAAATCAAAAAACACATTACTTTATTGTTTATTACTCTCTAGGTAATATCCATTATACAATATAACATATACACTAAATCATATAGTTGAAGAACTTTAATACATGGTTTTGTTTAACTTAAACTTATCAGTTCAATCGTCATCAGTTTTATGTGGATCTCTGTTTCTGAAAATTATTATTCAAAATTTATTATTAATAATTATTGAAGAGAAATTAATTTATAGTTTATACTGTCAATTCTGACGTTAGCAGAAATGAATGAATATATAGAAACCTTACAATTGCACAAAACATTTGCAATGCGGTCAACGTTTAAGTCGTATTGAGTTTGGTAAATTGACTGAAATCTCTTCTTGTCCAGAAGTCTTTCATGCGACACTGGTCGAATTGTATCACTTGGTTATTTAGGTTATTGAATTTATTCAAATTGTATCATAACATTTCATTTAATATAATTATGAAAATCACAATAACAGTGAAAATAGTAAAAACAGCAAATTTTTTCATTTATTATTTATAATAACACGAATTTGGCATAACGATGCATGTTTATATATGAAAATGAATTGAATTAAAGAGATCACAAATCTGATGATGACTCGATGCGCTGTTATTTATCCAAAAATTTATTAAAACAAAATGAAAAAGTTCTTCATTACAAGATATCTTTTGAATTATTATTGTTTTCTCGCTAGTTATTTGACAATTGTAATTGTAATCGATTGAATAATAATTCTTGAGAATCAGGACAAATTGCAGCAATAAGGCATTAACAAATGTAGTAATATTATATTAATCATTTATCAAATTCTTCTCAATGAATGCTGATTTTCTTCTGAGAAAGAATAGAGTGACAGTAGTAGGTGTAGACAGAGAAAAACGAAGATGGCGCATTTAAAATCATCATCACATTCAATTAATAACAACAGGAGTAGTACTGTCAATATAATTCAGGATAACCAATTAGAATTGTTCAAAACAAACCAATTTGACAGATTGATCTGGAACTTTACCGTTCCTTAAAGACTTTCACTTGTGACTGACCAATAAAAATTCAACACATTCACAGACGATCGTTCCTGTTGTTATTATCTGAATGCATCATCATGATCGTCGTGGCTTTAGTTGAACAAATTATTTAAATGTAAACAATTTGAAATTACACAAATTATTATGAATAAAAATACAATTATATAATTAATGAAATAATTTGCTGTTTTGAATTTGTTCTTTTACAATTATTAGAGTCATAGTTATCACATGATTTAATACAATATGAAAACAAAATAAAATATATATTAAAAATAAAAAATAAAAAAACATGCATACATGCATCGTGCACTGTGTTATATACTTTTATTGTTTGTGTTTTAAATCATTTAGTTATGATTATAATATTTTTGTTGTCCTTAATAATACTTATTTGTCTCTGATATAATTTGATACGTTTAATTATTATGTATTATTTTTCATTGTTAATACTTAAAAACATTTAAATCAGAAGCATCAGAAACAAAGTTATCATTTGTTTCATACACAATTAATTTGTTTGAAATTTGTAAATTTAAATTATTTCAATTCGATTCTACACAAAATGAATTTGATAACAGAAAACATATTTAAATTTATTTTCAATTTTTATATTTTCTAATCATAAATCATATTATTCTTATTCAATTATTCAATATAATATCGACTTCATGGGTTCATGTCTTCGTCTTCTTGATTTCATCTGCTTCAATACCTTCTTATTATTTTAATTTCAACAAAATCCATTATAACAGAAGGACAATAAAAATATATTTGTTCCAATTCTTCAAATTCAATAAGTAAATCTTCTTCCCAACCAGATGATACAGAATAGAAATGAGAAAATGTGTTACAGGAAGTGTAACCCAATAGATAAGTTCCTTTTTGTCTAGTAACTTCTGGCGGCAAGAGACTCCGTTACAAGACCAGGGATTTCGATAACGTGGATGTATAAATTAATAAAAATAAAACATCTTTTGTTCTACGGAGATGCTCGAATTTTGTTTGCAAATTTTCTAACCTCAAAGTGTGTTTTTGCTTAAATTTGATCATATGTTCACTGTTCAAATGTCATTTCTACTTGTTCGCACATGCGCGTGAGGTTTGCACATCGTTTCCACACTTTTAGGTTGGAAAATTTCCAAAATTTATTTTTCGCATATTTCGTTAACGAAACAAATTTGAGAATTTCCGTAGAACAAAAGTTGTTTTATTTTTATTAATTTATACATCCACGTCATCAAAATCCATGGTCTAGTAATGGAGTGTCAACCTCTTCTGACAACACCACTTGATTTTTAATGAAGTGTTCGGGAGAATAGGTGTGTGCTAGGGCCATTCCTGTCTTTATGAAATTCATTTGAAATTGATAAATTTTTCAACATTATTATTAATTTCAAACAAAATAAACAACAACGCTAACATACTACTAATATTATTATTTCTCTTTTATATCAAACACAATATAGACAGAATTTGCATGTACAGAATTACATTTAAATTATACGAGTGATTAAGTTTTAAATAAAACAAAATTGTATTTAACAAATAAAACTTCATAAGTAAATAAATAAATAAATAAATAAATAAATAAGTTATTGGAAAAATTTCAATTTCTCTTCATTAATTAATGAAAATTGTTCAATTCAATTACTCACATGTTAATTATAAATATGTACTTAGAAAGGCATGCGACTGCTAACATATCAAAGGAAAATTATTATTAAAAATAGTAGTATACCATATATAAATAAATAAATATAATTGGCTTTATAGAAAAATCGCAAAAAATATAATTAATTCATTTGCATATAATTGTAATTGACTATTATAATTATATGTGTATGTATATTATTTATTATTTTTATTTAAAGATAAATGAAACAAACAAAACAAATTAAAAATCTAAAACAAAAAACAAACTAAAAACTAAAAACAAAACGTGCTTAAACACAATTTCAACAAAAAAACCTTAAATCCATTCCTCGCCTGTAGCCCTGGTTTATCAGTACTTGCGGCAACAACAGCTGGTTCTGCTGGATCTGTATTATTGCCAAATTCATCATCATCATCATCATCGTCATCGACAACATCTTCAAATCACTTACAAGTAATTGGATCTTCAGTTGTTTCACAATCAAATCAAGGCCATGGTGCTGGAGGCCCACAACAGCCATCACCTCAAGCGCCAACATATGTTAATTTGTAAAAAATCGCATAAACTACCAAGAACAAGAACAAGAACAAGATCAGCAATATCAACAAGAAGAAGATAATGATATTATGGTATATAAGGAACGAAGATAATGATTGATTGTGAAGAAACGAGACTTTCAAAATGTACATATGTATTTATATAATGATTGTGTATTAACAGAGTATGTATGTAACTATATATATATGCATATATACTATATGACACATACATGTCTAATTAAACATTTGTATTTATATGTAATAAATATGAATTCGAAACATATATATATATAATTATATATATGTATGATTATTACGTACATATATATATATTTTATAGTAGACCAGATTATTATATATACAAGAATTTCAAAGTTATGCCAAAGAGAGAAATGGACAAAGTCCCAGAGGATAAGATATACAATATAATTGACAATGAAATTGAAATGGAATGGAGCAGTTGAAGTTGAATGATACAATATAATTATGAATTGAATGAAAATTGAATACATATTGTATACTCAAAATTCACTAATGCACAATCAATTAAAAATGAAATCATAATTAAGACTGAAATTCAAATTCATGAAACATGGAACAACTAGTGACATCTATGATACAACAGGATCATCATATGAATCAACTACTACTACTACTACTACGCGATAATGACAACAGTATAACTTCATAATGACAACAGTGCCAGCTGGCGGTGACATTGATGGCATCAAGTCAGTTCAATTTTCAAATAACTGTATGATATAATATATATATTATATACTATAATGATGTTCAAATTGTCGTTTTCATTGTTTTTCGATGTTTCTGATTGATGTTTTTTCGTTTTTTATTTATTTATTTATTTATTTACTGTTGATTAATCAATTTATTAATAATATTATTATTATTATTATTATTATTATAAATTAATTGTTTTCTTCATTACAATAATATTGTATTTATTACATAAATGATAATAATAATAATTTATATTCTTACTTATGAGTAATATAATATTGAATAAATGTATTTTCAATTAATTGCTGTTTTGACGTTTCTCTTGATTGTTTTTTTTTTCATTTTATTGAAATGTCAGTTTGTTGTTTTTGCTCATTTAATCATATATAATAATAGATATATTTCATATATATGAAAATACGTAAAGAAATAATTCAAGCTGTCAAATTCCATATATTCTTAACTGTCATTTTATCAAATGTCAAATTTGCACTTGATTATGTATGGCATTTGACAGATGAGCATTGGTTCATACTAGCAAAAGAGTATTTTTACAAATAAAAAATTGTGTTCTTTGGCTAACTGTCAAATTCCATATATTTTTAATTCTGATTTTATCAAATGTCAAATTTGCACTTACTAATGTATGGGATTTGACAGATGAGCGTTTTTTCGTGCTAGCTAGCTGTCAAATTCCATATATTTGTAATTCTAATTTTATCAAGTGTCACATTTGACAGATGTACAAAAGAACTTGTATTATTCTTCAAATAATACTTATTACTAATAATTATTAATAATTAAAAGTACATTTATACGTGAATCTGTCAATTACTTTATGTATTTTCATATAAATAAATTTTAATTCTTAATATAATAATTTTATTATTATTATTATTATTATTTAAATACAGAAAACATTAAATATAATTATTATTAATCCTTAAAAACATTGTGTGTTTATGTTTTGTTTTTTACTTTAATTATTATTATTATTTTGAATTTTGTTATGTTGATTTTTGAAGCGATTTCAAATAAAACAATTTGCGATTTTATTTTGTTTTGTTTTGTTGTAATTTTGAAAATTTTCTGCTTAAAAATTTTGTTTTGATTTTGATTAGCATAAGAAATTTGCAGCCGCATGCATTTCATTAACATTTATTATTTGGTTATAATTTTTATAATATAATTACAAATCTATATATATATAGTATAAACAATAGTGTTATAGTGTGTTAAATTTGAATGCAAGGTTTTGAAGTTTATTTGAAAGCACTAAAATTAAATAATTATAATTAGTTTACTATATCATATATAATATTTTAATTTTTAAATGTGATATGCTTTGTTATTGATATTGTGTTGCTTTATTATTGTTATTATTATATAATATAAATGGATGTCAAACAAAGATTTATTATATCTAATCAATTGAAGTTTCTTTAACCTTTAATCACATTAATAACTTATTACATTCCAAAAATAAGGAATCAATTTATTATTTTTCTTCTTAAGCTAGTTGATTGATAATAATAATAATTATTACGACTAATTTTAATCTTTAACTTATTAATTATCACATTCATTCATTACCAATAACTAAATAAAGGAAGAAAATGTGAAATTAAGCAATTTGCATGCCAATACTGCCTTAAATTAGCTTACTTAATTTATTTACTTAAATAAATATGATTTACTAAATTAAAATAATAATTAATGAAATTTTTATTTTTCTTCAGACGTAAAAAGAAATGCATCCGGTACATGGAAGTTGATGGTGAAGATAATAATACTGATATTGTTAACGATGATAACCTCGGAAGTTGCGGTAGTGTTGATGATGCTAAAACACCAGAAGATGATACAGAATCCCTAACACAATCTCTATCGAGTCCAGGATGTTTGAGTGGATTATCTAGCTTACAGAGTCCATCGACAAGTTTAGCTAGTCCATTGAATCTATTAACTAGTCCGTCAACACCGAATACAAGTCATATTCAGGATCATCAGCAACAAACTCAAACGCATTCAATATATATTGATGATCAGCAGAATAATAGTAATATGAATATGAATATGAATAGTAATAATATGATACATCAATCGAATAGTATAGATAAATCTAAGAAAATGTTAAAAACAACTAATTCAAGTAATAGTAACAATAGTACAGATAAAAATAATGATTTACATAACAATAATAATAATAATAATAATAATAATAATGATGCAAATTCAAAACATGTTCTATCATCATCACTATCCTCATCATCATCATCATCGTCTTCATCGTCTTCATCATCATCATCGTCATCGTCTTCGTCACCATCACCAATGCCAAATACGTTGACAACCAGTATGACATCGAAATTATTAACTAATAAATCTGATAAAATGATGTTAAATTTAAATTCATCAAATTTTCCAGTTACAACATCAGCTACAATATCAGATAATTCAACATTAGCAACACAAACTACAATAGCTTCATCATCGTCATCATCACAAGCTAATAATAATAATAATAATAATAATAATAATAATATTAAACAGGGATTGAATTCAATAAAACTTGATTTAGATCGTTTATCACCACAACAAAAACCATGTGATATTGATATATTAACATCAACATCAGCATCAACAACAGTTTTATCATTTAATAGCAATAATCTTAAGGATACTCAAAGGAAACTATGTCATTCACCGACGAAATCAAGTTTATTAACAAGAACAATGCAGGAAATGCAAGCATCCGCTCATATAACACCTGATGATATAGCATATGATTCAATAACTTCACCATCATTGAAACGCCATCAACATCAGCAACATCAGCAACATCATCAGCAGCAGCAGCAATCGAGTCAGAGTCGATCATCAAATTTGGGAAATAATAATGATAAATCTGTACGTCATCATTCTTCTCAGGGTTATTTATTAAATAATAGCAATAATAATAATAATAATAATAATAATAATAATAATAGTAATAATAATAATAATAATAGCAATAATAGTAATAATAGTAATAGAAATAATAATACCGTGCAATCATCATCAACATCAAGTACTGGAATTATTCCAATTAGTCGTGCATCGCCAACATCATTCTCGCCAGACTTGTTCTTTGAGAAAGTCGTACGGAATCCAGTTGGTGCTAATCCACGTGATGTTAATAACCCATTAAATATAAATCAGCTAACCAAACGAGATTATTCAATGAGTAATAATAATAATAATAATAATAGTAATAATAATAATAATAATAATAATAATAGTAGTAGTAGCAGTTTGCAACAAACAACACATTTACATCAACATAA
Source organism: Chrysops caecutiens (assembly GCA_963971475.1). Classification (NCBI taxonomy): domain Eukaryota; kingdom Metazoa; phylum Arthropoda; class Insecta; order Diptera; family Tabanidae; genus Chrysops; species Chrysops caecutiens. Next base: position 75,839,286 of record OZ020567.1, read on the forward strand.
ACAGCATCTACCGGGGAACATCAGTTTACAAGGATTGAGTAGTCAACATGATTTACATTTATTAAATCCATCAACAAATCATCCATCAACATCAGCACTACTATCATCGTTGTCAACAAATGGTGGCATGTCGATACCAGCATCATCATCAGCATCACCATCAGTTCAATCCAGTTCAATAACATCATCTGCTGTTACCTCTTCACCATTACTACTATCAGATACATCAGATTATCAATTCACAATGCCAGCATTATTACATTCAGCTAATCTGTCGCCAATGCAACCGATGCAATTGTTTCAGCAACAAAACTATCGTTATCAGCTTTTAGCTAATTCTGCTGGTATTCAAACGTCAGAGTCAAATGCATTCCAACAGCAACAACAGCAACAGCAACAGCAACAACAACTCCATCAACATCATCAGCAACAACATCAGGCAACATTTTTACATCATCACCAGCAACAACACCAGCATCAGCATCAACATCAGCAACAGCAACAAGTCAACCAGCAGCATCGTGTATTACCGCATCCAGATCACTTACACCATTTCACACATTTCCCAATCCTACCAACATCATCATCATCATCATCACTATCACCATCCCCATCATCATCCACATCATCATCATCATCATCTGTCAAAATGAATAATAGCACAACGAGTAGTAATAATAATAATGACATTATAACATCTAATGATCTGGTTAAAAGCAAAACGTCAAATCATAAAACGTCACCACCTCTAGTTACACCGCCATTACATCAGTCATCATCATCATCATCATCAGCAATAGTAGCTCCTGCAACAACAACCTCATCATCATCATCATCATCATCATCAGCATCATCATCAGCATCAACGTCAACGACAGTTGGTGTACATCATCGTAACAGTGATCACGATAGCGGTGCCATTAGTGTCACATAGCATAGTGTTACAATCATTTTTGTTAGCGATCAATTTAATAGTAATTTTATAATAATTTCCAAATCAATAATTAATTTAATTTTAATTTTAATTAAAAATATATTTTTGACGTTAGCAAAAATGAATTTGTACAAACATTTTATTTCTATTTTATATAATAATAATAATAAGATATTGTACTTGTTGTAATAATGCCATTGTCATTGTCATGATATATATGTCAACATCAATTTTATTTGATTAATTTTACTGTAAAAATATTATTTTAACAATGTTATTTTATACAAAATACAAAATACAAAATGAATAACCACATCAAATGAAGAAATGTATAATGAAAATGTGTACGATAACATAGATCTCATAAGAAAAGTTATAGAGTAGAACTTAATGAAATGAAAGTGAAAATGTTAAAAATAAAAACAAAAAAATTTGATTGATCGGAGAAATGAAAACACAAAAACAACCAGGTTAAATAAAAAATATGGGGACTGAAATGAGTGCCACATTATTTATAATTCTAATTGATAATTTAAAGTTAAATAATAAAATAATAAAGTAAATAAAACACGTGTATGATGGAAAAGCGAAAAGAGCGAAAATTGTGAAGAATTTTTTTACATAAAATGAACAAAAACAAAATAAATATTCTTTAAAAACTTGATATTTAATAAAAATATGATAAAAACACAAAAAAATGGGAAAATTATCGTGAATCTGTGAACTAAATAATGAATAATTAATGATTAATAATTAATAATGAATAATAATAATAGAATGTGGAATGAACAAATAATTTAGTTTTTAATTTAACATTAAATAGAACATCATGATGTATATTATACAATTTTATTTTATTTTATTTCATTTAATTAAGTAACATTATTATTATTATTTTTATTATTATTATTATTATTATTATTATTATTATTATTATTATTATTATGTTAAAACAGTCCGTGAATCAATGGTTAGGCAGGAAACAATTCAAATATAAATTAGTATATTAACGTATTAACGTACAATTCGAGTACAATATCCACACGTCAGTTCTTTTTATATATGTTATAATAGCCTAGGTGGACCTTGCATTCATCGAGTGGGGCACAACTGTCAAATCCCATATACATTTTTAACTTTGGTTAAATCCTTAACTATATTTTTAACTTTCTTTTAAGTCTTAAGTGTCATAAATCTTAAAGTATATTTTTATCTCTGGTTAAATCAGTTGAGTTCTTTTGAACTGTCAAATTCTAAAATATATCTTAAAAAATCCTAAAATATATCTTAAATATCTTAAATCCTAAAGAATATTACCAAGTGTTTTGCATGGTATTTGTGATTCTGGTTAAACGAGTTGATTTCTTTTGAACTGTCAAATCATAAAGTATATTTTTAACAATCCTGAAGTATAATTTTAACCATTGGTTAAATCAGTAGAGTTCTTTTCAACTGTCAAATCATTAAGTAAATTTTTAACTTTGGTTAAATCTGTTAATTTCTTTTGAGCTGTCAAATTCCTAAATATAATTTAACTGTCAAATCATAAAGAATATTTTTAACAAACCCGAATTTAATTTTAATTGTAGCTATTAATTTTAATTTTTACTATTAGTTAAATCAGTTGAGCTATTTTGAAATGTCAAATCCTGAATTTATTCTACTTAAATCAGTAGAGTTCTTTTGAACTGTCAAATCCCAATATGTATATTATTAACCCTAGTTAAATCGGTTGAGTTCTGTTGAACTGTCAAACCCTAAAGTATAATTGTAACTATTGGTTAAATCAGTTGTGTTCTCTTGAACTGTCAAATCCTGAAGTATATTTTTTAACTATTGGTTAAATCAGTTGTGTTCTCTTGAACTGTCCTAAATCCTGAAGTATATATTTAACTCTGGTTAAGCCGAGTGTAAAATTTGTGTTCGATAAAGTATGGAATTTGACAGTTGTGCATCACTCAATGAATGCAAAAGAGCACTCCAACAAATCCATGCTATGGTTTACAGTAAAAACGAATTATTTAATTATGTTATAAAATTTATATATGTATAAAATATACACAGAGTTTAATATTTCAATGTTTAATTTTGGAGAATTTTTAATAAAATTGATCATGGTTGGATCATGGATCAGATAAAATTAAATGTCAAAATTTTAATTGAATTGAATGAACTTAATTAACTAACCAAATTCAATACCATATTTTATATTTTTCATTATTATTATTATTATTATTATTATTATTATTATTATTATTATGTTATGTATGTTATGCTATAAAGTATCTCATATGATAATGAACTCGCACATAGAACCAAAATAAACTAAAAGCAGAATAAAGCAGAAACAAATCGATTTGGTTTTAAGGAAAAAATATGCGCAAATTTGTTTTTAAAAATTGTTTTATGCATTTAAAACAGAATAAATGAACAGAAAATACTTAAAAATTGATTTTGAACAAAAGAAAAACTAACATTTTATTTAAATAAAATTCAATTCCAAAATATAAGAATATGCAATAAAGAAATGAAATGAAGAAAACTTTCATTATATAATATAAATAAATATATAAACATATTTATGTATTATATAAATATAAAAACTACATTAACAAAATGTTATGTATGAATGTGATGAATGTGAAAATGATACGAAGCGTCTTGTGTGATTGTGTGAAAATAAGATTAATATTAAAAATTAAATATTAATAAAAGCATTTTAATATACGATTAGTATATAAGGATATAGCGTTATTGTACTGTATAAAAAATGCCAAACTAATCATAAGCTTGTTTATAGTTCTATTATATATATAATATATGTGTATATATATATTTACATATATCTACATACGTTGCGTATGATGAGATAATTATGTGTAGATATAATATATAGTATATATGAAATATTTGACATATATATACATATATATGTATATTATACACGTTAATGTTAATTCATTTAAAAAGGAAAATATCAAAAAGAAAAAATATATAATAATTATTACCACTACTGGATAAATTGTAAAAATGCAAGCAAAAATTCAATGGGAATTAAATAATAATAATCTTCAGATTCATCATCAAATATATAAGAGTAAAGAGCTTCAGTGACAGACAGAGCAAAACAGTTCATTTAAATACAATATAATATGATAATTAAATATTTAAAAATTAATTATAATCAACTCAACTTGGATAACAGAAAGTAATCAAAATATAAAACCGAATCCCGGCCGGACTAACAACAATAATAAAACTCAATGAATATCATGTATTGAAATGTTTATGAATTTGGATAAAGATTTTAATTATTATTTTTATATATTTAATAAATATTAAATCATCAGTGTATATATATTGTGAAATGAAATAAACAAAATGGCCTCTTATTTTTTATTAATTACTTGTCTTCGTAATTTCTTTTATTTAATTTTATTTTATTCAAATTCATAAACAATATCATAGCATTAACATCAAAATTTGATCTTATGTCATTTTTCTCATATACAATACATACATTATCTCCATGTGCAATTGAATTCAGAATGATATGATGCTCTTCATTTGAAAATTTTAATAATTAAATAAAATCAAATCTTGTATGTATACTAATTAATAAGTTTTTATTATTATTATTATTATTATAATTATTATTATTTACGGAATACGGCCTTTCATTTAAGTGAAAGCGAATAAAAATAATAATTGTGTTGTATATATTTATAAAGAAATAAAAATATTTTTAAATCACTATAATGGGATCAAAATGTTCAAAAAATAACATTTGTTGTTCTTAAAATATAAGATTAAAATTAGATGATGAAATAAAAGATGAAATAATGAAGATAAACCTAATGTGGCTGTTCGCCTTTAAACTGAAAAATTATAATTATTAAAAGCATCATGAAAATTGATTAAAAATGAAATATGTATGATCAACAGAAGAGAATAATTGTGAAATGTTTTAAAACTGGGAGGAAATTGCAATAAAAACATTATTAATTAACATTAAATCAAACATGTTTTCCATATTAAATTTTTCTTATTTCTACTTATTAAAATATAATTTAAATTTTAATTATTTTAACATTAATACGTTTTTCTTATACTACATAACGAGTATAAAAGAAATTTGCAATTCTTTTCTTTGAATGTGATGATATAAATACAATATTTTATTAAAATGAAAATATAAAACATTATTAATAAATAAAAATTATTTCTCAAAATCTTTGAATTAAGTAAAATATGAGTTTAAAGTTATTGAGATTTTTGAAAAAGAAATTTTATTCGAAATGTGATATTTAATTCACATATGTTTTACGTTTGATGAATTAGTTATAAAAATAAAATAAAAATTTTTATTTTCAAATTTTTACATTGGTCAATTTCAATTTTTATTGAATATTGAATAACAAAAGTTTAAAGATATATTTGCAAATTATTATATATTTATTGCAAATTAAAAATATCAAATTAATATATTATACATATGTATGTAGTAATAGTTAAACTCATCATTTTGCTATTAATTTTTTCACATAATTAAAATTTTATTAATATACATGTACGTGCAATAATATTAATTTCATTTGAATATTGTTTTAATTTTTAATACTCTAATTATTTGAATAATTTCTCCGTTCCGAGTAGAGTTGCTGGAAAGTATGTATATCTCATTGAAGTACAATTCAAACATCACCGAACAAACTGAAAATACGAGTAAATCAATAAATAAATAAATGAAATTTGTAAATCGAAATCTATAGAAAATTATTGTTAACTGTAATTAACAAGATTAATAAAAATAAATTTAATTAAATTTATTTCATATCAATAGTTCTTATAATAGATATCCCAGTTGGGCCCCAGTTCAAACAAAGAGTCTTGAAGCAAATTAATTATAAACAAAAATTTCATAATTGTAAACATGGAATGAAATGAAAGAGAATACCAATAAAATAAAATTAAATAAAAATAAATTTCAATTTTTTTAAATATATTTTTTATGTTTATATATATTTTATTGAAAAAAAAAAAAATAATAAACAAAACTAATTTTGTTTTTCTTTTTAATTTATAATTAATACATACCATACATAATTTTTTGTTTTATTTCTACTATAATTTTAGGTACAAACATACAATATATTGTCCGCCATACAAATTAAATATAATACAAAATCTACAAATAAATATAAAACAGAGAGAATGTAACTTAAAGTAAACAAACACACAAGGAGAACAAGAACGATAAGAATGATAAACTTAAAAATAACAATAAACCAAGTACATAATAATTAAAAAACACGAAAATGATAATGTTAACATTGTAGCGTGGAGAAGAGAATTAAATGAATAATTGATTAAAAATGAAAATGAAAATGGAAAAAAAAGAAAAAATACAATTATATTATATGGAATAAAGTGGAGAAAAATAAAATTAATTAAAAAATAACGGAAAATGGATAAAGAATGGTATCAGAAATGTAAAAAATATAAATAACTAAAATCATAAATATAAGAACAAATGTATTAATTATATAAAATTACTTTAACTGAAAGCTGGCTAATATTTAGATGAATAATAAAGAAATGTCAGAAAATAAATTCAATTTGTTTGATTATTATTTTTAATAAGTAAGTCAAAGTGACATACGTACCTCTATGTATATGCAAGTATAGTTGATACAATTCCTTATATTCCTCAAATCGTACAGTGCTCAGAGTTGCTCTTCCATTCGTTTTCATTTCAATGGTTTATCATCTACATCTGTACTATAATTAATACGCAAACATCAATTTTGTGACCCCTCCTACGGGCAAACTTCATGTCCGATTTTGATAAAAAAGAAGAGGTGCAGAATATACTTTTAATTAAAATTGGTCCAGTAGTTTACACGTAATTAATAAAAATCAGATTAATATATTATCAGAGCGTGAGCAATGCATGTGCACGAGGGTAAGCCATAAGTGGATGTGCGTTTGTGGTGTGAAATTCCTCTCAGTGTGACCAACTGATTAAGATTCAACTTCATGCTAGATGTTCGGGTAAAATTTGTTAAATTCTGCAAAACTTTCTGATAGTGGTTTTGATACTTTCTGATTTTAGTTTTCAAACTTAATTCTTAATTTTAATTATCATCTTTCTCTGGTGTGTCGGTATTTTGACAAAGAAGCGTTGAGTTTTGCGCCATGTTGATCATATATTTTTACGCATCCATCCAGGTTTCGAAAATATTTATAATTTAATCGATATCTCCTGCAATATTTGGTATATCACCGTGAAATCAGCAGTTTTAGATTCGTTAAGCTTCAGACTTTTATTTGAGATACAAAATATTAAGATATGAAAACAAAAATTTTTTTCATAAAAATTTCGCCCATGATTTTTTTAGGGCAAAAATTTTTTTTTTCCAATGATTTAGATTCCTCATTTGAAAGAATATATATTCCGAAATAGTAGAAAATGTGTATCTTTCTTCTACGTATCATAGTTGTGAAAATTGAAGTTTGGTTAATTTGTGTCTTGGATAAATTATGTCCTTACATTTTACACTTGAATATCTTAATAATTTTGAATTATACTGCAAATATATCTACATAAATACGTTAATTAGTCTATATTGCTGTGATAATTAGATTCAAATTATTATAATAATTTTAACTGGAATCGTTTCAGACTCTTGCATACCGCTTCATGTCTGTTTCCTTTGAAATTGGTAGTCGACGAATGTATTAAAATAAATTCTTACGGATAACTTGCAACTGATACTTTCGAGCAATGGATATTTCTGTTTTCCTGTAAACTTGAGTCTTTTAATTTCGATTTCCGACTGCAACTGGCATTCCTAGTACTGAATAATTAATCCTAACAACTGCTACGGTCATCTCAGGAGACTGTACAGACTTTATGAAAGTGTCAAGTGTATGAGACACTTGAACATCTACTAAACGTCAAATGCTGAAAACTGAAGGGAATGAAGACAGGATAATTTTTCATTAAATACATTTATTTAAAGACAACTTATTATACATAATTATGTACAAGAATAACAACCCAACATAAAAAATCACAAAAATTTTCCACAAAACTTTATATTGTAATTATAATTTAATTAATAACTATAAATAAGGGAAAATTCTTTTCTAAATATTTACATGAGAAATATTATTAACAAATTACTTGCATTTGGTTGGTGTCTTATATTCAATACGTTTAACCATTTTCCATAAATTAAAAATAAATAATAACTACAACAATTATTAATATGATAATCTGTCATCTGTTACGGTACATTGACAGGAAGGAATATGCGTGGATCTCCAATTAGCTGAGAATATCTAATCACAACTTTGTCTGGGTCTTCGCCAACTTCTAGAAATGAGTTCCAGTCTTTCAGCAAGTAGAGTCCATTAACTCTCGCTGGTGGCTTTTCTTCCTCCTCGACTGGATCTAGACCACCTGGGAATGAGTCGCCTAGATCAACCATGATGCCAGTTTTAGATTCCTCTGTTGTTGTTGTGGTTGTTGTTGATGAGGATTCTGTTGTTGTTGATGTGGATTCTGTAGTAGTAGCTTCGTCATCTTTCGGTTCAGCAGTATCCGATTCAAGTTCATTGTCAGATGAATCAGTTAGATTCTGTAGTTTTAAAGAAGACAGTAGATCAGTGATTGTAGTGTCATTAGTGGAAGTAGTATTGCTGTCATCTTCTGGATTTAGGTTAATGTCTGAAGCTTCAGATGATGCTGCAAACAGTTCAATGTTATCATCATCATTTGCTTCTGTTCCATTTCTATCGTCTAGATTCAGTTTTAATGTATACCGGATTGGTTCTGGAGTCTCAGTTTGCCTCTTGATTTCATTCTTTCCTTGATCAATTTGACTGCTTTCAATCGGATTGGGTCCTTGCGCTAACAACTCTGAACTCAAATTGAACTTACTCAAATCGAGTTTGCTCAAACTTTCTTCTGTCAAATTGATATTCAACTGCTGCAGCTGACGTATTGTTTCTAGAAGTTTATTTAACTTTTCCAGATCCTCAGCATCGGTTAGCTTCTGTTCAACTGGATTGAATGAGCTCTTGGCTGGATCCAGTACATTCAAATCGATTCGAGAATTCACATTTGGATACATGTAGTTCCTCTGAAAATTTATGAGTCTCTCTTCAGCAGATGACTTCCTAGGTGCTGGTAGAGACTTCCGTGTCCTGGTTGGTTTCTCATCGTCGACAATACCAAACATTTTCAAATAATCACTCAGACCTGATTGGAGATTCTTCGAAGCTTCCTTCGACAATGGAAGGGGCTTGAATGCAATGAAGTCATCTGACTTGACCTTAGGAGCTACTACCTGCTGTTCCGAGTTCATCTCTGACGTTTTACTGCCAGTGAACACGGGTTGTTCTTGTTTCGTTACAATTGGAATGTTGGGTTTCATTGGGTATTCTTCCAATGCTGGACTGTCAAGTTTGAAACGTTTCTTTGATTGGGATTGCCTGGGAATTCCCAGATTCTCAAAGAGCTCCTCAAGCTCTGGAGTCATTTGCGGTGTAGATGGACTGGTATCGAATGAATTGATATTCACCATCATGTACCTGTCACTTGTTGGTCTAGGATATCCAGTAGGTGTAGGTAATGTGGATTCATCGTAATGTGTCTTTGGACTTTCACCGAAATCACTAGTCGTTGGATTACTTTTATTAAGATCAACTTCTGTCATTGGCTTGTATGTTGTTGGATTCGGATCAACGGATATGATCTCAACCTTGTTGGGTGGAATCATTTTTTGAGGTATTGGAATTGCTGGAGTTTCGCTAGCAACGACTTTTGTAATCGGAGGCCGATTGTAGAGTTCCTGGAAAGAAAACAAAACAAACGTCAGTTAAACGTCAACAACGTTAGAAGGGAAACTTTCTATGGAACAACAAAACTGTCATCATCTCTTTGTGCGGATTTTCGTATAATTTTTGTATCGCATAAAAAGTTTCACTTCGAAAAGAAGTTCTTCTCACTTGCAAGGCATCTGTGGAATTATTTTCACTGCTGTATGGTAAAACCAACATCAATGCGCGCATATGTTTTGCTCGTGACTTGTCTTCTGCTTTAATACTCTTCTCATATTCCTCTCTGGTGACTTGTTCAAACAAGTCCTCGATTTCTCCCCTTTTATAATAATTAAAAAGTCACGAAATGTAAAATTTCACAATAACTCAAAAGGCAATACCTCGTCAATCTTGGTAATTTATTATCATTATCTAATAGTTTCTGTACTTCTTCAATCGTTGATTGAATATCAAACACTGCCTGCTTGTTTTCCTTGTCTGTCAGTTTATCTCCATCTAGCAGGAGACTCTGATGCAGTGATGGGGATAAAATCACAGGAACTGGTGTTGCTGTCACACACATGATGGACAATGGCAAACAGACAGCCAAGAATTTTGTCACCTCTAGCAGCAACATCGTTGGTATATTGATGACAAACTGTAATGAAAATGAAACAAAATATATAATTCAATCTGTCAAAATCATTGCTTTTGATTGGTGATCTTCTAACACTCGGTATTTTTACATGTAGTATTTGCTGGTTTCTTGTATGTAAAACTGAAGTTTTGTTTGTTGGCTGCACGTAACAGGTTCTGTTAATTTGACATTCCATGCATTTTACTGCAAAAACAAAACTTAACAGGTTTTCTTTTAAGGAAGTTGACAGATTCGGCTTCAAACAGGTTTCGAAATTAAAATTTGTTCCGACGTAACAGATTCGAAAATAAGTTGTAAGTAAAAGCAGATAAAAGGTAAACATGTCAAAGATTAGAAAATTGGAGACTCCCTTTCTAGCCCCTCGATTTTAAGAGTGGAACTAGATAAAGAAATGAAAATAAAACAACTTTTGTTTTACGAAAATTTCCAAATTTGTTTCGTTTACAAGATATTGGTAAAATAAATTTTCAAAATTTCCTAACCTAAAAGTGTGTTTTTGTTTACATTTGAGCATATGTTCGCTGTTCAAATGTCATTTCCCCTCTTTCTGAGATCGGAGAAAAGTAGTAGAATTAGAATGGAATGTACTAGATTTAGAACGTTTTCGCGCAGGACTTATAGAATTCTGTTAACTTTAATTCTGACAGCTATCGAGATCATATTGATCTCATTCAAAATAAGACGCATTCGTTTCAACAGACAAATGGTTAAACAAAATGGTGGCAAATTGTTGGAAATAAAATTCATTTATGATATTATGTTCACACTAACATTAGGATGTCATCACTGAAGAAATGCAATTAATAAACAATAAATTTCCGGCTACAATTGCGAAAAACACAATCACGAGTACAGAGAAAGTTGCAGCCCATAAGCAGCACTGATTCATTGGAACCGAATCCAGTTTGTATTGTTTAACAGTTTTACTCTTACTCTGAAAATGTACTCAACTTATTCAATAACCATTCCTGGATGAATTCTCGTTATTGGCTATTCAACTTTCTCTTTGCAGATAAACACTATCAGAGAAAATTACGTAAACTTCGTGAAAGACGTCAACTTTCAAACTGCACGTAATATGAAATCAATTTGTACAATTATCATACTTACTATCAGGTACAAATATGTTTTCAGCCTTCTATGATTTACGTTATTGATTGATTCAAAATCACTTCCGTAATCCAAATCGAATACCTACTGCTAATGGTGTAGATACGAGTATTCCATCAACATACAACATACTTGACATCACCTCGCCAATGGGTTATTTGGTTTATTTGAAATTTCAAATGAATTTTTGTCAATTCGGTTTTACATGTTTTCACTTTTAGCCTTCATTTGTTTCGCAATCGAAACATTTAAAAGTGTTTTTGTTTTATTTATTTTTTGCATTTGTTTTTAATTATTGTATTTTATTGAATATATTTCCTTTCCACTTGGCTGACTATACAGTTTCAAGTTCAAATGGAATTGGTTAACCAGAACTGTGTGATGTAATAATCGTAATAACAATTGAGTTACAGCTGACTTATTAATCTCTAACTACTCGTATATTTGCAGGTAATGATTCTGTTACCATATTTTGAAAACATTTAGACGGTGTATAGTACTTAAACGGAGCTCATGGCTGTCAAATGATCTAAGGAAGATCAGCTTTTCAGTGATATGTCACTCAATATGGTGTAGGAAACCACCATTTTGTATACTACAGCCGTCTCGTCGGTTTCATAAAAGCATGGTTTAGCTAATAATCGATATCCATTAAGTCAAATCGTTTATTATAATTAATTGAATCCGACCACCCATAATTATGAATTTATTTCGAAAAACAGAAAAGTGAAATCGAGAGCGTTTTGAGATTTTAAACATTAAGAGCAAACCTATGGTTGCGCACTAAAAAGTGGCCGGCCGTGACATTATTGCGAGAATGTGGTAGCATGTCTTGGTTGGTACTTCTAAATAAACTCTGAACCGCATAAAGTAGATTTATGCATGTGGCTGTTATTATTAAGAGATATTTATCAAACTGCCAGATGAAAAACTTGATTAATTTCACACAAATTTATAACATATGTGGATATTTGAAAGTGTTACATGTCAACTTGTTCCATTCGATTTGGTGAAAGGGCAATGACATTGTACTGTTAAAGTTGCCACTCCTGACAGTCACTTACCAACTACAGTCAAATTGAAACAAGTCAAACCAAGTAAATAAAATATTTTGAGGTACATCTACCTATTATGGTTGAAGGGATTCAGCCCTGTGACAGACAGACGGACAGTGGAGTCATTTTATGAATCATTACGCCATCTCCTTGCTTCTAGTTCAAGTATTTGTCAAATTTGACAGTTGATAAATGTATGGGATTTGACATTTGTACACTTCTCTATACAATCAATTCTATTCGGAACTAGTTCATTGATTGTGCCCATTCAGTTTTTGAATCCACAATTCCATTGATAGTTCTGGGACTCCGTTATGACAGTCCACATCTCAGCTTGACCTCTGAATTTGATGAATAGCAAAAGAGTTAATACCCTGCCATTGTTTGGTTTATTCTTCCTTCGATCTTCTGAGCCCCAAATAAAGTGACAGTTTGTTGACTGTATTCATTCATTGTTCCAAATTTATCAAACAATTCAACCTTTACAGACATTTCAGGTAATTCGACAATTTGAATTGATGAATTTCAACAAATCATAGCAATACTGTATTCGTATTACGACGGCCTGACTTTTTAATAAATTTAACATTTCTCTACAAGGTAAAAGTTTGAATTTGTTACGAAATCTCACTTTCTTTGTGACTTTGATTTCGTAACAATCGTAACCGTTTCTTGTAGCGAAGAAAGTTGTTCAATACCCGCTCTTCCGTAGCGAATAGTAGTATATCTAGTTGTTATACTCTATAGCATGTCTACATAATCATCTGACTTCGTATTTCCGTTGATTCACACTAAGGAATTTCCAGTAAATGTTATTTCACATTCCTGCTAATAGGTAGCCTAGTGAATAGAAGTACATATTCGATACCTTACTTCCGATACCAAGAGCTCCAGGTATCGATACTTTGAAATGTTATTTCACACTAGAGCAAAAAACAAAAATTGATAGATATTTATGACGTCATGTAGAAAATGAATTTTTCCCGCTTGAGTTGCATTCTCATTCTCCGGTGTATGAAATTCATTTGCAGGAAGCGGACAGAAAGTCATTCTGTTCTTGATCACTTTGCTTTCAGAGACTGAATCCCATTCTCCGGTCAATGAAATTCATTTGCAGGAAGCGGAGGGAAAGTCATTCTGTGTTTGATCACTTTGCTTTCAGAGACTGAATCTCATTCTCCGGTGTATGAAAATCATTTCCAGGAAGCGGAGAGAAGTTCATTTTGTGGTTGATCACTTTGCTTTCAGAGAGTGAATCCCATTCTCCGGTGAATGAAATTCATTTTCTGCTTCACGACCATTAGGATTTTATATACTAAGATTCCTGCTTGCAGGTAGGGATGAAACGATACTAGTGAATAGCAGTACATACTCGATACCTTCCTTCCGATACCAAGTACATTTCGTATCGATACTTTGAAATGATATTCCTGCTAATAGTTAGGGATGAAACGATACTAGTGAATAGCAGTACATACTCGATACCTTCCTTCCGATGCCAAGTACATTTGGTATCGATACTTTGAAATGTTATTTCACATTCCTGCTTATATGTAGGAAGAGATGAAACGATACTTGTGAACAGAACTAGATACTCGATACTTTCCTTCCGATACCAAGTACTTCTGGCAAATTCATTTCCAGCTGTGTTTGATCTACATAAAATGAATTTTCCCAGTTATACCAAGAACTTTTGGTATCGATACTTTGACACATTCCTTCATAGGTACTAATTTAATTTTCGACGGTCAATAGCTTTAACTGTTACCAACGAATTCTTTGAATTCTCACCGTGGTACAATGGAAATTGTCACTTTAACGGTTGGTATGATTTCTACGACCTCTTTAACGTGACTTATATTTTGGGCACTTGTGAATGAATGAATATTATCAAATAAAATGATTAGTTGTTGTTAAAGAATGACACTAGGATTTGTTAAAAATTGACGGATATCTAAGATATTCATTACTATATCAGGTGTATTTCTCAATTCACTTACATCACAAAAATTTCAGCGATCAATTGCGAAACTGTTCCGCGCAAAATTCAGTTTCTTGCGACACTCTACTCGGAGTTATTGTGCAAAATGTTTGTTCACTCAGTACTTATCCGCCGAACGGGGCTTACCGCAACATGAAAGCGTTAAACGACGTACACACACGGTGCGATCGGAATTCCAGTCAAAACTGACAACACTCGGCCAGTGATCACATCATGATCGTTAAGAATCCAACACAAGTGGAGGGCATGGTATGGGTTTGGGGGATCTTTGACGACACACCGTGTGCCGTTGAACGGAACAGGTGCATTTCACATATTTCCGTTTTACCTCTTCCATTTCACGAGGTAACGTTGGAATTGTTCAGGTGAAAGAGAAATTCGTGCTCGGACAGAATCTCAATGAATCACGAAGAAAAGAGAAAGGTGACAATATTGCGAAGTCAGTAGTTTGGTAGTCCGGTCCGATGTACTTTTGCCAGTATGAAAATGTCAAGAATGTTTATAATTTCGATCATTCGGATTCGGGAAAATCTACTCGGAGTTTCTGTCCGAATTTTCCCCGTCCATGTTAATTTTTGAGTTTTTCCGATATTTCCGAAAATATTCGGAGTAGCCGGCAGAAACAGACAGATTCGGTTTTGGGGAAATTCAGTCTTTCGAGGTTTTGTCCGAATTTTTGGTCCATGTAAATTTTGAAACTTTTCCGATATCTCCGAAGATTTTCGGAGTGACCAGGTGAATCGAACTGATTCGGATTCGGAAAAATTCAACCTTTTGTTTGAGATACTGATCATAATGAAATTCGAAATTCGGAGTTTTTGTCCGAATTTTCGGTCCATGTAAATTTTGAATTTGGAAAATCGAGCCTTTCGAGGATTTGTCCGAATATTTCGTACATTTAAATTTTGAAGTTTTAGAATTTTTACGATATTTCCGAAAATATTCGGAGTAGCCGGGTGAAAGGATCAAATTTGGATTGGGGAAAAATCAAACTGTCATTTGAGATGTAAATTAGGAATTCGGACAGAACAAAATTTTTCCGTCAGATTCATTCCCTTGATTTTTATATTTGTGGAACATGGAGGAAGAAACTGTTGAATGCTTCGTGACCGGGAATCGAACCCGCGATCTTCCGCTTTCCGGGAAGATGCTCTGACCACTGAACTATCTCGAGCACATTTCCTCTTCCACGTTCCCACATATATCTGAGTCGCCACATATTAATTTCTTATTTTTCCGTTATCTTCGCAAATACACGGAGTAGCCGGGTGAAACAAACAGATTTGGATTCACGCTTTCATTTGAGATATAAAATTTAACATTTGAGATATTAATGGAAACTGTTTGTAGTTTCATCTTACCGAAACTGAACGTTTCCTTTTGACACTGAATAGCGTGAATGTTCCTGAAAAATGAGGTACAGGCATTCGTTTATGGATTAAATTTAGAACTGTTGTTGTGCACAACAGCGTTACTAGGAGACCAATATTGAGGCTGGATCAATAAAGTGAGTAACATGAGATGTCATACTGGTCGACATACAAATATAAGGCTGGTATTCTGCAAAAGAAGCAAATGTCCTACGAGCAGAAACGGTCAGGTGTCAATTTTATGACAAGCATCTATGGTCGGTAAGTTGCCCCT
Source organism: Chrysops caecutiens (assembly GCA_963971475.1). NCBI lineage: Eukaryota > Metazoa > Arthropoda > Insecta > Diptera > Tabanidae > Chrysops > Chrysops caecutiens. Next base: position 75,855,518 of record OZ020567.1, read on the forward strand.
CAACAGTTACAGTCTACCAACAATCAAATGTCAAATTTCACAGGTTGGGCACTACAAACATTCATGACAGAATCAAAGTGTGCTTCTGCACGGATTTGGACAAGTCGGTGTTGATAAACAACTTCGAGAAACGCGGCTGGTCACAAGTGAACGCCGACGACGATTGGAACGTTTATTGGGCCGGTGTACAAACATGTCGGAACATTTTTAGTGTTGATTCTGGATATCGAATGCATGACAATCAGTACATAAATAAAAATGTCGTTAAATTGAATTTTAATACTTTCGTTATACCAGAATAATAAATCACTTCCCGAATCACTACGAACTGTCACGGAAGGATTTACTCGTGAAAAACATTAAACGCTACCGGAAAGATCTGGAACGCGATGGAAGTCTGCTAGCAGAAAAAACTGAAGGTAATCATCCGGGAGGAGCCCGCTACACTTACTTGGACTTTGTCCCGATAACATTCGTTCTACCAGCTGGTACGTCACATTACAATTTAATACGACGTGTTATGAAGTAGATATCTTATATTTTCAGATTACAATATGTTCGTTGAAGAATACAGGAAAAATCCACAAAGCACCTGGATCATGAAACCGTGTGGTAAAAGTCAAGGTGCTGGCATTTTTCTCATCAACAAGCTGTCAAAGTTGAAAAAGTGGTCTAGAGAAGCAAAGGGACCATTCCATCCGACAGCTGGTAAAGAAAGTTACGTTATTTCTAGGTGAGATGAAGAGAAATTGACAGTAGCCAATCAAAATCATTTGATTTGACAGCTTGATGTATTTACGTTAAAGCCTTTCCCATTGACAGGTACATCGACAATCCATTACTTATTGGCGGAAAGAAGTTTGATTTACGATTATACGTCCTAGTGACATCCTTCCGTCCGTTGAAAGCATATCTCTTCAAACTGGGTTTTTGTCGCTTTTGTACAGTCAAATATGACACAAGTGTGACAGAGCTGGATAACATGTACGTTCATTTGACAAATGTCAGCGTACAGAAGCACGGAGTAACAGATGAATTGATTTATTTCAATTTAATTTTAATAATCTGTCATTTTTAGGGTGAATACAATTCGTTGCATGGAGGCAAATGGTCTGTGCAAAATCTACGTTTATATCTTGAAGGTACCAGGGGTAAAAGTGTAACAGACCGTCTTTTCGGAGCCATCTCGTGGCTTATCGTGCATTCACTTAAAGCTGTTGCTCCAGTAATGGCCAGTGACAGACACTGTTTCGAGTGCTACGGATACGATATCATAATAGATAATAACCTTAAACCATGGTTAGTCGAAGTGAATGCATCTCCATCGCTGACATCCACAACAGTCAATGATCGTATTCTCAAATACAAATTGATAGATAACATTCTTTCTGTTGTTCTGCCACCAGATGGTGTGCCTGAGTGAGGATCATACAATATAACCTTACAATTAAATATATTTTTAATTGTTATTAATCAATTACAGCGTTCGATGGAACAAAATTCCTGGGGCTGATGTTTTAGGCAATTTCGAACTTCTTCTCGATGAAGATCTAGCAGCACAGGATGAATTCCATCCTCACTCGTCTATACACAAGTCACGTGGGAATGGTGGTAGTAGATGGAAATAAATCCAGGCGGGAACTTAATAAAACCGAAACAAACATATGTTTTTCATTCGTGAACAGTCAACCCTTTATCCAATTATTGATCCTCCATTATTCCATCTCGCTAATTCTCTGGTAGATTGGTGCAGCACCTAATAATCACAAACCTAATTACACGGAATAGTAGCAAGAACAATATATACTTCTATCATTAAATACGTTGAGTGCAGGAAGTTCTTGTACAACTGTCAAATCCCGTATATATTTATTAACTCAGTTTTCAGGAAAGCAACTGATTAGTGACTCGAATTAGTAACCAGTTTCCATTGAATCACTTCCCATATAAATAAATAGGACGCCAGACACAGTGATCAATCATCAGCGGACGTAGCATGTCGAGCCGCTTAGACAAAAAGCTTGCGACATTTTTGTTTTGAGAAAATACAGAATCAGGAATTAATCTTTTTGCTTACTGCGGAAGTTGAAAAACCGCAGTTAGTTTGCTTTTAGTTGCTCCGTGTACTAGGTCATACATGCGATTTAACAAATTGACAGATAAAATTCAAAATGTCTGAAGAACTAATATAAGAATAAATCCTAAAGTAACCTTTCATATACAGTACAGCCTTGATAAACGCAACTAAAGCAAACTGTGGCTTGTGCAATAACTGAGGTTATTGCAGTAACCAAGTACATAACACGTATAAGTATATTCCTGCTATCACTCTATACAGGGTGTCCCGTACTTGAGTACATTAAATTGGAGGAACGATTCCTTGACACAATTTAGATTCTGTTTAGTTGTTGTTCGTCGTCTCACTTTTCTCTGTAACTACTTGTCAAAGGATATTAAAATAAATGCCGTATTTAAGACAAATCACTGTCCTTCCGATTGGTGTACTAAGCAGTTATCACATTAAAATGGATGGAAACCAAAAATTTAAAAAACTCAACTGTTTATGATTCCTGAAAGGAAAATATTTCATTTAAAAAAACATTTGTCCTAATATTAACTTTAATTAGCGTACCTGATTTATGCTAGAGTAATCAGTAAGCTGTTTAGTTATGAATAGTAGAAATTCATTCTGTTTTATGGCAGTGGCAATGAATGACCTCATAATCGTTTTTGAAAATACTGATTGACAGTGGTTTATGTAAAGCACAGCACTTATTTTATAATCCTTTGACAAGAAGTTACGGGTGAAAGTTAAGACGAAGACGAACAACATTGAGCACTCTGTAACTCCTAAACGATGCAAATTTCCCCCCTTCCACCAATACAATTTCTTATTTGTGACAAAGAATCGTTCCTCCAATTTAATGTACTCAAATACGGGACACCCTGTATATCAAATATATACTTGTATCTATGTATCTTATTCCTCGCTAAAAAAGTTTGAAATTTTCAACTGGGTTTCCTTACACTCTAGCCGTGCTTTCTTGTGACACGCTATCGAGTGCAGTGGTGCAAATTTAACCCACTTATTATCGAGTGCAACAATAAATGTATGGAATTTGACAGTTCTACACGACTCAATGGCAGCAAGAAAACACAGCTTCTATGTGCTTGACCACAGTTGCGAAATTTGAGGTTATACTGTAAATTTTGACAGAACACAAGAAATTTCAATTTTTGAATTAAACCAAGAATTCTGCATTCGTTTTATATACAACTGAAAAAATACAACACTTTGAATAGTGACACGTAGAGACTAATAATAATCGGGGAGATTCTGGCCCCAGTTGGATAACAGATTTTGTTAAATTGACATCCCGTGTAATTTGTTGGATTTTGAAATCTGCTGTTACGGTCGAAATCGGTATTCTGGTGGCAAAAGTTAACAGATATTCTGTTAAACTTGACAGATTTGCCTACAAACAGTTTTCGAAGTCAAAATTTGTTCCGGCGTAAAAGATTCGAACATGAGTTGTGCCCAGAAAACCATCTTGAAGAATTCTGTTAAAAACCAAATCTGTTAACATTCTTAGGGCCTGTGGGAACACGTTCTTAATCTAGTACACTCGATTCTAGTTCTATTACTTTCCCGTTTAGCAATTTTTTGAGCAAGCTAATTCTAATTCCAGCGTTCTAATTTTTGACATGTTTAACTTTGATTGAGTTCATCTTCATTATCCTGTCTATTTTTTAAATTTTTCAAAATTCTTGTGTCTTCACAGTCCAGTTGTCAAAGTTTAGAACGTTTAGAACGCAAATGAATTCGCACAGGTCGATTAGAATTCTGGAACGGTTCCAGTAAATTTAAGAATTAGACTGCAATTAGAAAGAACACAGGCCCTTAACAATAAACCTTGAATGTAACTAAAGTGGCCAGAATCGCCCCGAATATCCTGATATGTCATATTTTCCTCCATATTCCCTCCGCTCGGGCATTGTTCGACTTCAAAATGTATCTACAATAGAATATATATTTTTTCTCATTTTTTATTAATAACATTACAAATATATATTTATATATATATGTATAGATAATTCATTTAAATATGAAAGTGTGTTTTTTTTTGTTTGTTTTTTAAATTTTTTCTTCACAATTTAATAATGGCATCGTTTGCAGGTTTTCTTGTTTATTAATTTGATTTTATTTTATTTAAGTTTTCTTTTAGTTTTTATTATTAATATTATTATTAAATACTATCTATATCTCTGGATATTATCGCAAAAGAAAATTTACAACACTTATCCATGTGAAATGCTAAAACGAAACGACCAAAACGATATGTAAATGAAACAATTGAAACAGATAGAAACTATTTGAATTAATATTAGTTATAAAAAAAGGACTGAATTTTATTCAATTGCAAAAATAAATCTGTATACTATATTCTATAACAAAATAGAGTTTAAATAATTTGTCTAATAATATTAAAATGTTACAATTATATAATGAACTTAATCTATGTATAACAACAATAACAAGGTTGTGATAAAACCTTGAATCAATTGCTTTTTTTTCTTTTTTACTTTTTTACTTTTTTACTTTTTGTCGTTCACACCATATTATATTATATTATATATGTTGAAGTTGTAAAATTTATATTTTATAAATTTATTTCATTTCATTTTTATAAAATACCCTGCAATATTCACAATATAATTATTATTATTATTATTATTATTATAATTATTACCAGCAGGTTGTAGTACGTATCAAATATATTTCTATAAACGTTTGGTTTATAAATGTAACGAGAGATGGAAGTACACAAGCCTCGTATCATCAATCAATCAATCATGTAACATAGTTATTCAGCAACATATATGTACCTACTAACATAGTTAATAATTTTTTATTTTTATATTTTTTGTTAATTTTAAGTTTTTCATTTTCATTTAATAATCTAATATAATATATATAATCACTCACGTTGAAAAAAATAGAATTATAGTATGAAACATTAAACCCCTCACAATAAATATAAAATAAAACAAAATTTATGACTCCACAAAATATTTACTTTCACAATTTTTCAATTAATCATTAATTAATTAAATTCAATTCAAAATTTATTCATTAATTCAAATTCAATTTATAAATAATGTAATTCAAATCATTCACTTTTAAATAATTAATTACTTCACATTTTCATTACTGTTATTACTTAAACCTAGTTTTAATCCTATATATATCAATCAATCAATTATACACTTATTTAGGAAGCATCTCCGTAATCACGATCGCCGACATTAAGTCGATCCTGTGCAGCAGTTACAGAAAATCCTAATATACGTGCGTCTAGTTTTGTCATTTTATTCTTTTTTATTTTTTTCCCTTTGCCCTGTTTGATAGAAATTAAAATTAGTTAAATTCATATTTAGCTTTTAATCAAATATACCTTAACTTCTTGGAAATCATTTGATGATGGATTTATGGCCGGTGCTGGAGCGCACATATCATCAATATGAGCATTTTGTGCTCTTTGTTGATTTTTATATTTGCTACGACGTTCGAGAAATTGCTTAGCAAATTCATTGCAGTCTTTCGTTTCACCTGAATTACAAAATAGAACATTAAATTAGTATTCATACAAATCAATTATAATAAATAATTTAAAATGAACATGTTTCTATATTTGACATTTGGCCATCTTATGATGTTTCTTTTGACGACTTCCAGTCATTACCAATTCTTAGGCCGTCCGTACACGCAGCTACCGGAAAACAAATGGTTACTGACTCGAATTAGTAACCAGTTTCCTTTGAATCACTTCCAATATAAACAAATGGGACCACACACACGGCACTACTGTTTGCTAACTGGGGTGTGATTCCTGGAAACCGGTTTGTAATAAGTCACCAGTGCACTGGCATGCTTTGGACATTCTGTAGAATGCTACAAACTTAGCATCAAAAATTTCTAATGAGTTTTGGATTAGAAGCTGCGTGTCCGGAGCGTGGTCGCTAACAAGTCAGGAACGGGTTTGTAACGCAAGTTACCATACAATTTAGTTTACTTTGAGTAGCTCCATGTGCGGAGGGCCTTAGGGGTTTAATTTGAAATGTGTTATAACTACAATCTGTCAAAAAGGACAATAAGTAATTATGCTGGTATACTGACATTTGATAAACCTTCAAATAAGAAATTAGTTGTTAGCTAGGCCAGAGCCTTTGGAATCTATATGGTAGGTCCAGGGGATTAGTTTTTTTTAGTCTTAGCTACAATATAACGTTGCAAGGGTCAACTGGTTTTGGTGTACTTCTAGACTTTGGCTTACATACTTCATTTCGTCTGTGGTAAATTTAACTCTCAGGTCATTGTACAGGGTAGAGCGGCTAGCATACCACGGTGCACTGGCTAAAAATGTCAGTGTTTTTTTAGTGGAATCTCTGAACAATATGAATGGTGATTTTGGCCTTATAAACCAGTACTTTATTTTTTAAGGACAATTTGGATTTCCTGCCCAGCAACCAGTGGAGACGTGTTTCTTCAACTGTCTAGATGCATCCCAAGGTATTTGACATGGTTTGTCACTGTAAGCGGATGGTTGTATAAAGTGACTTCTGGGCAAGTTTTGTTGGACAGTGTGAAAGAAATTTGACTTGAAACGTGACAGGACGTTGGATGGCATCTTGGATCATTCGTGGACAGCAACATTGGCAGTGCCATCAGCGAATGTTGCTACGGTCACCTTGTTGTTAGTTGGGAGATCTGAGGTGTAAAGTAAGTACAGCACTGCACTGGAGGCGATGTCTCCTACTTGAATAAGTACAGGGTAATATTGGGCAGCCTGTTTTTCAATTTGTATAGCAGCCTGCGTGCCAGACCATAGTTGCTCTATGTACCTGCTCAATCGGTGGTCTGGAAGCTTGGAAGCTTGGGAAAGCTTGCTTATGTCGGGATTAGGTGTGGTAACAGGCTAATTGGTCTGTATGACGAGGTTATTTCTGCGGGTTTCCCATGAAGTCCAGGTTTCGCTACTGTTGACGGCCTATTTTCCTTAGACCAAGTACGTTTCGTGTCCAGTAATAAGCCTCCTTAAGAACGGGTCCCTTTCAAATCGCTGGAGAAGCAAACCGCACGTAGAGATACGATTCATAAGGTTGGTCTCGAGATGAGATGCTTATGTATCGTTGTCCTGGGAATGCTAGTGGCATCCTCTATCTCTCATACACTATATCTGGGATTTTCTGTCAGTATAGTCATTAAAAGGTCCGTATCCGTTGTTGCTGAACGGCCGCTGCACTCATCATCTTCTAATTTCAAATTGCCAGCTCCAAAACGTTTAAACCAAGTGCTGACGATCCTAACGGACGTAGTACCTATTTCGTAAACGGTACAAATCTCGTCCGCTGCTTGGCTTACACCTCAGGTATACGTAAGGCTTTGATCGGGAAACTCCGCTGTGCTGCTGAGTCTGTCGAAGTCTGTAGGGCTGATGCTTGATCTGTTGGCCGTAAGAACTGATTCTCTCCATCATTTCTGGCCCAGCTAATAGCTTCTGTCCCCGCTGGCGCATTTTCATTTTGTGGTCTTTTCAGAAGTTTTGTAGCTCTCCAGTGCCCCTAGTGTTTGATAAGTTAATGGTATAATAGCTTTCGAAAGTTTAGTTTCGAGCAGGGGCAGGGCAGAGCAGGGGAGTTCCATTTCGGCTTATCTCTTAGATATCTAGGATAGTTTTGTTCCTGTACTTTTGCCTCACTTGCTAATCACACCGCTTTTGGCATTTAGTGTTGTAGTTTTTGTTTTCATGGGGAGTTATCATGATATTTTTGGTCCTGTTGAGTTGATTGGCATTTATGATTAGAACTGTTGTATGGTCGGAGGAAAGGACATGACAGGAATATTGGGAATTTTTCGTGGGTCTATGGGCCAGTATGTTGGTTGATCTTGGCTAAGGCTGTCACAGTTGTTGTTTGGAAAAGTAGTGTACAGCTGTTTACCTCTTGTCATTGACAGTCTTGAGCCATTGTTTTCCCCACTCGCTAAGAATTTAGAATCTAGTGTTCGAAGGAATGCTTCAAATTCGTGATACTCTGCCATGACCTGTGCCGTCCGGGTGTTTTGGATAATGAAGTGTGTCTCGGATATTAACATTGTCATTTTTATTGATCTCTAGGAATGCTAGTACTTCATGACGATGTCGGTGACATTACATAGCACTATTTGGTAGTAGCGATTCATTTTTGGTATTTGATAGTGCTAATCACTCTTGTCTTATATTCGTTGATTCAGGAGTTTGATTCCTGCGTTTGCTTGGTTAGCTGTGAGCGCCTGGGGTGTTACTTTTGGAGTTTGATTGACTTGTTCTGGTTGCTATCATCGACAGCTTTCCTCACCCGCTAAGAAATTAGAATCTAGTGTCCGAAGGAATGCTTCAAATTCATGATACTCTGCCGTGACCTGTGCCGTCCAAGTGTTTTGTATTGTGAAGTGTGTCCCGGATGTTAACATTATGTCTTTTTTATTGATCTCTAGGAATGCTAGTACTTCATGATTGACCTGTTCTGGTTGCTATCATCGACAGCTATTTACCTCTTGTCGTTGACAGTCTTGAGCCATTGTTTTCCTTACCCGCTAAGAACTTAGAATCTAGTGTTCGAAGGAATGCTTTATCCTCTCGTATACAAACGTACCACACACTGCACATGCTTGCTCTTTATGTTTGCCCTTAGATAATCAAATCTCTGACAGTGACCACACCTTTTCGGTTTTTCATTGAAAGGAACCATACCACATAGCGATATCTTGTTCGATACTTTGATAGTTTAAAACTTAATTTCGAATGAAGTCCAATTTTCTAAGACTGGAACCATTTTGCCCTCAATTTCTTTAGTACAATTTTGTAGGTTGCCTTCGTGTTTACAATATTTCTTCATTCTTTTTGAACGGAACCAGCCAGGGTTATGCGGAGGATATCTCCAAGATGGATTAACGTGTAATGTTTGATACCACAATGCCAACATCCTCTTGAGCTTCTGCAGGCGTAGACTGATCAATCACTGATCAATTTCCGTACCAAGAGCTTTGAGAGAATCTAGAGCTTCTCGTACGCCGTTGAGTAGCTGATGAAGTCCTTTAGAGTCCATTGTAAATTGAGCACAAACATTTCGAGTAAGAAATCCTCAGAAATCCTTGAATATTTTGTACGATGGTACACGGCTCTCTTCATCTGCTTTCCAGGCAATTAAACCTTGAAGCAATGTCATGTTCACTGGTTGATTTAATGTTTTGAATAGCGTTAGGGCAAAAATCACTCTGTAAAAATTCACCATCGTTCTGTATGCTAACACCGACAAACCACCAAGGCACCCTTGTAAAGAACAACTATAGATATTAATTGAAACTAAGTTAAAACTATGAAAAATGTTAACTACAAAGAGTAGGTTATGTTACAACACAAAATATAAGTCAACATGGTGTGACTTTTTATGTTAGTTCTGTTATGCTGCCCTTTCCCTGTCTGAGCTATAAAATATGTTAACACACTTTAAAGAACTTATATATCACTGTACATAAATCACATAATCACGATATGTCTCAACTTTTGTTAGCATTTAACTAAACATTCATGTTGCAATCTGTCAAATTGTCATGAATGATTAGAATGAATGTTTGACATGTGATATGTCACTAATTGCAAACTAAACATCACATTACAACATAGAAACATGTTCAATTAGTTATAATGTTGATGCATATTTTACCCAAATACATTCTGATGTAGTCTTTAACCTCATACGGCGATTCGATATCTTGTAGAAATGCGATAAATGTCGGAACTAAAACATATAAGAGATATATATATGAAAATTGATATGATAAATAACTTCATAATACATACCGTGTACCGTACTATGAATAGACGATAGAGTCTTAATGCACCAGCTAGTGAATTCATTACGTGCATCATCATCTTTCTTACTGTTATTAACATTTGAACTGTTACATAGCAAACTGTTAGCGTTTGGTGTTTGATTATTTAAGTTGGTCCTTGCTGGAGGCTTATCAACGAAATTAGGTTTATTAAGTTTATTATTACCAGCATTAACTGGAAATGAATTTGTTTGAGAAAGTGATGAATTCGATTGAGAAGATGGTTGTAATGGCTGTTGTTGATGCTGTTGTTGTTGTTGTTGGGTTATTACTTGTGATTGGGGTTTTGTATTAACATATGTTTTAACTGTTTGCATATTAGATATTGTTTGACTTTTACTCAATAATTTGGCAGCTGACGGTTGAGATTGAGTTTTCGTATTTGTAATATATGTTGTAGATTTAGTTGGTTCCTCCCAAAATCCAGATGTGCTAGTTGTACTCCATGCTTTACCATTCCATGCTGGACTTTGTACATTACTGCTACTACTACGACTACTGTTCCATATTGAATTGATAGCAGTATTGCTATTGCTACTGCTATTGCTATTGTTGCTATTATTATTATTGTTATTAGGAAAAGAGATTGTTTGTGGTGGTGGTGGTGGTGCTGCTGCTGCTGCTGCTACTGCTGTTGCAATATTATCTTTTCTCCGTGATTGATCAATCGATGTACTTGCTGCTGTCTGTTCACTTGCCAATCGATGCTCTTCAGCTTGAATTTCACTCAATGATTTGACATTCAATTGCTGCAACGATTGTGCATTCCATTTCAACGTATTCTCTTTCTGTATTTGCATTTCATGCTGTTGATTCTTACGTTGATTCTCTTGTTCTGATCTCTGGGCTTCAGCACGTCGCTCTCTTTCAGCTTTTTGAATTTCAGCAAAATTTGGTCCTGGTGCTGTTCCACCAGTTACAATTGCATTCGACCATGGTGCTACAGATACACCACCACCACTTCCTCCTGCTCCTGCTCTTTCTGAATTTAGTTTTGTCGGTCGGGTTACACTATTCTCTAACATTTTCGTTCGACGATGTAGATCGATTTCCTCCTGACGTTTCTTCTCTTCGATTTGTTGACGGTATCTTTCTTCTTCTTGCTTCCTCTTTTCATCTTCTTCACGTTTGCGTTCCTCTTCGATTTGTTGACGTCGTTTCTCTTCTTTTAATCGTTTCCTTTCTTCAGCTGCATCTTTCTTGCGTTCCTCCTCAGTGATGGTGGTGGCGCTGGTAGCATTGCTACTACTGCTACTATTACCTGTCACATTCGAATACTTCTTCTGCTGTGAAATGGTACTTGCCTCTTGCTGCTTCTTATCTCCTTTCCCCTTACTACTACCTCCAAATTTCTTATCATCCTCATGCTTCTGGCTCTTGATCAGTTTCTCTTCATTCACAACTTTCAACTTATCAACTGTTGCTGGCTGTTGCAGCTGTTGTAGCTGTTGCTGTTGTAGCTGTTGCTGTTGTATAACTTGTAATTGTGATTGTTCAGATTGTTGTTGACGTCTCAATTGTTCATCTCCGTTCAATTCAATTTGTTGTTGATGATGTTGCTGCTGTTGCTGTTGCTGTTGCTGCTGTTGTTGTTCAATCATTATTTGATGTTGCCGTTTCTGTTCAACTTCCATTGATTGCGGCTGTTGTTTCTGTGGCGATCCATGGATATGGGATTCCTTCTGATGATATTCAGACATTTGTAAGAATTGCAATTCCGGTTGTTTTGTAATTGCTTGTTGCTGTTTAAGGATGTTACTTTGTTCTAACTGTTGTTGTTGTTGTTGTTGTTGTGCATCTAGTTGTTGCTGTTGCTTTTGACGTTGTTTCTGTTGCAATTGAGACGCTTCCATAGATTGTAACTGGGTTTTCTGTTGTTGCTCTTGTTGTTGCTGATGAAGTACCTGTTGCTGATGTGCAAGAATATGATGTTGCTGCTGTTCCTGTTGTTGTGGCTTCTGCTGTTGCTTCTTCTGTTTCTGCTGCTGATGTAATTGTTGCTCCTTTTGTGACTGTTGTTGTTGTTGCTGTTGTTGAAGATATTGTTGCTCGGTTTGTTTCTGTTGCTGCTGTTGCTGGGGAGTAACTTGAGGTTGTTGCTGTTGTTGCACAACATTCGACCATTTACTTTGATTAACCTGTTGTTGCATCGATGGTGGTGGCGGTGGTGGTGGCATTCCAGTTTGATGCATACCCTTATGCATTTGTAATTGCATTAGTAATGCTTTAATAGCTGGTGGTGCTGTATGATGTGCTGCTATTGGTGGTTGATTCATTGCTTGCGGTTGATTATTAATACCAGCAACAGCTACAGCTGCAGCAGCTGCTGCTGCAGATGATGGTGACGGTATTAAATTGTGTAATTCATTTGCATTTGCATTAAATTCATTATGTGTTGCCCCACGAAACGTATTCATATGGTTATTCATAGCTGCTGCCGCAGCAACAGCAACAGCAGCCGCTGCAACATTTGTATTCTGTGGTGGTGGTGGAGGTTTTATTGGATTATAATAATTCTTCATAGTTGCTGATAACTGTTGTAAATTGTATGTTGATGGATTAACTGATGACAGGTAATTTGTGAAAGCAGTTAAATTCAGTAAATGATCTGGAAATGTAACTTGTGTTAACTTTTGATTAATCAATTGCTGCTGTTGATCCGGTGTTAGTAATGCCCATGGTTCGGTTGCTGCTAATCTTCCAATTAATTCATTCTGTTGTCTTATCAAATATTGTTTTTGCAGACATTGTAATTGACGATTAAGTGATGCAACTGCTTCACCCATTACAATATTCATATTCGGTTTATTATTAATCGAACTCGATTGCGATTGATTTATTACAGTTGGCTGCTGTTGTTGCGATTGTTGCGGTTGTTGCGATTGTTGCGATTGTACATGGGGTAGTTGTTGTGTTGATGTTGGATATGTTGGATTATCAACTAGCAATGGTGGTATCAAGTGTGATGATAAAAATGGCATATTATTACCACACATATCTACTAATTCACCTAATGTTGCATAACGCGAATCACATGCACGTCTCACAAATAAATTATTATCAAAATATTCAAGTCTATACCATTCAGCCATTTCAGCAGCTGGAAATGGTCCTTGAACATTACCTTGTGGATCACGGTAATACCAGAAATCTTGTGCACGTGATGGTGGTAATTGTGGTGGTGGTTGTGGTGGCATTAAGGGATGATTATCTTGTATTTGTTGTTGCTGTTGTTGCTGCTGTTGTTGTTGCTGCTGTTGTAGTAAATTTGTATTTGATGTTGATGTTGGTGAATTAATTGATGTTGGTCCAACTAAATTATTTTTCTTATGTTGATGTTGATGTTGATTTGTAGTTGGTATTGTTGTTGTCGGTGTTGCTGTTATTATCGGTTTTGTTGCTGTCATCATATTACTACTACTGCTACTACTAGTAGCTTCATCATCCATTATTAATTTCTCAATCATTAAATCAGCAAATTCTTTCATATCAGTTAGAAAATTATCCATTGATGTTGGAAAATTGACATTTGATTGAATTTGTTGACTTTTTGAATTTTGATTATTTATTAGTGGTGTTGTTGCTGTTGTTGCTGTTGCATTTGTAACTGGAGGATGTTGCTGTTGTTGTTGCTGTTGTTGTGAATGTAATTCATCTTGTATTTTTTGTTTTTCAATCTGTTGCTGAACATTCGATATCTCTTGTGATAATTTTGTATTTTGATTTTGTATAATATCATGTTGTGATGATTGAGATTGCCGCATTTGTTGACGTTCGATTTGTTGAAGTGACAGAGGATTTTGTGTATGATGATGTTCAAGTATAGACATTTTATTAATAGCATCATATTCTTCAGCTCTTTTAATTAACATTGTTAAATCATTAAATTTAATTTTATCTTTATTATCAATTGAATTTTGTTCATCTTTAATTTGTAATTCATCAACTTTTGTTTCAATATCAATTTTATCAATTTGTCCACGATTTGTTTCTTCATTATTATTATGGTTGTTGTTGTTGTTATTATTATTATTTTTTGATAATTGTTCATTTGATTGATTATCATTAAGTCTTTTATCTATTGTTTCATCATTATCATCATTTTTATTTGTTTTACTATGATGTAGTTCATATAATTCACAATCAGCTTGCTCTTCATTATCCTCATTACTATGACTGTCATTACTTGTATCAACACTATCAACATTTCTACTACTATCATTACTATCGCTTTTATCAAGATTTTTATTACTACTACTCGATGATGAATTCTCATCATCATTTTGTTGTTCATTCGGTTCATGGAATGCACCACTTGCATCAAAACTACCACCAATATCAGTTGGATTTTCTGTTGCCCATTCGGGTAACATATCATCCTGATCCCAATGGAAATGATTTAATCTCGAACCAAGATTTAAACCATTATGAGAATTTCCTTTCATACTGGATAACATTGAACTAGCAGTACGATGATCTAGTAAATTTCCTGTTGCACCAGAACTACTTATTGATCTACTCATTGGTATCATATTACCAGAATTTTCATTTTTACCACCACTCTCAGTATTATCTTCATCTCGCCAACTTGTCGATCGTGCTATATTGTTATATATATATAAATAAATTAATTGATGAAATTTTCATTTAAAATACATTTTACTATATTAGATATATACTTACACCAACGATGTCCTGATCTCCAACCTTCTGTACCTTCTTCTTCACCACCACCACGATTTCTTCTCCAATTTTCAATACTTGAACCACGGCCATGTGATGGGAATTCTTTTCGAGGACTCGATGATGGAGAATTATTCCAATCTATTGTACCAACTTCATTACCACCATTCCTTTCTGGCCAAGTTCTTTCCGTCTATTTAATTGAAATTAATATTGAAATAATTTAATTGATATTTATCATTATTTACACTCTGTATATTTGTATATACCCTTGCTGGACCACGAACTTCATCCTCATATAAACCAGTTGGCCTTTGATAACCAAATGTTGTATGGAAACTACCTCTTATACGTCCTCGTCCTCTATCAACTGAACCACCACGACTAATTGCACGTACTGTTGTTGAACTATAATTCACTGGGCTTCTTATCATCCATGGTCTCTGTACTTACACCAAATTCAATATATTTGATAATTGAACATCAATATTGTTTGTCAGCTATTGATTTTTATATACAATTACCGTGGTATTTGTTGTTTCATCATCTGTACTTGGTGTTAATGCAAGAGGGCATTGAACTTTTTCAACAAATAATTTTTTAAATGTTGGTAATATCTCCGGCAATTTTAAATTTTTATCAAACAATGATAGCATTTCCTCTCTACCATAACGATATTCACCTAATTGATAACGTGGACCAAGTGATGTTATTGTTGCTGATGATGGTGCTGATGATGATGATGATGTATTCGAATCATTTGACATGTTACGCAACCATTCTGGTCCGAATTTCATTGAATCCGTCATCTTGAACTTTTCTCTCTTTTAACTCTGTGTCTCTCAATCAAGCGATGTACAACGATTAATTGATTGCCGTTTATATAGCAGCACTATAAAATTATTTATCTAAAAAAAATTACAATACATTAATGAACTATTTTTAACATTAATTTATGAAATATGATTTTGTGAAAATATATAACTATGAATTTTATGAAATACTTTTGACAGCTATGTGCTACACATGTGGTATCAATACACCATCGATATACCAGCATTATACTAGATCAGAGGTGGGCCATTTGAAGTATTTATTAGCAAAGCACGGGTCACACAAATGCATTCGACAGACAGGACAGTTTGAACTAGTTCATTGCGTCACGTTGACAAGCGACTAGTTTCAAAGTGAGTTACTATCGTTCGTTTCACTTTTGACAAGTAGTCAGTGAGTTACTGTCATTACTGATTTGACAAGTAAAATGGAAACTTGGCGAGAATTAAAATTGTTAGGAAAAACAAATGTCAAAATTATTAGATTCTCGTTTTTGCAAAATGGCGCCAACATGATGCAAAACTCACTTTGAACTAGTTCAATTTTGAGATCTTTGAACTAGTTCTCCCATACAAAGTTAGCTCATAATGACGTCTTGAGTTCAAACTGTCCTGTCTGTCCAAGGCATTAGAAATTTTATTTCAACGAATTTTCTTGGTAGGCACAATCATAGTTATTGCTATGCAGCTGCGTTGCTTATCACGGTTTTGCTATAATTTGTTTTACAGATAAAACTGCCATTGCCCACCTCTGTACTAGATGAAACTGGTGATACACCATGAATAATATTCACATTTTACGTGCTAACAGACTCCTAAGGCTTCAAGTCCTCCTTCTAGTTCGTATGATTGGTAAATGTTTTGAGATTTTCTAACCTTAAAATAGAATTTCATTAAAACAATTATTTTCCAAAACAAATTTCACGAAAACTGTCAAACATTATACCAGCAATATACTAGACGGTGGTGTATGCTATCAATACCACATGTGTGTCTCCATAGCATGAATGGTGATCAACATAATATGAATAACTACAATATATCTGAATTAAATCATGTGTTAATCGAAAGAAATCGGAATTATTTCACAATTTTCAAAATTTCTGATCTCTGCATCTCTTTGTGCAGGAACAAGAAAGAATCTTCATGAGACCATAACAAATATGGCGGACTATGAAAAATTCAAAACCAAAAGAAAGGTACAGATGGACTACTTTCATTTACAATATAATGTTGACGTTGACAATTTACAATTTTGCAATAGTTTCATTTCAATCAAACGATCTGTACTATATCTATTGATCAATTTCCTTCTGTCTTATCACACGTCACACATGCTCAATTCTATTCGAAGAAAAATAATAATATTATATATTATTTTCCACGTTGCGTCGTCCATTGAGAGTTGAGTGGAGAATAAAAATCACATGGAATATTTGACAGTAAAAATTAAAAATTTATAAATAAAATAATTTTATATCCATCTTCATTTACCACCACGAATTGATTTCGATATTAAAAATCTAAAAATAAAACTTTTAAATTTGTATATAACCTAGATTTGTGCGTATGTTATAGGGAAAAAATAAGCGAAAATTTTCAAAAGAAATTTATTTATTTTCGAAAATGAAGTTTTCAATATCCCGCAAACTAATCGACAACAGGAAGGGCAATTCGAACAAAATTTTATGCTCATGCAACTGTCAATTGTTTCGAATTTACTTCGAAATTAATAAAATTAAATAATTTTGGAAAATTTGAGCGGATTTTAAATGATGATTATGATTTACCAAAGATATAAAACTAAAGGAATGTTGAAAATTTTTCATAAGAAATTTCGACGTTAATTAACTTCCCTGTTCTGTCTTCTTGGGCCTATCCATTCATTTTCAGGCATGCACGTATTTTAAGCTATCGAATCACCACTTATCCCATATGTTAACATCTTCATATAATACAAGAATATATTTTTGACAGTATTCGAGTATGCCAAAGTGTGTATATGCGTATATATATTTAATTGTATGAATGTATTTCTGTGCATATTTGTATATGAGGTGCCTTGTAAACGTAATACTTTTTCAGCTACATATATGTTCGAAAATGTACCAGGATCATACACGGGAAAATGTGTTCCCCGTTACAAATTTCTTCCCTTAACTAGTTTCTAATAATACAGAATTGAATTAAAAATAATGAATAAATAAATTATAAACCATATTGGGGACGTTTATATACTCCGAACTATATTCGAATTTAATTTCGAATCCACCACAATTCCACTCACAATTTATTTATTTTGTTTACGATATATTTCGAATAATAAAACAATTATACACTTAATTATTATTGTAATAATTAACTTATTTAATTATATGAATAAACACAATATTGTTATAACAATAATTTCTCTTCTTACTCAATTATTCTGTCGACGAAACTTTGTCTCGGACTGACAAGTTCATATGCAATTTAACCATATAGTATTACGATTTATACTATTATCATATTAATAACCACTCATCGAATTGTTCTTAACACAGATTTATGAAATTTCTCTATTTAATATTTTTATATATTTTCACAAAATAGCTAGGAAAATATCCGTACACACAAGTTACCAAAATGGCTGAAAGCTGAAATCTACCTGACTTGACTGCGTTTACACATCGACGTGATACACACAACTACTGCGTTTGTGTCCAGCCAGAAGGCTAGCTGTCATACACATTCCTGCAGTTTCCATTCAAATTTGTACTCTTAAATTATTAATTTTCATTAATTTTATTTAATAATTAACAGTGAAAATCATTTGAAACTTTGAGAAACTTAATTAAATAATTAATTTTGAATTTATTCATTCAAGATTTGTATGCAATTTTTATTAAATCATAACACATATTGATCATTTAGGATAATTTTAAGTAAATCCATTAATATCTAGTTAATTTCATAATTAATAATCAAACAAAATCGAATTTAATATCAATCGTCAGTAGGTAAATCGGGAACGTGTATCGTGTAGGATGACACTCACGTTTCTTTCGGGTGCTGGCACTGCATCCACCTAATTTCTCTCGCAGTTTCGTGTTTCAAGGCCTACTCTTCATGAACTGCGCTGTGCTTCAGGTCGCTTGGTTTCACGCGGAATTGATGTTCTCATTCAGCTGGAGTCCAGTGATGCCCTACGAACAAATTCTCCTGGAATGCGATATATTCTCGAAATCTTATTTGAATACCAGTATGATATGTGTCAGAATTTTAGTAGAATGGTCACAAGAGGAACCCGAAACACGTTACTAGTATGACTTTATATGCAACGGAAAGAATATAAAGTACTGTTACATTTGTAAGGAATCTAAAATGTCAGATTCTGTCAATATTTGGAAGGCATTTGTAAGAGAAGATCAAATTTTATTTCGGAGCGATTCCAGCAGGGGGCCACGACTTCTACAAAATTTTTGTATATTTGTTAGTAAACGTAGGGATAAGTGGAAAAAAATATTCAGTTCTAATGTATTACAGGTATAATAATTCAAATATGGTTATTTTATGTGGAAAGAATATTATAATTTTGACAATTAATAACGACTGAAATAATGCTCGACAGGTGAATGTGAAATCAATCCACTTTAGCATTGGAAACGAGTGCCAGAGTCAGCGTGAACACACTCCACTCCAAGCAAGCATTGGAAACGTACCGGGATTACCGGACAACTGGTAGTCTTTCTGAGACTGTCGAATAAACATGTTTTGACTGTTTGAATTGTAATTATTTATATAAAATCAATCAATGACCGATTAGATTCTGTTAATTTGACATCCCATGCATTTTGTTGTTGGATTTCGAAAAATTCTGTTAACAGATTTGGCTTCAACCAGGTTTCGAAATTAAAATTTGTTCCGACGTAACAGCTTCGAAAATAAGTTGTGCCCAGAATACCAACGGAAGGAGTTCTGTTAAAAGCAAATCTACCAGGAAACCTTGACCTAAAACCCTAAAATATGTGATTAAAAACTTCATCTGTCTGATTGTTCATTCCTGTTGTTGATAGTTCAAAGGCGCTCACCAGTTTCTGTTTTCGGTTTTAGTTGCAGACTTAAATTTGCTATCTTTATTTATTTCAAACCTGGAAAATAATAATCAACATATACAGACAGTCTGAATTGATGTAAATATATAACTTATACCAGTTAGGTTGCAAACTTTATTCAGCAGTTCAGCCGTAGTCCGTTCTTTCAGGATTGTTCTCATTTGAAAATGTCGTTAAAGGCGCATTGTTTTGTGGAATATGAATGGAGAAAATGTTGAACGTCCTTCTGCTTTCCGGGCAGATGCTCTTACCACTGATCTATGTACCACCAGCAGATTTAGTTTCCTTTCATGTTCCCACATGTTTGAGTCGTTACCTACATGAAGGAAGTAAGGTTGAATCTGCGTCCTTCTGCTTTCCGAGCAGATGCTCTTACCACTGATCTACCAGGAGCAGATTTTCTTTCCTTTCATGTTCCCACATTTTTGAGTCGCTACTAATTGTTATAAAAAATTTTCTGTTACATTTATTAATTGCTATACAAGTAGAAATATCTCGAAAACGAGAGGAGATATCAAAATATTGTATCTAATATTTGCATCAGTTAACCAGAATACAACATGTCCAGCACAGAAATAGAGAAAGTTGTCCCAACCATCTACTTGCTATCATTACCACATCATTGAACATGAACGAACTGGTATCTATGTGAAATTTTTCCATTCATATCAACAGTCCATTGAACTACTGCCTTTGGCCATGACTGCTGAAGTCTGAAGATTGTCCCTACTACCCGATCGCTTGATCGTGACCGAATTCAATTCAGAGCTTTGTGACATTTCATTTTCAACCGGTTGCACTGATCATGATTTGTCGGCACAGCAACAAAGCCTCTTTGATTTATTGTAACAAAATCAGGTTACATTTAAACTACTATAGATAATCAAAATCAAATCGTTGAATTAACATAGATATTTATAGGTAGAAGACGTTGACCTAGTCTCATCTTCATCGAGAAATCCACATAAATCCATATGTAGGTAAGACAGGCTTTAAGGTGATAACCAGAATCTATTTTAAGTTAAGTAGTATAGCCTTTAAATTGAATCTAATCATTCAAAGGTTGCGAGTTCAGTTCTCATAAGCTTGAACATGATCTTCCGACTATTCAAGAGATAACTGGAGCATTAGCTGGTTTTCGTTTCGGTGAGTTAAAGTCTTGGATACAAGCCTATGGCGCAGATTGAATTAGGATTCCGAGAACTCAGCTGATTAACTTGTACATGACTTGCATATCTATAGTTTTAGGTAGTGGTTACAAATGCAATATAATTAAAATTGAAATGAAAGAAGTTAAACCTCTTCATCTCTTTCAATCGTTATTCAATGAAGGCCACTCAACAAATCAGACACTCCACTCCATTAAATCGTTTATTCTGACGTGTTGATGGTGGAATTCTTCGATCACGAGATGTGGACTCATCTGCTGATATTCAGTCTTCCTCTCCAACTCCACTCCATACCATTCTACACTAACATTTTGATGTGTGCACTGTGCTCTAACTCTGACTTAACCAACAGTACTCGCATCTTGATTATGTTAATCAGTCGCTCTCATACAATCAAATCCTATACTGAGCGCCAGCAGCCAGACAATATCCACAACATATTACCAATCAAATTCTATTTGGTACGTTAACTCTACACGCACGTGGTGGGTTTTCTGATGGAGATTGAACCTTTTTTTCCCATATATATAATATAATACAATATTATAAAATAAAAGACAACTTATTGTATAATGATGATAAGAAGTTACTGCGCCGTTTTGACTGATAACAAAATTTTTCGGGTATGGTAACAAAATTGTGAAATTTTTGCTCTTTTTCGTTCCGTGTTGATTGGCGTGGCGCGGCGCGATGAGATTAGAATGAAGGCCGCTTTCGGTAATCGACTTTTGCCAAATTTCAATGTTACTTTCTTCTCTCAATGTTATGTCCATATATTCAATCGCCCTTAATAACTCTGTCCTATTCTATACATTAACATTGTTCTATCTATCTATCTATCGCATTGACATTGCTGGTATAGGGTCAATTATAAGGTAGTTTTTGTGTTTTTTGCAAGATCAATGCAGATAATACTATAGAATTAGAATATTTTTGTAAACAAAACATCTTACGATTACGTGTTTCCCTTTATTATATTTCAAACAAGACTCTTTAGCTCACATGGATCTGTCCCACTCGGCACTCACTAAATAGTCAGTCAGAATTGAATGCTTGAACGTTGGGGACGTGTAACAATCAGTGAGTGCCGGGTTTATTTCAAGTGTGAATACGAATTTCCTGCGTGTTGTTTTATATTTAATCTTTATATTTTTGCATTAATTGTGTGCTGGACGCATTAGTTTTGTTGCAAGCTGGTTGAAATTGTGAAGTAAGAAATTAAATTGTTACTACATAATTCTCTATTCTACTTCTATCTGATTTATTTATCTGTTACTAACATTTGTGATATTAGGATATGGGCAATCCTTCTTATTGAAAACAGTTAATCAGATTTCTAAAGCTAAATACCGTTGAATGTCTGCATTTCTTTTAGAATATATTCAATACCTAAAACGATAAATTGATTATATGAAAATCCATGAAATATAAATACGTATACTGTTGCATCCATTGTCATCGACTGCAGAAATCTGGAAGCGCCGCACTGGACCTAATCCGTAGCATACTTTGGACTCAAGTCAATAGAAGAAGTAAATGATTAGATTACACTGACCTAAGAAATGCATTTTGTTTAACCATGTCCATGGTATAATCTTCAGAAGTAAACATTTGAACAGAGTGTATACATTCTAATCTAGGTACTAGTTCCATTCCACAATTGCAGGGATTCAATTTAATAACAATTTTCAAATCACTTCATTCACCGGAAACATTCCAGTCATATTGTTTAGATATTCATATGAGAATCTTAAACTAAATCAAGAATGAACTAGAAGAGATGAAATTAAAAACGAACTACATATTACACAAGCATTAATTGTAATTCAAGAGGAAGTTGTTGTTATTAGGTACATACATATTTTGTAAGAGATAAAATGAAATTGGTTAAAGTACTATACATGACCATGAAAATTAGTTTAATGTGGAATTTCAAGTGCATAAGATCATAATTAGAATTGAAAATATAAGACAATAGTTAAGTCACTTTAACTAAGTTCACATATAACACAAACTTAACTAATAAATTGTTCTCTATTTCTTACAGGTATATACTACTACTATTTTCCATTCAATCTATCTTAAATAACTGCATTGGACGTACGTACCGAATGCAAATCAATTACCAAAAGCAATTGAAATTGTGAGCAAACGCACAAGAACATTTTGTGAATTAATAAAATTATATTTTTCACACAATATCAGTAAATATCTGTAGTGAATACATGCTGCTGCAGTTGCAACAAATATTCGATAGTTCAAAATACGTTTTATACTATATCAAGTGAAAGTAAATAATATTTTGAAATTTAACTATTGTAATACAGGAAAAATCGCTCAAGTATATAATATCTGTAGCTGGTAAAATATTAAAAATGCAAAACGTTTACTCAATCGGTGAGCCTTGCTCGAATACTATCGATGATGATGGGGAGCAGCGATGTGAAATGGTAAGTTGTTTTAATATGAAATTAAATTAATAAATAAATAATAGTATATTCATATTACTTTCACTTTTCATTTTCGAACTTGTTGATTGTCTCTATGGGAAAAATAGGTTTTGTATTGATTGGATCCACCTTGTCTTGTTGTGTCGTTTCATTTCTTTTTCATTTCATTTTCTTTTGCTTTTGAAGTATGTACAACCTACGTACAATGAAAACGAATGAGCATAGATAGCCTGCTTTCCCTATCTTAAGCGATTAGACGACAACATTTTTCAATGGCAAATGGCAAATGGCAAATGAATCTTCAAAGTATGTAGGTAGTAGGTACTCGTATCTTATCATATCTTCTTCAATACTGAGAAATTTAATTATGAGAAATCAATCGACATAAATATGAAATTCGAAAATTTCACTTTTCATTTTAATTAAGTTAATTAATTGATCAAATATGTGCGAAATCAGAAACATAGTGCACGTGTCTTCGATTGTGATAACAACAAAATTTCATGTTGTCCTTCTGTAGCTACAGCTACTCAGCATAGCTACAATATCCAATACATAATATTCGTTTTAAATTGTCATTCATTCTTAACATGGAAATGGAAAGTTTCTCTTATTTCTTTTTGTATCGAAATCAAAAAATTTCGTTTCATTTAAACTACTGCCCCAGTTATACAATATAAAGATACATAATAGTAGTACGTATATCTACGTGTCAAGTGGAGCAATGCCAAGGTCTGGTTTTATGTGTTCAATTGATTACGTACGCAATTGTTGATGTCGAACGAGAGAATTCCGTGTTGACGAAAAACTATTATTTTGTCAAACACGCGAATGAAATGAAAGACAACCTGCAAATATTATTGTTCTATAGAACATGTATCATCTTAAATTATCTTAGATACTATACTATACAATATCTCTTTCGTCTTCCGGTATAAGATTCATTTGTTGCTTTTTTCCATTCATCAGTTTCTCATCTGTTGAATCCGGTTTTTAATAAGACTCATCATCAATTTAATCAGGTTTTATTACTCTTCTTCTATCTGAGAATAAAATGATTTTCATTTAGGAAATGTTTCATATTTGATAACTTGCATTTTGCATTTTAATTCGAGATTTTGCATGAAATTCAAAAAACCGCCAAATTCATGCTTCCTCCTGTCAATTTTGATTCCAACGAAGTAAATGACGTGGAATGTTTGGGTCGTAAATCATCTTTCTGCGAATAACACCGTCTGAACAAGAAACAATAGGGAAAGGATAGTAAAATTTTGCCATCGATTATGCGAATTCTCTTGACTAACGTGTGAAAGGGACATTTTATTGAGACATTTTTGATGCAATTTCATATTTTTCATTTAAAAGGCATATTCGGGGCCGTTCTGGCCACTTTAGTTACTTTCATTTAAAGGTTTTCTGTCAAGACTGTGTGCCACTTCAAATCATTTCATTTCGAAATGTTCCTTTCGAATTTTATTTGACGTTTGACAGCATCGCTTGTTACTAAAACAGAAAAAAGTTAATAAACTTATATTCGGGGCAATTCTGGCCACTTTCGCTAAAGTAACAGATTTGGTTTCCAACAGAATTCTTTAAGTTGGTATTCTGGCCAAAACTTACGTTCGAATCTGTTACGAAACTGGTTTTGTTCCAAATCTGTCAATTTTCTTAACAGAAAACCTGTTAAGTTTAAGTCGGTGAATTTCGGCCCTGTTTCAGTAACAGATTTTTACAGGATGTCAAATGACCAGAATCTGTTACGTGCAGCCAGAATTTCCCAGATTGTTTTAAAACACAATATTCCTTGTTGCTTATTCCTAATTATTAAACTCCTCTCAAAAAGTCATATTGTGTAAATGCAGCAGACGTTAACCCCCATTTAGACGATCAGTTCCGTCTCAGTTTCAGTTGAGATATCAGTTCAACTGACGTGTAAACTGCGAAACTGAAACTGAGACTGTAACTGATGGGATTCCCCTATGTTTCAGTTTAAGTTCATGTGAAACTGATGTCTAAATGGGAATGGAACGGTTTCCAACAGAACTGGCATCTCAACTGAAACTGAGACGGAACTGAACTGATCGTGTGAATAGCGCTTTATATTCTCTTTGTGCGAATCTTCGTATATTTTCTCTGTCTCCCTTTACTTTTCGATAACGAGAAAAGGACAAGTGACAAATGTTTCATTTAACTCGAAAGGATTGAATCGTTTTAATGAAAATGTCTCGATTAATTAATTTTCTTTTTGCGCTTAATAACTCTAATCGCAACGAATTCATGTAAGGCCACATCTTGCTTGCGTAGGTTGCATTCAAAACAATATTACTTCCTTTATTCTAATATCTGCTAGCCTTGCAGTTAGGTCAATTTATGAAAATGTACTTTTCCGTAATTGTAATATCTCTCATTAACACAATAACACATTTAATATGATATTGTCACTAGACTAAACAAGATTTTTCTTACATAATATTGTATAATTGAAATTTTATTTTTCTTATCAATTGAATTTCTTCATTATTCTTAATTTGTTTCATATCACGTGCCAAATGCTAAGTAATATTATACGATAGTAAATCACATCAACAAAATACCACAAAGTCGTTTTTAATTTAAAAATATAAATAAAATCAATTAATTGATATGCACAAATACAGATTTTCGTAATCACATGATTTGACATTCGGTTATGCAATGAATATAGAATGAAATGTTTAAAATATATTAGTTATTGTTTATAAACCTTACCAATATCATTTAGAAGGCCTATTGATTTTCCCTGATCTGTAATTTGCGCATAATATTCATTGTTATCTCGAATATTCGCTGTTAGGAAAGTAATAAAATAAATTTAAATATTATATAGTAATATGAAGAATATCTATATAAAATTGTAGGTATTACGCAAGAATATAAATTTTTTAGATTTTGATTTGATTTGAACAAAAATACTTTGGAACTGCATCCGTTGGAGGCTCGTTATATGATTTACCATACAAATATGAAGGGGGCAAATCACATACAGTTAATTGAATGGGATTAGTTATGAGTTATGAGTTGATTAAGAATTGTGGCGACTCTCGACAATTGAATAGAATTGCCGCCTTTCAACTAATGATGGTGGTCATTGCATTGCTAATATACATATGATACATATACTATATATATTTGTATAGTAGATAGTTGTATACTATAATGCAGTAGACTTTGTTCTGATTAACATACATATTTGTGTATATGATATTGTCGCAATTACTACCCTGATGACGCCCATTGTGATTTGTTATGATACGAATTCATTGGCTAAAGCAGATTATTGTATTCAACGATGCTATTAAAGTCTTAAGATATGCGCGAAAGTATTAAATAGAAAGGAAGTTAACATTTAACCTATACTGTATCATGTGATAATAAAATTTTATCATAAATTATTTCCGGATATTATTCCGAAATGCCAATAACCTTTAACTCTGTGATTTTTGTTAAGTGGTTTTATATTAAGAATTAATATATTTTTGTTTTGTTTTATTCCAGATAAAAGATATTCTGAAAGATATTATATTTGATCAACAGAAAATTGAACGTATTCGTAAAGTGTTTCTATCTGAAATGGAATTAGCTTTACATGAGAAACCGTCATCATTGCAAATGGAGAATACATATATTCCAGAACTGCCAGATGGCACAGGTAATAGAATACACATACAAACATAATCGAAATTCGTCGACTTAAACTTGTCAGAGTTTTTGTTAAGAAATTTGACAGGTTTCGAAATAGAAATTTGTGGCGACTGCTATGCTATGAATGAAAAGTTTTGTAATTTCATAAAAAGTTTCACTTCTATTTTGATTTTGTAAACTTTACCACCAACTGTCAAATATATAATCAAACATTTTAATTTCCATACAGAAACCGGTGAATATCTTGCTGTAGATCTTGGTGGAACGAATTTACGAGTAATAGTTTTGGAATTGGAACATGGTTGTATAGTAAGAGATGAAGTTAAACAATATCACATACCAGACACACTAAGAATTGGTTGTGGTGATAAACTATTTGATTATTTAGCCGAATGTGTACGGGATTTTGTTGAAGAGAAACAACTTGATAAAGATTACCTACCACTTGGTTTTACATTTTCATTTCCAATGCGACAGCATAGCCTTGCATCGGGTTGTTTAGTTACATGGACAAAAACATTTAATTGTCCATCAACAGTTGGAGAAGATGTTGTTAAGAAACTAAATGATTCATTAGAGAAATGCGGCCATGGGAATATTCATGTATTAGCTATATTAAATGATACAACTGGTACATTGGTTCAAGGTGCACAAATGGATAGAAATACAAGAATTGGTATTGTTTTGGGTACTGGTACAAATGCGGCTTATGTTGAACATGCTGATCGTGTACAACATTGGGAGACTCAGAGGCATGGTGAGAAGAATGTTATCATCGATGTTGAATGGGGTGCATTTGGTGATAATGGTGTATTAGATTTTATAAAAACTGATTTTGATCGACAAGTTGATAATACATCACTTATGAAACATTCATTTACGTAAGATATCACATCTCAAATTACATTAACATGTATTAATAATAACCATTACTATATATGATTTTAGTTTTGAAAAATACATCGCAGGAAAGTATCTCGGTGAATTATGTCGTTGCATCCTTAAGAGGCTTATTGAAAGGAAACTATTTCTACGTAAAGCAGATCTTAGTAAATTCCCTGAACTATGGAAATTCGAATCAAAATATATATCAGCAGTGGAAACGTAATATTACAATATAAATATTAGATATGTTATTATCAATAATTATTTTGAATTCATTATAGAGATATTATCGAAGGAAAACTTAATCGTACTCATGAAGTTTTCAAAGAAATTGGATACACTTATAAACAGGATTACTACGATGAGGATAT
Source organism: Chrysops caecutiens (assembly GCA_963971475.1). Classification (NCBI taxonomy): domain Eukaryota; kingdom Metazoa; phylum Arthropoda; class Insecta; order Diptera; family Tabanidae; genus Chrysops; species Chrysops caecutiens. Next base: position 75,883,618 of record OZ020567.1, read on the forward strand.
TACAATATTAAGATATGTAACTGGTGTAATATCAAAACGTGCTGCTTATTTACTGGCAATAACAACTAGTTGCCTTGTTAGCAGAATGGATGAAGAAGATATAACAATTGCAATTGATGGTTCTGTTTATAAACATCATCCACGTTTAAGATATTGGCTTGCAAAATATGTTGCATCATTTAATCCAACAAAACATGTAAGTGTTATAAATTCAAATATCTCATAATAATTATTATAAACATTCATTTATTTCAGTGTAAATTTATGATTGCTGAAGATGGAAGTGGTAAAGGTGCAGCTCTTACAGCAGCTGTTGCAAAAAAGATTATCGAAAGAGATTTATAATATGATTTAATTTGTTTATTTTTTGTTTGTTTATAAGATATGATATAAAAATGATTTTTCCTAGCCCCCTCCTGTGACATGTTATCTTAGTTTTATGAAAAATTTCCAGGTTATTGACATTTGATTGAATATAGTTAAAAGTTGATAAATTTCTTTCAATCTTTTCTATTTAAAAGCATACAGTACATATAACATCAATAAACGCAACAAGCTGTGGTCAAGCACATATCAAATGTAGAGTAGTAGCAGAAATATGTGTATGAAACGAGTAGCGTCACTTTCTTCCTAGCCATTGAACAGTTTCCTTTAGTTGCGTTTATCAAGGTTTATAATACTATCAACAATATTCTTTTTTAAATTATTTGTACGAAATTGTAATCTTTACACGAATGATTCGTTAGAAATGTGAACATTGAACACTTGTGTGTTATGTATACCAAGCATTAGTGATAAATAAAGGATAGAAATAAATCAGTAATATTATATAATTTAGCTGGATGAGTTGAAGAATAAAAACAACAATTTTAGAAAATAACAAACATTTTGTTTCAACTTTATTAATTCATGTAACATGTTACTGAATTGATCAACGAAACACTAGAGGTCACTAAGACCTCTGATACAACGCAAAAAATCAAATGTCAAAAATAAACTTCTCATATACAAGCAAATAACAAGACCAAGTCTAGTCAAAATCAAATCTGTCAAAACAAGGCAATTCGACGCATCCTCAAGATTCCATGGTATGTTAGGAATACAGATTTTCACAAAGATTTAATAGACGAATACATAAAAGACAAAGCATTAAAATTAATATCACTAAGAATGCTTAAGCACTAGCTTAAATGGAAATAAAGCTCCTAGAGGAATCGGTTAATCCCGTGATATCACAAGCAACAATCAAGACCAAACTGCTGATTGTAATGCAAAGCTATTGTAGATAAACCACTGCTTTCTGTCTTGATATTGAAGTGGTAATTGGAAGCAGATATACCTACTTATGAAGAACATGAATTTGAATTTTTATGTTTCAGTATGCAACCATGATCATATTTCATATGAAGTCAGCAAGTTTAGGCGATTTTAAAATTTTGCTGATCGTTACATGATTATCCATTAGTGAATGGATTTTTGGTCAATTAAATTGTAATAAATTGTTTGCATTTGCATTGCCAACATGTTGATAGAATTTAAAATTATTTTAATAATAGAAATTTCGTTTCTAATTCTAATTAGATGTGAACAAGTTATTATATACAATTCATTCGATGAATATAAGGTTAATAGTTGAAAATTAATGCTAAACACAAAAGGTTATGGTATCATTTATTGAAGGCTTCTTTAAATAAAACCTATTTCCGGAAATACGAAGAGGTGCGCAGCCAGAAGGCATATGAAGAGAATTTGCAGATCATTCGGGATCACAATGAATTGTATGAGAAAGGAGAAACTACATTCCAATTGCGTACAAATGCGTTTGCAGATATGGTATGTTTGACGAATTTATTCGGTTATTGAGTGGATAATGTTTGAAACTGATGAGCAATATTGTAGAATAATGGACAGTATTTGAACTCGTATGTTCGTTTAGAAAGAAGCCCTAGAGATGAAGGTGATGTTATGGTTGGAAGTTCCAAGTTTCCTTTGATGGACACCCATGATCTGCCATCGTCACTAGACTGGAGGCAGTTGGGTTTTAACACTTCAGTTGATGATCAATTGAAATGCGGTTCTTGCTATGCTTACAGTATATCTCGTTGTGTTGAAGGTCAAGTCTTCAAGAGACTCGGGAAGAACATTCCCCTCAGGTACGTGATCACTTTCTTGTGTATCCAATAGAACAGCTTCACAATAGCTGCTTCATATCACTTCCAGTCAGCAACAATTAGTTGATTGTAGTGTTAAGGAAGGAAATCATGGTTGCCATGGTGGCTCATTACGAAATACATTGAGATATCTTGAAAAACATGGTGGCCTTATGAGAAGAGAGGATTATCCATACAGTGGGAAGGTAAATTTCAATGGACAATGCAATTCTCAACAGTTATAACACACATTATAGCTCAATAAGTGTCAGTTCAAAAACCAATTAGCAATTGTTAACATTACCTCATGGGCTATTCTACCATTTGAAGATGAATCAGCTCTTCAAGTGGCAGTAGCTGCAATCGGACCAATAGCAGTTTCAATTAATGCTAGTCCGAGAACATTTCAACTATACAGGTATATACATATGTACATATATCATGAAAGGGTGTAACTGCCAAAAAATCAAAAGTCAATATTCTTAAAAATATACAATCTATGTGTCACTTGCCTTGTTTCTTTTAAAATTTTATCCACATACAAATAAATTTGTGACGAGATCTATGTGTCAACGAACTTTCATGGATTTCAATGGATGCTATGTCATGGAGTGATAAGAACATTCAAAGAATACGCAGCACGCAAAATAATTTTGTTAAATTATTTAAACAGAAACAGGCTTTTTTTGACTTTTGATTTTTTAGCACTTAGATCCTTTAGACTTACAACCCGTCAATTACTTTTAAATTAATGACATTCATTTCCAGTCATGGGGTTTACGATGATCTTAAATGCAAGTCAGATGTTGTAAATCATGCTATGCTAGTGGTGGGATACACTAAAGACTATTGGATCTTAAAGAACTGGTGGGGGGAACATTGGGGCGACAAAGGGTACATGAAGTTGAAGCGAAACCATAATCTTTGTGGAGTTGCTAATTATGCAGCATACGTTATTGTTTAGAGAATTATAAATTAAGACAATTATACAAATAATAATGAAATTTGTAAAAATATAAGTGTAAATGAGATGAAAACGAATCAACAAATAGTTGGAGTTTATAACTACTCATGAATAGCTTCGAATTACAGTCGAGTGAATCAGTGAATTTGAGGTACAGATGGTAGGTGTGTTTAAGGAAATGTGGCAACTCAAATATGTGGGAACATGAAAGGAAAGAAAGTGTGTTCATTGGAAAGAGCATCTGCCCGGAAAGCAGAGAACGCAGATTCGATTCCCGATCACGGAGCACTCAACATTTTCAAGTTTTTTGTTAAGAACAAAATTTCGATTTTTGAGTTCAAATTTTTCTATAAAATTTGTAATAAAAACTGGAATTTCTGCTTCTTTCTTCCTATTTTGAGAAAATTCAATTCAGTTTCCATTCAAAATATTAAAATTTAACGTTTTCCATAATGTAAATATGGTTAGGCATTTATGGGATTTTTGTGTAACTACAACTGGCAATCTACTCGCGTACCAGAGCACACTTGCTTTCAATCAAGCGACGCCATCTTGACACTTCTAGCTGAAGTATTTGCATACATGGAATTTGATCAGCTCTTGTTGTGACAACAAACATGCAAAACGCTCCATACTTTTAGGTTATGTTCTGAGCATTTCGTTTTTCTTAAAACGTAAAACTTACATGGACCACTCATATGAGAAAGAAACGAAGAATGTGAATCTCATCACTTCAGAAACTAAAACCACTTCTAAATAGTAGAAAACTGACCAAAACAAACGAACTCCATGTATATAAACAAATAATAAGGCCTAGTTTAGTATATAGGGGTTTTTCCTACTGTCAGACAAGAGTGAATACAATAAATCCTCAAGATACCATGGTACGTTAGGAATACAGACATTCACAAAGATCTAGAACACAATACGATCGACAGATACATCAAGGGCAACGCGCTTAAACTCATAAGCCGTGCTCTTTTGGTCATCGCTATCGAGTAAAAAACTAGAGTAGCAAAAGAACGCACCGGACTTGTTCTCGATAGATTACAAACTTTTACCAACTTCACTTCACATTTCTATGAACTTTCTTCGAATTTTTTCCATTTTGTTAGCCCTTGGTTGCATGAATTCCTCACATATTACTTGAATTTAAATTTTCAGATGAAATTAACTGAAAGTTTTGAAGAAATTATAATTTTGTGGAATTTAAAGAAATATTTAGGTTCGCGTCAAGGAAAATGAACCTGTCGCCATCTGGATACTTCTACCTCAACTATTCTGTTCAGAACAGCAAATTAGTTCCAGTTATTTTTGAGAACTAAACTTGTTCTGTTAAATGTATGGGATTTGACAGTTCTGTTCTGTTAGAGTGACCAAAAGAACACGGCTATTATCGAGAACTAAACTTGTTCTGTTAAATGTACGGGATCTGACAGTTCTGTTCTGTTAGAGTGACCAAAAGAATACGGCTATGGAAACATTAGACAGCCAGATCTTTTCAGACCTACGAACTATAACCGAAAACTAAATGCACAGTGAGTTAAGGGAATCCTTAAAAATGAGCAAAGGTGCTAAAAACAGACCATCGTTCCTAGAGAGAGAGAGAGATTTGAGTTGGGATTTTAAAACACAATTAAATTATTTTCAAATACTTTTATTTAATTTGGATTTGAACTTAAAATGAATGTGTACACTAAAAAAATGTCAGCTTTTACTGCTTGTTCAAGCAACAATGGCGTGTTTGAATTGTTTCACTTTTAAATACTCTTAAATATGTGAAAACAATTATTATGTGTAAATAATATTATGAAAAACTTTGTATGTTACCTATTACATGGCAATATAAAACTAACATTCATGCTATTGAAATTCATATGTACAATTTATATTATATTAAGTGTTGCAACTATTAACAATAGATAATAAATTTAATTTTTCATTTTACAAAATTCAGCATAAGCATATGCGTTTCTCAGAGTAATATAATTAAATTAAATGATACTGCAATGATATCTAATAAGAACTGATTGATTGTTGTCTTACAGTTCTGAGGGGTTAAGGAATATTTCATCATAGGAATGTGATCTCTGAGATTCATGATTCTCACAAGTTATTATACTTTTGGTTTACATTCAACAATAACACTATTGTCTTTAACATCTCTCATTTGGCTACTACTTGCAATTGTATTCGAATTTTTCGTACTGGAAAAAATAATATTAGCACAACGTTTGTGAGGTAATGTTGATCTCTTTACTGATATTTTCATATTATCCTTATCCGCAGATGTTCCATCAATCCAATTGAAGTTATTCGTCATTATATCAATATCATCATGTTGATTATTATGATTATGATTAAACATTTCAATAAGATCATCATTGACTTCATTGACATTATCTTTGATTTTAAATTCATTACCGAATGACGTAAGTTGTTTCTTGTAGATTTTCTTAAAATTAACATCATTCTTAAGTATAGCTGATGATGATTTCTTATAAGAAATTTTAGATTGTTGTGTTAAACAATCATTATCTTCATATTGACATATCGATGAAGAATGTACATCAAAGAATAATTCAGCTTCTGGGAATAGTTCACTGGTACTTGGTTCATCTACACCTAAATCCTGGTATTCATCTGATATTGATTGTTGATTATTATTATTATTATTATTAACTTTAACAATATGATTATCATTTGAATTTGAATTGATTTTCTTCACAGTATAAGTTTTAATCATTGAACCTTGTGATGATGATGATGATGATGATAATGTTGATGTTTCATTAGTACAATTTTCTATATCAATTTCATCTAATTGCGGTGTCATTCGTGATAGTATAGCATCATCTTTCGATTGTTCATCATAATCCAATTGAGGTGATACCATTTGCATATTCTCATTCATGAAATCATTGAAATTCAATAAGAACGATGATGATATTGAATCAGATGTCTTATCGTTCTTACGCATTATAATACAATTGTTATTCTTAACATAATCATTTGTTCTTATAACACTTGTAGCATTAACTAATCTATCATTATTGATTTGATTCTCTTCCGTTTTAGTTACGATCTTCTTAACTGGTGTAGCAAATTCGATAATTTTAATTTCTTTACTCGGTATAAATCCAGTTGTTGTCATTAGATTTCGTCTAGCTGCATATGTTATTTTACTCAAATGATTATCTTCATTTCTCGTCTTCGTACTATTACTATTATCCTGAAATTCAATTTTTATTAAATTTTTATTATTTTGGATATTTGATTCATTTACTGTACTCTGCAGATCGTTAATACTTATCAATTTCGGTTTCTTCGTATTACAAACAATATCATTTTGAAATGATACATTATCCGATGTTGTGCTATTATCTTGATTCATTGATTCAGTCTTAATTATATTAAGTGGTACAAAATATTTTGTTGGAATCAAAACCGTGTTCTTGTTTCCTGTTTTATCTGTATCAATTATTTCAATATTCTTTCTCTTACTATTAGTTATTGAAATTGTTTTAACTTGTCCAACAGTTGTACGATATTGTTGTGATTGTAATTGTGATTGTTGTGATTGTACATATGGTGGTGATGAATTTTTTGAATTAACAAAACCACAATCATTCGAACTAGATAATGTTTCATGAAACGGCGATCGGTTACATATTGACGATGATGTTGTTGCACATGAACTATCCTCACTATCATTGATCTGTTCTGAATCAGTTGTTGTTTCATTGACTTCTGTTGGTTTTAATAAGGTTATTTTACGTTTCTTCGTATTTGATGTTGTTATATTATGATTAATCGGATTCGATCTTCTACGTGGTGCTGGTTTGTTATTCAAATCTGGTGAATTACGCAATTGTTCAGCATATTCAGCTAGTATATCATATATACGTTGTACAGTTTGTTCATCTTCTTGTGGTTTTGATATTTTTTGAGAACATTGTTGCTGTTGCAATTGTTGCTGTTGTTGTTGAATATTATTCGAACTAATTGTTGTTAAACTTTTCTGTTTGACATAAGTTGATTTTGATGAAATCTTCATTTGTGGATTAACTACGTGATTTGCTTCATCAGATTTCTTCTCTACATTATTACTATTATCATTACTAATTACATTTTCAGTTATTACAGTTGGTGTGGATTTAGTATCATCTGTCGATAGAATCGTTCTCTTTCCAATACTGTTTGCTACAACCACTAGAGGAGCCTTTTGCAATAGAGCTAAATTAAGTTTATGATACAGTACACGTTGTGAAGATTGTTCCTGAACATTAGCATTTGATTCTTCTATATTACTCTTATTATCATTATCTTTATGATCACGTCTTGTTACTAAACTTATTGTTGGAATTGTTTTCGCTTGTTGTCTTACATTATTATTATGATGATGATTGATAACATTGATTTGATTTGATTGAATAATGTTATTGTTATTATTACTGGTTGTAACTAATTTAGCAATTGGTGTACATTTAATAGTTCGTATTGGTTCTGTTATAACACGAAGTTTCGGTAAATTATTGATATCAGTTTGAGATGGAGGAAACTTAATTATTTTATTTTCAATTCGTGGTGTTACGGTTGTACTACGTTCCTTAACTTGTTCCAATACTAAATCGAATTCACGTAATTGTTCTAATGTTGAATTATCAACTTGTTTAATATCATTTGTAGAACGTTGTTTATCCGTATTGAATGTTATATGTTTCTGAATACAATTCGATTGTCCAATATTTGATGTTGTAACTAATGGTAATGTTAATTGTATCGATGATGATGTTAAATTGTTTTGTATATCATTATCACCTAGAATAACATTTTGTGGAATTAATTTAATTGGATGAAGAATTTGTTGTTTCGAATTTTTATAATTTCCATCGTTATTACTTTGATTTGATGCTACAGCTGATTGTTTTTGAATAACAAATGTTTCTGAAATTCCATTATTATTCTTATTATCTTGTTTATATATTAATTGTAATGGAATTATTGTGTTCTTCAATGTTTTCCCATCAATGATTATATTCCGATTAAGGTTTTGCGATGTTGATACAAATAACTTATTATTCGATTGGGTTAAACCAGCAACTTGTTGTATTGTACTGTTGTCTTGTTGTGAAACATTTTCATTTCTATCTTCATTTAATGACGACGATGATGATGTTGATGATGTTGTAGATGATGTTGATGATGTTGATGTTGATGTTGATGATGATGACGATGTTCGAACAATACGTACAATTCCGATTGTGGTAAAGAAATGATATGACGGTGGTGTGAAATGTTCCCATGTATTAAATCCTGGTAAATAACTCGATGAATTTGTACATTGATTACGTTGTCTTGTACATAGAACCTTATCGTTCATTCTTATTGAATCGTTATTGATTTTCACGGAATTATCTTTAATATCCAATTCTTTATTATTCAAATGAATTTTCTTAAATAAATCAATACCTGTCAATTCCTCTGTACAGCATTTCAACCAGATTTGTGGTAACCAAAAATTGAAAAAATTCGATAAAATCTGTTTCAATCTAACAGATCTTTTCAATTTATCATCATTCTTCTCTTCACATAACAGACGATCTCTTATTTTCGATGTTATCCTTAATAGCAAATCAATTGTATTTAATTTTTTACTTGCATAAACATTCTCAATATCTAAATGATCATCATCATCATGATTCTTTATACAATTCAATAGTGATTCATTACGAATATTCCCTGATTTATTAATTTTACTCTCCATCAAATCTGTGTGAATCAATTTCCTTTCATTAAAACAATTCTCCATAATTGATTTCTTTCTCAAATCATCTGAATGAAATAATTGATCGAATTGTTTAAAATTTGATTTGATTATAACTGAATATATATCAAACATAAAATTACTACGTTTATATTTATTAAATCCATTTGTTGTTGTATCTGTATTAGATGGTATATCCATATGCCGTCTATTACGTAGTCTCATTGCATACGAATTCGATGAGGATGATGATGATGATGTCAAATCAATGGTAGCCGTATTCATTGTATGATTTGTCGGATTATTATTTGGTAAATTAACTAATGATATTTGTAAGGAATCTGCTGTTGTTGAATTACGTCGTGTTAGAAAATTTCTATCTCTTATAGTTTTATTATTATGCGATAACATAAACGGTCTGCATATATCATTTGATTCAAATATTGTCGTATTACGTCTTGTTAATATCCGTCTTCTTTGATTTATATTATATATATCATTATCAATGTATGATGAACGATTTACAATCGATGATTGTAGATTTTGATTTGAATTATCTAAATAAAATGAATCACATGAACTTGTTGGACTTTTTGTTAAATCAATTATTGGTATCTTCATAATTCTCCTATCACTTTCAATATCTACATCATCATCAGATGATATTTGAAACATTTCTAAATTATTCTTTTGTTTTCGATTACATTTCAATACTGTTGATGTTTGTGGTGTTATTGTTGGTTTTGATTTTCCATTATGTACTAATAGTGGTTTAATTTTCTTATATCTTCTCACATGATCCTTACTATTATTATTTGAATTCCATATTTCCGGTATATTTTCATTTAAATTTCTTCTCTTACGATAAGGACCACGTTTTTTACCAATTTTCTTTTTTGTTGAACGTTTCGAATATTTTCTCTTCTTATTTGTTGTATAACGATTTCGTAATGGATAACGACAAGATTTACTTTTGTATCGTTTACACTTATTCAATTCGTATTCAGATGAATTAACTCGTTTCAAACGTATCTCTGGTTGACGTATTATATTACCATCAATTTCTAAATATTGATTATATTTCAATAATGTCTGATAACTTAATTTATGTAGAACAACACGAGGTTGTAATTCAGTTAATTTATCATTATCATTAGATTGATTTTTCTCTGCATTTTTCTTATAACCAATTGATTGAAGTTCATTTAAATATAAATCATCTGATGAACAACTACTATCCGATGATGATGATGATGATAATCGAGATGATTTTTGTAATCGATTAGCTGCTGCTGACATTGTTACAAATGTATTTTTCGATTTAAGTTTTTTAATAACAATCTTATCAACAACTTTCGTTTCCATTGCATTAGAAGAAGATATGTTATCATCAAAATTACTGTTTGTTGTCTTCAATTCATTGTTAACTTCTTCATTTTGTATTTCACCTGAAATCGTATTTGTTAAATATTTATTATCCGAACTTTCTGTATCCGATGCATTATTATTTGTACGATCGTTTCCACCAACACTACATCGTCTTAGTAATACACGTACTACTGTTGTTAGTTTTGGATCATTAACTGAAAGAATAGAATTTATTCAATTAATAATTTATTCGCTAATTATATTATATAAAAATTTACCTGGATTTTGATTTTGATCTTGCACTTCATTCGTTTCATTATCCACTTGATTCGATATTAGGTTATTTGGTAAATTATTCAATTTATCATCATCTTTCATGTGATTCATATTCAACGATGATGATGAAGTTGGCTCATCACTATAATAGTTTCTCAATTCATTTGTCAATCCTGTATTTGTACTATTCAACCATATATCTTCTTCCATATCTAATACCATATCAATCAGTTCATCTTTCCATATACTTTCATTATCATCATCATTATTATGATTGAATATTTTCGAATCACATAATGTTTCTTGTTGAACAACACATGACGAAGATGGTGTAGATGTGGATGTGGATGATGATGGTGATAATGATGATGGAATTGTTTTAATTTTATTCAAACCAAATGCTCTTGAATATGTTTTAACTGGTTTCTGAACAATAAAACTTTCATCATCATCCACAAGTGTATTATTATGTTGTGACGATACAACTAATGGAATATTATCTGGATCAACAAACAATTCAATACTTTTACTATCATCTGTTATTAAATTCGTATCATCATTCCAATCTGGATCAGTTAATAGATCTAATGTTGTATCGGAATATTTCAATGGTTCGTTAAAATCAATATTGATGTGACCAATTGATTCGTAATTTGTTAATTGATGTGAATCGTTAATCAATATCTCTGAATGATTGATATTATCAAATACATCATCGTATATTATCATATTATCGCATATATCATTATTACACGGTATAGATATATCATGATCAGATTCATTCTGACTACTGCTACAATTACTTTCATATTGTTCATCGTTAATAACATTATGATTAATTCGTATACTCGGTAAATTACTCTTAAGTATTGATTCTGGTATTTCGGCAATATTCTCGAAATGATCTTGATTGAAATTCGTATTATACAAATGATCATCATCAATATCATTTGGATTATTTGAATTATCTGATAATAACTTCGTTACTTCACCAATAACTTCAGCAATATGACATTCAAGATTTATTCTATCATATTTCGTATTTAAATTCATGAAATTCGTATTATTTGCAATTGTTGCTGTTGTTGAATTGAATTGATTATTACGTTTATTCTTAGCAGCTGGCCTATATGATCTTAATTTATTATTTCGATTATCCTTTATTCGAACATTATCCATATCAATTTCATTCGAACTGTCTGCATGTGATTTTGTTAATGATTTTAAACTACGAAAAGCATAATATTTAGCAATATTATCACATAATTCATATTCATATGTTTCTGGTGATGAATCAGTTGATGATGATGATGATAGTGATGATGATAGTGATGATGAATTAATACAATCATTTTGATTTTTCTTACGTTCCCTTCTAATTTTCATCTGACGTTTACGATAATCTTTAGCAACTGATTTACTATAATATTCGAGAGTGGTTTTAATTTTGTTCTTCATTAATTTCTCATTTCGTTTTATTGTATTTAATTCTGTCAATGAATCATTTTCATCATTTAAATAAACAACATTTGGTAGTAGATTCTCTTCTCGAATGAATTTTGTAGCACGACGTAATAGCTCCATTGATTTATTTTTTGATATTTCAATTATTTCTTGTTCGTTTTTATCTAAGTTAATACTGTTGATATCATTGAAGTGTGAATGTTCATTTTGTAATGTATACAATGATCTTTTATTTCGTTTCATCAATGACTTCTTCTTAATCTTCTGTCTCATATTAATATTAGTTACAGTACTTGCATCAATTCTATTACAATTGTTCATCAATATACTATCGTTTATCCATTGATTTGTTCTATCATTACTTTGAAATGATTTGTTCAGATTATCATTCTTAAATATTATATCATCCGTTTCAGTCTTATATCTCTCATTCTCATGTTTGTTTGGTAACTTATCAAATGACAACACATCTGATTCATCTGATAATATACTTTTATCTGAGATATCTGCATCATTTTGTTCGTAATTACTCTGAGCATATCTGTGATCGTGCAAATTTGAATGTAATCGAATTTGTTTGTTATATTTCTCTTTAGTTATTTGTAATGATAATTGTTCGTTTAAATTGATTTGTCTCATATGCAAATCGGTTATTGTACTTGCATCAATTTTATTATTAACATTATCATTTTCATGTAATGGTGATGGTGATGATGCTGCCGATGATGGTATATCAGATTTGATACCACTATTGTATTTCTCATTATGACAGGCACTAATTTTATTCAATCGATCATCATCATCATCATCATCATCATCATCATTATCATTATCATTATCTGTTTCATCTTCATCTTGAAAAGATTTTGTACTTTTAATTCTTTTTATATTACGTTTGTATTTTCTACGTTTTGGTAAATCATCATATGATGATACATCAGAATCATCTGTTTTCATATTACCATCATCATTATGATCATCATCATCATCATCATCATTATCATCATCATCCTCGTCATCATCATTATCATCATCTAATGAATAAATTTCATAACCTTTTTCAATTCCTGGATATTCAATTTCTGGTAAATGCTTAAATTGTTCATAATCCAAATTTAAATATTGTAAATAATCATTTGCACCAGCTAAACTTCGTCTTACTAAAGTTAATTTAACTTCTTTCTGTAACATTCTCTTACAATTACGTTCTAATTCGATCCATGGTAATACCCATGATAATAATTTAACACGAGGTGATTGAAGTAATACTAATAAATCAGTATGAATTTCACTTGGTAAATCAATTGTATCAACAAGACTTGGTGTTGTTAATTCATCGTAATTTGGTAAATGTGGTAAATTACAATTTGTTATTGAATGTAATGCATCGATATTTGTATTTGTTGTTGATTCAATTAGATTATGATTATCAAATGTTATATTATCTGAATTATTATCAATAAATGATTCAATTCCATTTGCATTTGTTACATTCACATTATTACCAAATGTTATATCAATACTTTTATCTTGTGAAACAATTGATGTTTCATCATTTACATTCGATTGTGATAGAGCTTCATCGATACGTTGAAAGAAATCACGTATATTATCGGTTTCTTCAGCCGTAAGGAAACCATCTTTATTGATATCATTGAAAAATATATCTAAATTCGGTTCTACACTTGTATCGATATCATCAACATCTTCTGGATTATTTTCTATTTGTGTAACAACATCAACTCCATCAATATTCATTGGTTTTACTTGATTAATTAATTCTAATTCAATATTAGATTCAGATAAATTTAAATCAATAATATTTGTTGCTGCTACTGCTACAGCTACTGGTGTTGCAGTTGTTGTACAAGAATTTTTCAATTCATCACTTATTCTATATTCTGCTGAAGTGATATTATTTTCCATAGGTACAATAGTCGTTTCAGGTATTATACGATTTTCCCAATTACTCAATATTTCTGAATCTGTCATTATTCTATTCGCTTTACTATCAATCAAATTTATATTATCATCAATTTCATTTATCTTTCCAGTTACACGTGCAATCGACATAACACGTTCGAAATTCTCCGGTGACGGATTCAATGAGAATGCTGTTAGTATACATTCTTTAGCCATTGGTAATGAATCTTTTAATATATCAGCTAGATATAAGTAACGATATGATAATTCAGTTTCATGATTAATCATTGTATGTTCATCACAATCTCTTTCGGATTTAAGTAATTCTAACTCATTCAAATCAGCTGTTAAAGCACGAACAAATAACTCAATTAAAACAACTTGCCATGTATTTATATGCTGTAAAATAAAGAAATTAGAGTGAGTAAATTTGATTTCACATTTAATTTATTATCAACTCACCATATCCTTTAACATACTACATGCTAAATATATGTGATATTTTGATTTAGCTGTTGTAAATAATTTTCCTACAATTGTTCGAAATTCTGGCACATCGGTATTCTCGTGTAACATAAACCATTCTCTTAATATTTCACAATATTCAATTTCATTATTTTCATCAATATCATCTTGCATAAATTTAGCTAGTAATATTTCTGCTATTAAACATGCTATTCGTAGATGATACTTTGATGTGTATGTCACGGTTCCAGACATTTTCACATTCCTTTGAATGGCATTTAGAGCTTGTTTTGGTGATAGAATTTTTACCTTTTGTCAAAAAATAGAAAAGATATTATAGATTGAATGTATTATATATAACCAGATATCTTCTAGTATTCTCTAAACCATGCTTGAGGTAAATGTGAAACAATGAGCAACTAACTACAGATTAATTCGATAACTCAGTGGTTAGAGCATCTTTCTGGGAAACAGAATCTTCTAGTTAAAATCCAGGCCATCTTGCTCCTGTGCCACATGAGCATTCTTACAGGTTATGTGATGATAAGCCATGAGATATGATTAGTAATGAAAATATCTGTCACATGTTTTGTGATGATTATATGCATAATGAAAGATGAATTGCAGGAAAGGAATCTACATGAAGATGAGGATGGAACACAGTAGCTCAGTGGTTAGAGAATTTGCCCGAGAAGACGAATAGAATTCAACTGAATCCACATGTCAATTACTCACCTCCTCAACAATTTCTGTTAAATTTCCATATTTCAACAATAGCACAAGAAACGTATCAGCTATATATGAATATTGTGCAAGTGAAGTTGATTTTCTCAACGAATGATTTTCATCAACACTCTTATAAGCTTTAACAGCTTTCGATGAAAATGTTAAGGCAGCAGAGTAACATTTTATTTGGATTAATTTTCTTAAACGAAGAACAATCATACAGCCTCGTTCGTATGTGAAGAATTGAATATCTTAAAATAAAAATGTAAATGAAATATAGATTTTCACAATTATTCAAAGAACATATATACCTGAATCGGTTACTTCTTCTGAATCACCATTGACCACTTGACAAAACGATTCAGTACCCCATGGATTGTCAATGTTATCGAGTATCAACTGGCAGCGTTCATAGGCAAAGCACGATCTGGGTACTCCTTCCAACGTTTTCGCAACATGTTTCTTAATACTTACCAATTCAGTTTCAGACACTTTCTTCCAACCACTTTCAACAATTGTATGCATTGTGTGCCGCAATGCCCAGCACAGAAGATTCCCAGTGTAATCTTCATCGTTCTGTTGTACATGTAAAGCAACGTTTTTCCACAGTATATCAAGTAGATTAACACGTTCATTGAATGATGTTTGCTGATTGAACAGTCTTGGTAGAACTTCCTGCAATGAGATAATCACACGATTCACACATGCTATCGGATTCAATATGATGTGTTCCATACCATTGTTCACCTTGATTTCTCTATTATTTCAATTAATTCTTCCACAAATCACTCAATAACTGCACGTGAAAATTTATATTACCTACATTAACTGTAGTATTTGAAGTGATATCTTGTCATACCGCAAGGATTTTCATATGTACATGTATTTATATTTCTACAAATCTTAAGTTTCAGTTTAAGCCGCTATATACAATAGGGATTTCGGACGACATGTTTCTATTAATTTATTTTATTTTACAATTCAATTCTTGGTATTTTGAAATAAATTAATAAATATAACACGACGCCATATTTCTACTCTCGGTTTGTTTCCAAATTGTGACACCTCTAAAGTCACTTAAGCTTAGATTGCATAATACTAGGAACGTCACATTCAATTTTCCGTGGATGAGTGTCGGTGCAAGGACTCAAAGTTACATGAGAATGGTCAAGTGCAATTTTCAAGGTCTGCTCCTGTACATTTGTAGTAAAAATCAGAAATACATACAAAAACTACTAAATTTACTAATAATTTAACAAAATACCTAATAAATGAACAAATTGAAGATCAAATCAACAACTGTCAAGTGTAAAATATATGAATTTGACAGTTTTCAGATATTTTTCGAATCAAATTTTTGCAGTAAAAAGCAGTATGGATGGGAAGTGAGAGGAGTTTTCTGACAATTTTCCTCATTTTCTCAATACGGGAATTCGAAATACTCAAATGCAGTAAAAAGCAGTGAGATTTTCGAGTCGGGAATAGTGTATTAATGCAAACCTACAGAGATATATGGATGTAAATGTTCTGTATTCCTGATACTCTGATATATACATATAGGAAAGAGACCAATTCATGACACATTCACAGATTGACATTTTGTATTCGTAGCAACAGTAACCAAGACGAAACGTGAGGACAAGAGTTATCCCGATGTGAATATTAAAGTTTTATTTCGTTAATGTCCGAATTATTCGGAGTGCCAAATTCACCAGTGTTCTCATGTTTGCGAACATTCTGTATATAGAGCCTATCCTGTTCTCTACAATCTGAGGAGAATGTAGACCTTGACGTTCCATTTGAGATGCGTTCAAAGTTAAAACGTTCGAATCGAGTGCCGAGCATGAAGCAAGTCATTGCTAAGGACTCGTTTTGAAAAGAAATTTTCTTCGTTGAGTTTGTTCGTTGAAACTGATAAAAAGGAAGGTTTGAAGGAAAGTGGAAATGTGGTATTTCCATATAAAACCGCAAGAAACCTGAAACATGAAATCAAGAACCTATTCAGGGCCATAATAAACCACTAGACATGCTGGATTGTTTTGCTTGACTTTTATATTAATAACGTAAATTGTAATTAGGATACAATTAATTGAATAAGTCCCCCCCTCTGGTATTTCAACATACAGTCAGCTTACAAATAACAAAATATATATCCCTCACTCTTAACATACGGTTTTTACACAGATATCACACTTAAAACTATGACCGCTATTATAGAAGCTGAATGTGAATTGCACGGAAAATGAATTAGGTAGAATAACCCAATACATTTAACTGTTATACATCCTGTTTATTTCCTTGATTTTGTAAAGTTGAATTTGTGCTAGCTGAGCGTGAATGATAATTAGCTGTCAGATTATTTGAAAAAACAGAAACACGTGCTGAATTACTGGAAGCAGAGCATATTGGAGGTTTTTGATTAGGTTTTTGGTCTTCGCTTTCTGGCGGCGATGATATTGGACTATCGCCAAATGCGTAGTCCGATGTGGACGGTATAGGGTTTTGTATAGTATTTGGCGTTGTCCTTGTTTGATTGTTTGCAGATACATTGTCGTTGGTGTCACCACTATTGATGAAAACTGGTGCTCCTGGTTGAGGTGTTATTAGCATACAAGATGGTTGCCCATGACCTGATTCTGGCATTTGAACAACTGATTCATAGCTAGGTGGTGGACCATACAGTTGGTAGTAGGAACACTCTTGCTGCTGTCGCCTACTCTCTAGATCTGATGGATTATGGTATCTTACAACTGGTGACATATAACTATTTGATGATGACGCTTCTCCGTAACCTGTTATGAAAAGTTAAAGTTGTTAATTTATTCAATTAACTTATACTATTATTTACCTTTCCATACTCTTTGTAAGTGAATTGATGAATTATCTAAATTACTACTTTCTATTGAACGGATTCGTCTGCATTCGATATTACTTTGCCGCGTCGGACGCTCATAATTTGATTGCATGGACGGATAATTTGTGGCACTATTTTGTCGGCAAAATTTATACCACCAGCTACCTCCGGAACATATCATAAACATGAAGATAAGCAAAAGCCTGCAAATTTAAAATGAATTTAATAACTACATTTATTCTGTTAAGTACAAAATAGGTCCGTTTGCTTTGAGTTCGTAACTGCTCCAGAATACTAAATTATACTTTTAGTACTCAGTTCCGCGTTTATTTTGAAGTTTGGTGTAGTACCAAATTGTTCTATTTTATCATGAGAAAGTATGAGAGTTACCCTGACGCGTTAGTTACAACAGAACAGAGTAGAACGCTGGAAGTGTCAAATTGTAGTTTTAGAACAAAGTTCCACACTGTTCTGAACTCAAAACAAACGGACCTATAGTGTCGAAATTGATTATAACATTTCTTGTTATCCCAATTTAATGGAAACATAACCGACAGTTTGAAAATTGTCTTTTGTAGAACAAAATTTCTGTTCGTCTCAACCAAAGAATGGCAAATGTAAGGATCGACCTCGGTAATTTCAAAATAATACAACACTTACCAATAATACCACAGCTGATAGAACTGAAAGGCCAAGTGGACGCAGCACCCAAAATTGCAACAATACTCGTTGCGGGCACATATAAAATACTTTGGTTCTCCATTTATTTCATAAGAACAATATTTACTAGCGTTTGTCTGCAAAATATAAAAAATGACAAGTCAAATATGTGATATAAAAATAATCGGGGCTATTCTGGTTGCACGTTACAGAAGCCGTGTTCTTTTGGTCATCGCTATCGAGTACAAAACTTGTTCTCGATAGATTACAAACTTTTACCAACTTCACTTCACATTTATATGTTGCATTAATTCCTCACATATTACTTGAATTTAAATTTTCAGATCACATTAACTGACAGTTTTGGAAAAATTGTAATTTTGCGGAATTTAAAGAAACATTTAGGTTCGTGGCAAGGAAAATGAACCATGTCGCCATCTGTACTCTTCTAGTTGAAGAATTTATACGGAGGTGCAAACTAACCCACCAAATTTTGTACTCGACAAATGTATGGGATTTGACAGTTCTGCACCTCTCGATGTAGCAAGAAAACACAGTTATTATCGAGAACTAAACTTGTACTGTTAAATGTATGGGATCTGACAGTTCTGTTCTGTTAGAGTGACAAAACGAACACGGCTAGAATCTGTTAATTTGGATTTCGAAAAATTCTGTTACGGTCGAAATCGGTATTCTGGTGGCAAAATTTAACAAGTTTTCTGTTAAAAATCTGACAGGTTTTTTGTTAAGAAATTTGACAGATTGACAGATTTGGCCAGAATACAAACTTAAAGAATCCTGTTAGAAACCAAATCTGTTACGTTAATAAAAATGGCCAGAATCGCCCCCAATATCTCTTTGCAAATGTAATCATAGCCGTATTCTTTTGGTAATCGCTATAATTCCATGATTTGCACTGGATAAATGTATGGGACTTAACAGTTCTGTTCCACTGGAGTGACCAAAAGAAGACGGCTAATATGAAATATATTAAACTTACGCGACAGACGCATAGAAGAACTAAAACAACGTTGAATTTGAATTTTTTCATTTTCCAAGCGACACCAAAAATCACCACGACAAAATTTCAATAATTCTCCGATCCACTTGAATTGTTGATCTTAGGCCTTTGGTCCTCGAGCCTTTCACTAGATTTTTATTTCACAGGTCATCGATATTTGTTTGCACAGATTTTTGTATATTTTCAGGCCAATTTATGATTTTATGCATTTTATTGTTAATTAAATTAATTATTACTTTCTTCTAGATTATCAGGATAATGAATTTCATCAATGTGAATGCTTTCCTAAGGAAATAAAACCAAAATTTGAAGGTCATCATTTCATATAGTATCCAACAAGGTTTCCTTCATCTATCAACAATCAATAATAAATAAAATCATATTTAATAAATTAACGAATTTAATAATTATTAGTATGTATACACGTGGACTTTAATTTATGTTTACTTTCTGTTATATGCATATTTCATACCATAAGCATTTTGTTATTGTTTACATTGATATGTAATTGTTAAATTAAAATCATTTAATATTTCGTATATTGTATTATGAATACCTTTATCAGATAGATAATGATATGGAAAAGTTGTTGACATGCACAAAACAAATATGTAACACAGCCTATATAATATGAACGTGCATAAATTTCACATAATTATGAGATAATTAGCACCGAAATTTCATTTTATAACACCACATAATTAAGAAATAACCTAATTGAATGGTGTTATAGTAGGTACACTACGAATATTAGCACCAGAGAATTTCAATCCATATTGAATTATTCGAAAATATCTATTAGCACAACTAGTGTTTTAGGAACAAAACTTATAAACACAAACAATACGATTATTAGCTTGAATTGAAATTCACTTTATCCCTTTTCGTAAACACTTCGACTCAATATAAATACAGTAGTTAAAAACATGTATCGCACTGTTCAATGTAGAGGGAACCGTCGAGGAGCAGCATTTGTTGCAGAACTCAAAGAACAAGGAAAAAAGTACATGCGTATACGGTATTCGAATTTTTATGTAATATAACTTGGCTAAACTCCTTGGGAAGCACTCATACTTGTTGGAATTTATAGGATATAAAGCAAGCAAGGATATTTGTATATATACATGTACACAAAGGAATCAAGGTTTTCAACATTCATGGTCAAATTATATTAGAATATCTGGTATGTACATATGCTTTATATCATGTGCGAAATGAATATGGAAATTACGTCATTTTGAATCATAATACAACATATATTTGAAACGAAATTCTCATGAACTTCCTTGAGGTCGCATAGAAACTATTCATTGTATTATACTCTTGTATGTACGTACGTAACGTGAATATGTTAACTTTTGCGCAGCACATTTACCAGACAAGGATAAGTTCAATGTTTACTAAGGGCATGCGATACTTCAATGGAAACAAGGCCATCATTGAATGGAACAAGGACATGATGAAAATTAGACAAGGTCTTCTTGGAATAATTGTTTTATCGGCCATGGTAATCGATTTGGGTTTACAAACATTTCATATTTAAATAATGTATGCCTCCCAGTTAATGAAATAGTAAACTGGTTACCAACAGCACCATGGTCAGCACATATCCGGAACAAACGTAGAATATGTTTAATAAAATTAAAGAGCTCATTAAGACCTTTGGTACAAAGCAAAAAATTAAATTAAATTAATTAACAAGACCAAGTCTGGTCAAAAACAAATGTGTCAAAACAAGGCAATTCAATGCATCCTCAAAATTCCATGGTATGTTAGGAATAAAGACAATAGAAAAATAAATAAAAGACGAAGCATTGAAATTAATAGAACCTATCATGTCATTACGAATCTACTCAGGCTTACGAACGATAATGACTGACTAAAGGGTAAAAGTGCTTAAGCACTAGCTTAAATTGAAATATAGTTCCTTGTGCGTATTACTAGATATGCCCCGCGTTTGGTTAATGCAGATATCCACAAGTTCTAGTTAAATAAAATTTTAAAATTTTCTAACCTCAAAGAGTGTTTTTGGTCTGGCTATATATATTTGATTGTAGCTAATGAACATATTGACTTATTCTTTCGTAGTCGAACTTCAAAATCTTTGTTCAATGTGTTATCCTTGAATACGTTGCATTCATTTAAGGACACTGTCTGTGCGCATGTCTTGTTGCAATTATAATTATACTGGTCTACACGCAACAGGTGCTCTTGTATGTGAATGGTTAAGAACTTTATATTGTTTTGACTAAATTCATTCTTGACTTCAAGGCGCCTCCATTTTATTCACTGAAAATCTATTTTTAACTTATTAAAATTTTGTTGTCATGTTCTTTTGATCAATATCTTAACATATGTATATCTAATCGTGCAACAGTGCACAACTGTCAAATCCGATATATTTGAAAATGAGCAAGTGCGAGTCGGATCTGTACCACTGTTCTTATAGCGGCCATAATAGTACACACTTTAGCCGTGTTTTTTATTCTGATCCGGATCAAGTTGTGGATAAAAAACGCTACGTATAATTTTTCAGACTTTCAAAAATTAAAACTTTAAATTAAAATTGTAAAGCTAAATTTTCAGAAGAATGTATAAATCTTATTTCATCCTGTCCATATTTATTAATATATAATGCATTTTTTCTGGTTTTGACAACACTAGAGTAAAATTTTACACGGAACGAAACGGAATGAAACGATTTTCGTTGATCCGAAAAATTGATCCAACTCTCAGTCTGGATCATCGTTGTTGTTGCAATTGCGTGCTATGCATTTGATCTGATCCGAACCAAATGTAATAAAAAACGCGGCTTTTGTGAAAATTTGAAGTATCTACCTATTATGGTTCAAGAGATACAGCCCTGTGACGGAAGTTTGAAGTATCTACCTATTATGTTTCAAGAGATACAGCCCTGTGGCAGACGGAGAGAACAACGAAGTCATATTAATAGGGTTCCATTATCACCCTTTGGGTAGGAAACCCTAAAAACCGATTAACATCCAGTAATCCGATGGACTCTTTGATATACAAGTGTCAAATTGTCGAATTCGTGACAAATCGAAATTCTGAAAAGCCAAACACCTGAACAGAAGCCAGTAACACATTCTGTTAATTTGACATCCCGTGCATTTTGTTGTTAGATTTTTGTTACTTCTGTTACGGTCGAAATCGGTATTCTGGTGGCAAAAGATTGATAGTGAGAGTTCAAATGACTGCAATCTCTTCTTCGCTTATGGAGGATTCTCACTAACCCGAGTTTCTAGCTTATAGAGATGAATAATAGTGACGGGATCTGGCAATTGCTTTCTTAGGAGTTACTTAAAGAGTTTTCTCGCTTACCCAGTTCTCACTTATCCAGGTTCGACAGTATTTCGAAATTGAAATTTGCTCCGAGGTAACAGATTCTGTTAACTTTCTTAACAGAGTACCTGTCAAAGTAACTAAAGTGGCCACAATCGCCCCGATTATCAACTTGACAGTAAATGTTTATTCAAATCCAAAGGAGTTCCATTATTAGTCCTTGTACCGTGGTCCACGAGGCAAAATGGATGACAGATGGAAACTTATACAGTCGAACCTGGATAAGTGAGACTTCAAGGGACTGCAATCTCTTTTTCGCTTATGGAGGATTCTCACTAACCCGAGTTTCTAGCTTATAGAGATGAATAATAATGACGGGACCTGGCAATTACTCTCACTTAAAGAGCTTTCTCCCTTATCCAGGTTCGACTGTATTTCGAAATTGAAATTTGTTCCGTCGAAACAGATTCTGTCAACTTTCTCAACAGTGAACCTGTTAAGGTAACTAAAGTGGCTGGAATCGCCCCGATTATCAACTTGACAGTAAATGTTCATTCAAATCCAAAGGAGTTCCATGCAGTTCAATTAGTAATTACTAGTCCTTGTGCCGTGGTCCACGAGGCAAAATGGATGACAGATGGAAACTTATATAGAATAAAGCACAAATACCGATTTAGTTTTGGAATCATCTCTATTAATATTCAATTGTGAATGTAGTTCATCATTAAATCTACACTTGTCTTGCATTACATAATGATCAGAAGTATGTAGTAAGAAAATAATTATGTTTCATAAAAAATTAATAAATACGAGTTATATTGTACGAGACCATCATTGTTGTTATATTGACCAATATACTACTGTTCTAATATAAAAATTTCACGAAATCATTTTAAAATTAAGACTGCGTGCTAAAATAATTTGCAAAACTTTTTACGAAATGAAATGTCAAATTCGTATTAGCACACGTAGCCATTTCAACAGTCGAAATTTGTTGTTAAAGAAACTTTTCAGCCAATATTTGTTACACATAGAAATATGTTTAATTAAAAAATTGGAAACTTTTGTCTTGAAAATATGCGTAAAAATTAATAATTAAAGAATTATCCATATTGTGCTTAAACTAATCAAATTTTAAATGTTTCGCATTCCCCTCGCCTCCGCCATAACCATTCGTAGTTCCATTCCGGTTGTTATCTCGTCTGAAATTCCCTCCGCCATTGGAGTAACCGCCATTGCTGGCATTGTTACCGAATCTACGACCGCCATCATTTGAACTAAGTGCTCCTTTTTTGAATGTGCCAGAATTGAATTTTGCTCCACCACCGCCACCGCCACCGCCGCCGCCATATCTTCGCATGTTGCGATCGGGGAAACCTCGTACTGTTCTTGCGATTTCCTCGAGTTGAGGATTGATTTTCTGTAAAAATAAATTGAACATTTAATAGGATATCATAGTGGATATATCATTGAATTGACTCACTTGATTCGCTTCCCTCAATACGTCAAGTAAAGCCCTTGATTGTTTAGCATTGTTTCTAGTAAAGAATGCATATGACGTCCCTGTTGATGTTGACCGCCCAGTACGCCCGATACGATGGATATAATCCTCAGACGATTGTGGATAATCGAAATTAACAACGTACTTGATACCATCGACATCTAGACATATTCGCATTGTTGTGGTTGAGGTTGTACATCAATTTTATTGTAATTGTATCATATACGCAGAAGATAATGAAGAGATTTATAGTTGTAGGTCGTATGTTTCTTTTTCATTATTATTAAATACTGACAACTTGATTATTTAATAGTTAAAACAAACAAATGTATTCCTTTGTCTTTTCTCTTTATATATCACGTTTTAATTCGTTTATTAAAAAGTAGTACCTTGTGCCAACAAGCAGCCATAGTAGCATTTCAATATAACGTCGATAATTATTTTCAATCAATGTGCTCGTGATTATCTCGAATGAAATTCGATATTCAAATTCAATTTAATTTTATTGAGAAAACTTTAAAACTTTATCATTGAGCACATGTGATATTGAAAATAGCGATAGCGTTGTTGAAATTATCCGCTCCTTGTTTTTCTCTGTTTGAACGAAGAATACCATTGATATAGATTTGCTTCGTTCGTGATGAATGTCATGTTTCTTATAACGTCCTCGTCGTTTTAATCAAAATTAACATATATAATATATGCTGACGAAGACGCCACGTGAACCACATGATACGGTTTACTTCACCTCAGAGGCCACACTGATGATAGGGATATATATGCACACACATTATTCGGTCATTATAGTTCATGATATGCTGATACATCTTTCATGATCATTATCATGTATCAATCGTCTATTCATTTCATTAACATTCATCCAAGAATGTTACTATTAGTATATACATTTCGATACAGTATAATTGTTCATTTCAGTTGAATATATATATATCAAGTGTACGGTTGTAGTGTGACACTTGATTCCTGCATCTTATATATCATCATTTAATTACGTCTATTATCCCCACCAAATCATGGTCGGCCTCTGAAACAGAGGGAAAACAAAGAACAAAGATTCCAGACTGATTAATTTGTCTATTTTCATTTAGCTCAATATATATGCAACAAAAGTACCTAAATCTTATTCATAAATAAATAAATAAATAAGTATCACATTATATTATCACATTAGAATGGAGGTGATCATAGTTTTCAGCAAGTCGAAATTGAAATTAGAAAATTCTCAAGATATCTTATGTAAATGATAATTGTCAAATTATATAAAAATGCTTGCTGAAAGCAGGGGGTCAATATTAGATTATAAATAAAATCATTTTGAAATGAGATACAATAAATATTATATAAAATATAAAACAACTCATTTCTCAGTCTGGACGATCTGGGCCAAATTCTGCTACTACGCCGTCTTGAAAAGCAATTATAATCGATTTCAGGCCTATAGAGCTTCCTTTCTGAGCAAGTATTATTGATTTTTTTGGAAAAGTGCGTTTAACAGATAAGTATCCATTTTAAAATTATTTCATTAATAAACGCTTAAAAATGATGAATTTGATTGAAGCGAAAAATTAATTAAATTAAATTGAAAAATTTTAAAAAGAAATTAATCACAATTTTTATATTGTGACAGTACTCACCTAGACCACGTGCTGCAACATCAGTTGCTACTAAAATATTTGATTTACCAGTACGAAATTCTCTTAATACAAAATCACGTTCGCTTTGAGATTTATCACCATGTATAGCACCACATCTAACACCGAAGCTGCGAATGAAACGTGATATATGATCGACACGACGTTTTGTTTCAACAAATATGATAATTTTCCCAGGATCTTCAGCTGTATCATATATGGAAGATAGAAGTTCTTTTAACCTAAAAGTAATTAAGTGGTTAATGAGTGGAATTGAAGTAATTCATATGTCATACTTCTCTTCTTTATCAGATTCACGGCAAACGTCAATGATCTGTTGGATATTATGATTTGCTGACAATTCCAATGATCCAATATTCAATTGAATGTAATTTCCAAGGAAGTCTTCAGCAAGCCGTTGTACTTCTCTTGGCCATGTTGCACTCCACATGAGAGTTTGTCGGTCCGGTCTGATTTGTCCTATAATTTTACGTATTTGCGGTTCAAAACCCATATCGAGCATGCGATCGGCTTCATCTAATACAAGATATGTGCATCGACGTAGATTTGTTGTATCAGTTGATAGGAAGTCAATAAGACGTCCTGGTGTTGCAATAACTATTTCACAACCACGTTGCAGATCTTTAGCTTGTCCACCTTTTGATGCACCGCCAAAGACACATGTATTACGTACATATGATGATGAACCGAAATCTGTAGCAACCTGCTGGATCTGTTGGGCTAATTCACGTGTTGGTGCTAGTACTAATGCAATTGGACCGTCACCACGTTGTAAGGGCGGTTGATTGTTTATGTGTACAATAGCTGGTAGTATGTAGGCAAGAGTTTTTCCAGAACCAGTTTTAGCTATTCCCACCATGTTATTTCCACTCATTGCAATTGGCCATCCTTGTGCTTGAATCGGTGTCGGTTGATCGTATCCTTGACGTTTTATTTCATTCATACAGTAGTCGGGGAAGTGTACTTCATCGAAATTTGTTATTGGATGCGGTGCATCACCTTTGACAGTGATCTCGAATTCTCTGCGGTACTGATCGACTTCATGCTGTGATCGATTCGATACTTTCGGATGTGGTTTGTAGAACTCTTTCTTGAACGGTTCCAAACGTACTGTTGACCAATCGACGTCATACAAATTGGTGCCATTCGTATCACCACCACCGCCTCCACCTCCACCTGATCCAAAGTTTCCACGGTTACGATTGAAATTTCCTCCACCACCGCCATTTTCAAAAGGACGTTTCTGAACTCGTCCTCCACGCACACCACGATCACGATCGTTTCCGCCGTCTCTGTCGTTGCGCATGTTGTTGTATTTCTCGTTGGGAGCCCTGAAAGCAATAAACTTGTGTCAGTGAGTTAGCCCTTCCTACAGTTACTCATTCAAAGTCTTCTTGCAAACATTCGATGATGATGAACGCCATTTTGACATGTGTATACGAAAATTTTTCATGTTTCACACGAAATCACAGCATTAAAGCATAAATTTCACTTACATAAATTCAAAAGCACGTTGTTTTCCCTCACTCAGATTCTCTCTAGAGGTGTTCGAATAAAATGTCGAATATTTCACAATTGGTTGTGGATACGTCCCAATTGCGTTGATCACCGCACAGCTCGCCCTACAACAAATTTCAAAAGTATAGAAACGATTCGATGGTTTTGCGAAAGTTCTTGCAATTATTCCAAACATATTCTTATTATTTTCGGTAATTGTCGAAATTTATGCGAATTGATTTGTGATAATTCATAAATTTTCATTTATTTTCTCATCAATTCACATTTAGAAGAACTTCGAAATTTGAACGTTTCCACTATTGATTGAAAAATTAGAAAAATTTTTTCGCGTGTTATTAGCTTCGAGAAGAACCAACATCACGCTTTCTTACCTAACAACGGTCGATGAAAAAGAGAGAATGAGGCTTCCGTTCTGCTGGTGAGCGACAGCGTTCCCACGTTCTGGTTTTGACAGAACGCCGCCGCTGTTGCAATAATCGCAGGAAGGGAACAACGATGCTTTGAATTAATAACGAGAGGAATTTCAGAGGAGTTGGAATGAAATTTATTTTAATTTGCTGTATATTCGTTCTAATTCAATTTTTACACATTTTTACAGCAAATTATTTGGAAATGCTGAAAATTAACTACACTCACCTTGTCAATTTTCAATTTTGACTACTGGAATACTTTTGTACTACGATATTCACTTGAATCCACTAGAATTGTATTCACTTGAAATTGAATGCACTCAGCTTTACTCTAGATGACTCCAAAATTGAAAACGAATCAAATTTCGGCAACTGTACAGTAGATTTGACGTTCGGCAACGCTCAGTGAGATGCAACCTTCGAACTACTAATAAATGGAACTAGGATTGTTTGTGCTGAAGTGTGAACAGCTGCAATTTGTCACTTGACCATTTCACATCGACGCCAGCAATCCTAGAATCCGCTTTGCTAGCTAGGGTTCACATGTAAGTCTGTAATCGTGTAATCTAGGAAAATGAGGGTAAACCAGAAAACCCTGTCCCGATGTAGATTACGAGAGCTCGTTTTCTAAGTTCTGTGTGTGTCCGATTTATTCGGAGTGTCACATTCATCCGGATTTGGATGTTGGAAGAGTGACATTTCTTATTTTTTGGATTTCGACCATTTTCATGAATTATATACTAGAGAATCCATCTAGACCGTAATATTTTGTATTAATACGCTCAATGTCATAATTTAAGAAAACCGTAAAACACGTGTTCAGAGCCACCTCTCATGAGAGCTAAACAAAAATGAGATCTCATGATCGCGGTTGTGAAATGCACCGAATTTTGGTTAGCTAGATTCCAAGATTCCAGATTTGTATGTGAAACCTACCCAGGAAAAGTTGAAAATTTCTTGGGAAACTTCAAAATTATTCAGAATACCTTATAACTTCTTCTTCCCACAAGGCACTCGTTCGAACAGAATAATTTTGACTTTTAATTGTCAAAACAGTTTCCATTTTAATTGTCAAAACAGTAATGACAGTAACTCACTTACTACTTGTCAAAATAGTAACGTCAGTAACTCACTTTAATATAAGTCGTTCAAAAATGTCAAACGTGACAGCATGTACTTATTCAAATTGTCCCGTTTTTCCAAGCCATTAGGCTCAAATTGAGATGGGCAGGTTATGTATGTAAGTACCGAGACAAGAGATGGATACTAGAATAAACAAAATGGATCGGACCTAGCACAAGAAGAAACATTGGACAGCAAAAGAAAAGACTTAATGTCGAGTCACCTACGAAAAAGTTTGCTACATTTATGCTTTGAGAAAATGCAGAATCAGGAATTAAACGTTTTGCTTGCCAGGGAAATTGACAAATGGCCTGTTTTATATAATTTTCAGCTTCCAGGGTATTCACAACAACCTGAATAATAATTTGAGTAATTTAATTGAGTTTTCAGGGAAATTTGAGTTTTGGATGAGCAGCTTCGTGTGCAGAGCCTGGTCGCTAACCTGTCAGTTTAGTTTGTTATTAGTAGCGCCTAAGGAATCCTGAGTCATATACATATTCATATATCACATATGTAATTTAATTGTCGTTTTACAACTTAATCTATTTATTAACTAATCAAACAAAAATACTTGACGTCGAGAAATGAATAAATCAACATTAACATTGAAGTTAAACAAATTTTTAGTTTTAGTTTTGCTTCTTTAAATAAATAACAGTCAAATTGATGTGTTTCTAAAAAATCCCGAACAAATGGTTCAGAGGCAACCATTGCCCCAGCATCCGCACCACGGTATTTTGCCTCCAGAGTGAGAGCTAACTGATATCTTTCGTCGTTCTGAGGGCATACTTAAACTCATCGATGATTCTCGCGAAGATTCTAAACTGAGACTATTCCGTTCCGATACTGATGCACCAGGCTCCCGAAAGCTATCCCGAATCATTCCTAAAGCCTTAAATGAATTACTCGTTTCGTTCCGTCCTGCATATCCACTAGTCGGAATACGAATGTCAGGATTTTTTAATAACCTATTATCGAGCGACGGTCCACCACCCGTTGGTGAGAGCACTGTTGCTTCCGAATGTCTTCTTGTGCATTTCAGTTTCCGATGAGGATCACCTGCCCCATCTAATAAACTTCCAGATCTACTAGCTCTTGATGCTTTCGTTGAATCCTGACTCTTCTTACGACTATGATGGTGACTGTGCTGATGGTCATGATGGTGAGAAACATTGGCGGTACTACGTGTACCCGGGGAATGTGTTTGATTTGTTATTGAACTTGTTGACTTACGTTGACTTGGAGTGTATCCTTGCTCTGATTCACTTAAGTTACCTCCTGTGCTGCTATCTTTATTAACGCTGACTAGTGGCATTTCTTTGGTTTTAGGATTTGAATCTGATTTTTGAGCTAGCTCCTTGTCGTTTGTGCTGTTCTGTGCTATTGAAACACGACGAGATTTTGGTTTAGTGGTTTCCGAACCTGATGAACTCTGAAATTAAGTGTACTTTATATTGTGCAGCTTGGAATTCACTTGATACTTAAATTGCAGCTCGAAATCACGAAATGTCTTGACACGGAGCTACCGCAAAGCAATTGATTAGTGACTCGAATTAGTAACCAGTTTCCTTTGAATCATTTCACATATAAACAAATATGAAACCGGAGGGACTGACATGTCCAGTCGCTTACAACTTCATTGAGTAGCTTCGTGTGTGTAGCCTGGTCGCTAACAAGTCAGGAACTGGTTTGCAACACAAGTTCCCAAACAATTTAGTTTACTTTGAGTAGCTCCGTGTGCGGAGGTTCTAAGTGAACACGAGATTTCGAGATTTGGAGCCACAATTTCATCTAGATCTTGAAGGACTTACTTCGCAATTGTTTGCACTCTCAGGTATATTTGATTTAGTGTTTTGTACATTTGGTAAGGATTTAGCATCTGCTGTTGATGGAATATTCGGTCGCAAGGATACGTCCGGTGGTTGTTTTTTCAAAACTTTCTTCTTCGTCAATGGAGAATCGGTTAGCTCGTTGATATTTCTCGTACTATCATATAATATGGTTGGTGATGATATTAAAACGTTTTCACCAACTTGCAAAGTACATTCATCTGGAAATTGATCTGATGGTGATTGGGCTGTTTGTGGTATGATAGGAAGACCACCACCTGGTGATGGTTGGCCGAAATTTTCAAATCCTAAATAAGTTAAATTCTGCGGAAACAATATCATCGGTTCTGGCAAACGTGGTGGCTGTGCATCATAGGTGTCATCATAGTAAGTGTTATTCAAATTAAATCCAGTTCCTGAGGATGTTGATGTTGCTTTAACTATAGGAGCAATAACTGGATTACTGCCATTGTATGTAAGTACTAAATTGATTTCTGATCGGTATGGTTTTTTGCTAGCTAGGGTTTCACTTGTACCTAAACGCTCTTGTGAGTATGACTTTTGTTTCTCTAGCTGCATATGTAATATATCTTTCGACAGAGTCTCAATGTCCATTAGTAGGTCTTCAAGGTTTCCACCGGTCTGAAATCATATGTGAAATGCTTAAGTTAATTTTGATGTGGATACATTATGACATCTTGTACCTGGAATGAACTGGGAGCACCGTTCCCAGTTGGACACTTTTGAACAGTTGAATATAACTGATTCGCTTCATCTCTTCCCTCATGTGCTAACCGATTTGATGGACTGGCTAAAGCATTTGCTACAAAAACATCTGGACAATTTGATTTTGGTAATGTGTTCATTGGTAACGCTGCCTTGTCCAGTACTGGACGCCGTTTGATTGGTGAGAAGAAATGTTTTGGACTCTTCTGCGGTTCTGTTTCGCTTGTCTTATGAGTGACATTCGATGTGGACGTGGATGGAGTAACCTGTGCTTTCACTGGCTGTGATGTACCTACATTCGTATCGTAACCAGTTAACATTTTATTTAGAGAAAATGGAGATTGGATATTGAAATCCCATCCACTCGATGGTATCACTGTTTCTGCTGTGGCTGTTGTTGATGTGCTATTAGCAGGTTCTTCTAATGAGTCTGAAATGATTTCAATTGTTAATTTGATAAGTTATCGACTTCAACCAATCAGAACACTCCGTTTGACAGATTGATGATCGTACTTGTTAAAAGTGAATCGAAGTGATTTGACAGCTTCGAGATATCTGGCCACTTTAGTTACTTTATTTTCGAATTTGTTTCGCAGGAACAAACTTTAATTTCGAAACCTGTTAAGTTTAAATGGATGTCAAATTAGCAGAATCTGATACGTGTAGCCAGAACCGCCCGAGTAATAATCAAATAATAAACACAAACTTTGTGTTTATTGCTTAATTGTTGTTTTCAATTATATGTACAATGTTTATTTCCACGTCTTACAACCGACTCCGTGCAGCGTACACAGTTTGGCAGCATTCCCTCTTAATAAAATACTTCACATCGCTTATGACGAATGATGTAAACAAAATTTCGAGCTGCTGTTAGCTTGGGACGTGGACGTTGAAAATATTATTGAATTTTATTTATAGATTGAAATTTGAAACGATCTTATGTTGAATCATGCGGTAGCCAGCCACAACTGATGGAAGACCAAAATGAATAAAATGGAAATGTTTGGAGTGTTAGAGACGTAATTTGAAAATTTTGGATTTAGAAATATTTGAAATAAATGAGAAAATTTTTCAGCTCTCTCTAGTGTGTCAAATTGAGAATTTACAAAAATCATGCTTGACTACTCCACAATCTTGCTGCTGTCAAATCCCATACATTCACTGAAGTGACTGAAGTTTGTAAATGGCTGTCATGGTATTTGCAGTAACAAGTTTACAGGCTTCTTTAATCTGGTATTCTGGGTACAACTTATTTTCGAATCTGTTAAGTCGGAACAAATTTTAATTTCGAAACCTATCTGTCAACTTTCTTAATAGAAAAACTTTAAAGTGATGCACTAACCTAAGCTGGGACCAATTTTATCGTATTCTATGTTCTCGAAATAAGCCAATGATGGAACAATAGATTGCAGATCGTGCAAGCAAGGTGATATTGGCGGTTCACCGGAGCTAGTTGACTGGTAAGTTGAATCTATCCGTTTGATATCTCCTTCAACGTTTGCTGTAGCTGAATTGAAATCTCCTAATTGATTGGAGCTAGCATCACTGTTCGTTAAATTCTCTTCCGAAACAATAGACAAATGATCAAAATTAACGTGTAAATTTTCTCTTAATTTATTACTACTAGATGCTTGCTCTGAATTATTAAAATTATCTCCGAGAGTTTTCTGAGCATTCTCATAATTCTCTTCGATTTCTTGTTTATTGACGTTCTTGGTAATTTGACTTTCCATATTTCTAGAACTCTCTTGACATCCTCGATCGTCCTCTAAGCCCTCTTGATCGTCGTCTATGTCATCACAATTCTCTTCTTCCTTGCAAGTTTCACAAGAGTTCGAGTCCTGTAAATGAAAATGTAATGGTGGCTTTGCTGGTTCATTGGGACACTAGCCTTAAATAGATCTGTTCACGTACAACTTGAGTTTACTAAGTTTCCTCCCGTTACTCGAATAGTACAAAAACAAGCAACTTCATGAACGAACATAAACAATGTGACATTTCTAACGTCTGTTACATGCATCTGTCAAATGAACGGGATTTTCCAACTAGCTTGAACTAGCACTTTCAAGTATATTTCCCCTCCGTCACTTTTCGTTAAATTCTCTCAAAACAATATTTTGAGCGAGTACAAAAACGCCAATTTCGTGTTCAAAACGTTATATGTTCCGAACATAGCAAGTACGTGAACAGACCTAATGTATATCGTTACCATGGAGATAAAAGAAAACTGATCAAACACGAACATTTCCATTGTATGTATATTTGAAATTGTAGCCTTGACAAATATTTACTTTGTACGTAATGTGTATTTTCATTTTGAATTTATTTTTCTAACAAAAAATTGTTTGTTGAATGATCAACGACTGTAGGGAAGAAATTTTAATTTCTGGGAAATCTTGGCAATTTATTTTAGCGTGGAAACGTAGAACATTCGAGTGATCTACATCAAACCTGGTTCTATAAGAAATTATGTAGCGAATCGTGGGTTTTGCCATGATCTCACGTCATCGTTCTTGATCTTGTAACTTCACAGGCGCGTTTCCAATGCCAGCTTGGAGTGGAGTGTCTCATGTGCCTCTGGTGCAATTTGTGCACGGATAGGATGTATTTCTATTTCCACTCTGGAGTGGCAAATAGTTTTATTTCGGATCGATTCCAACAGGTGGCCCCGACGAGATCATTAATGTATTAAAAGCATAATAATTCATATATGGTTATTTCATGTGGAAAGAATATTATAATTTTGACAATTAAAACGACTGAAACTATGTTCGACAGATGGATGTGAAATCATTGCCAGAGTCAGGTTCCACACACTCCACTCCAAGCTGGCATTGAAAATGCACTTGACAGTACTCGAAGTATGACAGATACATGGATTAGAGTTCTCTGGAAAACTCATGAAACTGGTGTGTGACCAAATTGTGTTCATCAGGGAAAAGGAAATAGGGTAATAGGGTAATTAGTTCGAAAGATCTACGAAGATCATGCAGTTCAGACTGTAGCTCAAAATCTTGAAATCCCGTTTCCAACAGTCAATTTTCTTTAAATTATACTATAGACTTGAACATTACCTCAGTTTGACTTCCACTACAATTTCCAACATTGTCACAGCTATCTGACTTCCGATTCGATCTTAACAACTTGTATAGGCGATCGTATTCATCTCGCATTGACCAAATTTCTCTCCTCAATTGTTCATTTTCTCTGCGTAACTTACGTATGTCCGACTGTCCTAGAACGAATTCTTTTTAGTATTTCGTTTTTATAATACTTGCTACTATCATTTAAATGGACAGTGATAGTTCGAGTATCCTGTTTTAAAAATGTCAGCTAATTAGGTTCGATCATCAAGCTGTCAAACCTTCTATTCCGAGGAGGGCAGTGATTTACAGAGAAATAAAATGTAAAAATTATTGAAACTACACTCGAAAGCTCTGTATGATCATGGCTGTCACCAATGATTCCCTTTTGACATTAAAGTCTTCAGTTATCTATTCATTTTTCACATATTTATGACACAAGTTTGTGATTTATGACACAAAGGATCTTGTGGAGTAGAACTGTCAAATCCCATACATTTATCCAATAATGACTGGGTTAAAGTTACTCCACTCGATAAATACTTGAACTAGAAATATCCAGGTGGCGCCATGTTTTGGAATTCCACAAAATCACAATTTCTTCAAAACTTTCAGTTAATTTCATTTGAAAATTGGAAATCAAGTAATAAATGAGGAGGGTCCAACAAAATGTGGAAAAATCAATGGAAATTCATATAAATGTCAACTGAAGTTGGTAAAAGTCTGCAATCTGTAATCTCTCGATAGCGACTACCAAAGGAATACGGCTACTGCTGAAGTGTAACAAACGTCTTTTCCTGTTTTTATCAATTCTAATGCTCTTTTGTGCATTCTCGTATTCTCTTCGGATGCAAACAAGTGGTTGCAAATAAATTATCGAATTTTATCAAAATAATTTCTATTTTCCAGCAGTTACAACGATTGTCTTCAACTCATGGAGCATTTGGTTTGGATATAAAAGAAAAACCCAACCGATCACTTGTCATTTTGAATACTTGCTGTGATCAGAATCATCTGTGAATGTCATTGTTTTGTCAAAATGGAAACATGTTCGAATTTAATTAAAATAATTTCTATTTTCCAGCACTTATAACGATTGTCTTCAACTCATGGAGCATTTGGTTAGGATATAAAAGAAAAACCCAACCGATCACTTGTCATTTTGAATACTTGCTGTGATCAGAATCATCTGTGAATGTCATTATTTCGTCAAAATGAAAACATATTTGAATTTAATTAAAATAATTTCTATTTTCCAGCAATTATAACGATTGTCTCCGAATATGTCAACTGATGGAGCATTTGGCTGGCATATAAAACTTGTCATTTTGAATACTTGCTGTGATCAGAATTATCTGTGAATGTCATTCTCTTGTCAAAATGAAAGCGGGATAAAAATGAAAATATATTCAACGAATTCCATTTATTCAGAACATGAAATCTAGTGCTTTTAAAAGCCCAACATTCTATAAATGTGCCACAGCACAAAAAACTCTCCATGACCGCTTGAATGATGTTAATGTTAAAAATAGAATCACACAGAATACTTGCTATTGTTTCGAGATTTTCGTGATATTGTTCTACATGTATATTGTATGAAATGAAATAATTTTAATAATTAAATGGAAATGCAACTCACCTCGTTCTACTTCAGCGTTTATATTGATTGTACGAAGTCTCAGCTCCTCATTTTCATAAATCATGCCACGAGATGACTTCCTGTCTAATCTGGAGTTTTGGTAATTGTGTTTCAAAAACATAAGTTGACATAATCATGATAATCCCAGTAAGAGGAATAATGTAAAAACACAAATGAATTTCATTGAAATATTTAAAATTTTCATTATATTTAAGAAATTATTTTTAATATTTTCAACACAATATTTGTACAGCACTGATGGAAAACAAATTAGGAATGAAAAATTTTTATGAAAAATTGCCTTCTCTCCTATTATAAAATCGAATAGTAATACAATATAATTTACGTTAATGTGTTAAATATATGTATTATTGTATGACAGCTGCCTTGAAATTTTCTTTATCTCTATACATTATATTACATTATATTATATATTACTGTATTATGAATGAATATATTCACTTTTGGTATTTCCACTTGTCTCCCAAATATTTTCCAGCGAATTTCTTCGTTAAACGAGACTCTCGTCCCATACTGAGATGGTCGGATAATTTCTTTTGGTTTTTCTTCATATTAAATTAAAATATTTATTAATTTTGAGTAGGAGTAGGTTTGTAACAAAGAAAAATAATTAATATTTTCTTTAAATATATATTAAATAACACATTTATTCAATTAATGAATTTGAATTGATGTTTTTAACAAACAATTGTTAAATTTAACTTTAACATTTTAACATGTTAATTAACGAATGAAATTTTTTTAATTTTTTGGAATGTACTACTAGAGAAACTCATTAAAACTCGTTAAAACTTAACTTCACGACGTGAACGCTTTACTCGTTTCACGTATTGATGGTAGCGCGCGAACTGGCTAAAATATTTTCATTTTTAATTCAAAATTAAATTTATATTTAAGTCGTCTGTTTTGAGTTTTTTTTTTTATATAAATTTCCATTAATTTCTTTTTGTTTTTTCTTATATATTATTCTTTTGTATGTCACGTTCTTAAATCCATCGTTCAGTTAATGTTCAAAATACAAACTTCAATCCCATCATTTCAAGGCATCAGATCAGCCTGTCAGATCACATGCCAAAAAATCCAACTACCCCTAACCCCCTAGCCCACTGTGTCACTCTTTCTCCCTCTAGTTTTCCATCTGTCACTGGTGTCGTGCTGTGTATTTTATATTTTCCAAAAAACCAAAATTTTCATCTCAAAAAGATCATCCATCAACATCGGGTTTGTCTGTTATATATGTACGTATAATATGTTATGTTAAGTAGACACGATCGGGAGCCATCAAATAAAAGAGCTACGCACGAGACACAAGTGCCATTCGGTTTGATCTGCTCGAAAATTTTTGATCCGACTTTATTTGCTACTATACATTTTTTGATAAGATTCTTCCATAGTCTGATCAGTCACTGACGGTAAGGTGATTTTATTTTTGAAGCTCTTCATATTGTTGGCGCTTACATTTGTGAGACATGACGACGGGACTTAAAATAGAATTTAGTTTTTGTTTTGTTTGGGGATCCTGGCTTTTAACGAGGAATTTTGATTTATATATTTTAATAAATTTCGTTTATTTTCAATTTAAACACCACAAATCTGGGAACATTATCTAGATCAAAATGTGACGTATGATCGGTTTGAATGTTTTTCGGGGTGATTCTGGAAAGCCACTGATTAGTGATTCGAATCACTTCCCATAGAAACACACGGCACTACTGTTTGCAAACTGGTGTGTGATTCCTGGAAACCGGTTTGTAATCAGTCACCAGCGGACTGACATGTCGAATCGCTTACGACAAAGCTTACAACTTTCTTTGGACATTCTGTAGGATGCTACAAACTTAACATTTCTTATGAGTTTTGGATGAGTAGCTGCGTGTGCGGAGCCTGGTCGATAACAAGTCGAAAACTGGTTTGTAGCGCAAGTTACCAAACACATTAGTTTACTTTTAATAGCTCCATGTGCGGATTCTGTTAATTTGACATCTCGTCTAATTTGTTGGATTTCGAAGAATTCTGTTACGATCGAAGTCGGTATTCTGCCGGCAAAAGCCAACAGGTTTTCTGTTAAGAAAATTGACAGATTTGGCTTCAAACAGGATTCGAAATTAAAATTTGTTCCGACGTAACAGATTCGAAAATAAGTTGTTAGCAGAAAACCTGTTAACTAATGAAAGTCAACATTGCTGGTAAGGAAGGTCGTCATTAATTATTTGACGAAACAGCGCTACACAGGTGTCAAAACCCAAATCGCGATTAAAGTTGCAACACTCGATAGATACTTGAAATAACTTGTTTCACAAATGATTGAAAGAAAATTCAGCGAAACTTTGAAACCTGTGAACTTGACTGAAGTTGGTAAATGGTTGACATGAGTGAATTCAAAAATATGCGGCGTGCCTGTGAAAGATTCTACTTGATTCGAACATGTCATGACCTTGCAGCTTCACTCTGGTTGTTTGTGTCAAGTGGTTTGAATTTGATTTTAAGTTTTGAAGTATGCACTGACAATATGATGGGATATCCATTTATTTTAATAGCCACATTGTCAAATTTTGAAACATTACCCACTCCTGATTGATAGTATTTATTCAAAATCATTTTAAAATCAAATAAATTTTTGAAATATTTCAACCCTAATGGCGCCTACCTTCTGTTCGGCTTATAGCTTGCATGACGTCTTCGCTCTCGCAACATCGTTTTTTGATTCCATATGAAAAGAAAAATAAAAATTTTCAGATATTTATTTTTTATTTTATTAATAAATAATGTGTAAAATTTGCGTAAAAATTGTGCCTGTCAAAATTTGACATTTAAATTAATGGGATTCTCATATTTAGTGATACTAGTTCGATTCGATTCGAAAAAACGCTTTGACAGTTTGACGACAATTTAGTTGAAATTTGCACTTGCACGCTTCACTCTAATTCAAACAACGAAAACATTCATACGTAGGTACAGTCGAACCTGGATAAGTGAGAACTGGGTAAGCGAGAAAACTCTTTAAGAAAGCAATTGCCTGGTCCCATCATTATTCACCTCTATAAGCGAAAAAGAAATTGTGGTCCCTTGAAGTTTGAACCCTCACTTAACCAGGTTCGACTATACTAGTCTGACAGTTTGAAATCACAAACCACATCATATCGTAAAAGCCACTGTCACACAATCATTTTTCACTTTATTGAATGTTTAAATTTGTCAGATGAAATGTCACTTGTACAAAATAACGAATTTTAACATTTCATAACTGTTGACAGTTAGTTTGTCAATGAAAATAACAATTGAACCAATCAAAACAGTCGGTTTGACAGATTGCTTACCAGAATATCGAAGTGTCATTGATTCCTCCAACATTCAATACACATTTTTATAAAACAATTAAAAATACCGAGCAATCGTCTCGTTTTGCACATGCTACAAAGCTATTGACTTCTAATTGACTGCACTTTCTCGAAATCACCAATGAATTGAACAAATCACAGACAGAAAACATACGCCACATCTTCGAATTACATTTTTGGCACTGAAGACGGACTGACCGAATACATGGGAACGTACAATAGGGGGCGCTGTAAATGCAATAAATCTGGTTTGTGGTTCTCCCATACTCCTCAACGAGTATATATAGCTCAGATTTGTCCAGCCCAAATTCATTTCTCCAAACAAAACCAAACAGCTGACTGACTGAAACATCATACTATTGGAGTGATATAAATAAACATCGGATATGGTTCCTACTAACTGCATCAGAATGCTGAGCCGTGGAAGTTAGCCAGTTGTATAAACGTTTAGCCGGATCCGGTCCTGTTCATTTACTTCTAGTTCTTTGACACTGACATGCCTGCAGTTCGTTGGACTACTGCGCGCGCACTATTCCAAAAAACACATGCTTTATCATATTCGCTCGATCGTTAAAACTAAAAACTTATCGATTCTATCACTTCACACATCACTATTCATCAATATCTAATTTACTTTTATACAATATTTTTACACTGTTTATTTATGTAACTACTGAACCGAGTCCGGTAATACTACAATATCTCATGTTTAATTTCATCCATTAGGTAAAAGAAAACAAATTTGTTCAATGTGCGTCTCAAGCTCGACATGCGAGTAATTGAAAGTGATTCGGAGCAGAATTAAATTTAATTTGCGGACATTTTGTATTCAAAATTGAATGAAGACAAGTCCTTCACCTTCAGTTATCTATTCGAAGGCTCATTCATAGCTCTATTTATGTATCAAGGGTGTAAGGTGACGCTTTCTTTTCTTGCATTCGTGGATTGCAGCATGACCGATCGCAAGTGAAGCAACATCACACAATAGTTTATGCAACAAATTCGTGGAAAGCTGAATTTGAGATTAATATTCACACAAATCTGTTACACAAAGTTGCACAAAGGATAACAGTTTAGGGCCCTAGTTTCCAATGTTTATTCAACAAAATTAATTAAAATTTTTATTTTTACAGGTTGCTATCAATAAAAATTTATTTGAGAAAATACCTACTTCCTGTCGATTCTGCCACTCAGCAAATTATCAACGTCAGAAACTTCACGGAACAAGAACATTTTGCAGAAATTGTTGTAAAAATTTTATATCCTTCCATATATGTGATGTACATTAAACTTTAATTTATATTGTATTTTTAACACTAGAATGTTAAATCACTTTGAATGTAAAATAACATTTCGAATTTGTTTTAGAGAGATTTTGAAGAACCTCCAACATGAAAATCACTTCAAATTTTTCACATAAGTATGTAATTCGCACAATTTCACCACTCACATCATATCGTAATCACGTTATAAATATTTATTAAATCACAACAACAACAAAAACAAATTTATGAAATATGACACAAAATCATAAAACTACAAAAAAAACAAAATTCTATCTTTAATACACGATGATCATTTAGCCTCTACTGCAGATGGTTAAAGTTGACGATGTCGTCGCGTTCAAGATTATCACTCTTAGAAGAATTTGTAATTTTCGTAACATTTGTTCGAAAAAATTTCTTGTTTACTCTAACGATTCCAACGACTAATACTGTTTGTTATTTCTGTAAAAACGGGCCTGTACTCCCGGAATTCCAGGCATACTCCGTATCGTGGATCGTGGTCACTTCACATTCACTCCATCGAAGTGTTCACGCTGTTTTCAATGATTCGAGATTTTTTCACTTCGGATAAACTAGAAATTTACAAATCTTCTACTTGTTGTTTACATTATCACATTAAATCCTAATGAATAAATGAGAAATATCGACGTATTCCGTGGAAAATTTATCGTCGTTTAATTGCGAAATTGATTTTGTGCTCATTTACAAGTTTCACTAGATAAAAATATACTTATGTGTTTAAAAGGAGAAAAGGGAAAAACACAATAAAAGTGGGTGTAGTAGGTATTGAGCAAAGAATACCCACTTTAAATCAATTTTTAATGGGCTATCAACCCCTGGATAACATGCAAAATGAGCTAGAAAACTTCTGCATCTTGTAGCATCATCATCACATCATTAGAATGTCTCATAGCCCGAGGACGAGGAGGAATCACTTGAGGAACATTTCTTTTTTATAGATTTCAATAACCGATACTTGTATGAACATGATGGTGGTACAAATGTGTGAACAACATGAAGGAAGTGGTATAACGTAACACCATGACGAAGTGTTATGATGCTATGGGTTACGTAATGATTAGCTGCGGGTGGAGGAGTCATGTATTGATTTCAGAAAATAGAATTCTTCGAGTCGTCACTGCCGTGGAGAAGTGGAAGTGGAACTGGAGATGGAACAATGTTATAATAGTGTCTAGTAGATATGACAATTAACTAATTTTAGTCTGGGCGTGATGCAGCTAGGGAGTTTTTAGGGAAAATTATGTGTGAATAAAGAATGTGTGCTTCCAGAATATTCAATTTAGGTCTGCTCACGAACAGCTTGAGTTTACTACAGTTTACTCAGCTCTAGGTTCTCTCTCGTTACTCGAATAGTACAAAAACGCATTTGAGTACCCTCGAGCAACTTCATGAATGAATATAAACAAATTTGACATTTCAACATTTGAAATTTCTAATATCTGTTACTTGCACCTGTCAAATGAATAGGATTTTCCAACTGGCTAGAAGTTACTAGAGCAAAAACGAGTTCAAGTAACCTCGAGCAACTTCATGAACGAACATAAACAAATTTGACATTTCAACATTTCAAATTTCTAACGTCTATTACTTGCACCTATCAAATGAACAGGATTTTCCAACTGACTAGAAGTTACTAGAGCAAAAACGAGTTCGAGTAACCTCGAGCAGCTTCATGAACGAACATAAACAAATTTGACATTTCAACATTTGAAATTTCTAACGTCTGTTACTTGCACCTGTCAAATGAACAGGATTTTCCAATTAGCTAGAAGTTACTAGAGCAAATTTCTCGAGTAACATACACTTTCAAGTATATTTCCTCTGCGTTACTTTTCGTTAAATTCTCTCAAAACAATATTCTGAGCGAGTACAAGAACGCCAATTTCGTGCTCAAAATATATTGCAATATATTACAATAGGTTCGGAGTAAGTACGTGAACAGACCAATTATCTTATGTATCCTATTGTAATATTAAAAAATTTAACTATCAAACATATTTCAAAAGTTATGCGGAGATAATGAAAGACATCGTCTGACATGAGTCGTAAATATACGTCAAATTGAATAAAACGCAAATCAGAGTAAGCTCGCATCAAAATGAATTTAAAAAGCCTAAAATTTCCAGTGCCGAGCAACTATCAGAGCGCAAAACAATAAACATGTGATTTATCTATTCTGTAACCATACTACTCTACATAACCATTTTATTGAAGAGACTGACTAAAGTACTTACTAATAAGAAACACTTATTAGCCGTATTCTTTTGGTCATCGCTATCGAAAGCAAATCCAAACTTCAGTTCACATTTGTATGAACTTTTTAGACTTTTTGATATTTTTTCATGTCCTCGATTAAACAAATTCCTCACACATTACTTGAATTTAAATTTTCAAATGAAATTAACTGAAAGTTTTGAAGAAATTGTAATTTTGTGGAATTTAAGGATAATGGATCATGTCGCCATTTGGATATTTCTAGCTCAACTATTTTTGTAGTAGAGTAAATTAAACCCACTTATTTTTCCGAGTTATTTCTGTTCGGATTTATTTCTGTTGGGATTTGACAGTTCTGCTCTATTATT
Source organism: Chrysops caecutiens (assembly GCA_963971475.1). Lineage (NCBI taxonomy): Eukaryota > Metazoa > Arthropoda > Insecta > Diptera > Tabanidae > Chrysops > Chrysops caecutiens. The sequence continues at coordinate 75,927,308 of OZ020567.1, forward strand.
TATAATTTTATCCCGACGCTTTCACGGAAAATCTATGGCGCGGACCTTGACTACGCCTTTCGGTTTTTATTCATGTAAAGTTTATTTTAAACAACTATTCGTCGAATGTCGGATAATTCTAGATACTTATACGATAGATACGGTATTCGACTAATTTTAATTATGTAATCTGTGAAAATACCTGGAAAGATAAGTGAGTTGTGAATGAAATGAATTCAACTTAATTATCACCAGATACAGTTAAAATTTATCAGGAGAAACCCGAATATTCTAATATATTGTACACACTCGTTTTTGCTGATAAGTAGAGTGTTTCCACATGGTTGTATTCGAAATCCAACCGCAACAGCAATTTTTCGCCTTCAAATGATAAAACTATACGATGTGACAAAATGCCAATCTGTAAAATAAAATAAAATAAAATAAGAAATTGTTTTTCTATAGAATAACACTAGTCCAAGTAGCCGGAAATATGGCAGCATACCAGAACACGACGGTGATAGTGTAAAGGAAGTCGCCGTTTATCCCTTGAATAAGAAAATCCGAAATCTGATATCACACATGGTATGTACTATGTAAATATGACGGCAGTTGGTGTCCGATACTTGATTCAGTCATTTCATTTCATCTCGGTTATGGTTAGAGTACCTAAATTTGCAACTATACAATATCTACATGATTTGACAATTGATTGTGATAATAATATCGTAGAAGTACCTTCGTTATGATGTATCCACATTGACCTAGTCGCGTTTAATATCTACTACAAGTTTTAACTTTTATTTAATAATACATTATTTTGTGACAAGTGGAAAAATGAAAATTTACATTGCTCTCATACTGTTATTGTGTAGCTTGTTATCCAGTCTGGGATACAGGGAGAAGCAGTGTACAATCCCTGAATTCAAGAATGGGAATGTTAAAGTCCGGAATCGTAATAAAAATATCCGGTTCCAATGTAAACCCACATATACCTTACATGGAAATAATTTTGCTAGATGCATTGGATATAAATACGACGCTCCAGTACCATTTTGTGCCAGTAAGTGAAAAATTTTGATAGGTAAAAGTTTCATTTTTGACAATAAACTAGAATAAATTGTATTATTAACAAAACTGTGAAGACAGAATTTACCTCATGATCATTCTGGGCGATTCTGGCCACCAGACACGATACAACATGTTGGCCAACTTAGTTGCTTTAGTTACTGTAAAGGTTTTCTGTTGAAAAAGTTTACAGAATTCTTTAAGTTGGTATTCTGGGTTACGCCGGAACAAATTTTAATTTCGAAACCTGATTGAAGCCGAATCTGTCAATTTTCTTAACAGTCGGTAGCAGATTTTTAACAGAAAACTTGTTAACTTTTGCCAGCAGAATACGAACAATGATAATCCAACAACAAAATGCACGAAATGTCAAATTAACAGAATCTGTTGCGTTAACGTCGGAACAAATTTTAATTTCGAAACCTGATTGAAGCCGAATCTGTCAATGTTCTTAACAGTCGGTAGCAGATTTTTAACAGAAAACCTGTTAACTTTTGCCAGCAGAATACCAACAACGAAAATCCAAAATCAAAATACACGTGATGTCAAATTCACAGAATCTGTTACGTCGGAACAAATTTTAATTTCGAAACCTGATTGAAGCCGAATCTGTCAATGTTCTTAACAGTCGACGAATTTTGGGTCTGTTACGGTAACAAATTTTTAACAGAAAACCTGTTAACTTTTGCCAGCAGAATACGAACAACGATAATCCAACAACAAAATGCACGAAATGTCAAATTAACAGAATCTGTAAGTTACGTTGGAACAAATTTTAATTTCGAAACCTGTTTGAAGCCGAATCTGTCAATTTTCTTAACAGTCGGTAGCAGATTTTTAACAGAAAACCTGTTAATTTTTGCCAGCAGAATACCAACAACGAAAATCCAACAACAAAATGCACGAAATGTCAAATTAACAGAATCTGTTACGTCGGAACAAATTTTAATTTCGAAACCTGTTTGAAGCCAAATCCGTCAGCGTTCTTAACAGAAAACCTGTTAAGTTTAAGACTGGTGCCACTCTTGACGTTTGATAGCCTCACTTGTTACTAAAACAGAAAGAAGTTGATAAACTTATATTATTTCAGTTATACTGTATTCACGTGGCGTTTCCATTTTGTTTTCACACTGTCACTGAAATTAACATGAGCTTTTGCCACCAGAATACCGATTTCGACCGTAACAGAATTTTTCCAAATCCAACAACAAAATACACGGGATGTCAAATTAACAGAATCTGCTACGTGCAGCCAGAATCGCCCCGCATATACATATGTATGAATTGAGGGTAAAGCCTCTGTTGATTTTCTATTCCTGTCTTTATTATATTCTTTAATATCTGATATCGAACCTGAGTGAATTATTGAATATAATAGAATTATTTTGATTTCCAGAATCTGGATGCACTGGTCAGAAAAGATCAAACGGTTTCATTGCAACCAGCAGTGGTCAGGCGATATTATTTTGTCATCAAAATTTTCAAATTTACGGAAATCGCTTAGCGTATTGCGACGGACGAAAGTGGGATCGTGAACTAGGTGAATGTAGAGGTGATAAATTTGGTTGAAAATGTTTATAGTATTATTAAATATATACCTGTAGAAACAAATCAAACACTTGCTACAACGTGTGACTTTGAAACTGAAGATATATGCGGTTGGACTCATGCACCTGAAGACAACTTCCAATGGCAGAGAACACTCGGAGTGGATATTCACAAGAGGTTACGAACAGGACCACAACACGATCATACAACTCAACAGCCATATGGTGGCCATTACATGTTAATAGAATCAATAAATCAGAGGCAAGGTGCCCGTGCACGCCTGTTTTCACCAGTGTATCCTGCAGAGTACAGTGTAGATGCATGTATAAAGTTTTATTATCACATGTACGGTCCATTTGTTGACACACTTCGAGTGTACGTCAAACCAGTATCAGTTGATTTGGAAGAAATGTTGGAAAATTTACAGTAAGTCACATACATACGATTCACTATTATGTTATAAGTTTGACCGCTATGTGTGTGTGACTGTGTGTCTGGCTGTGGCACCGTAGCTCTTAAACGGGTGAATCGATTTGAAAGCAATCTTAGACACATAGTGAGCATTTACTTGACTTTCAAACAATTGTGTAACCTACAGTTTGTTGCGTTTTTAAAATTTTTAACTTAAATGTCAGTATTATCATTAGTACCAATTTCATTTTAGATATTTATACTTTGAAATCAATGGAAATCAAAAAAATATGTGGAAAGAGGACACCTTCGATATTGAAGAGTTCGATGAAGAGTTTCAAATCATATTCGAAGGTGTTGCTGGTAAAACACAACTAAGTGATATTGCAATCGATGATGTTTCTTTAATGAAATATAGCGAATGTATTAACGATCAGAGGAACACAAAGAATCCAGAGATTGAAGAAGGTAGTTAAGAGTTATATTCATTTTGTATCCATTTGATTATACAATAAACTTGCAGCGGGTGGTGCCTACTCATTCAGGTCATGCCAGAATCGTTGTGATGAAACAACTCGTGCCAAAGGACCGGAATACACTCTAACACCAAATGGACAACGTGTATACAATTGTGATTGTTATGACGGATGCGTGGATAATAACCAATGCTGTCCTGATTATGACAGTACATGTTTTGATTCAGGTTTAAGTCATGAACAAAAATTGAGTGATAAACTTATTATTTTCGTAACAATTTAGAATCATCTACGACGATGAGGGTTTCAAAAGCTGAAACATATGCTACTACTTATGAATTACCTAGCATAAATGCAGTATCAACAAATGAGCCAACAACTGTGACTAGGAAGGAAGAAACATCAATACCTCCAACCACGCAGGAAGTAGCATTACCCCAAACAGAAGGTGTTACACCATTCGTAGTAACTACGACACGAGAACCTCATACTTTGGCTGTAACCACAGAAGAGCATCGAGTTATTGAAACAAGTACCTTGTCTGAAGAAGCCGTCAATCCGTCCACTTCGACGCAGATCAAATCCACAATTTTACAAGAGACAACTGTTCTAAGCACAGAAGCCGATTGGTATCCAGTTCCGACACAGAAACCAACTAGTAATAACACTACAAAAGGTTAAAGATTCATGTTAATAACTTAGTTGAAATGTTAACCTTATGAACTGTTCTAGATACAAACTGGCAAGCATCTATCAAGAAGCAATCAGTTGGAATTGTAACAACCACGAAGGGACCATCGTTCCTGACCATTCTGGTAGTAGCTATCAGTATCGTCTGCTTGATGCTACTCACTATTTCTGCAATTGTATATTACCGGAGGAGATTTTATACTAGTAACTACAAAAAGCAACCCGATCGCTTAGTACGTAAGGGAATCGTTGATTCTAGTGAAATTAGATTTCTCACATCTGACGAACACTTAGATTTCACTCTGCAAACACCTGATGATTAATTACGTTAATTTTAATTAATTTTGTTCAATAAAAACCTCAGTTGAATTGTTTAACTTACCAAATGTTTCTGACAACTACATGATATCGATCATTCGATCAGCTATTACTTACAAATCTGGTAGATCTACTAGAGTTGAACGGACGATAACGAAACCTTTAACTATTCTTATCGCTAGCGATCGCTCCATCATTCAATAGCTTTGATACGTCTGCAACAATGTACTAATCTCTCACTGCTGTCTGACCCAGGCACTAACTTTCGATTAGTGCAATGCAGACGAACTGACTACTGTTTGCTGCAAGCTATTGTACAGTATTATAAATGACTGGCAATAACATGTTCTGGAGCGGAAGGTACATCCCTAAAGCCCTCCGCCCACGAAGCTTCTCATCCATAACTCATTACAAATTGCAGATGCTAAGTTTGTTACATTCTACAGAATGTCCAAGGAAAGTTGTAAGCTTTGTCGTAAGCGACTCGACATGCGAGTCCACTGGTGACTGTTTACAAACCGGTTTCCAGGAATCCCACATCAGTTTGCAAACAGTAGAGCCATGTGTTTCTATGGGAAGTGATTCAAAGGAAACTGGTTACTAATTCGAGTCGGTAGCTCCGTCTACGGACTGCCTTGTTGTCTCTTCATGAAGAAATGGTGGAATTGAAACAGTACGGCATTAATTTTTGAATAAATATATATTTTGCGCTTTAATTAAGCATTAATTTTTTTTTACATTTTTGTATGCGGAATCTAAGTAACTACGAAATCGGTTTCAGTCGTCGAAGAAACATCAGCATTTAGGCTTGACGGCAAGTGCGTGGCACAGAGAAGGTGACGGTCTTGGTGGTTTCCTTCTGGGACACATCAATGTTAGCGCCCTTGTTGATTTTCTGTCTGTAGAGTTGAGCCAAAGAATCGGTGCTTGGACGGCAGTGTACCTTTACCTTTTGTTCGGTTTTACCCTTGGCAATGCAGTGTTTGGGGCAAGCATTGAGTTCATGCTGACTGAAGCAAAGATGTTCTCCAGATTGGATGTATTGAACTTGTTTCATGAGGTTGCATGGGCGAGGGGATCGTGGTGCAGCAGCAATATCAATATGTTCTGAATCGTCTGTTCCAGTATGATCATCGGGACGTGGTCGTTCTTTTTCGTCATGTGTTTCATCATCTCCAAGCAAGAGACTGTGGATATAGTAATGTTTCAAACATCTAGCTTCTTCGCTCTTCTTCTTCAATTGTTGTTCTTCAGCACTGCATTCGTTGTCAGCAACTGACCATGATGGAGCAAGAAGTTGTTCATCGAGGTAACCGCAATTCCTTGGACTCAATTTGTCGTCGTATCTCTCACCGTTGTAGTTACCGCAAAGTCCTCGGACATCACGGAAGTAGGATTTGTGTGCCAAAACCTTAACACCACGTTCGTTGTAGAAAACTTGGACAAGTCCGTCACGGAGATGCACGAGAATTTCGTTCTTGTAGGCAGCAACGACGAAAGCTGGTTTATCAGTCAATGGGTTCTTTCCATCATCGGTGATACGGACAGCGACACCATCAACCATTTCATGATCTTCTCCATTGATCAGAGCCTTGGCGACTGCACTTCCTGGAGTTGGGGTCAAACGGATTGAATGATCATGTCCTGCACCGGGTTGAGGAAGGATAACAAGTAGTTCTTTCTGATCAGTTCCTGGTTCTCCACGTACCAACACAGAGAATGCATCGAGTGGATTGTGATGGTATGGTGATCGACGGTTTCCTGCTTCTTCATAGTAATGAGCTAAAGCGTACCAGCATTTTCCGAAATGTTGATCTGTGGTTGCATTATCGAATGTCCAGACTTGTTTGCTGGCAACACCACAAGTGTAATGATCGGCCATTCCCAATTCCTTGGAGTATCCAACTTTAGGTTGTAAATAGAACAAGCCATGGAGAACTCTGCTGTATGGAAGTTCATAGAACTCCTCACGGTATTCCTGGGTTTGAAGTGATGCATTGACAGTGCGTGCAACTTGGTTGAGATTGCTTTCGAAGACAACAAGGTTCTTCTCGCCCTTCTTCTCTGGATCAACACTGAAGTGTCCGTAATGTTTGTAACGAAGATAGTTGTGGACGAAGTCAGTCAAGTTACGGAATTGTGGTGATGGATTCTCGTAGTGAACAGAAACCTTAGCATGATCTAAGAAACTGGCTTGATATGTAGCATTGACACATGCTGGAGCCAAATCACGACCTTCTTTCATCTCATGACGACAGTGGTCAGCAGTGGCGCTAGTTGATACTTCCTTCTTTAGTTTTTCGCTACGGTTCAATTCGAAGTGGGCTGCATAATGAGTTGGTGCTGTGAAACATGTTGGTCCTAGCACAAGTGCAAGATGTCCTTTAGTCTTAAGATCTGTAGCAAGAACATCTTCGAAGTTCAGTCTAGATACTTGTGGAGTGTTCAACCAGCCAAGACCGCACAAATGTTTAGTGTTTTCATGTTTAACTGGATGAGCATAAGCGTTCAATGACAAACGATGTTTTGGACTGAGTGGACTGTCTACTCTGACAAATGTAAAACCATAGTAGGCTTCCTTGCCACCTTCGAAAACTACTGAAGCATCGAGGAGATCTGCGCGTGCACCCAATACAGCTTGAGATGCCTTCTCGGCAAGTTCCTTACGACGTTCTTCATTATCAAAACCAGCATGGTTGGTGAATGATAGGTTAACATCATCGTTTTCAGTTGGTTTAGCTGGTGCATCTTGATTGGCAAAGTAGAAGTGTTTCAAATTGAGAGCAAACCTGACACCCTTGTTGCTTGATTTTGTTCCAGCATGGGTCAGTTTCAATGAGTAGTAGTCGTTTTGGCCGATTGGCAAGTCCCAGTTAGCAAGAGCTCCAAAGTCTTGGCGTTGGAAAAGTTCGTAGAATTCCAAAAGATCTCCGTATTTCCATTCGTATTGAGCATCGAAACAGTATACACTGCCAGTTGTGTCCTTTCCAGTGCAGTATTTGAATCCCTTTTGTGGTCTAGAGTGAATTACCTTAAGGTCTTCGGCTTTAGCGATTGGTACAAGAGAATCAACTGATTTCCTTGCAGTGAAAGGCCATGATCCAGCTTGAAGAAGGACAGTGTCTTTCTCTGGTTCCAGATATGAGAAACGTCCACGGACAGCACCGTGTTTAGCATCGAAATGAACTTCCATGTTGTATGGTAAATGGGCTTGAACCTTCTTGTTGTATCCAGCAATGTATTGTTGTGACAGAGATGGAACGAAGAATCCAACATGAGCAAGACGAGTACCACTGTACAAGAAACTTCCTTTAGCAGTAACATTGACAGTTGCGAATAGTTCATTTGGTTTTCCAGATAGTTTAACATCAGCATCTCCTTGGAGTTGTAGAAGTCCTGGCATGCTTGATTTGAAGAAGAGAGGATGACCAGTAGCCAATGGGAAGGCAACTTCCACAGGTTTGTTCACATGGAATTTGTTGTAGTTGACATGTTTGGCATTTTGAAGAGCATCAAGTAGTTTTTCTGGGTGTTCAAGTGTATCCTTGTCAAAGGAGAAGAAACGTTCGAATCCCAATGCTTTCAAGTAGAATTGTCCTTCCATATCTTCGTCAACGTATGGGCGAATGTTCAATTGTTCGTCGACATATTTGCGAGTCCATTTTGATGAGAATTCATGATCTTCACGGCCAAGACGGGTTTTTGGTCCATAGTTTTCTCCCAAATTGTTTCTGAAGAACTTGACAAGTTTGTCAACACTTGAGAGCATAGCACTTACTTCGAATGATAGTGAATGGAATCCTTGTACATTGTCCTCAGATTCGTAGTGCACAGCGTTGGGGTAGTAGCTTTCTGGTGATGTCAAGAGAGAAAACTCACGGCTGCGACTGAGTTTCAAGTTCTTTAGCCAGTAGTCCCTGAAGTTGATTTCTGGATAGTGATCTCCGAAACGTATTGGTGTCAAATGATGTCTGGCTGCTTCGGCGTTCTTGGCCAATTCACTGTTCTCTGGAAGTTTCAGTTCAGCAGCAGATTCTACAGCTGATTTTGTGCAGGCTTGGACATGAGTGTGGGGATCGTGTTGTGTGAATGTAGCAATGTATTGCAAGGTGTTGGCACTTGGATTGGAACGGAGCAATTGCAAGAGAGCTGCACAACGGACTTGTGGATTCTCAGCAACATTGAAGTAGAGCAAATGGAGTGCGTGTTGAGCTACTTTAGGATAGTTATCGACTAGTTCGTCCAAAGCGAATACCATAGCTACACGTTGGAATTCGGTTAAGTTAGTGTCGTTGACCATTTGTTTGGCGAATGGTTTGAGAACATCGGGATGTCCAAGGTTTCCAAGACCACGGATGTACAAAAGAACATCGTGGGTGGCTTTCTTGTTAACAGCTTGATTCAATTTCTCGTCAAAGTATGGAATAACCTCTTCAACTAAGAGTTTATGATTCTCCTCATGATGGATTTTGAAACTGTTTGATGGATAGTAGTTCTGAGCGTGTTTCTTATCGACCTCAACGCCTTCCAAGAAGGATGTGAAGGATACAACTGCAGCAGCATACACTTTCCTTTCGCGTTTCACTTCATCGGATTTTACAAAGTCGAAGAATAGTCTGAGCAATTCTGGTGTTGGGAGACGGATGCTCTTTGGCAATGCTGTAAGCATTTGAGCAGCTTCTTCACCAGAAGTTTGTCCGGACTTGATCCAGTCGAAAAGAGTTTTCACAGCTGGGCCAGTACCTGCTTCGACAACAGCATCACGATATACTTGCCAAACGGTATCGTCTTCATCGGTTTCTTCATGTGGAAGTGGAGCAGTGTTATCTAGTGGTTTTGCTGGTCTTGGTCGTTTAGCTAGTTTCTCACCACGTTTGATTTGAGATTGAACACGGCTAGCTACAGATTTGATTTGTAGTTCGTCCATTGTACGCACCAAACCAGAGAGCATGCTGAATTTATCAAGAGCATGTTTCTTTGGAAGTTCGCATTGGTGTTGGACATCTTTAGCGATTTGGAGTGCCAATTCGAAGCAGCTGTCTTCAACGTTCATCTTGTCTGAGTGATGGATCATGCTACCCTTGTGGCCAATGAACATTGGATGTAAGGGAATTTCAGGTGCTTGGGTTAAAGTTGCCAATGGTTGTTTGTTTGGTTGTTCGTGTTGATCGTGATGATGTTCAGGATCGTGTTCATCATGAGATCTTGCAGGACGGTTCGGACGGTATGGACGTTCGTATTTCTTTGTTTTCATCATTGCTGGGTAAATAGCTCTACGGCTACGGCTTTTAGGAGCATCTACATGTTTTTCTTCTTCTAAGTGTTGAGTGTGCAATTTGTTCTCTGGATCTGATGGACGATTGTATTGATAGACTAGGGAACCAACTGAAACAGGGTTCTTTGGTCTTTCGACTGGAGTTTGAACTGGTCGCAGATTGACAAGAGCCAATTGAACTTGACTTAGAACTTGAGCTTTTTGTTCATCATCTAATCCGGCACGGATGAATACTTCTTCTGAAGTTGTGGCGTATTTGATGGTGAAGTTCTTTGGATTTCCCATAGCAATGACAATGCTTGTTGAAACATCAGAGAGAAGTCCTCCAACTTGATTTGAGTTTGGTCGAAGTTCATCATCACCAGTCAAACCGAAGTGGTATCCCTTACGATCCTTGCAGTTTCCAAAGTTGAATTCCTTCTTCAAAGAGAAGAGATTGTCGGTGGTGTTGAGAGCAGTGTTTGGTGCCCATTTTGGTTTCAGTTCTGGCCAGATGATTGATGGTAAATCAGAAACTTGATATAAAGTCTCACATTCTCCAGTAACAACTGGTTCCATAACGTTGAACAAACCGAATGGACGTTCACCAGGAGGAAGGATATTTTGTTTGTCCTTCATCAAATTCTCACCAGTCATATCAACTTGGAGTTGACTGAGGAGAGCTTTGAGTTGATTTGCTTCATCGTTGGTACATTCGCTGTCAACCTCGAGATTATGGAGGTTGCCATTCTTGTAATGAACGACGAAGGTCTTTCCCTCCAATGGTGACTTCTCGTATGACAATTTAGACTCATCGACGACAGTGGAATGCACTTCCGGAATGTCATCGTGATATTGTCCGTGTCTCACATCGGATAGTTTACCAACTAGTTCGGTTTCTGATTTCACTTGCAGGGTTAAATGAGCCTTCGTTACCAGACCAACATATTGGTTCCTCAGATCTGGCAGAGCAGTTAACGTACGAGCGTATACTTCAAATTCGTATTCAGTGTTTGGCTTCCATACTGGACCACTTGTGGCTAGGCCAACTGTTGAAAAACAAAAATTATATTTATATTTTATCCGAAATTATTGATATTGTACTCACCAAGTACAAGTAGCGCAAATGGTGTCCACATCTTTGTCCGTGTACTCTGGTTGAGTCAATACATCAGACTGTGCTGTTCGATAGCTGAACTGCCTCTTTTATACATATTTGAAAATAGCTTATGGTGCAAATTTGTTATACAGTCTATGAACCGAACCCCCTTATCAGATTCTCGTCTCATTCTAGATTTCTGTATCACCTAGAAACTACAATATCATTTAGTCATTTGTTTGTTTTCATTATTACATTCCCTGTGAAATCACTATCAAATCTATCATCTTCACTGGTTCATTGCTCTGTGATCGAGGATTGGAAAAGTTCAAAGTCTCAGGGTAGTCGAGTCGGCGATTCTCTTTCTCGGTGTCGTAACGTGCACAAACGTCAATGTCGTCCGGTCAATGTTCCCTGTCTGGATGGACGGAGGTAATCCTTCTTTACAAGCTTTACCACTAGGTGTATGAAATTGAGTGGTGGTCCGGTTCCTCCTTGCTCTCATGGTTTCCAACTCCAACGAATTCCTTGCCAGTTGCATAATGTGGCACATTCACAAAGCGTTGTTGGATGATTCAAAATGTCTGCTCCTGGTTACCTCAAATCACGTAAGTAGTTCTCAAAACGAGAGACGAAATGCTGAATTATTCATTTCAGCGTTTGGAAAGTGTTGAACATAACCTTAAAGTAGCGTCTGAGTTCTTTGGTGGAAGCCTTTGATGCAGATATGGTGCACCTTACAAATGGGCTTGTCTAAGCGAAGACACCCACCTTTTCCAACTTGGGTCACACCCATTTGTCATTTAAAGCTAGCGTGGGAGCCAACTGGTATACGAAAATTGGACTGTTCCTTATTGATTCTTATAGGTTCATCATGTCCGTCTGTTCGTATGTCACAGCCATTTTATTCGGAGACTATTGGAGCTGACGGGGCTATATGGATGAAATTTGGAAGTGAGGTGTCTCTTGTGAACCGCTAGACAATGTAGTAGTAAAAGTACCGAAAAAAGGTTTATTAAGTGTAGCTCTCCATGCATGTATCGGAGGGACACAATTGTTTTTTCATTGCACATACGCTTGTGGGGTAATGAAATTTTGAGGAATCTCATTCAAGAGGACTAGCAGAAGGAGCTTATAATAAAGTATTTTAACAGACAATTTGAATGTTTAGAAAAGGGGAAGAACGAGGCTTAAATCAAATTGAAAATTGGCTCTCTTCAAAATCGTTTGTGGTTTTATTTAATTTTCAAACCATTTTCAGTTGTCTGCTAGAATCATTCCATGATTTCTGAGGAAATGACAGTTGGAACGCCAACATGTGGCAAACGTACAACCAAGTTCGACAACATGTTGTATCGTGTATGGGCCGGGTGATAGTTCGTGAGATATGCGGTTCTAAAGTCGTCAAAAGTGTGAAAAATCTGAAAAAATTTAAGGTAGTAGAACTATATGAAAATATTAATTAGTGTCTTGCTGATATTCGAAGCTTTAGGTTACCAACAAACTTATGACTTTAACTCAATACCATGCCGGCATTCTGCGGAACCCTGAGTTTATGCGTGTGTGTCCGACACGCACTTGGTTTCTTTTTCATTAATTATTTTTATGGTTTCCGAGGTGGAAAGCTGGCAAATGGCGCATTGGCTCTAAGATTGTTGTCAAATATGTGCAGTGGAGTGGTGGTGTGACTAGTTGGACGATCGTCTCAAGAAATTTTCCCGAAGTCAATGCTATTCGTACATTGGTGGATGTAAATTATGTTTGGTTGCATTAAAATTAGGTACATGCTTAACTGTCATCATGCCTATCCTGTTCTTTAGGATCTAAGAGTTTTTCCAAGGTGTACTTAAAATGTCTGTGTTCCATTTACATTGGCAAAGGACTTGTGGTTAAGTGCGTTTAAGGGGTTTGACAAACGTCAAATTTTGATATTGTGAAAATCGAAAAGTTTTAGCAAGTAGTCAAATAAATGAAATTTATTTATAAATCAACCAAACTGAATTGACGTTTCTCAAAAAGCACGGATTTATGACAAGTTTATTATAACTTTTTGTAACATCACCTTCATCTTCCAGTTCGGATTATGAAGAATCAAAATAGACATTCTCCGGAGATTAGACAGTAAGACTCTGTTACACTGACAGAACAATTGTACAAAGTAAATATACAACACAAAAAGGAAACAAAGTGAAAACTGAAATTAACTTTATTGTTTAAGCATGCAATGATTTCTGCATGCCTCCGTCCTCTCTTATCCTCCTTGTGTTCTTTTCCTCTAGTTTTACTATATAATACTGGTTGTATGGCTCCTAGTGTCGTGTCCTTTCACTTTTGTTTGCGACTCTCTTTGGGTGCTGGGTCCACAAGCTGGTATTGCTTCTTAAGGTGCTTCTATCCTTCCTACAGAGTCCACGACAACGGAGGGGCTGTGATGTAAAATGGCGTCTATTTAACCCATGTTGGGCAACTTTGATGCGCTTGTGTTCCAGCTCCACTTGTTCGATGTTTGTGAAGTTTGTCATGGTTGTGTCACAGCTCGTCTGCGTCGATCGTGTTTGTTTGCATTTTCTTTTTCATGTTTGTATGTCCTCCGTTCGTTTGCACGCCCTGGTTCAGCCTAGTGTGACCTGTGGATAATCAAGTCAGCTCATTTTTGGCACTTGAATGTTTCAGACGCAAGTGTTCCGAGTGGTTGTGAGAGAACTAGGCCGTTGTGAGATAATTATCAATTAGTAGTGGAAGTCTGCTATTGTCATGGTTAGGATTGGTCTTCAGGATCAGTCTTTTTCGGAAGTCAGCTTAATGGTAGTGATAACGAGTGAAGTTGTGTGCTGTGAAGCAGCAAGGATGTGAGATGCCAAGACGCCAAATCAGAGAGTAAGAACGGAGCATCGTTGTAAAGTTGGTTACACATAGATCTGGGAGGATCCCGTGATCTTCCACATCATCTTGTGGTTTCTGGGTAGTTGCATGGCAAGTTGCATATTCACGAACAGATCTGTCTCTCCTCATCTGAGTACACCGGTCCCTTTGTTTGATTCATTTAAATTATTACAGACTCCACTGAATGCTATTTAGGCAACAACACCAGAATGAGGTTTTCGAGCAGATGATATTATTAATCGCAAGGATTTAAGATCTCAACGCTCTATATTCAGCCACAGAGTAAATGGAGGAAGTTAGTTCTGACGTACGAAGGTGTCACGTTGGCTGATGAAAATTCAGGTTAGGTTTTGCCGCTTTACCGGAATGTGCGCTCCATTTTCCAAGTACTCGCAAGTAAATGGAATGCAGTCAATGGAATATGTTCTAGTGGATACATAAGAACAGGACGAGGCGTCGCTGTTCTGGATCTGTTTCACAAGATTTGTTGGACGAAATTCAATCACTCGAAAGAGTTCCACAGTTGATCTGCACAACGCAGACATCCTGCTCAATTTCATACAGCTAGTGGTAGAGCTTGTAAGGAAGGACAATCAGCGTCCATCCAGACAGGGAACATTGACCGGACGACATTGACGTTTGTGCACGTTACGACACCGAGAAAGAGAATCGCCGACTCGACTACCCTGAGACTTTGAACTTTTCCAATCCTCGATCACAGAGCAATGAACCAGTGAAGATGATAGATTTGATAGTGATTTCACAGGGAATGTAATAATGAAAACAAACAAATGACTAAATGATATTGTAGTTTCTAGGTGATACAGAAATCTAGAATGAGACGAGAATCTGATAAGGGGGTTCGGTTCATAGACTGTATAACAAATTTGCACTATAAGCTATTTTCAAATATGTATAAAAGAGGCAGTTCAGCTATCGAACAGCACAGTCTGATGTATTGACTCAACCAGAGTACACGGACAAAGATGTGGACACCATTTGCGCTACTTGTACTTGGTGAGTACAATATCAATAATTTCGGATAAAATATAAATATAATTTTTGTTGTTCAACAGTTGGCCTAGCCACAAGTGGTCCAGTATGGAAGCCAAACACTGAATACGAATTTGAAGTATACGCTCGTACGTTAACTGCTCTGCCAGATCTGAGGAACCAATATGTTGGTCTGGTAACGAAGGCTCATTTAACCCTGCAAGTGAAATCAGAAACCGAACTAGTTGGTAAACTATCCGATGTGAGACACGGACAATATCACGATGACATTCCGGAAGTGCATTCCACTGTCGTCGATGAGTCTAAATTGTCATACGAGAAGTCACCATTGGAGGGAAAGACCTTCGTCGTTCATTACAAGAATGGCAACCTCCATAATCTCGAGGTTGACAGCGAATGTACCAACGATGAAGCAAATCAACTCAAAGCTCTCCTCAGTCAACTCCAAGTTGATATGACTGGTGAGAATTTGATGAAGGACAAACAAAATATCCTTCCTCCTGGTGAACGTCCATTCGGTTTGTTCAACGTTATGGAACCAGTTGTTACTGGAGAATGTGAGACTTTATATCAAGTTTCTGATTTACCATCAATCATCTGGCCAGAACTGAAACCAAAATGGGCACCAAACACTGCTCTCAACACCACCGACAATCTCTTCTCTTTGAAGAAGGAATTCAACTTTGGAAACTGCAAGGATCGTAAGGGATACCACTTCGGTTTGACTGGTGATGATGAACTTCGACCAAACTCAAATCAAGTTGGAGGACTTCTCTCTGATGTTTCAACAAGCATTGTCATTGCTATGGGAAATCCAAAGAACTTCACCATCAAATACGCCACAACTTCAGAAGAAGTATTCATCCGTGCCGGATTAGATGATGAACAAAAAGCTCAAGTTCTAAGTCAAGTTCAATTGGCTCTTGTCAATCTGCGACCAGTTCAAACTCCAGTCGAAAGACCAAAGAACCCTGTTTCAGTTGGTTCCCTAGTCTATCAATACAATCGTCCATCAGATCCAGAGAACAAATTGCACACTCAACACTTAGAAGAAGAAAAACATGTAGATGCTCCTAAAAGCCGTAGCCGTAGAGCTATTTACCCAGCAATGATGAAAACAAAGAAATACGAACGTCCATACCGTCCGAACCGTCCTGCAAGATCTCATGATGAACACGATCCTGAACATCATCACGATCAACACGAACAACCAAACAAACAACCATTGGCAACTTTAACCCAAGCACCTGAAATTCCCTTACATCCAATGTTCATTGGCCACAAGGGTAGCATGATCCATCACTCAGACAAGATGAACGTTGAAGACAGCTGCTTCGAATTGGCACTCCAAATCGCTAAAGATGTCCAACACCAATGCGAACTTCCAAAGAAACATGCTCTTGATAAATTCAGCATGCTCTCTGGTTTGGTGCGTACAATGGACGAACTACAAATCAAATCTGTAGCTAGCCGTGTTCAATCTCAAATCAAACGTGGTGAGAAACTAGCTAAACGACCAAGACCAGCAAAACCACTAGATAACACTGCTCCACTTCCACATGAAGAAACCGATGAAGACGATACCGTTTGGCAAGTATATCGTGATGCTGTTGTCGAAGCAGGTACTGGCCCAGCTGTGAAAACTCTTTTCGACTGGATCAAGTCCGGACAAACTTCTGGTGAAGAAGCTGCTCAAATGCTTACAGCATTGCCAAAGAGCATCCGTCTCCCAACACCAGAATTGCTCAGACTATTCTTCGACTTTGTAAAATCCGATGAAGTGAAACGCGAAAGGAAAGTGTATGCTGCTGCAGTTGTATCCTTCACATCCTTCTTGGAAGGCGTTGAGGTCGATAAGAAACACGCTCAGAACTACTATCCATCAAACAGTTTCAAAATCCATCATGAGGAGAATCATAAACTCTTAGTTGAAGAGGTTATTCCATACTTTGACGAGAAATTGAATCAAGCTGTTAACAAGAAAGCCACCCACGATGTTCTTTTGTACATCCGTGGTCTTGGAAACCTTGGACATCCCGATGTTCTCAAACCATTCGCCAAACAAATGGTCAACGACACTAACTTAACCGAATTCCAACGTGTAGCTATGGTATTCGCTTTGGACGAACTAGTCGATAACTATCCTAAAGTAGCTCAACACGCACTCCATTTGCTCTACTTCAATGTTGCTGAGAATCCACAAGTCCGTTGTGCAGCTCTCTTGCAATTGCTCCGTTCCAATCCAAGTGCCAACACCTTGCAATACATTGCTACATTCACACAACACGATCCCCACACTCATGTCCAAGCCTGCACAAAATCAGCTGTAGAATCTGCTGCTGAACTGAAACTTCCAGAGAACAGTGAATTGGCCAAGAACGCCGAAGCAGCCAGACATCATTTGACACCAATACGTTTCGGAGATCACTATCCAGAAATCAACTTCAGGGACTACTGGCTAAAGAACTTGAAACTCAGTCGCAGCCGTGAGTTTTCTCTCTTGACATCACCAGAAAGCTACTACCCCAACGCTGTGCACTACGAATCTGAGGACAATGTACAAGGATTCCATTCACTATCATTCGAAGTAAGTGCTATGCTCTCAAGTGTTGACAAACTTGTCAAGTTCTTCAGAAACAATTTGGGAGAAAACTATGGACCAAAAACCCGTCTTGGCCGTGAAGATCATGAATTCTCATCAAAATGGACTCGCAAATATGTCGACGAACAATTGAACATTCGCCCATACGTTGACGAAGATATGGAAGGACAATTCTACTTGAAAGCATTGGGATTCGAACGTTTCTTCTCCTTTGACAAGGATACACTTGAACACCCAGAAAAACTACTTGATGCTCTTCAAAATGCCAAACATGTCAACTACAACAAATTCCATGTGAACAAACCTGTGGAAGTTGCCTTCCCATTGGCTACTGGTCATCCTCTCTTCTTCAAATCAAGCATGCCAGGACTTCTACAACTCCAAGGAGATGCTGATGTTAAACTATCTGGAAAACCAAATGAACTATTCGCAACTGTCAATGTTACTGCTAAAGGAAGTTTCTTGTACAGTGGTACTCGTCTTGCTCATGTTGGATTCTTCGTTCCATCTCTGTCACAACAATACATTGCTGGATACAACAAGAAGGTTCAAGCCCATTTACCATACAACATGGAAGTTCATTTCGATGCTAAACACGGTGCTGTCCGTGGACGTTTCTCATATCTGGAACCAGAGAAAGACACTGTCCTTCTTCAAGCTGGATCATGGCCTTTCACTGCAAGGAAATCAGTTGATTCTCTTGTACCAATCGCTAAAGCCGAAGACCTTAAGGTAATTCACTCTAGACCACAAAAGGGATTCAAATACTGCACTGGAAAGGACACAACTGGCAGTGTATACTGTTTCGATGCTCAATACGAATGGAAATACGGAGATCTTTTGGAATTCTACGAACTTTTCCAACGCCAAGACTTTGGAGCTCTTGCTAACTGGGACTTGCCAATCGGCCAAAACGACTACTACTCATTGAAACTGACCCATGCTGGAACAAAATCAAGCAACAAGGGTGTCAGGTTTGCTCTCAATTTGAAACACTTCTACTTTGCCAATCAAGATGCACCAGCTAAACCAACTGAAAACGATGATGTTAACCTATCATTCACCAACCATGCTGGTTTTGATAATGAAGAACGTCGTAAGGAACTTGCCGAGAAGGCATCTCAAGCTGTATTGGGTGCACGCGCAGATCTCCTCGATGCTTCAGTAGTTTTCGAAGGTGGCAAGGAAGCCTACTATGGTTTTACATTGGTCAGAGTAGACAGTCCACTCAGTCCAAAACATCGTTTGTCATTGAACGCTTATGCTCATCCAGTTAAACATGAAAACACTAAACATTTGTGCGGTCTTGGCTGGTTGAACACTCCACAAGTATCTAGACTGAACTTCGAAGATGTTCTTGCTACAGATCTTAAGACTAAAGGACATCTTGCATTTGTGCTAGGACCAACATGTTTCACAGCACCAACTCATTATGCAGCCCACTTCGAATTGAACCGTAGCGAAAAACTAAAGAAGGAAGTATCAACTAGCGCCACTGCTGACCACTGTCGTCATGAGATGAAAGAAGGTCGTGATTTGGCTCCAGCATGTGTCAATGCTACATATCAAGCCAGTTTCTTAGATCATGCTAAGGTTTCTGTTCACTTCGAGAATCCATCACCACAATTCCGTAACTTGACTGACTTCGTCCACAACTATCTTCGTTACAAACATTACGGACACTTCAGTGTTGATCCAGAGAAGAAGGGCGAGAAGAACCTTGTTGTCTTCGAAAGCAATCTCAACCAAGTTGCACGCACTGTCAATGCATCACTTCAAACCCAGGAATACCGTGAGGAGTTCTATGAACTTCCATACAGCAGAGTTCTCCATGGCTTGTTCTATTTACAACCTAAAGTTGGATACTCCAAGGAATTGGGAATGGCCGATCATTACACTTGTGGTGTTGCCAGCAAACAAGTCTGGACATTCGATAATGCAACCACAGATCAACATTTCGGAAAATGCTGGTACGCTTTAGCTCATTACTATGAAGAAGCAGGAAACCGTCGATCACCATACCATCACAATCCACTCGATGCATTCTCTGTGTTGGTACGTGGAGAACCAGGAACTGATCAGAAAGAACTACTTGTTATCCTTCCTCAACCCGGTGCAGGACATGATCATTCAATCCGTTTGACCCCAACTCCAGGAAGTGCAGTCGCCAAGGCTCTGATCAATGGAGAAGATCATGAAATGGTTGATGGTGTCGCTGTCCGTATCACCGATGATGGAAAGAACCCATTGACTGATAAACCAGCTTTCGTCGTTGCTGCCTACAAGAACGAAATTCTCGTGCATCTCCGTGACGGACTTGTCCAAGTTTTCTACAACGAACGTGGTGTTAAGGTTTTGGCACACAAATCCTACTTCCGTGATGTCCGAGGACTTTGCGGTAACTACAACGGTGAGAGATACGACGACAAATTGAGTCCAAGGAATTGCGGTTACCTCGATGAACAACTTCTTGCTCCATCATGGTCAGTTGCTGACAACGAATGCAGTGCTGAAGAACAACAATTGAAGAAGAAGAGCGAAGAAGCTAGATGTTTGAAACATTACTATATCCACAGTCTCTTGCTTGGAGATGATGAAACACATGACGAAAAAGAACGACCACGTCCCGATGATCATACTGGAACAGACGATTCAGAACATATTGATATTGCTGCTGCACCACGATCCCCTCGCCCATGCAACCTCATGAAACAAGTTCAATACATCCAATCTGGAGAACATCTTTGCTTCAGTCAGCAAGAACTCAATGCTTGCCCCAAACACTGCATTGCCAAGGGTAAAACCGAACAAAAGGTAAAGGTACACTGCCGTCCAAGCACCGATTCTTTGGCTCAACTCTACAGACAGAAAATCAACAAGGGCGCTAACATTGATGTGTCCCAGAAGGAAACCACCAAGACCGTCACCTTCTCTGTGCCACGCACTTGCCGTCAAGCCTAAATGCTGATGTTTCTTCGACGACTGAAACCGATTTCGTAGTTACTTAGATTCCGCATATAAAAATGTAAAAAAAAATTAATGCTTAATTAAAGCGAAAAATATATATTTATTCAAAAATTAATGCCGTACTTTTCAATTTCTATATCTGAAAAATATATATTAGTTGGAGTAGAAGAAGATTCAGAATTGTTACAGAACACCTCTTGGATAGGAGGAGTAACTGTCACTCACTCAGGGCTACGCATGGAAGTGAAAGAAATGAACACATTATGCCTTTTATATTTCTCATACACATTAGTAGCTTTGTAACTTTCTGTACAGTTATGGTATATGCATATTAACTTTTAGACTAACCTTATAAACAAACAGTTTTGGTGCTATGAAGTTGTGTTGGTGAAATATTTCTAGCTATAACTACATAAAACTATTCCTATTATACGCACATATAAGAACAGCGAGTATTTTTAAAGTTAACTTAACGAAAATCACCAATTCTAAGCCAGGCTAATAACATACTTAAAGCTGGCTGTAAAAACGCTAATTTTCAGAGTTCTGTATTAATACTAATAGATGATAAGTCCTGAGTCCTTTTTATTTCCCCCAAAACATCAGCAATTGCCATAACAATTTCAAGCAAGAGCTCCTTGTTAAGAGCAAGGATTTTTGGTAAACGAACTACCTGTAGAAGAAGAAGAAGATGATGATCATAATGAGAATAGAGATATATTATTTCATTATTATTTACCGCAGGAAAATCATGTACAATCATCTTAAGCGCATAGTTCTTTATATCAGGTACATTCATTTTATCAGATGCTTCAAGTATTTGAAGTACATTCTGATGATTAATATTATGCTCTAGGTTGTGTTTACAAAATGCTTGTAATCTGTTATTCGTGAATCCGTAAAAACAAGGTGCTTGAAATAAATACAATGAATCCTCTGGTGGCATTTTTGTATCACCATAATATATATAACGTAGCAATGAGTTAAATGCTTCTCGTGATGGTGAGATTTCACCGATTTGTATCTGTTGAAAAGAATAAATTCATAAATATACTTATGTATTTGAATCAAATTACATTCACTGTATTATCAGGTGGCATAAATGATCTAAACATTGCCTGGAAATAGGAGCATCTAGCTGATAGAATTGATTTATGTGCTGGAATAATATGGCCATCAAGTACTAGATGAATGTCACAAAATTCCTTTCCTCCTGATTTCAAGAATACAGCCATATCATTTTCCAAAGTAGTACCTTAATGTAAACAATTACAAAATTAATTTATTCAAAATATTATTTATATAATTTTGAAATACTTACCAACATTCTTTTCATAACTAATATCAAATGATAGTTTACCAGGATTTATACGTTTGCGGATTATTTCAACCATTAAAGGTTTATCCAAATCCAGAAATTCATTTGACATAACAATATCGGAGAAATTCTCTTCTTTCACAATGAATCCCAAGCAATGATCTTTGATTAGTTGTAATCTAAAAGTAACATTAGTAATAATAATGATAATTGATAGGAAAACAATATAAATACTAACTTCATTTTATCAGCATTATAAAGTGCATCAAGTACATTGGATTTAGATATTTTAAATTCTAAATATTGTATACAAACTTGTTCTAGACGTGGTATTAGAAATTGTACAGCCAATTGATATATATCCATCATGAGAATGACAATTTTATTGCTGTATGGATCTTTAACTAATTAATTGAAATTTATTTCAATTGAAATATTTTAATTTAATTACAAATTCTTACAATCAATACGATCTGTATATATGTAATTTAAAACCATTTCAAATGCTTCTGGTACAGCTGATGGAAGACGAACCTCTAGCATTGGTCTGTCAGTATATGGAACATCTAGTGTACCAAAAAGTTTTTCCAATTGTTGATTTCTAGCATCTCTTGCAGCACTTGATTGAATAAAAATATTAATTTTATTCAAATAATTGTTTTAAAATTTAAATCTTACAGTATTTTCGAACGTAAAAATTTTGATCGTGCTGCTATCATAGCTATATGAGCTTGTATTTTAACTTCTTCCGGTCCAACAACGAATTGTATATCACAAAATTGTCTTTCATTAAGAAATTTACCAAAATCATCGTGTAATGTACAACGTGGATAACTTGAAAACTGAAATCTGTATGTATCACCACTGCGTACACTATTATCAACAGTTCCACCAAATATATACATTGCATCTCCAATAACAGCTGATGCATGAAAGACTCTACCCGATGGTACTTGTGAATCAGCTTCTGGTACAATAACAGACCATACTTGTGAATCTAAATCGTAGCAATGTAAATCATTTGGTAATGTTGAATCAGCAGAACCACCGAATACGTATAGAAATCGATCATGATGCACCATTGTGTGTCCATATCTGCGTGCTGGTGGTGGCGGAGCACCACGTAATATATGTTCATTTGATATACGACGCCATCTAAAATATTACTTATATTACAATCATTTTATACATTTGTGTGGGGATCATGGAACACTTGGCACTCACGGTAGCTCATTTTTCCATGTGTTCCATACATTCTTCATTTAACTTACGTTCTAGTTTTAAAGTGAAATTCAAAAAGTGCATTTGTTATCTGTAATCCACTTTGCCCGGAAAATACGTACATGCAATCACGGGCTACAGCCACAGGGAAGTTACAACATGTTGGTGGACGATCACCTTTCTGTTCGATTTCTTCCCATTGTCGAGTATCACCCTAAATTTGAATTAGATTCGACATGATTCCACAAATCTACATGATGATGATACAACCTTTAATGGTATTGTCCACATATCATTCAGTCTTGCATTACCATCGTAACCAGCGTAAATCCATAATTTATTATCATATACAGCAGCACCATGTGCTGATCTAGCTACTGGTGTTCTATAAAATAACTATTTAACTAATTCTAATATAAATAAAATCATTGCAACAAACCTTCCTACAAATTTCCATTCAACCCATTGAGCATTTTGAAATTTATATTCGAATAAATCGTTTTTATTAGTTAAATTTGAATTGGAATGAATGTCACCAGTGTAGCCCCCGAATACAAACATTGAGCTACCATGAACAACAGCTGAATGATGGTATCGTGGTGCTGGTGGTGTACCAGTTGCACATGCTCTGCCCCAAGACTTATCCTTAACACCGAATCGTATCAAATCGTTTAGCATGCTCTTCCCATTATCACCACCAAATACATACATGGCATCTTTATATGCAACGACAGTATGTTTGCTCCTCCTGAAATATTGAAAGTATATTAAACGGAATTTATGGAATTATTTCAAATTTCATCTACCGGGCTCCAACAAACTCGTCGCAATCCAACATACGTTTCCATTGATGGATCGTTTCGAATGGTGAAAAATCCAAATTTAACGAATTGTAACCAAAACTACCACTGGACGATGTTGATTTCTGGGCTTTTATTGAATTCGAACTTGAATGTGACATCCCTGCCGGCTTTTCTTGCATCTATTTAAGCCGCCGATACACCAAAATCCAAATCACAACAAGACAACAATTTTCTGACTATCGGCTAACGTTTGTAACACTCATTATTTCCAGCTTAATATAACATTGTTTTGTATTGAACAGTGTGAATTTAGTCAATTCAATCCATTATCGAGACATTTCTATGCGGTTTCATGCAATTCATTGATCAATTTCAATTGAATTTCTCAATTTAATTCCATTGTTTTCAATCCAATCAACAAAATTCTTTGGGAATTCATCGATTCTATGGGGCGATGGTAGATGGTTCACTTTTTGACAGTTTTCTCGGTCACAGAATGAAGAAATTATGGCTGGGCATTGAGTGTATTCTGCGTAGGGTGTGTTCATGAAATGTACTAAAATGTCAACTCTCAATTGACAAATCAAGAAAACGACTGATTTTTATCCCGTACTATTGACAGTTCTTCGCTCACACTGAGAGAATTACGCTCTTAGCAGCAAAATATGACAGAAAACTGATTTTTACTGAAAATGTACAGGAACAGACCTGTACTAAAATGTAAATTTTAGCAAGAAAACGGCCCATTGTCATCCCGTACTATTGATAGTTCTTCGCTCACACTGAGAGGATTACGCTCTTGGTAGCAAAATTTGAGAGAAAGCTGAAATTCACCTGTACTGTAGACCTGTACTAAAATGTCAAATATCTATTGACATATCAAGAAAAAAGTCTACTTTCATCCCAAAAAGCCGATTTTTAATGCAAAAGTACGGCAAAAGACCTCTTCATATGACATTTGACAGTTATGCACTGACAGATGATCGTGGAAACGAAGGTCAATAGGAAATGTCAGTTTAGAATAAAACAATAATTATAAAAATTGCATGTAAAACGTGTTAACAGCAATATTATAATCATATGTTGACAAATGTTACAAAAATTGATTTATTCATACTTATTCTACATTTAAACTAGACAGATATTTATTTCATAAATATCACTACATAAAAATTAATAAACGAACGTAGCCCATCAGTTGCCTAAAACTTATTTAGATGGCGTCTCGAACACATACATAAGCTTATATTTTCACAAGCAGATGGCGAACGTCGCAACCATCAAATGATGCAAACTTCACATGTATTCCAATTTTGAGGTCAATTCGAAATATATGAGGACTGTGTGGTAATCGAAATCATTTCATTTCGAATGGAATTTCGAATTTATTTTGACATTTGATAAGTTCGCTTGTTATTAAAACAGAAAAAATTTTAAGAAACTTGTAATGTTTCGAGAATATTTTGAAACATTTCACATGACGTTTCCATTTTGTTTCCACGCTGTCACTGAAATAAATATGAAATGATATCATGAGGGTGTACGATTAGCAGACAGTCTGAAAACACAAAAATATCAAAAACTAGATCGAATTATGTTAATTTGTGATTACTAATCTGTTTTTTCAATACTTTATTGCGTCTGGATGCGTTAATTTCCTGAAAACTGCTTAAAATTCTGTCATGTAAAATCATAAAAATATCGAAAACAAAGCAAAATTGGGGATTTTTCCTACTAATATTTAATTTTTATTTTAACCTGACGATTACATTTTCACAGGTTTCAAGGCTTCCAACACATAACCTACCGCAACATCCCTGTTACGTCAAATTTAAACGATCGTTTCTAACTTGCTAAAAATCAGCTTGTAACTGATGACACAACCATGATGGTGACATAATTTTCATTAAATAAAATTTAATATTAATTTTAAATATAAAACATAACATGACACTGATTGTGTCAAGTAAAACGGAGTAATTAAAAATAATTAAAAATAATTGCAGTTGGTAGTCCTGTTGCACTTGACCATTATCAATAATATCATGTTATACTATACAAATTGTGTGTATTATAGAGTAGAACCCGTCTTCTTTCCACACATTCCGAATAATCTGTTGTCCAAACTGCACATGTCTCGTTGAAATTTCCTCAAATAAGAAAGAAATCAATGTTATAAAAGAATTCCTATTGACTGCCTGTTTTCAATTCGAAGATATACATACCTACATTATATAAAATAAAGGATCATGCGCAGAGTACGATGTCATTTATTGAAATTTATGTCAAAGGATAAACAAAATCGTTTAAAACGTGTTCGTGTTCGAATTCCGAGGGCTGAGTGAAGCAGGTTTTATTAATAAAATTAAAATTAAAATTAAACATTTAAGTGATTTAATTGATTCCATTCGGTTATTTGTGAATTAAATTAAATTTTAATATATTTAAAATAAGATTATTTTCCTTATTCATGCTTCTGTGCAGTAGATTTTCATAATTTACCGATTTTTCACGATTTTCCATCTCACTCTCCAGCACAACATTCTCGGGTTTATGTAATTCATTCGATTTGGGTTATATATACACCATATATTGTAGTAGCTATCGATTGTATGACAAAATATTTTTGTTTGAAACATTCTTGTTCTCTTCTACTTTACTTTCATTTTGAGACCAGTCCGATGTGCGGTTCTCAGATGAAAGAAACTCTAGTCTAGTCGTTCGAACTTCAAAAGGGTGAGTAAGAGTAGGTGAAAGTTTTGTGTCGGTAAAATATGAATTTTGTTTAATTCAAATTGAAATAATATAATGATGGTGTTATTCATATTTGATTAAATTCAATTCAGTTCGAGGTGAATGGAACAAAATTTTATTGATTCGAAGTTTATCATTTTTTAAAGTTTTCAAGTTTTTAAGTTTTATTTTTAAAGTTAGTGGAAATTGTGAATTTGTTGTTTTTATGAAAATCATGTTAATTTCTTTATTATCGAATTTAGAGAAATAAATTTTGACAATTCGAAATAGGCCGAGTTCTTTTTGGAGAATTCCTAGTGACTTTCATTCAGTGAGCAGTGAGCAGTGAACAGTGAGTGAGTGAGTGTGTGTGTGTGATAATGGCTTTGCCTTTGACCGTGTGAGTTTCGCACCCTTTGCGGAAGCATTTCACACACACTGGATAGTGCTAGAAGCGAAAAACTGTCAGAAAATTTAAATCCTCATGTATAACTATTGTTGTTATTGTTATTATTATTATTATTGTTGTGTAATATGAACAAGAGTTAAATGTGTGTAAGTAACACAACCGCACACACACACAGAAACGGGTGAAAAATTAAAAGTATCGACGACAAGCAAAGGGTACGACATCAGTCAACGGGTACAACGACGGGTGTTTGTTTTTATTATTTTCCGTGATTTTGACACATTGGGAATTCAGTAATAATCATCGGGAACCATGGATGCCCTAATTCCAATTGTTAACAAACTGCAGGATGCATTCACCCAGTTGGGTGTTCACATGCAATTGGATTTACCACAAATCGCTGTTGTGGGTGGACAATCGGCCGGAAAGAGTTCAGTACTCGAGAATTTCGTTGGAAAGTAAGTAGAGAAATTTTTCATTTTTCATTTTTAACATTTTAAAGTTTTTAAGGAAGCTTCTGTTCTTTTACTTCGCTTTTCATTGAATTCTGTCATTTTTCGTGTGCATTCTGCATAATGACAAACACGTTGAGCAACTTTTCTTTATCAGTGTATGTTCATGTGCTCAACGTATTGAAACTGACTACTGAGACTGAGAGCGATATTCCACAATTCCATAGTTTAACAATTCGCAAGGACACCATTGTTTGATGGAAATGAAATCCATTTGGTTTTTGTTTCTTTGGTTAGTTCCTACCTACTGTCATTTTTCATTTTCATTTAAATTTTAATTTTAATATTAATATTAACATTATTTTCAATTAAATAGAAACGTGACTCGTCTTCTTGGAAATTTCATTTACTCATTGTCCATAAAATTTCTCTGGAATCAGCTGTTTGACATATTCATGTGTACCTAAATTGATGGGCGTCAAGAAATACACTTGTATCGATTGTTAGTAATACTTACATAAATTTAATCATTATTAAACAAAATCATTACTAACAGCTCAGACTCTTGTGAGTTAACCTTATGCAACTTGTCATTAACCATGATTTCATAAGAATCAAAGGGTTACTCATATTCAACAATCAAGTCGAATGGTATCAGAAACATATCTTTGTTTCATTGTAACATATTCATTATGGTATTTGAATGAATTTTCTTTTTAGATGATATTGTTAAGGATATGTATGGTTGATTTGAAGGAAATCGATTTAGTTTCGATCAAATCATGTCAATTTTCTCGTATCTCAAAGCAATTCTCTCCATTGAAATCAATTGAAATGCTAGGAATGAAATGATACTAGTGAATACAAGTACATATTCGATACATTCCTTTCGATACTGAAGATGGAAGTATACCGCAGGGTGCATTTCAAAGACATCTGTTAAAATGTCGGCGCGTATGACGCGATTGCTATCGACGCGATGCATCATGACGCGTTCTATTTCAAAGGTAGGACATTTTCACGCATCACACGTCAATTGTCACATTTGTTTCGTAGAATAACAATTGACTTGCATTATATTTCCAGCCTAAGTACTTTTGGTATCGATACTTTGAAGTGAGTAACAAGTAGGTATCGGTATTTTGTAAAAAAAGGGTTCCAAGAACAAGTACATACTCGATACTTTCCTTTCGATACCAAGTAAGTATCGATACCTTACGACCGATACTGTCTCGAGTAGAAGTATTGAGACCTCTTTGGTATCGTTTTATAAATGACAAATATTGTATGAAAACATGATAAAAGCGAATCTAAGCTGGCTTTTTGTAAAGTGTATTTGTATTGTGGTCACTTGAATGCATTTAGTCACTGCTTTTCTCTTCATTGGTCTTTGCCTTTTTCGCCGGATAAAAGAAATTTTCTCTCCGGCCGTTCCTTGTATCGTATTTCAAAGCACAACTTCCTCGAGCTCGATGGTTCGTATCTCAAATATCTCGTATGTTAGGACACTCGTGTCTTGAGGTACCACTGTACATACATGACCTATTTCAATTATTAAATTATCGTATATGAAATTTTCAATTTTAATTAACAAAATAATTAATAAATTTTTAATAATTTACAGAGATTTTCTTCCACGTGGTTCGGGTATAGTTACAAGACGACCGTTAATACTTCAGCTTATCAATGGAGTTGCAGGTATAATATTAATAAATATAAAATAATATTTAAATAAAACTGAATTTATTATCTTTGTAGAATATGGAGAATTTCTTCATTGTAAAGGAAAGAAATTCACAAATTTCGATGAAATACGTTCGGAAATCGAAGCAGAAACAGATCGTGTTACCGGAAGTAATAAAGGCATTTCAAATATTCCAATTAATTTACGAGTATATTCGCCAAATGTTCTTAATTTGACATTAATTGATTTACCTGGTTTAACGAAAGTACCAATCGGTGATCAACCAGTTGATATTGAACAACAAATAAAAGGAATGATATTTCAATTTATAAAGAAAGAAACATGTTTAATATTAGCTGTAACACCAGCTAATACAGATTTAGCTAATTCTGATGCACTTAAATTATCTAAAGAAGTTGATCCACAAGGTATACGTACAATTGGTGTTATAACAAAACTTGATCTTATGGATGAGGGTACTGATGCACGTGATGTACTTGAAAATAAATTACTTCCATTACGTCGTGGTTATATTGGTGTTGTTAATCGTTCACAAAAGGATATTGAAGGTCGTAAAGATATTCATGCAGCATTAGGAGCTGAACGTAAATTCTTTTTAAGTCATCCATCATATCGGCATATGGCTGATCGTCTTGGTACACCATATTTACAACGTGTACTAAATCAACAATTAACAAATCATATTCGTGATACATTACCTGGTTTGAGAGATAAATTACAAAAACAAATGTTAATGTTGGAAAAAGATGTTGAACAATTTAAACATTTTCGTCCTGATGATCCCAGTATTAAAACAAAAGCTATGCTACAGTTGAGTCTCAAAAATATATATACATGTAATAAATATAATTTTTAATTTAATTTAATTTTTTAGAATGATACAACAATTACAATCAGATTTTGAAAGAACAATTGAAGGTTCTGGATCAGCTCTTGTCAATACCAACGAACTGTCGGGTGGTGCTAAAATAAATCGTATTTTCCATGAAAGGTTATATTCTTATTATTATTATTGAAATTTATGGTTATTGCGATAAGCAGTGGCGTAACTACTAATCAAGTACCGGATACAGAGATACATTCACATACACAGAGAAAGAGAGAGAGAGTGAGAGAGACAGGGAGAGAGAAAGATAATAACATTTTCTTATTTTTCAGATAATTCACATTTACCTTATACATACGTATAATTTATAATTGTCGTCTAGTCTCCATGAAAGTAATCCGGGCTAACAGTATTTATGTTTATTTTATGTTTGTAGAATATGTTATAGAGATTAGTAGAAACATACATATATACATGTAATTGAATTCATTAAATGGAGATTAGACTATTTAGTTATTACATATAAAAATCATATGAATTTATTTTCCTCCCTCATAGTTTTCGTGTCCATTACAATAATATTAAAACAGAATTTAATTTATTCAACTAAAAGTAGAAATTTATTTAGATAAATACAAATGTCTTAGATCATATTATATTACACAAAAACGTCGAGAATATCAAATCTTCGTGCTATGTTATACTAATAATAATAATAATAATGTTATGTAGTTTTAATTTAAACTTATTTTGAATTGAAACAAAAAGTATTTTTATTTAATGGAAAATTATATCATGGATTGCAATATACATAATATACTGTGGTTATTGCGAATTATAGTAATTACTACTTTAAAAATGGGATGGAAACGAAATTTCTCCGATGAAATTATTTTTTTGATTTCGCAAGACCATGAAATGAAATGAATCAAATGAATTGTGTCAATTAATTCTGTATTTACGAGGGAATGTATTTAATTGAATTGAATTGAATTGATTAATATTTCCTTTTTGTAATTTAATCTGGTGGTGTGGTTTAACTTATTCCATTAACTTGTCGTCTTCCTTAATAATCGATAATCCTTCGAATACAGATGACACATCAATTGATGAACTAGGCAGAACAATTTTATGGCAATGCTTTAATTGATTAGTGGGTTAGAGGTGCATCTATTAACATGATATGATATGGTAGAAAGATGGAAAATAGTTAATAACACTAATCTTTAGTGATGAACTGTCTTTAGCAGACAGACAGAAAGGAAGGAAACATTACAAAATACACTATTCGTTCATTAAGAATTTGAATATCACTGCCTTCTAACCCTGTAAAGCAACTACATATAATATAAAAGAGAAAATTGGACATGTCTTGTATATAATTTTAAGAAATTTTTATTAACAAAAATTTTCACGTTTCCAAAATTTGAAATTATTATTAGAATTTTACACTGTGTTCAAGATATCAATTAAATTATTAGTTTAATACTTCACTAATACATATATTATATGAAATATTAGTAATAATTGCTTAACTAATTCTGACGATTCTAATAGTATGAAGTTACGTCCTGCCTTTATCGCATACAGAATGTGTTCCTTTAATTTAAACTAACTTACTATTAATGATATTTAAATTAAGATGAGATTTAATTAAATTATTGGAACACAATTATGTTGTAGGAACAATGCTTTATATAAAGACAAAAATTATCTAGGCTTCGTTTCGAAATTGTTAAAATGTCATGCGACGAAAAGGAACTTCGACGAGAAATTTCTTTTGCCATCCGCAACATCCATGGTATTCGAGTTGGTCTATTCACACCTGATATGGCTTTCGAGGCGATTGTTAAGAAACAAATTGCTCAGCTTAAAGAACCAGTATTAAAATGTGTCGATTTAGTCGTACAAGAATTATCGGCTGTTGTACGCTTATGCACTGATAAGGTATGATAAATGATTAGTTGATAATAATTTATATGTTATTATATTTATTAGTGTTTGTGTAGTAGTTGCTATAACATACATATACAATACAATAATATTATAATGAAATAATAACAATTATTAATAATATTAATCATCAAAACAACAAAATCATCTTATATCTTAAATGTCCGTTCTAGTTGTATTATATATATATATCATTTAATTCATTGTCACTATTTATGTTTTAAATTTCATGTTCATAACTACATGTGTTACAATTTCAATTGCATAATTGTTCTAGTATATTTAAATATATAAAAGCAAACAAAAATTGATAACGAATACTTAGATGGCACGATATCCTCGTTTGCGTGATGAAACTGAACGTATCATAACAACCCATATAAGACAACGAGAGCAGAAATGTAAGGAACAAATTCTTCTCTTGATCGACTATGAACTCGCTTACATGAATACAAATCATGAGGATTTCATTGGATTTGCAAAGTAATTAAATTTCATTTGAGAATTAATTCAATTTAATAATATTTATTTATTTTCAAGTGCTCAAAGTAAATCAGAAAATGCTGTTAAAACAGGAACACGTGCTTTAGGCAACCAGGTTATCCGCAAGGGTCATATGTGTATACAAAATCTTGGAATTATGAAGGGTATGTGTGTTATGATTATTTATTCATTTAATTCAATAATGAAAATATCATTTGTTGTAGGTGGTTCCAGACCTTATTGGTTTGTACTCACATCTGAGAGCATTTCATGGTTCAAAGATGAAGATGAGAAAGAGAAGAAATTCATGTTGCCGTTAGATGGATTGAAATTAAAAGATATTGAACAAGGATTCATGTCAAGACGACACACATTCGCGCTATTCAGCCCAGATGGTCGCAACGTTTATAAAGTATTAAATAAAATTTATAAAATTTATACAATTCATACTTAACTTTAATTACAGGACTACAAACAACTGGAATTGTCTTGTGAAAGTGTTGACGAAGTTGATTCGTGGAAAGCTTCATTCCTACGTGCTGGTGTTTATCCAGAAAAAGATACATCACAGGAAAATGGTGACGAGGTGAATATGCTGAATATATTATGAATGATTATATCTACAATTTTAACTGGAAGAAGTCTTAAAAATATTTTCATAATACAGTACCACCTTGATAAATGCAACTAAAGGAAACTGTGGCTGAAGTTGTTGTAATAACCATGTAACACATTGAAAGCTATTGAAAGGAAGAAAGATACTCGTTTTATACATACATTTCTACTACAGTTGGCCACAGTTCTTACTGAGGAGTTGCTACTATCAATGTCTGCATTTATCGAGGTTATACTGTACATATATAATATATACCTCATGTGTTATATCACAAACACACCCTTTTGGTTGCTTATTTCGAGACATTTATTTCAAAATGTTTTTAAATTTGATTATTTCAAGACAAAATCTAATTAATCAGTCCAAATGAAAATCATACATATCTCATTAAACAATAATACCTCGTCCTCCAGTTATTTTAAGATTATGTCATGTCACAAAAGTTTAATCTAAAATAAAACATAAACGTGATATTAATGAAATATTTCTTTATACAAACAGGGCGAAGGAAATGAGGTTTGTTCACATTCAGTTTCGTTAAATATTAAAATAGTTTTGGTTTGGATTTAGTGTGTTGCTTCCAAATCAATCTCCTGTAGTTTATCACTTTCAGATACATATTGATTGCACGATAATTCCCCTTGGTAGATCGATATAATGGTTTATTTGGGTTTTTGGTTATTACATTAATGTGTTAACAATAATTTAATGCTGTTTGCTCTATTAACTCCATAAAGATTTTTGTGGTTTTATTTTCGAATTTTATTTATACATAATTTTTGAGTTTTCTGCCCCTCATTCTGGTTTCGGTCTTCTTTTCAAAATTTATAATTTCCCAATTAGTAAAAGATGATTCACACTTTTGTAAATATGTTTATCTCATATTATGTTATGCATAACTTACAGAATCAAGGAGAACAAGAAACAAGTTCACTGGATCCCCAACTCGAACGTCAAGTTGAAACAATTCGTAACTTGGTTGATTCCTACATGAAAATCGTTACGAAAACAACACGGGATATGGTACCGAAATGTATCATGATGTTAATTATAAATAATGTTAAAGATTTTATAAACGGCGAGCTATTGGCTCATCTGTATGCTACTGGTGATCAGGTTTGTAATGGAAAATAATAACATATTGTTCACAAATTCAAATAAATCCTTTTAAGGCACAAATGATGGAAGAAAGTCAAGAGGAAGCTGTGAAGAGAGAAGAAATGCTTAGAATGTATCATGCATGCAAGGAAGCATTAAGAATAATTGGTTTGTACAAAATAAATATGTTATATAGAAAATTATATGATATTGTTAAAAAAAAATTAGGTGACGTTTCAATGGCCACAGTATCGACTCCAGTTCCACCTCCAGTCAAAAATGATTGGCTTTCGAGTGGATTAGATAATCCAAGATTATCTCCACCAAGTCCAGGTGGACCAAGGAAAGCAACACCAATGCAACAAGTAAAACATAAATAATTTAAAATACTTATGTATTTAAATGAAATCATATTTGAATGTTATTTCAGGGTGCAGCAGTTGCTGCAGCAGGACGTGGTCCACCACCACCACCAGCAACTGGTAGACCAGCTCCAGCAATTCCAAACCGACCAGGTGGTGCACCACCATTACCACAAGGAAGACCAACAGGACAAGCTCTTCCAGCTCCATTAGTTCCATCGTACGTAATGTTTCTTATTCGATTTTTAATATTTTTCATTTCGAAAATATCAAATAACAAAAACACATTTATATCATTTACATACATAATACATTTATTCATTTATTTCTAATTTAATAAATATTATTTCAAATAAATCATTCTTCAACGCTACACAATAATAGCACAAAGTTTGTTATTATTAACGTTGTTCGATTTTATTTAATATTATCAAGAGTTTTTATAATTCTATATTTGCTTGTTTTCAATTGTGGATAATAATATTGAAAGGTATCTTTATCAAATTAATTAATTAATTAATCATTATAGTGTTAAAGATATCCTTTCATATGCAATGGGGTTTTTTATTTAATAGTAGATTTATGAAATTAAACTACAACTAATAACTACTGTATACATTCATTTCATTATTTTATTTTAACATAACATTAAGAATAATATATCTTAATTAACATTTAATTATAATTAATTTAACTGACTGGTGTTGGGTAACTAAAAATTACTATAAAAATTTCTTTTTCTTTCAATCGTCAAAAACATGCAGGCGGCGCTAAATTAACGAATAAATTGTACACATCCTTATTTATATATAAATATATATATAAATATTATATATACACACACACACATATATATATATGTATATATATATATATATATATATATATGTGGCTCAAAAGAAAATCGAATAAATGTTAGATATAATGTTTCTTAACAATTATATTAAAAATGATATATTATTTATATATATATATATATATATATATACTATATAGATTGCATGAAAGGTATGTTAATAATAATAAATAATATTATTGTTATTGTAATTATTGTGCTAATTAATTAAAATTAATGAAAATGCAAATAACTGTCAACTTGAATCATCATGGATGAGCGAGCAAGTGTTAAAAATGAATGAAAACACAAAAATCACATATATATATATATAAATATAAATATAAAAATAAATCTATATAAAGTAATAACAGGTAAGAGTTCCATATAACAGAAAAAATAAAAAGAACAAAAATAAAAGTGTTAATATTTCATGAATTATTATGTGCTTATTTATGTGAATTTTAAGGAACGATATCATAAGAAAAAACGCTTAAAAATTCGACATTCCGATGGAAAATTTTATTTAAAATAAGATGAAACACATTAAACAAACAGGCCATAATCCCTAAAAACACACAGATTGTAAACAACTTATTTGTATATACATATTAAGAACAACTTAAAGAAAAATGTCAACCACCTCGATTTGATTTGATTTTTAGACTAGAGGGTGCCTTGTATAATTGATTGATAAAATTGTTTTTAATTTGAATTTTTTCAATTTCGATTTATCAATAAAGCAATAATGAGTAAGCGTTAAGCAGTTAAAATAATTAATTTCATTTAAATTTAAATGCAGGCAATACAATCGATTCAATTGTGATATAGAAAATTTCAAAATTCAATTTAAAATGTCATTATTATTAATTCAAAAATATTTCTTATGATAAATTTAATCACAAACATAACAATATCTAATTACTAAACATAGTATTAATAGTAGTATAACAAACAAATCATTTGATGTACACTAGTGTTTGTGTTAAATGCACTGTAATATGTTAAACATGACTTTATTTGAATTACTGCTTGAAACAATGCAACAGCAAACAGATGAGGTGATAGTTTCCAAAGCTTTAATATAATTTAAGTGATTATTATATAATTTACAGATAAAAATTTGCATGTAAGTGTCATTAATCACATTACTCATTCGAATTAAATTAACAATGAAATGGGGAAGGGCTTAAAGCAATGTGACTGAATGAAAAAAAACTCTTGATATTAATTTATGTTATAAAATTAATGAATTTATCAAGTGCTGTTTATTGTAACAAGTAACACTTTGTTAACATTAAGAACATACCAATAACATGCTTATATTAGCTTTATTCTTTATAATACATTAATACGAATATCAAAATTGAATTATAACATTTATTATAAATTATAAATATGAATACCATGATTAATAAATAACATTAACCCATAAATACAACCCTAGTCGGGTGGGTGGTACAATCGCTTCCACAGGTCCACAGATGATTCCTCCACATATGCGTCAACAAATAAACCAGGCTATAACAAATGCTGCTGCTAATGAATTATCGAATGTATTTGCCAGCAAATTTAAGTAAATTATAATTATATTGTCACATATACACTATAACTATACATACATGAATATATAAAGCAAAGAATTTATTTTTTAATTATTATTTTTATATATATTTTGTTGCTTCTATATCCCAAATATTAATATATATATAAATAAAGTGTTAATATTTCCATGTGATTATGATAAATGATAAATGATTTAAATAAGTACTGAGAATATATGAAGACATAAAAGTATATAAGAAACGATAAGCATACACACACACACACAAATAAAGAAAAATATTTATATAAATGAATATATGAAACATATATATATATATATATAAAGGATTTATGTTTAAAAAATGAAAAAATTAAAATTCTTGTGTGGGAAATTAATTTCTAATAGAAAGTTATTCATTATGATATTATTAAAAATAAAAATTAAAGTAAAAACACACACACACACAGACATATACATACATTAATAGTAAAATTAAGTAAAATTTAAAAAAAAAAAAGTGAAAAAGTATTCATTTTATGAATCATACTTGTAAATCATATTGTTGTTATTACTATTACTATTATTGTTAATATATATATGGAGAAGCTAATAATAAAAAACACAGCAAATGCTAATTGGAAAATTATGTATATAATATACAAGACAAAAAAAAAAAAAGACAAAAAAATTTGAAAAAAAGAAACAAAATTCAAGCACGTGGTTTTTGTGTTTTTATTTTCTTTGATTTGATGTGCTTGCTACTATATAATTTGATAGAGAACAAGTAGAACTTACTTATTTAAGGATATAAAAATCAGAGGAACATTCCAAAGTTTTTTTTAAAATTTATTTACATCAGAAGCTCTCTTAAAATATAATTTCAATTTGATTAAATTGTTGTACACATTAAATAACTTGCTATATTATATCATTTTGAAGATGATATTATTTTATTTTATTAAAAATATATATTATTTTGATTGAATAAAGTTGACATGAAGTCTGATAAAAGTTAAGCAAAATGTGTTTAAAACAAAACCACAAGTATTAATTCCAAAATGTAAAACACCATCATGTGTATGTGTAATTAAAATATTAACGATAATTTTCTGTTTAATTAATCTAATTAATAATCAGTGTGTTTTATAACACTATAGCTAACATAGTAAACAAAATAAAACGTTAACAATTAAATTAACAAATAGTAGACAGAAATAAAATGTTGTGTTTAAATTAACCAGGAATTTTTTAACATATTCCATTGTCATTCATTCCATAAGATTTTCTTTCAATCTGAATCTGAATCTGAAATTAGTCAATTGATCGTTGCCTTTATAAGCCCACAAAAACCACACTCATCACATGGATATAATCTGAAAGTTGTTCTTATACAAGGCAGGATTTATATTGACAAAACACAATACTCCTCAGAGATATAAATCGTTTTCATGAGATTACATTAGGCTTTCCTTAAGACATCGTTTCAACAATTTCACATTATTAACTGTTGTCAAGTATTTAGTGAGTGAAAAGAATATATAAGATAAACATGAGATAAACACCAAACTTACAAACAAAACTCATAAATGAATGAAATGAAAAATTTGATTTATTTTGAAAAGTTCAAAAATGTTTTGTAAATAAGCGAATGAAACGATAAATGAATGTTTCATAATTGAGTTAAAACAAAACAAAACAAATATATATACTACATATTAAAAATTAATACTATATATCTATGAATTATAATAGATTAAATTTGACTGGATAATTGAGCACTTCGTAGTCATTCAAATTACTGTCACTTTAAATGTTATTTATTCAAAAACGAAAATGTTAAAAATGTTATTATGGATTAAATGAAATTACTCTTCATGAATGCCGCCAATTGATAATTATTGGTAATTATTTATAGTTAATTAAATGAGGAAAAGATAAAACATAAATTACGGTATAGTTCTTGAGATTTGTTGTAAGTTCAAAGCAAAATAAAATTATATAAAAGGTTAATAATAGAATATTATAAATATCAACTGATCAAAGTGGATAAATACAAAGATGAAGGATATACATAGTATTATAATAAAGGTCATGAACGAATATAAATGAAAATAAATATGAAAATGTGTTTTAGTCATTATAATTTTTCGTGTGATATACGAGTATATCTTCAAATGAAATTATCTTAATTAATATATCATTTATAATATTAACTTGATTTTCTCTTTGTAGCCGTGCTCTACCAAATCTACCACCTAAACTACCTGACAGGCCATATGGCAATAACGTAATGAATGGGGGGCGTCCAACATTTAGATGAAAACCATCCACTTGTTCTATTAAGAATTATTTAATTTAATTGTAGTAACATTCACGAATTTTATACAAAGAAGATAATAAGAAACAAACAACATAGTTTATCAATTAAATTATATTTTGTATTAAATTATTATTTTTATAACACGTATACTAATGAAATTATCATTTTTGTTTATATTATTATTATTAATTTTGTATGTTATGTTATTGCGAACGATTTATAATTTGCATTATTGTTGTAGGAAAATGTTGAAATCTTAATTTAATACATTGTAACTATTCAGGGATTTTTATTTCGAGTCCTTAGTAAGAACAAAGTATAGAAAAATGTAAATTTTATAATTTATTACATTATATTATTAAGATATATAGTATATTTTCTCTTGTTTCGGTTTGTTAACAATCTTCTGCTGTAATCTTCAATTACCTTAGGTTTAAAAATAGAAAAATGAAATTTTCAACAAGTCAAGTATTTTTATACAATGAAATTTTTTTGTATTTCAAATTAAATGTAAATCATCTAGTGGTATTTATAACAAAGACTTTAAATTAAAAACTAAACGTAATAAAAGCATTTAGTTTCTATTTTTTAACATTCAACTGTTGAATTTGTTATTTATATTATAAACTTATCAACATTTCAACATTTGAAGTAAATGTCTAATTTCTAACGTCAGCAGAATCTTCAAACCTCTTCAACTCGTTCGAGATACTGGGTAATAACATGTAACAGAATCTTCAGTAGGTTTACATGTTCCACTCGTTTCACAACCATACACTCAGCCTTGTATTTCTATTTTCACTCTGAATTGGCAAAAAGTCTTATTTCGGAGAGACTCCAACAGGTGTCCTCGACGAGATCATTCGAAATATGCGACGAAATGGATGAAAATATTCAGTTCTAATGTATTAAAGGCATAATCATTCAAAGATGGTTACTTTATTCTAGTGTCTAGAAGCATCTGCTGGACATATATGTAGATATTGTCTGTGATTCAGGTCGGAAATGTCACCCAGCAGTGTGAATAATGGTGTCAATGCAAAATGAATTCTCTCCAGTTAATTAAAATTGAAATTTTATGAAAAATTTAGTTAGTTAACAGGACAAGTTGAAACATTTGTCAGGATGTTTCCCATTTTGCATACATGTGGGGGTAAAATTTAGTAAATTGCATTTAGAAGGTTTTCCTAGCACAGGCAAACACCACAGACAATGGGAACACTTCAATTGTTTCAACACAAATGCACATGTGCTAGACATTTGTAGTATTAACTCATACAATTGTCTCAATGATTGCGTTATTTTCCTTGAAATACCACGCTTCGGTAGAAAATGTCGAGAGATTGTGAGAGTGATTTTTTATCCCTTCTTCGCATATGGAGTGAAGCATCAATCCTTCTCTTTCCATCTGCTGGATTTTTCAAGAAGTACTTTTTCGGTTCGAAAACAAGGATATGAGCTTGCCGAGCGAAAGTGGAAATTGAGAAGGAAGAAAGTGCCAAAACACCCAGTTTCCACTTTCACTTTCCGGATGAGGGAAACCTTGATGAATCCAAGAAGACGTAGAGTTTCAGTTAAGGATTCAACTTCAAGTTTGTGTTGAAGGGGAGATTCTATTTTTATATAAGAGTATCTGAGTTCATCGCATGCAAATTAGAGCCCTCATACTGTGGCCATGTACCCGGAAGAATGCCACTTGAACATTTCAATATTTTAATTGGAAATTGTCCCCGTCATCAAGCGTAAACTGGTCTCATCCCTCATCCCTTAATACAAGGCATATGTATAACATACAATAGCAAGTATCTTATTATTTCAACTGATGACTCCTTAAAAGGTAACATTCGAATGAGTTTCATGGCATCAAAGTGATTTTGAAACATTTGATCAAGTTCTAACAACGACAGGGGTTTGATGACCGTTACCAATATTGTATGAATACAATGGTTATATATTAAGTGAGGTTAATCCCCTAATTCCCACCATGTCCTAACACCAACATAACAAAAACTAAATTCTGTTTTATAATGATCCTGCAACAGATTGCCAAACCTCGGCATGTGACAATTTTCATTATTTCGAACAATTATAACCACGGCTGGACGTCGTGTTTCATATGACATGTGACAAGGGAATAAGGGAATAAGGGATACTCTATCAGATTGTTATAACTGTTACTATTACTACTGTTGTTAGACGAGGGTCAGAGACGGTACTTGGAAATTGTCAATGAAAATGGTTGAGTGATCATTGAAGTCGATCGGTAGGTACTGCTACTGGATAAAGCCATTGTCACACTCGTTAATGACTAATTTTGATTTTTCGTAACGAGTTTTCGTTCAAATTTCAAAACGGAAATGTCTCATTGACTTATGCTGGTCTTAATTATTTATTCGGTCACAATTTAACGAAACCCTGATAATTTATTATTTTCAAATTTGAATTTTTCTGCGAATCATGGAGAAAAAATGAATTTTTCGAAAATACATGCAGGGGAAAACTTAACGAAAAACTTAACGAAGGCAATATTTGCGTTTTAACGAAACCCTATGATGCATATACATATATAAAACATATTATTATGTGATAATTAAACTTCAAGCTCAAAGAATGGAACTTAACGAAAGACCGGATTCCGAATTGAACTTAACGAAACATTTGAATTTCAATAAGTGTGTCTTGGTCAAATTCGATGAAATGTTGGAACTTTGGAAGTGTGCATACAAGTGCATACAACAATTGCAATTGAAAACTTAACGAAAAATTTAACGAAGGTAATATTTGCGTTTTAACGAAACCCTATGATGCATATACATACATAAAAGACATTATTAAGTTATAATTAAACTTCAAGCTCAAAGAATGGAACTTAACGAAATACAGGATTGCGAATCGAACTTAACGAAACATTTGAATTTCAATAAGTCTGTATTGGTCAAATTCGATGAAATGTTGGAACTTTGGAAGTGTCCATACAAGTGCATACAACAATTGCAATTGAAAACTTAACGAAAAATTTAACGAAGGTAATATTTGCGTTTTAACGAAACCCTATGATGCATATACATATATAAAAGACATTATTAAGTTATAATTAAACTTCAAGCTCAAAGAATGGAACTTAACGAAATACAGGATTGCGAATCGAACTTAACGAAACATTTGAATTTCAATAAGTCTGTATTGGTCAAATTCGATGAAATGTTGGAACTTTGGAAGTGTCCATACAAGTGCATACAACAATTGCAATTGAAAACTTAACGAAAAATTTAACGAAGGTAATATTTGCGTTTTAACGAAACCCTATGATGCATATACATATATAAAACACATTATTAAGTTATAATTAAACTTCAAGCTCAAGGAATGGAACTTAACGAAACACAGGATTGCGAATCGAACTTAACGAAACATTTGGATTTCAATAAGTGTGTCTTGGTCAAATTCGATGAAATGTTGGAACTGTGGAAGTGTGCATACAAGTGCATACAACAATTGCAATTGAAAACTTAACGAAAAACTTAACGAAGGCAATATTTGCGTTTTAACGAAACTATATGATGCATGTTCATATATAAAAGACATAATTAAATTATAATTAAACTTGAAACTCAAAGACTGGAAATTAACGAAAGACAGGATTGCGAATCGAACTTAACGAAACATTTGGATTTCAGTAAGTCTGTCTTCGTCAAATTCGATGAGATGTTGGAATTTGGAAGTGTGCATACAAGTGCATACAATAACTGCAAGTGCAGGCAATAAGTATCATTTTAAAACTTAACGAAAAACTTAATGAAAAAAATAACGAAGGCAATATTTGCGTTTTAACGAAACTGTTTGATGCATGTATATAAGAGAAAATTCCAAAAGGTGACTTTAACGAAACTCGAATGTCAAAGACTGGAACTTAACGAAACATTTAAACTTAACGATTTTCAAAAACTTTTTCTTCGTCAA
This sequence comes from Chrysops caecutiens, assembly GCA_963971475.1. Classification (NCBI taxonomy): domain Eukaryota; kingdom Metazoa; phylum Arthropoda; class Insecta; order Diptera; family Tabanidae; genus Chrysops; species Chrysops caecutiens. Next base: position 75,970,257 of record OZ020567.1, read on the forward strand.
ATTCGATGAGAAGTTGGAACTTTGGAAGTGTGCATACCAGAACATACAATAACTGCAAGTGCAGGCAATATCAATCATTTGTAAACTTAACGAAAAACTTAATGACAAACTTAACGAAGGCAATATTTGCGTTTTAACGAAACTGTTTGATGCATGTATATAAGAGAAAATTCCAAAAGGTGAGTTTAACGAAATTTGAAACTCAAAGACTGGAACTTAACGAAACATTTAAACTTAACGAATTTCAAAACTTTTTCCTCGTCAAATTCGATGAGATGTTAGAATTTGGAAGTGTGCATAAAAGAGCATACAATAACTGCAAGTGCAGGCAGTAACTATCATTTGAAAACTTAACGAAACCCGAATTTTGACGAAACACTCACGGGTATGTGATTTTGAACGAACAAAACCGCAATGCCTCGCTTCCATACAAACTGTCACGTCCATAAATTGGGACTAATGGGCCATGAAGCATGGGAGTCTGATTTCCTGTGCCCGTGTCTCTAAATCTGTCCACTGGAAAAACACCAGACCCGCTAGGCACACAGGAACCGGGACGGAGCAAGGGGCAGTGGACCGAAACGATCTTTTAATTATTTTTAATTGAGACATTTAATTGTGGGGCATCGTCTCCAGCAGATTTGGAAGTCATATAATCCTAGGGTGCAGATTATCCACTTCACTCCAGCTCGAGATGAGGGTCAGACCCGTTTCTGGGACAATTTGTGTTTTGTCTTCCAGCCGTGATTCATTTGGTGGCTTTTTCTGGGTCACATTTTTTTTCCAACTTACTCTCAGTGCTGATGCCGAACCCTCTAGTTGTCGTTTAATTAAAATTAATTAACGTTTGTCTAGATGACACTCCCTGGGACCGGGGCAAGTGGCTTCTCATGGTGGCGGCAAGCCGAGATTTCTGCCATCTTGACATTTGTGATCCGGGCTTAAGAGATTGTTCGAGATTCTTGAGATTTTGTTGAGATTTTTCTTCTTCCTCTTTGACACTTCTGTCCTCCTGGACTTGCGGAACCCTCCTCGGTTTGGTGGTGGACACTTCAATGTCTGGATTGCCGAGGATACCGATTTAATTGGAATTAAATTTGAATATTCAAATTTGATGGGAATCTCAAACCCGGGATTATTGTTTTACCCGGATAATTTACGGAATCACTTCGTTTTTAATGAGTTGAGATTTTTCCTGTGCGGAGGACTGAGTGAAACCTTTGGAAATCTGTGGAGGATGGATGCGCCTTCGAGAATCCTTCAGAGAGATGGTGGTGGCTGATGGAAACTTCTCCTGGGCCTCGGGTTCCTTTGAGAGTCTGGGAAGTGTTTGCAACAAGTCCGAAATTGATGGAAACAAATTCTGGAAAGAGTCTTGGAAGATGTTGGACAAGGTCTGGGAAGAGACTGGAGGAAGGGTGGGAACATCAAGTGCAGGAATCTGAAAGGAGTCTGAAAGGGGACTGGAGCGGAAAGCCTCTAGCAAGAGTTTGGCAACCGTCACGAAAGAGTCTGGGAATTGTCTGGAAGGAGCCTTGGAAGAGTGTGGAAGAAGTCCGAACAGGTTAGATGAAAGGCTCTGAGAAGAAGCTGGAAGGATTCTGGAAAGTGTCTGGAAAGAGACTCTTGCTGGAAGGAGTCTCGAAAGAGTCTGGAGGGATAATCGATTGAGCCTGAATAGATTCTGAAAACAATATAACAGGAAACAGGAAGAGTCTAAAAAAGTCTGGAAGGAATGGGAAGCGAGTCTGGAAAGAGTCTGGAAAGTGTCTGGAAAGAACCTTCAATGGTTCTGGATAGAGTCAGGAAAGCGTTTGCCAAGAGTCTGCAGAGAGTCCAAAGTTACTACAATGTTGCAGGAAGGAGCCTAGAAAGAACTCAAGAGGGGTCTGAAAGGAGTAGGTAAAGAGTCTGGAAAGAGACTGGAAAGAAACTGGAAAGTGTCTGGATGTTGATGTTTGAAGAATCTGTAAGGAGACTGAAAAGTGTCTCGAAAGAGTTTGGTCTTAGTCTGGACGGAGTCTGGAACGAAAATAGTTTAACAGGAAACCAGGAAGAGTCTGGAAAGAATGGGAAGAGAGTTTCAAAAGAGTCTGGAAGGATTCTGGAAAGAGTCTGCAAAGAGTCTGGAAGGCCATTGGATCTTGGTGTCTGAAAAATCTGTAAGGAGTCTGAGAGGAGTTTGGCGTTGAATGGAGTATTGAAAGAGTCTGGAAAGTGTCTGGAATGAGTCTGGAAAGAATCTGGAAAGAGTCTGGAAAAACTCTGGAATGAGCCTGGACAGATTCTAGAAACAGTTTGACAGGCAGCAGGAAAATCACTAGAATGTGGCTGGAAGGAGTCTTGAAAGAGTCTGGAGAGTATCTGGAAGGAGTCTGGAATGTTTCTGGAAAGAGTCTGGAAAGAGTCTGGCAGGTTATTGGATCTTGGTGTCTGAAGAATCTGTAAAATGTCTGGAGAGAGTTTGGACGCCGCCTGGAGGGATTCTGGCATGAGACTGGAAAGATTCCTGAAGGAAAGATCTGGAAAGAGTCTGGAAGGCTATTGGATCCTGGTGTCTGAAGAATCTGTAAGGAGTCTGAGAAGAGTCTGGAAAGAGTTTGGACGCTTTTTGGAGGGAATCTGGAATGAGTCTGGAAAGAGTTTGGACGCCGTCTGGAAAGAGACTGAAAGGAGCCTGGAATCGTTTGTGGCAAGTGCTTAGGAACATTGTGAACTGAAACTTGAAAGAATCTGACAAGTGTCTGGAAAGTGCCTGGAAGGAGCCTGGAAGCATTGTGGCATTGTGAACTGAAACTGGAAAGAATGTGATAAAAGTGTTGGAAAGTGCTTGTCACACTGTCACACAGTCAATGAGTTAGTAAGGAACTCATGTGAGTGTCCTTGGAACAGGTTCGTGCAAGGATTCTCCTTCCCAAATCGACAACACCAGCACTATCTTGTAACCATTCCATGTCACTTAAATCCCATAAAAGAAATCACTTCAAGTCGTTAAAGACACTTCGAGTAATTGACGTCATCAAACAAACGACCGATAAACGTCACTGACAAACTGATAAACGTCAACAAAGAAAGGATAATGCCACCCTTAAATGGCTAATTAACTCTTCTGATTACAGGCAAACAAAACATTAACACTTTGAAGATACAGTTAGCAGTTAGAATAATGTGAATGTATCCCCTAAAAGAAGCAAGCCCCCAGAAGCAAAAACCCCATCATGAACAACGGGAATGAAGGGAGGGAGTAAAGTAGACATTTCTTTTTTCTGTTTTCCTGTGTTGCCTTCCCTTATTAATTGATTGTGTCCAACGACTCAGAAAACAATTAAATCTACCCTAAATCCAATTGAGTCAGAAAGTCAAAGTTAATTTGGCAACACTGCAACACTGTTGCATCCAACCCTGAAACTGAATGCCCATCATCCCTCGAATTGTCAATTGAATGACCACATGACCACATGAGACACACGGGGAAGAAGAAATCAGGACAAACGTCTGGACAAGGTTAATGAGGACATCCAATCGTCTTAAATCATACATCCTTTGAACAATCACGTGACTAAATATCCTTGGACAATATGCCAAGGATAGCAGGCATATGGAATCATTGAATGTTGGGCCATCTTGCATTTGGTGAGGGTGAGTTTCCACGGGACACGTGATTATCCTGATAATTAAATGAATAGATCATAATTTGGCCATCACAGTGTCCAGTCTAGTCTAGTAGGACATGGCAGGACATGGCAGGACATGGCAGGACATGGACACGGACACAGATAGGGACACGAGATTCTTTCAACAATATCACATGATACAAATCTTTGTACGTGATATTGTGCCAATATTGTTCGGGGACTAATCATTTCCGGAATGAATGTCCTGGATTCAAGGGTAACGTGTTGGATTCCTGCTCCTGCTGGAAATTTATATGATGTAATATCCTTGATAAGACCAAGAGACTAGTGTTCCTCTTGTGCATCTGGTCGTGAATCTGTTAGTCTGTGAGTGTCAGAATCTACTGAAATTGCGTCTAATGGCATCCTTCTATAGCACATCCCTAATTGATATATTAAAGACATAAAAATAAGCTTTATTGGTCCCCCAACTTGGCCCTAAATTCGGCCCAATTTCGGGGTGATTATGAATTATATTTGTGTTTGTTTGTTTGCGATTAATATCCCTTTTCTTATATTTTCGTGGAGGATAAATAAAAATTCCCATTAAAGTTTTTCCCGGATACATTAAATCGTGCATCGGGCAACACTACAATTCATTCTGGGCTTTGGTGGTAATTGAAATGAATGCTTACCCTTTTTTTGTCGAGACAAAACCTTCCCTAATGGGTTTTGTTTTTAAATCGGATTTTATTAAAAGATTTATTGCTTCTAGTCCTTAATCGAATTAAGGGATGACAAACGGAAGGCGTCTTTGAAGAACGAGCCGGAAGAAGAGAAAGAGTCGCCGAAGAGCAACGAACGAGTTAAGGGAGAGCCTGGAAATGGACTGGAAAGATTTTGGAAAGAGTATAGGGAGAACTTGTAGGCTCCTTGAAGAGGTCTTGGAAGAGGCTAGAAGGAACAAAGACCGGAAGGAGGCTGATAAAAGACTGGACAGAAGCTGGAAAGATATTAGAAAGGGTATGCCGAGACCCTGGAAGGAGTCTAGTGAAAAACAGTCTGGAAGGAGTCTGGAAAGAGTATTGGGAAGAATTCAAAATGGGAAGAAGAGGGTTGGAAAGATATTGGAAGGATTATCCGCAGGCTCTCGATTGGGTCTTCCAAAGGTCTGGAAGGAGACTGAAAACAGCCTGGAAAGGGTTGTTTCCCAATTGAAATTGGAAAGATGTTGGGAATAGTGTGTTGGGAATCTGGAAAGGGTCTTGCAGAGGTCTGGAAAGATACTGGATGGAGACTGGAAAGGGTTGCTTGAGAATTGAAATTGGAAAAATATTGGAACGAGTGTAGTGAGAATCTGGAAGGAGTTTTACAAAGGTCTGGAAGGAGAGTGAAAAGAGACTGGAAAGAAGCTGGAAAAAGACTGGAAGGAGACTTGAAACGGGCTGGAAAGAATTGCTTTCCAATTGAAAATCCAAATATTTTGGAAAGAGTGTACAGACAATCTGAAAAGCGTCTTGCAAAGGACTAGAAGGAGCCTGGAAAAAGACTGGAAGGAGTTGGTTGAGAATTGAAAATGGCAAAATATGAGAAGGAGTGTGGTGAGAATCAGGAAAGAGTGTTGCAAAGCTGTGCAAGGAGACCGGAAGAGACTGGGTTGCTTTCCAATTAAAATTGGAATGTTATTGGAAGGATTATGCGGGGACATCAAATAGGGTCTTGCAAAGGTCTGAAAGGAGTCTGGAAAGGGTTGCTTGCTAACTGAAAATGGCAAAAAATTGGAAAGAGTGTTATGAGAATTTGGAATGCGTCTTGCAAAGGTCTGAAAGGAGACTGGAAAGTGACTGGAAAGAGACTGGAAAGAGACTGGCAAGATTTGCTTCCAAATGGTAATTGGAAAGTTTTCGGGAAGATAGTGGTAAGAATCTGGAATGCGTTTTCCAAAGTTTTGGAAGGAGATTGGAAAGAGACTGGAAAGGGTTGCTTCCCAATTGAAATTGGAATGTTATTGGAAGGATAATCCGGAGACACTGGATAGGGTCTTACAAAGTTCTGGAAGGAGACTGGAACGAGACTGGAAAGAGACGCTTGCCAAATGAAATTGGAATATTATTGGAACGATTATGCGGAGCCTCTGGACAGGGTCCTGCAACGGTCTGGACGGAGACTGGAAAGCGACTGAAAATTAGAAAGTAATTGCAAGGATTATGCAGAGACACTGGATAGGATATTGCAAAGGACTGGAAGGAGACTGAAAAGAGACTGGAAAGGAATGCTTCCCAATTGACACCTGCAAGAGAGATGGAAGTCTCTCTCATTTGATTTTCAGAAGTGCTCATTGACATTCATTAAGGGATAATCATGGCAAAGAACTCAAGTAACTCCAGATACCTACTTACGTTGATTCCGAAATTTCGGATTCAGGTGCCGGAGCTCCCCTCCCCTTACTGGTATCGATTTTCCGAGGGACTCATTCAAAATTTGCGAACTCATCCCCGTTCAATTGATAATTATTGCGTCTAGAAGAAAATGTAAGACCGAAAGAAACCCATATATCCCCTCAGATTCCCTGCTTGAGCTGGTCATTGAAATTTCCCTGCACGAGTTAAGGGTGTCGTCCCTTTAAACCCGAGCAAAATTAAAAAAGAATGAAAGAAAAAAAAAACGAATTTCAAGAAAAATATAATAAAGGGCATCACGTATGCACAGACACACGTATGTATGCCCTTGCTTTAAAATTACGTTTTTATGTTTTCACATCCCCCGAATCCCCCCAACCCCCGCCACACACTTTTCCTTGAAATGTTGCTTTTGTCGTCACCATCAGTTGATTTATTTTTGCGTCGATGTCAAACACACAAACACAATTTCGCCCCATTACTTAAATAAAATGAATAGAGAGAAATTACCCACCCCACACCCGTCAAATGTCTTAGAAATCGAGGACAAAATGGAGGACAAAAATAAATATATTCGCAAAAAAAAAAAAAAATACAAATTCACAAACGTGAAAGGGATGAACTCGAATTCCGAGGGATCACAAATTCGCATCGGAAAGAAAAAAAAAATAAAAATTAAAGGGTGAGAGGTACACCCTGTACACTGCTTCATCCCCTTCCTGCTGGGTACCACCATGCGACAGAACAATCGTAAATTTCGATTTCGAAAATACTTCGGTTCTTGTCATCGCTTATCATAAGCGATGCAGTCCGATGCAATTCATCGCAATTTGTGGATCGCATCAACGACACGAATAACGGAATCATGCATTCTCTGTCTAACGCAGTGCAGTGATGATCAACTGATGCGACTCGACATCGACATTTTTAATTTCACATTCGATTTTCATGTGACATTTATGTTCATCGATCGAAATGAGTAGATAATGAGGTAAGGGTGAGTGTTGGTTTTTCATTTTCTCATGGTGGGGGGATGCAAGTAAAGGGTTACCTGATGAAATTGTGAATTTAAAAAAATGTTTCTTGAGAAAATGAATTTATGCATCCAGGATGATGGCATCTAATCCACCCCCATCCCCATCCCCCCTACCACCATCAATACAAACTTCATAAAACTAACAACAGAAACAACAGACACATGTATGTGATAATTCGATTGTGTTAGTGTGACTCGTTTACATTTTTCTCATGTTGTCGTCTTTGGGGGTAGCACATAAAAAAAAAAAAAAAAAAAAAAAAAATAATAATAAGAAAAAAGGAAAAAATTTCTAAGGGATGCTTTCAGAGTATTTTAATTTCATCTCTACAATATACAGTCGCACAGAGCCACCCTCGTCTCAAGATCCAATTATATCCTCCACACACAAGTCTCTTCCATTTGCAATCCCCGAAAAAAAAGAAAAAAATTGTAATACCCTACCCCTGTGCACTCCGGGTGTACCTGCACCCCAATCCAGAAGGGACATCTAGCAGAAAAAAAAAAAAAATCTACATGAACATTACACTGTGTGTGGGGAACAAGTGTGACGGGGGATACAATGGAATTTCCAACTACCCCAACTACCCCCCCCTAAGGATACAGGATTAAACTCCATCATCACAGGAAATTCAACGCGAAGGGGTAGTGCAGTAGTGGAGGGAGGATTTTCATTCAATTCAAATGTACATTTGAATTGGGCAGGCAGGGGATGGGGGTTGTTGGTGGCTAACACGGAAAATAAAAAAACATAAAACTGATGATGAAATAAGAAACTCACCCCCATGCACCCCCACCTCATGTGTTTTTTTTTTTTTTTTTTTACATATGAACCCAAGGAGTCAACATGTTCCTTGAAGGAAATGAAAGAGCTGCAAATAAGCTGAGCAGAGAATGAGAGAGGGGGGAGGAGGGATGAAGATGAAGCACGAACTAAGAAAACGACAAATAAAGGAAACTACCCCCGACACCCCCCAGGGGGTGTAAGGACACATCGAGTCGAAGGATAAAAAATTGGGTTTTGTTTCTTAAAATGTAGAGAAGCCATCCATCCTGGATTCAGACAACTCTCTCTCTCTCTCTCTCTCTCACTTGCACCCGCACACAAAGTGTCTCTTTCTGTTTCTCATTTTTATTTGAACTTGTCGCCAACTTCATGGAGATGAAGATGCTGTGTGGAAATAGAAGATGGCGAACAAACCTGAAGTTTGATTCAGTTCGTGTAATTGGTGACGTTCGACTAATTCCATCTCTCTCCCTTGTGTGGTAAATTTTAGTTTTCCATTTCTTTCTCTTTCACTCTCTCTCTCTCTTTTGTCACTCGCAACAGTGGATGCATATTTAAATTGGACAGTTATGTATATGAAAAAAAAAATAATAAGAAAAAAATTTCGTGTGTGAAATCACATACGATTGGGGAAAAATTTTTATACCCCCCTTAACCCTCCACCCTCAGTCGGTAGTCGGTCTCTACCGCGATGGTTGGTAGCATTTTATCATATAATTTTGCGAGAATACTAAAATGAAAAATAAGACGGAGAACAAGACAAGGGGGATGATGGTTGTATGAGAATCATATAAGAAACACTCACATACGACGAAGAAGACGAAGAAGAAGATGAAGAAGAAGATGAAGAAGAAGACGATGATGATGATGATGATGATGATGATGATGATGATGGTGATGGTGATGGGGTATCCGCTACACGGATATATGTAGATTAGCTGTACTCCAGCCACCTGATTTTGGGGCGTTGTTGTTAGAGGGGTGGTATTTGGAAATTTTTGTTTATATTTTCATTTTCCTCTTCTTCGTCGTTCGTCTTCAATGTAAGGGTGGCACTGGCACACGTGTAAAGATATGTGAAAGTTTTAAAAAGATATCGTAAAGTAATTTCGCTAACGGGCGATAGAATGAGGGCGGATTTAAATTTGTGATAAGGATGCGCGCACCCCGTTCCGAAAGGGTGTTTCAAGGGTGTTTGAGGGACGATTTAGTTGCTGTACAGTTCAATGAATGAATGTGTTTTGGGGAGTTAAACCGAAATGTTCTAGACCCAGATGAACCTGTGATAAGGATGAAAATTCGAACTCAACCCCCATCAAATGATTTCCTTGTTCTTCTTCTTCTTCTTCTTCTTCTACTTCTACTTCATGTTCTTCTCAGATTATTCCGTAATTTGCATTTACGTCTTTTCATTGTATCTCTCTTATGGTGCTTCTTCTTCATTCTGGCATGTGTAGCTCCACCGTCATACTCCCCTTCCTCTCAGCTCTCAGCTCTCTCCTCTCACTACATTTATCTACTTAAAAAATTGTGAAGTTTTGTGAATGTCCTTTAGGGAAACTACCCTCGATGTGGGGATCACAATTAGTGAAAAAGAAATTCAGAATATGGAAAAAAAAATTTCACATAACAGGGTGTATGGCTTTCTCTCTCTCATGTGTATACAAACATATTAATACATGTATTCACGTGTCTGTGTGTGTTTGTTCAAAGCCCTGTCGTTATTTTTTTAACGAAGGGTAGTTACCCTTAAAACTTGGTTTTGTCTTCAAGGAAGTCTTGTTATATACATTTTCGTCGTTTTTCAGTTTTATTTTGTTGTTGTATTCAACACCACACAACTCTAAGGGTTGGGGGTAGTTTTAATAAAATCCTGGAAAAAATGATAACATTCAAGTTGAGGGGAAGAGTGGAGCGAAATAAAAATATACAAAAAAAAAGACACTTAAGCATTTTCTTTGAAAGGGTGAAATTCAAAGATACTCTCTAGTGGGGGTGGGTTTCATAAATTCATATAACCTCATCGAAGCAGGTACCAACGTCTCGTTAGAGGTGATCAATAATACCTTATCTCTGTGGAACGTATATCAGGAGCATATACGTCAATATTCGGATTATCTGTATATATGATGTAATGTAATATTCTCCCCATCCCTTATTTGTCGACGACGTTTTATTCGTTTTTAGGTGAAAAACGTCGTTTTGAAACGAGTCAAATGAGAATTGCCAAATTTACAATTTAAACAGTTTTTACAATTTGAACATTCTATCCCTTTCACAGAAAACGATCTGTCTGTCTCTGTTACTCGTACTTACATTAGTTTTATTAATTACTCATTTTTGAAAGAACGTCATTGAAAACAAAATCAAAAGTAATCGAAAATGATCGATGGAAGAATAAAATTGACACACACACACACACGTTACACATAATGTGAAACTACTGACACTACCGAGTTTAATACTGATTTGTTCGAGAAATTTTGATTTTCTAAGAAATTCATTCATTACAAACTCCCAGTTGACTTGCATTACTCAAATTGACGTGGAAACAAAAACTTCCTGTATCTTCGTACATACGTGCGTGTCACGTCGAAAGACGCGTCAACAAAATGGCGGTCTGTTTGATGTCAAGAGAAATGGCGATTTGTTATCTCTGCACAAGTTGTTTTATGACCCTCTCGGCGAATGTCAATCTGAAATTTGCATGCCAACCAACTTCACACCAAAGCCACCGAACCCGATCTGTCACAAAAATGACAATGTGTACCAACATGAGAGAAAAAAACAAAAAAAAAATTAATTTTATTATTTCAACAAAAGGAGAAACACATAATTGCTAAAGAGTTATACATAGCTACCTACCAAAATATTCCCAGATAAAACATGAACATAAAAACAAAATGGCGGTAAAATGTTTTTGTGATGGCGGCAAAGTAATGGTTGATTTTTGAATTAAGCAAATTAAAATTTTTCTTGATAAAACGTGATTTTATTTAATTAGAAGGTAAAAAACCCGTGCCACACAAAGTTTTATTTTCTTATTTGAAAAGATCATTCGGTTAAGATAAGTTTTAGTTGAGTGCACAGAGACCGGGAACGTCTTAATCTTATTCTTCTGGTGAATCAGGTGGTTCTTACGTTTTAGGGTATTGTGTGATCTACTTGAGGTGATAATAGCTTCACGTAACTTCATCATGTTGTCTTGTTATATACATATGTACTATAATACATTCAAATGTTAATTTCGTTCTTATTTAATAAAAGTTTATTATTCAAGAAAATGTTCTTAATCTTACCGTCTCACGTATGTAAGACACATACTGGTACCTACATACCTAGTTATAGTAGTTACTCGTATTCCTTGGAATGGAATGGTTTCATTTCATTTCATTTTTCTTCTTTTTCCTTTCCTTCTTGTTTTTGTTCTCAGGTTAAGTGAATGAATGTGTCTGATCTATCTCGATTCTCGGTGGGATCAGACAGAAGTTGTTTTCATCTTTTAATTTCTCTTCTTCATTTCCAGCTAGCAAGGAGCCATCATCATTTGAATTACTTAAAAAGTGCATTTACTTATTTATTTCTTATCTTCTACCTTAAGTTGTCTCTTTTTGATTATTTATTCTAAGCACGCCCAACATAAACGGAAGCATTGACATTCGTTTATGGCATGTACTCGTATGTACCTACCTACTATCTCTGAGAGATCTCTAACATTTGAAGATCAGGTCAATGGCGTGGGGTAAGTTATTGCTACGTATGTACTCTAGAACATTTTGAATAACCTTTGAACTGATCTTGTTGCTATCAATCCGATTCAAATATGAATCCTGAAGGATGCAAGATCTGTTTGAGAATTGTCAATATATTCGAGACAATAGACAATTCTCCATTGATCATGATTAATTACGGATCGAGTCGTCGTCGTTGATCAGGGATTGAATCAATGTCTAGACTGGATTGACCGTTTTCGTAGTGTGTCGTTAACCTTCTGTCAGAGATAAATTACTTCTTGATTCTTGACCAGTGTGGGATGCAGGATGTATGTATGTAAGTGTGCTGGCACCTGGATCTGAACCCTCGCTAATGGAATCTAATAATGACAACTTTGAGGAAAATTAATTTTCTATTTGTTGTCTTTAAGTTAGCAAACCCACGACAGATTCTTATCAATTAATGATTTGTTTTTGTTTTCTATTAATTTTGATTTAACTCCCGGTGAAGTCAATTAATCAAGGGAGTCAGAGACATCTAGTGAATTGAACGTATGTACATGCGAAACGACGACATACACAGGCATCTGAATATTGACTCACAGAACTGCGACAAACTGATGCACACGACACTAAAACTTCCCCTAACATAAGACAAATGACAAATAGAATATGATTTGAGAGAGTGGTATTGACGGCACCCACCGGTGCTAACTTCAAAACAACAGAGATAGATCCAAGTAATGAGAACTGCATTATCAGTACGTGTGGCTCTGACCACTGAGCTATCACGAGCACATATCTGAGTTGAATCGAATGCAAGTTACGAAGAAATTTGCTAATTTCAGTTGCAGTCTCACGGTCGCGATCCTTGCAGAGATCAACAGATCTCGACGTCTCAATGGAGACAGTGACATTGAGAAAATGTAAATTTCGTTTTACCTAAAGTCAAAAAAAAGCAACACCGATCCCACAGACAACTGCCACTGCCAGTTGAAATTAATTCATACATAATTTAATTCTGCGAATTTGGTTGACCCTCGCGCCGATCTGAGGAGGATCAGAACAGATCTGTCCAGGAAATATTAATATTTTTTCAAGTAAAACTAAAAAGCATAGGAAGAAAATTTATGCAGAGCTATCCGAAAATAAAAAAGAATCCAATAAAAGCCACTACACACACCACACAAAGGATCAATTGAATTCGATTTTAAAAATGGTCACCATCGATGCCGATCCATTGATCCGCTCTCATCCCATGCTGCAGTGGATACTTTATCGCATCCGTTTGTGATGTTTCCATGATCTTTTATCGGACGAGGTAAATGTTTTATGACTGCACCACGAGGGATTTATGCCACCATTTTGAATGGGGTGGGGGGCTTCTTCATGGCCTCGTTTTCGTTTTATGATCGTGTCATGCCTCTAATAGGTTCTGTAAGGAAGCCATAAAGCCTTCTTAATGAGAAGTTAAAGAATTTGTTTTCGTCTTTTTGTGACCAGGTGCTAATGATCCTGTTTGTCCTGCTACACTGCCATTGATCGTGTCTCATTCACTGATCACTGATCTTTCGTAGTAAGAAATAGGTCTGTTCGCGTACCATATTGCAATCTCGAGATTAGCGTTCGCGTACTTTCTCAAGCATGACTTTTGAAAGAGTTTCATCTGACGTCATGGAGGGGAAATGAGCTCGAGATTGAAAAATGTTACTTGACAAATTTGGTGCTTGAAAAATTCTGTCACAACTGTCAGATTCTGTTCTGTTTTTTGAGTAACAGAGCGAAATCGTACCGAACCTCTCATTTATCTCCGAGTAAAGTCTAGTAAAGTCTAGACCTAATATTCGTCCGTCTTACCCAACCGGAAGTTGGTAAATTTGAAGGTTTCCTGTGTGTGAAGTCACTTCAGAATCCAGTTAAAACGTCAATTAGCCAAGTGAATTGAGAATAAAGTCATGAATGATCTTGAAAACAATTTTATTAACAACAGCAACAGCAACAGCAACAGCAACAGCAACAACATTATCATGGGGTGTTTATTACAATATCTAATATTATTATTTTTATTTTTACCATTATCATTTATGAGATATTTTCCATTGCTACAGAATTAATTACCGTGAGAATGACCATCATCTGATTGACGACAGGCCAATGGTCCAGTCCACAACATCTCATCTCATCTCATCTCATCTCATTTGATCTAATCATCATCTTCCCTAAATTGATGGCTCGCATTTAAATCATTACGGAACCAGGAAGGGAGGCCTGGGGGTATCCTAGGGGTATTAAATCAAATTGTCGCATTGCGTTGATTGCGACGAAACTTTTGGTGTCAATTTATTTCATTTAAATGCCTCTGTGTCTCCATGTCAAATTGGTTTCTACTCGTTATCGTTCGGGATCGGATGGTCTAGCACTCGGCATTCCGATTCTCCCCCTCCTCGTGTTATTAATTTAAGGGCTTTCAGATTTTTAACATTAATTCCAGTTTGAACTGGTCATAATTACGTATTGTGGTGACCACCAGTTGTAGTTCCGATCCGAGATTGACTAAATTTTGATGAACTAATTCCGGTTTCAAATTCACCCTCTCTCTCTCTCTCTTGCTCTTGCTCTATCGTTCTCTAAACTGACTATATGTACTATGTACCTACATTGGATCGATTACCATCATAATTTTTCCATGACACTGACAATTCCTCTCGCCATCATTGCAATCATTGCCGTCGAGATTTGGTTTCATTAAAACGCTTAAAAATGGCGGAAATGTTTAATTATTTGTCAAGAGAGAGAGATCATTGTCATTTCATTGGACTTTATTGAGTTAATCAGATAATATATGTTTAATGGTCTCCGGGTTTCGTTTGTTATAATATGTAGATACTGAACTGGACCCGATCCGACCCGTCCCGATCATCATCATCATCATCATCATCATCTTCATCATCTTCATCATAATCGTCATAGTGGTATACAATGAATGACCATTCATCAATTGCTCCATTCTCTCCTATTATGATGATTAATGAGCGAACCATTTCACCATATTTTCTTTATAATTTCTCGCTACATTTTTCCGCCATTTTTTCTTTCATATTTTCATTTCATAATATGTCAGACAGCAACCAATGACATTTCAATCATGATGCATGAAATGTCAAATTTAACACATTCTCTGGGTTCTCTTCGCTCAGGTTGAGTGTATGCAAGCGTTTTCTAGTTAAACTAAGGTAAAGTTAGAGTTAATTAGCTGCTAAGTGCGATTACATGTTAGATATTGGTTCTCACTTTGCAATCGTCTCTGAAATTGATTTGACATATTTGGAAACATATTTTCCCAGCAAATGATTATTGTTTCACTGACCTACAGTATAGATCAGTGTTATGGCCATTCCTTTGTTATTGATTCAATGGAATTCACATTTTGATGGTGAATGTGATGATTGATTTGTTCACTCTGCTGTTGTGGAACCATTGAAATCAAGTTTTTTAACGTTTAAATTTCTGCCGAATTTTATTCACCACACTTAATAGAATATCACAATTTGTGACTTAATCACTACTTAATTAGAGATTCATAATTCACCACGAAATATGGAACAAAATGGTTTCGTGGTGGGTTTCATCAATAGAATCATTTACAGAAACTCACCATGATCTCTGTCGAAAATGTACTTGCCGTGGTGAGTTTCTTGACTTGCTGTGAAATGACTATACTTTGATTCATGATATTCACCACTTATTGCATTAAAAGTCTGACTATCTCACCACACTTTAAATCCGATCATCTACAATCATGGTGAATTTCATGAAACTTTGAATTAATCTTTGAACTGAAAATTGTCCGTTATGGTGGGATTTATTTGAATTTCAAATCAAGCATGCAATCGTTTCATTTATTTTATTCACCACTTTGTCGAGCAGAGCGCGGATTCGTGGTGGGAGTGTCATTAAATTTCAAGTTAACATTTCTTGACACTTTGCTTTTGAAAAAATCGCACTATGGTGAATTGATTTTGAATTCACCACGTGGTGAGTTTCATGATATTTTTTTCAGATGTTTGTGTCAAATAATAATTAATAATTTTTGCGCAATTTTCAGTAAGTTGCACTATGGTCAGTTGGAATTGAATTATATCCACCATACTATAAGTTAAAGGGAAGTGGTGCTTACGACTCTCTATGGAGAGTGGTACGAATTCATTAACTAAAAATTTGTTTTCACCACGATTCTGAATTTGCCATTTAAATTCATGGTGAATTATGACAAAATGAAATCTATCAAAAAGTTGATATTCCCACATTTCTATATCCATCTACGTTCCGGGTGCAAAAATCAGACGGAATTCGATCGGAAATCAGATGGAAAAATTGAAGGCAAGCGGAATTCAGTCCCAAATACTAAATAGATGAAAAGTGCAGCTAGTCAAAAAGTATGAGAATGTGAGTTAAGTCAATATTTGGATTCCTGACAGAATTAATGGCAAGTCTTTTTTAATTTGTCGAAAAACATGTGGGTGTGCGAGTCGGAAAAGTTTTAGCAGACTGAAAACGGACTGATATCAGTCGAAGAGTATATTCTGTTTCAGAAGACGTCTCCTGGTTTCCGAAGTTTTAACGAGAAATAAGTGACAATTTACGCATGCATCCGTTTGTGTTGGTGTGGTGGAAAACAAAAACAACAACAACATACATGTCCTCGGAAATTCGATAACGTTGACGAATTCTCACAAGAAGGGTAACATTATCCTTCGACGAGTGTTAGGAGACAAATGTGTACTTATAACCTCATTTTTTCTTGCTACCCTTTTTCATTCCTGTTTTTTCACCATTTCGCTTCCCCCCTCCCCCCACACCACATCGCCATTGAACAAAAAAGGCTTATTTTAACGCTTCGATTGTGACGCAGGCAAACCCCAATCCGGCTCCCTCTGCTCGTGCCCCATACCCCCAACGAGGTTTCCGCCGAATCAAGTGATATCCTTTAACCCATTCAATTCCAATCATTATTATCCTTCGACAAACGCACATCCTTGCACCCTTTTATCTCTTTCACCTATCGAATTTCACCAGCGTCTTCGATGAGCTTTCGCAACGAGCTTTCTCTGACGAGGCATGTGGAAATTTGGCAAAAATCAAAAAAATCAATAAAATGTAAAAAAAAAAAAATAACGCAGATATGTCGTGCGGAGCGGAGCATTCAATGTATTACAATTTGGGGAGTATGGGGAATTCGGTCTTAAGAAAGGTTTCTTGTAATAACATTCACCACGTCCATGTGTGTGTTTGTGTGCTGGTGTTTTGGGGATGTTTTTTTCATTTGGGGTACATGTGACGAATGACATTCGAAACGCTGAGAAATGGCAAGGAGACATTTTGCAAAGAAAATCCTGACGATACATTAGACAAAAAAAAAACAGTGGTGGGGCTCATGTAGCTCATATCTCCTCTTCAGTACATGTGAAATTGTTTAAATTAACATCAAGATGGCGGCACTACTGAGGGCACTGCGGTGGAAGCCTTTGAACTGATCAAATCACGGCGAAGGTCCTGCGAATGATCACGGTGTGGGACAAGGACTTAATTCCAGTTCAATCTTAATCAAGAGCAAGTGTCAATGATGATTGTCCTGAATGTCCTGAATGTTCTTGTAAGATTTCTTCATCCCTGTACCACCGAGGGAAGACGCGATTTTGATGAAATGAAAAGAAAAAAATGAAATGTCAGATTTTTTCATCAACATACTCAGCATGAAAATCATCATGCAAACTCTTTACCCTCCACAATTCAAACCTTTCACACAACATACCATCTACATCCCCCGCTACTACTCCACACACCCACCAGGAATGGGTTAGATCTCATGACACACGCGGCAGGTTCAAGTCCTACGCTTGGCCTAAGGGTGGCAAATATTTGTCAGGACAAAAATCGATTTGAAATTTGAATAACTTCCACACACACACACACACACATGTGTGTGGAGGTATATGAGCCGAATGTCATTACACACGTGTGTGTATGGTTATACTTTTAAGAAACTCATCCCCTCAAAAACCCCCACGCCAAAATAAAAATGAAATTCGTTTCTTTCGAATTTGACTTTACGAAATCAACCAACCTCCCTTTAAAATCAACGAATAATGTTTGTCGTCGCATCCAGCAACCCCCACGTACACCCCTTCACCCTTTTTTTCCTTCACGTTTCAATAACAAGCAAATTTTTTGATTGAATCGTGTCCGCACACAAATTAGTTCGTGAAATGGCAACGGCCACTGCAATCAGTTCAATGCAAATCTTGTCATTCGTGCTTTTCTTCCGAATGACATTCTGCCACACACACACACACACACACACACACACATAGCAATTGATATGAGAAAAACAATGTGTGACGTTTGTGTGTTTTGTTGCGTTTCTACTTTTAGACTTCAGATTTTGTAAATTTTCGCGATTTCATTTTGAAGTGATTTTTGAAAATTCGAAAATGGACACCTGTCGTGGCACGTGACATTCGTGAAGTGTCTCCCTGCATTCCAGTGGAGGACGTTGGTAATTCGGTACTTACTGACCAAAGCAATCAAATCAAAAGTAGCTAAGGGCAACGATCAAAGATTTAGCCACCCAATTGCACGTACCGGCCAAACAAAAGTTTAAGGGATGTATACGACACCATTACAGTGCAGTGGTGACCACTAGCCAGTAGTGGTCAATAGTAATTCCTCGAGGCGTGTTGTCGATATCAACGTGATATTGTTGCCAATAAAACGATTGTCTTCGATAGCCAATTGATTACCACGAGTTGGGGATGTATTTTTTTCGGGGGGGATGAATGTGTTATTGTTATCCGATACCGTTTAACAGTTCCACCAATTAGTTGACCATTCGTGCAGGATAATCCCATCGTAGTGCAGGTTTGCTTTCGTGTGTTGCAGATTAATTTTGCGTGTAACGAGGGTCATGTGTGTCCATGATGTCTCCCCTTTTAAAACAAAGATTTATCGCCAGGTTTTCGGTCGTCAACATTGAAACACGTGCAATTAACACGTGATTAACTCAAGCATCCATGACACCAAAGTTTTTAATAATATTAACACTTCATTTTTAATTGTGTCTCACCAGCGGAACGTGAGAGAATACAATTTTCATGGTTCTGTGATTCTCCGAGTAGATGCCTTCCCCTAGAATGTTCCTATTAAGTGAATCAAGGGCAATTACACATTTCTGTTATGTTTGTTTATATGTTGAGCATAACTCAAAGCGTCGAGCGCCAAAACTACCTACTTCCTCCTCCTGAAACTTGTCAGACACAAATGACTCCAGTGACTCCAGTGACTCTATAATTAAAACTAATTTCACGCTTCAGGTGTAACACCAACAGCCCAAATTAGACTTTCACCAAATTGCATCCCTCACCTCCCGGCCCGGAATCCCCTGGAAAATACCTCATTTTGCCTCATTGTTTGAAGTGATTTTTAATGTAAAAATAATTATCACATTTTGAGCAATATCACTTCCGGTTTTCCTACTATTGTACTCGTATATCATACTGGAGTTCATGTATTTGGTTAATTGTCATCTTCAATTATATACCATTTGATTGAAGAAACTGAAGAAACTGAAGAAACTGATGAAAATGATGAAACTCCAACGCAAACGGAAAATTTATTTTCTTTGCAACTGCTCAAAGCTCAATTTTCTCAAAAATTTCGTTTTTTCTGGGCCGGAGGACGGGAGAGGGAGGCCTCTGCGAGTGTGTAATTAGACTCGACGAGGTGAACGTGGAGGAAATTAACGCGGAAATTGAGCGAAATCTACAGATTTCAAAAGCGACAAGAACGAGAAGAGGTTTTTTTTTCGGAAGAGGTCATGACCTCAAAGTGTCATGGCGTGGGAGACGTTTCAGTCTTTCGGGAAGTGCCACAGTTTCGCAAATGAATGTCATGAGTAACTGTCAGTATCAATCTCTCTATCTGTCTCCGTGATCTGTCTGAGCTTTTTGTTCTCTCTCTCTGTCTCATTTCATCTCTATCCTTGTTTCCCTCTCTGTCTCCTTGTGTCTCTCTGTGTCTCTCTGTGTCTCTCTATGTCTCCCTGTGTCTCTCTGTATCTCTCTGTGTCTCACTGTCCCTCTCTGTGTCTCTCCGGTTCTTTGAGCCATCTCTGTCCCTCTACACCTATATCCTTGTTTCCCTCTCTGTCTCTCTGTGTCTCTCTGTGTCTCTCTGTGTCTCTCTGTGTCTCCCTGTGTCTCTCTGTGTCTCCCTGTGTCTCTCTGTGTCTCTCTGTGTCTCTCTGTCTCTCTCTGGCTCTCAATGTGTCTCACTGTGTCTCTTTATATCCACGGCATCCCTGATCCATCCCTGGCTTAGTTTCATGTTTTCTCTCTCTCTCTGGCTCTTTACATCGTTATCCTTGTTTCTCTCTCTGTGTCTCACCGTCCCTCTCTGTGTCTCACTCTCCCTCCCTGTGTCCCTCCGTGTCTCTCCGGCTCCCTGATCTATCTCTGTCTCTCTACATCTCGATCCTCGTTTACCTCTCCGTGATTCTCTGTGTCTCTCTCTGTCTTTCTGTGTTTCTCCTTGTCTCTCTGTGTCTTTCCGGATTTCTTCCTCATTCTGTGTCTCTCTGTGCTTTCCCTTTCACTCTCCGTAAATCCCTAACTGTTGATGCTCTCTCACTGTCTACTTCCCAGCTTGTGAAGGCGTCTCCATCGATTGTGTGTCGTTCCGGCTAACCCAGAATTCTTAAGTGTAACAGACGTCCAGAGACAGATGTCACAGGAACCACCAACTTCCTCTGTTTCTCTCTCTCAGAATAGGAATAGAGAGTAACTGCTTCTCAATGCAGTTTTCATAAAATTTCGAAAAGTCTTAGAACGTCTCAGAGGAAATCCCTTGAAGACTTTGAGCAGCGTTTGACATTTTTCCCTTTCCGATTTTCTTTTCTCGAATTTTCGTCGACCGTTGGGCTGGAGGATCGATACAATCGCCGCAATTAATTGACCATGAATATTTTCTAATCGAATAGAAATTAGTATCGAATAAAATTTGAATAAACGAAAACAGAAACAGAAAAATTCAAGAAATTTCCAAGAAGACGAAGCAGATTGTCCCTCGCCGCGATAAGATCGGCCGATGTCCAAACGAGCGTGTAATTTTAATTTTTATTAGACCGGCTACTGGAATTTGAGGAGTTGAAGGAAAGAGAGGAGATTAGTTGAAGGAAAGAGGAGGGAATTTAGGGACATTTGCGCCTGGAAATCGACAGCAGACTCCTTGGAACGGAACGACATTTATTGTCGACTCGATAAGGATCGCGGACATCGATCGATTTTCTATTCCGTGAATTCCGGAAATGCTTCTTTGAAGAATTCGTTTGTTTTGAATTAGGGACACCCTCCGAAGTGTCGCTGATCACTGATCGAACACATGAAGACAGATCAGTGATCGTGCAGCTGCTGGTTCCAGTCTCAGTGCATCTAGGTACTAGGTATCTTCCACAATTCATTCAAGATTCTAGGTTAGGTACCGCAATTCAAATCCGCTGCCAAAGAATCAGTGATCGCACATATGAAGACAGATCAGTGATCACTGATCGTGCAGCTACTCAGGTTCGAGTCTCAGTGGATCTTCAAATTGTCACGTTGTCCATTCACTTAGGTACTCTCTGTTGCCTTTAACAATCAGTGATCGAAGACAGATCAGTGATCGAACACAAGAAGACAGATCAGTGATCACTGATCGTGCAACTACTGGTTCCAGTCTCAGTGCATCTTCCAATTGTCACGTTGTCCATTCACTTAGGTACTCTCTGCTGCCTAAGAGAATCAGTGATCGAAGACAGATCAGTGATCGAACACATGGTGATCGTGCAGCTACTGGTTCGAGTCTCAGTGGATCTTCAAATTGTGACGTTCTCCATGCCCTCTCCACTCTCCAGAATTCATTGATTCAAGGCTAAGTAACGCAATTCAAATTCGCTGCCAAACAAACAAACATGGCCGCCTGCGTGCCAAATTAGCTGCATCGAAAACAATTTTCCACAGATTGCCCTCGCGTTGCATTTTCGCCTGAATACGATTCATTTTCATCTCAATTAGTCAAATTGGACAAGCACTCAAATTGCGCAATTCGAAAAATGCATATTGTCCGGCGTCCCAGTCCCCCTCGACGTCCAAAATGCCGCCATTTTGTTCTCGTTCTCGTGTTCGTTCTGCTTGTGAATCTCCAGGCTTTTGTCTCGTGGACGGATCGGATCGTTGAGGAAAAGTGCATCGAATCGTCATCCACGTCGATGATGCATTTTAGATAAGTAAATGCGAAATTTACACAAACCATTAAATCATTTGAATGCAACTGCATCGACATGCAACGCAATGGAAGGTGCATGTTCGCATGCAATCATTTCAATTAGACTAAAGTGCATCGCGTCTAATTGCGGCTGCCATTTGCATTAGTTGAAACAAGGAGCCATCTTTATACTCGCAATTATGTCGTCATTATCTCGATGCACTCGGTGCACTCGATTTTGCGTTGCGGGAAAATTTGAGAAATTGCGGGAACTGCCATGGCACACATTCGTCGAGGGGGAGGAAGAGAGGAGATTGGAGACGAGGCGAGAAAGGATCTCAGAGTGACGTTCAATGAAATGGCGGCAATCGATCACAGGAAATTGACATTTGACAGAAGCGGGTGAGAGAAACTCACGTCAGAGAGACCCTCGACATGTGACAGAAGGAAATGAGAGAAACGTGGAAAAAGGAAGAAGATGGCAGCATCTCAAAGTGCCACTTGACTTTTGACAGAAGAGGATGAGAGAAACTATGAAGAAAATGGAGGCATCTCAGAGAGACATTTGACATTTGACAGAAAAGGATGAGAGAAACGTGGAAGGAAATGGCGTCAGCTCAGATGGACCATTGACAGAAGGAAGGAAGGAAGGCAAAAGGAAATAAGATAAACTAGGAAGAAAATGGCGGCACTTGACATTTGACAGAAGGAAGTGAGAGAAACGAGCAAAAGAATGGCGGCACCTCAGAGAGACTCTTGACATTTGACAGAAGAAAATGGAGGCTACTCTGAGGGATCTGCAACAAAATGGCGGCACTTGACATTTGACAGAAGGAAGTGAGCAAAACGAGCAAAAGAATGACGGCATCTCAGAGAGACAATTGACATTTGCCATTTGACAGTTGAAAATGAGGGAAACGTGGAAGAAAATGGCGTCACCTCAGAGGGATCTGCAACAGAATGCCTGTATCCTTGCCAGGAAGAAGAATAGCCCATTGCTCTTTCAAACAATTGTTCTCATAGAGGTATTTGACAGAAGATGTCAGAGAGATGTTGATATCTTCCCCTTCATGGTTTCCTAGCGGTATCAATTCTGAGAAGACAAGGCATCTAATTTCGTTTTCACTCTCTCTCTCTCTCTCTCTCTCCGAAACCAAATTTCTTCTCCTTGCTCTCTCTTCAGAGAAGCATTTCATTCCAGAGTACCTAAGTGTCTCCGATTTGAAGTCAACGATGTGTCTTCATTCTGCGTGACACGTCTGTCATTGTTGCTGACAATGAAAAAGAGTCCAAATGAAGATACATCAGCCACAAGATGGCGTTAATTGAAGTTGATTAAACGAAATGAATCGAATTCCCACAAGACTCCATCAAACGAAGCAGCAGCAGCGACCTGATGGAGCTGATCATACTCGTAATGTGCCAAAAATGGGGCGTTCAAAATGAAGTATCGATCAGTGATCAAATGGAAGCATAACGCACAAAAGACTCCACCTTCCATAATGTATCTTCATGTGATTGCACGTTGATTGGTCTGAAGAAATGTGCACGAATAAAATGAAGAAGAGACGATGAAGAAAATTAGCTAAATTTATGTAGGTAGGTACTGCCTGCATCAGGCTCGGGACTAGGTTCGATCCTATGGAGTTGATTAAATCATTACCTGTTTATTTGAAACATGTCCCAATGAAGAAGAAGAAGAAGAAGACAATGACGCCATATTTGAAGCATAGTAGATACCTACCATAGGTTTGTGTAGGTGTTGTGCAATGTGCTTCAGTTCTAGGAATCCATGATATGCTGATCGTCGAAAATTCGAATTCATCAATTCCGCCATATTTTATTTCTCTTCACTGAAAATGAAAATGAAAATGAAGCATCTTTCAATCATGCATCATTGCAGTTCAAGATGAAGTTGAAGTTGAAGTTGAAGATCACTGAATCATGAAGACCTGACAATCGTCATTGAAAATGGTATTTACCAAAGATATCTCATGAATATATGCGATTTTCTCGATCATTTCTTCATTTTAATTCTTCATTTTTTCCATCTTCATTATACGAAAAACGCACATTTCCAGAAAACATTCGAAATGATTAAGAATTGAAGATAAATTTATGCTACTAGATATATGTACCTATGTGTAGTGATATAAATGAAGAAGAAGAAGAAGAAGAATAAAAAATAATATTAAAAATTATGTGAATAATAAAATAAACTTTGTGAAGATACAATATATGTATGTAGGTATAGTATGTAATATCTAGATCGTTTCTTATACATCTTCTACAACAACAGCAACTAGAATAAGAATAAGAAGAAGACGAAGACCAAGTGAAGACCAAGTGAAGAAAAAAAATAATTTTCTTCTTAACGACATCCAAACAAAATGACCTTTGAAAAAAATCACTGAAGACAATGATCAAGACGGCGATCATTGTTTTAAGACGGTCATTATTCATTGATGTGTCATCGATTTATTTTATACCTATACTGTATGAGAAGAAAAAAGAAGAAGAAGAAGTTGAAGAAGAAGAAGTGGAAGATGAAGAAGCAGAATGCAGAATGAAGATTCAGGCATTGATTGTTTTTGGGTGTCGGTGGCAGAAGTTGTCCCTCCATCCACTTCAGTTCAGTCTGCTATGGTCTTGTATCTTCACATTTGTCACGTCTTCTGAAGCAGTGCGACAACAATAACAAAAACAAT
The DNA here is from genome assembly GCA_963971475.1 of Chrysops caecutiens. Taxonomy (NCBI): domain Eukaryota; kingdom Metazoa; phylum Arthropoda; class Insecta; order Diptera; family Tabanidae; genus Chrysops; species Chrysops caecutiens. Next base: position 75,994,810 of record OZ020567.1, read on the forward strand.
AACAACAACAACAACAACAGCAACAGCAACAACAATAAGGGGAATGATAACCCAGACCCAGCATCGTGTGTTCTTCATGAGTCTTCATGAGTCTTCACGTGTCTTCACTGCTTCCATGCCGGATGCGACACTTACCACAGAGACCGTGAGTCTGATTTTTCATTTTTCACAATATACGGTATACGGTTGTGCTTAAATTTTTTCCAGCCAATCAAAAAATTGTGAAGATCAAGAAACATGCTTGTGCTTCTTCTTCATTTCGTCCTCGTCCTGGATGCAGTCCTTACTTTGTTTTTATTTCAGTTGCTTCATTACGAACAATGGATTTGTGGAATAAATTAAAAGTAATTACCCACAATGTTTGCTTCATTCGAGAAGAAGAAGAAGAAGAAGCAGTATTGAAGAAGAAGTGAACAACAACAACAACTCTTCACTGTGTTCCAATATACATGTAATATCTTGTTCTACTTTTTGTCTTTAATAGGATTTAGCCAATCAAAATGATTTTATGTGAAGCAGCCATCTTGTTGGCGTCATTTAATTCTTCATTCTTCTTCTATTACCTGTTTCACTCTTCAAACCCTCAGGGGAGACATCTTGTTGAGGCATTTTTGAGGATTTTTGACAGGTTGAAAGGATTTGAAATGAAGCAGGATTGCGATGAAAGTGAAGAAAGTGAAGAAAGTGAAGTGGAAGAAGAAGATTTTTGAGAAGATTTTGAAGATTTTTAAGATTTTTGACATTTTTGACGAACAAGGACTCTACGAATGAAGATTTGAAGAGGACTGCGAAGAAAATGAAGAAAATCTTGAACTGAAGAAACCAGGTAGGTAGGTACCTACTGTCTGATTCAGGTACTGACAAAGAAGAAAGAAAATAAAGGAGGACAGGAAGAAGATATGAAGAAGAGAAGCAAACAATGAAAGCGGAAGTGAAGATGTTGGAGAATGCAAGAATGGAGAGAATGGAGGAGGAGAAGGTGGAAGAAGAAAAGAAAATGGAGGAGGACAGGAAGAAGATATGAAGAAGAGAAGCAAACAATGAAAGCGGAAGTGAAGATATTGAAGAATGCAAGAATGAAGAGAATGGAGGAGGAGAAGGTGGTAGAAGAAAAGAAACTGGAGGAGGACAGAAAGAAGATATGAAGAAGAAAAGCAGAAGAAGAAAAACAGGAAAGAAGTAGAAGAGATGAATGCAAAAATGAAGAGAATGTAGAAGAAGAAGGTGGAAACATGAACATGAATGAAGATGTGAAGGCGATTGTGAAGGAATGGTATTGTCAAATGAAGAAAATGTAGGAGGACACCAAGAAGATATGAAGAAGAGAGTGAAGGAATTGAAGAAACATAGGAAAGAATTAGAAGATACGAATGCAAGAATGAAGAGAATGGAGGAGAGGAAGGTAGAAGCATAATGTTGAAGGAAGAAAATGGAAGAGAAGAAGAAAAGAAAATGGAGACGAACAGAAAGAAGATATGAAGAAGAGAGTGAAGGCGGTGAAGAAAAACAGGAAAAAGATGAAGAGATGAATGGAAGAATGAAGAAACGAATGAAGATGTGAAGAAGATAATGAGGGGAAGTTGAAGAAGAATGAAGATAGGAGGAATTGTGGGTATCGACATGAAGAAAAGTGAAAAGATGCACGGAGAGAGTGAAGAAGTGTGAAGAAGAAACGAAGCAGCGATCAGTTGTGGGATGAATGGATGCGTCACAAGATTAATGTCACCTCCGCAACTAGGTGAGCCCAACCCAAGCCCAACTGGATACAAACATGCCTCTGCCGTTATCGAGGTAACACGGTGACAAATGACCGGAGCCGGAACGGACCGGATACGACCAGCAGCCGACGGAACCCCCCGAAATCACGTGCTTATCAGCAGTCTCATGTTCTCGAAGCGGTATCTTAATGCATCTTCGAACCGGTCATTTATCATTCGAACTTGTCCGCCATTTTGATTCACCATCCATTCAACAATTCTGAATCCTCGGAACGTCACAATGTCAGCCATCTTGAATTGCTCTGCATGTCGACGACAAAATGGACGACAACATGGACGTCAAAATGAAATTCCTGTCTTTGACAAACGAATAAAAATTGATGCGAAACTTTCATTCACCAATTTGGGGTCATCGACCGCAACAACAACAACAAAATGGAGTCGTAACAACAACAACAACAACAACAACAACAACAACAGCAAAATGACATTCAAACATATATGTAGTAAATAAGGAAACGCTCATTCATGACGACTTTTACGACTCGACTTTGATGTTTTGAAGTTGTGACGACACGACCTTACACGTCCTCCGGCCCCGCTCAGACAACAACGAGGACGACAAAGATGGCCTTGGGATGTCCCAGTTCACCTTGAAAGAGATTCAATACATATAAATAAATTTGTTTCCTTTCCCAGGCTAGACTAGCACCCCAACAACAACAGCAACAACAACAACAACAACAGCAACAAGGATGAGAGGAGAGGAGTGGAACAAGAAGAAGACGCTGCGTCAGACATGAGTCCTTTTTTTAAGGATATTTTTTTTTTGTTTTTTTTTTAAAGCACGTACGGACGAGGGTTTTTATGTCCTTGCAATGGCTTTAACACGAAACACTTATCCATTTCCGGTTTATGTCCTCGTACAGATTTGATAATGGAAGCTTCATGGATAAATGCCACTTCCGGTTTGTAATCCAAATCCGGATGAGAGTGAAAGTGAAATGTGAGGGGGGGAATGTTTTTGAGAAGTATTTTGACTCGGAGAAAATTGAATACTCTCAAATGGAATGGGAGACGGACAACTGGCAGGTAGCAAACCGGTCTCAGATCAAATTTGACAAAAGAAAAATGTCTCAATTGACCTGAGAGAGTTTGGTAGTGCTAATCACATCTCTGTCTCTGACAGTCACGGCCGTAAGACTCGCTCCGACACTACGGTAAGGCTTTCATACTGAGAGGGAGAAATTCATATAAACTGGAATCTCTCTCACTTGCTGTCACGTTCTCTCTCATTGACAGAAAGGTCAGTTGAAAAAATTAGAAATTGTTCTACGACTGTCATTTTGAATTTATTTTTGACATTTGTCAAGCTACTCCTGTATTCACGTGACGTTTCCATTTTGTCTTCACACTGTCAATGAAATGACTCGAAGTGGCACACAGTGTAAGGGCGTGTGCAAAACCGTCTAATTCAAGCTGAACTGGCTAATTCTAGTACTTCTTCATTTAGTGGTTTTTCGAGCTTGGTAACGGCCTGTGCGAAAACATTCTAATTCTTTTACTTTTCCGTTTAGCAATTTTCTGAGTAAGCTAATTCTAATTCCAGCGTTCTAATTTTTGACACGTTTACCTTTGATTGAGTTGGGTGTATTCGTACAGAAATTCAAATTATCTTCATCTTCATCTTGATTATCCATTTCTATTTTGATAAAATTTAACCTTAATTTTTCAAAATCCTTGCGTCCTCACAGTCCAGTTGTCAAAGTTTAGAACGTTTAGAAAGCAAATGAATTCGCTCAGGTCGATTAGAAGGATTCTGGAACGATTCCAGTAAATATTAGCATTAGACTGGAATTACAACGATTTCGCACAGGCCCTAAATCTAATTCCAGGAGTCTAAATTTTGTTGTTGTTCTATTGAATCTGTAAACTCGAGTGGAAATTTAAGTCAAAGTTTGTTTTCATACTTCCACACGTAACAATTTCACTTTAACACAAATTTCTACAACTTCAAATTCCAGATGTCAAAATTTAGACAAGCAAACCAATTCGCACATGGAACGATTCCAATGAAATTCCAATGAATTAGTTTTAGATTTAGATTTGGCATCGTTTTGCACACACCCAAAGTAGAGAGTTCACATTGACTCGCAACCAGAATCCAATTGGCGAGAGAGACAAAAGAGAACGAATGAGTCGATTCGGCCATTTTGAATGGAAATTTTAATTGATTCCGTTCATCATTCAAAAGCGATGCCCTCAGGGTGACAGTCGGTCGGTCGGTTCGAGTAATGAGTCCCCATTGATATGCATGAATCCATTCAAATCCCGGCAATTACAATCCGGGTCATGAATCCGAAACTCGTTACTCGATGGTCCATGCTCCATGCTCCAACCCCAACCCTCGAATCGAATTGTGCAACTGGATTGGCGTGCTAAAAATTTAAATATTTATCTTAAATAACGAGATTTATTGTCTGGCTCGTTAGCCGCACCCCAAACCCAAACCCGAATCCGAACCGGGTGCTGGTGCTGGTAGTCTCAATTCTCCTGTCCCCAATCCCAAAGATGACTTCATAATAATGATAATTTTTCAAACACGCAAATGACATGAATAAATTAGTGGAATCGGATAACCCGGTAAGCGGGTGAAAAACCGGGTTTCAACAACCCAACTCCACGGCATTGTCCCTTGTCTTCCGGACAACATTCCGACATTTCCGGCATTCGCATTCGAATGTGCTACCATTAGCGTGTCATCATGATTACGGATGGATTAACCCTTTCGACAAAATCCTTCACACCCGGATTATGATTTACATAAATTTCTATTGTAACTCCGGGTCGTCGTTGTGGACTTCATTTTCCACCATCGAACTTCTCTGATTAAGACACAATCGTTGTTGGAACACTGAGAGCGGGAGAGGGAGAGAGAGCGTGATTGCGTCATGTGTCTTGTTGCGTCAAGCACATGGCGTGGGGTCAATTATGACTCAAGTTGAAATAACATTTATCAAAGGGGTGAGTGAGGGCAATGGGTTTTTCGGATAATTAATGAAATCGAGCTGACAGCCCTCTTTTGGGGATAGACTCCAGTCCGGATCCGGAACTGGAACGAGCACAATATGAATTTTAATGAATTTTAATACATGACTCCCTCACAATAGGGGATGATTCTGTTTTTGCGTTTGAATAAATTTGAACAAATCAAGTCATGACATCATATCGGCGACGTCATCAGAAATCGTTAATTAACAAATCGACGTGCAAGGGATTCGGGGTTGCAACCCTTTTCCTCGTGATTCGGGGAACAAATCAACGTTTCCGGAATTCTCGAAATCGTGATTTGGGATTCAATTTGTTGTGGAGCGTGGCAGAGCTATCGAGTGGATATTACACGTTTCATAGTTATTACCTTCATTAATTTACGTTTTGTGGAGCTGGTTGTTCCTTGGTGTTGAGCCAAATTGAGACCATCTTCATGGTGGAATTTGAATATCCTTTTGAATCAAACTTGGTCACGAAACAATCAAGAGTTTCTACACATTTGCTCCAAAAAGTTGTTCAAGTCTTGATCAGTTTGTAACTTTTTCTCAAAGCTTATTATATTTTTAAGGCTCATACAAAGTTTTAGTTGAATCGGGTCAACATTCCTTGAGCTATTCAATTTCAAGTGGAAACACATCCCTTCTGCGTAATGCAATTTTGGCTCAAAGCTCATTTGTTTTAAAAAATTATTCAACTCCTGGTCAGTTTGTAACTGTTTTTCAAAAGTTATAATATTTTTGAGACGCTGACAAATTTTAACCCATTTCTGGTCCATATTCCTTGAGCTATTCAACTTCAAGTTTATACACATTCCTTCCTGCATATTGTCATCTTGACTCAAAGCTCATTTGCTCTAAAAATTTGTTCAACTCCTGATCAGTTTGTAACTTTTTCTCAAAGCTGATTTTATTTTCAAGGTTCTGACAAAACTAAACTCAATTTTGATCAACATTGCTTGAGTTATTCAATTTCAAATGAATAGTCCTTTTTATGTCACGGCTCAAAACTCATTTGCTCTAAAAAATTGTTCAACTCCTGGTCAGTTTCTAACTTTTTCTCAAACTTTATGATACTTTAAAGCTGCTGACAAAATTTGACTCAATTTTGATCAATGTTTCATGAGTTATTCAATTTCAAGTGGAAACACATCCCTTCCTGCGTAATGCAAACTTGGCTCAAAGCTCATTTGGTCTAAAAAGTTGTTCAACTCTTGGTCAGTTTGTAACTTTGTCTCAAAGTTTATAATATTTTTGAGCTTCTGGCAAAATTTGACTCAATTCTGATAAATATTCAATGAGTTATTCAACTTCAAATGAAACACATTGCTTCCTTCATAATGCAATCTTGACTCAAAGCTCATTTGCTCTAAAAATTTGTTCAACTCCTGGTCAGTTTGTAACTTTTTCTGAAAGCTAATTTTCTTTTCAAGGTTCTGACAAAACTTGACTCAATTTTGATCATTATTGCTTGAGTTATTCAATTTCAAATGAATAGTCCTTTTTATGTCATGACATCACGGCTCAAAGCTCATTTGCTTTAAAAAATTGTTCAACTTCTGGTCAGTTTCTAACTTTGTCTCAAAGTTTATAATATTTTTGAGTTTCTGGAAAAATTTGACTCATTTCTGATCAATATTCCTTGAGCTATTCAATTTCAAGTGGAAACACATCCCTTCCTTCATAATGCAATCTTGACTCAAAGTTCATGTGCTCTAAAAATTTGTTCAACTCCTGGTCAGTTTCTAACTTTTTCTCAAACTTTATGATATTTTTAAGGTGCTGACAAAATTTGACTCAATTTTGATCAATGTTTCATGAGTTATTCAACTTCAAGTGGAAACACATCCCTTCCTGCGTAATGCAATCTTGACTCAAAGCTCATTTGGTCTAAAAAATTGTTCAACTCTTGGTCAGTTTGTAACTGTTTCTTAAAATGTATTATATTTTTGAGCTTCTGGCAAAATTTGACTCATTTCTGATCAACATTCCTTGAGCTATTCAACTTTAAGTGGAAACACATCCCTTCCTTCATAATGCAATCTTGACTCAAAGCTCATTTGCTCTAAAAAATTGTTCGACTCTTGGTCAGTTTTTAGCTTTTTCTCAAACCTGATTTTATTTTCAAGGTTCTGACAAAATTTGACTCAATTTTGATCAATATTGCTTGAGTTATTCAATTTCAAGTGAATAGTCCTTTTTATGTCATGACATCACGGCTCAAAGCTCATTTGCTTTAAAAAATTGTTCAACTCCTGGTCAGTTTCTAACTTTTTCTCAAATTTTATGATACTTTTAAGCTGCTGACAAAATTTCACTCAATTCCGATCAATATTCAATGAGCTATTCAATTTCAAGTGGAAACACATCCCTTCCTTCATAATGCAATCTTGACTCAAAGCTCATTTGCTCCAAAAATGTGTTCAACACTTGATCTGTTTGAAACGTATTCTTAAAGATCATAGAGTTTCAGAGCTTCGAGTGAAGTTTGAGTCAAATGGACTGAAAATGTCAGGAGTTATAGAGCTTCAAACAGAAGCAACTTCTATCAATTTCGAACGAAAATTTGAAAAGTTGAAAGGAAAACTGAGGCACATCGACTCAATAGTTGATCAACTTCTGAAAAAACCTCGTCATCATGAACTCATCAGCATCATCACCTACTCGCCGTCCCTAGAAAGAGCGAACCGTTTATGCAAACCGTTTATTGTACCAAAACCGGCGCAGCTGAATCAGTTTTGAGCAGTTTCTTGCCCTCATTTATCATAAGACGCAATGTTGAGCAGTTTAAGAAGACGATAATTTATGGAATCACGTTGTGCGAAGTGTTACAAAAGCAACGAGCAACGAGGTAAAACCGAACCAAAAAAAACAACCATTTCGCAGCGCATTGTCTTTGCACCTTTCCAGCAGGACATCACGAGAACTGGACTTGGAACATTGTTAAGTGTCCTCCCGCACCGTTTGCAGGCACCATCTTTGGAAGTCTCCTAACGAAACATGAACAAATGCCGCCGTTACCACCATCACCATCACCATCACCATCATCATCATCATCATCATGCCATGGCCATGGCCATCGTCGTTGTAATAACTCTCAAGCCAAGCCAAGTCCAGTCCATAGCAGTCCAAATGCAAACATAAAACACAAGATAAAGTACAGCACCAATGTGTATACCAACCGACATACGATGGAGAAGCGAGAAGCAGTCTTGGGATTCCTTCACATCCACCGTGGGGGGATCGTGGACAAAAGACACTCGCGTCAAGACACCACAACCGTATATGGATCCGATACAGAATTCCTGAGTCCATGCTAACTGCATGCAACTGCATCCCACACGTTTATTGAGAAATCACTAAATGTATCCGGAGAAACATCATCACCACCATCTAGTAGAACCCACCTCCAACTCACTCCAACTCATCCAGCCGTCCTTCCTCTACATTTGCATAAAGAGCAGGCAAATGTCTACAACAGGCCAACAGGCTCGATCGCATTGTGAACGTGTTAAAAGCGCACTTAGATCTTAACCGGATAAGTTGAAGGAATTATTGAATAGAAACCCAGACACTAAGGTATCAGACACATTAACAGACAATAAGGATTTCTTAGCTCATATAGGATCCACTGTCCACTCCGCTATCCCACAATTCATACACAATCCACACAGAGATTCCAGATTCCAGATTCGAAGATTCGAAGATTCGAAGATCTTCTGGGGTTCAAGTGTTAAATCGATTTATGTTGAATTTTTTCCTCTTGTTCTTATGCTTTCTTTATGTTTTTCCACAAAATTTATGGAGGAATTGTCTTTGGAGTCGTGCTCAAGATCTGACAATAACAGCAACAACAGCAACAACAACACAAACAACAACAACAAGCAATGGCGACTGAATGACTGCTAGCCTCAGCTCATGATGAATCCGAAAACTCGTTGAAACTTTATCGGCCACGTCCCGACTTTGTCCCTCTGGTGGCGGTTACTGTTCTACCACAAATCGTAATTCATTTAATGGAGGATCATCATTCATTTCGAATCGGCTCGGTTCGGTTTTGGTTCGGCTGTGGAGCACTGGGACTCCTGCTGGGATCACGTTTCCATTGATCGAACCGAATGAATTTGCAGAGCATGGTTATGTGGGCGATCGCATGCGGTTTGTGTCTTTGCTAAATGAGCATTTTTCGACAGGCTTGTTCCCCTCAGTCAGTTTGTACTCAGAGAGAGGGATTGATGTTGAAATGAGAGAAATTGATTTTCACACATCGAGTCCAGAGGGAAGGCAGGAAACTGTGAGAGAGCGAGGGTAGAATTGAATTGAATGGAATTGAATTGAATTGAAGTTGAAAGTGGAAATGTGAATTGAATCAATTTGAGAGAGACCAGGGGATACAGCACAAAGCAAGTTAACGAAAGAGTCAAGTTGAAAAGGAAAAGTCGAACATTCGATCAACCAACAGCAATTGAATTGGAAAAATTATTTCAACAAAAATTGAATTGAATTGAAAAACAACAGATGTTTCAACAAAAGTTGAAAGCTGAAAGTTGAATTGAATTGAAAGTGTTCAAAATGAACAACAAAAATGTCAAGAGAAAATGTTTCAACAAAAGTTGAAAGTTGAATTGAAAAATAAAAGTGTTTCAACAAAAGTTGAAAGTTGAACACTGAAAGCTGAATCGAAATGAAAGGTTCAAAATCATTAAGAGAAACATCAAGCGAAAATGTTTCAACAAAAGTTGAAAAATGAAAAAGTGTTTCAACAAAAGTTGAAAGTTGAACGTTGAATTGAAAAATAAGAAAATGTTTCAACAAAAGTTGAAAGTTGGCCACTGAATCGAAATGAAAGGATTCTAAATCAACAAAAATTTCCAGAGAAAATGTTTCAACAAATCTTGAAAGTTGAACGTTGAATTGGAAAATAAAAAGTTGTTTCAACGAAAGTTGAAAGTTGAAAACTGAATTGAATTGAAAGTGTTAAAAATGAACAACAGACATGTAAAAAGAAAATTTTTCAACAAAAATTAAAAGTTAAAAGTTGAACAGAAAATAAGAAGATGTTTCAATAAAAGTTGAAAAAGGAAAGTTGAAAATTGAATTGAATTGAAAGTGTTCAAAATTAACAACAAAAATGTCAAGAGAAAATGTTTCAACAAAAGTTGAAAGTTGAATTGAATATAAAAAAGTGTTTCAACAAAAGTTGAAAGTAGAATTGAATAGAAAAACAGATTTTGTTTCTATTACACATGACGTAGAGTCCGCGGTAATCGCAGCAAGGAGAAGGCACTAGGAATCAGAGTCTCATTCCGATCCAAGGGCAGTCGGAGAAGGAGCAACTCGGAGAAGGAGCAGCGGATGGGGGAGCAGGCTTCCGAGCATTCGTCGTAATAAGAGAAACAAACGCTGATAAATTGACTCCGATATGATTGTTTTCATAAAATTGTCTTGAACATCGTCATGTCTCGAGTTTGTTATTATTCTTATTAGTTTTGTGCCTTCGATTGCCTGCAGGTTTAGGTAAAGGTAAACAGAATCTTGTCACTAGAATCTTTTAAATTAAATATTACTAAACTTATTGCGTCTCAGTCCGTCTTGTCTGCAACGTAATTGAAGCTCATGTGACGACGCGACGGTGGCAATGGCAATTATTGACTTCATCGTTATCCTCGTTACAAAGAGAAAACCTAAAGAAAACCTAAAGAAAACCTTCGAAATGGAGAAAACCTTGCATTGTTCGTTTGTTCAATTCGTTGCAACATTCCCAGCCTCCTCCTCCATCTTTTGCACTGTTGCCAACTTCAGCGACGAAACGTATCCGATGATGATGATTATTATTATTACTATTACTAGATATTATTATTACATCCATGTCCGCCATTTTTGTTTCTTAAACAACGATACACACCGTGATTACGGTACTCCATAATCAGGTAAGTTCATGTTATGTATGAGTTCCTTTTATGGATGTCAATAAGTCACTCAATGTTCCTTCGAATCTCTCCGAGTGATCTGGATGTTGTGGAGAGTTTTTTGTTTGGTTTATGGCTGTGGCTGTGGCTGTGGATCGTTATGGCTCCGCATGGATTCAATGTGATTTTACCTGATTTAGGCTTTTGCTTTTGAGCTCATTAAACATTCAGTTCGTTAGAGAATTGATGACACAGAACATCTCTCCTTGAAATTCTATTCTAGCAACATTTCTCTTACTCAGCCAATATCCTCTTCATAATCAAGAGAGAGAGAGAGAGAGAGAGAGAGACAGATTGATTCAATCAAGTTTCCGAAATACTCTCGGTGCTATTTTGATTCAATTGCTAAATTTCTGTCATTCAACTTCTCTTACTCATTCGATTCTGTCATTCAATTTATTTCAATGTCATTCATTCAACTTCCCTCATTCAACTTCTCTCATTCAACTTCTCTGATTCAATTCCCAATTGCTGTCATTCAATTTTTCCATTCAACTTCTCTTACTTATTCTATTTCTACCATTCAACTTACAACTCTCATTCCATTTGTGCTAATCAATTTTTCATTCAACTTCCCTCATTCAATTTCTCATTCAACTTTTGTCATTCAACTTCTCTGATTCAATTGATCGACTTCTGTCATTAGATTTCTCATTCAACTTTTCAAATTCGATTTCTCATTCAAATTCTCTTATTTAACTTCTCTGATTCAATTCAACTCATTCAACTTCCCTCATTCAATTTGATCGATTTCTGTCATTCAACTTCTCTTACTCATTCAATTCTGTCATTCAATTTATTTCAACTTCCCTCATTCAACTTCTCTCATTCAACTTCTCTGATTCAATTCCCAATTGCTGTCATTCAATTTTTCCATTCAACTTCTCTTACTTATTCAATTTCTGCCATTCAACTTTCTCCTCTCTCTCCATTTGTGATAATCAATTTTTCATTCAACTTGCCTCATTCAATTTCTCATTCAACTTTTGTCATTCCATGTCATTCATTCAACTGCTTACATTCAATTCCCGTCATTCGATTTCTCATTCTACTTTTCAAATTTGATTTCTCATTCAAATTCTCTTATTCAACTTCTCTGATTCAACTTAACTCGTTCAACTTCTCTGATTCAATTCAACTCATTCAACTTTCCTCATTCAATTTGATCGATTTCTGTCATTCAACTGCACTTACTCATTCAATTTCTGTCATTCAACTTCTAGAATTCAACTTCTCTCATTCAACTTCTCTGATTCAATTCCCCAATTGTTGTCATTCAATTTTTCCATTCAACTTCTCTTACTTATTCAATTTCTACCATTCAACTTACAACTCTCATTCCATTTGTGCTAATCAAATTTTCATTCAACTTCCCTCATTCAATTTCTCATTCAACTTTTGTCATTCAACTTCTCTGATTCCATTCAACTTCTCTCATTCAACTGATCGATTTCTGTCATTCGATTTTTTCATTCAACTGCACTTGCTCATTCAATTTCTGTCATTCAACTTCTTTTATTCAACTTACCTTATTCAATTGCTCGACTTCTGGCATTCAATTTCAGTCATTCAACTTCTTTTATTCATTAAACTTCTCTCATTCAACTTCTTTCATTCGATTTCTCATTCAACTCCTCTTATATAATTGCTAGAGTTTTGTCATTCAACTTCTGTCAGTCGATTCATCCATTCAACTCGTCTTACTTATTCAGTTTCTGCCATTCAACTTACTCCTGTCATTCCATTTGTTTTAATCAATTTCTCATTCAACTTCTCTCGTTCAATTTCTCTTGTTCAACTTCTCTGATTCCATTTTTCCATTCGACTTCTCGTATTCAACTTCCCTCATATAATTGCTCAACTTCTGCCATTCAACTTACTCCTCTCATCCCAATTATGTTAATCAATATTTCATTCAACTTTCCTCATTCAATTTGCCTTTTTAAATTTCTCCTTCAATTCCTCTCATTCAATTTCTTAATTTCTATCCGTCATTCAATTTTTTCATTCAACTTTTCTGATTCAACTTCTCTCATTCAATTGCTCGATTTCTGTAATTAATTTCTTTCATTCAACTGGTCATTCAATTTCTCTCATATTGCTCGATTTCTGTCATTCAATTTCTGTCATTCAACTTCTCTCATTCAATTACTCGGTTTCTGTCATTCAACTTCTCTTAGTTATTCAATTTCTCTCATTCAACTTCTCTCATTCAATTACTCGATTTCTGTCATTCAATTTTGCCATTCAACTTGTCATTCAACTTCTTTGATTCAATTTCTCGTTCAATTTCTACGATGCAGCTGCTTTCATTCAATTTGTCTGTTTCAATTTCTCTCATTCAAGCCCAGAATGGAATTATGGCAGGAAAACGAGAGACTTGTCTGTAAGAGAATTAGTCGCACAAGTGAGAGAAATCCTCTCTAGAAGATATAGTTGCGACGAAATTCCTTCTCTCAATTGGGCTCTCAGCTATTGCTTCAACTCAACAATTAGCAGTTAAGTCTGATCGTCTCCTGCAGAGAATCTCAAGTAAATTGACCAGACCACATCTCCAGATGGAACTCAGTCGGGAGTTCCCCGAAGGCTACTCATGCACTCAACCTGATTAGAGCCTCCGAGTCTGACTCCCCTCGATTTAGATGAAATTATCAAAATTACCACAACTCGAAGTTGTCTCGACTCCGACTCCGACTCCATCGATCCATTATCCATCGTCAGTCATTAATCGGAGTTCTACTAGCATCGATTCGATCATAGTTGAGTCCAACTCGGTCCGATCTTATCTAATCGTTTCGTACCTCGAGCTAAGATCCATAAAGCCCAGAATCCGATGAAGACTCCATCGTATCTATCCAACCCGTCGTCATACCTTGATTGTTATTGACACTGAGTCATGATGGCCGCAGGTTGTCCACATCTCTAACTTAATAACCACCAATTCCTCAATTCTAGGTTTCATGCTTTGGACAACCCTTCCTTAAATACGAGTAGGTACTATTTCCTTCCATCCATCATACACGAGGTGATTTCATTTTAAAGGCAGTTACCGCAACACCTAGAATTAGGTAATGCAAAATTATTAACAAACACGAAACGGAAATTCACTGCAAGCTGAAAACATGAGGATGATGAAATTCACATGAACATTTTGTTTTGAAAAAATCGCAGCTAGATGGCGTGCACATCCGACTCTCTGTGGCGACTCAGATAACATATGTCGGAATGTGCTCGGGATAGATCAGTGGTTAGAGCATCCGCTCGGCAAGCTGAAGGTCCGCGGTTCGATTCCAGGTCACGAGCATTCAACATTTTCTCCTTTCACCATTCCTACATCTCTTCATTCCAAGATCGATTTCGTTTCAACGTCCAATCCGAATGGGCGTTCACGGTGCAACCCTTCACTGAGGAAGAATACGTAAGTTGATGAGTGGAAAAAATGTAGGCAGCATCCCTTAACCTATTGAGTCTACCCCCAATCCGCGAAACGAAAGGGTTGAATCCCGAGCGTTTTCCTATTGTGCGCAATGCTTTGCTCTTTTAATTACGATTGGGTAAAATCATCCCTTAATTAAAAGACCAATTAGAAACGGGGTGGGGCTAATGAGTTGATGCGGGGAGGATGATTTGTCTGAATTTACAGAGCGCTGATTGGAGCAATTTTAACTCTAACAATTTGACAGTAACAGCTTCTAGTTGTCTTGGATAAAAGTTAATGAGAGAAGCTTTAGTTGCTTGTCAGTTACGATGCCGAGAGAGAGACACCAGCTGAACTAAAGACATTGAGAACATGAGTTGTCTCATCAGCAGCTACAGAGAGGATGACAGCTTCCAGGATGAGAGACAGTTGGACGTAGAGCGGTACAGTTTCAAATGAAGGGAGAGGAATGCGTCATTTCAGAGAACAGTGAAAGACGCCGAAGAGTTTCATGTTGTGGGAAGAGTTCTCAGGACGGCAATCACGCTCTCTCTCTCGCTCTGTCTCTCTCTCGAGAGAGATCCAAGGCCGTGGACATCTGCATTTCCGAGGAAAGGAATGAGAGGAAGAGATCGTTGATCTGCACAAAATGCTCCAAAACAAAATGGCCGACTGTCATGGCGGCACTGGCTCATTACGGAAGAAAATTGATGAATTTCCCAGATATTTTAAAAAAATTATGACAAAATCCAATTACTGTGTCTTTATTTAGTTTTCCTCATGTTTCCGACAGCAGAACGGGACGGAGGATGACAGTTAAAGGGTGGCCAAAAAAAATAAAAAAAAAATTTCCACCATTTTCTTTGTGTCATGTCTGTTTGTATTCGATGAAAAGGTAAACAAAAATTCTTCAAGATGACGATAAAACACGTAAAACATTGCCATCAGCCCACCAGCCTCATGTCGAGTACTCTCGTATTGGCATCAACCACATTACCCCCCAATTTCCCCCCATACAAAAATGGTTCGAGTCCTGTTTCGTTAAGTTTCCGTAAATCAAACGTGAGCAAGGAAAAAAATTTCTTTATGTGTTTTTGTTTTGAAGGAAATATGAGAAAATAAAAAAAAAAAAATGGGGCTCACCCCCCAACCAGTGCAACCCCAGTGTCGAATTCACGCGCCGATGTACGCGCTCTCATCATTGTCCAGGACGAGGAGCAGGACGACGGGCTGTTCTAGTTCGAGTTTAATGAAAATTCTATGCAAAGAAAATGTACAAGGAGATGGCCCCATCATGTGGCCCCCCCTCTCAGAATTTACATGTACCGCCACTGTTTACCGAGAAAAAATTGCTCCAATCAGTCAGAGTCGGAGTGTAGAGTAATACAAAGACAAAATCACCCAAACACACACACACACACATGGGGAGACGTGATGACTGTGGGGGGACTGGGGAGACCGGATTGGAACATTTACATTTTTCCACAGGCGGAGTCTATTTTGCATATTTCGCTGGTTTCTCTCGCGCACTCAATGTGGACGACGACATTTCAACAACCAATCATTGCAGATTTCTCGTGTGGGGCCAATCAGCGGTTAAAAAGTTTTTTTTGTTTCATTTCATCATTTGGATCCCGAAAATCCCCGATACCCCCCCCTGCCGCTCCGTACATCGTACACTCGGAACACACAGAAACGAGATGAACGCAAGACAACACACGATGAAGAACCGCTCATTTGTTGTTCGCGTTTACCCAGTTCTGCTTCATGGGGGAAGGGGGAGCAGCATGCTGGGGGGAATTGTTGACTCTCGTCATTTGGTGGAACCATTAGCAGCATCAGAGTTGTCGTTGTCGTTGATTTCCCCAATTCCCCACAACCACATTCATGTCGTTGGCGTTGCTGCTGGTGCTGCTGCTGCAGACTCCATCACAGCAGCGTCAAGTCGAGTTTGCTCCCCACATACACATAGTTGAATCTTAAGAATCTCTCTCGATCTCACACTCATTCTCTCCAAGAGGCAGAATCACGCGTTTTTCAGTCGGCGACATTTTCCCGCGACATTTTGCTCCATCAACACCAGTCAATTTCGTATTGGGGGGCATCCCAAGATCCGCCATTTTTAATGGATTTTCAATTATTTCAAAATTATTTATCAAATGAATGCGATTCCAATTGGAAATGTTGGGGATTCCAAGTCAATTTGCATTGCTCCACAATTCTCAATGGCCGCCATTTTAAAAAATTTCCAAAAATCCTTAACGACTTTCAGTGAAATTTACTTTTACTCAGAATCACGTAAGTTTTCTAATTGGAATTTCACACCTGGCAATTGAGTAAATTGAGCAGCAAAAATCGTCCGCCATTTTGAAAGCCTTCTAACATTTTTGACAGATGCACTTTGACGTGACACTAGCATTTCTTATTGGAATTAGCGAAATGCCGAGTGCAATTTGACATTCATTTCACGCCATTTTGAAAGTCTTCTAATATTTTTGACAGATGACCAAAGTGACATTAGCATTTCTTATTGGAATTAGCGAAATGCCGAGTGCAATCAGCAATGTGACATTTATTCCCCGCCATTTTGAATTTATTTCCTAATTTCTTCAGATTTTTGACAGATGTCAAATTTTGACAGATGTCATGTGATTGTCAAACTGATTTCTCTCTCACAAGAGAGAGCGGCAAATGGGAGCATTAACATGAACATTGTTCTCAGAACGTGACAGCCGAGGCTCCCTTACTGTCAGTCTCTCTGTAAGTTTTTGAGGAAAACCGAAAACTGTCGGCCATTTTGAATAACGATAACCTCAAATTTTGGAAGCCATCTGTTGTAATCGTTAATGGGGGCAAAGGGCCCATCTTCGTCCGCCATTTTAGGTAAATTGAATTTGACAAGAAACGAGTCGTTGGAATTCATTTTGTTGAATATTGATAGCAATTTTCATTTGTTCTAGTGCCGATATTCGAGAGAGTGGGACAAAGAGGTAGAGAGAGAAAAAGAGAGAGAGAGAGAGAGTGAGAGAAATGAAAATTGATTGGAATTAATTAAAATTATCTAATTTGTCCGAACCAATCAAGAGTTGGAGTTTTGTAACGTTAAGAAAAAAGCAAACAAACTGCTTCGCGTAGAAGACATGCTCCATCAGAACTGTGGAGCAAAATGGCGGGCATGAAGGGTTACCGAAGGGCCATGGGGGTTAGCTTCATTATATATACTCGAACTTTGTTTTTAACTTTTATTAAAGTAGGTGGGATTTATGGTAATTTACAGCAATGCCCCCCAATCTCCGAATCGGGATGCTGCTGTGTTGGATTGGGGCTCGTCTGCATGGAATACTGATTCGGACCGATGCCACCAAAGGCACACACATACACACAGAGAAAATAAGGCAATGACTTGGTTGGTTGTAATTACACGAGGATTTCAAGCGGAAGGGGAGACGATCCCCAATCATTTTCGCCGCATAATCTGCTCCTTGGTGTTTTTTTTTTGTAACATTTTAAAGAACATCCCCCGCGCGGCTCCAACATCATCATAAATGTTAACTATTGCGGAAGATTTTCATGTGTTCACATTCGTGAGTGTGCTGCCCTTCCCCCCATCCCCATGGCTACACTTACCTCAGACACGATTCATGTAATGCACTTTTCATTGCATTATAGAGCAGCAAATCACAAAGTTGGACCTAACAAAAATTTTATATGCATTTTGTTGAACATTACCAACCCCCCAAATGGGGAGAAAGTGAACGGACGACAACGACGACTCTCTTTTAATTTCCTCGAATGCGCAGCATCCCAATGTATCCCCTTCAGACTTAAATACAAATCATAAACAAACAAACACTAACACATGCTCCCCGTTTTTTTTCTTTTTTTCAACTTCAAAATTGGGGAGCAAAATTCCGACGACTACATGCTCCACATTAACCAGTCATTGAGCAAACGCAAACAAATATTTCAGTCCAGTGTTATTTGGTTTCTTTTGCCTCAAAATGCTGCTGTCACTTGGTTGAAATGCAATCGATGCACCAATTGTGGCACCAGCTTTAGTTTCCGCTTTTTGAAAATTAAACAAAATTTTTACCACCACCACCACCATCTTGATTCTTCGATCATTCTCTTTTCTTTTGTTTTTGCAACGGTAATGAATAGAGTTCATTGAAATGAAAAAAATGACAACTGTCATTTCTAACGGTAGGTACTAGCTGTTTTCGCGAAGACAAATTTGGAAATTAGAATTTTTCGATTTTCATTTCTTGGCGTTCCCCTTGATTAAATCGTGTTTTACGAAAACTCCTGTCTCGCACTGTGCCGTAAGTATTTTGACTAACACTGTATTGTATTTTGTCCGTAGCTGTTTCAGCAGTGGAATTCCTTCGAATTTGGCATTAATTAAAGTTTATAATTTTGTCGGCCATGAAATTCCATTGAATCCTTCCGAGGGTGATTGTCCAATTGAAAAATCTACGAGATTTTATTAAAATTCTAATTGGAAAATTGATTAACAAGTAACCGAAACGAATCCCTTAAGGACCCTTTCAAATCCTTTTGATGTTATTTAGTTTTTCATTTTGTTCAAGGAAATAGTTTCGCTAAACTATTTTGCATGAAAATCCTTTGATCATTTCATATGATGAATATCCTTGATACAAATGCGTAATTGATTCTATCGCCTCCAGGACACTGACATTCATTCATTCGAGGGTTTGAAGGATCAAAGAAAATTTTTTCCGACATTTCGTCGATTTGACTTTAAGGACGATCGATTTTCAGGACATTCCATTGAATCACCTGTTAAAGTATTGAATCCTTGACTTGAATTTTTCCTGTTCCACTTGAAGTGGGCATACATATGTTGTCCATCACAGGATATAAAAATAGAATCAGATGGTTTCCTTGAAGGATAACGGACCCGATTCATCCGATTCAGGATAATTCCTTTCATCCTTTTTCATTTTTTTTTCATTTTTTTGATTTTATTGTACGAAAAAAATACAAACACACGCACACACACACACACTGTCGACACAGTATGGAATCGGGTCGGTATCCTTGAAAGGACCAAAATCAAATCGATGTACATCAACCCCAATTCACCTAACACTGACCTTACGCACTGTGGCCGAGGCGAGGCGCCATGACAGACAGACGTTGGACGGGCACGTGGACGGGAAAGTTCTCTAAGGGGAGAAGGGGAGACGGGTGGGGGTTGGGGGGGGCTTTCAAATGGATATTGTCGGATTTGGATGGTCCATTTTAGAAACATTTTTTCGTTTTTTCGTGTCCGGTCACTATATTTTTTTTCCATTTTTTGGTTGTTGTTGTTGGTGTTGTTGGTGTTGCGGCAGGACTACCAAAATAAAAAACCGAATTTCGGACAATTCCTGATTCGAGGTATTTTTTTTCCTAGTTTTGGCAATCCTGCAAATCACTTGATTCGATTTCGTTGGAATTTTTTCAGTTTTTTTCATTGAAACTTTTGAATTTTTTTTATTTTTCCGGATTTTCCGGAAGTGATACACTATACCGGAAGTCACGCGGAAGATGTTTGACTTACTCAATCACATGATTTGTATTTCGGGAGATTCACCTTTGACCATGACCTGGTCAAAGCTAGTTTCCATTGACCACCTGTCCTGTCAAGCAGTCGTCGATGAGTTCTGATGAGGTCCTTAGGCACGTGAATTTGTACGAAAATTTGTTCTGACGAGCTCTGATGAGTTCTGATCAACTAGTGCGAAGAAACAAACGCTTGCTTTGCGATGCGAGTGGTGACACTGGCAGCGAAAACGACGTCACACCATGCAAGAACTCGTCAGAACAAATTGGACTTTCAAATCGGTTTGACTTTTGACGTACTCGTCAGAACATATTTTCGTACCAATTCGCGTGCACAGTAACCCTAGTCTTAGAGGTAACGTCATGTGGACCTCATGCGTAGGAGCATATGGACCTTCAGTCCTCCTCAATTAAGGACAACTTGTTCTAGGACAGGTCCATGGCGGAGAGACGCAGGAAGGTCCTGTTTGTCCTGAAGTGTCAAGTTCACTCCCCCCGCCTCCACCACAGAACAAACAAATTCCGAGGTTTGCCGAACAAACAAACCGAGGTCATGACCAGTCAAGTCAACCCCTCGGGAATGTCATTAATTACGACAATTGTCAGACTAATCAAAATGCATATTTGTGTTGGCATCAAATCCCTTTTTCACCCTTTTTTCCTCAAATTAACCCTTTCATTTTTAATCATTCGACAAATTGCCACCGCGCCAGAGAAGGGGGGCGAGCAAGCTGTGGTGGTGAATTAAACGTCCCTTGTAAACGTGACACCTGCCCCGTGGCAACGTGGCGAGAAGAAGTGTTGACTGACGTGAGTCAAGGGTAGTGATCCCTAATTAGGGGGAGCTCTCATAGTGCGTCATGTTTGTTAATTAGCTTACACCCTTAAGCGGTGATTATTACGAAAGTTGGGGAGAGCGGGATTTGCTTGGTGGGAAAAATCTGTTTCGAGATTTTGTTTCCCACGTTTTTGCCGGGGGAGCACTAGTGTTGTGTTTGGAATTTTGTTGTGGCAGGCTTTTGAAGATGAGAGGAAGAGTGACTGGAGTCGTGTGGCAGAGCATTCAATGGGAAGAGCAATGTTAAATGGTAAGGAGAGGGGTGCTTCCAGGAGTGGGATAAGGAAACTGTAAGATAGCGAGAGAGTGATCGGTCTCCGAGCGAAGAACTGATAATGCAGAGAGAGTGAATTGTTAATCTGACACTTGTTGAGGAGGCAGCCACTTTTGTTTTGACTGGTTTTTGAAGAGAGAGAAGGTGAGCGGGAGAGGGACTGGAATCGTGTGACAGAGCATTCAATGGGAAGAGCAATGTTAAATGGTGAGGAGAGGAGTGTTTCCAGGAGTGTGAGGAAGAAACACTACACTGTTATTATTGAACTTACGCGTGTTGTCACTGTTATTTTAGTGATTATCACTGTTATTATTGAAATCACGCGTAATGTAACTCTTATTTGAAAGAGAGTAACCGAGAGTAAGTCAGAATCAAGGCGAGCACCTTATCTCAGACGAGAGACCAACTGGAGGGAGGACTTCTGAAACTAAAATATCAAAGTTCAGATTGGTCTCCGAGCGAAGAACCGATAATGCAGAGAGAGAAATTCCAAGAGAGCGTGAGAAGTATGTGTCATCCATCGTTGAGGAGGCGGGCATTTTTGTTTTGGCTTGTTGCGTTGAAAAGTTTCCCTTTAAAAATATAATTCGAATCCTTGAAGGGTCTCCCGCGTGTCTCCTCGCCTACAGTACAAAACACTCGTTTCTGTGTAGAGGAATTCCCACCAAAACACACTCACAAGATAAAGGATAAAGGATAAAGGATACAGGATACAGGATAATGTATGGATGTAAGGACAAATGAATGTTGCTTGGTGTATGATGGAAATTTTGCTCCATCCATCTTGGATTTACCTTCCACCCCCTCCCTGCCCCTCTCACACTCCTCATTCTCTCTCTCGCTCTCGCACGTGACACTGTTCCAGTTGGTGTCATCTAGCTTGCGTCCTCGTAAAAGGATTCAATTTTTGTACATTTCTTTTTTGTCAGTTTGTTTTCTTATTAAATTTTTTCTGCCACCACCGGGACACATTCCGGTGTCACTCCACATTCCCCAAATCAACCCACTCTCGGGGCACACACTTGAAAAGTGATTCGGTGTCGAGTGGAGTCCGTAATGGGTTCGTGATGGCGTTTCAAAAGACACTGGGATTTGGGGACCTTCCTGTCAGGGATGGGGATGGGGTGGAAAGAGTTAGCAGATGTATCCTGAGGGATGACACCGAAAGATGGCGTTGGTAGAGGGTGTCATTTTGATTTTTACATTTTTCCGCGAGTCTCGTTATGTATTCAGCCCGCGGGGTGGGGTGGGGGACATGTAACGGGTTAAAGGAACATGTCGAATTGGATTTGTCTTCGGCAATTCCAAATGAAATGGATCCAATTGGATTTCTTCCCTCTTGAAAAACAAAATGGAGTCACACTCTAATCTTCCACGTGAGGCACCTTTTGTATAATGGGGAGCCATCAAAGGAACTGGGGATTGCTGTGGCAACGGGGCACAATGGTAAATTGACTCATCAATTTGACACATCGTTGTCATGTGACTCATTTCTCTCAAGGCTCTCCTGAGTGGTACTCTGTCTCTCATGTGCCTCTCATTTGGCGGTGGAAAAATAGAAAAGAATCGTTTGGGGGTCTTCCTGACATTCGGTCTAAATTTAAAATTAAATTTTCTTCATCAAAAGTTCCTCATTTGATTTGTGACCCGGTGGCCGGGTTGAGCGAGCTTGTGCCACCCACAGATCGCCCAGAAAATACGCCATGTTTTTTTGTTGTCTGCTCCACTTCTTCAAAATTTGACAAAAATAAACCATCGATGAGTCAAATTGGCTTACAAACAAATTGCCGATAAATTCTTGCGACATCTTGTGACGCTTCCGTGTAAATCACGGCAGATTGTCGAGGGCAGTGTGTCCCCAAAGGGGACACAAGTGTCAAGTGAATCACCTCCATGCACTCTCCCCCTACTCATCACAAACGGAACGCTGTGTCGGAACGAAATATTTCGTTGAAATCACATTGTGACACTAACATGACTCAAGAGCTATTTTTGACACGTCCGGGCTAAAAATGTCCCAAGACCCGACCATCTGGTGGTTGGAACTGAAGGTAACCTTGGCCTAGACCTTGCCTTTCCTCAATTGGAGACGAGAATCCATCTGGTTGTTGACGTTTTCTGTTCGCTGCCATGAAATATTTCAGGGACAATTTCGTCCCTCTCATTTTGACAGCTTCGAGGTAAGTGCTGACTGTTGAGATTCATTGTCCACCATAGAGGGCGGCCCAAGAATGGGGATAAGACAGCGTTTTGGAAATTTCTAGGGATTCCTTTGTCCTTTTTAATTTGTCCCTCTTTGCCTGAAGGCGAAATCTTTGCAGCCTCTGTGGTGCGGACAGTAGCATTATCGTCTCATTTTTGTTTCAGAAACTCCGTGCCTCCGAATTCTTCTAGGAACTTCCTGAAGGCAAGTGATAATCTGTTCGATGGTCTCTTAATGCGGTTCCTCGAACTTCTCCTAGGGACTTCCGCTTCATTTCTAGGGACAATTTCGTCAGTTCTTTCCTGAAGCATAAACTGTCAGCATCGCTTCCTTAGTGTTCCCCGGCACTATGTCAGTTCAGATTTGCCAAGGAAATACTTTTAACCTTCTAGGGACAACTCCGTCCCTCTCATTTTGAAGACTTTGAGATAAGTGCCGACTGTAACTCTTCATTGTCCACCATAGAGCACGACACAAGAATGCGCACCATTTTATAAATTTCTAGTCCTTTGTCCTTTTTAACCCGTCTCTCTGTGCCTGAAGGCAAAATCCTTGAAACATCATTATCTCGTCTGTGTTGGACCTCCGCTTCATTCTAGGGACAATTTCATCCCTTCTTTCCTAAAGCTGGAATTGTCTGCATCGCCTCCTTAGTGTTCTACGATACTCTGTCAGTTCAAATTTGCCGAGGAATTTGATGAGAAAGCGTCTTGAAGCGTCTGTGGTGCGGACACTATCATCATTCGTTCCTCCGTCTCTCGAAATTCTTCCAGGGACTTCTGCTTCATGCTAGGGACAATTCATTCATTCTCATCCCTTCTTTCCTGAAGCTTAAACTGTCAGGCTTGGCTCCTTAGTGTTCCTCGGCACTATGTCAGTTCACATTTGCCAAGGAACTTCTTTCCACTTTCTAGGGACAATTTCGTCCCACGTCGTCCTTTTATTATGTCTCCTCCGATTTATAGCTTTCTCACTCTCAACGTCAGGACAATTGCGTCCTCACCTTTCAAACATATTTCATCCCCTCGCCCTGCTCTCTACAAATCCCACAACGACCGTCTCGATTTCAGGGGCAACTTGTCCGCCCAAATTTAGTCACTCATTCGAAAAATTTTTATTTTGCTAATTTTTAGTGATTACGAATTAAATTAATTCAGCAGCGTGTACCGCGTTTGTTTATTTTTTATTAATAATATTAAGACCAGTAGAAAAAAGAACGAATTAATTTCGGTCCCATCCAAAATAGATTAGTCCCCCCCAACCCGTGATTGGCGTCCATTAGACGACACTGCCACTAAAACCAACCGAACACTTCCTGGCCCAACAAATTTCGATGATGATGATGGTTCTCCCTAAATTTAGAATCTTTGATTGGAACGGTCTAATTTCGGTGCCATTTGCACGAGCTTTGCGGTCTAATCAAGAACCTGCCCCTGGCCCATTCGCCGAGGGTAGGGGGCAGCTGTCATGTCATTATCAATGCTCGTTTCTTGATGACACACTCTACAATGAGGGTATAAATCTTCCCGATTCAGCGGGGGCGAGTCCACTTGAATTAATTTTTTTTTATTTTTATTTTCAAAATTTTGTTTCCTTGATCAATTTTTGTTTTTATTTTTTTTTATGTTTTTGAGTGAATATAAAAAAAAACATTTTTAATTAACGACTTTTTGCATGGCGACTCGCCCCGGACGCTGCGCTCGATTATCAATACAGACGGACTCTCCTCGAATTCCAGAAACTTCCATTTCTCCAGGGAGACGGTCTTCATTAGGGGAAAGTTCACAGCATAAAGTGGAAAGCGGGTTTTGTCACTTTCTTACATATGCAGTGAACGGAAAATGGAACAATTTCCACACTGTCACTTTCGAAAACAAAAGCTCATAAGAAAAAAGCAGTGACGCTTCACTCCATATGCGAGGAAGGGATAAAAAATCACTCTCATGTTGTCCTTGTTCCGAAGAGCGAAGAGAGAAGAGTTTTGACGTACCTCAATCCTGCAATCCTGCAACAAAGTCTAGTTCTGCAGGAAAGGTCTCCACATATCCAAAACTCGTGGTAATCCTGTATCTCTCCTGTCTCATTCCAGTGAGTGATGGGGTCGCAGAGTTCCAGTTTCTCTCAGTGGGACATATACGGAAAATGCAAATGACAAAAGGAAGTGTCATTTAGTTTCTCTCAATTCTCTCACATGCAACGGATAAGAGATGCCTCTCTGCGAGGAGAAAATTTGATTGAGAAAGTAATCTCTGAGGGTCTCGAGATCCAATATCTCGAAATCAAGAGGTAGACTGACTCCCGCTCGGCGTCCATCTTGATTTACTTCGACAAACGCTACCACATTCAACAGAGAGACAAGATGAAATCAAGAATATAAGTGAGAGAAATATTCTCTCCAGAAATCTAGTCTCTCTCGGCGTGTCTGCTTCCTCTCAAACTTCATTTCTTGTGGGGTCTCATACCTGTCCTGCTCCCTGTGTGACTCCTGAATTACTCCGAGCGGAAAGCATTTTCCCTTACTTCAGACTGCGCGAAAACATCTTCCACGTGCTTTTCAGCTGTGTGACGCGTCGCATTCGCTGAAGTGACTCATCGCGCGGTGGCAATTTATTGGTGACACTTTTATTAATAAAAAAATTTAAAAATAGTATAGGGAAAAATATGTCGACACTTCCTATCGCACGGCGATTAAATTTGGGCCGCATCTGGTTTTGGGGCACTAGCACGAATGTTCTCCAATGTTCTCTGAGAGAACCGTACTTGAAAGGATTAAAGGACACTGGTCTGGTCGGATTGAACGTCCTTTTAGAGAGTGAGAGAGTACGACCGCAAGTTGAGAACGCACTCGCAGAGAACAAGACTTCTCTCCGAGAAAACTTCTCTCACCTACTCTCTCGAATCTGCCGCTCTCTTGCGGACTTGCTCTCAGAATGGTCAAGTTCGGAGACAACTTTCCTCTCAAAAAATCTCTCTCTCTCACTCACAGCATGGCACCATTGACGATCGAGAGCTAGTTCCCTGAGAATTTGTGGCGCGACATTCGACGACACGATCACTCGACACCCGGTGTCAGCGGGATGTCAACGCCACCATAAAATGGCGGCCACTCGCGCAGCCATTTTGTCCCTCCCTCCATCTTGTTTCCCGAAGTGTGAAGGACGCCGTGCCGTGTCGTTTGAATTGTGTTCCTCTTGGAAATGAGAATTTATTTGTTTTTATTTTTAATAAATTTCATTTTTTTCACTTAATTTAAGACATTTTTCTTTTTAATTTCTATTTTTAATTTCTTTTCTCTTTTTCTTCGTTACAGATTTGTTGGCAATGTCCGCTACAACAGATGAAAATTGAGAGGCACTTTGGAATGATTAAGATGGCCGATGATTAGTCAGATCTTGTACACGTGTAAAGCTGTGTTTGGCAAGGCAAGGGGGATTGTTTATGGTTTGGATTTGTGTCTCCTCTGATGTTCGGGGAACAGATCCATCAAAAATTTCATGGGGGAAGGGTTGGATTGGGGGACGAGTTGAGATGTCGAAATTGGTGACGACTGGAAGTGATTTGGTGTTGAAAGTTGGTAGTTATGAGAAAGTGAGGCCCTCGCAAACTCGGTTGACCAAGAGAACAAGATCAATCGTAGCAGGAGAGCCGATTTCATTGCCGCCATTTCGAAAATACTGGATCGATTTCGCTCAAATTTGGTGAGTACCTTGAGAAATCCTTCTGCTACAAGATGAATGCTTAAAATTGCAAGTGATGGAGCGAGTTTCTCGAGAAATTGAGCTTTGAGCCGGGAATCACTCGCTTACATCTTTTGAATATCTCTCGTGATTTTGTACAAATCATTCTGAAAATCTGTCAGTTAATGTTAAATACATTGAGCTATTGGATAAATGTTCTGTAGGGATACCAGTGGAACAATTTTTGAACGTTGAGTGGAAGTTGAGTCACGAAAATTCGAATTGTCGTCCACGTTGAGCCGGAAAACTTTTGAAATTTCACATCGTTTTGAGTGTAGTAACTTTATATTGCTCATAAATTAAATATTTTACAAGATTTCAACTTGATACTAGGAACACCAGAACAAGTTTTGAGCCAATTAGGGTTTGATGCAAAATTGAGCCACTCAACTTTGATCTTGTGTTTGATCACTGGGGCTCATAGTTCCTCAGTCTTTGAGACAATTACAACCGCATATTAAAAATGTAGATACATGAGGAAACATTCCAAAATGAGCACTTGTGGAACAAACTTTGAGCTCCACCGAGTGATCATTGATCGTTTAAATGTACTTCACCTTTTGAAATCTTGATCCGATTCGGCTAAAATTTTGCAAATCTTTGATATATAAAATTCTAATGGTCGTGAGGCAGAGAATGAATTTCACTCACCGGACAATGGGATTCGCTCTCTGAAATCGGGGAAAATTCATTTTATGTAGATCAAACACAGAATGAATCTCTCTCTGCTTTTTGGAAATGAATTTCGTTCATCGGACGATGGGATTTACTTTTTGAAAGCGGGGAAAATTCGATTTCTACATGACGTCATAAATATCTATCAAAAACTAAACTGTTCTGCAACTTCTGACATTTGGATCCGATTGGGCTCAAAATTTGCAAATGGATCAATAAAATGCAGGAGTTTCAGGAAAAATTCCAAAATTAGCACTTGTGGAACAAATTTTGAGCACAGTGGAGCGTCGAATTGAAGTTGAATTGAAGTTGAGTCACATGAATTCCAGAAATGGCATGTTAGGAAGAAGTGACGCACGGCTGAAAATCTTGAGGCAAGGAAGCTCTATTTTTCTGAGCTGCTCAAGAACATTTATCATCTCATAATGAGCAAACCTGTTTGAACTATGAACATTCGTCAGTGTCCTTCTCCTTGTTGCTTTGACACTTGTGCCACAGTCCAAGTCAACAAGTCACATGCCAAGTCATACATTCCCTCGAGCGCAAAATATTGAGCCAATAATCAAAGAAACATGATTGAAGTATGACAGTCCTTACACGAAACTTTAATCCTGGCAGCCATCTTGTCCCATCACATGTTTGGCCTACATTCGCCATCGTGTCATGTGACTGAAACGGGTCAACCCGGCAACCGACAGCGTACAAGAACATGTCAATATGCGTCATGTGAATGGGACTTTCGACTTGTTCGCAGGACATTAATTTGCGTCTTGGTTTGTCCTGTAATTAATTCCAGCAACAACACTTTGTCCACAGCCACAAGGACTATCTAAGACATATGGGGACGATGACAACAACAAACTGACAGTTTTCCAACAAACTCCAATAATTAAAAGAATCCCCCATCCCGAAATTGTTGCGCCATGTGTGGAGCATGTCATCGCACCACCGTCAGGACTCTCATTAGGACATCGATGGTTCTGTTGCTGTTCTAATTAACTAAGTTGATGGTTGCCCAAGTCAGCCCCAAGACAACGAAACTTCTTGCCGTGCCACAATTGCAGCTCCACAAGTCCTCACGTATCCCCAACCCCATCCGAGTGTGTCGTCTCGACTCCAGACGGTGTCGTGTCCATGCATACAATTTACAAAGGAATTTCTTGACATTTCACCCCTTGGCTTGAGGGGGATGGAGTATCCTCTCTTTAATTACCCTCTCCCCGAGGCCGAGACTAATTGCTAGTCAGTCACGCCATCAGTCGGTCATGTGTCGTCATTTCGTTTTTCCGCAGATTTTCTGGCAAATCTAACTCTAATTCTTGTGGTCAACGTGGCTCGAAGGGGAGCATTAGTATTGGATGCCACCACAAGGATATCATCGTGTATTAACCTACCGCAATTCACTTGTATCCTGGCTGGAAAAAGGATAAAGAAAAACTTTATCGTACTCAAACGGAGCGAAGGTCAAAGAAACGCATAAACCCACAAACATGAAACTCACCCCATACTCCCCGCCATTTTCGTCCATGGCTGAATGCTCCACGTTGATGGCGTGTTTGTATGGTGTAGGTCTTCTTCCTCGTTTCTTTGTTATTGTTGTCATGTTGTTTGTAGTGTCAGACATCCGGTCCCTTAAGGATTTTCCACTTCTTAGTGCGGGCGACTCACATGCCGGAAGCTGACGTCTTTCGTTTTCAATTTTTCCGAAATAACGACGCGTGCTAAATGTGTGTAAGAGAGAGAGTGACTGTGACAGAGAGAGTGAGTGTGATTTTTCAAGACGCCAGCCACTTGCAGGTAAGTTACTTTTCTCTCAAGATTTTTGGGCTAGGTGCAAATTGGAACGAGTATAACGCATGTGAACTGACATGACACGAGCAGCTTGACACGCAAGTGTCACTCGCGCAGTGTGGTCATCCGCATATTGGAAAATCTTGTGAAAACACTCTTTGACGCCACGGAAAACTGTGCTGCAACTTCAACGTCACGTGCAAATGTCAATTTGCGCCGTTATGTATGGTTTACATTTGGTGCTGGGTCACCCTTAAAACGATTTTTCGCGTCATGACCAGACGTTGAATTCACTTGAATCGGATTCATTAACCTGATCCATTGTCCGTGATTTAGAGGGATCTGATCGAGAGGGGGGTCAAATTAAAAACTCCAGCTTAAGGCGGATTAAAATTATTAATAATAACAAGAAGAAGAAGATGAAGACGAAGAGAAATCGCTTGAGGGACATTTTTATCCAGAATGGATTCATCCAATCAATGTTAGGCCTCGTGGACACGGACTGCACCGTATGAGATATGGAACTGGTCGCAGTCTCCTGATCCGAACTGAATATAATCTCCAGCGAGTAGATGGAATTCACCCGGCGGCAGTCATTAAGTTTGTAATTATTTTGTATGAGAAAATTAGTTGGAACCAATCTCGGGATCTGGCCAAGCCTTCATTCACATGATGATGAAGTTGGGGACGATTCCAGTCGATGGAAATGATCAAGACACAGAATTGGTGGTGGTGTTCTTTGGGCAGTTACTGCTAGCTGCAGGAATTGAATGAAACCACAAATCACCTGGGTCGATGAACTTGGATTCATGGTGTAATCCATCAAGGATCGAGACAATGTAGATCTGTCTGAAATGGAACCTTTGTCCATTCAAATGACGGTCAGTTCCGTTTGTGAGCTGTCCAATCAATGATTCTGCACTCGGAAGAAACAGGAGATATTGAAAATGTTCGCGAAATTATTACTTACAAAATTGTCTTGAGAAAAGCAGAGTTAAACCGATCTAAATCAAAGTGAACGTCAGTCGAAACTTGAAAACGGAAAAATTGAAGAGAATTGAAAATTTCCCCGTCCGTTTTCCACTCGCCTTCTGTTTTCCGTCTGCTTTCCGATCGAATTCCGTCTCATTTTTCAGCCGGGCAGCAAGGCACAAATGATTTTCGAGAAATTTATTCAGTGTGAATTTGAAGGTTTCCCTGACGCCGATCGTGGACATAATAATTATAAATTTTTTCTCAATAATTATTAGTGGAATTAAAACTTGCGCTGGAATTCTTGTTAAACATTCGAACAGTCGAATGTTTTTGAGCTAAAGGAAATAAGGAAAATAGATAAGCAAATAAATGAGAAGAAGAAGGAGAGGAAAACGAAGAGTCGAGTCACGATGTCCGAATGCAGTTTACAGACGCGTCTCGAAATGGCGTCAATTAAGTGTCGAGTTGGTGTCAATAAAATTGTAATTTTCTTATTTTTGATACAAAAAAATAAAACATAACATAACACTTCTTAAAGTAGAAAAAACACGTTTAAATTTTTTAACACCTCAACTGAATCTTTATGACAACAATTATGTGAGAAAACCTGAAGATAAGGATAACATCAGACCAATGACCTGCAAATAACCTGCAAATAAACGAAGAATAACCTGAAACAAAATTAATGGTTAAGGTAATTTTAGTGTTTGAAGGTGGATAAAGGTTTTCTTATCAATTTCGAATTTAATTGTTTTTCGAAAATTCAATTTTATCGGAGAGAAACGGAAATTTTCATTATATTCATGATGGTGTCACAATGGTGTCACGTTGATGTTTCGAGGGAAAATTTCAAATTTAACGAATTTTTTCTTAGAAACAATTAAAAGAAAATGCATTTTTTCGCTGCGAATTTAATTTTAAAATAATCTGATATAAATTTTCAATCAAAATAATTTCGAATTTCATTCAGATTTGGAAAAAATTCAAGAAAATTTGTTTAAAATTTTTAAAAATTTTGTATGAAACATGGAAAAAATCGATCATTGCCATTCGATAAGGGGAGTTTCTGTAAGGGTATTAACTGAATTATATAAGAAAACACCAAATGAATGCGGAGATTTTCGTGATTGTGTCATGATTGTGTCATGATGGTGTCATGATGGTGTCACAATGGTGTCACGTTGATGTTTCAAGGGAAAATGTCAAATTTAACGAAATTTTCTTAAAAACAATGAACAGAAAATGCATTTTTTCGCTGCGAAATTAATTTTAAAATAATCTAGTATGAATTTCCAATCAAAATAATTTCGAATTTCATTCAGATTTGGGAAAAATTCAAGAAAATTTACTAAAAATTTTTAAAAATTTTGAATGAAACTTGGAAAAAATCGATCATTACCATTCGATAAGGGGAGTTTCTGTAAGGGTATTAACTGAATTATATAAGAAAACACCAATTGAATGCGGAGATTTTCCAGATTGTGTCACAATGGTGTCACAATGGTGTCACAATGGTGTCACAATGGTGTCACGTTGATGTTTCAAGGGAAAATTTCAAATTTAATGAATTTTTCTTAAAAACAGTTAAAAGAAAAAGCAGTTTTTGAAAAGAAAATTAATCAGAAAACACTTTGAAACTCATTCAAATCCACGTGGTGGGGGATACAGACCGGGATGCTCCGGTGTGATTGACTGCGTAAATGATTTCATTGAATATGCATTACAAATGGATCAAACACACTTTTATCTGGAATGAATGAATACGAAAAGAATTCACCCCCATTCCCCCAGAATTATTTCGATATCATTCAATCAAGACTCAATTTCTTCGGAGTAATAAGGAACCACCCCCCATTAACATGACGCAATGAATACGTTCCACAATGATTTTGTAGAATGTATCCATAGTAAGGGGGTTGCAGGAATTTTTGCAGTGTCATCTCGAATCAATTACATGTTTGTGTGATTCCTTCTGATTAAGTATGCCCCAGCAATTGGGGAGCTTTGTTTGTTTGGTAGTAACATGACGCTAATGTGTCTCCATCAATGTGTCCCCATCCACTCCACATTAATTGCTTTCGCTATGCCGTCTCATTATCATTCGTTAAAAGTCAATTTTTCGTTTTCGTTTTCGTTTTCGGGATGAGGGTAAATGTCTCATCTTTCACGGGTTTGTGGTTATTTTATGCACCCTACTACAAGGGAAGCCCAGCAAATCCTTAATGAGTCTTGCAAGGAACACGATGACATTTTCAAATTTGATTGTCAACCTGACCTGGAATTAGTGTCAGTTTCAAATTGGAACGCGTATAACGCATGTGAGCTGACATGACACGCAAGTGTCAATCCGTATATTGACGGAGTTGTGCGTTGCTGCACGTCAAGTGCAACTGCAAATCGCAACTGTCAGGTCAAAGTTGCTGTCCACATTACGGTCACATTTAGGTTATTGTCTCTTGGGTCCGTGGGAACTTCTCGATTCGAATAATTTTTCATTTTGTGATTTGTGCAAAACTTTTTCACTAGAAAAATATTTCAAAATTTCGATAAATTATGAAAATTTCAAAAAGATTTTCCAAACGAAAATAAAAAAAAACTGAAACGTTCCCAGGGTCCATAATACGATTTTTTTTTTTTTTTTATATTTTTTGCTAATTTATTAGTTAAAAAATATTCCATAAAAAATCACTTAAGTGTCTTAAGGTAAACATAATCAATTCCACGGCAGTCTCACGGCTTGAATCGAAGAAACGAAGAAACCAACATCAAACCATTCCCATATCCACATGTACCTAAGCCTAAGGTATATCCAAATAACAAAAGAACCAGATTTAGTGGAATGTCTTACACAAACCGAGACCACACCAACAAAACGAACCTTTTATTTATTTATTTGTATTTTATCTTAAATAATAATTTATTAGTTAAATTAATAATCCGATCGCATGGTTTCTGGCGTGTCTTCTCTTTGCTTTATTCTTTGGTTATTTTCATAGTTTCCAAAGTCTCCAAGTTACCAGTTACCAGGTTTCCAAGTTTGAGGTGTGAAATAACAAGACGATTATTGAGATTTTGTTGAGCATTTGTTAATTATGCAAATGTCCAACCTCATTCTTACACCTGTTTGCATAAATTAAAAGAACATGAAAACGATACGAATACTCGTAAGTGATCATGAGCCACACGATCCGTGGATCGAGATCAGTGGATGTGGCCGGAACTTGGACACAGTTGTGTGTAGATCAACGTTTTACACAAAATTAATATCAA
Source organism: Chrysops caecutiens (assembly GCA_963971475.1). Classification (NCBI taxonomy): domain Eukaryota; kingdom Metazoa; phylum Arthropoda; class Insecta; order Diptera; family Tabanidae; genus Chrysops; species Chrysops caecutiens. The sequence continues at coordinate 76,028,293 of OZ020567.1, forward strand.
TAAAATTCTTCAAATTACCAAAAACCCAATAAAATGTAAAAGAGAGGAAAGGAAAATTTCAGTTGAACCTTCTACCTATCACGTGTCTGATGATCTGATGATCTTCACACAACAGACGAACACGACGACGACGACCAAAACGATGCACGGATGAGTCCAATTTGAGTCCAACTGTGCTCAACAAATTGAGCCTCTCGTTCCAATAGATAAAATCTTTAATTAATTGAAACATTAAGGCTTATGTTTCTATAACACCAGCCTGGCGATGGCGATCGCGGCGAGACGCTCGGTGGTGCCGCTCCGAACGGATTACAGCGGAGGTGGTTTTGGTTTGTTTTCGATTTGGCCGGATTTGGAGGAAATTAATTTGGAAATTTGTACAAAATATTATTAACATAATTGTTGGTTATGTATTTTCGATGGTAGTCCGGGTTAGGTGCCGCTTAAGTGCGACCCAGCTGCGTTTGTTGACTCACAAAAATCACATTTCTACGAAACTCCTGGGACGCCAACAAGAAAGAATGACTTTGTTCAGGATTGATCAACTTCAGTTGAAAGGGTTTCAAGTTGATCAATTGCAATCAAGAGTCCTGGAAAATTGGACTTAATTCAGGATTGATCAACTTCTGTTGAACTTATCTCCAAAGTTGATCAATTTTTATAAAAGGTACTTTGAGGATCGTGTCACTTCTAAGATACTCTCTACGATCATGACACTCCTATAACGCCAGCAAGAATGACCTTGTTGAGAATTGATCAACTTCGGTTGAAGGTGTTTAAAGTTGATCAATTCCTATCAAGAGTCCTGAAAAATCACGTTCATGACACTTCTGTGACGCCAGCAAGAATGACTTTCCTCGGGATTGATCAACTCTAGTTGAAGGCGTTTCAAGTTGTTTTGAATTCATTGATCTAAAGTTGATCAATTTTTGAAAATGGCACTTTGAGGATCGTGTCAATTCTAATGTACTCTCTACGAACATGACACTTCTGTGACGCCAGCAAGAATGACTTTCCTCAGAATTGATCAACTTCGGTTGAAGGTGTTTAAAGTCGATCAATTCCAATCAAGAGTCCTGAAAAATCACGTTCATGACACTTCTGTGACACTAGCAAGTATGACTTTCTTCAGGATTGATCAACTTCAGTTGAAGATATCTCCAGTAGTTTTGAATTCATTGATCTAAAGTTGATCAATTTTCAAAAACGGCACTTTGACGATCGTGTCAATTCTAAGGTACCCTTTACGATCATAACACTCCCATGACACCAGAGACAACTGTTTCCTCAAGACAGGAGAGTCTCTTTCCCGAAGGATACCTCGGACTTTCAACTACTGATCCACCAAAAGTTGATCGATTTGAAATTGAAAAGTCTTTCAATATTTTCGAACTCAGTCCTTGTGACACCTTCATGACATATGGAATTGATTGACTTTCGTTTCAACTCCAGATATTTTCGGAGATCTTGAGTTATCTAACCCGAAGTTGATCAATTTGAGTTAAGCTCAAGCAAAGCTGTTATTTCATATAAGAATGCATTAGTACAAAGTTTGTTATTCAAAATGATTTTGAATTGTGATCGAAATTCTCTTCCGGATATCTGCCGGAAGTTGGAGGTCTTCCATGAATCTGTGACACTTGGCACTCGTTAAGTTCCCGAGCAGCACGCTTGTGTCGCCTGATCCTGAATCACAATGGGAGGGTGCCCTGCAATGGGAGGAGTCATGTGCAACGGACGCATTCAAACGACAAAGTTTGCCCAGCAATTATGCCCTGCACACAGTTCAACTCAACAAAATATAAATATAAAAATAAAAATAAAAATAAAATTAAAATAAAATGTATAAAACGCACTAAACGATTAAAACAATTTCCCGAGAAACATTTCGCCCGGATTGGACGCAAAAATGAATTAAACAACTCGGAGATGGGGCAAGCCCGATAACAGTTTCAGCTCGCCTTGAGTCGAGATCGGCCAGCCGCACCGCACCGCACCGCGCCACACCGCTCCTGATCGCTGTGGTGCTGATCATGGTGGTGCTGCTCGGTATAAACGATCGAAATTGCAAAATTGACAGGAATAACAATAAGACAACACACCAACAACAGAAACAACAAAAACAACAGATTCGTCAAGTACTGCCAACATAAAAATGAAAATGAAATTGTGTCTTTCTCGTAGCGCACACACGACAAGGACATCGAGCACGAGGAGCGAGTGAGTGGGACAGCATGAACATAACCTGACATGGTCCATTCCATGGTGAGATCTGTTGAGCCTTGAGCCCTCGAATCGTCGTCACAATAGAAATTCCTTAACGCGCGGTTAATAAGCGTCGCGCACATTGACATGGCCGTCTTCGACGACGACGTCGTTGTCGTTGTCGTTGTCGTTGTCGTTGTCGTCCATTTTGAATGGGAGAGGGAGCGGAGGTGGATGCATGAAGTAAACGGATTTCTTCTCATTGTTCTCTTTGTCCTTTTGCTCTTCGTGTTTGCAGAGGCGCGTGAGCAGGAATTGCTGCCTTCTTCTTGGAAGTGTCCTCCTTCCCTCTGCGGTGTTTAAAAATATATCCGCATTATTTATTATTTAATTCTTGTCCTGTCCCCATTGCCAGGCTCTTGCACCCGCCCCCCACCATCCCTGGCTGTTGCTTGCGGTTTGGACAATTATTTTAATTTTTACGAAAATAATTTCGCAAGTTTTTTCTCCACTTCCACTTGTTGGGGCATGTGGAGGGTAGAACGATCGTACACGATCGCGTCTCCATGAATGGATCAGTGAGTCTCATGATCGTGTTGTTGTTGTTGTTGTTGGGGCGAACGTGCGTAGACTCGCACGAATTGAATGTGATTTGAAAAATTCAAGTTGGTATGGTATCCCCTTTGACCTTCATCATCGCAGAAATTTTTGATCAACACTCGTTTCCCCCCAAAAACAAAAAAATCAATCGGCTAAGGAGTAACGGGCATCAGCAACTCACTCCTTCGATCGTTGCAAAATTTATTACCGAAATTTTCAAAATTCATGACTCCCCCCTATTGTCCCCCTCCCCCCCTCCTCTCACCGAGATAATAAGAATCGTTCTTTAATGAATTTCCATCGAGGACACCCTCGGATTTGCGTGACACATGGACCACGGACAGACACATTCGTCGTAAGACACGGCGAAGACAAAAGGGGTCCGCCGCTTGGGGTCTTGAGCCGACATGGGTCTAGCGGTACATTGGCGGCAAGATAAGGATCTTGAATGGGAGACTGAAGTCGTTTTCCAGAAACTAGGATTTTTGTTGAATGCCATGATGTTGGAGCTTAGGGGGAGTAGGGGTAATGGAAGGGATGGGGGGGGATCTTATTTAGTGCGTCGCATTGTTAAAGCGATTCCGATTGTTCCTCGATTTTGAATCTTGACGGGTTTTGGAAGAAAAAATTCTGTTTCTGTGGTCTGTCATTGTGGAGTCGTTCTTTGTTGCATTTGGAGTCTGCACTGTAAAAACAATGACACTGGCCAAATGATTTGCCTCTCTGTTTTTGTTGTGATTTGATCAAAACGAAATTTACAAATTCAGGATGCATTTGATCTGCTCAAAAAAGAAAAAAATTAAGGTCCCTACTTTACGTCATGTTGATTTTGGGCAGCAATTTTTGACCGATGCCGATCAAGAGAACTGATCCAATCAAGGGAATACCTGGAATGAGTTGGTTAAATGTAAATGAGCGCACGGACAAAAGGATTTCTTGAAATCGATCGGAGACATTGTCTGGCGTATAGGAGAGTTACACTTTCTAGTGGCAGTAAATGTGACAGTAGTTCGCGTGTTCTTATTAAGTTGCGCGACACGCAGTCTAGTCATAGTTCCCTCCTTACTCCAATCTTGAATCACAAAATTAACGCCAAGCAACGCCGACCTGGACACATGTTGGGGTCATTATGTGATTTGGTCTTGTTGACGAAGAATTAGCGCTCTGGAAAGTCAATTGGGGCTGGACGCTTTGATTGAGTCGTTTAAATATAATTAACGAGGTACAGGCCACAGATTTAATGTGGTCGTGGTCTTCAATTTAATTTAGTTGGGGCTACGTCTTGAAAGACACTACAAAGATGCATGCACAATCAAGACGACATTTTGGATTATTAAAAAATTACGTTTTTGTCGACATAGACCTTACGTAGTTAAGAGACGTGGGAAACTAGCCGTCATGGCGTCAATTTCATGTGAGCAAATCATGTGATCATGTAATCCTGGATGCACTTGGACAAATGCAAACATCGACGGTAGTTCAGTGGTTAGAGCATCTGCCCAGAAATCAAAAGGAAATTTGTAAACGTTCACTATTCGCTACAACACGTCATGACGTCGACCCAACAATAGTCAGATCATAGTTTCGGCAAAATCGACTGACAATCTCACCAGCGTAGCGTCAACGCTACGAAACCGGTTCCACACAACAAGTTCGCGTGTGGTCTCGATTGTCAGTGACATTTCAGTCAAACATGGCGCAAATTTTATTCGCTCGGACAAAGCGTTGATCGCGTTTTTATTGTCATAAGCGATTTGTTCGCTTATCGCTTGATCGATATCGACCATTAGCGGATGGGCTCGGCTGTTGATCGAGCGATTTGTCTCGAGTAGTGAATGAATGGAATGTTTTGTTTTGTGTTTTTTGGGAGATTATCCGGTTTTTTATGGGCGATCTGACGCGTTGTGATTGACTCCTAAAAGTCTACTAAAGTGTTATCTGTCAGTCATAGAAGTCCACAAATCTGTGACTTGACCCATTACGGAGAAAAAGGGACCTCGACACCTCGACTCGTCCGTGCTCGTTTATTGACCCCCATGACGCCATAATCCCATCCGAGCACGCCCAAACTTTGGTATGTTAATTTATTAATTTGTATCTTTTTTCCCAACTAAAAAGAACCTCATACAACAAGATCAACAGATGTCTTTTGGTATTTATTAAAAGACAAAATGAATAAACCCGGAAAAAAAATCAAAATAAATAAATAAACAAGAAGAAGAAGAATCAAAGAATTCTGTCCCAAGAGACGTGGGAGGCCAAACACAAAAAATATAAAATAAAAATATCGGGATTATCTTGTACCTCGCCTCGTTTTTTTCTCGAAAAATTAGAATTCTTCATGTTATGTCACCTGGGAAGATCACTTCGAAATTAATTCAGGGACAAATTGATCCCCATAATCGGTTCCAGACTCTCGGTGACACCTGGCATCATTGACGTTTGTGTGATCTTACTCGTTTTCTTATTCAAATTCAGATCAATAAAAATGAGAAAATGAGAAAATTTTTTCTTTAGTTAAAAGTGAAAATTCCCTCGACCGGATCCGATTTCCCATAATTTCCCGGACTGACATGATCACAATTCATGATTCTGATTTCAGAGTTAGAGCCATCATGATCGTGACACCTCAATGGGGTTCCGGAGGAAATCAACTTGGTCGGACACTTGATCGATAGTGATCCTCAATATGTCCGCTCACGTACTTGCTCGGAATATATTGCAAAAATTGTTTTGAGAGAGTTTGACGAAAAGTAACGGAGGGGAAATATGATTGAGAAATTCGCTCGAGGTGGAAAAATTCTGTTCATTTGACAGTCAAATTTCAAATTTCTTTATGTTCGTTCATGAAGTTGCTTGACGTTACTGAAATGCGTTTTTGTACAATTTGAGTAACGAGAGAGAACTGAGAAAAGTAAACTCAAACTGCACGAGAACAGACCTAATATGTCTGTGCTACTTGACGTTTTCCTTAATCGTCCAGATTTGATGACAAGATCCTTAACGAATCCAGGACAAATATGATTCATGAATTCCGAGACAGCACATTGACGCAGATCGCACATTCTGCAAATGAGTCCCATTCAAATGAGGTGATCCTCAGATCATAATTTTCAAACGTCATTTGTATTAATTAACAAACCCCAAGCAGGCAGGGACAGGCGAGTCGGGTGAAGGGAATTAGTCCATCGTGGAATTACAATATAGTCCGTCTCCCATCACGATCGTTCTGCTCCACGATCGTGGTGCCATGAAGGTGTTCACTTATCACTTTTGTTAAGTCACACAAAATCATGCTCTCCCACGCGGACATGTTGCTAAAACCATAGAGCCTGGCTAATATGCGGGCACGGTCTTGGGGTGTTCGATCTCAAATCGATATCCCAATGTTCCAGTCCAGCATTGCTCCAACAGTATGTGCCAACTTGAATTGTGTCCCTGGAATGCAGTTGGAACATGCTCCATACTTGACTCCAACATCTTGACTTAAAGACTCTCCAGAAAGACGAAAAAAAAAATATAGATATATTCCAGTTAAAATATTCACATTTATATATCGATTCGTATTTGCAGACTTTACGATCCCCATTCCCGTGCCTCTCGTCCCTAGATTCGCTGCAAGTCTGCAAGAACAAATTAAGTTTTGAGTCACGGTGGAGAGCAAAAAAATAACGACATTTTTCTTTCATTTTGAATTAAAACATTTGAAATTAAAAACGAGAGCGGGACAACTAACAAATGAGAGTGAGAGTGGGAGCGAGAGAGATATGTATCATTATTCACATGATAATGAAATGATGATCTCACCTTTTCCAATTTACGCCCCGTGGAGCATGGTCGGGGATTGTTGCTCTTGTTTTTATTGGGGGCTCTGGGATTTTTTCAAATTAACATAAACAATTAGCGAGACGTCAAAATTGACAGGACGAGGGGAGAGACATTTCTGTGAGACGATTTCCAGCTTGAAGGTTCGGAGACGCTATGGACAACTACTTCAAGGACATACAATGCAGCAGAAACGAGGGTTACACAACTGGCTCTCCTCAATTCCAATTCCAAGATGGCGTCTGATCGTTCAAGCAATGGATAAGAGATGCTAGGGACACTTACTTGAAGGACATTCCATGCAGCAGAAACGAGGGTTACACAACTGGATGTGCCGTGCATCTCCCTTGGCTCTCCTCAATTCCAATTCCAAAATGGCGTCTGATCGTTCAAGCAAAGGATCAGAGATGCTAGAGACACGTACTTGAAGGACATCCAAAGAAGCAGAAACGAGGGTTACTCAACTGGACGTGCCGTGCATCTCCTTGGGCTGTCCCTAATTCCAATTCCAAGATGGCGACTGATCATTCCATTAAAGGAGGGACAGTTACTTGAAGAAAACCCCATGCAGCAGAAACGAGCGTGACACAACTGGAACCTTTGGCTGCCCCTAATTCCAATTCCAAGATGGCGTCTGATCATTGATGGAAAGGATCGGCGACACTAGGCATAGTTACGTGAAAGATATTGAATGCTCCAGGAAAGAGGGTTACACACCTTTCGTGTGTCGGAAATGTCGTGCCTCTTCTTTGGCTGTCCTTAATTCCGATTCCAAGATGGCGTCTGGGACAAACCCTGGGAGGCCAGTTGCAACGCAACGGAAACAGCTAGAGTAGAGAATCTGAGAGTCATCTGAGAATAGAGAAAGTACAAAGTAATGAGTGTCCTTTATTTCAAGATGGCGCCTGGACATTGAAGAAGAGAAAGTTTAGTGGAGATCACAACCAGAGATCAGAGGTTGAATCAGGAATAGGGAATGGGAAGATGATCCTCGTTGAGTGTCCTCTCTGCGAGTCCTGCTTAAAATGTTATAAATGGATGACACTTCCACCATTCGCGTTGCTTTCAACATGTCATGGTGATCGTAGTCGCCATCAAAATCACAAGATCGCTGATCAGTTGCGGCCGCGCTTGATTTTGACACAAATCCAACCAGCGACGACGACAAACAGTCTAGGCGAAATATATGTATGACAAAAGTGGCCAGCAGTAATTGACGCAAATAAAGCCGCATCAACAAATTAGACAACTTAACGAAAATAAAAAAATAAATAAATTAATGGGGAAAAAATCAAACATGGCCGCGGCCACAACAATTGAGGCCACAACAATGAATTTTAATTAAAATTCATTTCCATGGATATCAAAAGTGTTGCATGATTCGTTTAGTCGGGTTCTTGTCCCCGGTCCCCCCCGCTCCCGGTCCCGGTCTTAAGTCCACATTCAATTTTAGTTAATTTCTTTAAGACGCAACAAGAGACACCAACATGACATCAAGTGTGTACACAGCTTTTGTGTGTGGTTTGTGGCTTTGATTAGGGTTGAGAAAAATAATAATCGTCTTTTGTAAATTAAGTGATCCACAATGAGGAGTAAATAGTAGTGGTCTTGTGTTTCTTGTTGTGGCGGATTCTGTTGCTGGCGGACATCTTTACAATTATCGGACAATTCAAATTGGTTCTGATTCAAGTCTCTCATTGACTCATTGACTCCATGTGTGGATTAGTTGATGGGTTAATAACTGCGTGCCCGTGATGATAATCCGGGCCGGGCCATGATTGTCTGATTGCCATAGAACTGCCCCCGGAACCACTTGCTAATGCTTCAAATTGATGGGGCACTCAGCGTTTGTCATTGAGCCATTAATTCACTTCGAAGCCATTCGACATTTTTAATTTTTAACGAAAGTCAAAGCTTGACGAAATCCCACCTTTCAAATACTGTTCATTTGACGAAACATAATTGCCAATCATATTCAATTTTTAACGAAATTCTTAACTTAACGAAATTTTCATATTTAACGAGAACATAGTTTTTAACGAATGTTTACATTTAAACTTAACGAAACTAAATTTCTACTCATATTGACTTTTTAACGAAATTATAAACTTAACGAAACTTTCGTTTGTAACGAAAACATAGTTTTTAACGAATGTTGACATTTAAACTTAACCAAAAGTAAATTTCCACTTACATATATTCAATTTTTAACGAAATTCTTACCTTAACGAAACTTTCATTATCAACGAAATCATTTTATTTTTAACTAATGTCGACATTTAAACTTAACCAAAAGTAAGTTACCTCTCATATTAAATTTTTTAACGAAATTCTTAACTTAACGAAACTTTCATTTTTAACGAAATCATTTTACTTTTAACGTTTGTTGACATTTAAACTTAACGAAACTTAATTTCTACTCATATTGACTTTTTAACGAAATTATAAACTTAACGAAACTTTCGTTTGTAACGAAAACATAGTTTTTAACGAATGCTGACATTTAAACTTAACCAAAAGTAAATTTCCACTTACATATATTCAATTTTTAACGAAACTTTCATTTTTAACGAAACTTTTATTTTTTTTAACGAATGTTGACATTTATCGAAACTCAATTGTGGTTTTTACTTTAAACTTGACGAAATACAACCTCTCAAATACCGAAAACTTGACGAAACTAAATTTTCACTCATATTAAATTTTTAACGAAATTCTTATCTTAACGAAATTTTCATTTTTTTAACGAATTTCGACATTTAAACTTAACCAAAAGTAAGTTACCTCTCATATCAAATTTTTAACAAAATTCTTAACTTAACGAAACTTTCATTTTTAAAGAAACTTTCATTTTTTTTAACGAATGTTGACATTTATCGAACCTCAATTTTTGTTTGAACTTTAAACTTGACGTAATCCAATCTTTTCGAATGAGCCAAACTTGACGAAAATTAGTTTTTCAACGAATTTTTATTTTTAACGAAACTCTTCGTACCAAAATTCGAGAGAGCAACAAGAGAGCACACTCTCCCGCTCTCTGAAATGTGACTTACATCAATTTTAAACCACGTGACTACAGACTGCAGGACAGAATAAGGCCAGGAGGCAAAGGGAAATTGCGAAAATAAATAAAATAAAAAACGACCACGAGATGTCACTATCGAATCGATGCCACCTCGGGCTTGGTGTCATGTCTGGTCTGCCATCTCGCTGTTAATCCTCATGTGGTCGTTGTGTTCTTCTTTTTGCTCGTAGTCTCTTTCGCCTCCTGCCAGAGTGATACGGACACAAACCAATTTGAGGCTAAATGGACACTAAGAGTCATAAATTGATCCATCCACCTAGAGAGAAGTTATTTACAGCCCTACACCCGCCCACGCCTACCGTAGGCCAGCTAGCCGTGGGCCTACAGTGGTTTGTACCGTCTCGTGATACTGATTTATGGATTTAGTGAAATTTGTTTATGGCACACTCTGGCTTATCCCTAGACGAGCGTCTATCGACGTGTTCTAATTTAAGGCTCTCGAAGTGTGGGGACACCTGGATGAGGTACGATAGCCGGCTAGGGCTTCCAACTCCATGACGTCCATGTTGAATTCTTCATGTCTGGATGCTGTTCTTCAAAGGATCCAAGAGGATCCATCGTCCTAACCGAATCCACGTTGTCTCCGGACAAAATGTCCTGGGGGAAAGGACATGTTTGAAAAGAGTGGTTGCAGACGATGGCGTTCTTATTGAGCCGAGTCCTTTTGTGTCGTCCTCATTCACGATGCCGAATTTGAATGCATCCTTCCCAAAAATTACACCGAAAGGATTCAACGTCTCACGACAGGATTCACTTGAAGTGAATGAATAGAGTCCTTACAAACTATACTCACGTCACATTTAAGGATATTCCAAAAAGAATTCACTTCGAGTTCTCTAATTCCTTGTCCTCCATTTCGGATTCAAAGGATAACGAGGTGCATCTTGATTTTTGGTATGCACCATCATTGAAATTGTGTACTCCCTCATTAGACTGGAGTCCCTGGAGCAGCATCCATCCATTCTGGAACAAGGGGACGAGGGTAATTCCAATTGGAAATTCATATTTTCATCTTGAGGCAAAAAATATCCCTCGAAGTAATTTGGTATTGATGTGTTCGTGACCAGGGATGCACCGTACTATCCCCCCATCCCCCTGTGTTCATTTCTTGATTGAGTCGTTAATAATTCAGAATCGGGAGGAGTGCAAGTTTTATGACGCACTCAGGGGGGAGACAGATGGAAGGACAAAAATGTCCTTAATTCATTAATGACGCAAGTGGGCTCGGGAGAAGCCACTTAGCGACGTGATTCCGAGCCAGATGAGACCCATCTCGGAAATTGTCCCTCGAATTCTGAAGGATAGTCTCCTGACGCATTACCACTCCTAGTCACAGTCTTGACGCACTCGTGACGCATATTCAAATAAGTATCGAATTCTCCCTTATTACAATCGAATATTCATTGAATAATACCCACTCATATCGAAAGGGGACACATCTCAAGGTGGCATGCCACATGCCAAAATAACGATGGCTAATTGAAACCACCAGGGAATCAGGATCAAATAAACTTCTCTTCATCACCACTGTCCGCGTCCCTTTTTACGGGAACATATTATTAACCAAGATGCCCTAAAAACGTTTTCTTCCATTCACTCACTGTCTTATAACAAAACCACGCAATCGTGTCATCAATAAAACAAACTTTATTCCACAAACAGCAATAACTCGTTCACCAAAACCTATATCCATCCCTTTAATCCTCTCGTTCTGTCCCTTTTCACCACGTCCATCTCGATGGAGGTAAACTAATCAAAATCAAGCCTTTTGGGTATCATATCTGTTCGGATTATTATATAACATTATCAGTATTACTGTGGGAAATTAGTGGAGTATTGTGGCTAAAAATGAACTTTGTCCCGAATAATAAAAGGGATTCTTTTGTTGCTCTGTTTGTCTGGGGGAAGGGTCATGTTTCTGTTATGTTATAAAAACTGAATTGTGTCTTATTATTAGCGGGAGAGACACACACACTTGCAGGTTTATTATCCTGATTTTGTTTTATGATCATTTCGTCCTTTTTCGATGGATTTCCGCTAAACTTTAAGAAGTTTTCTTCATCCTCTTCACTGCATCGCTGGCAACACTAATTCAATCAAATAAGGGACTTATTTGTCCACTAAATAACAGAAATTATCACTTGACGCACTCGATTGTCCTTGAAGCAGCCATTCTAACACATTCGGAGTCAGCAATTAGAGCAGAAACCTGGAGGAAGTTGGAGGGCAACTGTGAACGGAGGGAAGTAGGTCGCATTTTGTGACACCTAATAACACCAAAAGGACAAAGTGAAAAAATGCTGGTAATTCGTGTTGATAACATGGCGACTGACATAACAAAATGTCCTTAGTCCTGTGGCGCGAAGTATGTGATTATTGAATGGGGAACAGGTGATTAAAGGTTCCGCGTGGAGCTACCCCTGGTGCGGTTGGTAATTATGACTCGACGACAAGGTCTAGTTGTGTCAATTAGTTGGTTGACTCGCGCCACAATGCTCGTTCTGCTGAATTATTCATGTCCTCCCGTGACCCACTGAACCAAGACCGCTATGTGTTGCCTCCAAACACCCGCAGACCCATCATGACGTCAATCAGTCAATTCTTGCCCTATCTGTTAGAGGAAGTTGACGTTAATCTGCCCTGGTACCGGATAAAACCCGGTTTTTATGTCACCATCCCCGATCATCCCCCACAACCGCTTCGGGTTCATGTCATGAGATTAACGATGCAAAATCTGAGCGTTTTACGACGGTGGCATCCGAGCGATGATGGGCTGATATCATGATGATAGAATTCGAATCTTGTTCTTGTTATCAACCCTTCTCTTGCAAAAAAAAATCTTCAATTTGTGAAGTAAGGGATGGGGGTTGAAACTGAATTCGTTGTCAAGCACCAAATTTTCGAACGTTTGCTACAAATTTCCCTTTGAATTACTTATCACCAACACGTTTTGCCTGCGGTGCTGTTGAGTGTCGTACAACACCTCCACCATCATCCCCAAACAAACCCCCAACTCCTGGTACACTGAAAATCAATCGTCAAATGTCACTCATCACGCCGTCACAAAGTTTGTTCGGGAAATCAATGAAAGAACGAAAATCGCAGTGACGCCATTTTGAAAATGACGTCCAACATGCCTCAGATCGACGGCTTCTCTGCCGGCAAAGATCCATTGCAGCAAAACGTGAGAAACAATTAACGATCGGGGCGATGCTGGCCACTTTAGTTACTTTAACAAATTTTAATTTCGAAACCTGTTTGAGACCAAATCTGTCAACTTTCTTAACAGAAAACCTGTTACGGTTAAGTCGGCGAATTTCGAGCCTTTTTCGGTAACAGATTTTGAACGGAAAACCTGTTAACTTTTGCCACCAAAGTTCGGCCGCACGAGATTTGAAATTAACAGAATCTGTTGCGTGCACCTAAAATTGCCCCGAATATTTCGAAAAAGGGACAAAAATGTCCCTCAATCTCAACTAAGGATAATGTGCTTTATCTCATACAGAATCAACTCCAAGACATCTCAGGGCTTCCATAGAGTATCGAACAGGCATTCAATTTGATATAGGCAACATCAGAAATTAGGGACTGAATTGTCCCTCGAACAGAAACATAGAGGAATTGCGGAAAATCTTCCACAGGACAAGGAATTGTTTCACAGGACAACGTGAATCTAGTTCGTTAATCCCTGCAACGTCAGACATTGCATTTGGTGTTGGCAACATTTAAAAGTAGGGACTGAATTGTCCCTCGAACAGAAACATAGAGGAATTGCGGAAAATCTTCCACAGGACAACGTGAATCTAGTTCGTCAATCCCTGCAACGTCAGAAAAAACGGAGACTTAAAATTATCGAAGGACAAAATTACCCCTCAACTTAACTAAGGATAATGTGCCTTTTCTTATACAGGATCACCTCCTAGACACCACAGGGCTTCCATGGAGTATCGAACAGGCATTGCATTTGATATAGGCAACATCAGAAATTAGGGACTGAATTGTCCCTCGAACAGAAATAAGGAGGAATTGTGAAAAATCTTCTACAGAACAATGTGATCCCAGTTCGTGAATTCCTGCATTACCTCAGAAACTACGGACACATAAAATTATTAAAGGACAAAATTATCCCTTAATTATAAATAGGGATAAGAAGCCAAACAGGAAGTTCTCCGAAAATCATTCTCGAAATTCTCAAAAAGGAATATGTCCACACGAGTATTCAGAATGCCATGAGCGTTTTTCCAGATTTGTCTCATTTACCAAAAAACTGCCTCTCTTTTTGGCAAAATTTAAAATACACAAGGCACACGGATTCGTCTTACATGTGTTGCCGGGACTGTGCCCTTCTTAAATTTAATTTTTTTTCTCTCTCTCATTTTTCGTCCTCCATAAATCAATATCGGTTTAATTTTTTTTAATTTCTCCCTTTTATCCTCCAAAGGATTGTCGAAAGACTTTCCACTTTGCTTTGCCTTTTTTCAACCCTTCACCAAAAGCCGGATGCAGTAATGTTACCCTCCCTGTTATCCTCGATCCGTCCCTAGACCGGGAATCAATAAAATCGAAGGATATTTTGTATTCATAAATTGATACTTGGCCGAAATCGAATTCTGTTCCTTTTTCCCTTATCCTTTTTTAACTCATACCATTCCCGTCCCTTTCCCTATGCTTCGTGATTAGAAACCCAACTAAAAAAATGAAACTAACAGAGGACAGTGTCATGACGCAAGCACCAACACAGACTCAGTCATCACTTGTCTTTGGGGGACACAAAGTCAAATTTATCCCTTTTACCATTAATCCAGAGTTACCCTTTTTTCAGGGTTATAAGTACATCTGTTTTGGGCAGAAGTAGTGCCAGGACGTTGTGCCAATTGTTTGGCAAAAACACGCCGAATTTCCTTCAACAAATCTTTCCAGAATTGTATTGTCCTTTTTGCAATTAGGGACAGTTCGAATGATCCTGTGATTGCGGAGTGTTGACGGAATTGCAGGACACGATTTGGATTTACGGATAATCCTTGAACATCTCACTTCGGACTTTGGGAACGGGCCAGAAATGAAGTTGAATTTTTTAAATAGGGACAAACCAAAGTCCCTTATTTGCGTCTTCAACATGTCCTTGAGACTCAGCCCGACTGCTGGGTTGAGGGATAACCCAGTTCATCGCGAGGATGGCAGATAATCATTCCAGATTGACAAGTGTGACGCAGTCCATTGTAATTCGGGACGAGAGAGTTGTCCCTCAAATTTGAGTTTGAAATAATTAAAAAGAGAAAAGAAAACTTTCCTTTGAAATGCATCAAAACCAAGGGCCATTGTTTTCCCAAGCAAAGTAAATCAGATTCCGGGTGAGTAAGAAAACAACAACAACTGGAGCCATAATATACGATCCCCCACACTCTCTCTGTCTCTCTCTCTGTAAATCGCCCTCTTAAAGTGAAAGCAAACGAGGGAAAATACAAAAATCACTCGTGCAATGAACTTGTCCCGAAAAAACAAAATCGTGATGGGGTGGGGGAGAGCTTGAGGACGGGATTAGTGGGGGGATGGGCATTTAACATAGCTAGAGGGGGATGAAAATTTTCTTAACCAATATTCGGTCATATTTCATGTTAGCTTTTTTTCCATCTATAAGACGTTACAATTTTTACCCTCTTAAGAAAATCCCACTTCCCCAAAAAAGGAAAATTTCATCCCTTGAAAAAAAAAGGGAACATTTTTATCGATTTTTTTCGTTGATTTTGTTTACCCTCCCTCCCTTGCTCATTCTTCCCTTTCTGCTTCTTCCTAGTTCTGCGTCGCCATATTTTTGGGGTTTTTTTATTTTTTGAAGTACTTGACGAAATTTCAAATTTGCTTTGTTCCGCCATATTGGTTTTTGTTTTTGGGGGGTTGAGGGACTGCATTTTGTCTTTAGGTTCATGTACAGTATGTGACACAAGACGCAGTGCCAGTCAGAGTCGGTTGATCAGACATAGAGTGTTGTGAGCGAGAGAGACTAGAAGAGAGAGGAGTGACAGTTGTGACACTTTGTCAGGAGGAACCGATAGATCTGAGGGATTTCGGTGACTTCATTCAGTCATGAGGAATTTGGCAGAATCAGAGAGATTTTACGGGCAGCTGAAGAGAGAGAAATGTCACATTATCGAGAAAACGACATCATCTCACGTCAGATTTAGGGGTGCTAAAGAGAGAATCGTAGAGAGAGACATGGAACCGTCAGCCACACTGGAATCTTCTACGGGAAACATTTTGAGAGAAGAGTGATTCTGTCTCTCCACAATACGGATTAAGTGTCTTTCAAACTTTTACGGATGAGAGCCGAATCCAGCTGATGAAGTCGATGATTTGGGTCTGGTAGGCGGAGAATTCGAGAGGAGACTCTCAGAGGGAGCAGAAACTCTATAAGATCTGTTCGCGCACTTTTCGATCTTACTAGGTTTGATAGGATTTCGCTCTGTTACTCGAAAAGTAACATCCAGCATGATTACTTGAAAATCTGACAACTTTGACTTTGAGAATTTGTCAAGTAAAATTTTTCAATCTCGATCTCGTTTCCCCTCCATGACGTCACATGAAACTCTTTCAAAAATCATGCTTGAGAAAGTACGCGACCGCCAATCTCAAGATTGACACATATTGCAATATGGTACGGGAACAGACCTTTTGTGTCATTACTACTAATGATGTCCTTCAAGACGCATTTAAACAGGGCCCAGTCGTATGAGACACATGGGTCTCTTGACACTTCCAAACCTCCTCCGGACAAGTGTCATGGCCGGTCTACTTAAAAACGAAAATCTTACATATGAAAAAATTAAAAAATTCCGGACAAAAAAAACCACCCCCCACAGCAAGACAAAAGTCATCCCCTAATAAAAAATAATTTTTTGTCCGCTAAGGGGTAGATATGGCTCAGATGCGTCAGTGGTGGGAAATTTAAAACACTCAAACAAAAAAAAAATTATATTTTTTTACCTTCATTAGCCTCTGTGTCTCTGTGTGCGTCCCTTGACTAATTCACCACCACAACCCTGATGAGTAGTGTGAAGAGCACATAACACATGACCAACAACAACAACAACAACAACAACAATAGTAATAACAATAACAACATGAGGATGGAACGAAGAAGACGATGTGGAAGAGAGAAGATGAGCAGCACCCCACGATGGCAGATGGAACGACGTAAAAAATGGAAGTTGGAAAAAAAACTGCGTGTCGCGTTATCTCAATATTTTGCACTTTTCGGAGGGTAGAAAAAAACACAAGGGATGCAAAAAAGAAAAAAAAAAAAAAACATTCCACCATGACACCAACATGGCAAACGTGGCCCAGGAATCGTCTTCCCTTCATGCGAGGGGTGAAAAAAAATTGCGTACAGAAACAACCCTCAGATGAAGAATAAAAAATGAAATGAAATCTCATTAAAAATCTCACCCTGTCGAATGCGTCATCATTGCGTCATTGAGACTGTGTCCGTGTTTGTGTGTTTGTGTGACGAATTTTTTTTTTTTTTTTTATCCGGGGTGCAATTAAAAACGCAAAAATTGCAAACGAACGGAAAAAAATTGGAATTCGGTGGTGGTTGGTTTGAGGGGTGCACCCTAAAATGAAGCGAACAAACGAAAAAAAAAAAATAAAATAAAAGAGAAACCCTCGGCCGTATCGGAATATTGATGACGCTGCAATCACCACCACCATCCCCCGCTTCAAGATGGGGATGCTGTCGAAGATGGAAGTGGGAATGGAAACGGTGGCGCATATCCATATTTTGGCAAATGAATTAATTCTTGTGCCCTAGGCAAGCAGGCAGGGGTTGGGGATGATGAAGACGAACATGAAGTTTGTTGACGGGGGATGGAGGTGGACACTCACATTTCGCTGCGAAGGGTTGGAAAAAATATACGAAAAAAAATTCAAGTCTCCCCTGGATTTTTTTATCTCGCCATTTTTATTTCTTATCTCTCACCCCCGACTTCAGCTACCCCTCACCATCGTGGTGTCACACACGACTCTGGGGTGGACAAGTGCGTGCGGGAGTTTTTTTTTCTTCGTTTTTCTTGGGGGTGAGTTTGTGTTTTTTTTTCATTTTTTTGTTTGAAACCAGAGAGGGTGGGGGTTGAATTTGAGGGGTATGAATTTTTTAGAAATTTGAATTTGTTTCTTTGAAGTTATTTTTCCAGCGATTTTTCTTCGTTGTCGTCGTTGCTTTTTATTTCTCTTGCCATGGCATCGTCTTGAATTTCACCCCCTGAAAATTTATCCCTCAGGATGGGTTACACAGTTTGGGTTGAATTGATTGAAAGGAAATTTTTGATTGAAGTGAAACGAGAACGCGGCCTCTAATGACGTTCCTTCCAATTTGTAATCGAGAGAAGTGTCGGTGGGTCTCTCTGGAGAGAGTTGTCAGAGAGACAATGGAGCTAGTATTGGCTCCAGGCAGACAACTACACATGTTCCACTATGGTGCGCCCGGTATTCGGGATGCAGTCTCGAACGAGAAAGAGTGAGAGCGGCAAAGACCTTTTACAGCCTGGTGCTACACTCCTGGTGCCTGCCTGACTACAGCCTTAAGGAGAGAGGAAGACTAGGCAAATTCTCTTACGCCCTGGTGCCTGCCACTCTACAGCCTAAAGAAGAGAAGGAGACTGGGCATCTTCAGAGAGAGGCAATGATCTCTAAGACTCTGGTACGTACTACACTCTTGGTGTCTGCCTCGCAACAACCTTAAATAGAGAAAGAGATTGGGCACCTTCAGGGAGAGGCAAAGATCTCTTACAGCCTGGGACTACTTTCCTGGTGCCTGCCTCGCTACAGTCTCAAGAAGAGAAGAATACTGGGCATCTTCAGAGAGAGGCAATGATCTCTAAGACTCTGGTACGTACTACACTCTTGGTGTCTGCCTCGCAACAACCTTAAATAGAGAAAGAGATTGGGCACCTTCAGGGAGAGGCAAAGATCTCTTACAGCCTGGGACTACTTTCCTGGTGCCTGCCTCGCTACAGCCTAAAGAAGAGAAGGAGACTGGGCATCTTCAGAGAGAGGCAATGATCTCTAAGACTCTGGTACCTACTACAATCTTGGTGCCTGCCTCGCAACAGCCTTAAATAGAGAAAGAGATTGGGCACCTTCAGATATACGCAAAGATTTCTTACAGCCTGGTACTACTTTCCTGGTGACTGCCTGTCTGCAGTCTAAATAAGAGAAGAAGACTGGGAATCTTCAGGGAGAGGTAAGGATCTCTTACACCCTGGTGCCTGCCTCGCTACAGTCTGAAGGCGAGAAGAACACTGGGCATCTTCAGAGAGAGGCCAAGCTCTCTGACACTCTGGTGCTACACTCCTGGTGCCTGCCTCGCTATAGCCTGGTACCTGTCCCTGGAGGTAGTCCTTAAGAAGGGAAAAAAACTGAGTGAGTCATGTCACTTCCATCGTACTCCTGACTCTCTGTACATGATCGTCAGAGCAAGAGCAAGAGAATGAAATGAATATGGAACCACGCTGGTGACGTTTGGTTCAATTCCCTCTCTGGGAAGATTCCTAAAGGAGAAAGGAGAAACGGTTTGTGCGTTCCTCTTGAGTTTATCCATAATGACACATATACAGTGAGACTTAAACCCAACATGAACAAATTGTACTTAGCAGCTAGTCAAATCTAACTTTATCTTAAGTTGACATTTCTCTGGAGAGTGTCTTGAACGAGAACAGAGAGAGAGAGAGAGGGGAAAAGAGAAATCAACGAATGGCATGGATTGTTCTTTGTCTCTACTCCGTCCAGTGGCCGTCGCCGTCCTCATCCACTTCGTTGAAATTAGCTGCGCTGGTGAATTTTGTTCCGCACGTTTTAATCGCCGTTTGTAATTAGCGTAGCCTCGGCCAGAGTCTAGGCGAATCTAATGGCATTTAATAATTTTTTAATTTTGAATTTTTTACCATTTCAATTTGATTTACAAAGTCATCTTCTTTCAATATTTAACGTTTCATCGAAGCAGTCCAGGTGGATTTGGATTTGGATTTGGATTTGGATTTGTAATGAGAAATTTTTATTGACGGAATGGACACGACTTGACCAGTTTAGTTGAGTGTTGCAACATGCCGTCATGATACATTGATGTGGTTAATTAGGTTTTCCATGGTTTTGTAATGATGAGACCACCACCACCGCACCGCGTATGGAAATGATGCTAACGACCTCTGATGTGATCTTTGGGCTAGACCGTTCGGCTCGTTGGGAGTAGATTGTTGAAAATGAGTTTATCTCATTCTGGGAAGTCTCCTCTCTCTCCGGAGCAATGCGACGCAATTCATTTTCAAATGAGAGTCTTAGGTTCCGTTCACAAAAGTCTCGTAATTTGATTTGAAGAAATAATATTCAATCGCTGGACCCTGTGGAACCTACACACATTTTCAAAAACTCTCCTCCACGTTTTATATTGTACGAATTAATGATATCTAAATGATATATGATATCCCGAACACAATTCATATATAAATTGCGAAAAAACCATGAAAGGGACACAAGAATTTAATGATTCCCAAGTTGAATGTCACTATCAAACAAAAGCTGAGCATTTGTAGGAGACATTTAAGGTGCATGGAGGTGCATCGGGGTTGCCTGAATTGAAAGACACAAGTCTGGTTGTTCGTAAAAATTACAGAATCGTTTCAGAATCGACTAACCAACAGAATTATGATGAAGCGCAATTTTATTTTGGTTAAATTTTTTGTTTTGTAGGTGAAGGCACCTCCAACACACAACACACAACACACAACACAACACAATGTTCCCTACAATGTTTCGTACAAATGTTTGCCTCTCTCCTTCACTTTTGATCCAACATGGTTTTTGTCTAAAAGCAACAAAAACGAAAAATATTTTTGCATTATCATGGTGCATTCATTTTCAATGGAACCTACTTCGTGTAGGATACGATTGAGACGATTGGGGACGATCGGGACCTCTCATAAAGGCCCCATTAGTTCACCTTGTTTAATTCTTATTTATTATCCCCTTGCATCCTACATTTGACGGAACTTGCAACTATGGAGCTGGAGCCGATTCCTTCATTTAGAATTGAACCTACATCGGTTCCATTCCATCGCCTTCAATCGGTTCCATCAGTTTCATTTGTTGTGTGAAATTCTTAGAAGTTAGAATTCTTTAAATTACCGATGATAATTGTATACATTGTCATGTGTTGTGGTGGTATTCATAACTACGAGTATGTGCACCTACAAGTGTAGGGGGTGTCCCTAAGTGTCGTCGTTTTGATTTTCGCAGAATCATCCTCTCTCTTTCTGGTACTGGTTACTGGTTACTGGTTACTGTCTGTCTCGTCTCGTAGCTGATAAAAATGATAATGGAACATGACACTATTCTAGGCTCATTGTAGGTTCCTTGTAGGTTCTTTCGTTTTGTTTGCTCAACATTCCATTCAAACAGATGCTGTTCCTTTACTTCAATTTAAATAATCACCATCGACGATGGAACCTACTTGCAACATCATGCCACCTCTCTCTCTCTCTCTCTCACTCTCTCTCTCTCTCTCTCTGTCTCTTTCTTCAGCACATGGAATCACGGTGAAATTTATTAATTGCTGGAATGAGTACAGCCAACATTGACAAATTGATTCCGAGTTTCGTACTGGAACCGATGCTGCTATTCAATTACCCATAATAATGCTGTCTCTGTCTAATGGCGTCGCAATCACGTGGTCAGATATATATGAAAATTTCTAAATTTCCAAATTTCCTCATTTCGTTATATTCTCGCAAACATGAAACTCACCACCTCCACCCCCATCCAGTCAAGACAAAGAAAATACATCCCTTATTCAAGACATTTCCATTTCCATTTCCCCCATTTCCCCCATTCCCACCCCTTTGCTCTGGCTAAAAAATACATCCCGATTTTAATTTCTTTCTTTTCTTCTTTTCATTTCAGCGTCGTCTCCCTTGTTTCTTTCATCCCTTATATCGTCTTGCCATACTCACCCTCGAATTGAGGGTGGAAAAAAAATATAACAAAAACAAAAATGGTAAAAAACATTAACCCTGTCCCCTTGCGCCTCTTGCGCCCCTTGTGCCCCTTGTGCAAATCGAATATCCCCAAAAGATAGTTTTGTGCCGGAGCCCTTTCCGTTGTTTTTCATTTATTTTCCTTTCGTCCTATTTGTTCCACGAATCCACGAACGTGCTCGGATATCCTTAAAAAGGGATTTTTCTTCTTCTTCATTATATTCTTATTCAAATCTTCTATCTCACTCTTGTATAAATGCATTTGCATTTTAATAATCGATACTATTCGATAGAATCGAATTAACGATTCCGCCGATTGATTCACCCTTTCCAACATGTATTAAATGGGACTCAGGGTTGTGTCCCTGTTTTAAGTTAAGGAAAATGTTTGTCGCATTTCATACATCGTTGTTGTTCTTCTTCTTCTTCTTTATTTCTCATTTCCTGTCCATGTGCTTTTGTTATACGTTTTTGTCGCCCCTTTATTTTTTACGAATTTCTTTTATAGGTTTCAAGCAAAACGATTGCACTTTTATTTTTGTTTATGGCAATGCCATAAAAATAGACGAGTTGAGGTCGTAAAGTGATCAAGGTCAAAGACGATCCTTCACTCTGAGTTTGGTATGCGGTTTCGGAGTCGCGTTAGAAGTTAATACTTTTGAGTTTCTCTCAAAATTCGGGCTGACTACTTGATTGAATGTACTGTCATTTCAATCAGCAATCAATTCTCTAGATATCTGCCAAATTGCAGTGAAATCCATTCCATATTTCATGAGTTACAAGCGAAAAATCAAAATATCACCACATGGAAACTTGCAAATTTTGTGCCGACTCAGTGCACGTAGGAACATGGAAGGAACAGAAAATGTGTTTCAGTGGTCAGAGCATCTGCCCGGCAAGCAGAAGGTCCGCAGTTCGATTCTCGGTCACGAGCATTCAACATTTTCTCCTTTCACGTTTCCTACAATTTCAAAGACTAGCCCGTCATCTTATGGCGTCTTCTATAAAATCACTTCACTTGATATCGACGGCGAGAAGGGTATTTGCCTCCTAGCATTTAACGTTTTATTAAAAATTTACCTACTCTACCGCCATCTCTTGCAAAGTTATTTAATTTATTCAAAAGAACCTGTTTTCCGCTTTCTTAAGAAGCTAAAATCTTGAGCCTACCCTCGAAATTCGGTGTTCTAGAAGAACTTTCAATTGAATTCAAGTTGATGTCATTTTGGCGTCAATTGCGTCATCTTTGCTTGGGTTTTGGTAACATCTCTTGCACCCTCTTCCTCTCTCTCTCAGAATTTCACTCCGTATCGTGTAAGTGTGGATAAACTTTGAGGGAACCTTCAAGTACTTTCTACATTCTGAAAATTGAATTTTGTATCATCACTCTCTCTCTCTCTCGATTTTCGACGTTCTCTCGCTCACACCCCTCACCAAATTGCAATTTTTTGAACATTCGAGAGCACTTTAATTAATTACCCTCGCGTCCACCAGGGACTCTAGACCACATGAAAAGCGCAATAAAAAATATGACCGAGGGAGAAATTGCGTTGTTAAAAAAACGCTGGGTTCGAGGACCCGGTTCCGATCCCTCGGGAACTCACCGAGTGTTCTTAATTACACGTCCAGAATTGATTTGGTACGAAATGCAAGTATCACATAGCCCAGAAATCCGATCAATGCATCACAAGATGGTCAAATTCGAGAGACACAGCGTGGCGGAAATGAGAGAGAGAGAGAGCCGGGTCAACGGAGACTGTTCTGTGAATCTGTTAAACTTTGTTCCGGGAAAAATTTTTTCACATTAACCAGATCCGGATAAGAATAACGCTTGAGTTTTTTACTTAGGGAGAATCTGTGAACTCATTCACCCGGCCCGTCCCGGCCGGGATACGTGGGTAACCATTCCCCTTTAATGGTTCTCCGTTAATTCGCATCGGTATAATGCATTACCAAAATGAATGCCGACCCGTTTATCATCCCCGAGACGATTGTCCGTTTATATCTTAAAGGGATAATTTCGGGTGAGATGTGACCGGGTCCACTTGTCCAATGTCACTCTCTCTCTCTCTCTCTCTCTGTCTCTCACACCCGGATCACATTAATTCTATTGCTTAGGATAATTCCAACATTTTTACGTTCCCTCTTTCATTTTTTGTTTTGCCCTTCAGTTTTTTTTATTTTTCATCCCTCAGTCCCCAACCCAGCTCCGGTCCCAGCTATCCCCCAACATATCAGTCCTTATCCCGGCCAAAAGAATCTAACGAGGGCAGGATAAATCGGGATATTGATGTGTTTCCCATTGTTTTTTTATTTTGTTCCTCTCCCTATTTTCCTTTTTTTCCATTTTCCAAGAAACAGGACTTCCATCCCGGACCGGGTTTGGCCGGGTTCGGTGTGTGTTTTAGTGAAACATAAATTTTCATTTCCATTCTATTCATTTAGAGTAGCGACTTGTTATATTTCATATCCCGGGAATGAACCGGGTAAAGAGGGTAACATTTTTTATATAGGTATATACACTTTTTGTTTTGTTCTCCTGTCCCTGAATTGCCCGTGCCCGTGTCTGTCCCGGTCTTTGTTCTAGAACGGTAATGTTCTTAAGTCTCTTCCATCATACTTAAGAATGTTTTCTTGTTGTCCCGGTCCATTGTACGGGTCTGTGTGTGGGCCAGTGTGTGTGTGTGTCCTTATTTTTTGGGAATTATCCCTGGAAAAAAATCCCTTAATCGTGTGGTACTTTTGTTTCCACTGCACCCTCACATTACGCTCTCGGGTATGGGGTTTCTCTAATTTGTCACTTGGCGGCAGCACCGTAGCCGTGTGTCGTGTGCGATGTGTGCTATATAAAATTTGGCATATTCTTCTGGCAGTTGTTGTTGTTGGTGGTGTTGTATCCCTCAAATTTACCTTCTCTTGTATCTTTAAGGCAGGGGGATGGAGACGTCTTGGATCGATGCAAGAGAGGCGAATTTGAATATCTCTCACTCTCTCTGTCTCTCGTTGTTGATAATCTATCCTGCTGAATCGAAATGCTGACGTCCTTCGATTCAGGACACTGAGAATGGAACTTTTTGAACTTGGAAGTTGTGAAAACTATCAGCTGAATACGGTAATGTCTTCCGTTGCCATGGTATCTTGTAAAATTCAATAGCTGAATTCGTGAGAAATGCGCTGAATTGAGATGATTGTATCTCTCTCTCTCTCTCTTTGTTGATAGAGCATTCTGCAGAATTGGAGGATCCATCGAAGTGCTGACATCGTCCGCTTCAGCACACTGAGAATGGACAAATTTATTGCATGTAAATTGTAAAAATCATCAGCTGAATTAGTGAGAAATGCGCTGAATTGAGACGGTCTCTCTCTCTTTGTTGATAGAGCATGCTGCTGAATTGGAAGATTCATCGAAATGCTCGCAATGTACGATTCAGCACGGTGAGAAAAGACATTTTAAGCTTGGAAATTATAGCAACTATCAGCTGAATTCAGCAATATCAAGGCGTCTTGCAATTCCTCTTCGAGGGAGTGTAAAAATATCAACTGAATTCATGAGAAATGTGCTGAATTGAGACGGTCTCTCTCTGTTTGTTGATAAAACATCCTGCTGAATTGGAAAATTCATTGAAATACGCACAATCTACGATTCAGCATGGTGAGAAAAGACATTTTAAGCTTGTAAATAGTGAAAACTATCAGCTGAATTCATTAGAAACGAGCTGAATACGATTACTGTCTTCTGCAATATCAAGGCGTCTTGCAATTCCTCTTCGAGGGAGTGTAAAAATATCAACTGAATTCATGAGAAATGTGCTGAATTGAGACGGTCTCTCTCTGTTTGTTGATAAAACATCCTGCTGAATTGGAAGATTCATCGAAATGCTCGCAATCTACGACTCAGCACGGTGAGCAAAGACATTTTGAACTTGTAAATAGTGAAAACTATCAGCTGAATTGATGAGAAATGGGCTGAATTGGGAAAATTCTCAAAATTTGATTTTCTGACTTTTTCAGCTCTACTTAAAATGTGCTGAATTGATGGAATGTGTTGCTGAATTGCATTTCTCGGTAGAAAATTGATAAATGTAAACAAGCCACGCGCTGAATGCATGCTGAATATGGAATTTTCGCGTAGTTACCAAAAAAAAAAAAACAAAAATATAAGCAACACCTGGCTGTCAATAAACCAACACCGGTGCAATTTCCACAGGGAAGTCAATTGAACCGATCCGAAGATCGAGAGTAAAACGGCGAACGATGTGATCGAGAACAGGCTAGCTGCATCGCTTAATTGTGTCCCGCAGTGGTGTTTAATATAACCAAGAGATTATCAGATTTGTCCGGTACATTTTGTCCGCATCCTCCCGTACCGTCTCCGTACCGCCGTGTTCTCATAAATCACAGTCCGAAAAACCTGACCATCGTTGTGCCCCACAATAATTTATACAGTAATAACAATAATAATCGTGCAATTTAGATCCTGTCGATAGCGATCTTGAGATCATAAATTAAAGAATTCCTCCAAGATTCGTTATAGGGCCTCGTCTCTCCCTTGTAGTTCCGTCTCGTCCCGTCTCTTGGAATTACGAAATTAAAAACAAAACAAAAAAAAAATAGCGACATAATTCCACCAATTATGCTTTTAACTTTAATTCTTCGTGCAAAATATTTCATTTTTCTTGTCTCGCGATCGCGAACGGCACCGCCATTTTGGATTTCATGCGACTATCACCAGAAGCAGAGGAGTCTCTTTGATCCATAAGCACCTTCATCTGATCCACATCCACATCGGATCAGCATCAGCATCAGCATCTGCATCTGCATCTGCAGCAGGATTTGGACACCTCACTTCACTTCACTTCACTTCCCTTCCTCCCGACACGTGTGAATCGCTGGAATTCCTTCATTTTGTCTTGCACGCCATAGATTACCTCTGATTCGTGATCACGATCGCGATCAGGCATTACCCGGATTTGTGGGATCGATCCGATTGGGTCGTGCACCCTTCGTGATGCATTGAATTTCGTTCGAGTGAGAGAGTCTCGTCAACTCAACAGCTACTCACTCTCCGTAGATTCTCAGCAACGAATTTCCACGTTCTGTTCTTCGGACTTTCCCAGTTTTCTTCTTTTGTTCTCCTCTCCATTTCCTCCTTCTCTGACTGTCTGTTTCATTGTCCTTTCCTTTATTCGTCTGATCCTCCTGTTTCTCGTCGCAAACTGCAAACTGACTTGTGTCGAAAAACTGTCAATCGATGGAAACGTCCGCAAACGCTCTATCCACACGTTTGAACTTGTGACGGCTTGTGTAGGTTTTGCAAGCGTTTGGATCCGGCATTATACTTTTCAACTTGCCCGGACTTCTCACTTGGCCTCCAGAGTCGTTTAATTAATTACCTGACACCACTAGGCGAATGTTTCAAATTTCGCATCTCCTCTCTCCTCTCTCATCGCATCACATCACGTGGCGCTTTGTTTTCCGATGTCAGACGATCATGATGATCATGATGATGATGATGATGATGATGATGACCCGCTAGAGCGGCCCCATTCTTCATAGCAAGAAACCTCCAAATCCAGCGCCCTCATCAAGACGCGAATAGAGTGATTCAGCAAATATGCCCGGAATGCGACGGAGGACCACATAAACACGGCCACAATCACGTTTTGTTTCTGCGGCATTTATCTCGTGGAATTAATTTTTTCCCTCTGTTCTTTTTTTTTCCTCCCAGTTGGATCATCTTTTTTTGTATTTAATTTTTTGAGCCGATGATCTTCATCTCGTTTTGCTTATTAAATAAAAATTAACAACACCGCCCCAAAACATCAACACTTCAACAACAAATAGCTCGGACAAATGATCGATTGGGGGGCAATTGGGGCGGAACTGGTACAAAAAGAAGAGTCTCATTCGAATTGGCAGTGTATGTGGAACGATGGATTGGATTATCGCGGTGATCGCTAGGTTCGATTGATTTGGACAAAGTGCGGCTAAACTAAGAAAAATGAAAAAACGCGCGAGTGTTGTTGCTTCATCATGATCATTTTCTTTTTCTCATTAACGAAGAAATGAAATTTAATGAAAAAAATTAACAAAAAAGAAAAAAAACAACATTCGATGATTAAAGAAAACGCCGCAGTATGGCAGCAGCAGCAGCACCAGCACCAGCACCAGCGATTCAGATTGATCGAGTCAGCAAGTCTGGTTGTGTCAAAACCGCACAGAATATTGTTGTTGCGCACCGACAAAACCACGCGGAATCGGGACGAGCGGAGGACAGTAACAAATGAGACAATAGATTCGGGATGACCCTTTCTTTGCTAGCCAGTGCCAGACCCCGGGTGGGATCAGATCGAATGCGCGATCGCTGGAAATTCAAAAACCGCGCGATTTATTTTTGTTAGTAATTATGCTAATCAAATAATTTCTGTTTGCGATCATGCTCTGACCATGACACCTTCGTGACACCTCTGGAACGCGTCTCTAGGTTGATGTTGAGATTTTAGAGGATCACTTCCAGTAAGACGTCCCACACTCTGAGAGATCGTTTTCAAACAGAAGAGTCGCATTGTCTGGAAGCAGTGTTCCATGAGAGGATGAAGATTCCACGATCATTCCCCGATCATTTGTGAGGATCACTTCCAGTAAGAAGTCCCAGACTCTGAGAGATCGTCTTCAAACAGAAGAGTCGCTTCATTTGGAAGAAGTGTCCATTGGCAGATGCTAGTTCCATGAAAACCTCATCATGTGCCAGGACACTGCAGGACTCCTCCATGGAGTCATGGTTTTCCTGAAGATCAGTCGCCCCATCTGGAAGCAGGGACAATATGGAAGGTGTCAGGACGCGTCAGCACTCTACATCCATACCTTCCATTGAGCATTGACCAAACTCTGACTCTTTTAGGAAAATGTTTTCCCAATTCCGTCCGGCATCACCCCGTTCCCGTGTAAACCGAAAACCCGAATGGGCGGAATCGAAGCATAAATCTCCTCAATAATCACATTCGCCCATGGTACATTAACACGTTTTATAAAATTCTAAACGCGACACGACACCCGGCGAGTGCGACCCAACACAAAGTGTGGCCGGGTGTGACCCAACTGGTCGTTGCGTCATGGACAATTTCTTTAAGAAAATGATTCGATTAAATGCATCTAGATGGTTTGTTTAGCTTTCTTTTATCAAAAATTCTTTAATCTCGGCTCGATTCGTTCAACAACAACAACAAAAAATTTGTTAGTTTTCCTCAAGAAAAATGAAGAGTCTAATAAAGAAGTTAAGAAACCAAAACATTCCTTTTCAAACAAAACAACATCGGATCAATAAAAGAGTCACCTGAGAATATTGAATCACTCAGGTGTCATTCAGGTGTTTGTTGACGACTCAAAAAATTGAGGAAAAAACTCTTCTTGAGCCCATTAGAATCGGAATGGGACGCATTAATTAAAGAAGTTTCTCTTGTGTGTCTGCTCGCTTTCTTCTCGTCTTCTAGGTGACAATGAAGACGCATTAAGTTACGTTGCATTAGGAAAAAATTCTTCTCGTTATTGAGTCTAGGCTCGACTTGGGCGGGCTCAATGGGAATTTTGATCCGGGCCCAATTAGGGATTTGATTTGTGGACAAACATTTGCTTTCTCTGGCTCGTGACGCGGCGAGTGGGCGGTGTGTGGATCGGTTCACGTGGTATGCACGGGGGCATGTGAGGAATGTGAAGAAGATGCTGAAGATGCAGGACACCTCGAGTCCTGCAAGAGAGACAAAATGTTGGTGGCATCAATTTGAAGAGCAAGCAGTGTCAGGAGTCAGGAGAACGATCTTCTGTTATGCATGCAATAATTGAAGCAGCGATGGAATCTCTTCAATCAGTGTTCTGTGTATCATCATTGTGCGCGGCTACCCTAGATTAAATCGGTTCAATTGAATTTTGAGGAAACTTGTCGATCGCTTTGCGATAGCACAAGGCCGCTGCGATCGCTCTTCTTCATTCGGCTCCCTTAGTCGTTATTCACAAACCCGTGAACTATGTACATGGAAAGGCGCGAATTAATCGCTGCTTCATATCGCACGCGATCGCCAGCACTTGGTGGAGATTCTCATCGATTGCATTGTGGCTGGGCCTGTGAATCTTCTTTGCTTCTTTTCAACGATCGTTCCGTTTCTTCAATATCGATCGATCGATCGCTCGTGCTGTTTTGTTGCTGGGGAAATTAAATTTGGCGAAGCTTCTAACGAGTCTTCAATGGGCCTCCATTTCTAAAGAGTTCCTCTTCTTCTTCACGTTTGACAATCAGCACACCCGACTGAAGAAAGGCAGGAAGGTAAAAGGAAGGAGAGAAAGCAGATGCAACAGTGGAGGTAGGAGAGGAAGCAGGTGTACAGATGAGGAAGCAGTAGTCGAGAAAAGGACACAGAGCTGAAAAGGCAAACATGAAGATGAAGAAGCAAAGAAGATGAAGATGAAGGGAAAGAGGAATTGAAGAACTTGAAGTTGAAGATACAGGAAAGAAAATGAAGAAGCACATGCGAAAGATGAAGAAGAAACGGGATAAGCAGAAATGAAGTTGAAGGAGGAATTGAAGAACCTGAAGTGGAGCTGTGGTCAAAGGAGTTGAGGAGACAAGAAAGAAAATGAAGATAAGGGAAGAATCGAAGAACATGGAGTGAAATTGAGGTTGAAGAGCAAGGGAAAGAAAATGAAGAAGAACAGGCAAACGTAAAAGGCAAAGGGGCAGAAATGAAGATGAAGGAGGAATTGAAGAAGGGAAGAAAATGAAAGGAATGGAGAAGCAGGGAAGAAAATGAAGAAGCACAGACGAACGGGAAGATGAAGGAGAAAAAGGATAAGCGGACATGAAGATAAAGGAGAAATTAAAGATCCTGACGTGGAGTTGTGGCTAGACAAGTGTAGAGGTAGGGAAGAAAATGAAGAAGCAGAAATGAAGATGAAGGAGGAATCGAAGAACCCTTAATTGGCAGACGTAGAAAAGCGGAATTGCAGTTGAAGAGACAGTTGAAGGGAAGAAAATGAAGAAGCAGAAATGAAGACGAAGACGAACATGAAAGGGGAATCGAAGAACCTGGAGTGGAATTGAAGCTGTAGAAGTGGAATTGAAGGATCTGGAATGGAATGAAAGTTGAAGAGCAAAGAAGGCAAAAGAAGAAGAAGCAAAAATGAAGATCAAGGAGGAATTGAAGAAGAAAAGAAAATGAAATGAAGAAGCAGGAATGAAGATGAAGATAGAGCTACAGAAGTGAAGAAACAAAAGTGCGTGGCAAGTGTATAGAAATAGAATGAAGAAAAAAAGAAGATGGTGAAGCAGGACCAAGGACGATGTGGAGATGAAGCAGAGGGCAGGAGGAACAGTCTCAGAAGGACAACAACTTTGTTATGTGACATTGAAGCAAAGAATAATTGAAAAATCTTCGTTACAAAATAATAAAAGAAGCACAAGAAGGTGTTCCATGTCGAAGAAGAATGGAGCAGCATCGAAGAAGAAAAATAAAATAAATTATTTAAAATATGATCGGTGAAGACACCGTTACCCCAAAGATCTTCGTAATTCTTCATTTCTACGAATGAAGAGTCTGTAACCGAAAAAAAATCCAATTAATACGATCCGCACACAAAAGAAGAAGAAGAGTCATTGGAAGATTGAAGAATGAAGATCCAACTGGCAGATGATGGGGGTCGGAGTAGTGGGGCTGGTGCTGGGGTATTTGAATAATTAGCAAAACTCATATTTAACGGATTTACATCTTCGACTGTAATGAATCGCTGCTTCGAGATGAAGATGAAGATGCAGATGCAAATGAAGAGAAGTGAAGAAGAGCTTGAAGATGCATTCCAATGTTAAATGAATGGAGAATAAAGGCAGATTAAAAAATTCGTTTCTTTTTCGAGGGTTTTCTTTTTGAATTAAATATATTATTTGCAAAATGGCGTACCGTGAAGATTAAATGAAGAATAAGACTAAGAAGAAGAAGAAGAAAAATGTTTATAAACGACAACTGTCAGGGAAACAAATGATGAGATTTGTGTGGGGTAGACGAGAGCGATGCGACCCCACCTTTGAAAAAAGAAGAACAACCAGAAGAGCAACCAGAAGAAGAAGAAGAAGAAGAAAGAATTTCAAAGAACGTATCTTCACTGGCGTGTTAATGGCAAACCAATATTGGAAGAAACATAAACTTTAGCGGTTTTGTTAAGGTTCTGCATAAAATTAATTACTTTTGAAGATATCACGGCCTGGTGCTTCACGAAGAGTCATTGAGTTGTCGGTGCGATGACCCAAAAAAAAAAAAATTTCCTGCTTCATTCGGAGATCTCTGCTCGACGTTGTGCTAATTATTCGGAATGTTTCGGAATGTGCTGCTTCATTTGGTCCTGACTGATCCTTGAGATCTTCACTTCACTTCCAGGATTTCCTGTCCCAGGTGCTGCTGCTCTGGACAAATTCTTTGAAGATACAAAGGTCAATGAAGCAGCAGAAGATTCTGTGCCATCGGGAATGAAGAACAAGGAGAAATTTGGAATTCCTCGAAAACGATACCTGGCCCCACTGCGTCCCATGTCGCCTCCCCTCGCCTCCACGATCCGATAATTAATTAGTCAATATCACCTACATCGCTATAAAACACACTTCGAGGTCATTAATTAGCTGTGCCCGGCACGGCGTGCCCATCCCGCCCATCGTGTCCACCTTGTGACCACCTCGTCGCAGTTGGTACTGCTTCTGATCGACGCTAACTCGGCATTCGGCACTTGGCTCTGGGACTCGATCTCGCACTTTCGGACCCATGCTCCGACCCATCCGGATCTGATTACTGGTGTGAAATATTGCGCCATGTCGATGTTGTTCTTGACACTCTCGGTGGAAGATGAAGACCTCTTGCTGTGGTCTGTAGTTCGTTCGCTCGGACATGTGTATTAGCGCGACCTGACACGCATCTACATGACACCGACATCTGCATGACACACGGTCCGAGGATACTGTCCTGATTTTGTGACATGCAATTCACGCCGTGTTGCCACAGAGAGAGAGAGAGAATAACTTTCTGAGAGAGAGAGAATCTATCTCTTTCCGAGAGAGACATTTGAATTGCTGGCAAACCTTCTACTTTTGGCAATTACTTGGCCATTGCACTTGGAAATTTTCCATCTCTCTCAATTGCGAAAATAATTCAAAAAAAATATGGCGGTTCCGTTAAATCGGGCCCGATCAGAATCGAGTGAGTGTCACTAAATCACCAGTTTAGCATTTGCGTCACGTACAAATAATTTTGATTACCAGCGACACTTGAACGTGGCCTTACTGGCGCGCAAAACAGAGAGAGACGGAGCGAGAGAGCCGGGCTGCGAGAGAGTGAGAGTGAGTGTGTGCGCCATGCGAGTTTATGGAAAATAATTATTGATTCCCACGATCTGAAGCCGTAAGTAGTGGCGCAAGAGACAGAGAGAGAGGGAGAGAGAGGGAGAGAGTGACGGGAATGAACACAGAGAGACGGGAAGAGTGCGGGGGAGAGACTGAGAGATGCCACGTCTTCTTTTTTATGATATGCTCATTATGGACATACCATTATTGAAAATTTTTCCTCAATTGTCCGCGCGCAGTGTCATGCATTCGAAAGCAGTACGCGACGGTGGAGCGGCGCGGATCGGAGGCAACAGATGAGAGCGGAATAAATTTGCTGCGATTATTCCAATTCTAATGCGTTTTTCAAATTTCATTTTTCGTGTCACGTCTCTCTATTCGACCACCTGTTCTCGTTCTTCATGTTCTTCTGCTAGTTCTGCTAAAATTTACCTCTCACTTTGACCGATTCTCATCATCTTGATCATGATCATCATTTGTAACGCTCGCCACATTTGACCGCGTTTCATTTGATCAAACTCAAATTGGCAGCGTTCGGCGTTCACCGTTAACTCACCGATGGGGGCGAATGCCGCCATTTTTGCGTCATGATGTCATCCCTTCGCCGTCTGCAAGATCTAGATGTAGATCGCCGGATTTAGAGCATTCGCATTCTCCTCTAGTCTTCATTCTCCTTGACTTTGGAACTCGTGTCTCACTTACGGCAAGCGGCACACCATCTGCGTGCTAATGAGTTGCAGATTGTCATGGCGATCATCTGAGAGTGGCTTCAGGTGACTTCATTCATTTCCAGAATTCCTCTCATGATCAAAGTTGACAGAACAACGATCACCAGGAAGAGAAACAAATCGAATTCATTCATTTACATAACGAGAATCTATTTCCGGTCGACAAGATCCATAATGACCCCAGCTCGACCACACCCCAGACTCCGGTGAGTTATTGCGGCTAAACCGGATATCCAAGGCATCACAATGAGATAAACCTTCTTACAAAAACCGAAAATAAAAAGGTTTGATTTAACACTCTGGAACCACGTATCGATCCCGGATTCACGACTAGACCCGGAATCATCCAAATCCAGCTCAGGTGCAACGAAACCCGACAATCCAGTGTCGCCATAACGATCGTGAATGATGGCCATTCTGGTGATCTTAATAACTATAAAAATGCTGGAATTATTAGTAAATAAGAAGAAGAATAGACCACAAAATCGGTTTATGCTAATGTGACGCGTCTCACTCGACTCGACGCGACTCATGAATGAACGTGAGGTGCGATGTGGGAATTTTTGAAATTTCATTTGACCTCAGGAGAAAAATCTGAAAATTCCAGAATCTCTGAATGGACCCAGGCAATGCTCTCAATTCCGGACAGCCAAAACTCTCCGACTCTCACGACACGGACTGCCCGCGTATGACACCTCAATTTTCATTTTGTGTGGTTTATGGCCATCAATAACGAGGGAATCGATTCTGGCCGGTTACCAGAAGCATCACCAGGTGGCATACATGGTGGTTCCACATGAAGATGAAGACTCCAAGGCACCTCGAATGTGTCTTCTTTGGATATTTAAGAAATGCCATAAAAATTTATTCATCTTCCATCACCTCCAGTCCTCCGTCTCTCCTTCCCTCCATCGTCCAGATGCATCCAGATGAATCTCCACAAACTTCACTTCTGTCTCCTCGGATGGGCTGCGAAGGTGTTAAGGCCCTCATTACGAGCCACCTCGGCCCGAGACGATGTAAATTGCTTTAAATAAATTAAAATCTTGTTTTGAGAATGAGCCACACCTTGAGACTCATTTTCGAATCACTTCTGAGACTCAAAAAAGAACGAAAAATTTTCAGTTTTTTCATTTTGAAATTAATTTTATTTTTTGAGTCTTCATTTTGCGTCTTGTTTGAGTCACAAGACGAATTCAATAATGGCGGCCATATTCTGTTAGTTCTTTTTGTGATTTATTCCGGGCAAGATGCAGTCCTTGGACATGACACAGGTGACGATGGACTCCCCGAAATCGATAGAACTATCTGGAATTTCTAGAATCCTGAAGTTTATAGGGATAAAATTGAACGGATTTGGTTGCAACCAGCTCCCTCTAGCCTCGAAGTTTTGTCGATATTTTGCAGACACACAAACAAAACAAAATAAAATAAATAGGGACGTTTTTGTCCCTTTCAAAAATAAGGTAACTTGCTTCCCGAATTGTTTACCTGGATTCTCGTGTCGTTCCTTGAAGTCATGTCCCTTGAACTTGTCGAGGTCGCGAGCGTAGGCCCACACCTGATCCCTATTTCTATTTGTCCCAGGCTGTTTGGAAAGTGTATCCCGATTTCGCGGGAAGAAAGAAATTCTCTACTAGCTCTGAGGCATTTCTCAGAATTTACCTGAGACTTCAACTTGTCTGGAATCGAGGACACTTTTGTCCCTATTTAGTCCTTGTTTCGATAGATGCACTGTTCATGACTCAAACTTGTCTCGGTAATAACTAAAGATGGAGTCTTCTGTCTGTGACCCAATTTAAGGACAATTGCATGTCAAAAAGTTTTGTGCTCCACAAACAGGGAGCAACATTTACCAGCGCCGCTTTCACATGACTTCTATTTGCGTTAAAAATTTTCATGGCAATTTCACCCGTGAAAGGCGATTGTCCGAATACAACAATAACAACAACAACAACAACAACAAGCACGAAGAAAAAACCAGAAAAATTTCATCCCTCGAACAAGTGACCAGGTGGTTATGAGGGATGTCCACCAAAAGGTGACCACAAATTCGAGACATGTGACTCCATGGACGCATCGAACATTGTGACATGACACCAAAAAACTTTGTTTGTTTGACCACACACAAAACGAAAGAGACAGAATATGTGTTACATTAGTAAACGATAAAAGGGACAAAATTGTCCCGGGTCAATTTAAGGGTGACACTTTCTTCTCCATCCCTTATCGGATGAAGGCGACAAGCGTTAGATGATATCGGTGTCATGTAGTTTTATCAACAGTATAACCTTCAATGCTTCTGGTGTTTGCCTGTTTTTATTTACACACGAATAAGGGATGATTTTGTCCCAGTGCCGGTGTCCGTGAATGCGGTGTAAAAATTTCTGGGGATTCAATGGAATCCAAGAAGAATTGTCATTGTTGTGATGATTAGAGTTAATTCGGACAATCGACCTGCCATGTTTGTTATCATTTCGGACTGTCCCTTTTAACCGATTTAAGGTTTACCCGAATGTTCTCCCCCCATTTGCGATAGCGTCACAAAAGCGCCATGAAGTGAAAAAGTTTTAATCGATTTTTGTTGTTGACTTAATCCTTAAAAAATAAACACTCTTCCTTTAAAAAAAAAATGATGATGAACTTCCGGAACAGAAATGTCCCGGTTTTGTTTTGGGGTACTTCTTCCCTTAGGGATTTTTCCCTTTGGTCTGATGCCGAGGGTCATGCCAAGGGATGATAATGGTGGAGCGTAGAAATAATGTTGCGGACGCAAACATGTGTTTCGGGCACTCACCTGAATGAACTCGAACTGGATTAGAGCCGGTGCGTGTCCGGGAAGTGGAATTCTCGGAACAACGGAAAGGGGAACTGTCATTGTCAATTGGAAAACAATGAATCCTGTTGAGAGAATTCGAGGAATTCTCGGGGAATCTATTGGGGACCAAGAGGACGCAACAGGCGACCACTGGTGACGTCTGTAAATTGAGTCAGGGACGCTAATACGGATGTCCAACGCGGTTCCTCTCATTGACCCAGCGACATCCAGTTTACTGGCATTCACATTCACAGTCACCATGGATTAGCAAGATTTGTCCCTAATTTGAAACAAGGGAATCAACCTGAATTGAGGATTGATGTACTGTCTGGCTGTGCCTCCCATTGACCCAGTCGCATCCAGACCACTGGCATGCATTCGCAGTCGCCTACTCGAGTCACGATGGACCAGCAAGATTTGTCCCTAATTTGAAACAAGGAAGAACATGTATAAAATGTATGCACTGTCGAGTTGAATTTTGTCCCCAATTAGAAATTTCGGACAACTGGATCGTCCGAATGGGACAACATTCCAAAGAAGGGCAGTTCTAATTCGGCTGAAAATCTTCCCTTAAACGAATTTGTCCGAATCCGATTTGACCGGAAGACCTTTTAAGAATAATTAAAAACGACCACTCGACCAGTATCAACCCCGTCACAATTAATGCGGAAATCATTAGAACAAAATTGTCCCTCGTTAATGAGAAATGAGACAAATTGATTTCATCCCCCAACCCCGACTGCGACAACTGAAACAAATCACTGACAGAACAAATCAGATGATGTCGTCGGCAAGTCAAGTAGATTGTGGTCGCCAAAATAAAATGAAATTATCCCTTAAAATCCAGCCACGTGATTAAGACATCCATCCCTCAACGCGAAGTCACCCTGACAAATTAACACAAAAGGCAAAAGGCAAAAACAAACTAAAGGGTTGTTCAAATAATTTTAAACAACTTTTCAAATGATTTCAAACCATCCCCAATTACAGGGGGATGCCCAAGAGCCACGAAAGGGAATGGAGCAACAGTCAAGCGATTCCTCATTTAATTGTGGCAATGCTCCCCTTAATTTTGTTGTTGTTATTGTTGTTGTTAACAGTACATCATCATTAAGATGATTGTCATCATTAGTCTTATGCTTTTTAATTCATCATTTAACTGTTGTTGTGGCGGGGGTAAATTTCATCCCTTTTTAAAAAATTATTTTCTCACTCAACAATGACGCAGTGGTGTCATTATACTATACAAGTATATTGTAATACAGGGAGATCATTAAAACAAACAGTACAAGTTGATTATGAAACAAAAAGAGAAAAAACCATAATCCCAATTCAACCCTTTTACAACCCTTATCCTTGAATATTTGAATAGGAACAAAATTCTCCCTTGAAATTATAATAAAATTCCGAATTCGGCTAATAAGGCAACATCACTCGGTGTAATTGTCGGCAATTAGTGTTTCACTTAACCCTTATTTTTTATTTAGCACATTCCTCTGATTCTCTGTCATCCCCCATATTTGGATCCACATTTTCAAGGGATAATTTTCACAAAAAGGGGTACACGACACAATCATGACACTGATAGCGCCATCGATGTCATGATCGAGTGCCATTGAAAAGGGATGATTGTGTGGGGGATGGGGGATGGGGGATGGGAATTGGATGTCATTTTTTGGGGTTTTCTTTTGATCCCTTGTAATGGCTACCCTCGGAGATTGTGCTTACTTAATTGATGGAGGGATGAACAATTAGTAACTCCACTCGATTTAATCACTTACAAGGGTTTGTCTCCTTCTGTCTACCCCCTCCCTCTCTCGGTATTGTTTCGACGAACCCTTTCGGGGAGATTATCTGACTCGTTAGAGATTATCTGAATTGGGGAGCGAATCGTTTTAGGAATTTAATTGGGGATTGTGACACGAGCGGCTGTCACCACTTTCGTTTAATGTCTTTTTCATTTCGGGAGAGACAATCATTGTGCTCTCGTTTCCTCTCAGAGAAGAGACGTTCATCTCATCTCTCTCTCTCTCTCTCTGGTAGTGGGAGACCATCGTCTTTTGGAAGACTGTCAAATTAGAGGATTCCGAATGAGAGGTTTTAGAATTTGACACCTGTGTCGCTCACTTGTTGAAAGAAGACACTGCCCTTTCATGGAAGTCTCTAGGTGCTTCGCAGGTCTCTCTCAATTCATGCGTCCCGGTCAATCTTCAAGTAAAACCGTTTGAGAGAGAACACCGTCTCAACCAGATACCATTTGACATTCACCAGATTCTCACACTCGCTCTCTCTCTCCCTCTTTTTGGAAAACTGCAAATGAGAGGATTCCCTCTTTCGAGAAATGGAGAACAAGAAGACTTTTTGAAACTGTCAGAATTTGAATCCCTGTCCCTCATTTGTTGAAAGAAGACACTTCCTTTTCATGGAGGCTCCTACATCCTTCACAGGTCTCTGTCAGGTTCCCGATCAAATAAAACCGGCTGAGAGAGAACCCTGTCTCTACCAGATGTCATTTGACATTCACCAGATTCTCACACTCACTCTCTCTCTCTCTGTCTCTCTTTTTGGAAGACTGCCAAATGAGAGGATTCCCTCTCCCCAGAAATGGAGAACAAGAAGACTTTTTGAAACTGTCAGAATTTGAATCCCTGTCCCTCACTTGTTGAAAGAAGACACTACCTTTTCATGGAAGCTCCTAGATGCTTCACAGGCCTCTCTCAGGGTCCTGATCAAATAAAACCGGCTGAGAGAGAACACTACCTCAACCAGATGCCATTGGACATTCACCAGATTCGAGAGGAGCACACTGCCTCAACCAGATGCCATTTGACACTCACCAGATTCTCACACACATTCTCTCTCTCTCTCTCTCTCCCCATCTCTCTCATCTCCGTCGAAACACTTGGCGATGCCGGCCACCGCGTGGTATCGATTTGAATTTTATTGCGATTTTTCATGTTCGTGTCGCTTGTATTCGCCGCACGTGCTCAGCAACTCAATTGGCGAGCGAGAGAATGGCAGCGAATTTGTCCAATTGGAAAAATTTTTTGGATTGAATTGTTATGCGAATCAAGTCCGCCAGCCATGTTGATGTGAGATTTTTCTTTTCTCTCTCTCTCCCTCTCTTTTTACCGCATCAAGTGTAATATTCAATTAATCGAAATAAATTTTCAAATTCCTCCAGTTCTCTCGTGCGGTTGTGGGCGATGCGGGGCGAGTGGTAGGTAAGGCGAGACATGAATGCAGGTGAAGTGATCTTGCTTTTTGCATTCTAATTGGAATAGCTGCCATCTTTTTTTCTCTTCTTCTTCTTCGTTATTACTTTAATTGCATTGTCAATTGCTGCACATTCCAATGTGGCTTCTTGTCGAGATCGTCCTGTACATGATGTCCGTGCACTGGCCGGCGAGATCGACATGATTAATTTGAAACGCTCGACAAGTTCTCTCGCGCATGAGATTTTTATTAATTTTCATATCGCTCTGTCCTGGACAGGACCTGGACGAAACTGAATCTGTGATTGACAGCTCGATAAGGAGCACAACGCTTACATCTCACTTGCACCGCAACATCCGGAGTGTGGGAGTTCAGGTGCGACTGCAGTAGGATGCAGTGTTGCCTGATTCGAACAGGATCTTCCATTCTCTACAATGTAGAGTCTACATGCATGTATGCACGTCAATATGTATGTATGTTTGTTCTTTTGTGGCTCTCGTCTCTCGCTCGAAGCAGTAAATTCGCTGGAACGCGAACCGGAACCATGTTAATTGCGTCTCACGAATTATTGGCTTTTAATGGACAAGTTTGATCGGTTCGCTTGGACACGAGGTGGACGTGGAATTGAAGAGAAGAGAAGACGAGACGTCAAGAATTGGAATTGATCGCTTCGTGATCGGGTGGCGTCACAAGAATGCAAAAGGACGCATTGAAATTTTGTTGTTATTATTGTTGTTGTTATCGTAGAAGAAAAAGGCATTATCATGTACCGCTAGAATTGCATGAATAAATTTTTAAATTTAATTTTTTATTTTATTTACTTTTTGCAACAACAACAGCAACAACAGCAACAACAGCAACAACAAAATCACAATTTATTGTCCATGCCATGAATTAATACTGAAACTAATGTCACAATGATTTCCAACTGAACCCAGCCATACATGCTAATGAGCCAGGGTAGATCTAGCGATGAGCCGGAGAAGGTACCTGGATCGGCATGAGAATTCAATTGGTATGTGAGTAACGTCTCTGAATTATTGTGTCATTGCGCAATTAACATAAAATAACTGCACCATCACCACCAGCATTAAGCCAGTGACAATGGCAACACTACGCTACCAGTGACAGTGGCCAGTGTGGGAGATTCCTCTTACCCACAGGCACTGGCAGATCAATTAAAATCGACATTCTCCAAGATCCAGTGTTGGACGCCATTATTAGAGGCTTAAATGCAAATTTCACGTCAATCAATTTTCTGTTTCGTGATCCAGTTTAGGGGATGCCGCTTGTGTTTTCACTCCGTGTGTCATGTACCTCTTGTAATTGGCACCGATGCCAAAGTAGGTACAAGAGTCATTATGTCTTCACTTCGGAAAGTGTCACTGATGCAAGGGGACATTTTGACGATACCAGGAACCTGACCTCTCTTCGTTGGAACACATTCGGTGACCCCAAATCACTTCCTGACCAGCTGCACCACCAGAAACTTTCCCATCTCCCCTACAGCTACAGGCTGCTAGCCACATCCGGTCCAGGTGTCATCGGGAATCGAGCCACGACGCAGTCTCCTGAAATCTCCCTATGGGGTCTCAATTTCGCGCGGCTCATTATCGCAACTCGCCATCGCCTCCACTTCCACTTCTGCTCGATCCAAAGCCCAGAAAACGCCAAATTTATTCGTCCCTCGGAGAAATTCCCGAATTTCGAACAGTCGGGAAGGGGGACTGGGGGTCTGAGGGTGGTACCAACAAAATTATTCGCTTTTGATATATCAATAAAGTAAATCACAACAACAACAACAACAACAACAAAATTAACACACAACTGGAAACACGAATAACAAAAACAAAATGGAGTCGCTGGGCAGTGGTGGAGTTGTGGGGGGATTCTCCGCATTGGAATTCTGCAATTCGCAAATTTAGCTCTTGCAAATTAATTTGGTAACTTCGAGGAAGAAGAATAAATTTGTAATTATTCCCACGGAATTCTGAGTTCGTTTTTGGGATTTTTTTTGGGACTTTTCGGGATATTTTCGGATATTTCGGGATTTTTTAAATATTTTCAATTGGAATTGATTTGAACGTGACTTTCAGTTGATCTCCAACTGAAAGCTGGCGTGCATTACCTTTAGTAAATGTAAAATTTTCGGGACTTTTTGGGAAATTTTGGGATATTTTGAGATTTCTTAGGTACTTTCAACTGAAATCAATTTGAACGTTTTTCATTTGATTTCCAACCGAAAGCTAGCGTGAATTATCTCTAATTACTGTAAAATTTTTGGGACTTTTTGGGAAATTTTAGGATTTTTTGGGAATTTTCAAATATTTTCAATTGGAATTGATTTGAACGTGACTTTCAATTGATCTCCAACTGAAAGCTGGCGTGCATTACCTTTTGATAATGTAAGACTTTCGGGACTTTTTGGGAAATTTTGGGATATTTTGAGATTTCTTAGGTACTTTCAACTGAAATCGATTTGAACGTTTTTCATTTGATTTCCAACCGAAAGCTAGCGTGAATTATCTCTAATTACTGTAAAATTTTTGGGACTTTTTGGGAAATTTTAGGATTTTTTGGGAATTTTCAAATATTTTCAATTGGAATTGATTTGAACGTGACTTTCAATTGATTTCCAACTGAAAGCTGGCGTGCATTACCTTTAGTAAATGTAAAATTTTCGGGACTTTTTGGGAAATTTTGGGATATCGATTTGAACGTTTTTCATTTGATTTCCAACCGAAAGCTAGCGTGAATTATCTCTAATTACTGTAAAATTTTTGGGACTTTTTGGGAAATTTTAGGAATTTTTGGGAATTTTCAAATATTTTCAACTGAAATTGATGTGAACGTGATTTTTCATAAATTTACAATATGGCTTTATACATTTTTCATGCGAAGTTTTTGGGAAATTTTTCGGTTTCTTCGGATATTTCGGGATTTTCTAAATATACTCAATTGGAATTGATTTGAACGTGATTTTTGGTGAATTTACAACTAGAACAAACATTAAATTATGCATTTCCCATATACAATTTCCGATAATTTTTGGGAAATTTTGGGATATTTTGGCATTTTTTGGGAATTTGTGAATATTTTCAAGTGGAATCGATTTCAATGACATTTTTGATGAACTTGCAACTAGTACAAACATGTAATTATGCATTTCCCACACAAAATTTTCGGGACTTTTTGGGAAGTTTTGGGATATTTTCGGATATTTCCAATATTATCAATTGGAATTGATTTGAATTTGCAACTAGAGCAAAAATGGAATTATGCATTTCTCATACAAAATTTTCGGAAATTTTTGGGAAATTTTGGGATTTTTTGGGATTTTTTAAGTATTTTCACTTGAAATTGATTTGAACGTAATTTTGGATGAATTTGCAACTAGAACGAAAATGGAATTATGCATTTCCAATATAAAATTTTTGGGAATTTTCGGGATATTTTGGGATTTTGTGGGAATTCGTGAATATTTTCAATTGGAATTGATTCGGACGTAATTTTTGATGAATTTGCAATTAGAACTAAAATAGAATTATGCATTTCTCATACAAAATTTTCGGAAATTTTTGGGAAATTTTGCGATTTTTTGGGATTTTTTAAGTATTTTCACTTGAAATTGATTCGAACGTAGTTTCGGATGAATTTGCAACTAGAACAAAAATGGAATTATGCATTTCCCATATAAAATTTTTGGGAATTTTTGGGAAATTTTGGGATTTTGTGGGAATTCGTGAATATTTTCAATTGGAATTGATTTGAACGTAATTTCGAATGAATTTGCAACTAGAACAAAAATGGAATTATGCATTTCCCATATAAAATTTTTGGGACTTTTTGGGAAATTTTGGGATATTCTGGTATTTTTTAAGTTTTCTCATTTCGGTTCAATTCGAACATGATTCCAAGCTAGTTTCCAGTTGAAAGAAACCACCACCAACTGCTGACCACCTTGTTACCATAACGTTTTTCGCTCTGAAAACCAAAACTTAACGACCAACAAAAATGTGTTGGGAATTTTTAATTAGGTCCAAAGCAATGATCCTATTTACATGGCTAGAAGGAAAAATAAGTTTTGCTTTTGATCTAATGTAGAAAAATTTCGAAGACGAACAGCTAGGCGATGGAGCAGTGGAGCAGTGTAGCAGTGCTCACAGGTAACATGGAGGCATGGAATTAAAAATTCAAATTTCACTTGATTTTGTTGACGCAAATACGTGACACTATTAAAAAATGTGTTTTTATTATTAGTATTTTTGTTGTTTTAATTGCCGTTTTCGGGTGCATGAGAAATGATGAGGTTTTAGGTATCTTAGATAGGTTCCTAGATAAAATGATTGATGTCAATGACACCAAGATGCCATTTAATCCAATTAGATTTGGATGGTAGAAATGTGATTTGAAAGGTAAAGTTGGCAAAGTTTGCAAAGATGGGGCAAAATTGGTAAAGAATGGAAAGGAAAAGAACTGATGAGTTCAGAATTCTGCATTGATGACCTAAACCTGGTGGTGATGGTGATTTGCATTTCTCCACGAAGTTATTCCGTTCGACATTAACAACTCAATGGAGCTAACAATGTTGCAAGGAGCGCTATATGAAT
The DNA here is from genome assembly GCA_963971475.1 of Chrysops caecutiens. Lineage (NCBI taxonomy): Eukaryota > Metazoa > Arthropoda > Insecta > Diptera > Tabanidae > Chrysops > Chrysops caecutiens. The sequence goes on from OZ020567.1 coordinate 76,072,774, forward strand.
GTAGGTACTCGTATCTATTGTAACAATTTTGTGGAGAATGTGGTAATATTCATATGTAGATAGTATGTATGTGGATCAAAGACATTTAGAATCTCATGTTGATCAACGGAGAAACATTAAAGTTTGAAATTATTTCAAGCACGTCTTCGTATAATTTAAAATGGTTTGAATTCTAATTGGATTTGCTGGGAGCTACAAGTATGTATATGACCATATGTGTGACTGGTATGTGGAGTAGATTGTCAATCACATATGGTTAAGTTTGAAAAAATCATTTCAATTACAGGTGAATGCTTGTCACCATTTCACCCGGATACAATTTTCAGTTAAATCAAAAATCACATCAACTTCTTGTTAATTACACAAAGCCAGTGCTATATGTATGTGTACTCGACTTACGTCTTTTGTTTGACCGTCACACAACTCTCGATTATCGATCATAGACTCGCTGCACCCACACTACTGTCCAGTTAATGTGCTCGTGTAGCCCAATTGTATTTTGTGTTATGTATGTATTTCTTATCCACGGAGTGCCTGTTTGTTATTACATTTTTATAACCCGACATACGCGGTCGTCACTCAGTCCCAACATTTTAATTGATTTGTGGAAAAGTATTTACTAAAAAATTCATTGAACAAAAGTTCTAGAAGGAAATCCTTGCAAACAATTTCCTCACAAACCAAACCAAACAAAACAAAACACGAAACCGTCAATGCATGGTGTTGAAATTTGAAGAAATTTTTTAATTAATTTTCATTTCACTTCAACACTTCTGGATCCTTAAGATTATCCTGTCCCGGCTTATGAAATTCATCGACCGTATAAATGAAAATCTCGTCCTTTTCCGTGTCATTCCCTAAATGAACGTCCCTAATCCTGTTATTTTTCCCTCAATTATCACAAGACAAGACAAAGTCCATTTTCACTTCTTGCCCACTGATGATGATAATAAGGACAACGAGGAAGTGTTTGTACAGCGGGAGGGGATGATGATTAAAATTCAAAGGATACCCACCAAGGAACAAAAATGTCGAAAACGGAAAGGACGACAGCTGGTTGTGCTGCCGGGAAAATTAAAACCGATTAAACCCTTCTCGTGGTTGTTTCGTTTTTCTTTTCAATATCTCGAAGGACGAAGGACTTGTTGCTCGGTTTTTTATTGTAATTAAATTGAAAATTCATCATCAAAAGGATCCTGGGATATGGTGATAAGACATTTCTCTGTTGGTCCTGTTGCTCTGTTCTGGCGGAGGTGGTGTTGATAATTAAAATGGATGAAACTTTAAATGTTTTGATTCTCATCCGAGGGCTGAAGGTGATGAAGGGATACCGGCACAGGACTAATGCCGAGCTTGACTATGATGGATGGGGGAGTGTAATTAATTGTTTGTAATTTATTTAGAGTGATTCCGATTACGTCACTGCGAGTTCTAGAGATTTGTTCCCGGGAACTTTCTCCAAGAGAAATCGATGTCGATTTGATTTTATGAGTTGTTTTTGTTTTCAGTTCGGCTTGTCACCACCACCGCGAGATTAGGAACAAGCGAACCTTGTCACATACGTCTGGTACGTTGAATCATGACACTAGCATCAAGTTTATCGCAGACCAAAATAACTGGTGAAGAAATCGCCCACGCTTCAAACCGAGAGGCGTCTAGCGTTTGTCATGCGTCTGTCTTTTGTCTGACCGCGAACTGGACACAAAGTCAAGGTGGTGGATTCCTTTTTGTTTTGGTATCATTCGCCATGGAGTTATTTGTTTCGGGGACCTTCATTGGCGATTTATTTGCAGAGTCTGCATAGTGCCAGACATGGAAGTCGGAACGAAATAATTTCTATCACCTCGACACGTTTGGGTACAACATTGCGCCGTGGCGAGGGCACGAGGGCGTCCAAAGGGTAAAGCATTAATATTTTAATTTTGTTAATTTGAACGCAGAGAAATGCGGGTTGGCGACAGTTGACGATATGCCAGACAACATAAAAGGAAGGCAATGTCTGTGAATGAGGACTGTGGGCTACAAATGCCAGACGGAGATACTTGACGGGGATTTGCTGGAGAGATATCACCAACTATTGTCAGCGAAATTACTCCTATAATATATAATAACTTAAATCTTCAGAAATCTGTCTCGAAATGCATCTCAAGTAGTTGTAGAAGTTCAAATGTCAATGGCGCCATCTTGAATCAGATTTCTGGATTTTTTTTCCACTTATCCGAAATAACTGTGGCGACTCAGATATATGTGCTCGTGATAGTCCAGTGGTCAGTGCATCTGTCCGGAAAGCGGAAGGTCCGCGGGTTCGATTCCCAGTCACGAAGCATTCAACATTTTCTCCTTTCATTTTCCTCACAATTCTGTTACTTCTGTTATCGTAACAAAACAGGTCGTCTGTTAAGAAAGTTGACAGATTTGGTTTCAAACAGGTTTCGAAATTAAAATTTGTTCCGACGTAACAGATTCGAAAATAAGTTGTGCCGAGAATACCAACTCCAACAACTCCAGTAAATTAAACCCTGTGACAGACAGGATCGCTCTCAGTCTCTCATCATCTCTCTTGTTCCAATGACGTCAGCCGATGAATCAAGCAAGTGCTTTGACCTCAGCGACCCAATTCGGGTGCTCGTCAAACGTTTCGCCAATTAGCGTCGAACAAAAAACAAAAAACCAACAAACAGTCGCACCAAATGACTCCAATAGAAAGCGGTGAGCGTCAGCGATTTGACGGTAATCGCTCTCATTTCCACCGATTCGGCGTCATTATGAAAGCGTCAATTAAATATTTCGACAAAAGTTGTCAAAAAATTATTCGTTAATTTTAAAAAGAAAAAAGATTTTCCGGCATTTTCACGGTTCCGGAACCGCTCGAATTGTCACAAAACCACGGAGCAATTATAACAATTACGAAAAATAAAAATTCGTTCATTATTCACCGCCATGAGAGCGCGCATCTAGCGCGTCAATTTGGCGCGAGTGTTCTTTAATTCATGGCGCATGTTTTTTTTTTGTCTCCATGGCATGGCGTTGATAATGACAGCGCGGTGACAATTACCTAAAACTTACCTGCGCCATGTTGAATTTTATCGAGGGCATCGCGGGTAATTAGACGAAACGCTGTCAACACAAACCGTGGTGTTCCCTTGTGCCTGCTCCTGCCTGAGTAATTAAGCGTCACGCAGAAACTAGTGTTAATGACGCACATCCGTTTTAAGAAGCTAAACTTCATTACGATCAGCGCCATCTGTGATATTCGTTTTTCAATTTTCAATTCAAACGTCGTATTTTGATGCGTTTAATGGCGTTGGTTAATCGCAATCAACCATTTTGATTTCCATTTTCATAAATTTGACGTGAATCGCGCAGCGAATTAGAGCGGGAAAAATTCTTTACTAAAAACAATTGACGCCAAGCGGTAAATGAGAAAAAATTTTTCTCCAAAATTAATTTCGAATTTAATTGGGCAATTTATTTTGACACTTTTTATTTTGTTTTGATGGAAATTCGTGAAAAACATTTGAAAATTTCCATCAGCCCGTAACGGTTTCTCTCAGCCGGGGGTCATTCATACCGAGGGGGATGACCCCGAACCGCAATGACTATAATCGGTGTGTGACGCATCGCATTGCATTGATTTTATTTTCATGGACTTTAGATTGTCATTGCGTTTGGATGCTTTTACATAGCCTCATGTCATTTTCAGACGAATCCAATTTGCAAATCTGCTGCACAAAGCATCGCATTAATTTTTTCATGAACTTTAGATTGTCACTGCGTTTGAATGCGTCCGGATGCGTTCGCGTGAGTCAGAATTGGAATTGTTTAACATATCGCACTGATCGACTTCAGAGTGTCATTCAACATTCTTTGGCGTGACGTGGATTTTTCATATTTTTCCGTTTCGCGTCCACAACTACACGTGAATTGAAATGAAATAAAATTAAACAAAATTAAAAATGGCAAATTGCCAGATTAATCAAAATTAATTACAGTAATTCCACTTAAGAATAAATCAAATAAATCTCCCTGAAAATTCCTGTTAAATCGCCCTCGAATTTCGGGATTTCCGTCTGAAGGAAAAATCAAAAGTAAATTAATTAAACCCACAAATTAAGTGGATCCGTTTATTAATTAAACAATTTAAAAAGTCACTTCAAATCCGGGTAAGAAAATATTTTAAGAAACAAATTAAAGAAAAGCGGAAAAACAGAAAACGCGGTAAACCCGAAATCACAGAAAATCGAAATTAAAAAGTCATAAGGGCGAGTAATTATCGTTCTAATTAGAAAATTAAAGAAAACACAAACAATAGAATTAGGGGGATTCAACTATAAAATACGGAAAAACATTTTCCGGGGATCCATTGTGGCCATCACGGCTTAAGGCAACGACAGGAAGGAATTAATGAAAAATGAAAAATGAAAGGACCAAAGAAGGACTAAGAAATTTTCGAAGAAACTTTTTGTTGGTGGGGGGCATAACAATTTCGTGGTCACTTTCACCCTCGACTGGAGTTTGTATAACAAACTTAATTACACAATTAAAATGTTACAACAATTTGCTCCCCAATTAAAAATCCAGGATCCACTTAAGAGGGAGAAAGTTTACGGAGCAACTTGTGCCCATTGACACGACGCCAACAACGACGACGAGGACAAGGACGACAACAAGGGATGAGGGTGAAATGGTGTAATGAAAGTGTTCGGACGGACAACGAGTGTCCTTTTGGTAATTCTAGTCAACGTCTTAAGATTGGCGTGGCGTCTGTAATTAAGGACAAACTCGAAGACGATACCAGACCCAATTTGAATTTTAATGACTGCCCGTCCAGTTGCTGGGGACTGGGGGATTACTGAATCTGTTGCTTCGAGTTAAATAAGTTTCCGGGTAATAAAAGGGCAGTCTGATGGTGTCCCTAAAATAAAGTGGCCGTGCATAATTAAGCGGTTAAGTAATTAAATCTCGGTTTAAGGCGAAATTAAAATTTTGGGGATTAACCCTTTTACCATTATTTGTTTCTTGGCGAATGGGGGGGGGGGGTTGAATTTTCTCAGAAGGGTGGCAATGAGCAACAAATTCATTTTCATTTTCATTTTCACTTCTCTCTTTTCATTTGTTTCTGGGGTTGATTAAGTAGTAGATACTTCTCGCCTCGATCCGGCTCTCATTCCGGTTGATTGAAGTGTTAATTGGGGATTGTCGGACATTTTGTGTGGATTAAGATAGACCATCCACCACAGGGTAGATATTTCATTAAACAATTCGATAGCGGCCAACACAAGTGGGGTTGTGTGATGTGATTATCATCAACAGGTTGTCATGGTTTCATGTCAGACAAGGGGGACAGGGTTCGATTCCGTGTTATGCACTTGTAGCGATTAATTAATTCATCGTCTTAATTGGATTGGAATGGACGAGGGATATTTGGGATGTCCTTCAGTACAGGTTGTGTCTCCGGTACTATTTGGCGACAAATTGAAATCAATCAGCAGTATTAGTACGGAATGAAAACGGAGAAAACCCGTTTGCAACTCTTCAACACAACGATCGTAGTCAGAAGAATGATCCCGAATTGTGACGTATCGCATTGCATTAATGTTTTCATGGACTTTAGATTGTCACTGCGTTTGTATGCGTTTGGATACGCTAATGTCATTTTCAAGCGAATTCGATAATTTTTTCATGGACTTTAGATTGTCATTGCGTTCGGATGCGTTCGGATACGCTGATGTCATTTTCAAGCGAATTCAATAATTTTTTCATGGACTTTAGATTGTCACTGCGTTCGGATGCTTTCGTGCGACGAATTTTCATCTTGATAATCTCGAATTGCATCGAATTAATTTTCTCATGCGTTTGGATACGTTAATATCATTTTCAACCCGATCCGATGCACTTGTAGCGATTAATTAATTCATCGTTTTGATTGCAGTACAGGTTGTGTCTCCGGTACTATTTGGCGTCAAATCGAAATCAATCAGCAGGATAACAAAAGAAGCCATTAAGAGGAGTTGCGGTGAAGTTGGAGAGGAGGAGAACATAATTGTGAGTTTCAGTCTCGATTTGCTTATTAATCTATCATCATTACTAATACTTATTAGTACGGAATGAAAACGGAGAAAAACCCGTTTGCAACTCTTCATAACAGAACGATCGTAGTCAGAAGAATTGCGTCAAGTACAATACGATCACGTGGCGAGGGCGATGAACGGCGACGGAACGTAGCAGAATGCCGAGCATCTTTGACGGTGATCCATCTCGTCATTTCAAAGGTGAAATTAATTACCCATTCTTGAATAGAATAATGATGGAGAAACGAGACCGAGCCGACTTGAGGTGTGCCGTGTCATGGTGTCATTAATTTGCGTCATTAAATTGCGTCAAAATTTCTCTCCCCGCTCACACTCTCACACTCTCAGAGAGAAACGATCAGCAACAGGTTACCATAGTACATATACTCGTAGTATTTCGTTCATTCATACCGTACGGAGTCAAGTTGAAATTGAAATTGAAATTGACCACGTGGTGGCGACAATACACACATCATCGTCAGGACACACATCAGGATACACATCGATGGAATGGAGAAAAATCGATATATCGATTTAAAATTTCAAATAAATAACCCTCGAAGACAGGCGAACCCACACACTGCTGGTGGCGTGACACCATTTCAAGGATATGAGCAAGGATATTTTGAAGGGAAAAAAAGATTTATATAAAAAGGACATGACATGGAATTCATGAATGGTCGTAAAACGCAACAGGATTCTGTGTATACAAACAAACAAACGTCTGACCGAATGACCAACAGACGGACATTTGACCCACAGACAGGACGACAGGACGACAGGACGACAGGACGACGAGTGTCATGTTATCCTTGAAATTTTGTTTTCACTCCCACTACGAGCGCCCACTTCTGCTTGGTGAATGTGTTTCGAGGGTTTGGGTTTTGCATTGACAGGATGTTTTCGTTTTTGGCCAGGACGAGCCCATTTCCGAAGGATCAGGTGGTTTTCGGTTTTTCTCTTTATTTTTTTTTTTTTTATTAAAGATGAGTCCTTCACCACCATGATATCCATGGAGTTCGATTGATACTGACATTTACAAGGATACGCTACGAGTCAAGGACATGATGGAAGTCATTGTGAAGGAGTTGATTTAGAAGCAACCGAGGAATCATATACCACTCATAAGAGTCTGTAAGGATTTGAAGAATTTTAAAGGATGTGGCATAAGGAACAGCTCTGAGTAGATTTAGAGGTCACAGAGGTCTGCAAGGATTGAGGGAAGGACCATGTGAAAAGAGTCTCTGAAGAATTTGAAAGGATGCGGTACAAGGGGCTCTGGCAGGACCATGGGAACTGTTCCGAGTCGACTTGGAAGTAACAGGAGTCTGCACGGATTGATGGAAGGATCATGTGTACAGAGTCTCTGAAGAATTTGAAAGGATACGGTACAAGGGGCTCTGGCTGGACTCTTGAAACAGCTCTGAGTAGATTTAGAGGTCACAGAGGTCTGCAAGGATTGAGGGAAGGACCATGTGTAAAGAGTCTCTGCAGAATTTGAAAGCATACTGTATGAGCGGCTTTCGCAGGACCCTGGGAACAGCTCCGAGTCGCCTTGGAAGTCACAGGAGTTTTCAAGGATTGAGGGAAGGACCGTGTGTAAGGACTCCCTCAAGAATTTGAAAGGATTCGGTATAAGGGGCTTTGGCAGGACCCTGGGAACAGTTCCGAGTCGATTAAGAAGTCAGAGGAGTCTTCAAGGATTGAGGGAAAGACCATAAAGAGTCTTTGAAGAATTTGAAAGCATACAGGACCCTGGGAACAGTCCCCGATCTAGGACGCTGGCACTTCCGCTCCATTACCGCGCAGATCGCCAAAGTAGGCGTCGCCATTTCCGACGCGCAGTCTTAATGAGTCGGCGTTAATGACGCAACCATGGTTCCTAGAAAACACTTCGAGGCCGAGAGGCGACTGGCACCAGATACCAGGCAACAGCAAAGCCTTAATTAACCTGAACCTCGAAAATTATTAGGTAAAAGGTTTTTGGTTGAAAAGGTTCTAATTAACAAACAAGAAAAAAATGAAAATCTTTCGCCTGAAATTATTTGCCGGCGAGGGATAAATTTTAATTGATGCTCGCCAGCAAAGACCGGATGTGGCCTGGCCTGGTCGTCTAATTACTGGTGAGACTATCATTTTGAGGCAATCATTTTGAGACTATCATTTTGAGCTTGAGACTTTTGATGTTTGGCTCAATTGAGAGACAAAAGAAAAAATTCGTTTTGTAGCAGCCCGAAATTGGTACCTTTGGATTCGGAACTTTGGGATTCTCGAGGGATTCAGGGACGATTCCCAGGGAATACAATGTAGTGTTTGTGTTGTGCATCACGTGATACACAAGATGTCCGCGCTTCGGTTTATGGTTGAAGGATTCATTCGAAACAAATTTGTTGATGACTCCAAAGCCCATAAATTCCGTAGTCAAGAAGAAGAAGCAAACGACAAAATCTGTCCAATCGGATCCTGAATCTCGAATCTTGAATCAGAGATTTCCCATTGCGTCCCTCCTTCGCAAAGGGATCCACTTTGGAGAGTGAATGATTGTGGCTCGTCCAGACCTTAAACAGGGTTCTATCGATACCCACCTGGAGATAACGCTAAGTGGTTTAGGAATACTCAAATACAAATTAATTCTGTATCCAATTTCGGTGCTGTCGTGTTCCCTCGTTCGCTGCGCGCCTCGTGATCCCTGGCAACGTGGAATTGCTGGTCAGGTCGGAATGGACATGATTTCTGTCTTCGGTATATCTTAATTCGGATTTGAATTTTGTTTGTTTTTGCAACACTCACTTGACATCTGGTCCTCCCACGTTGAAGATCCGCGATTGAATCTACTCCTGGTCATTCTGGTAGCTCTTATCTAGATTCCCATTTGACATGGAACTCTCCTGGAACCACAGGGTCGCCGCCACCGATTCCTGTGGACTCAAAGTATTCTAGAACTCAGCAACGTCGAGGGTGATTGTCAAAGTTTTATGGTTGATCCATTGAGCCTTTAGAGATATCCCTTGAGACCAAGCTCACCAACTGTAGCTAACACCGCCATATACCTGCGTTTTCCTTCTAGATCAAGACGACTGTGAGGGCGATTGTCTTACTTTGACAGTCAATCCAGAGTACACAGAGAGACGTTCCTTGAGATCAAGCTCGCCAACTGTAGCTAACACCGTGATATACCTGCGTCTTCCTTCAAGAACAAGACGAGTATGAGGGCGAATGTCTTTCTTTGACAGTCAATCCAGAGTACACAGAGAGACGCTCCTTGAGACCAAGCTCGCCAACTGTAGCTAACACCGTGATATACCTGCGTCTTTCTTCTAGAACAAGGCGAGTATGAGAGCGATTGTCTTACTTTGACAGTCAATCAAGAGTACACAGAGAGACGTTCCTTGAGACCAGGCTCGCCAACTGTAGCTAACACCGTGATATACTTGCGTCTTCCTTCTAGAACAAGACGAGTGTGAGGGCGATTGTCTTTCTTTGACAGTCAATCAAGAGAACACAGAGAGACGTTCCTTGAGACCAAGCTCGCCAACTGTAGCTAACACCGTGATATACCTGCGTCTTTCTTCTAGAACAAGGCGAGTATGAGAGCGATTGTCTTTCTTTGACAGTCAATCAAGAGTACACAGAGAGACGCTCCTTGAGACCAAGCTCGTCACTCGTACCTCCGCATTTTCCACATCAAACCTAAAATTTCAAAACGCAAAACTCGAATATTCATCTCTGGGTCAAAGTGTCACCACGAAAATAGCTCCTAACCAATTCAACCGACTTGTACTTGACCATTTGACATCTGCGTTCCTGTCAAACTCGTGTCACTTTGTCATGCTAATCAGAAACTGATTTATACCGAACCTTATCCGAAACAAAAATCATTTTCCCCGAGACCTTATCAGATGTGTCGTCTCGATGCCGCTTCGCGTGTTTCAAATTATTGGATTCATATTTCCAGGCACATTCTGGACGATTCATTTCTGGTCACGTAGGTGGGCCCTTCTGGAACGAGAAAAAAATGAAATTTTTTCTTATCTTCTTTTCGTGACTCTTACCTGGACTATCCGAGTCCGGAAGGTGTCCGATATGTTTTTGTGGCTTGAACGCGTTAGAAATGGAATAAAATTTAGATAAAGTCTAGCGATAGACTTGGCGAGTGATCGAGTGATCGAGTGGTCGAGTGGTTGGTGAGCGATAACGGAACGCGTCAGATTCGTTTTTCGGGTAATTGACGCAATTAAAAGTGTCACATAAATTCTGTCCCTGATCGTGATGGCGTGGAACGAGACTAGGGTCTCGATGGTAGAGGATTAATTGATCCAAGAGGAATGGGTTCTTTTTGGAAATGGGTTCACGTTGAACCTTTCGACGAGATTCGATTAATCGCCAAATTGATGTCAAATTGGTGTCGATCAGAGACGCGATCGTGGCGCCATTTTCGGTTCGATACTCTTGGGACTCAATTTTGAGTAATTCTGTGACCAGCAGGATCTTTGCGATCTTGTCTAACCAAGTCTTGAATTGACACATCATGGACGATCGTGGACGATCATGTGCGATCGTCGAAACGACGAAGTGAGAAGAACAAACAGATCGTACCTTTCCCAGTCTCACGTCGGAATGAGCGCGATTTCAATTACGTTTTAGGTAAAATTGCAAATTACAATGATTCCCTCCGCTCCACTCTACTCCACTCCCTCTCTTGCCGCGTAGGAGGTTCATTCGTTCGGATTAACGCGAGAATTCCAATTCCCGCAAGCAAATCGAATCCGAATCCAAATTGATCCCGGGCTGGAAGTGAAACGGGGGATCATGTGGAATATAATTTGACTGCAAAAATTTTATCGGAGCCATATTGAATTGATCGATCACCATGATCTTGCGGAAAATAGGTTCCAATTGGCAATGCACCTCGATCCGCGATCGTCATCATTCACCGCAACTTGGATCGGTTGGCATTATTGCCTGCCTGAGTGGATGCACACTGAACAGTGATTAGATTTGATGCGTTTTCATGTGGAAAGTTTTGAGATTGGAGAGTGGAGACTTTTCAAATACGCACGCGATCCATCACAGTGTCTCCAATAGATGATTGCCAATTTTCATTTTGATTTTTCGAGAAATAAAAACTTTCATGTGTAGAGTGTGGAGAGTCCCAATAGAAATTCTACAAAATGGACGAAAATGTCTCCAAAACATTTATTCGCTAGAACCTTCACAAGGAGTTTTCATGCAATAAACCGAAATCTTCATAATGTGGAGAGTTGAGTTGATAAATGACAATGTCATGTGGAAAGTCTCCAAAACTACTTGACAGTTCATTGGTTCATAGCGACACATCCACATGAAGCAACTGCATTGTTGTGCTTGTCCATGTGGATTCTTCGTAGGTCCCCATGAAAAGTGTGGAGAGTCTCCAAAACTTTCTCCACATGCGATCAGTATCTCCAAAACTGCCCGACACTTCATGGCTTCACAGCAACACTTCTACCTGACGCAACTTGATTGTTTGGTTCCTGTGAAAAGTGTGGAGAGTTTCCAAAACTTTGTCCAAATGCGATCAGTGTCTCCAAAACCACCTGACACTTCATGGCTTCATAGTGACACTTCTACCTGACGCAACTTGATTGTTTGGTTCCCGTGAAAAGTGTGGAGAGTTTCCAAAACTTTGTCCAAATGCGATCAGCGTCTCCAAAACTGCCTAACACGTCCACCTGAAGCAATTGGATTGTTGTAAGCACCAACATCTCCACGTGGATTCTTTGCAGGTCCCCATGAAAAGTGTGGAGAGTCTCCAAAACTTTCTCCACATGCGATCAGTATCTCCAAAACTGCCCGACACTTCATGGCTTCATAGTGACACTTCTACCTGACGCAACTTGATTGTTTGGTTCCCGTGAAAAGTGTGGAGAGTCACAATCAATGTCTCCAAAACCACCTGACACTTCCTGGGTGCACAGCGACACCTCCACCTGAAGCAATTGGATTGCTCTGCCCGGCATCACCTCCACGTGGATCCTTCCGCGCAGAATACCCCCTAATCCTGCAGGGGCCAGTGGGGCGGACTGAGTGCCCGATCGAGGGCAGAGGGATTAAAAATTAATCACCCTCTCATGGAATTGAAAATTGCGTGAGAAATGAAATTAGCTGACTGGAGGCGCACAGATCGAATATAGAAAAGCAAAAACAAAAACAAAAACAATTTTGCGCCTTGATCGTGCATGTTCTCCCTTCGCCGCTCTCTCTCTCCCCCGCTCGCCCATTCTCTTCCCGATCGAGGTAATTGTCTGCTCGAGCATAGATTACTAATAATTTGTTTTAATTTTGATTGTGGCGAATTGTTGTTGGTGTAATTTTCTGATTATTTTCATATTTTTGATTCTTATTTTTCTGCCAATAACCGCCATTTTCCCTTATCCAATAACCGCCATTTTGGCATCCATTTTGCTCGTTTTATACTGTCCGTGATTTTTTCATTGCCCCAAGACACAATTCGATGAAAATTTTTTGATGTGGCTTTTGGAAAAACGAAAAAATCCCCCCGACTCCAGCTCCAGCTCCAACTGCAACAGCCACATGACTCAACTTGCCCCATGAGTTTGTGTCGAGTCGTCGATAGTGTTCTTAAGATTTTCTTAAATTTTTCTTTATACTCGTATTGTTGTTGTTGTTGTTGTTTTTGTGATTTATCACGATCGCCGGCATTTTGCAATACGAATGATCAGGAATCGAGTGAGCCGGTTCTAATGTATGCTGCTCGATCGGCTCGTACTCGGGTACGAGCTTAATTCGGGCAAACTCGAAAAATTCCAAACTAATTGACGCCCTTGTCTTCATATTTACGAGTACACGAAACTATTATCTTTGATGGATGGGGGCTGAACGGTGCAATTACCCTTAGACCGGGCTCGGGTGCAGGTATGATTGCAAGTCGACGTGCATATCTAGCCTCCCCCGCATATGGAATTCGAGACACTCTGATGACACGTTGAGTAGGAGACCTAGAATAGGAGACTCTGATGATACCTGGAACAGGACACTTTCAGGACATCTCAAAGAGGAGACTCTGATGAGACCTGGAAAAGGACACTTTCGGGACACCTCGAATAGGACACTCTCTGGACACCCCAGGACACTCTCATGACACCTGGAATAGGACACTCTGGTGACGCGTTGAGTAGGACATTCTGACCATATTTCGAATCGGACACTCTCAGGACATTCTGATGACACCTCGAATAGGACATTCTCATGACTTTCTGATGACACGTTGGGTTGGACACTCTGAGGACACTCCGAATAGGACATCCTGATGACACTTTGAATAGGACACTCTCAGGATACTCTGATGACGCTTGGAGTTGGACTTTATGGTGATGCCTCTAATAGGGCACTCTCAGGATACCTGGAACAGGACACTCTCGTGACATTTCGAACAGGACACTCTTATGATACTTTGAATAGGACAGTTTCAGGACACTCTCATGACACTCTGATAACAACTTGAACAGGACACTCTCAGGGCACCTCAAATAGGAGACTCTGATGACACCTGGAACAGGACACTCTCAGGACACCCCAGGACACTCTCATGACACCTGGAATAGGACACTCTGGTGACGCGTTGACTAGGACATTCTGATCATATTTCGAATAAGACACTCTCAGGACATTCTGATGACACGTTGGGTAGGATACTCTGAGGACACTTTGAATAGGACACTCTCAGGATACTCTGATGACGCTTGGAGTTGGACTTAATAGGGCACTCTCAGGACACCTGGAACAGGACACTCTCGTGACATTTCGACCAGGACACTCTTATGATACTTTGAATAGGGCAGTTTCAGGACACTCTCATGACACTCTGATAACAACTTGAACAGGACACTCTCAGGACACCTCGAATTGGAGACTCTGGTGACACCTTGAATAGGACACTGTCATGACACTTCAAATACAACACTTTGATGAAGCCTGGAATAGGAGACTCTGACGAAACTTCGAATGGGATACTCTCAGGACACCTCAAGTGGGTGACTCTGATGATACTTTGAGCAGAGCTCTCATGACACTTCGAATAGAACACCTCGAATAGGAGACTTATGACACCTGGAACAGAACACCCTCATGACACCCGGAATAGGACAATCTAAGGACACTCTGATGACACGTTGAGTAGGACACTATGATGACACTTCGAATAGGACACTATCATGACACCCAGAAAAGAACACTCTCGGGACACCTCGGACAGGACACTCTCAGGACACTTGGAATAGGACACCTAGAATAGGAGACTCTGATCACCCCTGGAATAGGACACTCTTAGGACACTCTTAGGACACCTCGAATGGGACACTCTGATGACACGTTGAATAGGACACTCTTAGGACACTCTCATGACACCCAGAAAAGAACACTCTCGAGACACCTCGGACAGGACACTCTCAGGGCACTTGGAATAGGACACCTAGAATAGGAGACTCTCAGAACACCTGGAATAGGACACTCTGATGGCACCTCGTGACACTCACCTCTCTCGCATTCTAGAAGGGTTGGTGTCCAGTGCCATCTTGTGGCGTCTGTGGTGTCTCCCCTTCCGAACATCTCATGTGGTTCCCTTGTGTCTTGTCTCCTATGCGGACCCGTTCTCCTCTCTCTCTTCATCTCTGTGCTACCTCGAGAGACGCCAAATTTAATTGACCCCAAATTGGATCTAAACAAATGAGCCCCATTCCCTCCCCCCAAAAAACAACAATTATAGGGAGCATGGACGAGGGAAATTACAATTATTTTTGATTTTTATTTTTAACGTGGTTTAATTTTTAACAAAACTGGAATTAATTGGAAAATAATGATTCCACTGATTTCACGTTACCACCGATTTGGAGCGGACCCCGAGAATGGGGGGAAACACAAGACCAAAATGAGGGACGAAAAAAAAATTTAATTACACAAATTAAAAATAATTATTTCCATGTGATTTCCTGTAACACGTGATATAGCCTGGATGTGGGGGAGCATGTGGGGCGAGAGACATGGGGCATTGGTGATGAATTTTCGTCTGGTGTTCTCTCAGCAGCAAGAGCAATTACGATGAAGACATCGTGTGTCTGGGACGCGAATTTTTCGTTAGGTTTTTTTGTGTTTTTAATTAATTATCCGAAATTGACGCAAGATGGCGTTGAATGCAAGAAGACTCATGGGGCAAACGATGTGTTTCCTGTAATTAATGAAAGACAAAGCAACAGCACAAATCACACCGAAATTAGAGAAGAGACTAACTGACTGACTGACTGACTGAAGGGAATAGATCAGAACAGAACAGGAGACCCATCGACGACGGATCGCAAATTATCGGCGGCCATGTTGTATTTGAAATTGGAATTGGAATTGGAGTCATTGACGTGCTGTGCTGGTGTTGGAAGACGCGACGCGACGCAAATGAATTAAAAATATTTAATTACATAATTAGACAACGCCTCAGCACGGTTTTTAGGTTTTTAGGTTTTACCTTGATACCTTGATACTTTGATATGTTGATAGCTTGTTGCCTGGAATTATTATCCCTTTCCGCTTTGGCACAATTAAAATGAATTTTGACTTAAAGTCACGTTGAGTCGAGTTGAGTCGAGTTGAGTCGAGTTGCGTCCGGTCTCAGATTGAGGGATGGGAAATTTTGTTGGTGTAATTATATCGTTGAGGGCCTGTAGCTGTAGAGCATCTATTCGATGGTAATTTGAGATGAACTCTATGTTTCCATCAATGACGGACGATTAAATCAATTATTTGTTCCTCTTTGAGGTGATTATTAGTTTCCTGTGGTCACTGGCCTGTAGTCAAGGATCAAGGATTCTAACCTAACGAACTGATGTATCCTTGTGAATCGCATATTCATGACAACAACTCCTCATTGTCAAGTGTCCGTCTAATGATGGTGACTTCCATTTAAGGCACAACTCAACAGATCCACCTCGTATTTACATACTCAACTCTCGGTCCAATCATTATGGATTTATGAATGCCAGATCGCCGTTGTCCGGGATCGCATCAAACAATGATCAACTGGACAGCTAGATGCTTCTCCACAATCGTACAGGCTGTGCCTTAAACACTGCCATTAAAGAATAAACCAAACAATGTCGAGATGTTCTACAAAAGTCAACTATTTTCTTTTTGTTCTGTTCTGTTCCTGTAGGTACTGTGGATCTTTGTCTTGCAGATCGTCTTGAACGATGATCACCAGGTTCTTTTGATGGCGATACTTCTATGGTGTATCAAAAAGACTTTTTCATTTCTATTCCATTTCTATTGATGCTCTCGGACGATTCAATTGTCCAGGCTGGAGGCATCTTGACGATCTTGATTGTGTGATTTTATTGTTTTGCATTTGGCAACACTGCTTGTCTCATTAAACTGGAACCAGTTGTCGGTCAGAGATGAAAGTCAAATCTGCCAATCATAGAAATTAATTTTTTTGTTTGTCTTACCTTCTTTTAATTATCATCCAAACTGGATCTCGATCTGTGGGTAGATACGTGGAGTCAAACATTTTAGGATCTTCAAGGAGTACGTGTGAATAATTGAAAATAATTCAAAATGAGATCATCAGCAAATGGTCATCAGCCATTACACATTACAATTCCAAATCACATCACACGTGGATTAATATTCAATTCATGTTCGGACTGACCCTGAGAAATTGAGAAATTTGTTTGGACGAAATTTTTGAAGAGGTAAAAACTAAAAATAAATAAAATAAAATTTATTTTAGAAAAAACCTCTTGACACACCATGCAAAATAGTGTTTTAATTAACATGATTTTTTTTTTGTCTATGTAGCTTGAAGAAACCATGAATTACGTGGAGGAAATGTTTAATTATTTGGGAAAATTTCAAAATAAAAAATTATTCCTTTAGAGTGTGAATGGCGAGCTTGGTTGGGGAATATATTAGTTTATTTTCTATAGATGAGTTGAATATTTTCATCAAAAATATTTTCAACTTTTGAGTTCTTGAGCGAAATCTGAAAAAATCACTTTTCGTGGATTCTCTTGTGTTCCACCTTAAATTAATATGCGAACACATAAATTTCGATGTTATACAAGGAGAATACTTAAGATCTAATATATTTTTTGTTAATTCTTTTTTAGTTTTTATTTTGAACATAATTAAAACGAGTGTTAAAGAGAAAAGTTGAAAAATTCATTTTTGTTATTCAGAACACACACGGAATTGATGTGTGTGACAAGGAATCCAGAATTTTCTTGTGTTCTTTTTCAGTTCAGTTCACCTATCATTGTATGAATATGGATGAGATGTAGCACAAAATGTTAACTAAAAACGAATGAGAACGGTAGTTGTTGTTGTTGTTGTTGGTGTTGTTATTTTGGTCGTCACCCGTCACACAAGGTAAGTATGATCTCATCTGACAAGAGCATCTCGTAATTCCTACTAAATCTTTAAATTGGTCAACAAGAGTCGTCATGTCTCCATCGTGTCCACGAGTTCTACTTCAAGAGTCTAGAATCCAGAATCCAGAATGCGGATAGTGTGAAGTCTTTGATACGGAAAAAATTGAGACATTATAATGAAAAGAAGCTGAAAATCCGAGAAGGTATCATCATCAGGTCTGTCGTCTGTTGCCAGTTGCCTTGTTGCCTTGCTGCCTTGCTGCCTTGCTGCCTTGCTACCATGCTGCCTTGTTGCTTGTTGGCTGGTGTCTATAGGGGCATGTTGTTAGTATCAATTTTTATATGAGCTCTTTGATGATGATGACAAGACTATAAACTTGTGATGCCATGACGAGTGTCTTGGATGTCATAAAAACGGACTCATGTGTGACTGTTATCTTCCGAGTTGGATTCTTGTGGTCTGCTACATTGCATGAGGCTGCAGATGATCTCTTGGTTAGCTCCTCGGAATAGGTTCCAGGGAATTCTCGTGATGATAGAATCAAATTATTTTTAATTACACCCTCAACCCGGGATAGGGGCCGGGAATGTTGTTTTTCATATGCAAATATTATGATCCAGTTCTGCTGTCTGTGACTTCACTTCAGCTGAAAGTTGCTTCCTAATTGATAGGTTCCGGGAACGCTCCTCAATGTCGACATGAAAATCACACAAATTCCTTGAGTCACACTGGTGTCAGGAGTGTGTCACAATTGAGTCACAAGGGGGTATGGTGTCCTGTTTGATAGAACCTACCGACCATGCAATACAAACATCCCTCCGACTCAGAAGGGATGCTGGTAAGCAACAGGACATATGGAGGTTCCTCATGTCAATTGTAGGCACCATTGTTCTGGTAGGTGCCATACCCTGAAAGTTTCATTCGATTCTTGTAGGTTCCTTGTAGAACCATAGATGAGGAAACCTTATTTCTGGAATTAACTTTTGTGTATATGGTGTAGGGACGATAGGATCCAATTCTCCGAAATTAGTCTAACTTTACTTAAGAAAATTTTGTAGGTTCCATCGGATCATGGTCATCGCAGACTATGCGAGGTCCTGATTCAGATCCGACTCAGAAGGGATGCTGTCTAACCACAAGACATTTGTAGGTTCCTCATGACTCAATTGTAGGCACCATTGTTCTGGTAGGTGCCATACCCTGAAAGTTTCATTCGATTCTTGTAGGTTCCATAGCCTTGTCAAAGATGAGGTAAGGTTATTTCTGGAATTAACTTTTGTGAAAATGGTGTAGGGACGATAGGATCCAATTCTCCGAAATTTGTCTAACTTTTTTTAAGAAAATTTTGTAGGTTCCATCGGATCATGGCAATTTCAGAAACTTTGAGATCCTGATTCACCCCCGACTCTGAAGGGATGCTATCTCACCACAAGACATTTGTAGGTTCCTCATGACTCAATTGTAGGTACCATTGTTATGGTAGGTGCCATACCATGATGGTTCTACTCGATTCTTGTAGGTTCCATAGTCTTGTCAGAGATGAGGAAACCTTATTTCTGGAATTAACTTTTGTGTATATGATGTTGGGACGATAGGATCCAATATTCTGAAAATTGTCTAACTATACGTAAGAAAATTTTGTAGGTTCCATCGGATTGCGGCAATGTAAACTCATTGTCCTGATTCACATTCGACCCAGAAGGTTGTACTCAGAAGTATGTAGGTTCTTCATGAATCTGCAATTGTAGGCACCATTTTCCATTCGATTCCTGTAGGTTCCATTTCATGGTTCCATCGGATCCACTTTCAAATTCCCAAAAAAACTAACATTTTGTGAAAGGGAACAATCACAGAAGGACACTTCGACATTTTGCTGGTAGGATCCAGAATCCCTCCGTGCAAATTTCGTAGGTTCCTCGTCATTTTGAAGATGGCTCGAACCGCTTTCGAAACTCTTTCGAAACTCTCACGAAAACTGCTTCATTTATTTGATCCAACATTGTTCGAATAAGAAACCCACATGGCTCCTACATGGAACCTCGACAGGAAAAAAAAATAGAAAAAATTCCCGACATTCCTTCACCGTCCAATCTGCATATTTTGGGTTTTTTGTCAAATATTTCCATCAAATCAAAGAAAACAAATTTTTTTTCCTCCACTAGGTTCCATCCGATTCAAGTAGGTTCCCTCGTTGAGTTCTTCAAACTTTTCAAAGAAAAAATAAAATACTCGCCAAGTCATTCTAAGTACATCTAATGAATTCATAATTAACAACTCACGGTCGATTAGCATTTCAACACAGTCACCGCCAGAACATCGACTGGAACCTCCACTTGAACCTCTGGAGTGGAACCTCTGCCAGCATCGCACCATCGAGATGAGTTTTGTCAGATAGAGGTCTACTCTGGTACAAGATATGCTTCAATTATGGTTTTTGACGGGTCACCCTTTTGTCTATAATCAGTGTCCAGCCCCTGCAGCCCCTCCAGCCCCACCTCGAATTGTTTCGGATTTCGGTGTGGTACACCTCGAGGTGCCCTATTTGATTTGATTGATTTCGGAATAATTTTTTTCTGTTTTTTAGTTTCTTGGACATTCACTGGTAGGTACCTCTCGATTTAAAGACCCGATAATGGCCGGCAAAAAAAAAAACCAAAATGGCGGCAATGTCGGCGACGTTCACTTTTTAATTGAAGTCATCATGGCGGTTTGTTTAATTTCTTTTCAATATTTTCGTAATGTTGTCTGTCATGTCCCGCTGCTTTTGATGATGACTCACCAGAGAGACAGCAAGAGAGAGAGAGAGACTTGCCACGACTCGGATTTTCTCTCTCAAATCCGAGCCACCTGTCGCTCGAACGTCCGCGTCACTTATGCATGTGCCTGGCCTGGCAAGTTTTGCCGAGTCATCTCCGAGCGAACCTCTGGAGCCGCCATTACAGTAAAGGCCCGACGAGCGCTCAGCGTGATATTTTGTCAACACGAGCCCACGACACAGACGTCCGACAGATAAGGAGCTCCACAACAGCGCAACGCCAAACTGTCTGGATGTGATGGAGCCACCACTTCTTGGGAACAAGAAGAAGCATAAGAAAATGGACCAGAAGAAGAAGAAGACAGGTCCCTCCACACCCCTTGGAACTGCTTCCAATCGAATCAAATCTCTCGAGAAGATGATCACGTACGACAAGCAATATTCCGAACAATCGTTCCACGTTTCAGCAATGTAGGGTTTACGCCATGTTTTCATTCGGAGCGAGAGGGGGAGGACGATACATGATAATTTTTATTTTTGATTCGGATTCGGATTCACCTCATTCCCAAATTACATCGCCACAAATGGCCGAAACATAATTACGCGTGTAATAAGTTCATGCTACGAAATTAAAATACAATTATCATCGCGGGGTTAGCGACCTGACCGGACCGGACCGGACTGGAGCGGACCAGATCGGTTTGGAATCAAAATCGGGTTCGGAAAAAAATAAATTAACTAAAAATTATAAAAAAAAACGAAATAAAACAATAAACAAGAAAGGTAAACCAACAAAACCCGACATTTTGAGCGATACCGACTCCACTGCCATCTGTTGTGCAACAGTCGAATGTCACGGCCAGTCTTCTCCCATTCTAACGGTATAGTCTCTCTTCCAATTGGATGTCGCGTTCGAAAGTTATCGGAGAAAAGGTCAAAAAGTTCAGATTCCTCAAACGACTCCGAATTTTTCGAAGTATTCCGAAGAGCTTCCCAGGAATTCCGAAAATTTTTCACTGGAAATTGTATGTCGCAAGTGGTAGCTGTGTTTTCCTAAACTTTTCCGAATTTTACTGATTTGTCCGAATATTCCCCTACATTATCCGAATTTTTCAGGACTCTCTTGTCATTCCCATGTTTCATTACAGTACTAAATTTTTTCAACTTTCTCCGAATGTAGGTAACTGGCTTGTCCGAATTTTTCCCTGTTTCTCCGAATTTCCCAATATTTTCGGATATTCTTTTCCGAACATGCTCCGAATTTCATTCACCACTCGGAATTTCCTTATCCTGATTTTTCCGAAACTAGACACATTCGAAAAAATGTTCCCCTACTTTCGGAATTTTTTCCGAATATTTTAAATTTTTCGGAGTATACTTTCAAAACGTTTTCCTTGACTTTTAACGTTTTTTTGAATTGATTCGATCCTCGTACATACTCCGAATACATTCCGAATTTTCTCCGAATGTCGATTCGGTTACTCTTCTTCATATTTTCACGTGTCTCCTTCTCTCCCGATCTCTCAGATCACGATTTTTCATGTTTACGTCGAATGCAAATTCAAGTGGCGTCAGGGATTTTCCACAAACGCCACGCGTTTCGCTATCCCCCCTTCTACAACGGGGAGAAGAGCACTGGGCCGGATTGATTGATTTAAGTTTTATCTAGTTTACCTACCAAACGAGGTTTCCGTTGTTTTCACTTAAAACCTCTCTTTCATCATAATAATTTTCGTCAATGTTTGTTTGCGTCGAAAAAACTAACACGTACCTTCTAAAAATGGCGGCTGAAAAAAACTCAAATTTGAAAAATTCATTTTCTGTTTGTTTGACTTAGAAAATAAAAAGACGCCAAACACGACAGGCAACATGACAAACGCAAACATGGCCACCATCGGATCTCACCCCGTCCCCATCAACTTGTGCGCCGCCTAATTATTTAATGAGGCTCTAATGGATCGTGTTAAATCGGAGTCATGTGTCTCATTAGCGATTCCAGAGAGTCGAGGTTAAGGAGAAACCTATTTTATGTTGTTGTTGTTGTTGCTGCTGTAGTGGCGTCAACACGATCAGCGTTTGTTTCTGCGAATAATTGAAACAACAAACATCCGTTCCCCCCTTCGCTATGACATTTTTTAAATTTTGTTACTTAAATTACAGCCGCCAAGCTTAGCCTCAACGGATCAGTCTCGTTTACTCAACAAATTTGACTCTAGTTTCAGCACTGAGCTGCTGACTGCGAAGTCTTCTTGCTTTTCCTTTTCAGAATTAATTCTTTGTCTTAACTTTTTCATGAACTTTAGAATGTCATTTGGCTTCCTTTCCTCGACATTTCTTTTCGAATTTTTTCATGGACTTTAGACTGTCATTTTCCTACACTTCCTTCGCCGATATTTTCATGTGTGTGGATCTTCTGTTGTTTGCGCGTTGTGTGAATGTTTCAGTGTGACTTTGTGTTCATTTGCCTGTCATGACTGTTACCCGTGTTTTTATATTTTGAAATTTGTTAATTTTACTCTAAATTGCATTAGATTCCTGATACCGCGATGAGAATTCTAACCTCGATCAAAACGCCCTCTGCAAATTGGAATGGAATTATTCCATCTCGGATGGCCTCGAAATTGGAGTCAATTCCATTACAGATCAAGATTCATTCCAGAATCAAGTTCAATTTGAATGTGGTCAAGTGAGGGAGGTATCCCAGTTCAAGAAGAACTCATGAGACTGTTGATCTTGACTTTCAAACCAACTCCATCTCCATCTCCATCTCCATCTCCATCCATGTTGAGGAAAATTGCTAATCGAATTTCATAAATTCGATCGAGAAATCGATCACGCTGAAATATTTTTGCATAAAACCCGATTAGGACAAATTGATGATGACGAACTGATGAGACCCGATGAGATCTGATGAGTTCTGATGAGATCTGATGAGATCTGGTCAGGATTGGACTTTAATTTAGCTCATCACTTTCGTTATTGGCTCCGTGTCTCCTGTACACAGACACTTGTCCGAGACGCCTCCTTCACTGCTCTGGGTATGTTATTATGACAATTACAATTATGTTTGGCTGATTACCTCGCTGATCTTGCTGGAGAAGGATTTAATGATCGGCAAGGAATCATTCTAGAGAAAGATGAAGAACCAATTCTGGAAAAATTACTTCATAACCGATTCAAATGATTCCATCTCCCTGGTTCGGAGTTGTTTCGAGTTTGACTCGTCGATATTTTACAAAACCACAAAATCGAATCAAAAATTACTGAATGGAATCGGAAAAAATCCCATCATCATGCTCGTCCTCATCCTCCTCGCTGGAGGTGATCTTGACAAGTGCTTTGGTCTGACACCATCACCATGACACCACCACGAACCATCTCGGAGTTTGTTTCATTTTGGTTATTCATTGAACAATCGAGGGGCACCCACTCCGAGCTCTAGACCTCAGCAAATTGAGGTGGTCAGAGGACAATGCTTCTTGTGGTCACTCATCTGGTCTGGGGGGAGCAGTTGGTCCATCATGGTCCTCGATTTGACTTGAGCATTTCTGAGTCCTGCACCATTTCCAATTCCTTCGAATTCCTCCCTCACATTTAACAATTCTTCCCTAATTTGTAAAAGGGATACTTCCCGTCGAAGTGTTAAACTGGTGAAGGATAAAAATTCGTCCTTTTTTAATTTTTCTGCAACATAAAATCCGCGTTTTGATTCACAAAATCCTGGGAATCCTTGAAAATCTTCCCTTAATGAATTCGTTCCGCCACACCATAACGCAGAAATTAAAAACGCCGAGGAATGACAGCTGGGATAGATATCCTTAAAGGACATGTACCAAATTCACCGGAATTGCGTCACGTTTCTTTTTTCCATTGCAGGATAAATGGTTCCACTGCTGGCCCGTGTTCATGAGCCGTTAAACGATGAAAATCGTATGGAACAGGGCGACACTCCATGGGGTCAATTTCTTCCAGGAATTTTCATGTCCTTTTGCAAATCATCGCCAGGATGAAGAAAACGATTCACGCTAATCCACCGGAATTGGAGGGGATTAATTGGTGTCTGTGATTTGGCGACACTGCTTCTGGTTTGGGGGACTGGAACGCGACTGGGTATGCCTTGTTTCGTTTAATTCTAAATCTTTTGGAGAGAAACAGAAATTTTCGTTATTTAGAGAAACGGTTCTCGCAAAGTGAGCAGCAGTGAAATTCCTTCCTTGTCCTTGTTTAAAGAGAAAAGTCCGAAAAAATTTCAAAAAATCTGCTTTCGTTAAAAATTCGTTCAAAACGAGAAACTTAACGAAAGAAAATGTGAGTGAGAAAAGCCACAAAACTCTCCCGAAGATAAGACATTTAGAGTTTTCTTGAGAAAATTCAGAGAAACCATGAAAAATTTGGTTTCGTTTAAAATTCGTTCAAAACGAGAAACTCAACGAAAGAAAATGTGAGCGAGAAAAACAGCAAAGTACTACCAAAAATAAGATATATGTGAAAATTCAGAGAAACCAGTAAAAACTAAGTTTCGTTAAAATTTCGTTCAAACCCAGAAACTTAACGAAAGAAAATCCAAGTGAAATGGACTTCAAATTGGAAGGATAAAACTATATATAACCTTAAGTTCTCTTCAGTCAATTCAGTGAAAACGAGAAAAAATTAGGTTTCGTTAAGATTTCGTTCAAACCCAGAAACTTAACGAAAGAAAATCTAGCCTCAATATTCTCCCACAAACCGAGACAAACTGACATTCTCGTGAGGATCATCGAAAAACCTACCGAACGACTTGGATGCGGTTCGTTAAAAAACATTGTTCACCTAAGAGTTTCGTTAAATTTTGTTAGACGGATGTTAGTTGGAGCGGAAGCTAATGGTTGTTTATCGGCTGCACGTTACTTGTCCTCTCGAATATCATTATATGAAGAAGTACCTAAGTTGAAGTCAGCTCAAAGAGTTTCGTTAAAAATTTTGTTTCGTTAAATTTACAAAAACGATCTTTTCGACGGAACAATACCTTTCCATGCTAGTAAACATCTAAATGTTTAACAAAATCGGTTAAAAATTTCTTAACGAAACATTTCGTTAAGTTGAAATTCAATTAGAAGTGATAATTCTTCAAAGAGCTTCAGCGTAAAAAATGACGCTCCCCGGTTAGTTGATGTGATAAATTAGAGGTTAACTTCGTCGAGCATTTGTAGGAGGTATCCCCAATTAAGATGGCTACCGCCCAGCCATATCGGGTCCATCTCAGCCCAGACGCGATCTCATGAAAATTTAATAATTGACTTCGTTTTCATCGAATTAACTTGAATGACAAGAGGGAGGAGCTGTTGATTGGTAGAGAACTATCTTCAGACTACTGCACAACTTTTGCACGGACTCTCATCGAAATCTGAATCTGAATCCAGTTTACAAATCTGACAGATACGTGGCGTACGTCGCAAGATCAACCGACCGAAGATGCAAGATGCAAGTGGCTACGGACAAAGTAACGTTTCTGTTGTTAATTTTCATAAAATCGCATTTAAGCCGAGCTCAGCTGCACTTCATCATCTTGAAGTTACATGGAATCAAGGGACAATGCATAATCGAGTTGGAGCGAGAAAGACGTCGTGTGAGCGACTGAGAGAGAAGTGAACAATTCGAATTGAATGCACAATAGTTTTACATGATCAAACTCATTTCTCTTGTTCTCGTTTTTTGTTCCCTTTTCTATTTTACGGATTGTCAGTTGCTCGCTACGATTCCAGGCTGAACGGAAAAAATTCAAAATAAAAATGAAACGCGTGAATCAACACGATCCGCGTGAATACCAACATCAAGGTAAATACCAACAACAACAAATGGTCAAGATTTGATGATTCCACGACCAAAGGTACACACGTTCTAGAGCTGGGAGTTTGGATGTGCTACAAGAATGACTAGAAGTTCGTGTTCGAATTGAACGTAAGTCGGCTCATTCGATAGCCAGTTATCGATGCTCTTTTATTCTCAGCCTCGGCATCTGTATGGTCGTCTGGCTCCGCAGCGTCTCGTCTTAAAAAAACACAAAAAATTCTTTCTCTTTTTGTACTCAAGAATCTTTGTAATTGACTTTCAGAAATTAATTACTCAAAGAGGCGGTTACCCTGCGCGCCTAAGTGAGATTTATATTTATTTATAAAATTAATGATGGCATCTTTTCTGACCTAACCATCTTCTTTGAGATTCCTCCAATCCTTCATGATGGTACTAGTGATGGTACTAGTGATCGTGATGTGATGGTGGTGGCCGGCTCTCATTGCGCATTCTTCAAAGTCTCGTTTGTTTTCCTTTCATAATTTCTTGGGCCAGTGTTGATGAGGATAAAAATGAAAATAATTACGATCATGGTCAGGTTATGATGGTAATGTCCGCCATTATCGGATATTTAAAAACGATTCTTCTTATTCTCCCTCGCCTGCTTCGTCTTCTTCGTCTCTTGTTCTTGTTGTTCTTGTTATGGTCCTCTTAAATAATCAAGGGGCACCTCCAACAAAGACAAATCATTTCAACTGATCGATTTGGCGTTCCGCAAATCTTTTACCTTTTGGTGTATGGTAGGTTCCCTTTGATGATTTTTTATTTTCTTCTCGGATGGAACCTACTGAACCTACTACAGCGAACCTATTGACGAAACTCATGATCATCTAACGATGATGGAATTATCATCATTGCTGCCAGCAGCTAGATGTCGGAATTTTTTGATCATCATTAGGAGTACGTGACTGCGTCGTTTTTTCTGCTGGTGACGTAGGTGCCTCAGTGGTATGACACGATCGTGGTAGGGGACACTTGTGGGGCCGTATGATTCCCCTGAAATGATCGTGTCCAACTTGACTGTAGTCCTAGAGGATCACTCTCAAGCTGAGCAGCCGAAATAGGGGCAAAGGTACTCGGTAGGACCCTCTCTAGGATCTTGAACCTTCTCGATGTCAGAAGGTTCCCTCAGATTTTGTGCCGGTCCTCAAGGGATTTGGACCATTCTTCGGAACGTGGATCACTCTCAAGTTGAGTAGCCGAAATAGGGGCGAAGGTACTCGGTAGGATCCTCGATGGATTCTCAGGGACACTTTCAGAGCACTTGCGAGGATCACTCTCAATTTGGGCAGATATGACACGATCGTAGTAGGGGACACTTGTGGGTCCGTATGATTCTCCTGAAATGATCGTGTCCAACTTGAATGTAGTCCTAGAGGATCACTCTCAAGCTGAGTAGCCGAAATAGGGGCAAAGGTACTCGGTAGGACCCTCTCTAGGATCTTGAATCTTCTCGACGTCAGAAGTCCGAAGAGTGTAACAGTAGGGACGACTGTGTGGACCCAGTCCGTTTCCAAGACCTACAGGGACATTGGCAGGTTCCCTCAGATTTTGTGCTGGTCCTCAATGAATTCTGAGGGACACTTTCAGAACACTTGAGTGGATCACTCTGGGACACTTGTGGGTCCATATGATTCTCCTGATATATTCCAGCTTGACTAGGATCACTCTCAAGTTGAGTAGCCCAAATAGGGGCAGAGATTCTCAGGAGGATCCTCCCTACAATCTTGAATCTTCTCAATCTTAGAAGTCCAAAGTGTGTGACAGAAGGGACTACTGAGGGACAATTGTACAGGGACGAAATCTGGAGGGAGATTTGTAGGTTCCCTCAGATTTTCTGCTCAAGGGTCCTCAAGAGTTTTGGACCATTCTTCGGAACGAGGATCACTCTCAAGTTGAGCAGATATGACACTTGTGGTTCCTCTCTACGATCTGGAATCCTCTCGATGTCAGAAGTCCGAAGTGTGGACCCAGTCCGTTTCCAAAACCTTGAGGCACATTTGTAGGTTCCCTCAGACTTTGTGCTGGTCCCCAACGGACTCTGAACTTC
Organism: Chrysops caecutiens; assembly: GCA_963971475.1. Classification (NCBI taxonomy): domain Eukaryota; kingdom Metazoa; phylum Arthropoda; class Insecta; order Diptera; family Tabanidae; genus Chrysops; species Chrysops caecutiens. Next base: position 76,100,894 of record OZ020567.1, read on the forward strand.
CGCATGGCATTGTCCCAATGGAAATTCAATTTCATTCCGAGACTATGAAATTGATGACGGCCATCTTGATCAAAATGGAAGCGATTCGAGACCACATCGTAAATTAAATGAAGCAAAAATTGAAACTATCGCCTCGATCGAGGAGCAAGAGCCGAGGGTTTTGATGAGATGAGGCTAGATGGCGGCACAATTAGAGGTTTAATAAAGTCGATATAAAGTAAAGGTTTAAGTGAAGACTCGTGCCGTGCCTTGAAGTGTCATTTGGATGTGGTTTGGATGTTGTCGCTTGTTTATGTGGCTCGCGCCAAGAGGAACCTTCTGATTGGGATTGGAATTGTGGTGGAATGCTGCACTTGATTGAATGACTTTGTGGTCGCAAGGAATCTCGCAGGTGGCTTCCATTGTCAAGTGGTGTCTGGGTACGTTGACGTTTTGACCTGTGCGAGACTCTTTGAGCAGACTCCCAAACCGTAGTGGTAGATTCTATTAAGTCCGCAAGTGGTTCTAACAGCAGTCCAACTTTCAGGAGCATCCTGTATCCTAGAAATCCTGTAAATGTCAATTGTCGCTTCTTAATTGGTTTGCTGTGCAGCAGTGTGTCCGTCTTTACTTCTTCTCGAAGAGTGCATCTCGGCCAATAGGAGGTCAGGATTCTTGCCTCTGGTCTGGCCAAGTGTCTCGCGTCGCTTCCACGAAGACGGCAAGGGGGACACAAAGAAGAGTTAAGTGAAATTGCACGGACGGACAAAATGAAATAATTGAATCAATGCAATCGAATTCAGTCAATTTCAATTGGTGACTCGTCACAATTTCTTCAATTTCTTCAATTTCTTCAATTTTAATGAAGGGGACTGACTGGTGGTGGCATCTGTGGCTTTTAATTTCAATTACTTGGCTTTCAGACACCATTTCCGTGAATGAGAATTCCTGCTTATTGAAGAGGACATGACCAATTAGACCGTGCTGATTACAATGTGGAATCTGAGGAGGCTGGGTCCTTTATCTCCTGATTCGGTGGTGTGAAATTGCGCGGGATAATTGAAGATAATTCCGTGAATTTCGTACTCTGCAAATTCCATCTTCCCACAAATTTGTTTGCAGTCACACAAACCTCCCGCGATCTTGAACTTCATCGATCTTCATGGATCTTCAGGGATCTTCACCAGCCAAGACCCGATGCTCCGGACTGTCATTGACCAGGCATGACCTCTGGTGTCTTATACATCTTCATTGGTTCATCCTCCAAAGACCAACAGTTCTAAAGTGTCATTGACCGATCATGACATTTGGTGTCCATTTGGAGGATCTTGATTGGTATCGTCATTGATCTTCCCAGGATCACCACCAGTTCGTCACATTCACAAATTCAGGAGATTCTGGATCGTCACTGATCACTAAAGGTGATCTTCAGGTTTTTAAGCAAAATGTCACTGATCGTGAACGGGTTTCCAGTGATCCTGACGCAGGAATACTGATTTGAGACACACTATCCTTAACTTGAGATTTCTCCGATCCTCAAGGACGATCCTAGATGAGTGTGACGCGAATTATATGACGCCAAGGGTCCTGGATCTTCACTGATCTTCACAGGATCTTCACAGGATCACCACCAGTTCATCACATTCACAAATCCAAGAAATTCTAGATCGTCACTGATCACTGTAAGTGATCTTCAGGATTTTTCAGCTATCCATGGTGGATTGAAACTCATCAACAAGGAAGGTCACTGATTGTTAGTGATGTTGCTAGTGATCACTTTCCTTAACTTGAGATTTCTCCGATCCTCAAGGACGATCCTAGATGAGTGTGACGTGAATTACGTTACGCCAAGATTCCTGGACCTTCACTAGCTCCCAACCATATCAAGATGGCGGCTACCGCCACTCATCTGACGATCTTCATTTCAAAATGGCGTCCTCAATTTGCATTTCTCCGATTGTCTCTCGATTCTTATGGAAATTTCGCCCCACGAAATGTGAATTTTGTTATTTTCATTTTTACTTTTCCCAGCCGAACAGACAAAAAAACAAATGACAGCCATTTAAATTTTCGACATGTCTCTAGTGATCCATGACATGCTGATGCTTCATTCTCTTCTTCCTTTCCATTCTCCTCATCATGGATGAAATTAGGCGACGAATAAATTTCAGGCTTCTTAGTCATTCGCCGGAATAAATTTCAGGGAAAAAAAAAACGAAATTATTTTTAGGGCTCGCTTGACACGAAAACAAACAAAACCTTCAGGTGACCCTCGCCGAACCGTGGCAACCCTTCGAATTAGGTATGGTAATTGACACGATCGTGTATTCCTAATTGCCGTGCGACAATAAACGCGATCCCCTGCTCCCTCTCTGACTCTTACCTGATTCTAGTGCTGACCCGTGCCTGTGTCCGTGCCTGTGCCTGATGTCCTGATGGTGTCAACATGTTAACGACAAATTATAATGAAGTAGCGATAAAATGGCCGATTAGTTAAACTGTAAAAAAACGAAAAAATTAAATAAACAGTAAAGGGGTCAAGATGGCTGGTCGTTTCTCGAGCACATGTCCTGTTCGTCCCTGTCGATTCCAGGTAAACCGAACCGAGACGCCACATTGTATTGGAACCATTCGAAGGCTCAACCTGACGCCGATCCGATTCCGAATCCAATAAAGATGAACCTGATAAGGAATCGCCGTCATTGACAAAGACTGCCATTTGACGATCGGTATCATGGCGATCGCCATTTGAACGATTTGTATGATCAAATTTGATCGGAACATATGGCCGAAGTTGATTTCATGTCTGATGGCGTTTATTGAAAAACCTGACGCACGCGAGTGGCCGGTCTGTGGTCGTCTCTCGTTTTTTTCTGAATTCGATCCAGACAAGTGGCAAAACTGTCGTTGTCACGTTGGTAGTAACTCTCGGAAATACCTCTCGGCTCTATTAAGTGTCTAGCTAACAGAGCATGAGTCTCTCTTTTGTCTGACAGCTGGAGATTCTGTCAAAATGACGCTGCTCCTGTAAATGCTGGCTAACATACTCAGGAGACTCTCTTATAACTCTCTCATGACACTCTCATAATGCTGTCATCTCTCTCTCATGCATCCAAAACGACATTCTCATAAGAAATCTCATGACTCGCTGAAGTCACTCTCATGAAAGTCTCATAGTGCTATAAGGATACCTACTCGCAAAATACTTGGTTATGATCAGGACCACGGCACTCTCATACTGCTCTCATGACTCCCTCATGACACAGATGCGACATTCTCACGACACTCTCATGACACTAACATGACATTCTCATGACTCTCCCAGGGCTTTCTCATGGATCTCTCATGACTCTCTCATACAAAACACTAACGGGGTTCTCAAGACACTCATAACACTCTCATGACACTCTCGTTCCGCTCTCATCACTCTTTCAAGAATCAAAAACGACATTCTCCCAACTCTACCATAAGCCATTCTCATAAGAACTGTCAAGGATCTCTAATGACTCTCTCAAGCCCCACTCACGACACTCTCATGACACTCTCATACAAAACGCAAACGGGGTTCTCATCACACTCTCATGACTCTCTCATGACTCTCTCATGACACTCTCGTACCGCTTTCACGACTCTCTCATGACACACATGGGACATTCTCACGACACTCTCACGACACTCTCACGACACTCTCATGACACTCTCATGAATCTCCCATGACTCTCCCAACGCTTTCTCATGACTCTCTCATGACTCTCTCATGACTCTCTCATGACACTCTCATACCGCTCTTATGACTCTCTCATGACTCTCTCATACCATACAAATGGGTGTCCCATGACTCTCCCAACGCTTTCTCATGATTCTCTCATGACTCTCTCACACAAAACGCAAACGGGGTTCTCTACACACTCTCATCACACTCTCATGACTCTCTCATGACAAACAAACCGGGTTTTCACGGCATTCTCTTGACACTCCCATGAAACTCTCATGCCGCTCTCACGACTCTCTCATGACACACATGGGACATTCTCATGACACTCTCATGACACTCTCATGACACTCTCTTGACACTCTCATGAGACTCTCATGACACTCTCTTGACACTCTCATGAGACTCTCTTGACACTCTCATGAGACTCTCATGACACTCTCATGACACTCTCATGAATCTCCCATGGAACACAGTCGCGAACATGAGCACGGTCTGGCAAGCGTCGCAATTGAGAGACTGTGATCATTGCCATGAATCCGGACAGATGGCGTTAGTGTACAGAATTCGATTGTTTATGGAAGTGTCCCTGAGCAACAATAGGAGTTCTTTGAATAATTTCCAGTGCTGTTGTTTCGGCTTCTCGAACAAGAAAAAGAGACAAAGAAGAGAAAGAAGAAGAAGAAGAACTGATGCGAGCTCTGTCAAATAATGAAGACGAATCTATGCATCATCAATCAAATTAAAAATTCAAATAATTTTTTTCGGGTAGGTACCTAAACGATTCAGAGTCAAGGCACAAGAAAGGCCAATGAAGACGCAATATGCAAGACGCAAAACGCAAGACGCAAGACGCAAGACGCAAGAGAGACGCAATTATCAACCCCTAGACGGAGTCATCTAATTATGGGATGGAAATTTATTCACTGTCAGGGTCAGAGCGTCTCCTTTTCAAGACGCAAACGACACTTGAATGAGGACAACGCGACTCTTGAGTCGGACGGATGAGGCTTCTATGACACTCGTTTGTTGAGGTTCGTCAAAGTGATCTTGTGGTAAAAAAAAAAACAAAAAAAAACAAAACCCATAACGAGAAACCGTCGATGATGACGATTCTGAAGGTGGGCTGAAGGTAAATCGTCGGAGAAACTTCTCATCGTGCTCCTCCTCGAAATGATTGCACCTAATTAGACCCGACAGTCTTTGGTGCTTCTGTCTTACGTTGGGCAGTGTGGAGTTGCTCCGATCTGGGCTGTGTGTAACTCAGTGGCTCAAGAGGCTGCTCCATGTTAATGTGATATGACAGAAGTGTCGTCCCTCGCATTGATGAATGGTTCTCATAATCTCATAAACTTGCCCTGGAATTTCTGAGAGCAACTGAGAGTAGGCCATGTGACGCCGGAATAGTGTCAGATGGCTCAAATTCACTCTGAGTGTTCTCATAATATAGACTCTTAAGAATAAATCATAATTTGGTAGTTGGTAGAATGAATCATGACGCAAAACCAACTTTGACTGAAAGATGGCGCTTTCGAAAAGAAACTTTCTCTCATTGAACTGAAATAACTATGATAATGTTGCTCCGATTTGGCTCAAAATTTCTCACTATTCTCCTCAAATCTTTAAGAAAATATCCTATCCCATATAAGTCCATACTATCAATGCCAATGAACGCAAAGTGAAAGTTTCTCCAAAAAACATTGATTTCACTTGTTTCCCATGTTGCACGTGGCCAATAAAACCAAAACCCCCAAAAATGGCGTCGTTACTGTTAACAACATCCCATTACCCATTGCCCATTACCCAGATACGATTCACATATTTCCCCAAATTAAAAGACAAACACTATTAATCAACGAAAATGTTTGATAACATGAAAAATTAACGCCTGCTCCAAGCCCCAACGCCATCTTGAATGGTAAAGAATGTTGTTGATTTTAAAAATCTCACTAAAATTGATTTTATTATTTATTTTCTTAAAATTTTTCCAAATTAAAAACATTTCAAGGTCTACTGATAACAGGGTAATGGATGATTTATTGAAACTACTCTGTGCCTCTGTGCCTCTGTGCCTCTGTGCTGCATCTTGACACCGTTCTGGCAGTGGCAACTCGGCTCCGTGAAGCCGTCAAGCCGTAAAGAGTAAAGGAGATGGAGAGCAATTAACGTACGCACATGTGATAATTGACAGAGCAAAGAGAATTATTGAATTTTCCTTAAAATTTGGAAGTTTCGTTTTGTAAAAATTCATTATTTCCGTTGTTGTCTCTAGCACAGACCACCTAGAGGCCACACTCTCTCGATCATGTCGTCGTAATTATGTGTTAATTATAGAAAACGAGGAACAAACACAAGTGGAGAGAGCAAGGAGGCAAGAAGTGAAAACTGCCGAAAAATCATGACATGACGCCAATGACTCCGATTATTATGTGAAATTAAAATTAGCGCGGTAACGAGCGCGTGTATGATCAACCGAGGGAAAGAGAAACTGAGAGAGAGAGAGTGAGAGAGAGATGGGTGGAATGGTGGAAAAAATTATGAATTTAAATTCCCAAAATAAATGAGCCCGTGTTAATGACTCAAACAAATGAGCACCGCTCAAAAACTGAAAAACCTGAAAAAAGTGTCAAATGATTGCCATCATGATGTCAGTTGTGTGTTACGAGGAGAAAAATTTGAAAATATGAAAAACAATGGCTGACATTATTTAGACAATGGTGGAAATTTCGAAAATTTCTTAACAAACTCCAGTGTAATTGCGTTGACAACAGATTGGCTGCACAAAAACAAAGAACACTCGCCTGAGAGAATGGAGAAAGTTGGATGCGTTCGAATGGCGTCTTGCGTCTTGTTCGAGTCAAATCATTTTGACACGGTGTCGTAATTCCACAGGGTAGAGGGAGAGACAAATCAAACATACAATCCACAATACACTATGATACATTCCACAGTTTAATAATAATCAAATTTAGATTCCACAATCCACATATATGCTAAATCCATTATAATGTGTACCTAATGAAAAGGTAGTCTCTTAAGAATTATATTATTCTCAAATTAACAAAAATTTACGTTCCACAAAATTTACATTCCACACTTCATAAAGTCCACTTAGCATAACCAATAGTATACAGTACATCCTTGATAAACGCAACTAAAGGAAACTGCGGCTAGTGTAGTAACTGAGATTGTTGCAATGACCAAGTAACACATTTCAATAACTAGGAAGGAGGAAGAAAGAATGTGACGTTACTCGTTTTATACATATATTTCTGCTATTACTCTACACTTCAAATCGCTAAAATTATATGAGAATTTGAGTTAAGTCAATATTTGGATTCTCGGCAGAATTAATGGCAAGTTTTTTGGCCAAAAGTCTGAGATTTTCAATTGAGTTTCTTTACACTCTACCAGTGCTTGGTCACAGCTAGTTGCGTTTATTGAGGAATTTTTACTGTCAAGGATTGCAATTATCGAGGTTATAGTGTACTATATATAAAATTTATAAATTACATTCCACAAAAAATTATGTTCCACAAATTATATTGTGTGCTTTTTTATATTTTATATTGCAGTTCATGTACAAGAAAAAAAATACGTTCCACAACTTAATTTTAAGTTCCACAAATTTACATTCCACACATTATAAATTTATTTAAATAATGTAACTGTCATCTATTACGTATTTCCAAACATGATCCACAAATTTTTCTTCTATGAAATTCACGTTCCACATGGAACCACATGGCCAGTAGAAGTTACCTGATCCTTGAATTCTTGAAAATTCACACGTCAATTTTTTAATATTGTATTCCAAAACATACCATAATTCACGTTCCACAATCCACAATGGATTGGATGATAACTGTGGAACGTCAAAAAACCCTATCATAAAAACTCATTCCACAATGAATCCATTCCCATAACCACATCCCCACACCAAATGATCCCCCATCATTCGGCCATGATTGTCACAATTATTGACGTTTGGATCGAAAGTGGAATGTAAATTAAAACGGAGTGAAATGGTCTATAAAGTAATTCCACAAATTGAATTCGCCATCTTGAGGCGAGCGTCTGGACGAGGACCAGGAATCCGAGAATTATGTCCTGCCAAATGGTGGGCAGAGAGGAGGAAGAGAGACAAACAGGGGCCGATTGGTGGCAGGTGAGAAGTGGAGCTTGTAATCCAAGAAACCGTCTTGACTTCAAGTTTGGGGGCATGAAATAGGAAAAGGGGGACTGCCACAAGCTTTCAAGGACTACTCAAGTACATTTTAGGGTAAATTGTAAATCAATAGCCCCAAGAAAATCGGAGGTGGGGCGATTGGGGTGACATGACGACGTACGTGTTGAGTAGTTTATGCTCCAGCAAATGTATGTATTTGTCACAAAAAAATCATGCCCCCCAATTTCTTCACATTTCATCTTTTTTTGTTTTGTTCTTAAAAAAAAAAATGTGTCATCATCTCATCCCCCCTTTTGTGTGGGAGAAACGGCTTGGGGCTGAAATCCTAAGTGACAACAAGAAACAAAGCCAAAATCTTTCGTTAGCTCCACCACGACATCTTGGCGGTGTTGTGTTTTTTGGGGAGCCAAAGGGGGAAATTAAGACAAAACGGGCGGCATATTGGGGAGATGACGCTGAGTTCTCTGGGAGGATAATGGCGCCCACTTAACGGGATTAAATTGGCGCTGAAAGCAGTAGTGGATGTGCTGACAGCAGCTACGTCTCGGAGCACAAGATAATGTCCACTCTTTGGTCACTTTATCTAAGACCGATAATCGTTGGACGATTGTGACGAAACTGTCGTTACCTTCACGCCTTTTCAGACGGGAAACACAAACCCACGATCGCATAGTCAAACTCACACACACTCGATCGAAAAACACACGCATCTGACAGATCTCAGCTGCGAGAAAGATTGTGAAGACTCTCGCTCTTAGAAACGTGCTAGTTCATTAATTAAGTGTCAAAGTACTGTATTGGTAGATTGTAATAAACAAAAGACGCTCATTTCCATTTAGTGGTTTAAGTGCAATAGCACCCGGACTATCTTTTCTGAATGGTGTTAAACTGTGCAGATTAGAATGATCCATCGGCATCGCATCAACTTCTCCATTACGCCGCAATTGCTCCCCTTTTGAAGGTGAACTCATCAAAATATTATTAAAATTCGGCTTCAGATCAAACGAATGCCGGGTAATTGAGAAAAATCTCTGAATGATGCACGTCTCGAAGGTTTTGGATTAACGTTAATTACTATGACGGACATGGAGGAATCATCGCCCATCTATCGTCACTCGTCAGCTAGTCTGTCTAGGTTGATTTTTGGTAGATGAGCAACCAGCAAATTCCGAAAGCCTTCCACGGGCTAGAGCTCGGAACCAGAATCTGACTCTTAGACATCGACATCATGTACCTACCCATTGTGTAGTGTATTTCCCCGCTGTGGGGGGTCCGTTTAGTGATGCTCCTCATAACATTTCGAGATGGCTTTAATGTGATGACGGGCGAACGCCTTAATTCGAGTCTTCACGGTTACTTGGACTTCTTAAATATATTCACCTGAAAATTGTGGTCAATTTTAAATGATGAATTTCTCATTAGGGAAATTAATTTGGAAATGAAGAAAAATATTTCCCACAATTTCTTCTCATCTCTGCCGTGTTTGCCGAGTTGATGTTGATGATCGCGATCGTGACAGATCCGCAGAGACTTGCATAACAGTGGAATGGAGGTCGTTGACATTGTGGGAATCTTTTCTACAGCCTATTGTAGAACAGTAGTGGAGGGTTGTATCCGTTGCAACCCTGAAAAGACCTGACGGCAATACGAGTACTCGTACTGCCATGATCATTTTACTTCATGAATATTGATCACCGATCGCAGATGACATCAAGAACATTCCATCAGCAGAATGTCATGTTGTGGATTGTGGAACGTGGATCGGATTCCGAGGTGTTGAACAAAACGCGACTTGATGCATTCAAAGTGCCATAATTATGTCGTTTGATGGCACCGAAGCATTCCGTCTTCGAGGTGTGAATGAGTCGGCTCGGCTCGTCCACACCCATGTCGCATAGTGCACTCAATGGTGAACCTGATTTGACCCAGAACTAGGTGTCATGTCGTAATGACAGACACAATGACTCCATTTACCTAAATCAAAGTGAAAACAATCATAAAAAAAACTACACAGGTCCCGTGGCAGATGTTGGTTGCCGTGCGAAAGCCAAAAAATCGCAACCATCAAATGGAACCTAAAACGAAAAACGAAAAAAATAACCTAAACCTGAAACCTGGAAGTAATAAAAATTTGTTCTTGTCCATATGGAACACCTGTTACATGGTACAACTGAAGTTTAGGTTTCAGGTAACATGGAAGAAAAAACAAAATGAACCCCGGGAGCTAATCCGAATCGTTACGGTGTGACTGTGGCTTATGGAGGAACCTCTCGGGAATGACGAGAATCCAGAATCGAGAGTCGAGAGTCGGGAATCAGGAATTCCAGGGATTGATTGTTTTGATCGGGTCAAATTTTTACCTGTAGGTACATACCTTTTGTCAGAAAACATTTAGGTTCCTGTCGGACCTCGTCAATGTGTCTAGTCAAGTGCATGTCGGTGACGTTTACTCTCTTACACTGAAAAGTTCGGATTACCCTCCAGAAGTCTGCGGCTTCGCTAGAATTCTAGAAGATATTGAGAAATCCATGATTCCCAAAGACGTGCCCAGATCATGGTGCACTCTCGTTTGAGGTTACTCGAGTTTAATTAGAGCTCGGATCGAGATCTTGAATTGTGGTCTTAAGGAATTTGATGAAAAGAGAAATAAATAAAAGTCCGTTTCACTTAAACGATCATGAGCAACAGAACCACAACACAACACTGTACCAATGCAAACACAGTCTTAAGTCAAGCCCGTTCGCCAGGAATCAGTATCGTACCTCATAATTAACTAAAACGGACCAGCATTGATGCAGTCATCCTCTGATGGAGACGCGGCACATTCAAAACCAACGAGACCATCACTATTGCCGTCGGCTGAATCCGTGCACTATGAAACATTGTCCAACAATTACCCAATTTCGATGTGCTGGACTGTGCGAGGGATAATCTCAAGGAGATTATCATCGGGAAGACCTCATCGAATGTCCGGAAACCATGTTGGAACGTAGGAGAATGCAAATCTTTGAATTGTTCTTCTTCATGATGATGCTGATGATGATGATGATGATGATGATGTTGATGATAGTGACAGTGGTGATGGTGGTGATGCAGAAGACAAGCAAGATTAGTGAGGGATCATTATGATCCAGACCAAGAATATCGTTTCGCCTTGGCTTACCTATGCTCCGGTCTACTGATCTGATTGATTCGAGCCCATAAACGAATGGAATTATGCTCAAAACGCTACGAGTTACGTTTCGATTAGGACTGGAGGTGTTATATAATTATGAAGCCTCTACTCGCCTCGATTCGCTTCGACTCGACGTAGTCGTAATCATTGCTTGGAATGCAACAAATTCCTGCACAAGTCTGCAAATCATACCTCCATTTTCAATAAGAACTTTTCCTCAACATCACAACAACGATTATTAACATTTCAGAATGTGTGACAACCTTTCCGCCATCTTGAATCTCCTTTTCAGGAGCACATCTTGAGACGCATTCAATTTAAACTTCTACAGAGTACAGCGCCATCTTCATCTCGATTGTCACCGATTTGTGCCGCCATCTTGGATATAGCAGTTTCGTTTACAAAGAATATCTCCTGGTCCTCTGAAACAAACATTCTTTCATCACATCAGTGTCACCGCCATCTCTGATTCATTTGCCGTCATTATTTTGGTCTTCCACGATGACACATGCTGTCACATTTCTCTCAAGTTCAAAATCATTCAATTAGAATCACTGGATTTGTGGCTTAAATGTATTTTATCACGTGTCGACGGTATGACGAGCAGCAGAGGCAATCGCATCGATCCGGTGACTTCGGTTCAGGCGACCTCTCGTCTTCCGATCAGAAGTGATTCATTTCACCGAAGTTTGTTTTACTCACTCCTCCATTCTGGTAAACTAAAAATCTTCCACTGGTTTTTCGTCTTTTCCAAACAGAACCACCTCTTCCCCCCCATGGAAATCCCCAAATCTCAGTTGAGCAACGCCATTTTGTAGCTTTGCCGGATCTTGATCCTTCTCAAAAATTGAACCGAATAAAATGCCGAATAAATCCATCGCGGCGGGTGATTTTAAAATTTCTCTTTACAATGGGGATTGATGGGGGGACGGGGGAGGGGGGGATTGATTTTGTGAAAGTCGGAAAAAAAATCTCACTTGCAAAAATTTGAATTCTAAATTTTCACTTGTCTTGAGGAATGAGCCAGGCAGGATGTGAATTCATCCCATCCCCCTTTACCCCCCGTTTCCATTTAACTTGAGCATACTTGAGCGTCATGTACATGAACGCGAAATTCTGAAAAAATTTTACCAAAAGGTGGGGCGCAAATGTGGAGCAGGTTAATTTTTTTTTGACTGGAATATGCAAAAAGGACGATAGGAAGAAGAAGAAGAAGAAATTTTCATACTGGCAAGGATGAGGGATACAGTATATGGGTGCAAGTGATGGCGAACGTATAAATGATCCCCATACGATGGAGGCAATGGTACATCAGCAGGATATCGTCCTGCACATGTGAGCGCAGGTGTAGAGGCTGAGTAACGTATCCGGCAAGGTCCTTTTTTCGTGTGTAAATATGGAAATTTGAAATTCTGTATTCGACATTTCTAAGGAAAATATCCTTTAGTCCTGGGAAAGAGTTATCCTTCTTAGTACATCGATATCCTGTCTTTTGTTTCATCACAAGGATAACTATATCCTTTTTGAGTGTCATGTATGAAGTGGCATGTACATTAGATTTGCAATTTAACAAGGACACATTCACATATACCTAGGTACACACATTCGGGACGGCGAAAAAATGAACGACGGCACGGAAGAAAAATAAAAAATAAGAAAAAAAAAGCAGAAAAGGATTACACGATTGTAAATCCTTTCTCTGTACGACGATAGATACAAAGCCTGAAGGACTAACTCTCTAGCGGAAGGTGCTAGAGGTGGATCTTCATCAGAAGGACCACGATATGGATGGAGTTGTGTGTTGTGTGTCTCTTGTACAAAAAGGACCCTGAAGCCATTCAACTTGAAAACGAAAAGAAATCCAATTTAAGGATACCACTCATACTCCTTCACAAGTGGAGGATATTCAAATTTTCTACTTCTACACGTTTTCCTTTTTCCGCCATCTTGTGTGTCCTATACTCCTTTTTAAATCACAAGAAACTCAAATTGATCCTGATTTCAAGACATGCAAATAATTTTATGTGCTTCCAACAAGGACATGTGAACCATGTGGAATAATGGCGACGGTGAAAGGATGTTCCATTTCATGGGGGGGTGGGGGTGTGTGAAAAAATTTAATTTCAGTTCCTGGATCCTTTAAGTCGTAGTCGTTTTTTTTATTCATCTAACTTCGAAATTTAGAATCCTTCATCCTGTCGGTCGGTGGTTTGTACAATATACAGCCGAGCAACTATTGATGAGTAGCGCGGAGCAGAGCAAACCGTTGACGTCTTGATGAAGTCTTTGCAGCGTTACTCGGCGTTACGCGATTCGTCTTTTGTTTCATCGTCACACAATTCTCGATTATCGATCACAGACTTACTGCACCCACACTACTGTCCAATCAATGTGCATGCTCGTGTAGCTACGTTGTGTTTTGTGTTTGAGTGCCTGTTTGTTATTACATTCTTATAACTCGACTTACGCAGTCATCGCTCAGACAAATGATCAACTGTGAACGCATGTGTAAAGGCATGTAATACAAAATTGTCCGAATTGTCATTTGCATACCCACCAATTTCCAACATGGCGTCCAACACGGATGACAGGTCCATGGAGAGGGATCAACATTTAAATATTGAATTAAATTCAGCTCAACAATTCTGGGAAAATGAAAGGAGCTAAAGGACCATGTGTGTGTGTGTGTGTGGCTTGTCTGGCCAAAGAAGTACCACCATCAGGATGGGGTGTGGGGGATGAAATGGAACGTTACCATTGTGTCACAAAGTCAAAATGCCGAAGGAATATGGCGAATAATATGAAAAAGAAAAATTTTTAACGAAAACAAATAAATAAATAACTCCGGATGCGAGGGCAACAAGGACTTCGTGTCGTTAGTCTGTATGTATGTATCGAATATCCTCGAAGAATTGGGGGAGGATAAACGGAAATGGTAGTGGTAATGATGGCGAAGAAAATTTAAAATAAAAAATATGAAACGGACGAAAGGACCAAAGGTACACTCGGTTGTTGTTGTTGCTGTTGTTGTTGGGATATTGTAAGTGTTAAGTTGAGGGAAAACCATTGTTAATCATTTGGATGATTCAGAGAATCTTAAAGGAGTCTCTCCCGTCCGTGTCTGTCAGTTTTCATTCTTTAATTGCAACTACCCCAACATGAGATAAGGGTTGTCCATTCGTTCAGCCTCTCTCCAACGCGTTACCATGATATGAGCACATAATTCCAATTTAAATAACTCGCGTCACATGAACTAGTTATATGCATGTATATAATGTATTGTGTGTACCTACGTCACGATGGAGATGATGGAGCCACCCTCTTCCAAATGTCTCGTCTACGAAAATCCTCCAGATTTGCATGAGTTTTTCACTCGAGAGAATTTTCCAATTCAGTGAAAAGTGAAATGTAATAGAAATAAAATACGAGAGAAAAACCGTTAAAATAAAAATGAAAGAAAAATTGATGGAATTAAAAAATCTGAATCATAGGGTAGAGGGTGGAAATGGAAATAGAAATGGAAATGGAAATGGACATACAATGAAGAAGGACACACCATTCATACAACACATCTTCAATTTTCAATCTTCAATCTCATCCCCAATTTCACGGTAGGTAAGGGTAGCGGTGTCTTCTGCAAAGGGTAGTAAATTTTTTTTTTTTCAAAATTTATACCTTCATCGAATTTCCATATCCTATCCAGCTTTCTTCTGCTTTCTTCTTGTTTTCTTTTGTCTCATAAACTACCCCCCATTTTCACATACTATCACGGACGTGTCGTTTATTATCTGTTTGCAATCTTTCCAGAGTAAAAAAATCATAGGGGAGACTTCGAGGATAATCACCCCAAATGAAAGATTCTGTCGACTTTCCTCAAATGAACTTGTAGCTGTAGGAAATGTTTCTTTTCAAATTTGAATAAAATAAAAATCAAAAATCAAAAATCAAAATATTACTAATAAAATTTTATGTTTTTGTGGTTTTCTTAATAAACCACGGATTAAGTCGCGTCTCTCGGAGATTATTGACGATTTTATTCAAAAGTGACATTTCGGTTTTATTGCTAATTAATAAGTTTTAGTGCGCGATGGTGGTGGTGTGCTGTGGGCGTCTTTGTGGAGACCACCCAGAGAACAGAATTTAACTGAAAATTTCATTTAACCTCACTTTCGGCATTTTTGACAGCTGATTCGCTTCGTACGCCATTTGCACATGCACACATGCACATGCACACATGATCGTCGCATCGTGGTGGAATGGAAATGGCGACACATTGATTCGAATGGAATTAATTAAAAATTTTTTCGGTTCTTTTTCTGAGTTTGCTGGTAAAATGAAAATCAATAGGTTTAGCGCAAAACAAAATGGTGTTTTGCTCTTTGTGTTTTCCGAAAATTTCCAAAAATTTCCAAAAATAATAAAAACGCAAATAAGTTTTCCTTTATTTACTCTGTAATTAGTGTGAGCACTCGAAAAAAAATCATTCTTACCTGTTCCGAAGACGTAAAGAATTGATTTACGGCCGGTATACACCTGCAAATGTATAAGGTTATGGGTATGGTTAAACAAAGCCAAGGTTTAAGAGATTATACGTTTGGTGTGGATTGGAAATTTTTGCATCGCATAATACAAACAATCGGAACAAAAATTCCTTGCATACTCATAATCCTCGTGTTTACCTTCAGTCGATGCTATTTAAATCCGTTGCCTGCACAGGTGAGTCCTTTTGGAATGCACTCGTCCCTTCCCGTTCAAGAATGAGACTCGATGTCAATAAGGGCTGAAAGGACATGCTGACATTGTGAATGCATTAGAGGGTTTCCGTGTCCGTTTTGTAGGGGATGTGTTTGTGGGTTGATGCGAACAGCAACAATCTTGACTCGACTGGTAATGTGCATTCATTGCATTCCCTTTTCGGAATGTACCTGCTGCTTGTGTAGTTTTTAATTATTCTTACGGTGATCCTTGGATTTTCCTGGAAACTCTTTACCCTCGAGAACTCTTCAGTTTCGAAATGCGAAAAATTTCATATTCTGCCTTGCGCTGGTGTTTGTGTTATCCTCAAATGCACTGGCCTCGATCCTTGATCTGCAGTCACTCGTGATTGTCAACATGAAGCTTGCTGAATCAATTTCACCAGAGTAGGTCTTCCCTGAGAAAAGATAAGTACAGGAATTCGGCAAAACGCTTCTCTTGGATTTCACAAACTTTTCTGAAGATTCATTTTCATGGAAAAACAATCAAAACCACAACTCGAAATCACAAAGTTTTTCTCTGACGTCTTCTAGGTGTTCCCTGAGAAACATTAACTACAGGAATTTGTTAAAAACGTCTCTTGAATTTCGTACTTTCCTGAAGCTTCCCTTTATGATTCATGGAAGTAGGTGCACAATCAGAAACGCACTAGTATATCGCTTCTTTTCAATTCTACTGAGTCTTCCCTAAGAAACAATGACTACAGGAATTCGTAAAATACTTCCCTTCGATAGCTCTGTGTTTCGCAGAATTTTCCTAGATTTTCCATGGAAGTGCAATTAGAGACGCAAGTGGAAATCGCAAAGTTTTCTTTTGACTTCATCTCGATTTGCCCTGCGAAACGATAACTACAGGAATTCGTAAAACCACTTCTCTTGGGTTTCGCAGGGTTTTAGCTGATTTCCTGATTGAAGTAGGATCATTGATGCAACTGGTACTCGCAGTTTTCTTTTCACTTCATCTCGGTTTTCCCTGAGAAACCATAACTACAGGATTTGGATTTCGCAGGATTTTTGCAGATTTCCTGAAAGTTCCTTTTGGATTCATGGAAGTGCCAGCAATCAGAACCACAGCTGGAAATCGGAAAGTGTTCCTCTGATATCTTCTAAGTGTTCCCCGAGAAACAATAACTACAGGAAGAAACACTTTCCTTGGATTTCGTGGACTTTCTTGATTCATGGAAGTAGAATCATAGACGCACTTGGGTCTACCCTGAGAAACAATGACTGCAGGAATTCGCAACTATGGATGGGGGTAAGTCTGGCTTCGTTTCAATGTTGCACCAGACGCGTTGTAATGAGTTACTAACGTGTCTGAGTGTGATATGGCCAGAAGTGACCAGATCCAGGAGTGAGTAATGGTTCAGAATTGAATTTTTTAATTTATTTATTTACTCCAAGGGCTCTTCCATCCCCATCCCCATCCCCATCCCCGTGTATCCAATTCACATGCGAGTAGATAAACATGAAAAAAGACAAATAGGAGAGAGGATGTTTTCAACTTTACTTTGTTGTCTCCAAAAAATCCAGAGAGAAAAACATCGTTAATCATATTCCGTGGGTAGATCAATGGTGGCTGTCGATTGGAGTGTACCCAACTACCCTCCACAACCCTCCAACCCGAAAGGGGTGAAAGTTTACTCTTGTCAATTACGAAAGACGCGTGTGCATGAACGTTTCTTATCTTCCACTTATTTGTGTCAATCAATTCTAAGATGTTTTCTCGCCCTTAGGAGCGTCTTCCAAAAAAATTTCTGAAAGTGAACGTGATTATTCTTAGTCACGCTCTCCTTCTGGTACACAAGAGTAGGTAGAGTATAAGCTAACCAGGACTTTTTCATCATTTTTCTTAAACCAGGAAATTGTTTTTTCTCTCTTCAATTGTTTGCTGTTCTGTTTGCAAAATCCTTACATCCTTGCATGTGAGTGAAGGAGAAAAATTTAAATTTTCTTCTCGGATGGAACATGGAGTTGGTGCTATTCTTATTTTTTTGAAAAATTTCATACTTTTCGCTACATTTTTCAAAGTATTCCTTGATTAAAAATAAAATAATATATATAAAATGTAAACAATTGCTGGCAACTGAATGAAAATGAAGAGGCAGAAGAGCCAGTACCTACCATCCCTTTCATTCCCTCTATCTTCATTCATACATGATATATTCTTAATGTTGTTGTTGTTGTTGTTGTTGTTGTTTTTGTTGAAAAAGTCCTTTTATTCTCATATATCCGTTTCCACGTTCTTCATATCCAATTCACCCTCTCTCTAGGTGATATACATTCATGCATAAAAATGAAAAAATAGGATTAGGATATGTGCCTTTGCTTTTGCTTTTGCCTTTACCAATGCCTTAGCCTTAGCCTTAGCCTTAGCCTTAGCCTTAGCCTCAGCCTTAGTTGAGAATATACAGTACCTTTTAGTCCACATAACGTCGTCGTCGTTTTTTTCTTATTTTTACTTTCTTTCCTTTTGTCGTCGTCGTCCTCGTCGTCGTCGTCTTTGGCGCATATAAGGATATTTGACAAATTGAAATTTTTAACTCAACCTCCACCGAAATTCTCATATATGCCCCAGAGTGTGGCCCCAGTCTCCGGAGTCTCTTTCTTTCCTTGGACTTACTATGGTTCCTCATTTCAATTTTCATCCCTCCGTCGTCTTCGTTGGTGAAATACTCATATACAGTTTTTTTTTTTTCGTGATGGGGGTTGTGGGGGTACAAAACTGTATCCCTTTATTTTCTCCGTGCTTCGTTTAATGTTTGCACAAGGATGTGCCGGAAAAGGATAACAACACGACGATTAAAAATCTTATCTAGGTATGGTGAAATTTTTCATACAACATATATGTGTTTCCATTGCAAACATTTTCCGTCTCCTTTCAATTCCAATTCAACTCGCTGCTATCAAATTGGAATTGTTCGCTTCAAAATGGTCGTCGCCATTTTTAATTAAACATCACACAACGCAAATCAAACTTCGAAACTTCAAATTCAAAACTATTTCGCACACGAACAAAGTGTTGCGTGACGTGTGAAACACACACACATTTGCAATTCGAAGAAAGTATTGCTTGCCGGGCAGATGCTCTTACCACTGAATCGAACTCTGATTTTCCTCCTTATCTGAGGTGGTCTTTGATAGACGAGGAAGAAGAATGGCATTCTGCTCAATACCTCAATAACTTTCACACCGTCTCGAACCACAGCAATTATCTCCATTCATCCGATTCAGGTCATCGCAGAGCTTCTTCAATCGCTCATCTTCAGTTCATTTTGAATTTTATCTTCACGAGTATCGATTATAATCCGATATTTATTATTATTTAACATTTTTCATAAAGAAAATTTTTTATCGAATTAACATAAAAACATGAAAAGATTGAATTTCTTCACAAATTCTTCGATTAGTTGGCGGTACAACGCTTTCAGTGGTCTATTTAGGAGGTGAAAACGTTTATTTGATTGACAAATATTGTTAAAAATGTTGAAGCTTTTTTTTATTATTAAATCATTTTTGCCATTTCAGTTGAATGCGAGCTTTTACAATTCATTGAAGTAATTTTGAAGTGATTCTTGTTAAAATCTCCGAATTGAGACAAGCATCGATGACGTCCATTAGATAACCAGATCAATTCAATGTGGTTTTCTTCAAATAATACCTATGATTTTTTCTATTATCTATTCATGAAGAAATCTTCCATTCTGCTGGTATTTCGTAAGATAACCGCTTCGTTTGACACCATGACAATATCTTCTTGAAGAAATCAACAGATAACCTGGACCGTAACACGAAGAATGTCTTCGATATTGCTACACGCAGTTGTTGTTCGCATTGGCTTGAAGCCATAAGGATTTGCTTAATTCTCTCTGAAATGAGATCAAGTGAAATTTGAGAAAAAATTTAGAGAATCAATGACAACCTGGTAATGGGCTATTCATTGAATACTCTGTATTTTATCACGTGTCGACGATATGACGAGCAGGAGAATTGATCAGGCGACTTCTAATCAGTGGTCCTCTGATAACGGCGTCCACCAATCAGATTCATTCTTTTAAATATTTTCAATCTTGCATATTGCCAAACATGAACATGAAACCACAAAGTGACAGTGTGCCGTTAACCTTCGGAATTCGTCTCGTCAAGGAAAGTTAAAAATTTCATTTTCCCTTTTCCTTTTTCCGAATCTGCAAAACCTACCCCAACCGATTGACCTTTGATGGAAAGGCTACTAGTGTCCGGGATTGAATCGAATCGAGTCGAATTGAATCAACTAAAGTTGAATTGAACAATCGAATTGATCAACTTCCATTGAAAATAATTAAATTTTTTATTTTTTAATCATATACTCGCTGTTGTTGTTGTTGTTGTTGATGGTGGTGTTGAAAAACAAAACAAATTCGATCAACTCCGGACCAACTGAAGTTGACTGCGAAATTCGCGCATCCAACCAGATGAAACAGCCGATGAAAAACGAGTGAAACCCATATCATGATGTGTGTGTGTGACATTTTATTGAAATTTAAATCAAGCACACACACACTGCCATGACATTCTTTAATCACCGCCCCTCAAATAGGTGGTGCTCTTTTCTCGTTCACACTGAGAACCCAAACAGAGAGAAAAGCAAAATGTAGTTGCGTCAAACGTCAACGTCAACGTCAGTGTCAGTGTTGTATTGCAAATTCTCTCCCTCTCTCTCTCTCTCTCTCTCCCGTTTTGTCACAATGCAAATTGACAGCTGCAGCACGTGACGCTCTCCGTTTATTTTGTTTACATTTTCACACCCGGTGCAATTCTGAGAGCTGGTGCTGCTCGGGTTGAGTCCCAATTCAACTCGTTCAATTCCGATTCAACTCGTTCAATTTCCATTCAACTCGATTCAGCCATGATCAATTTTCCGCCATAATTATTTTTAATTAAATTTTTAATTATTCAATCATAATTCAGCAAATCACTCACACACCAACCCACTGCCTCTCTCTCACCAGTCACCAGCACCCAGACCCAACTCATCTCATCTCTCTCCCGTTCAATTTCGTTTCAATTTCGTTTCAATTTCGTTTCAATCTCGTTTCAATCTCGTTTCTCCGATTGAATCGTGTACGATGAACGAGAACAGGAACAGTCTTCGGTCACCGCTCGGCATGAGCGCATGTATTTCCTGTATCGAATTTTTTAATAAAAAAAAATGTTTAAAAATAATAAAAAAAAAAGACACCGAACGAATTTTTTTTTTTGATTAATTTTAATTAAATAAAAATTAAAATAAATAAAAATTCATTTGTTAGTATTTCATTTTTGTACAATGACTACACACACAAACATATTTACAAGAAAAACAAATCGAATTTTTGAAAGTATGTGAATCTGTGCATGTGTGTGAAGGATACTGTTGTTACACACAAAGGACGAAATTGAAATTTTCAAAAAATTTCCGTTAATTTGAATCAAAAAAAAAAAAAGTGTTTGATCGTGGCGCGATTTTTAAATTTTTTTTTTTCATTTTCATGCAGAAACTGTTCGTAAATTTATTTAATTTTATTTAATTTGTGAATTAAAACAACAACAACAACAACAACAAAATACAGGTGTGTTTGTGTGCTTCTGATGTTTCCGTTTCCGTTTCCGTCACGAAAACGTTCGCCACCAGATGGCGCAGTGAGTTGGTGTTTTTCCGGTTGAAATTTTCAAATTTGAAAGAATAACGTGCTGTGATTATTGTGGAGTGGGTTTTCACATTTTCCCGGGGGAAAATCAATGCAATTACATATGGAAAATGTCATGTGGAAAAGTGATTTTTCTCGATTTTGTTTTTGTTTTTGTTTTGTTTTGTTTTGATCGCCATGACAACCACGTGAAAATGTTTAAATTTAAATGAATTATGGATTTCCCTATTTCCCGGACATGTACTCCCAGCATGAGGTGAAATTGCGCCAAAATATTTTCCAATTGGACATACAGTACTGAGTACCTCCTGCCACTAGCTGCGATCGATCGCAGCGATCGCATGGATTTGCCGTTTCCAGGAAGTTTAATATGAATTTTTGTAATTAATTTAATTAGAGTTTGATTAGAGTGAAATCCAGCAAAAGTCACAGAATTCTAATAGATGGCGTTTGTGCCAGTAGAAACCTTTGAAATTCGCATTTAAAGCCCGTCGGGGAAAATTTCACTCCACACTCGACTGGCAATTAGGGAATGGCGGAACCCGTTCCGTTCCCGTTCGTACTCTTGTTATACCCTTACTGTAATGGCTACAAATTGGATTTAGGTACTTGATTCAGTCGGTGAATGAAGTCAACAAAAACGTGAAACGTGAATGTTTCAAGTACACGACACTACAACCCTTCTCCGCTGGTGAATGGTGATGGTGATGGTAAGAAGTGACATAGAAGTGAAATTCAATCCACCCCTGTGGCCAGTCCAGACAGGACCAGATTTAGGGGTTTGCCATGCAAAGTAGTACCTCATTTGGTTAATAAAGTGTCGTGGAAACACGTTCACATCGCATTCCCTCGTCCTCATATTGTTTCGTTCATTCGACAACCCTCGCTCCTTCGACTTGGACTCGTTCTTCTGGGCTATGTGTCACAGGTAAAACGGAAAAACATCCCTTTAATTACTGGAACGATAGACTCCTTGGACAAGGGCCATACTCTTCACCTGGACGCAGTGGTTTCAAGAAAAACTCGATTTTCCTCAACGTGTTCTTGGAAAATTCGCTGGAACTGTGATTCCGACTTGGTTGGAAGGATTTGACGGCACTTAAAGTTAAAGAGGGAGGGACTGAGGGGACACTTTCCAAGTGACACTTTCATTCCAGTCACATTCAAGGCAATTTAATCTCATTCCAATGCACTGGAATGATTGGAAAACATTCCATTTCCATTTCCATTCCACTGGAAAAGTGTCAGCTTCCCTGAAAGTCGAGAAATTTCCAGTTGAATCATGATCCAACACACTGGAAATGATTGGAATGGTCTCGACTCCATTTCCAAATGTGTTCCTTACTCCTGGAAATGTGTCTCTTCGAAAGGACTTTCATTCCAATACACTGGAAAGTCTCAGTTTTCATTCCAGTGGAAACTTGTTTCTTCCACTGGAAGTCATTTTCAGTTTGACCATATTGCAACACACTGGAAAGCTGGGAAAAAGTCTCGGCTATCATTCCATTGGAAATGACTGGAAAAGTCAACATCCATTCCAATGGAAATGTTCCAACACACTGGAAATGATTGGAAAAGTCTCGACTTCCATTTCCAAATGTGTTCCTTATTCCTGGAAATGTGTCTCTTCTAAAGGACTTGCATTCCAACACACTGGAAAGTCTCAGTTTTCATCCCAGTGGAAATTTGTTTCTTCCACTGGAAGTCATTTTCAATTTGACCACATTGCAACACACTGGAAAGCTGGGGAAAAGTCTCGGCTATCATTCCATTGGAAATGACTGGAAAAGTCAACATCCATTCCAATGGAAATGTCTTATTACTGGAAATTTGACTTTCTTTCCAAACGTGTTCCTTACTCCTGGAAATGTGTCTCTTCCAAAGGACTCGCATTCCAACACACTGGAAAGTCTCAGTTTTAATTCTAGTGGAAACATATTTCTTCCACTGGAAGTACTTTCCGTCTGACCACATTGCAACACACTGGAAAGCTGGGAAAAGTCTCGGTAATAGTCTCGATTTCTATTTCATTCCAGTGGAAATGTCTTATTCCTGGCAATTTGCATGTTCCACTGGACCTCATTTCCAACTGAATAACATTCCAATACACTGGAAATGACTGGAAAAGTCGACTTCCATTCCAGTGGAAATGTCTTTGTTCTGGAAATATGTATATTTTGCTGGACCTCATTTCCAACTGAGTCACATTCCAACACACTGGAAATGACTGGAAAAGTCAACTTCCATTCCAGTGCAAATTCCTGGAAATTCCTCTGTTCTTCTAGATCTCATTTGCAGTTTGATCTCTATTCGAAGATACTGGAAAGCTTTGGAAGAGTATCGACTTCCATTCCAGTGGAAAGGTCTTCTACCTGGAAATGTGTATATTCCACTGGACGGCATTTGTCCTCAACACACTGGAAATGATTGGAATAGTCTGAACTTCCATTTCAGTGGAAATGTCTTCGTCCTGGATATGTGTCTGTTCCACTAGATGTCATTTCCAACTGAAAAACATTCCAATACACTGGAAATGATTCAAATTGTCTCGATTCCAGGGAAAATCTCTTATTCCAGGAAATGTGTCTGTTCCACTGGACGTGACTTCCAACTGGAAATGATTGGAAAAGTCGACTTCCATTCCAGTGGAAATGTGTCTGTTCCACTGGACGTCATTTGTCCTGAAAACACTGGAACGCATTGGAAAAGCCTCGACCTCCATTCCAGTGGAAGTGTGTCTCTTCCAAGGGACTTGCATTGGAAAGTTACGAATTGCAGCATTTCCTCCAGCTCGTGTTTCGTGTGCTAGACGTCGCCCTACGAAATAGAGTCAATGGAACAGACACTGCCCTCCCCCAAATAGTTCCTGGGAACTCCTCACCCCTTTCCCCGTGTCTGCTTCATGACGATGTAGGCCAGTGGAATTTCGTGTCAGGTGAGACTCAATTTGAGAGTGACGTAGGTCAGTTGGAAGTGTCTCGAACAAAATAAAATAACACCAAACCAACACTGAATCGCATGAAACAACGCAATTAGTCTCAGCTACCAGAGTGCGAACAGAACTGTCCTGTCACGGTGACGGAATCACCTCGAATCAATTCGAATCAACTCGAACCTGAATCTGAAGTCGAATTCGAGCCACACGACCTCGTGCAATTTGGATGCAATCAACACGGAAGCGGCAGCAACAGCAACAAAACCAAAATCACAATATCTCTTATATAAAGTGGAGCATGTATCCACTCGATTATGTTTTATATAAGAGATATGTGTTTCTGGAGGCTCCCCATTCATCAGTAGCTGGAACACGAACACACTCGCACCGGCATGCAACCGAAAAAAAAAAAAAAAATCAAATTCCTTCATACGAAAAAAAAACACAGAGTCGAACACGCACACACACTCTCGAACACACTCGAACACAAACAGATGGACACGAACTGTTCGTGCGGTGTGCGGACGACGGCGCCTAAGAATTTTTCGTCGTTTTACTCAATGAACGTGTTCCATGGAGTGGAGCATGATGGACGTCGTCTGTACGTATGTACGTATGGAAAAAAGAAAAACATGAAAAACATGAAAAACATGTAAAAATAAAAAAAAAAAATAAAAACCCTAAAAAAAAATAAAATTTATTTTTTTTTGTGGAACGTGAATTCGTTGTTCAACTCGAGAGCTACACACGAAACACGTGGATTGCGTAAGGTCGTCGGCGGCCGGTCTCGGAGAGTGTGCAGAGATAAAAATTCGGCGATAGTCAACACGAACGGGAGATACCAGACACTGCACTTCCTGTCATTTTGTTTTACATGGTAAACCATGACAGTTGATCAACTCACTCGCGAAATCAAACTGCAGGACACGGCACGAGCTTTAATTCCTCATTAGAGGGAGAGAGAAATTGGATGCGATTGCGGACACCTACACTCTCTCTTGCTTTCCCTCTGTTCCTGTTATTCATTTTGTATGGAAATTCTGAGTACTCACGAGCTGACAAAATATGCATTGGGAGAGAGGGAGAGACAGGAAAGCTGGACAAAATCTTTCACGTCCTTGCTCTTGAAATTTTCACTTTTATCCTTCTTCCTTGCAATTCCCTTTAACTTATTTCGCATGGAAAAAGCTTCTTGGAGCAGTAGTGACGGAGAGGCAGGGGAGCCGGACAAAATCTTTCTCTCTCTGTTCTCTGGCCTTCCTCCAAATCAATCGAAACATTCACTTTTGTCCTTTTGCCGGGGAATTCCTCTTAATTATTTCGCATGGAAATACAAGTTCTCTTGGAAGATTAGGCAGGAACAAAACCATTCTCTCTCTGCTCTCTGGCTTCCCTTCAAACTGTCGTCCTTGCTCTTGAAATGTTCACTTTTATCCTTACTCCTTGCAATTCCTCTAACTTATTTCGTATGGAAAAAGCTTCTTGGTGGAGTGAAGAGGTAGAGAGAGAAAAACAGGATAAATTCATTCTCTCTCTGTTCCTTCATTTTCTCTGGCTTTTCTTTAGTCGTTCTTGCTCTTGAAGTTTTCAATTTTGTTCTTATTCCGGGGAATTCCTCTTAACTTATTTCGCATGGAAATACAAGTTCTCTTGGAAGATTAAAGATCCAGAGATCGAACAAAACCATTCTCTCTGTGCTCTCTGGCTTTCCTCAAAATTGTCGTCGTTTCTCTCAAAAATTTCACTTTTACCCTTCCAGGGAATTCCTGTTACTTATTTCGTATGGAATTACAAGGTCCCTTGGAAGAGTGAGAATGGGAATTCCTCTGAGTTAATTTGCATGGAAGAATGAAATTAGCAAACTGCACCGAGAGAGAGACAGTCTCTCGAAATTTCTCTCAAAATGCTTTTGAAGTTTGACATTTCCTAATACAGTCGAACCTGGATAAGTGAGAGTTCAAGGGACCGCAATCTCTTCTCCGCGTATGGAGGTTTCTCACTAACCCGAGTTTCTAGCTTATAGAGATGAATAATGATGGCACCAGGCAATTGCTTTCTTAAAGAGTTTTCTCGCTTACCCAGTTCTCACTTATCCAGGTTCGACTGTATTCTATTTTGCTTTAGATTTTTGAGAATCGGATATGAAGTTATGCAAGGACCGATCTCAGTCAAATTTGAATAATATTTTTTTGTTCTCAAAATCCTGCAGAAGTTGCGTCAACGTCGGAAGTAATCGCAAGTGATCGCAAATGGTAGTTATGCGGCGTCTACACCGAACTAAATCTACTAGATTTAGCCCTAAATCATGTTTAAATCCACAAGATTTACCATACATTGTTTTATTCTAAATCGCCTCAATGGCTCCATAAATTTAGTACTCCTTCGACATTTCCAAAATGAGTTCATTATTTGGCGCGATTTTTGATTTTGAAAATTTATTTTAGTTTCAACAAAGAATAAACAAAAGAGACAAGGAACGCGTGGACTGTTGTCCGAGAAAGTTTTGAAATTGATTTGAACCAAAACAAATGTCGAACTGTCAAACTAAATCGCCTCACTGGTGGTGAATTAAATCATCTCACTAAATCTACTAGATTGAAGTCGGTGTAAACGCGGTATAACGCATTTTGTGAGAAAGATATATTCATTTTCGTGTTTGTGTGCGTGCGTGTGTGTTTGTTTGTGTTGCACCCTGAGCCTGACTGACATTCGCTTCTAGAATTTTTAAATTCAACTCACTCCAGTTCGGCTTCCAGGCTTGATCCCTGCAAGTTGCTTCCTTTTTCAGAAATATGCATAAATGGTACGTCTCTAATTGTGATTTAATTGAACCACGTTGAGTCACCAATGGCGCAACGTTTTTTTCCCGGAACGGGAGCATTCTTCTTCATTTCGCTGATATCCCCTGCTGTTGAATCGGAGCGGATCCCTTTACGTTTTCCTTGTATCAAACAATCGATTCGCCTGTGGCTTGAGCAAACACAGCTGCGCGCACTCATCGGAATTCTGTGATAAGAACAAGATAACAACAACAACAACAACAACAACAGCAACACTGGAATTAATTGAAAATTTAAAATAATTTTTTATCAAAATTAAGAACAGTTTTCATGACCGCCATTATTATCATAATTGCACAAAATGGCGGACTATTGGTCTGCAACAAAATTCCAAGTCATGAGAACCCTGTGACGTAGGCAGACAACATGTAGACAGGACGTAGACGTGTCCCAGTGTTTTAACAACCACAAAATGGTAGTGAAATTTTTGCTTTTTGTTCGTTCTAATAAAATCAAATGTCTGCCAACTGAAGAAAATAACAGCGATAAAATTCTGCACAAATCAAATTTAATGTCGACATCCTTGCACCACGTGCTTGTATTCCCATCTCTTTCATGTCGTCTGCATATGAATGAATTCACGTGTGAATTGCTTGTTTACATATTTTCACCCCCTCAACACCCTGTGCTGAATTACATCCCTTACACAGAGGAAAACCCATCAATTTTTATATTATTTTATTTTTATTTTCCTCAAATACTCGATACACTCAAATATGAAATGACGGCCATTACCGTAACTTTTAAAACGTAAAAAATAAAAATAAATTTCATTCCTGTCATTTTTGTTTCGTGTGAAGATCAACAACCCATCAAATGTGAAACGTGTAGACACAAATGAAAAAGGTCACGTGAATTTTCGCTTGACCTTTCCTGTTTTTGCGTTGTGTGACGTAATGCGGTCAGTGCGTGACGCAATGTGATGTGCAACGAAACGAAACAGTCGTGATTTTTGTTTCGGCAATTTTGCGAGGATTCATTTTTTTCTTTCTATATACACCGTTATCGGTTAACATTGTTTTTGTTTTTGGTTTTTGTTTTTGCGTTTCTGTTCTTTCACTCGTCAATTTCGATTTGATTTTCTGCATTTTTGCATCCAATATGGAATTGTACCTGTTCTGCCTCAGCAGAGACTTGCAGTCTTCGGAAAACCATTATCCATCACTCTCTCTCTCTCTGTTACTTGCATGTCATTTACTTTTTCATGGACAATAGACTGTCGAATTTCTTGATTTCTGCATTTCTCTCTCTCTGTCTGCAAAGTTCAAATGAATTTCTGCTGGAATTAATTAATTTCAATAGAAAAACCTGTTCAGTTTTCGTCGAGTCATTACAGTATGGTATTGTGTGTCAGCTCAGCTCAGCTCAGGGTGGTGATGTGTGAATGTGTTTGTAAGGATTTTGTTAAAAGGATAGAAGAAACAAGAATATCCTTGTGCATTTGCAAACAAACGTGTAACCCTCCATGCAGCAGAGGGTTGTAAAGGTGAGACAACGAAAATCGTTTTTGTTTCTATTATACAAAAACTAGATTCATTCCCAGAAAACTAACAAAACTAACAAAACTGGTACAATACCCACGATGGATTCCTTTTTAGCAGCTAGTGTGTGTGTGTGTGTGTGTATCAGCTACATTCAATTCATCTGTGACACGGTAAATCCAGGTACCACAGGTAGATCCTTGTTGTTGTTGTTGGGATGTGTCATTTGAAAGTCGCCTGTTTTGATGGATTTCTTCAAGATTCTGTTTTTTTTTTCTCCAGGATATTTTCCTAGTCCTGTTGTTGTTTCGAAAATGTTTCATTTTACAAAAAAATTTTTTTATTTCCACCATTAGCCGCGCTGCTGCATCTGTACGAGGGTGGAAGTTCATTATTTTGTATAATTCCCAGTTGTTGTTGTTGTTGCTGGTATTTTTTTCACCTTTGCATTGAAGCAATTACCTTTACCTGGGATCGAACAAGGTGCGAAATTTCGAACGTTCGTAATTGTAGTGGAAATTGTGCGTTTTCAGGGAAAATACAAAAATTATGAATTTCATTCATTTTCTTTTCTTTTTTGTTTTGTAAAATCACAGGATGCTTTTCTCATTCGTCATTTGCCATTCACAATAATGTTTGAATAGATTGAAAAAATTTCAAGAACTGATGTGGAAGAAATCAAAATCACGAAAATTGCAATCGTGCAGAAAGCATGTGTCACTCATACACACACGCACACTGCAACAATTTTTTGCTTGTTTTCACACATACGAAACGAAACGAAATCGAACACAAAAAACGAAATTGTCAACGAATTGAATAAATTCAAATTTCCCAAACCGCCATTTTGTCTCGGCTCGAGTCATTCATAAAAATTCAAAATTTTTCCATTCATTACTATTAAATTTTTTCATCTAAATGGAATTTTGATTTTTTTCCAAATAAATTCAACTTGAAATTTGAGAAAAAGTCCATAAAAACTGATTTTAATGTGAAAATATTTGATGTCACAAATTCCTTATCGCACCCTTTTTCTTCCCAAATAACAATTTTTCAAAATCATTCAAAAAAGAAGAAAAAATTTGAAGAAAACCAAAAAAAAACTGAACTCATCCCAACAACAACAACAACAACAACAATGACAATGTAACGATGCAACAACGATACGATGTCAGTGTGTTTCGTAATTTTATTTTCTAGTTTTGATCGTCGCTGCCACCCTGACTGCATTCAATGGCCGCCTACGCGACCAAAAATTTTGACCAAACAAACACACACACACCACCACGTGTTCATATAATGTGACGATCGATCACGTCAATATCAAAACATGACGTCATTATCCGTTTTTAATGATCGTACATATCTAAATTTATTCCATTTCTTTCCTTTACGATCGTCATATTTTCATTCCCATTTCACGAACAGAATTTCGTTCATTCATAAAAGGGAAAAACGAATGAATAAAAGCAAAATGGACGAAAAGCTAGACGAAATCGATGATAGAAAAGAGAAAACGTCGTACGACCTGAGAATGGTGTTAAGGGAAACGATTTATTTGAGTGCGGTCCTCGTTATCACCGCGTGATCCTGTCCTGTTGTCTGCTTTGAACGTCTTCTTCACATTTGCTTGACTTGCTCAAATGTGAAAGCCTCGGGTAAAAAGTATTTGCCATCCCTTAGAAAGGGTTTAACTCAAAACACATTTAAAAATCCGTTAAATACTTGTAACCAATGCCTAGCTGGACGTCATAAGACGAAAATGTTGAAGTAATTTTGCAGTTATGTTATTTTAATTCAGCATTATCTGTCATTTATTAAAATGAATTCAAGTTTATGGAATAAATGTTTCGTGTATGAGGGATGGAGGGATGTACATAATTAGAATTTTTCTGATTGGACAAAATCCGATGCATGCGTTTCGAAGGGTAAAAACAATGAACCCATATACACACAAACATCCTTTTGCACTTGTCGCACATCCCTTCGACCAGAGAGCAGGCAACATCATATAACATAACGTGGTACTCCTCCACTCCAGTTGCTCATGGTGGACCAATTAACGCCTTTCATTCCGTAAAACTCTTAATTGGAGAAAGAAGGTTTTCTTTTATCTCTTCTGTTTCTGTCTATATACAATACACAATGTGTTATTGCGATTCTTCAGATCCCGATCAAGTTGCTCCACCTCTAGAAGGGTTTGTGCGATTCCCATTGGGGGATGATGCATCACACGATATTAGTTTAACTTAGATATTGTATTTTTCAATTTAGAATTAAACACTCTGGTGTCGTTTCTTATATTTTGCATGTATCCTTTTTGGAAGGAAAGACATATTCCACCCCCATCCCTCGTTCGTTGATGAAACTAACGTGCCAATGACATTATTGCAAAGTATGAAAATTTATATAAACGTTCTGGTATACATGTGTGGTGTGTGTACAATACGTGTATGTGTGCGTGTAATTGAAGAAGAAAGAAAAACTTTTTTCTTTCATCCCCCATCCCCCCAAACCCCATTCCCATTCCCATTCCCATTGCATCCCTCCAATCCAATCCAATCCAATCCAATCCAAATGATGTGGTGGATGTGACTCCTTTTATTTGCGATCCACTCACCACGCTAGGGGATGGGGGTGGCATGTGGAGGAATCATCTTATATAAAAGTCTAAAAGCGCGCTAATGGTCTTGTCTGCTCTAGATGATGAGAAACTGAACGTGAAACATGAGATGGAGATTCTGTTGTATTTGTTTCCATCTGTGTGCCTGTGTGTGTGTGTGTGTATGGTAGTAACTTACACTCCCTGCAAATGGGGATGAACTCCATCAGGATTTCGTCTCATCTAATTTCTTCAGAGACTAACTAAGAAAAATATGTATTCATTCTTAGTATAAGGAAAGACTCTCACCCCAATACACATCCCCAATTTCACTTCATTCATACACACACACACACACACAGGGGGATGTTTTTTATTTTTTTCCTTTTTCTTTTTCTTATTGTTGTTCGTACATTTCCTACAGTGGATATATGTATATTACTATGCTGGATGCGCTTAAAAGATTTTTCCATTTTTCCACTTTTTCCATTTTTCCACTTTTTCATTTTCTACCCTTAATTCCACTTCCGGTTAATGTTTGTCTATTCGGAAGGAATTCATTTATTCTCATTGGACGAATTAAAACGATTTAATACGATGTGAAATTCAAATTTCGTCCAATCAAACGAGGACGACTTCACTCTAATGGAGAAGAACTGTCAAATCCCATACATTTTCGAGTGCAAAAATACTTAGTTTGACATTTCTCTTAATTGAGAATCGCTTTTGCTCTTCAATTAATGACAATTTGTTAATTAAGTCTTGACTAATTTCTCTTACTGCTTCATCAATTGAAGACCTGAACCAAACAGTAGCGATTACCAAAAGATCACTGACCACGTGGTCACAAAATGACATTTCATATTAGGTCTGTTCACGAAATTGGTGTTTTTGCACTCGCACCAACAATTGTTTTGAGAGAATTTAACGAAAAGTAACGGAGGGGAAATTTACTTGAAAGTGATGGATGTTGCTCGAGTCACTTCAAGCTAGTTGGAAAATCCTGTTCATTTGACAGTGAAATTTGTCAAATTTGTTTATGTTCGTTCATGAAGTTGCTCGAGACTATTCAAATGCGTTTTTGAACTTAGAAAAATGCGAGTAAACTCTAGCCATTCGCCATTTTGTTCGAATTCAAATCGAAATGATCACGATCGCAGCGCCATCATTCCACATAGTGTGTGCAAGCAAGAGAAAAGCTTAATTGAATTTCCCATTTTCCGTTACTAATAAAAATAAAAAACGGGACACATTGTTTTTGCGTTTGTAGTGTGAGTGAGGGTGGTTATGGTTATGGCATGGTGTCGGCAGCAGCATCCCTTAACTCATTCGTCCTCAAGGAAACGCACAGCGAGTGAATTGAAATACGAAATTTGCAAAAGATGAAAGGGGTAAGATGTAAGAGAATGATGGAAAAAAAAAAATGGCGACGGGGTGAGTGACGAGTGTGAGTGTGTGTGTGTGTGTGTGTGTTATGAATAAAAAAAAAATTATTTGACAGAATCACAAAAAAATATGAATATATACGCGCGTCAGAGAGAGAGAGAGAGTGGGAGTGAGAGAGAGAACATTTTTTCATCCCTCATTTTCATTTTCGTCCCATTTCGTCTTTGCATTTTTTTAACGAATGGGATACGGTTTTTGTTAATATTCGTCGTCGACTTGCTCACGACGACGAAGACGAAGATATTGTTTTGGGGGGATGGGGATGGGGGTGGTGTGAATAAGGGTGGATTTTTCTCAAGTGAAAACTCTCAGGATGTGATGCTGATTTTTTCCGTTCAAGAATAAGAAAGTTGGGGGTGGTAAAAATTTTACTTATTTATTTTTTTTTTTTTTTCGTAAAAAACAAGTGCCGTTTTTAGGGGTGAAAGGGGTGGCCAAGGGGAGACGACTGATTTGTGTTTCAGTTATGTTTTTTTCTTCGTCTGGTACGTCATACGTAAATAAAGAAATAAAGATGGTGTGGGTGGTGGAGCATTCGACTTTGGGGGGGATGTGAGGGGGATGAATGTTTTATTTTTCGTATATACATAAATTTATGTATGCATACATAAAATGAGAGAAGAAAAAAATTTCTTGTAATGGAAATAATGAAATTTTTGAATTCAAGATGACGCTGGCGACGCACAAGACGTTAGGGGATGAAAAAAAAAATGGAAAAAAAAATTCGCTGATGACGATTTTCTTTTTTAAGTTTTTCGGGTTGGTGTCCGGGGTGGGGGAGTCGTTTTTTTTTTTTTTTTTTTTTTTTTGTTTCGTTTTGTTCTGGGAGGGGTTGAAACTGATGAAGCTGCTACCACTACTATTTGTTGTTGTTATTATTTGCACAACTCACCCCCGAACTACTTTTTTCCACTCTACGTTTATCATACATTTTCTGGTAATTTTATGCGCCCGCGCAATATTTAAAACATCATTTACGTGTACCACATGCACACGTGACAGATGATGGGGATGAGGGATGTGGGATGAAGGGTGAAGGGTGAAGGGTGTACTACATAGGTTCGAGTCTGTATTCCGTGAATGCACAATGAAAGATGTTGAAAAATTTCCAATTATACTGAAAATATACGAGTATCTAGTAGATATAACTCCCACTGTTGTAAGGGTAGTTTTTGTTTTATTCATTTTTCTCTTAAGGGTTTCTTCAGATTTCTTCAGATTTCTTCGTTTCCCAGGATATGCATTTATTCGAATTTAATTATTTACTTCAATTTGCATACTATGCACAATTCCACTGTTGAATGCATTCGGTTTTATTTCGAAAAAGTAAAATGTCGTCTTCGTTTGTTCGAGTTTGTCGTCCATGATGATGTAAAAATGGCGGCTGAGAAGTACTAGTTGGGACAAGCTGCAAACTTTAATTGTTTCTTGGAGCACTTGTATGGGGTCTGTGACGTTTCAAGGAGGAAGTCAGTTTTTGTCAAAGCTGCGGTCGCATATTGCAGCTGCATTTCATCCTGTCACATTTCCCCTTTCTCCCTCAATTTCGACAAGACGACAATAGCTTCATCAATATCTGCAAGTTACTAACGTTTATCATGTGGTAATTGAAGTCATTTCAGTTCAAATGTCATTTCGGTGAAGTGTCAATTTCGAAAGGTTTGATCATTTCAGTGACAGTTATGCGTCAAACAAAACTGTCACTGTCATGAAATGTCAAAATATATTCGAAAATCTATTCGAAATTCCATAGACTAGCACACAGTCACAGTCATGTAGAAGAAATTTTTTGTTTTCACACTGTCACTGAAATGAACATGGAAATGCCAATTTCAAGTTAGCACTTCCTCAGATGCAAACTTTTCGAAATTGGGATTTCACTGAAATGATAATCGAAATGAACATTTGTACTAAGTCATTTCATTTCGAATTTTGTTTTGACATTTGGCAGCTTCGATAATACTTAGGTACGTCTTCCATTTTGTTCTCACACTGTCACTGAAAGAAGTCTTGAAACGCCAATTCCAGGTTGGCAAATAGTGGTAAGCGAAATGAACATTTGTACTGAAATGACTCTGATTATAGCACACAGTCACAGTCTCAGACATTTCATTTCGAATTTCTTTTTGACATTTGACAGTCTCGCTTGTTACAAAAACAGAAAAAAGTTAATAAACTTATATTATTTCAAGAATTCTCGTGACGTTTCCATTTTGTTTTCACACTGTCACTGAAATGAATATTTGTACTGAAGTGACTCTGATTGTAGGTAGGACACAGTCTGAACACATTTTCGAAGAAGGCCACCAGCGTGTGCACAACCACGGAATCCGAGTCCGTTTTGAATCCGTGAGAAATGATCGTTTCCAAGTGTTTTGATTGCTTTCGAATCTAATGTCATTCTGGCAATTGTCAATTTATGAATTTTCGAAAATCGAACTTTTTCGAAAATCGAATTTTTCGAAATTCAACAAAAAACAAATTCGACATCCACAAAAATGGCACTGATCTTCATTTTAATTCGAAAATTCGGTAATTGTGACATTTTCGGATATGAAAATTTTCGAAGTTCAACAAAAAACAAATTCGACATCCACTAAAATGGCGGTGATCCTAATTTTAATTCGAAAAATCGTTAATTGTGACATTTTCGAATTTTTCGAAGATGAAGTTTTTCGAAGTTCAACAGAGAATAATTCGACATCCACGAAAATGGCACTGATCTTAATTTCAATTCGAAAATTCGTTAATTGTGACATTTTCGAATTTTTCGAAGATGAAAGTTTTCGAAGTTAAACAGAAAATAATTTGACATCCACGAAAATGATGGTGATCCTAATTTGAATTCGAAAATTCGTTAATTCTGACATTTTCGAATTTTTCGGAGATGAAGTTTTTCGAAGTTCAACAAAAAACAATTCGACATCCACGAAAATGGCACTGATCCTAATTTTAATTCGAAAATTCGTTAATTGTGACATTTTCGAATTTTTCGAAGGTGAAACTTTTCGAAGTTCAACAAAAAACAAATTCGACATCCACGAAAATGGCACTGATCCTAATGTAAATTCGAAAATTCGTTAATTGCGACATTTTCGAATTTTTCGAAATTCGCCATTTTTATTCCCCATTCAAATTTGCTTCATTTATTTGTCGCGTCGATTGTCGATCACACGGCGACGTCGTTAACTCCGCCCCCATTTGTTCAAATGAGTTCTTCTTCTTCTCTCTGACATTTTTAAGTTATTTGCATTCCATGCATTCCGCAGTTTTTCGAAAAAACGGAGAAAAACTCGTGGAAAAAATGCTTAAATCAAAAAATTGTGCATTACCTAGAAGAGAAAAATGCAAAAATGTATATGCGTCTCATGTACATTGCACCTCTTCTCGCTCACACCGAGCATGGAGTGCGCGATGCTACACTTTCATTGTTTAAAAATTATGCTCATCTGATTGTTGTTGTTGCTGTTCATATTGTTATTGAAATTGTTGTTGTTGTTGTTGTTGGTGTTGTCATCAACACGACTGCTCCTCTCGGTGTGTGCTTCTCGCAAAAACACCAACACACACACACACACACACAATGTCAAACCACTACATCCAGGGGGTTCTGGAGGTTTTGAAAAATTTGTTTAATTGCTTTCGCAAAAGTCGCGCAATGTGAGAAGTGAATTTCTCCGAGTCGCTCCCTCTCATTCTCGTGCAACTCCGTTTCACTCATCCGCACTGCATTGATTTACGACCGATGATATTTTTCCACATGAATATATTTCTCAAAGAAAACCAATTTTAATGATGAGAGAATTAATAATGTTCATCTCTCTCTCACTCTCTCGCACTCTCTCAGTCTTCCCACTGCTTAATTACGAATCGTTTTCGTTGGTGGAAGAAGATTTTCATATGCGAATGCGCTTTACATCGTTTCATTGTTTTTTGTTTTCGGTTGGGCCGTTCTCACTTCATCTTGTTCGCGCTCTCATAAACACACAACCGTGAGAATGATTAATATATATGAGCTGGTGTGTGCAGAAATTTTTGCATGAATTCAATATACTGTTTTAATTTGTTCCTCGCTCAATCACAGCCCCAGAGAACGACACACACTGCGAGAGAGAGAGAGAGTGAGAGAAAGTGAGATACGATACGAATTGTGTTGAGTGAGTAAGAGAATCGTTAGTTGGACCGTGGTACCGTGGTACCGGGGTATGCGTGAATTTTCGTGTTTTGTTTTGATTGTGTCAACGCTCGGCGGGTGGCGTTACCTGCACCGATGTCACATCGTTTTGTTTGTATTCATTTGCGCTCGGTAATGGGTTAATACTCATTTCACACATGTTCTCTTCTCCCTCACTCATTTGTTTTCATTAAATACATTTCACTTCTCATCACAACCAACCGCCACGATTACTCTCGTTCATCTCTCTCGCACATGTGGCAATGATCGGTTTTGTTTCGTCTCTTTAAAATTTCAACTCATTACTTTGACGTTGCTGCAGCAGCAGCAGCAGCAGTACTATTCGACTTTAATAACTTCACTCTCTCTCCCTCTCTCTCTCTCTCTCCCAGTCTGTCACACAAATCTCTCTCGCAATTATAATGTTTCTCTCCAAATTGAGTGTGTGTGTTGCGTATTTGGGAAAATTGAACATGAAAATTTCCACGTTGTTTAGTTAGCATTTGAAATTCGGTGGTTGTGTGTTAATGGTGTGTTTTTATTTATTTATTTATTTATTTTCTTGAAAATAGGAAATTTTCCTTCAAATCACACATTATGGGAAATTCGACGTTTTTCACAATAAATTATTATTTTATTTTTAATTAATCACAATCCGCCACATTGTAGTCATTCCGATTCGTCCGTTTCTTCGATTCGACTTGCTGCAAACTTAATTCGTGTTGAGAATTCAAAAATTTGAAAATTCCAAAATTTGAAAAATCAACAACACTCGGATTATTCGAAATTCTGTGATTTATGCTGGATTCTCTCGTTGCTGGATAAATTACAAGTGAAAATTTATTTAATTACTGAAAAATAATGATAATGATAAAAATGAAAATGATAATATTAGTGATAAAAATGAATTTTGGTGCAATTTCAGCGAAAAGTGAATTCAAGGATATCAACTTCAATTTCAATTTCAATTTCAATTTTGGTTCAATTCAAATTGAAATACTTTAAAATTTTGTGTCAGTGCGAAATGCGAATTTATGTGGAAAATGTTTTTAAGAATTTCGTTAAAAATTTTGTGCTAATTAAATGTTAAAAATAAACCTTGAACTTGATTATAAATGTGTTACTGCTACTGTTACTGTTAATGATACAAATAATTGTGTGATTTTTAATGAATTTGTTTTAACGAATTTGTACAGTGATTCACAGTGATGTGCAATTAAAAATTTAATTAAAAATATTTAAATTCAAATTGTGGTAAAATTTTGAAAAGTTCCAACATTTCCCAGGAGTAACATGCAACAAATTCGAGGTTTTCAAAAATGCCAAATAGTTTTTAGTTTTTAAGAAATTGTTTTAAGTTTATGTTATATGAAAATTGTGTAACTGACAGTTTTTAATGAAGATATTTTTCAACAATTTCCTCAACATTTTCCAAGTGTTTACGAGTTAACTAAAAAATTAAATTCAATTCGTGAATTAAAATTAAAAAATTCCAGATTTAAAAATTGTTTTTACCATTTCATAAAATTCGTAAAAATTAAATTCAATTTCATGTGTGACAAATTAATTAAATCACATTTTCATTGATTCCTGCGTAATTAGCGGTTATTTTTAGAAAATATTAAAATTATTAATTAACTCATTAATCAAACTGCGAATGATGTTAAATTATTATGGGAAATAACACTTTCGTGGTTGGACATTTTGCAAATAATTTAAATTTAAATTTGAATTTAACAGCAATAGTAGGTGACAGAGCTAGAATTATGTGTAGTGGAACGAATTGAATTATTGTAATTAACAGAATTTTTATAAATTTTTCAAATTAAGAAAGTTACGAAAAGTTGAAATTCAGTTATTAATCCATTAATTCCACTGTAGGAAATGAAGAATTTTCATTTATTTATTAATTAACTAATTATTTTAATTATCAGAGATTGTTTTTAAGAAATTGTAAATGTAATACTTATTAGTAACATATCCTAGTCAATTAACCACATCAAGCAGGATTAAGTTGCATTCAGCTGAAGGAATTTATTTAAATAAATAAAAATTAATAAAATTTGATATTAAATTTAATTAAAGTTTACTTGTAAATTTCTTTAATTAAAGTCTACTTGTATCACTTATAAAATTATGGAAAAATTAAGTTCAATTTCTTTCCTTATTTAATTAGATGTGAAATTAAAAAAAAAAAATTTAAAATAATTAACAGAAAATTAGCTGCAAGTGGAATTATTGTTGATTAAAATTAGATTCGTAATTATACAGATATTGAAATAATTAACAGAAAATTATTGATAAAAATTAAGAAAATTGGGGGAAAATTATCGGAAAATGCTCGTAATTAACGGGAAATCATGAGTAAATTAATTAAATTTTAAAAAAATATTCTGAATCCATTAATGAATCCTTCATTTATTACAAATAACTTAAAATTTGTGGTTCATTACAAATATATAAATCAATCAATTGATAATAAATTAATAAATTAATTTAGTGATTTCCAACACTAATAATTAAGTTAAGTTTAAATTAATGATAAGTATGAATATTTCAACTAATAAGTTAAGAAGTTACGAGTGAAATCAGGTCGAAACCAGCAAATCCAGGGAAAACGTACCTTACTCGACTTTGAGGAGAGTAATAACGAAATTAATGTACTAATAACTAAGGAGAACGTTTCACTTATTTGAAATATAGTTCAGTTATTAATATCTCGAATCCTCGGTTTCGTGGTTTCAATAAGAAATTGTTAAAATAATTTGCAAAAAGCGCTAATAATTTTTAGTTTGATTATCTAATAATTATGAAAAATTACTAAAGTATTCATTTCATCTACTAATAAGTTAATAAGTATGCATTTTTACAACGTTATTATATAAACAGAGAAGTTATGTTTTATAAACAATTCGAATAATCACGAAGGGTTGCACGGTTACAGAGATATCGACACTAATATGGGAAAAGGTCTATGGGAGACATGGCAAGGGTTGTAAAGAATTGTTTGTACCTGATTCACAAGTAGCGTTCAAGTAATTGTAATTTAAATAAAAGCATTAAGGAAAACCTAGTGACTTTATTACTTATATCTTAATAATTAAGGAAAAAGGAAAATTTCCCCGTTTTTTGTTTTAGTTTTTAAGCAGTTTCAAAGAATTTATTTTTAATTTTTAAGAAATTCATTATTGTAACTGTTTGAAAATCGCAGTAAAATTAAAAATCATTAGAACTAAGACGTCAGGAAAGTGAATTTGTTGCAATTGTTACTCCGAGTTTGACAAGTGTGAAACATTTAGCGAATGAACATTAAAAATCTCATTAAAAATATTTAAGTTCTAATCAATTCAATAAACATATGTCAAAAGTACTGGTGTGTTGTCAGAGTTAACGTGCTATTTAACATTAAAAAAATTCTTAAAACATTCAATTGAAAATTAAAAACTGTGTTAATTGTGTGGGGAAGTGCGATAGAAATGTTAAAAATAAAAACACCAACTCACGTCATTCACGGACGATTGGAATGAGTACAAATCGTGGATTTTTACTTAACCAGCATATAATATATTTTTTAGCAAATGTTTTTAATTCAAATAAATTTTTATATTTTTAAATTTAAAATTAAAAAACAAAAAACAAAGAAAGATATTTTTAACGTGACTTTGTTGTTTTTTAATTTAGATGAAAAATTTTCAAATTGAATTTTTTAATTTTCTTAGTTTTAAAAATATTTAAAAATTTCCCAGTCTTCCTTTCATGAAAATGCAACTGCACTCATTACTGCTTGCGCTTAGAATCAGTATTAGACTCGTGGGTGTCCGTCAAAAATGACGTTCATGGTCCAACTCTGCGAATTTTCAATAATGCAAGCGTTACATTCTGAACATGCCGTCGGCATGAGAAACTTTCCGCAGTCATTCCCGGTGAACCGTCAATACGGAACTGTCACCAACCAGCATTGGCGCGAATGGTTCCTTTTCGATTCACACTCAAAATGTGGTTTTTGGTAATTTTCACGTGTACTATCGCCGTCGGCTTTTGAGAGAAGTGCTTCAGTCGGCTGTTCTCTCTGGCTGATGACAATCACTTGAAAAACTGTTCAAAATCACAAGAAATGTCACAGTCCAACCGAGAGCATTGGTTTGTGTTGAAAAATCATTTACCGACGGCTCGGTGTCGGTCCTGTACTGTATCCATGCTCAACGTACATTTTCACAAAAATTCAAATTGTAGAAGTGTTGTAAGGAAATGTGAAAAATAATTGTACAAAAAACAATCACAAGCACAGAAACAAAAACAAAAAGAAAAGTCCAACGCACTCATTGCGAAAGGACGCATTCCAACAATACTACTACCATCAGCAGCAAAACGCATGAGAACGGATACGTTACTCCCCTCAATTGGTGTTCTCATCCTCGGAGGGGAAGATAGTGTCAAAATTCAAATTTCAAAATTCATTCGAAAAACTTGAACTTGAAACTGCCTAATTTGCAAATTGATATGTCTGAAAGATGGAAAATAAAAATAAAGATGGCCGATAAAATATCTCCCAATAAAATCACACGGAAAAAAGTCACAATTCTCATAAAGCTCCATAAAGCTCTTCATAAAGCTCCATAAATTTTTTGTTCTTTTGAATATTTTCATAAATAAATCTCGATGTGAATAGTTAATAACATCGATATATCGATACATCGATAATTAGTCACTTTGACTTGACGTTGGTTCTGTCACTCACAAAGTGGTTCAACTCCAATTAAGAAGACTTTGGCCGTTCTTAGTGACATTTGCTAGTGATAAAATCTTGTAAATTTTCCCATAATTCCATAAGGGAATAGTTTTTAAATTTAAATTATTAACTCGTTTCTTTGACAGTCGTTAAATCGAGATTCATAACGACACTCAGCCAACTTCATACACTGTGTCAGGCTGCGAGACAGAGAGGAATTTCATGGAATTGTCCAATCCAGGCATGTTTGCTTCGTAGGACTGGGGTCAAACTGTCACCAGATCCTTGACAAGGATCAACTCATTTTGACGTCGCCGTTTCAAGATGGCGGAAAGGAGAATACCTTTTGTTAGAAGGTCATGGAATTGTCCGATCCAGGCATGTTTGCTTCGTAGGACTGGAGTCAAACTGTCACCAGATCCTCGGCGATCGTACAATCAGACGTGTTTGTTTGCGTAGGACTGGAATCAAGCTGTCACCAGATCCTCGACAAAATCAATTCAAGATGGCGGAATGGAGAATGCCCTTCGTTGGAAGACCATGGAATTGCCCAATCCAGTGGTGTTTGTTCGCTTTGGGCTGGTAGCAAACTGTCACTAGATCCTCGTCGAGGATTAACTCATTTTGACGTCGCCGTTTCAAGATGGCGGAACGGGGAATTCAATTAAAACGCATTCAACAATCAACTTCGATTGACTGCATTCAATTTTCGATCATTACACGAAAATTCCCCCCCTCTCCCTTGCTCTTGCTCCCACACATTGTGCAAATTTCCAACGCTGGGGGAATGTTGTGTTTGCGATTCGAGCACGAATGGAAGGGAATTGCATGCAATCGAGACGAGTGTGCAAGATCAGGTCCGGAATGAGTGGAAAAGGGACTACAAACCGTCCCTCTCTCTCTCTGTTTTGATGTATATTGTATGTAAACAACAATACCCTCGCAACAGAATGAGAGTCAACAATTCGTCATTCCGCACCCCGCGTCTTGCTTGATCGAAGACGACTCGTCGACTGCGGGCCCGGTTGTCATGTTGATCGCGGTCAAGTCGGTTCGATTTTCCTGCGGTTTCTGTTTCGTTTCGGATCGTTTCTGTTTCTATTTTGTTTCAAACGCTGCAATCATGTTGCAAATGGAATGAGGAAGAGCATTTTCACCTCATATCGGCGCAAATCCAGTTCCACAGAATCCTGGGAAACAAAAATTCACCTCTCATTCCGTTCCAGAGTTTGACCAATCTGTGACTCTGTCAAATCCAACTTTGAATTCCATCTGGGTGCAATAGACATGATTTTGTCACTAGCTGTGTTCCTTTGGTAATCGCTATCGAGTGCAAGTCCCAATCAGCAAAAGAACATATCGTCGCTTAGCTAACAATACCGCTCAAGTCAGATTTGCTTAGTTTTCAGGAGAGACGAAAAACTGCATTACACATACATGTGTATGTGTTGCCATGTTGTGTTGTGTTTCCTCCAGTGTGAGTCCATTGGATGTGCGGAAAAATAATCTACCGAATGATACACAAAATGTCGACTTGCACTCGATAGATCACAAACTGTTACCAACTTCACTCCACATTTACATGAATGTCATTCCTCATATCTTACCTGATTTTAAATTTCCAGATGAAATTAACTGAAAGTTTGGAAGAGATTGTAATTTTGTGGAATTCTAAAACATTTCGCCATCTGGATGTTTCTAGTTCAAGTATTTATCGAGTGGAGTAATTTTAACCCTGAGTTATTATCGATGAATATATGAGACAATTCTGCTCTACTGGAATGACCATAAGAATACGACTACTGTTAGAGATACAGTGTAACCCCGATAATTGCAACTCCGCAATAAACGCAACTAGCTGTGGCCAAGCACATAGAGTGTAAGGAAACCCAGTTGAAATTTTCAGACATTTTTAGCAAGGAATAAGATACATATGAAATATAGAGCGACAGCAGACGTCACTTTCATTCTTTCTCCTTCGTTGCCATTGAAATGTGTTACTTGGTTATTGCAGCAACGTCAGTTTTTGCAGCAGCCACAGTTCCTTTAGTTGCGTTTATCAAAGTTTTGCTGTATGCGAATAGATAATACTGGAATCGTGGAACATGATCCACAACACTCTGAAGTTCGTCAGTCCGGGATTGATGTTTTCTCTGATCCAACTAATTCCCATTTGAATTTGAGTTCAACCATTTTGTTAATCACAAGAGAATAAGAAAATTAATTAATTTCATTTTAATTTGTCAATTTGAAAATGACGTCATTGTCACAACAACCAATTCCATAATTCAAAAGAATTAAATAAAATTTAAATTCAAAAATACAAAAAACAACATGTCAAAATATTAGCTATTTAAGTTTTTG
Organism: Chrysops caecutiens; assembly: GCA_963971475.1. Lineage (NCBI taxonomy): Eukaryota > Metazoa > Arthropoda > Insecta > Diptera > Tabanidae > Chrysops > Chrysops caecutiens. The sequence goes on from OZ020567.1 coordinate 76,144,940, forward strand.
ATTTATTGATTTGAAAGAAAACCTAAAAAATTTCTTAAAAAATCCCCTCATTTCCATAAATAACGTCAATTAAAATGATAATTTCGCACCTTTTTATTGTTTAAACAAAATCAATGGTTCAGAGAGAGGAAAAAATTCAAATATTTTAATTTATTTTATTTGGAATTTTTTATTTTTAATCTTTCCATATTCGAGAAAAACCAAAAAAACCGAAAAAACAAAATTAATGGAATTTATTGATTTTTCTGTGTGGCATTTTGAAGACATTTTCAATGAAATATATTTTTAATTTATTCAAATTTTAACTTGTTTTTAAGGTTATTAATACAATTATTTTTTTTCTTTATAAATTTTCTTGTCCAATATTGTTAACAAACTGATATCATCATCAGGTCGTTATTGTTATATTACATGCCCCATGTCCATTTGGTGTCCATTAAACGTTTTCGAATTGGAATTAATTTGTGTCGTTAGTTTTAAATAATTAAAAGTAAAATAAATAAAAATTTCTTAATGGGATTAATTAGTTAACGTTTGAAAAATCACATTTATTTATTATATGATGTGTTAAGAACAAATTGTGTTGACTGGGAAATTTTTATTTTTATCGATTTATTGAATTTGTTTTTTAAAATCAATTAAAATAAAATTAATAATATTTAATTCATTTTCATTGTATTTTCTTTTATTTGCAGAGAGAACGAAAGGATGGAAGGAAAATAGTTTTTATCTAGAATAAGCTGCTAACGAAATAAAAAAAAATAAAAATTAAAAATTAAAAATAAAATATAAAAAATTAAAAATTCAAAAGAAAAATTTAAAAGTTCCTAATCAAAATAATAAAATTATTAATTTTAGAAATAACTACTTATAAATATAAAACAAAATACTACTTAAAAAATTTAGTAACTAAATAATCGTGATCAAGTAAATTGTAGTAAATGTAAAAAATTACGCAAGAATATTTAAATTAAATTAAATTAAAATTACTACACACAAAAACACTTAAATATTGCGTTCGTTTTTATATATTCCTAAAGTTTAAAAACATAAAATCAAACGCAAATTAATCAAAATACATTTTTTGTGTGTTAAATATTTGAATATTTTCAAGAAAAATAAAACAAACAAACAGGAAAAATTGCAAAATCGTGGTGTGTGTGTGCGTGTGCTTCGATTTGTTTTATTTTTAATTAATTGTTTTTAACAAGAATAATTTTAATACTAAAAACTGAAGTTTCCGTTTATTTTGTCGTGTCGTGGGGATAAACTGGTGATATTCATTAAAACAAAATTGTGAATCGAATGTGGATCAATGGGAAAAATTAAAAATTTCAAAATTTTAAAATATTAAAATTAAAAATTAAAAATTTCATACGTTCGCGTCTGTGTGATTGTTTTTATATTTTGAAAAGCAGAAAAGTTTTAGTTGAAAAAGTGAAAAAGTGTTCAAAGCTTTCATTCAAAAAAATTAATTAATTTAAAAAATACTGAAAAAGAAAACTTTTTGTTTACACTAATTTCGTTGTTAAAACAAAAAGTATAAGTGGTGGCTATCAATATTGTGAATGAAATTTATTTATTTTAAAAATATTTTTAACGTTTCTTCATTTAAACACAATATAATACACGTGACGGAATCGCAACTGCTACATCCTGGCGACATGTCGACACCGCAGCGGAAGAGGGAATTTCTCCAATAGCCGCAGAAATGTGTAAGAGAAAGAATATCATTTTAATTAGTTATAGAAAACTGTCTCACTCATATTCATCATTGTTGATGATTTGTTTCGTTATTTTTTTGGTACCATTGTTTAGTCGAAAACTTTCTTCGTGCACACATCAATGAATCGATTGCCAGTCAGCTTGTGTGTGTTCTGTGTGTGTGTCTAACGGTTTCGAGACGAGACTATTTCACAATTTCTATTTTCGTCAATATCTGTTTTCAATTTTACGTTTTTCAATTTCATGAAATTGTTACCAATTAAATCCTTTTAATTATTAATACAAAATTAATTAATTGAATTTACCATTAGAACTAATTTAATTAATTAAAATATTTTTTTAATGTCCTTTCAATTATTGATGATGTTGCTGGCTGTGTGTAGTGTCAGTTACAAGGACGCACTGTCGGAATGTCCTTGTTGAGTGTAGGAATTGTTTTTCGTCAATGAAATATCCTTTTCAATCGCAACCAGGTTTTTATGAGAAGCCAAAATTAAAAAAGAAAAAATGCACTAGATGGCGTTGAAAATTCTGCAAAAGCAAATTGAATTTGAAAAATAAGGACGATTCATTTGTTATCCTGTTTTGGTTACATTTCGTTGTCCGCAGTTTGTTGTCTTGTTAATTGGAACAAGCGCAGGATTCGTTCATATTATTTTCCTCTATGTCCTTTACCATGTGTGTGTGTGTGTGTGGGCTTGGGTGTGTATATGAAGCTGATAAAGGATTCATTACACTAAAAGTGTAGAGGGAAAAACAAAAGTAGAAAAGTAGAAAAATATCCTTTCATTTCATCTATGGAATTAAATTCGACACAAACGTTGCTAATGGAAGGATATTTTCCCGAGGATATCGTCGAGGATATTTCAACGTTTTTGCTGTTGTTATATATTTTTCGTTCTCATCTTATATATATATAATGTGGTAGAGTTTAGTGTAGTTTATGTCTGCAGTTAATTGGACGGGTGGGGGGACTGGGGGTAGATGTACTCATTCCAGTCTAAGGATTTCATTCGTTGTGGGAAAACTATCGTCCTTGAATCAACCCTCAACATTCAGCCAATCACAGGACGCAATTAGTAAATGCTGCTAACGCTCCATTCGCCACTGTGTATATAAGATAACCTCCGCTACAGAAGATGGAGCTTTTGTGGAGTTGGAGTTGGAGTTGGAGCAGGAGCAGAGAACGTTGATTATCTTGAACGTATAATTGCTCTCAGGCAATGCCACCCAATCGTACACGAACACGAACACATGCCATCGGACAGGGTTGATGCCAAATGGATGTGGGGGGATGGTGTTGTTAATTAAAAGCATCCCCAAAATGAAGGGAATGTTTTTTGTTCCAGTCAAGTTAATTTTGTGCCAAACAGCGAGACAGAGACGGAAATGGAAATGGAAATGGAAAGTTTGCTGTTGTCGTTTATATAATGAAAATGATAAAACCGCCATTGGTCCACAATTACAAATGGGAGTAAGTTGATGAAAATAAGGGTTTTAACACTTCATTGTTATATAAGGGGTTTCATTTAGATGATTTTCTCTTGTACATACGAGTATGTAAACGAATCACCCTAGCAAGTGATGCGCTACAATTGGTGGATGTGCTCCATCTGCTGAATGGGGATTAGCCCCAACATCACAGATTGGTTAATTAATTAACACTAAACTGGTTGCAGTTCTTGCTTGTGATTGGCTGCAGATACTCTTGTTTTATGTCAAATGTTTCTTACATAACAGTATAACAATTAGCAATCTGTCAGTTTCATGTTGACAGCTTGAGCACTCTGGGTCATATCACATAAGCCAGTGTTGAGTCCTGTACAAGTTTACCTGTTACTTGATCTGCTTTCTATCTGTTCACATCAAAAATTTTTAGTATAACAACTAAAATCTACGTGATATCAGACAACTGTTATACTATTATCTTGGTTACTGATTCAAATGGACTGTAATATAACAATTATGATCCAATCAAATCCAATTCAATGGAGATATCCACGGTAATATGAATCTCTTAAATTGTCCATATCTCAAATTGTAACTGTTATAATTTCGAGTTTCATAACTCAAAAGAAAGGTTACAATATAACAATTAAAATTGTATAAAATTCGTTAGGATACTGTAATATCTCTATGAGATATCATTAAAATATTAAAGTACTTGGTGCTTCTATAGTCAAATTGGATAATTGTCTATATCTCGAATTGTAACTGTTATAATTTCGAGTTTCGTAACTCAGGAGAAAGCTTAGAGTATAACAATTAAAATTGTATAAGATTGATTACGGTAGTGTAATTTCTCTATGAGATATCATATAAAATAGTAAAAATATTCTTAGTGCTTCTATAGTCAAATTAGATAAGTGTCCATATCTCCAATTGTAACTGTTATAATTTCGAGTTTCGTAACACAGGAGGAAGCTTAGAGTATAACAATTAAAACTTTGTAAGATTCATTACGGTAGTGTAATATCTCTATGAGATATCATATAAAATAGTAAAGATATACTTGGTGCTTCTATAGTCAAATTAGATAAGCGTCCATATCTCCAATTGTAACTGTTATAATTTCGAGTTTCACATCTCAAAAGAAAGACTATAGTATAACAATTAAAACTGTATAAGATTCGTTATGGTACTATGATATCTCTATGAGATATCATTAAAATATTAAAGTACTTGGTGCTTCTATAGTCAAATTAGATAAGCGTCCATATCTCCAATTGTAACTGTTATAATTTCGAGTTTCATAACTCAAAAGAAAGCTTAGAGTATAACAAAACATATTGTATAAAATTTTTTAGGGTACTGTAGTATCTATATGAGATATCGATAAAGGTATACTTGGTGCTTCTATAGTCAAATTGGATAATTGTCCATATCTCAATTTGAAACTGTTATAATTTTGAGTTTCATAACTCAGGAGGAAGCTTAGAGTATAACAATTAAAACTGTATAAGATTCATTACGGTAGTGTAATATCTCTTTGAGATATCATATAAAATAGTAAAGATATACTTGGTGCTTCTATGGTCAAATTAGATAAGTGTCCATATCTCGAATTGTAACTGTTATAATATCGAATTTCATAACTCAAAATAAAGCTTACAGTATAGCAATTAATATTGTATAAAATTCGTTAGGATACTGTAATATCTCTATGAGATATCATTAAAATATTAAAGTACTTGGTGCTTCTATAGTTAAATTGGATAATTGTCTATATCTCGAATTGTAACTGTTATAATTTCGAGTTTCGTAACTCAGGAGGAAGCTTAGAGTATAACAATTAAAATTGTATAAGATTGATTACGGTAGTGTAATTTCTCTATGAGATATCATATAAAATAGTAAAGATATTCTTAGTGCTTCTATAGTCAAATTAGATAAGTGTCCATATCTCCAATTGTAACTGTTATAATTTCGAGTTTCATAACTCAAAATAAAGCTTAGAGTATAACAACTAAAACTGTATAAGATTCATTATGGTAGTTAAATACCTCAATGAGATATGATCTAAAATATCGATAAAGGTATACTTGGTGCTTCTATAGTCAAATTGGATGATTGTCTATATCTCGAATCGTAACTGTTATAATTTCGGGTTTCATTACTCAAAAGAAAGGCTACAGTATAACAGTTCAAATTGTGTAAGATTCATTATTGTAGTATAACAACTCAATGAGATATCATCTGAAATAGCGAGAAAGGTATACTTAGTGCTTCTATAGTCAAATTAGATAAGTGTCCATATCTCAAATTGTAACTGTTATAATTTCGAGTTTCATTACTCAAAAGAAAGGCTACAGTATAACAGTTCAAATTGTGTAAGATTCATTATTGTAGTATAACAACTCAATGAGATATCATCTAAAATAGAGATAAAGGTATACTAAGTGCTTCTAACTTCAAATAACAATTGAAAGGATATTCTGATTCGATTTGCTGCAAAATCGATGGGAGAACCTCTTGCAGTTCCAGAGCACCTCCAGTCAGTGACTCTCAATTTCTGTCAGTGACCAAAGCAAAAACTCACTGTTGAGAAGCACTGGTGTAATTAAAAAATTAAAATTTCATTCGACAAGTCAAGGTAAATCAATAAAATTTGTTTGTTGTGGACCCCTGAGACAGTCGTGTCTTTCATTTCCGAAACGTCTTAGTCTTATCAAAATTCCTTATCAGTTGTCGATGAAACTTTGACAAACATCAAATTCTGTATTTTTGTTGTTTATTCAAATTATCAACTGTAATTTATTAATATTTGATTGATTCTCACCTATTTACCGGTTCTATTCCGAAAATAAATCAATTTTTCCCGCGCCATCTTGAAGTTTTATTTACATGTCAAAATGGAAAAAATAACACTTTGGTGCGGCGTCACTTTGATAACCGGATTCACGCCACATCGATCTGGCAACTCGGTGCATCATTGAGTGTTGACGAATTTGACACTTGGAACAACTAGAAAATTTGCCACTCAGATATATGTGGAAACATGGAAGGAAAAGAAAATGTACTCGTGAGAGCTCAGCGGTCAGAGCAGGCAGAAGGTCCTGGGTTCGATTCCCAGTAGCTAGAAAACGCCATCTGTTGGACATTTGCTTCAAAGTGAAAAATTAGAAATTTAATTTTAAATCCTGGAATCACACCTACAATCACGTGCGTTTCAGCGTGATCCTTCAGTCGCAAAATCGATATCTTCAAGTTGAAGTTACAGGATAAAAAGGACTTCTTTAAGGATTCGGCAGAAAAATGAAATAAATAAAAAAGGACCATCAATATGAAATTGTAGCCGGAATGTTTTTTTTTATATCATACATACTATATAACGTAAAATGAAAAAAACAAGATGGTGTTATATTTTTATTCCTGTCCAGAGTAATCTAAAAATACTCTTAGACGATGGACAATGACTGTCCGAAAATACAGACGACGACGAGGATGATGTTGATAGCCATAGCCGTCATGACGTTGGTGTTGGTGGGGTAAGGGCAATGATTTGTTGGGGTGGCACAGGGTTAAGGGTTGGGGGTGCAATTGTAACGTAAACAAAAAATCAATCGTATCACGTTCACATTGAATTGGCTTATGTGTTTACGTTCACCATTCGTCGGCCATTTGTCCGAATTTTCGATTTTCGAATATAAGGACATGCATTATGTATGATGGCTCTTTAAGGATTCTGTGGATTTTTATGGGTTTCTTTCTCTCGTGAGAGGATATCTACTTGCGGGGGCGGGGGGGAGGTTGGTGTATTGGGAAAATCATAAATAGAAAATAAATAAAAATGGCGGAAAGGATAACAGAAAGACAGAGTTAATTTCTATTTCCGAATTATAGTATCCTTTTAACAGTGGAATAGATTTCTGTTTTGTTTTCTCTTCGGAATCATATTCGGAGTAATATTCGGAGTTAAAGGATAAAAATTCGGAATTGAAAGGATAACAGAATGACAGAGTTAATTTCTATTTCCGAATTATAGCATGTTTTTAACACCGAAATAGATTTCTGTTTTGTTTTTTATTCGGAATCATATTCGGAGTTAAAGGATAAAAATTCGGAATTGAAAGGATAACAGAATGACAGAGTTAATTTCTATTTCCGAATTATAGTATCATTTTAACACCGAAATAGATTTTTGTTTTGTTTTATATTCGGAATCATATTCGGAGTAATATTCGGAGTTAAAGGATAAAAATTCGGAATTGAAAGGATAACAGAATGACAGAGTTAATTTCTATTTCCGAATTATAGTATCTTTTTAACACCGAAATAGATTTTTTTTTATTCGGAATCATATTCGGAGTAATATTCGGAGTTAAAGGATAAAAATTCGGAATTGAAAGGATAACAGAATGACAGAGTTAATTTCTATTTCCGAATTATACTATCCTTTTAACACCGAAATAGATTTCTGTTTTGTTTTTTATTCGGAATCATATTCGGAGTAATATTCGGAGTTAAAGGATAAAAATTCGGAATTGAAAATTGATGCGCGACACACTGCAAGGATTGTCTTAATTGGTCCGGTCCATTGACAGGAGGCGTTTGAGAAGAGAAAAACTTTTTACTTGTGTATCCTTTCACACACACACAAACGAAAAATGGCGCTCGCGCCATGATTGTGTTTGGATACTCTCGGTTTACTCGGAAATGCTCGTGTTCTATGTACACTCGATGTGTGGTTGTGGACAGAAGGTTATTTCGGTTTCGGACAAAAGGACGACCAAATTGAAGTTGTATTTTTCCTTAATATTAAATAATCCTTCCCAAGGATACGGAGGATCCAGAAGTAGAAAAGGATATATTTTTCGTTTATTTATGTTGCTGTTGTTGTTTCCACAACATTTCGGGTGTAAGTGATTAACTGTTCACCCCCTAACCCGACTCCGAATATTTGTCCGAATTGAAAAAAAAACTACTTTTCTGTTGGAAATCTTATAGCAATCCGAATATCTTGCATTTGTGGGGCTATTGTGGAATGGATAATTTCTGATTCCGAACCATTGCGGTTGGGGAATGGGGGTTTATTAAACAAATACACAGTTAGCCAACCACAGGGAAGTGATAAATTTTTTTTCTTTTATATATTTTCCTCCTGTCAAACGTATAATTGACAATTTTCTTATTGACTCTGTCCTCGTTTCTTTTATTTTACAACATTCCGAAAAACAAATATATATAACTAGGTCCTATATATTTATGTTTGTGTCACCGAATTTCACCTTACCTTCCATTTTATTATCCTTAACTAATAATTTTCGTATTTCATTCGATGACGATGCTGGTTAATCCTGTTAAAAGGAAATTCCTAATTCCTCTTACTCGACTCCGAATTTTTATATGCTTATGGATTTTGAATTATTTACCGAAATTTGGATTGAAAGCAAATTGGTTATAATTGTTAACATACTCATCCTGCCAAATACGGACGTAAATATATTCGGAAAAATATTATATTTCGGAAAGAATTCGGAGTCAATGAAAACATGTTGAAAACACGTAATTCAGTTGAATGCTGGTGAATGGTCTTGCGACAGTCGTAGGTTTGATTGATTGATATTTCCGAAAATATCCGAAAGTGTCCGAATTTCTCCAGTTGAATTTTACCAACTGAAATTTCCACGTGACTAAGAAGACATTCAATTATCTTTAAGGTTATGCGATTGAAAATGAATATTTTTCTCAAAATTTCCCTCTCCGAAACTACTCCGAAAATCATTCACTCTACGAAAATCACTCAAAGTGATTTACTCTTGACAGTTATTGATAGAAAACGTAATTTCAAAGATTTACCAAAAGTTTCTGGACTCCGAATTGCTTACTACAGTGATTTCGGAGTAAATTCACACGACAACATACAATAAACAGTTCAATAAACTACGCGTCAATAAAACTGGAACCAATCGATATGAATCCAGTTCTTCAAAAACCCGCCAAGTAAATCCGTTATTAACTCCGAAAAAACACTGCCTCTTTAATGCATCTGTCACATAATTAATTAACATCCATCAAAGAATTGATTTGACTGAATGAAGAATCCATTAAAGTGGGGTTTGTTAGTGAAAAAAATTAAGTCCATTAAGATTAGGAGAAACAATTTTTCATATAACATTTCTCCGAATTTTATTTTTCGGTTAAGAATTCTAGAATTTGGTTTAGATAATTTCTTATTTGTTTTAAACAATTTTTCTTCCGTCGACGTCATTGTGAGACCGATTCGGAGTCACTCCGAATTTTATTTTTTTTATGAAATCCAGATGAGATGCTCTCCTTGATGCTATAAGCGCTACAATGACTCTGGAATGCTGCAAGTCTTATCCCCGGAACGCATCCGGAGTGTCTCCGAATTAACTCCGAATTCGGAAATAATTTTCCATGAGTGTACTGTTCAACTTTGACCTCTCGCCCTCGAATTGTGACCGGGGCTCAACCACAAACCAAGAGAAATAAAAGTTATCCGAAATTTTCCTTATTCCGAAAGTGTCAGAAACACTGTAATTATTAATGCGACTTAATTAATTATGTTTGTTAATTTATTTATTATGTTTCGACCATCGATATGCCTTTGTCCCATGTTGGGACTGTTCGATTCCAGGCGTTGGTGTGTCTGAAAATCGACTCCGAAGAAATTAATCAAGCGATAATTCCTCGGAAAAAAATGAATTTAAATTATAAAAAACGGCAAAGAATTAAAGAGAATAATTTGTTTAAAAACAACAACAACAACAACAACAAGAAATGATTAACCAAACTCGAACTTAAGCAAAGCTGAAAAAAATTAACTCCGAAAATGAAAACGACCACTCCGAAGGTGTGGTCAATTTAAAGTGCCAAGTTATTTACGATTATCAATAGTTTCTTTTTAATACTTCATTTTTTTCTTCATTTCTGTTCATTTATTTTATTTAATTCTGTCTTAAAGTCGTTGACCAAAAATGTTTCCGAAAAAAATCCACTACTCAACGAAAGACTTAACGAAGAAAATCCCATTCAGAACGATCACAAATCGGAGAAACCTTCTTTTGATCGTGGTGTCATGTGGTGTCATGATGGAGTCATGATTGAGTCTCGTAGTGATGTCGCAGTGGAGTCATGTTGCATTCAGCTTCATGTCGTATTTCAATTTTTGGTAGGGTCACAGTGGAGTCATGCTCCCCTTTTGGTTGAGTCAATATGGTGTCATGATGGAGTCATGATAGTGTCATGATGGAGTCATGATGTACCCGTGATTGAGTCTCGTAGTGATGTACCAGTGGAGTCATGTTTAATTCACCTTCATGTCGTATTCCAACTTTTGGTGGGGTCAAAGTGGAGTCATGATGGTGCCATGCTTCCTTTTTGGTGGAGTCAAGATGGTGTCATGATGGAGTCAAGATGGTGTCATCATTGAGTCTCGCAGTGGAGTCATGTTGCATTCAGCTTCATATCGTATTTCAATTTTTGGTAGGGTCACAGTGGAGTCATGCTCCTTTTTGGTGGAGTCAAGATGGTGTCATGATGGAGTCAAGATGGTGTCATGATGGAGTTATGATGTACTCATCCTTGAGTCTCGTAGTGGAGTCATGTTGCATTCACGTTCATTCCAATTTTTGGTGGAGTCAAAGTGGAGTCATAATGGTGCCATACTCCTCTTATGGTGGAGTCAAGATGGTGTCATGATGGTGTTATGATGGTGCCATGCTCGTTTCTCATTCAAGCCATACTCCTTTTTTGATAGAGTCACAGTGGAGTCATAATACTGTCATGTTGCATTTACCTTCAAGACGTGTCCGTATTTTGGTGGAGTCAAGATGGAGTCATGATGGTGTCAGGATTCTGTCATGTTGCGTTCTCGTCCCAGCCATGCTCCTATTTTGATGGTGTCACAGCGGAGTCAAAGTGGAGTCCTAGTTGCGTCATTGTGGTGTCAGTATGGTGTCATGTTGCATTCACCTTCATGTCATGTCTGTATTTTGGTGGAGTCATAGTGGAGTCCAGATGGAGTCGTAGTGGTGTCACGGTAGTGTCAGTATGGTGCCACTTTTCATTCCCTTTCAAGTCCTGTGGAGTGTAGATGGAGTCATGATGGTGTTCGGATCGTGTCATGTTGCGTTCTCGTTCAGGCCTCTTGAAGCATGTCCTCTTTTGTTGAAGTCAAAATGGTGTCAAAATGGTGTCATGATCGTGCCATGTTGATGTTCCAAATGAGTCCTTAAAGTTTGAAATCGTCCTGGAGCCATAGTTGTCAAGAGTCATGTAGGACTATGATGTCCTGTGACCCTGTCCATTATGTTGGATTCGAGATCAACTCCTTAGAAGGTGCAATAGTGTCGTGAACGAATCCTCTCCGAGTTGAGGTTGTCAAGAGTTATGCTGGATCCATGATCCAAGAGACATGTCCTGTGACCCTGTCACCCATGTTGCATTCATCCTCAAAGTAACAAGGCAGCCATACCCGCGCTTGATTCCACACAATGTCAAATCTGTCGCAGTCACGTGGAAGTCATTACACGGTGTCATGTCTGAGTCATGATGTCACTCGGGTCGTGTTCCACCGTGCTCCACTTCATTTGCATCGCCCTCCCCACTGTCGCTGCTTTTGTTATGACTCCGAATTCCTCAAAATTCCATCAGACCTCACGATGATGATCCCTCGTCATGATGCTCGTTGCGTCGTCATGATCGTCGTCAATGCTGCTCCACCGTCTCCACAAAAAACTGGTTTTAATAATTTTGTTAATTTTATTTATTTTTATTTAAAAATTTTTCGTTAATTTTCAATTCACTGCGACCGAACGTGGGCTGACTTTGACTGGTACCTCTGTTCGTTTATGAGATGCATAATATTTTGCACTCCGAATGTAGGTGAGGTCGGACAGTGACCCCTCGGCCGTGCATTGTACTCGTGAGGTAGGCCGGTGTCTTCTTCCTTCTGCGGTTCACACTGCCCTTGGTCCCTTCATCCTCACTTGCTCGTATCCTTGATTTCAGTTCCTCTCGTTTTTCGAATTTCGAATGTTCACGAACGCAAATAGGAATTCCATAGAAACGTCCATATTTATCACTAATACTTATTAGGCGACGACAACTCAACTGGTTACTAATAAATAAACTTAATTTCCATTCCGAGTAACTGTTAACATAAATAAATGGCGTCCACGGATCGTGTTAACTGCTAAAAATGGCGTCAAAATGCAGTTTTTTCTCTCTCTCGACTCGATTAATTTGTAAACAAAATGGCGAACGTTTCTTCGCTCCTTTTCTCTTTTAAGTGTGGCAACACTTATTCGGAGTTGCATTTCACCACCATGGATGTCGAGTTACCACGCTGCTTGAAGTAATTAATGATTTTTTTTTTACTCGCTGTTGTCGTCATGTTTTCCGCCATTTTGGAATTTGTGACAAAACATTGGGAGAGAGAGATGGTGAGTCCCTCTACAGAAAACACGAACTAAACTTTCCGACACATTCTTGCACATTGAGCTTTCTGTTTCACTACTTGACTTACATAAGTGGAAAACAATTTTCTGCTGAAAATCGCTTAATTGGCAATTCGCCGCCATGTTGGTAGTCTCTAATGTCATTTCTTAAACAAGGCACATTCCCCAGCGTCTCAGCAGGATTGAACGGCAACAACAACAAATACTGCAGTAAGTTTCTAACGCCGAGAAACAGCACCACTACATGCAGCTTCTATAGATGTCATGTTTCTGTCACACCATTATTCTTTTTCTTACGTTTTCTCATGTTGTCACACTTTCAACTCTCAGTCACGATCATCGCGGAGCAGTTCACGATTTTCAGGCAGTCACAGTGAAAGAAATTATGTTGAAATCATCTTCCTTCACATATCTTCAAATCAGACATCTTTGAAAGCTTTCTTCAACTGCAACGAAAGCTTAAAGCTCACTCCTAGTATAGTAGCAGTAGGTATCCTGAAAATTTTCTTTCAAACCAGAGAGAGCATGAAGTTTGAGCCACACATCTTCAAATCAGACATTCTTAAAAGCTTTCTTCAAATGCAAAGAAAGCTTAAAGCTCACTCCTAGTACATTTACTAGCACCATGTGGGACTCAGAAAATTTCCAGCCAAAGAAATTATGTTGAAGTCATTTTCCCTTACATATCTGCAAATCAGACATTTGAAAAGCTTAAAGCTCCCTGAATGCAAAAATTTTCAGTTTAACGATTTGATAGTGACACGACTTGAATAAGATGACTTCTTCTTAATACATAAAATCCTAATGGTCATGAAGCAGAAAATGAATTTCATCCATCGGAGAATGGGATTCACTCTCTGAAAGCAAAGTGATCAACCACAAAATGAATTTCTCTCCGCTTCTTGGAAATGAATTTAATTCACCGGAGAAAGGGATTCACTCAAACGGGGAAAATTAATTTTCTACATGACGTCATAAATATCTATCAATTTTTATTTTTTCTGGTCAAAAAAATAATCTTCTATTTTGGATGTTCAGTTCAAGCTTGACTGAAGCTTAAAGCTGTCACTGACTGTAACAACAGAACATGGAGATTTTCTTTTCAAAGTATCTACTTTGAATATTCAAATTGCAACTTCCACCATTTTGAATTCATGTCCGAGCAAAGCTCAAAGCTCAAAGCTCGTTAGTGTTTTACCAGAATTCAATGAAGATCATTTCTCCTCCTTTCTATGTCAGTCGAATCTCATTGAATGAATTTGCAACAAAATGCGCGTTGAGGAAGTTTTAAAAATTAACTCCCAGAGAACATCGGCTTCTCTCAATTCGGATCCGGATCTTCTTCAGTACGAATGTTTACGAGTTGCTCTGATTTGTCGCATTTGAACTTGCGTTGCATTCATCTGTTATCTTCTAGAGGCACCACGAGATGTCAGTCGCACTTATTAACTATCGTTTCCTTCTTTTGCATTCATTTGTACAGTAACTATATCAACGCACAGCTGACGCATCGTCACACGAATGCACGACGTGATTCTCCGATCCACACACTTCTACTTCACTTCTTCTCGAGTGATTGTGTGATCCACGCAACTTTTCCTCTTGACTTTGTGGAAAATATGAATTTGTTGCCGTCTCCCGGAATTTTCTATTTCACCAAAAAAATTGTTTTTCTTCCGGTCATAGAATTGATTTGATTCGAGAGAAGGACTAAAACAAAAACAACAAATTTTCCCTTATTTGATCAATAAATTCGTCTGCAGATAAATTTTACTTTGAAAACGGGGAGCGTTGTAACGTCAAAACCTGCCCATCCCCCATTCCTTCCTTCAGCCCACATAGACATCCACTTTCGTTCTAGTCTCATTCACCCGCTCCTTATGGGGGTTTTGTTGTACGGGCATAAAAGTTCAAAAGGTAGACATTTTTTTACATTTATTTTTTATTAAGTTGGTAACTAGGGATTTTTATATTTTATTTTATTTTTTGTTTTAAATAATCAATAAACGATTTTTGGTGAATTACTATTTAACAAAAAATGAAGTTGATGACAGGCAGCAGGCCCCAAACGGTTGGGGCCACCAAGTATGTACAAGTACCTACCGCCAAATTTTCGTGTCATACAAAATGGTGAAATTTCTGTTTTGGAATTTTCTCCCTCTCGTGGCAATAAATTAAGATTGAATATTTTATTTTATACCATTCTAATCGGAACGAATCGCAATCAAATAAGAATCGTTTCTTATTGACATTTTTATACCCCGCAAAATGGACGATTTGCCTAAATACTAAAAACAACATGTATGGTATAGCATATTGGATGTATTGTAGTATCGCATTATAATAATAATAACTACGAGTGGATATGATAATAAATAAGAATAAAACAAAACAAATAAGTTAATCTCGATTGCCTTCAAAATGGCTGTCTGTCGAACAAAATGGCGCCTTCTTCGAACAAATGGCGGGAATGGGGGCTGACATTCAATAATTCTCCGTTCTTCTTCTGTTCTCCTGTTCTTTTTCGAATTTACATAAATCCACCATTTTGTTTATCATCAAAACAATCCTTTCTATGTTAATCATATTATAATATATTGTATGATCCATATTGGAATTTGGAATTGACAATTGTTACGATCGTTCGTCAATGATTCTTCACCGTGTTTCGTTCGTTGCGGGGCAGTTTCCACTTCCTTTCAATTTCCAATCAATTCATTGTGATGAACATGAGAGTTTTTCCAATCAATGAAAATTGATTTAAAATTATATGAAAATTGAAGATGATTTCTATTCATAACGAAAGTGAATTTCAACAAAAGTTGATTCAATGGAAGTTGAATGAAAATTGAAAGAAAGTTGATCAATAATTGCATGAAAATTTAATGAACATTGAATGGAAATCTAAAATTATTTCCAGACGAATTGTATGCGAATTAAAAATGTAAGCGTTTTTCAAGAAAAAATCATTCAATAGAAGTTGAATGACAAATTGAAAGAAAGTTGATCAACAATTGATTGGAAATTAAAAATTATTTCAATACGAATTAAAAATGTACGAGTATTTCAAGAAATATTCTTTCAATAGAAGTTGAATGACAAATTGAGAAAAAATTGAATGACGAATTGAAAGAAAGTTGATCAATAATTGCATGAAAATTGAATGGAAATCAAAAATTATTTTAATACGAATTAAAAATATAAGCGTATTTCAACAAAAATTGATTCAAGACAGATAGAATGACATATTGAAAGAAAATTGATCAACAATTGAATGGAAGTTGAATGAAAATGGAAGTTGAATGGAAGTTGAATGAAACTAATAATGAGCTGAACTTCAGAACCAATTGAACTCAAATCGGAAAGATTATTTTATCACAAGTTGAATGAAAATTGAATGAAAATTGAACAGAAGTTGATCAATAATTGTATGAAAATTAAAAATTATTTCAATGCGAAGTGAATTCGAGTTGAAAAGGAATTCAATTAAAAACGAAAATGAGTTTCGGTAAAAATTTATTCAATGGAAGTTGAATGGAAATTGAAAGCAAGTTGATCAACAATTGCATGAAAATTGACTGAAAATTAAATGAAAATTAAAAATTATTTCAATACGAATTGGATACGAATTAAAAACAAAAGGGCATTTAAACAAAAATTGATTCAATAAAAATTGAATGACAAATTGAAGAAAGTTTATCAACAATTGAATGCAAGTTGAATGAAAATTGCACAGAAGTTGATTAGCTATTGAATGGGTATTGAATGAAAATTAAAAATTATTTCAATACGAATTAGAAATGTGAACGTATGTCAACGAAAATTGATTCAATAGAAGTTGAATGACAAATTAAAAGGAAGTTTAACACATATTGAATGAAAATTAAAAATTGTTTCAATACACATTGGATACGAATTGAAAACGTAAGTGTATTTCAACAAAAATTCATTCAATAGAAATTGAATGACATATTTAAGGAAAGTTGATCAACAATTGAACGGAAATTGAATGAAAATTAAAAATTATTTCAATACGAATTGAATTCAAGTTGAAAAAGAATTCACTTAAAAACGAGAATGAGTTTCAGCAAAAATCATTCAATAGAAGTTGAATGACAAATTGAAAGAAAGTTGATCAACAATTGATTGGAAATTAAAAATTATTTCAATACGAATTAAAAATGTACGGGTATTTCGAGAAGTTTTCTTTCAATAGAAGTTGAATGACAAATTGAAAAGAAATTGAATAACGAATTGAAAGAAAGTTGATCAATAATTGCATGAAAATTGATTGAAAATGAAAAGTTATTTCAACATGAATTGAATTCGGGTTGAAAGAGTTCAATTAAAAACTAGAATGAATTTCAACAAAAGTTTATTCAATGGAAGTTGAATGGAAATTGAAACTAAAAATGAGCTGAGCAAAAATCAGATTAGAATTTCAGAACGGATTGAACTCAAATCGGTCAAATCATTTGATCACAAGTTGACCGAAAATTGAACGGATATCAATTAGAAATTGAAGGGAAGTCGTCGAACGGAAATGAACGAAAAATTTTCAGAAAAAATTGATCAAATTAACAAAGTTACCCTAAAATTATTTTCACATCGAAATGAAATTAAAAAAAAAAAAAAAGAACACAGGTGCCCTGTGTAATTATTTTTAATTTTTTTTTTGTGATTTTCTTCTTCTTCTTCTTCTGTCATCGTCATCGTCGTGGTCGTCGTCGTGGTCGTGGTCATGTCTTTCACTTGTTTCGTGGATAATTTTCAAAATTACACATAATTACGATTAATTAAGTGGTGAAGAAAAGAGAAATAAGTTTTTACGAAAAAATAATAATTACACTAAAATTAATTTAAATTGTAATGGTAACGGGTCGAAGTGCTTCCTTCCACCCTTCCTCGTGTCTTCTTGATTTCATTGTTTTCACATTGTTTGTTTTTTGTGTGTTTTCAATTTCGAAGAAATTTCGTTAATTATAAACCGATTTACGGTGAATGATTCGATTCTCACAGGCACAGATGGTGGGAGGTTGATTTGAATCAAAGCAAAACTTCACGACGCAATCCTCCATTGCAATTGAAAACATTTTCTGACTTTGTAACTTTTCACAGACACACATTTCGCATGTTGCGTCATCTGCTTGTGTTCGTGTGTGTGCACATCGATATCATAGTGTCGTTCATTGTTTCGTTATTCGTTGATACATTGCTTGTGACAAAAATTTAAATGATTTTTAATTCATTTTAATTACGACAAATATTCGCTGCGACGAATCAGACTCACGATTGAGCATAGCACAATTAAATTCGATTTTTAATTTTCACCACAATGTCACGAATTAAAATATGAAATTTAATTGATCTAATTTGCGTCCAGCCTCGGTTCAGCTTATAAATCAATTGTTCAATTAAACCCTTGACGTCAGAGACTGAGAGAGACCGAGAGAGAGAGGGAGAGTGTGAAGTTGTATTTGTGTTTTTCTCAAATTTAAATTTTTTTTAATTTTTAATTGATAAAAATTGATTTAAAATTAAAGCTTCTATCACACGCCCTCTTACAATACCATTATGAGCTTGATTTCAATGAAACTCACTGCCATTTTGAAACAAATATGGTGACTTTGGTTCGATCAATCTTTAATACCATGATAAAGGTGTGTAGCACTTCCTGCTTTTGTTGAATCATTAAATTTTGTTAAATTCATCAAAAAATAATGAAAAATGAAAGAAAATCATTTTAATTAAATTTCAATTAACTATTTTTATTTTATTTTTTTAAACTCATTGCTCACTGTGACCTTTGTATCGGTTGACATGTTTGCATTATATACCCCAGTGACTGTGACATACATATGTGACTGTGACTCGTGTGACATGGAGAGACTCGTCAATGGTCATTGTTTAAAAACAAATTAAATTGAAAACAAGAAAACTGGGAGCGTTTCTATTTAATTTTGTTTTTGTACGATTTAATTTCATTGAATTATTTTTATTTCGAATGGATTCAACTGGAATAACACAAACTTCATGAAAAATGTCAAAATTCAGTGCCATCTGGTGGCGTTTTTAAACGTCAAATCAAATCACCCGTTCAAACGATATATCGTAATCGGATTAATTCTAATCGATTACCATTCATATGTGCTATCGAATATTTTCACGTCAATTAAATCGAAATTTCGGAGTGAACGACGAATTCACGTCGATGTAATTGTGACTTACACACTGTTATTAGTGATAATTATTATAAACATGAAATTTATTTTTTGTTTCCCTGGTCTCCCTCATTATTTCCTCGTCTCTGTGGCCGCGCTCTTGGGGCTCGCTACCATTTAACGCTCGAATTAAAACACAAAATCATGTTTCCAAGTAATTATCGATCTTCCTGTGCCATGGAAAATTCGTTTTTATTAAAATCAAAATGGCCGCGTGATGCGGATGGAGTTATGTCAAAAATAAAAAGAGAAGAAAGAGAAAGAGAAAATGAACAAGAGCACCACAAGGCTTTGAGTTTAACGGAAATTTACTCTGATTTGATTGTGACAAAATAGCCGCCATTTGACAGATCGTCATCACTCGGGAAGAGTGATTTGTGGCGACTCAAATATATGTGGGAACATGGAAGGAAAAGAAAATGTGCTCGTGATAGCTCAGTGGTCAGAGTATTTGCCCGGAAAGCGGAAGGTCGCCAAGAGTGGTTCTTCTCACAACTGGCCTTGTTCGTTTCAGCACTAATTTCCTGTACACAAAATGTCTGCCATTTGATAGATCCTCATAGCTCCGGCAAGAGTGGATCTTCTCTCAGTTGCCCTTGTTCGGTACTGATGCTCAGCTGGAATATGCCAGTGAAAATTTCTTGTATACAAAATGGCTGCCATTTGACAGATCGTCATAGCTCCGGCAAGAGTGTCTAAACATGTCAACCACAATTTCCTCAATACCAAATGGCGGCAATATGACAGATCACCGAAACATCATCTCGATAATTGCAACCCTTGATAGTAACTCCTCGATAAACGCAACTAGCTGTGACCAAGCACATAGAGTCACTATGTAACTACGTCAAATTCTTTCTTCCTTCCTAGCTATTGAAATGTGTTACTTGGTTTAGTTATTGCAATAGCCACAGTACTGTACTCCTAGAGTCTAGAAAGAGTGTGCCTTCGACTTGTCACTTCAAGAGGGGAAATTTCTCATTCCCCGCATTTGTTTCGACAGCGATTTGTTGTCTTCTTCTTGTTTGTCATTCCGGTGATGCGCAATTTTTCTGTATTAATTTCGTGTTTCACGTTTCTATTAGCAATTTTAATGGCAGCAAAATAAAAAATGTCGCTGTCGCACTAATACAATTTAAATAAAATTGGAATTGAATATAAATGTTTAAAAAAAACAAAAATGGCGATCATGTAATTACATTGTTATTGTTAATTATTTTATTATTATAAATTTGACCTCTACATTTGGGAAGATCTTTACTGAAACACAAAAATTGTCACTGACATTTGAGGTACAATTTATTCAGATGAGACACACACGCAGCGTACAAAGTCGATTCAGTTGATTCTCGAAAACCAATTATAACCGTGTGATGGCTGTAGTGTATTTTTTTTGTTTTTGAAATTGGTACCAACTGATCCAAATGGCGGACCAAAGCGTTTAATGAAATCAATGTACGTTCGTTAAATTGTTGTTGCTGTTGTTGTTGTTGTTGTTCATTTATTTGCATTTTTAATCATCAAATCACGACTTCAGTTCAATGTATCAATTAAATTTTTTACTTTTTCTAAGTTTATTTAATGTTTTTAAGTTGTTGTTTTTCTCAAGTTGGTGTTCTCTCCAAACGGCTAACTGCTGTCGCATATCTACATATTCAATTGTTTTTATTTTTCTCCGTTTAACTTCCCAATTATCGAGTAGGTATATAAGCCCAGGGAACGAGGTGAAGTTTGCTTGAATAATAGTTTTTATTTTCATTTCAATGTTGGCACTACGTTATTATAATTACTGAACCACAACCCAATAACTCTGGAAAGCTTTTCATGATTCTGTGAATTTTCAATTTTTGGAAATTCCAATTTTACATACTACCTACCTATTCAAAATGTCTTAAAGTTTTCATTCAATTTCCATTATACGATCGTGCCCAATCAAGAAGAGAAACACGAGAAAGCTGTATAATTAGCCTATCATCAAACCCTCAATTAGCAAGTTTAATATCTACATATATTTTGCTAGACATGCATTTAACCATGTGACATGATTAATTAGGTATGCACTTCCGGTCAGTGTTGAGATAAACAATTTCATTTATTAGCTATCATTCATATTGACTAATAATTATTTCTAATAATTTTATTAAATAAAATGACAAACGAGTGATCTTTTGTTAATTGATCATTGTTTATTAATTTAATAAGTAATAATTTAAAAATTTCATTTTCAAAATCAAAATCAAACGCGAGAAATCATTCGCAATGTTGAATCCATACAGCAATATACATATCAGGCGACTTCCAATCAACATCACACATCGTACTTTTCATATCAAAACACAAACTTGCATACACACACATGCACGCACAGAAGGGGAAAGTCGCACGAGGACGAGTTCATTCGTTTTGAGTAAAGAACTAATAATGAAACGATTTGAATTATTTGATTTATCAAAATAAATGAACACAGAGTGATGGTAATTTCTTAATAATTCAAAGTAAAAAATTCATTTCAAACTAATAACTAAAGAAACTAGCAGTGTGGCAATGGAATTAAGAAATAAAAGAATTCACTAAAGACGATTAGCTTCTTGTGGGCTAATCAGTTAACTCATCAAAATGGCGGGGAATGGATGAAAATTGTTTTAATGAAATTTAATAAAATTCTTTCATCATTTTCTTTTCTATTTGTTCCCAACTTATTAATTTATTTGTTAATAAATGACTTCACCTCTTCATCTTGTTGTGGTGAGACGGGTTCGGATTGATTTGACCGAGCAGATAAACTCCCAAAAATGGACACCGACTTTTAGCAGCTTCATTGGACAAAAAAAGAACACAGAAATCTTGATGAAGAGTCATTACGCTGCCAGCCTCGCCCGATTGTTAATCCGTTCGCTTCCAGTGACACATCATAAAGAGAACTAGCTTTTAGACTACAACAACTGCTGCTGCTGCTGGTGCTGTTGCTACAAAAAAAGCTCAGAATTAATGAGCTTTATTTACCTTATCAATTAATTATTGAAAGATTAATGAATTAATATCTGAAGGAATCCAGGTGTGGGCGACGAATGCCAGCCGTGGAGGGACGGAAGTGGTGTTTGAGAGGAAACCAGAATTGAGCGACGACCGGTGTCAGGATGAGATTGGAAAGCACGGGACCGTGTTGTGGGAGACCGCGTGGAAATTTCGAAATTATCATTTCCATATAAACATTTTTTATTTAATTCTTTTCATTCAATTTATGCGACACTTTGAATGAAGACAGAGAAGACCTTTTTTGAAACCTTTTTCAGAATGTCAAAATGTCAATTTGAGCATCAGTTCAGTTTCTGTTTTGATTCACTTTCAGTTCAGCGTCGCTATGATGCAATGACAAGATCTTCTTCTATGATTCTATGAACTTCAGTTTTACTGCTAGAGGGCGACAGTTAGCGCATTGTATCAACTCGTCGTGTTCCTTTTCGCATTGCTCTGCTCATGACGAAAGGAACGCACAAAATTTAATTATCAAAGTTTGGCTAACCTGTGTCAATTTCACAATTGATTGTTGTTTGACAATTAAGTTGACAGATTGTTCATTCAAATCGTCAGTTCTACCAAACTTGAAAATGAAAAGTACAGTCCTGCTTAAAGTTTTTTCGTGATCTTGCAAAGTGATCCATGTGATCTTGAATGAAAAGATCCTTCTAAGATCTTCCCGAAGCTTTTTGTAACACACTGGATCTACGCAAAATCTTCATGGAATTTTCGTGGATTTCTTACGATCATCCTCAAGGATCGTGGTCACAGATCCTCACTAGAGTTATTCCAGAATCCTGATGTGTCTACTCCGACTTGTACTACTCTCCACAGTTTGATGCATTCACCTCAGACTTCATGAATATTCTCCGCAAAAGTGCGGCAAGATCAACGCGATTACCATAATCGCCTGAAGATCACGACGATCGACGAATTTTAACGAAAATTTATATTTTGAATTTTATTTTATTGACATCATTCAAATTAGCCCCGAAATTTATGATGATCACTTTGGAAGAAGCTTCACTTAAGATCATCAAACTGTTCTTCTCCGGGAGTTGCTGCTTTAACGACACCAGAGACTCTTCTTAATCTCCGGATGATAATTAAAACGCTAATAAAAACGCGTTTTAATGGACACAACGTTTTTTTTTCTCATCTACCTCACAGCGCTGTCTTGAAGTGTTAATTTTCCGACATTTTGATTTTTATTTCGCCTCCATTTTATTTTTTATTTATCCGTGATTTATTCCCAAACACGCAAAGATCACTCGCCGCTAAGTCAAATCGCTCGAATTAAAATTTTTTTTTATTTCTTCGTCTTCTGCCACCTGGCGGTGCTGGAACTGAAGCAGCAGTTTCGGGTAATTCCGTAGTTCGTGTACATCATAAAAAACACGTGCTACCGCCATTTTGTATTTTTATATTCTTTTCCCATCCTCGTCATAATCCGATCGTTTTTATGGCGATCGTTTTGTACTCAATCGCTGGAGATGTGAGCCGCCAGGGGGACATCAAATTGAGGAATAAGTTTCAAAATGGCTGCAGTTTGTTTGACATTTTTCACTTGACAAATTAAAGAACTTCTTCCCAGTAATGACAGTATGCAATATGTTTCAATCTCGAGATTGACATTCGCGTACTTCCTCAAGCATGAGTTTTGAGAGAGTTTCATGTGACGTGATGGAGGGGAAATGAGCTTGAGATTGAAAAATGTTACTAGACAAATTTGGTCGAGGTGTTTGAAAATTTCTATCACAACGGTCAGAGTTGTCAAATTTTCAACTAGGTAATCATGCTTGATGTTACTCGAAAAGGTTTTCTTACATTTTGAGAAGCCATGTGTAAAGAGTAAAGTCAAGTAGACTAGAAAAGTACGCGAACAGACCTGGTGTAATTAATAAGACCACTAATGATACAAAGTGTCAAAGATGCAAGAATTTCCTTGATGGAACGACGACCGAATCAAATAAAAAAGTGTCGGACAATGTGAATAAGCATTGAACTATAAAATGGCCACGATCAAATGAATGCTTCTTCATTTTTCAGAAGTGATTTATTATTTTTCAATTCGATTGTGGTCCTCCTAATCCTGATTCTGATTCTGATTCAGATTCTGATCCTGATGCTGATCGTTTTTGTGATCCATCCATCCATTAGTGAACGGAGATGATGCGATCCGATGATGAGGTTACACTTTTTGTACGTTTTATATTTGATGGTGGTTCTCTGTACCAATTTCGGTTCCGTCTGGACTCGGTCATGAGCCACGTTCAGGTTCAGGTATGTCGCCTAAAGGCTTGTCGTATATCCTCCTCCGGTTCTTATGACATGAATTTCATGTATGAGTTTGCAATAATTACTAAAACCACATCAAGACGAATGGAACAAGTTGAAGTTAAAGATGAAGAAGGCGACATTGCGGCATTCTACTGTCACCATAGTGAAGCATTTTTGATACTTTTTTAATTATTTAATATTTGTGGCATGTGTTGCTCAAATTTAGCAGTGTAAAAAACGATCAAGAAATTGTTTCGTTTACAAAACTTAAAACTGATCGCGCCGCGCCGCGCCGCGCCGCGCCTGCCAGCCAGCCAGCAAGTCTGAATAAAAAATTTTTTCATTAACTCCGGTCCAAGATTAGACGAGATAAAGATGAGAAACATGAAGAAGAAGGAGAAGAAGATGAGGGAAGGAAGAGATCGTTGAATGTGTCTTATTGTTCGTTCTTTGTTCTTCATCGGTTCTTGCACAATTCCTGCGAAAGATAACACTCTTACTTAGTTAAAGGTAAAAATTTCAATCATGGCATCAACATTCGGCATTTGCCATTCGGTATTCGGCACATTCTTGACGAGAACCACCTTCGAAATGAGATTCCTCGACGCAAACACAAAAATTATACGCCTGTGAAATTTTTAAGCGTTCTTCTTCAATTTTCTTCTGCTTCTTCTGCTTCTTCTGCCTCTTCTTCTTGATCTCAATTCTTTAATTTGATTTTGATTTTTTATTTTCACTTTTGGGACATGACCACGAATTGTGTCTCCAACAGGGTTTGTACAGTGGCCACAAAGTGATTTAGTACATATCGGCACTCTTCATGATCCTTTTGGTTCTTGTTTTTGGGGGTTGACTCCTTCATCTCTTACCTTCCATGAAGGTCGACGTCTTGTTGACGATTGTCTTCTTTTGTTCGCTCCACGCTCCCGTCTCTTCCGCAAACTTTGTGTCAACTTCAAATCTATACAAAATTTATGTAAACCGAATTTATTTCTCAAAACAAAAGATACCGTCCTTACAAAACAACGACAACAACAACAACGATTGATTAAAATCAAATGACAGAAAACCCTTCTTTTTCGGTTTATTTTGGTTTTTCGTTCCTTTCAAAAACCCTCGTCTCCATGGCTCGACCATAATTTCTTCGGTTTCTTGGTAAAAATTATTCCGAAAATACTGTGAAATTTTCAAAATTAACTTTAAACACAATAGGACCTATATATTTTGGCGGCCATTTGTTTTTCTCTCAAACTCATTTTTTCCTCTTTGTGTCTGTGTTAAAAAATTAAAATTCAAAAAAATCTCATTGTCATTCGGGTTGTTGTGAGGCACAGAGCCTGACTTCAAGCGCTTCTGCTCTGCTGTCAGAACATCCAGGAATGAAAAGGACTATTGAAGTTCCATGCCAATCCCTGAAGATTCCTGAAGATCCCATGATGATTCTTGACGATCACTGAAGATCCATGACGATCCATGACAATCCATAAAGTTCTTTGAAGATCCTTCACGATCTCTGAAGATCCATGAATATCCCAGAAGATCTACATATAAAGTTACGCGAAGATGCATGAAGTTGCATCAAGACCCATGAAGATCCATGAAATTTTTGAACTTCCCTGAAGATTCCTTTGTAGATCTTGACGATATGTGATGAAGATCCAGATCCATGATGATCATTGAAAATCCTTGGAAATCTATGATCATCCATAAAGTTCTGAAGCATCCCTGAAGATTCCTGAAGATGCCATGATGATCCTTGACGATCACTGAAGATCCAGGATGATCCATGACGATCCATGAACATCCCTGAGGATTCCATGATGATCCATAAAGTTCTTTGAAGATCCTTCACGATCCCCCAAGATCCAAGACGATCAATGAACATCCCTGAGGATTCCATGATGATCCATGACGATCCATGACGATCCATAAAGTTCTTTGAAGATCCTTGACGATCACTGAAGATCCATGACGACCCATGACGACCCATGACGATCCATGAACATCGCTGAGGACTCCATGATGATCCTTGACGATCACTGAAGATCCATGACCATCCATGAGGATCCATGAAATTCTTGAAGGTTCCTGAAGATCCGATCACTGAAAATTGATGACGATCCATGACGATCCATAAAGTTTTTTGAAGATTCTTCACGATCCCTGAAGATCCATGAAGATCCATGAACATCCCCGAAGATCTATAAAGTTACGCGAAGATTCATGAAGATCCATGGAGTCCCATGAAGATCCTGAAGATTTCTGAAGATCCGTGACGATCGATGAAGATTCAGGAAAATCCTTGACGATATATCATGAAGATCCAGATCCATGATGATCCTTGACGATCCGTAGTGATACTCCAAGAAGATCCTTGAAGATCCATGTGGATTCATGAAGATCCTTGACGGTTTTTGACGATCCATGAGGATCCGCGTAGATCATAGACGATCTGTAAGAGACCCTGAGCATATGATGTGAATCGCCATGAAGATTTTCAAATATCGAGGGACATCCAGAATGATTGGACACGTTGTTCCATGACGTTCCGTGAAGATTCACAACAAGCCAAGATGATCCAACAAGGTGCAGGACTGTCGTCAACGAAGATTCAAGAAGACCCCAGATTCATGAAAATTTCTCATGATTTGGATTTTTCGATGGAAACTCGGCAGGACCTCAGAATCCATGGAGAGGACCGATGAAGATCTTCAAATTCTGGCCGTCTCTTTCTGATTCTAGAAGATCTGCGGCTATGTTTTCTACACTCAGTGCCTCTTGCCCAGTGTACATGATCGTGTGGTCATATTCGCTCTGAGAGTGAAAGATCACTGAGTTCTGCGACCGTGAGACCAGAGGGCCAAAGCTCGAAAATCCGTGAATTTCTTAAAGAATTTTCCAAAAAACCAAAAACAAAAATGATCACACGGTAATTAATGAATTTTTAAACGTTTCTCAAAAAGTCGTCGACGCCAATTACCATTTGTGAAGAGATCCATTGACGAAGACAACAAAATCAAGAGAAAGACGAAGAAGAAGACGCCTTTTCTTTGAGCAACAGAATTTTTGAGTAATTAATACAAAAAGTTTGACACCTCTGGAATGTTATTGTTTTTCAAAATTCCAATGAAAAATTCCACATGACGAGGAAGAAGACTGTCTGGCTGTGATCTTCGTTTGTCACACAAAATCAAGTTCAACGGCTTGGAGTGGTATGCTAATGGAGTAAATTCTCAGGGGATGAAGCTTTGGTATCTACAGCCATGAACTTGAGTCTTTCAAACTGAAGGACCATTGTGAAGTGGAAGATATCTCACGACAATTCCTGGTACGCTCCTGAGGGAAAAGGAGTCTCTTCAAATCCAGGACACAGGGCGAAATATCGTCTGAATGAGACTCATAGAGGCAACTAGGAGAGTCTTGCCTAATGACAGTTGCTGTGGTGGTTAGTGGTAAGAGCATCTGCCCGGCAAGCAGAAGCACCGCTCATGCCGGAAGGATACAATATCGTTTGAATGAGACTCATAGAGGCAACTAGGAGAGTCTAGGCTAATTGTACTTTACACGATTGTGTCTTGACTAATGACAGTTGCTGTGGTGGTTAGTGGTAAGAGCATCTGCCCGGCAAGCAGAAGCACCGCTGATGCCGGAAGGATGAACGATGAAATCGCGCTGTACTGTCACGACCACACGGGATACAATATCGTTTGAATGAGACTCATGAATGAGGAGAGTCTAGGCTGATTGCAGTTTACACGTTTCAATGTGTGAGGAGTCGAAGTTGTGGATTGTGTCTTGACTAATGACAGTTGCTGTGGTGGTTAGTGGTAAGAGCATCTGCCCGGCAAGCAGAAGCACCGCTGATGCCGGAAGGATGAACGATGAAATCGCGCTGTACTGTCACGACCACACGGGATACAATATCGTTTGAATGAGACTCATGAATGAGGAGAGTCTAGGCTGATTGCAGTTTACACGTTTCAATGTGTGAGGAGTCGAAGTTGTGGATTGTGTCTTGACTAATGACAGTTGCTGTGGTGGTTAGTGGTAAGAGCATCTGCCCGGCAAGCAGAACAATCTCCTCTATTTTCTATTTCATTCAAATCAACAGTAGCGATGGAAATCATTTTATCATAATTACTCTGGTCATATATATAAGAGAGATAAGGTCAGATTTATTAGCAGCGACAAATCATGGACGTCATTTGTGACGGAATTTGACGAAAAAAGAAGAAACATTTTTTTAATTTTTTTAATTCATTCATTCATTTGTGGTCACAGTCGTTCGCTGTGATTATTAATTTTCTTCTTCTTCTTCGTCTATTTAAATTGAAGCATTGGACTTATTGTTCATCTGCCTGCTCATTCCCGTGCGACTCGGTGTCTCTGCTTGTCTGCTTGCCTCTTGTAGAGAGTTTTTTAAATTAATTCACAGACAGACAAAACTCGAGACAACCAAGAGAAAGAGAGAGAGAGTGCAGTAATTCTTTTAGTAAGGAGGCAATCTTTTTTAATTTTAATTTATGTTCGTTATTAATAAATTTTCGTATTTCACTTACAAATTACGTACTCCGGCAATATCGCCTTGATTTATTTCTTCAACGATACAACAATAGCATCAGCACAAATCAACTCGAACTGATTCAACTGCTACTGACTGCTGACTGCTGACTGCTGGCACCCGTACGTCACATTGAATTGACAGAAGAGAATTTTCATTATTTTCAATTAAACATTTAACATATTAATTGCACTTGAATATTCCCACAATATGTGTATGTAATATTAGTTTCATGTTATTTTACAGAATGTGTTTGTGATTCACGCAGCCACGGAGTCGATACAGTTCGACGGCCGAGCTATACCGCTCGGCAGGGGAAAAACAGCAAATTATTCAACAACCCCATTGAATCGATCATCATCATTATCACCAACAACCCTACAACAACAACAACAACAACCACCTCAGCTTCTACCACCAGAGCAAGGTGGGGAGATAACAAATGAAACAACAACAAATCAAAGACCGAACACTGGTCAATGTCAAATAATTGATACGACATCATCAACAAAAATTGATTCAACAATAATTAAAGTTGAACCGAACGTAGCAGTATCACCACCGCCACCGCCACCACCACCACTTCCACCACTATTACCGACATCATCATCATCATCATCGTCATCATTATCATTTCCATCGCCATATGATCTGCAAAACACGATCTGTACGTCAGCGCCATCTTTGAATGATTTACAAAAACTCCATGAACAATTTTTTCTAACCACACCAACAAAAACGGGTAGTTCCTGTGATCAATTGTCGCCATCGTCTGCATTAGCGACATCTTTGTCTCTCCTATCGAGCTTATCCTCAATACATAATTTTACGAATTCCACATCGACACTAACGCCATCTCTACATCTACCGCTATCAACATTTCTCCTCAATCATCAACAGCAGCAACAACAACAACAAAAATTCCCCTCAAATTGTAACGCCTCGCCAAATATGCCACCGCCTCCAGACTCACCGCATGCCGATCTAGCACCCAGAAAACGGCGACGGAAACGTGACGATCCTCAGAGCTGTTTCACTACAACAACAACAACAACTACTACTACAAATCCAGAGGTATGTTTCTATATTATGTATGTTATCAAATGAAACGTCATTGTGGCGTAACTAGTTCAAATTTGTATGGAAGAACCAGTTCAGGACTTGGTGCCATCTTTTAGAAAACGGAGAAGTGCGAAAATCACAAATTGTACCAGAATCGTACTAGAAATTTGAATGAAAATGACATTTCCTATAGCGTTCTGCTTCCATTTTCTTCAAAATAGCTATTTTCCTAATAAAAACATTAATTTTATTGTAATTCTCGTGAAGTTTCCATTTTACTTGTCAAATCAGCAATGACACTTGTCACTGACTACTTGTCAACATTGAAACGAACGACAGAAACTCACTTTAAAATGAGTCGTCTCTCGCATTCAACGTGACGTCAGGAACCAGTTCAAACTGTCGCGTCTGTTCAAGGCATAAGGGCGCATTTGAATGTTTCTTTCTCAAAATATCGATCACCCGGAGCATGTTGGTGAAAAACTGTTCCCCTTATATTGTTGTAAATAATCTGAAACCAGTGCCAAGGGAATAAGGTCTCCCTCACCCAGAGCCACCATGACAAGCTAGTAGGTCAAAGTATTTCTGTCTGAACCTGTGCCATAGGCACAATGCTAGTTTCCATCGATTAAAACGCCGCAATTTCGGTGGGACTAATTGTGGCTCAATCACGTGGTGAAGAAGCAATTCCAGACAAGTGGAATCAGTGAAATACTTTCCACCCTCATGTAATTACATGTGATATTTAGTAAAAACTCAAAGAAACCCCCCCAACTCCTGCTGGGGGGTAACATTTTCCACAGGATTTAATAACCCGTAATTAGCGGCACGTACAACTAATAGCGGCAATAAAACGAACTAAAATTACTAAATCGTTTCTTGTATGATGAAAATTCGTTTATAGTACCTGTACGTATATATGAATATGACGCCATTTTGTGTACGAATGACGGGAGAAGAGAAAAAGTGAAAAATCCATAAGGAAAATCATGTGTCAACTAACTGTCAATTGATTCACCAATCGCTGAGACTCTAGATGACAGATTGAAAATGACAAATGTTTTCTTCTCAAATTCAAACAGCCAACGGAACGGAACGGAATGAAACACGAGTTGAACGTTCCGACACAGCCGCCATTACAGTTTCCATCAATTGATGAATATTACCTACGTTTTGTATTGATTGATTATTAGCGAAAATGTAAATTTACAACTCGTGCGTGTAATTATGGAAACATTCCAGTTTCACTTCAGTCTCCTCTCTCTCTCTCTCTCTCTCTCCACCTCTCTTTCTTTGTTTCAATCAATTCCACCGTGCCGACATTTTGTTTTGATCTATTCACTTCTCGGATCGTTTTTCTGCACTCAGATGATGATCGTAATTGGCAAACAACGTAAGAAAAATGAAAAAATCAAATATGGCGGATACATCTGTTACTACACGCCAGACTCCATTTTTTCGTGGTTTATGAATTGAGAGTTCATTGAACGTTATAAAAATTACATTACATGAAAGGAGAAAATGTTGAATGCTAGTGACCGGGAATCAAATCCTCGTCCTTCTGCTTGCCGAGCGGATGCTCTAACCACTGAACCACATTTTCTGTTCCTTCCATGTTCCCACACGTATTGTGTCGGCACACTCTCTCTCTGTGCTTAACGCCATCATGTGGCGCTGCACAACGACCCGTTACAAATAACAAACTGTCAAAAATGACAAATAACATTAAAATGGCGTCACACGAGATACGCAAATGTCAAATCATGTTGAATTGCTGCTTTCTCAACTGCATTTCTTTACTTTATTTTCCACCGTAATTTTCCTAGTTATTGAAAAACAAAATGGAAAATTAACGTAAATAATAATAAACAAATTGAAAGCAATTTTCAAATGTTCTGTGTCTCTCCCACAATAAAAATGGCGACGGTTTTTAATTTAAGGGCTAACAGTAAAAGGCAAATCACTTCGTTCTCTCATGCGTGGTTGACCAACTGGCCCATGAAAGTGCACCACAAGAGAGACGAGCAGAAAGAGCACAATACTAAGAAGAAGAATAAGATATGAAAGAGAAGAAGTTAAAGACTGAGAAGGGAGAAAGAGAAATTAATTTAATTGCACCTTTGTTAGAATGGGAATGGTTTCACGTGGCCTGATTTTTGTTGTTGTGTACTTGTGTTGTTTGAAAGGTTCCAAATCACTTCACCACCCTCTTTCATGTGTCTCTAGGTGTATTATACCCTTTATATGGTTTTTCTTCCATATCCACCATGGTTATGTCGTATAATTTAATAATTAGCTGGTCATGTGCCAGTCAACGTTGGAGACAACTTCGGCTCCGCTACAATGCTCTTGTCAATCCCATGTCATTTAATTCCACCACCACCACCATTCATTGTATTGGGCTTTTTCCTCTTCCGAGAAATTTTAAAAATTTCCCTTGGGATATTTTTGAATCCTTCAGCGTTTCGTAGTTTTCGAAAAATTTCCTTAACTTTCCGCATCATCGACAATGTTGCAAAACGATCAAATGTCATCGCCAGCAAACTCGCACGAGACGATAAAAAATTTCATCGCACAAGATTACCGGATCAAACACAAATCAAATTCTAATCAGTTGTTGACCAGGATTGACTAACAAGATCAACACGAACCCTACTGAATGTCAGAATTTCATTGTACCAGTATTTTGAAATACGTAACCTACTACGATCGATGAAAGAAGGGTGTACCAAAGGAGGACAACCGAAAAACTGAAATAGAAACACCCGAAGGTTTGGAATTCAACAACCATTGAGGTGTGTTCAATTGAAATTGTCAAAATTAAAGTTCAACCGAAATCGATTAACTCCACGAAAATGGAGTGAAAACACTTGCTCCATGTTGTTAACAATGCCATCAATCAAACTATTGTTTGTCGCCATTTTAAAATAAAAATTTAAATAAATAAATCAATGAATTTGATTTATTCAATGAATTTCTCATTGACATTTAACAATAAAATGAAATCCAACGCATCTAGCGACATCTTTCGCTTCAAATTTCAACTGCTTTTGAACTCACCTCAACCCAGTTTTCTTGCATTTCCTCCATCTGGACACAATGCAACTGTCATTGTATATTAACTGTCATCCTCGTCTGTGAAAGATCATGACTATCTCATGTTCGTTCTGTCAAATCTGTGATCGTCCTTATACCTTGGACAGACGGGGCAGTTTGAACTGGTTCATGACGTCACGTTTGACATTTCTTAATAAGTTTGACGCTTGCGACAGACGAGTTATTTTAAAGTGAGTTACTGTAGTTACTGTTTTGACAAGTAGTAAGTGAAAATGGAAACGATCAAGTCAAAATTATTCTATTCGAACAAGTAATAATTTTTTGGTTCCCGGGAAATTTTCAGCTTTTCTTGGTTCTCTCGTAAAAGAAGACACCAATAAGAGGCGATCTTTGAAATGAAATTTTACAAATAAATTTCTAGTACAATTTCTGATTTTCTGGAAGATGGCGCCAACATGATTCAAAACTCACTTAAACCCGTTCGAACTGGTTCAATTTTCGGATCTTTGAACGAGGCTTCAACTCGTTATCCCATAAGTTAGGTTAGGTTTAGGTTTACACGGAGGGCTGGTCACACCATTTGTACGAGAATACCCCTTCCACGTCTGGGCAAAGTTACTGAGTGGTTCGACGTCCACGACCCCTATTTTCCCCATTCCTCTGAAAGATTCTCTTCTCAGTATGAGCCTCCAACTCAGTATTCCTCCCAACCGGACAGTGTCCTGAAATGACCGTTGTGTGGTGGTCCGTTCTTGTCTCATCAATTCTTAGCCACAATTGCCTTGAGTTGAAGCAGTCTTCTCCTTCTCCCATACAAATTTGAACTTGTTACGTCACAATGACATCATGAACCAGTTCAAACTGTCTCGTCTGTCGAAGGCATTAGATTCATCATTCATCAAGAGTGGTACAATCGTATCAGATAGCATTGTACCTTGTGCCTTGTTGCCATTCTTATTGAATTAAGCCACAATTTTTCATTAATTGATCATAAGCCCAGATTTATGGCTTCATCAATGGGACAGTTGAGAATCCGTCAAATCCCTTCACACCCTCCGTCCAAACGATTAAATAACTTCAACCACCTAAACCTTTCCTCGGTCATAAATGAAATTTGGAAATTTGTAAATTTGGAAATCATTTAGCGACTGTGGTGGATATGGTGTTAGTTGGATTTTATTTTTGAATTAATAATCCTTAAATTCATGGTGAATGTACTGTATGATACGCTATCAGAGGTGTGGTGAATATCTATAGTGATTCCGACAAAATAAAATATAATATGATATCCATATAACATACAACAAATAACAAATTTTTTAATTGGATTTCTCGAGGTGTTAAAGAAAAACACAACATGGAAAAAATGCAAATAAGATGTCGCCCACATAATATAATAAATATTATTAATAAATCAATGGTGTTAAATGAATTAGAAGGCACCACCAGCACGTCAGGAATGAGTGGGTTAGAGGGTTGTTTGGAATTTTGAATTTTATTTTATTTTATTTTATATTATTTGAATTCTATTTTCATGTTGGTATTTAATGGTAATGTGCAACAAGGGCTTCACAGTGTGACTGGCTGGTGGTGGGAATGATGGGGTTAAAGGTTTAGGGGATATTAAAACTAGAATTTTTAAGCTTTCATTTGTAAATGATATTGTTGGATATTTGAATTTGTTTTCTTCTTCTTATTAGGACTATGAATCAGATGATGGTTCGCCACTATCATGTTCGGATGTTGAAAGTTTTCAAGGGAAAATCGTATATAATCCAGATGGCAGTGCATATATAATTGATTCAGAGAATGAGTCATTATCGAATATACCAGAGAATTGTTTAAATGGTAAGAGATTTATATATTGTAGTATACTGTTTATTAATTATAATTATTTCTTTTCTTTTCATTTATATTTTTCAGCTGGTATACCACCTGCAAATAATCCAAAAATTCATTCATTTCGTGTTGTTACAGCACGTGATGCAACAATTAATATATCAGAACCAAATAAAATACAAAAACCGATATTAATGTGTTTTATATGTAAACTAAGTTTTGGTAATACAAAATCA
Source organism: Chrysops caecutiens (assembly GCA_963971475.1). NCBI lineage: Eukaryota > Metazoa > Arthropoda > Insecta > Diptera > Tabanidae > Chrysops > Chrysops caecutiens. The sequence continues at coordinate 76,179,864 of OZ020567.1, forward strand.
TTTAGTTTACATGCAAATAGTGAACATACATTAAATTTACAAGAATCAGAAAAATTTCTATTAAATCGTGAATATTCGAGTGCCATTATACAACGTAATGTTGATGAAAAACCCCAAATATCATTTTTAGAGCCGCTTGATATGCACAAACAATTGTTACAACAACAGCAACAGCAACAACAAACAATAACAGCAGCAACAGCAACATCATCATCAGCATCATTATTATCATCAGCAGCAGCAGCAACACAACAACAAACAAATAATTTAAATATAAATAATATAATACAACAACAACAGCAACAATCATTATCATCATCATTATCAACATCACCATCGGCAACAACAATTCTGAGTAATTCATTAACAACAATGATGAGTGGTTCTAGTAATAATAATGATAATAATAATATAAATAATAATAATAATAGTAACACAAATAGTCAAATTGATCCGATGACAAATAGTAATTTAAATAAAACAGTGAACAGTGAAACAAATCTATCAACAACAGCTGTTGTTGCAGCAACAACAACAGCAACAACAACAACAGCAGCATCATCTTCGACATTATTGAAAAGTGTTAGCAATAGTAGTAACAATACAAGTGATTATCTACAACAGCAACAGCAACAGCAACAGCAACAGCAGCAAGTGAGAACAACAACTCCATCTTGTTTAGTTATAACAAGTTCAACGTTATCAACATCGTCATCATCATCGTCCTCGTCATCAACATCATCGTCATCTTCGTCATCGTCGTCGTCATTGTCACACCATCAGCCACAGAATCAAATAACAACAACAACAGCAGCAACAGTAGCAGCAACAACAACAGTAACACCATCATTATCATTATCATTATCATCATCATCATCACAAGCAGCAATACAACAACAGATGACTGCTTCAAGTGATATTAGTAGTAGTCATTGTAATAATAGTGCTAAATTATTGAATGAGTTCCTCCAGCAACAACAGCAGCAACAGCAACAGCAACTAACATGTCCTGATCATCAAGGCATCAAAGGTGTTGATTGTAAATCATGTGAATTAATTAATATCAATTTGAAATCACCAATGACACCGACTAAATCGCCAAATAGTATTAATTTAACACCACCATCGTCAACATTAACAATGTCACCGACAACACCAGCACCAAGTTTCACAATCGGTGCATGTCCGGAACATATAAATGGTCGACCAATTGGTGTTGATTGTGCAAGGTAAGGTTTATCATGGTATATGTGGGAACATGTAAGTGGTTAGAGCATCCGCCCGGCAAGCAAAAGATCCGTGTTTCGATTTGCGGTCACTAGCATTCAACATTTTCTCCTTTCATGTTCCCATATTTTGCCATCAATTAGAAATTGATTGAAACAAAATCTCTTTCTGTTACAGATGCGAAATGATTTTGAATTCAGCACGTTTGAACAGTGGCGTGCAGATATCAACTAGAAATTCGTGTAAAACCCTTAAGTGTCCACAATGTAATTGGCATTATAAGTACCAAGAGACACTGGAGATACATATGAGAGAGAAACATCCAGATGGTGAGAGTGCATGTGGTTATTGTTTAGCAGGTAATAAGAGAATATATCACATATCAATAGAATGCTCTTATAACTATTATGATTTGTATTTCTTCTTTACAGGGCAACAACATCCACGTTTAGCACGTGGCGAATCATATACATGCGGATATAAACCCTACAGATGTGAAATATGTAATTATTCAACAACAACGAAAGGGAACCTCTCAATTCACATGCAAAGTGATAAACATTTGAATAATATGCAAGAATTAAATAACTCACAAAATTTGAGTACACAAAATGAAATAAGGGAGAGTCCTAAGATCATAATGCCAAATATGACACAGCAAACAACAAAACCGAAACCAAGTTTTCGTTGTGATGTTTGTTCATATGAGACAAGTGTAGCACGTAATTTACGAATTCATATGACAAGTGAAAAGCATACACATAATATGGCTGTATTGCAAAATAATATGAAACATTTTCAAGCTTTAAGCTTTTTACAAAGTCAAAATTTAGGGCAATTAACAGCAGCAACAGCAGCAGCTGCTGGTGCACCAAATTTACAAAATTTACAAAATTTACCAAATTTAACAAATTTAACAAATTTACCAAATTTAACAAATCTACCAAATTTGGGACAGAATCTTCCGAATCTTCCGAATATACAAAATTTTTTACCAGAAGCAGCATTAGCTGATCTTGCATATAATCAAGCATTAATGATACAATTGTTGCATCAAAATTCAGCAGCTGGTGCATTGGGTGCAGCAGCAGCAGCATCAGCAGCAGCAGCAGCAGCAGTAGCTGCTAATAATAATACAACAAATCCAACATCACAACAACAGCAAACAGGACAAACTGTTGGTAGTGGTTGTGGTGGATCACAAAATCAATCATCCACATCAACAGTACCACAACCACCACCACAACCATTATCATTATCATTATCATCAAGTGGAGGAACAACAACATCAACATCATCAAATGCAACAGCAGCAGCAACAGCAGCAGCAGCAGCAGTAGCAGCTAATGCCCTCTTAAGTGGAAGTCTTGAACCAGATCAAGGATTAAACCCAGAATCATTTGAACCACCGATTGAACCAGATCAAAGACCAAAAACCATATACAGTTGTTTAGTATGCTCAAAATGTGACACAAACAATCTAGAAGAGCTCAATAACCATTTGATGATAGATCGTTCACGTAATAATAACACATGTAATAGTGATATTATGTTAATTATAAATAACAACTACATTTGTCGTTTGTGCAATTATAAAACAAATTTAAAAGCAAATTTTCAATTACATAGTAAAACAGATAAACATATACAAAAATTAAATTATATAAATCATATCAAAGAGGGTGGCCCAGATAATGAGTACAAATTAAAATTTAATAACACTAACACAATCCAATTAAAATGTAATTGTTGTGATTTTTACACAAATTCAATACAAAAATTAAATTTACATGCCCAACATATGCGTCATGATACAATGAAAATGATATTTAATCATTTGTTATATATAACTAATTGTGCAACATCAAGTGAACATCAACAATTCATGCAGCAACATCATCATCTCCATCATCATCAGCATCATCATCAGCATCATCAACATTTGCATCATCAGCAGCATCAATATCAATCGAGTAATTTTCAATTATCTTCAACAATATCACCAGCCACTGTATCAGCTATTGGAGGAGGTAATAATAATAATAATAGTTCGACAACAACTACAACAGCAACAATATCAGATACAACACCGACAACACCATCGTCATCAACATCATCAAATTTAGTGACATCTATTGGTGGTGGTGGTGGTGGTGAACATTGTTTAAATGAAAACGACATGATCACATACAATGATAATAAGAATCAAACAACAATATCACCTACTGCTATTGTTAATAGTAATTCTCAAACGATTGGTGTTATCAATAAGTTATTATTATGTCAATTGTGTAATTTTAAAACCTCAACAATATTATCAATGATACAACATGTTAAAAGCTTACGCCATGTTCAAGTTGAACAATTTATTTGTCTGCAAAGGCGCAGTGAAAACATGGAGCCATTCGAATTGGGGGATGTCTTCAAGGTGATCGATTGTGGTGAGTACCTTCAAATGATCATATTTATATCTTCATACTTATCCTGTTTATTTTAATGAGTCTGGTTACCATGAAAGGACCTTTCCATAACACATAAAAATAATGATACTTGTCTCACGTGCATGTCTCGTATCTCCCCCTACGAATCTGGACACGAACCTTTCCAAGAAGATGAGGTATACTGTTGTCACGGATACAATGAAATTGCAATGATGTATCCTTCTACGAATCGAATCCTTCGATTGACGCAAATCCACACCTCCATACGTTATTATTTTCAAATTTTAATTACAGTACATGCATGCATATATGTACGAGTATCATGTGAATGGTGAAAATTGAAAATATTCCCATTCAGTTACAGTTTCGATCGTATCTCGACGCTATCTAGAAGTGTATCCTTATAAAATTTCATTTTCAAATAAATTAAGTAAAAAATGAAGTGAATTCAAAACGCACCGCACCGCGCCATCTCTGTGTCATTTAATAAAAACAATATTGATTGGTTATTTTAATTATGTATTCCACTCGTGGAACCGTCATCAATCATGCATAACATGATGTCATGTTAAAGGTGATAAAGGGCATTAATAATTTATGATTAATAAGTAAGTACAATATATTCAATAGTAATAATATAACCATTTATGGTTTATTATAAATAAACGATTGAAATACTTTTAATCGGGTTTTTGGTTTTTTTAATAATTCAAAATATAATTATAAATCATTTGAGGAGTAACTGTGAATAATAACACCTTCGCGGACGGTTTATTAATAATAATTGAAAGAAAATTAATAAATAAATGAAGAGTATGACTTGATATAAATTTGAATTTATTATGTGTTTGTGTTTTTGTGTCGATCGATCCATTCATTTGGCCATGATGATCATTAACGATTATGATCGTTGTGATTGTTTAATGATCATTACTTTTGGGTAGACAACATGTCTGACATGGTTGTGTCTTCGACATTTCGTTGTGATATTTGCTTCTTTGTTGCTTGCTGTGATCTTTGATCTGCAGTCATGATCAACAAAAATTCACTTCATTGTAGCGAATTCATTTCTACATTTTCGCACATGAATGATAGTTTCAAATCACATGTTCAAATGTGTGTGTAAAGCCTTTGGGGCTTGTATAGGTTTGTGCAGGTTTGCAGGCGTTTGCTGCCGTTTCCATCGAGTGTCGATTTTTTAACGCAAATCAAAGGAATTTGTCGCAAGTGCTTGCGCCGCGTTCATAGATTCGTGGAAAATTGACGTCCGTCATGATTGCTTCTTCAGAACGTTAGCTTGACATTGACTCAAACCGGTTTCATATTTGATTTGTAATTTCAGAAAAATTTTAAAATGAAACAAAGAACTGGGATACGGTCATTTTTCATTATGAAAAAGTAGATTGTCCATCATCATTCGTCGAGTTGTCAAACCGTCATACCGTGATACCGTGATACGGTCCTGACAATAGTCCTGTTCTGTATTGTTTCTTTGTGTGTACCGAATTCAATTCCGAGAGAACTGCGAGCACCCTCAGCGGATTGTCAATGAATAAAAGGACGAGATTAGGAGTAGCCTTCATTTGTTGTTGAATCTTCCCTTGTCCTTATTGTGCGATCAGGAATATAAATCCTGGGAAGAGGTGCAAAATAGAATATGAATTTTGTTGGGAAATGAATTAAAAAAAAAATCCTGTATTTGTATTTGTGCTTGTGTGCTTGCGGTTGGTACACCCGAATTTCTTGTATCTTCAGTTGCTTATTATTATTATTTGCTAAAATCCAAAACAATAGAAAGGAAATCTCCTGCAGGATTAAGAATGTGAGCCAAGAAAATCAATTGAAATCTTTTAACTATTGTTCAACATGAACATGAACATGAAGAAGAAGAACTAGATGATGATGGAAAAAAAATATTTTTTAAGGGTGCTCCTTCGGAATACTACCTTCAAGGATGATTCCTGATTGAATACAATAAGATAATGCCAAGCCAGTTAAGTCCGACATGGTCCTTATTAAATAATCAACTGTTCCTCGTCGTCCTGTTGCTGTTGTTGCTGTTGTTGTTGTTGTTGCTGCGACACCCTTCCTTTTTTATTTGCGATGCAGAAATCATGTCCGAAAGAACAATTGCCCTTGAATATTTCATTCGGTGAGAAATGGATCTCTCAAAAACCGAGCAGCAACTGTCTCTTTTTGATCTGATTTTTTTCAGATTTAATTAAAAAATAAAGACGCCATTACGCCATGCTCCCCTTGAATTAAATTTGATTTTTCCAACTAATTAAGAAAAAGAATCTTTAGCCTGGCATGTGGCCCGCATTTATTCCGTTTTAAAGATGGCTGCTGCTGGTAGCTGTTCGTGGTCATTGTATACATGTCAATGTTCGTTAATAATAGTATTTAAATAAACACCATGTAAAATGTCATTCCGGACAGATGCATATATTACGGCGCAAACAAAATGGCGTTTTTTATTTTGGATCATATTTGCGTCAGCTGTGATCCATAGTTCATTAAGAGTCCTTGTGCAAAAGGGATGATAATGATGATAATGATAATGATGGGCTGGTACTTATGTGTGGTGTAAAAAAATATAATAATAGAATACTGTGCAATAACCCTCCTTGCCTCTGGCGCATTCACTACAATTTCATTTATCATCATTGCATTCGATTGTTTAAGTATCGACGACGACTACGATGACGACGAGAGACATCCTTTCGGAACAACCCTCCTGGAAATCCTGCGAATCCTGCAAATCCTAATGATTCCTACCTACGATTGTATCAAATCCATCTGCGCATATTTTTTTTAAATATGGCGACGATGAAAATTTACACATTCACTCACATCATATCCTGGCATGTGCATGTCCTGTTGTGTAATTAGCAAATGGTGAATTATAATATTTTTTGGTGGAAGAAGGATCAAGGCGGTGTTCCCTTGATTTACCCTTCGGAAAATTTCTTTCACTTGAATTACCTGAATTTCATTTACTATTAATCTCCCTCTGTCTATCTTCCTTTCTGCATTATCCTTGCACAACAGTAAACAAAAGGAAATTTTTTTGCAACACGCGTTCATACTAGAATTTCAATGACGAGTAAGAATGAATGGAAACGAAACATTTTGGAATTTTTTTCAAAGTTAGATTTTTTGTTACATTTTCAAAAAAAAACAAGGATGCGTAAAGGACTCGAAGACAATTTTTTCTTCTCTTTCCTATGGAGGGAGTTCACGCATGAAATTCCATTTTAAACACACCACCGGGTTCTTCAATTATTTCATCACAATCACGGTAGTGTCATCTGTCAGTGCGAAGTCGAAGTGAGTGAGTGTGTGATCCTTTTCCGTTTTTCTCATTTACCTGAACCTAATCAATCAATCACAGGACAGAGGATCGTCTCTTTGGGTAAAGTAAAAAATTGTTTTTTCTTAATATTTCCTAACGTCACTGTACACGTTTGACAAGACAGCATTCAGTACAATATCACTTACGCCGCCATCTTTGGTGGCAAAGTTTGGACAGTTTTTTTATTTTTCAAGTTGTTTGCTTAACATTCCCAATTGTTACTTTTCAGAGGCTTGCTTGTTCGTGATTACATTTTCATTTCTAATAAGCTAATACGCGGTCATTTTTTGAAAACATTTTCAAGCGTAAAATCAAAAGATTGAAATTTTTAATTATCATAAAAGCTTTTAATTATCCACGGCCAAATGATTTGCTGAATTTTTCGCGTACATTTCATCCATTTGCGGAAATGCGACGCAAAAAAAGAAAATTAAATCAGGAAAATTGTAAATTTCCAATTGGACAAACAAGTTACACACAGTAAAAGGCGTAATGGAAAAAAGGATAATATTACAAAAATCAACCACGTGCTTTTGCATTATGAATACGAGAAGTAATTTTTGTTGAATTTTAAAAACCATCAAATTATTTTAAAAGTTTTATTTCATTTTCGGAGGGGATTTGGTGGGGGGGGATTTGGCGGTTTGAAATGTAAAATAGATTTTTATATTTTTCAATTTTTACATTACCCTAATTACAATCAACTGTGATTGATTTCAACATCAATGTCGGTTGAATTGAACTTGAAAACATTGTTTTCGTCTCCTTCTGTTTCACTGAATCTACTCAACACACACAAACAAATGTGTTACATTGAAAATGTCATAATGATTTGATTGTCATTGCACAAAATTATGTTCTTCTGTGTATGTATGTGCATGTGTGATGGTTTGTGCAACTCCCTTTTGAAATATCGTGTCTTCGAAAATTCGTCAAGGGAAAATTTTGAATTTTGAATTTTTCTCTTAACAAAAATGGTTACCAATAATTATTGAACCGAAACTGATTATTCTGAATAAATAATTTTTTTCCATTTATTTTCGATTAATTTTTTTTTTTTGTTTTTTTGCATATTGTGGGTGTTGTGTATGTAGATACATACTGGTATTTATGAGATATTTCGAAATCGGTTTTATTGAAAAATAAATTTATGCACATATATAATTAAATGAGTAGAGAAATCAATAACTCTATAACATCGTGAATCTTCTTCGATATATGGATGTTATTATATATTATTTATTTTGTAATTATGAACAAATAAAAGAAAAACATTTGAATACGACTCGGATATGTCACAAATGGAACTCGACTATGACATGAATATGACTTATGATTATGATTGTGTCATGCATAAGGGAAGATACATATTGTATGTATAATACATATATGTATGTTTAAGGGATTGAGGACACATGATCATGTTATTGATATATCGTATCATATGTTAAACAATTGAAAATTCTATTGGCATATGAAGTCATTGAACCGTATTTTGGGGATTTTTCATTAACCAATTTAGTAGCCATTTTGAATTGAGGATATTCTCTGTTGTACTGGGACGAGGGAAAAAATTTAATTTTCAATAGAATCCAAATAGAATATCGATATATCGTATTCAATATGGAATTCATTTGAATAATGCAACCGCATTTGTCGAATCACCACAAAATGCATCATGTCTCTTCTGCTGTACGTCGCACGGTGCGATGCGGTGCATCTACCGCGGGGAATTACCTAATGGAATTATTCAATTTCGATCAGCATATTCGTTTCATGTAACTTTCGGAGAAATTCCATACCACAGAGGAACAGGAAGAACAATGATAATGAGGATAGAGTAACTGCGAAAAGTGAAACACAGTACTAGCTCGATAAACGAAGAAAGAAAATGACGTTACTCATCTTAGGCATGTATTTCTGCTATTACTCTATATTTCATATCGCTCAAGAAGTATGAGAATTTTAGTTAAGTCAATATTTGGATTCCTGGCAGAATTAATGGAAAGTTTCTTTCAATTTGCCGAAAACCGGTTTTTTGAGCTGCTACACTTTTCATAAGGGTGTGCGATATGTATACACGAATATATGTGTCTTATTCCTTGCTTAAAATATCTGAAATTTTCAACTGGGTTTCCTTACACTCTGGGTTTCATTCCTTTACATTTGTAAAGAGTTGTGACTGTCAAGGTTATATTGATATTGAAATCTTCAACAGATTTCGATGGAATTAATTTGAACGAAAAACCCACAAAGTACCACAAGTGGTATGAAGAGAAGCCAAAAAAGAAGAAGAAGAAGAAGCATTCCTCATGTGATTAATATACATCCTACACAGTAACAAGTTTTGCATGTCAAATAAACAGTTTTTCTATTAACTTGATTTTGCTCTTATTTATTACAAATAACTGAAGAATAACTTAAGATAAAAAATAAAAAAAAATAAAAACATATTCTAGAAAATGTCCGCAATGAAGAACTGTCATTTGCCGAGTTTCTCATCATATACATACATTTATCCTACCGACGACTGTGTTGCTCTTCATTTTATTGCAGTTTGTTTTACATGATTACTCGCAATTACTTGTCTCTACATTCGCTCATTTCTTCTTGTTTTTGTCATATATCTCATCCATGTCATATACGTGGCATTTTTGTTGTAGATACGTATGTATATGACAGCATGTTCTCGATTTATCTCTCATTATTTATGCTAAATGTGACAAGTGAATTTGAATTTTTCGATTTATTCTATTTATTTTTATTTTAACTATAGTACCTCTTCAATTTTATGATTTTCGTATTGGTAAACCTATGTCATGTAATATACTATAATGTTAAGTGGATATAAAACATATCTTTCGGACATTTTATGTTTACGATTTAATTCATTTCTTGTTTTCAATCAAAATTCAAAGTAATCCCGTTTCTGTCATTTTATTTTATTTTACTTTTTTTTTGTGTTTCATTTCGAACACTTCACTCACAAACAATCAAATTCGAAATCACTACGCACACAACTACATACAAACAAATCTCATTCACAATTTTCTATTTCATTCAAAACCAAAATTTTTTCCCCAAGCACACAATAACGGGACCATCTCGCACGTTTCTTCCCACAAGAGAAGAACGAGAATTTCCTCATGGACAAGCTCAAGCACTCCCTTCTCAAGGACAACATTTTCCTGAGAGCATGAGAGAGACAATTTCAGTTATTTCTTATAATTATTAATGTTCCAGTTATTTGACATTCCCGGTATTGAATAATTTAAATTCATTTTCCTGGTGACATTTCAGCTTCGATTAACAATTAAACTTTTAAAATCAAATCTCACGCAGATGGCGCAATAGTGCATGCTTTTAAATATTTAATGAGCCCTTAAAGGTCCGCGACCGAAGGAAATCGTGTTGATGTAAAAATTTTCTTGTTATTGTATTGGCAGTTCTTATTTTCACCTCTTGAGGGCATCGTATAATCAAAAATATCGCGAATTTTTTGCCATTTATACACGGTAGGTGAAGTGCCGATGAACGGAAGAGGAGGGAAGAGGAGGGAAAGTATTCATCATCATCTTCTTGAATTATTCTGTACGTATGAATACTTTGTTGTATTCATTCGGATAATTGCATTTCCGTATGATTGTGTAGAGTGCATTTGTTGAGTTTATTCGATACTTCGATGCTTGGTCATCATTATCATCATCATCATCATTATGAGTTGTAGGAGTCTATTCGGTTGTAGGTATATATACAATATTAAGTGAAAATTCTTAAAAATCGAAACTGAAGAATGCTTTAAAAAATGTAAAAGAAAAAGATGGATGCTGCCCAGGGCTAAACGTTTTAGATTGAATTATTCGATTTCTTCTCTTATTCATTATGATATATCGACGATATCCTCTATTGAGACTCGGCCAGTTCGATGTTACTTTGAGTTTATGGTTTTATTTTTTAATAATGGAATCAAGTTTATTCCATAGAATAATCATCTGCATTTCTCTACAACGAATGGTTGGAATGAATCGAATGGTTGAGATCAAAATCGATTTCCGATTTCCGATTCTATTCATTCATTCGTTCGGGAGGATATGAAAATTCACAGATTTTTGTTAATTTATTGTTGTACAGTGAAAGTTTTCCGTGCAAATAGTTACCTTCATTTCTATGAATTCATTGAAATATACATATGTATCGATACATTCGATACATTTCACTTGTAAACTTTCATAATTCTCAATAACACGACGATCATCCTTTGAAGTCTTGCGTCAAAATCGGTACTTGTTTCTAATTTGTTCAAATTCAATATACGATATATTCGATATATCAAAAATGTATCGATAGTATTACCAGGGAAATGTTCATTATTACCAATTACGGGTTACTTAAACCATTATTTCTGAATTTTATTGCTTCGGATTCACAATGCAAAGTATCGATATTACTGATATATCGAGATCAAGTGAATATGTTATTTGTTAATATCGATTGTATCGGTTAATGAATAACGCTAATTTTCAACAAACGTGAACGAATGAATGTATTCGATATTAGAAAATATATCGATAGTATTGAATATTTGTATTCGATATATCGATACTTATGTCACATAATCACTGAATCTTTCAGTTGTTATATTGTGCAATTTCGTGGTTATCCTTGCACAGTTGGTACTAATACATTCGATATATCAACAGATATCGATATTGCGGATCGAAATTTCGCATTCTTCAATTCACATCTAGATGGCGTAAATGATTTGATTTTGTAGGTGACCCAATATATGTGGGAACATGGAAGGGACAGAAAATGTGCTCGTGATATCTCAGTGGTTAGAGCATCCGCCCGGCAAGCGGAAGATCCGCGGTTCGATTCCCAGTCACGAGCATCGGACATTTTCTCCTTTCATGTTTCCTACCATTTGATTGTAAATGATAGAATTAACAAATTATTAGGAAAGCTGCAAAATGAACCTCTGCTCAACGTACATACGTCAACTGTTTGTTTGTCCGCCATGTTTGTGGTTGTGGTGCAATTTAGAAAATCGATACATGTATCGATTATATACTTTTATGCTTTTTAGTGAATCTTTTTATTATAAACGTTGCAAACTAATTTACACGGTGGAGGTAACAGTCGAGGCAATGGAAAAAGGATTAATAACTCTGGTGGTGTTGTTGTTTTGCATGGAAGCAACCGACACCGACACCGACCCCAAAGAAACACATCCAGGTGAGTTGATGCACAATTTCGCCCTCGATCCGGGTAAGAGGGTGCTTGTACTCATATTGTTACGGTCGAGTCCCCCTTCCTCTTCTCCATATAACACCACTACCATTACCATGAAAACAACGGACGCCACTATCGTCGACTCCAGTGCCCCGGTGTACCCGGCTGCGCGGTTCTAATTACGATAATTACTAGAATTTGATTTATTTTCCATGTTTTATTTTATTCTTATGTTGGCTGCCTGATTTTGTACAAACACGGTATGAGTATTTGTCTTTTTTTTCATTTTTTCTTAAGTTTCCACTACCTCCACGTGGCATTCAATATGCATGATGTGTGTACTGCCTTTATGGTTGAGAGAGGATAATGGCGGCAAGTATGGGTCTGTAGTTATTCGTTATAATTATTAGTTGACTACTTACCCATCAATCTGGCACAAGGCCTTTGAGGGCTTTAAGGGTTTCATAGGGTTTGAGAGGGTTCTGAGAGGGTTCTGAGAGGGTTCTGAGAGGGTTCCCTAACCAGCACCTTACCCATTCGTGATTTTTCGTAACCATGACAGTTGTATGGGCTCGGGAACGGGTTCCCTTGTGGAGAGTCTTCAATATAATGTAGTTCTAAACTTGTTTACATTTTTTCTTCTTTTTGTTCCCCCTTCCCTTCCTCTGGTAAAACATTCACTTCAACCAGAAATCGATCTTAAGACACTACATACAATATATGGGGGTGGTTTTGCTTAAACGTTTGTATTGATTCATGGCGGGGTTGTTTGGTTTATTGTCTGGAATCGGGTTTCATAAGCTTAGTGATAAAATTTGAAAAAAATGGCTAAGCAAATTGCACAACTCCACTAATCGATACTTACAATCGAATCACAATTCATCGATTAATCGAATAATTTTTGTTATTATGCAAAAATTTGAATGATCTTTTGTTTGAGAGAATTCAACGAAAAGTTACGGAGGGGAAATTAAATTTGCTCGAGTAACTTCAAGCTACTAGGAGAATGCGGTTTATTTGACAATGTCAAATGTCAAGTTGGTGGAGGTTGCTGAAATGCGTTTTTGTACTATTTGAATAACGAGAGAGAGAACTAAGAAGAATCCTATCAAATTGCTCATATACAGCCGAGTAGACTCTAGCAAACTCAAGCTCAAACGTGAACAGACCTTATATGTTCTTCGAAATTTATCCAATGTCAAGTTGGCACAACTTAACAATTCAAAGTCAATTAAATAAAACAGCACTAATAATTAGTGCGTTCGTCATGATCGGACGGATGTCTTCAAGACAAAACCACAAAACTAAAATTAAGTTTTTGTGAAAATTGAAGAAGAAGAAGAAGATAATTTTGGTTTTTCGATCATTAATTCCATCGTGTTTTAGGGTACAAATAAAGAAGGTATAATTTGTTTTAAGACACTTTCCTTCACTCTTCATAGTATCTTGGCCATATGGCATCGGTTATTCGTATTAAGGATAATTTGACGTGTTCGAAATTGTCTTTGTCGCGGTTTTAAACCGAACCTATGACGTGTAATTAAAGGTTAAAGGTTTTCTTTTATCGTTAAGGGATTTTTCGACCACATGGTCTTTTTGGTTTGTGGTTTGGATACATTGTTGCAGCAATTAGTTTTGTCACTTGCAGCAACACGACATATTTTCTTATGAAATTTTGATTAATTTGTTAATCATTTCCTTTTTCATTATCCATTTCAGATATAATCAAGAGTGAAAAGACAACGCCACTACATTCGCCAGTGGAGAAATATGATCAGACGATGGATAGCAGTTCCGGCCAGAACCTGATGATGTCCAGTGCGGCAGCATCACAAATGTTATCAGGAGGAGGTATGAATGTTGGTGGAAGTGTTATGGATCTAGCAACGAATTCCGGGGCAAGTATGCTACAGCAATCACCGCAAATGCAACCAAGTCCACTTGGAGGTGGAGCTGGAACAAGTGGAGTTGGTGGAGTAGGTGGACCACCGACGAACATATACAAATGCAACAATTGTGACTATTTCTCGGAGAGCAAGAATGACATGGAGCAGCATATCGATACAATGCATCCGAATTGTTTGGAGAGCGATTACCTAACAATACCAACGAATCCACCAGCTTTGCAAGCATTCCAAGCAGCTGTAGCTGCTGCAGCTGCAGCTGCTGTTGCGGCTGCATCCACATCATCCTCATCAGCATCGAATCCGATATCAAGTCAGAAGCATCAGTCTCATTTTCAATCTCAATCACCGATACCAACATCATCTAATACATGTGTGAGCAGTAGTAGCAACAATTTGGATGAAATCAAAACAGAACGTCTAGATGCAGAATCAGATTCTGGAGGAGATTGTAACGAACAGGACCAAGACATTGAGAATCTCGATTCGAATAATGATGAACCGATTGGTGTACCATGTCCTTTGTGCCAAGACACTTTCCATGACAAGAAATCATTGGAGAAACATGTGATGGGTGTGCACAGTGTGAACAGTGATGGTTTGACAAGGCTACTCCATTTAGTCGATACTAGTCATTGGTTAAACAGTACAAATTCAAAGAAGAGTCCGAGAGATTCATCATCACGTCCAGATGAACGAGATGATTCTAATTTGTGTTCAACTTCAACATCATTGTCACAGATCTCACCAATCAAAGACGAAGTGGAGTGCATTCAATGTGGACAGATTGTCAAATCCCAGCAGGATCTATTCGTTCATGCCAATGACAATCAGCACTATCCATCACTGAACGATCAATACCAGTGTTTATTGAAACCGTGTCAGCAACTATTCGGAAGTCTCACCTCGATGTTAACTCACTACAAGGATACTCATCTGAACATTGTCATTTCAGAGCGGCACGTTTACAAGTATCGCTGCAAGCAATGTTCATTGGCATTCAAGACACAGGACAAGTTGAATCGTCATTCCCTGTACCACACAATGCGAGATGCTACAAAATGTATGATTTGCAACCGTAGCTTCCGCAGCACCCAATCTCTACAGAAACACATGGAGCAATCACATCCAGCAACATCAAATCCACAAAGTTCCTCTGTGACATGTGTCACACCATCGACAACTCCATTACCAACAAATATGGCTGCTGTGAGTCCACTCTCGCCGAACAGTACTGGCGACAACAATGACAACAAGAACATGACACCAATCGATGACTACATAACATCACCGACATCTAGTACCAAACAAGATGATAATGATTCTGTAACAACTACTGGCACCAGTCAGGATTTAATGCTTCGAGATGAACAAATGCTCATGCAACACAACAGTGACATGGAGACAAGTGAGTTGGATGAATATCTGAATTCGCAGCAAATGGCTGAAGACAATTACAATGACATTAATCGCAAATACAAATGTCACAAATGCAAAATGGCATTTACACATCAATTGTTCCTTGCCCAGCATTACAAAACCAATCAGCATCGTCGCAATGAGAAGCTGAACAATTATCCCCTTGAGAAGTACTTGGATCCAAATCGTCCTTTCAAATGCGAAATCTGTCGGGAGAGCTTCACTCAGAAGAATATCCTACTGGTACACTATAACAGTGTGTCACATCTGCATAAGTTGAAGAAACAAAGTGAGAATAACAATACACCATCAACTTCACCCAATAACCTCATGATGAATACAAGTGATTTCGATCGTAAAAGTATCGAATTCGATCGTCGAAGTGTTGACTATGATCGTAAATCAATTGAACACGATCGGAAATCTATTGATCTTGATATTGAAATAATGAATGAACAGCAGAAACGTAAATTAAGTCCTGAAAATGATTATGATAGTCCAAAGAAACGATTCAAATGCGATATTTGTAAGGTGGCTTATGCTCAAGGAAGTACACTCGATATCCATATGCGTAGTGTACTGCATCAGACGAGGGCATGCCGATTACAGGAGCAACATCTTCAACAACAGCAACAGCAACATCAGCAACAGCAGCAACCGAATTTGGCTAGAATTGTTGAATTCAATCAACAACAGCAACAGCAACAGCAACAGCAGCAGAGTATAAGTCCAACACCATCAAATCTAAGTGGTATACAAGATGATACAATACCAAAATTGAATAACCAAATCTATAAAACATTATTAGAAAACTTCGGATTTGATATCGTTAAACAATTTAATGAAATCAATAAGCATAGTGGAGGTTGTGCTGGGGGTAATGGTGGTGGTGCTGGTACTGGTGGTGGTGGTGGTAGTAGCAGTAGTGGTGGTGGTATTGGTGCAGGTAGTATTGGCCATGGTGATAATAATATTAGCGATGATAAATACTATTGCCGTCATTGCAAGAAGATATTCTCATCGATATTTGTATTAAAATCACATTGTGAAGAAATCCATAATGAGAAGATACCCCTTGAATTTCTAGAGAAATTTGCTGAAAAATTCAAGAATTACTATCTTGAATCTGGTGATAATGACAATGAGATATTGGATTTCTCAAAGAAACAAACAGAAACAACACCATCAACACCATCATCATCGTCAGCTTCATCATCATCTGCATCATCAATGATAATATCTTCAACAAATCCGAATAATAGATTAGATACAAAATTGGATTTATCACAATCAACACCTCCGCCATCTTCTGTAACACCACAGTCAATTCAATGTTTGGATACAACATCATTCCAACAGCAGACAACACCTGTAACATCTACAACATCAACATCTGTAACAGCATCAAATCTGTTAAAACAACATGGTTCTAATGGTGGTAATAGCAATGGTAATACATCGCAACAACAATCACCACAAACATCAGCATTACCGCCATCTCTTGTACCAGATATGGCACAAAAACTGAATATTGAACCAGCACTGTTAGCACAAAAGATAATGGAACAGAATCTAGCAAATCTACCACCGAATTTCGCTAATCTACCGCAAAATATTCAAAGTCTACAGAATTTACAAAGTCTGCAAAGTCTACAAAGTTTACAGAATCTACCAAATATGGGTAATCTTCCACTCAACACATTAGACATGCTAAATCTTATG
Organism: Chrysops caecutiens; assembly: GCA_963971475.1. Lineage (NCBI taxonomy): Eukaryota > Metazoa > Arthropoda > Insecta > Diptera > Tabanidae > Chrysops > Chrysops caecutiens. The sequence goes on from OZ020567.1 coordinate 76,197,164, forward strand.
CAGTTCCATCATTTGATGTCATTGAATTTCATGAATCTAGCACCACCATTGATATTTGGTGCTACTGGTGCAGCAGCTGCAGCTGCTGTTGCTGGTAATGTACCACCGGTAACACCAGAGCTACCAGTACCCTCTGGGCAACAGGTTCAATTGCTTCAACAGCAGGCAGCTCAAGCGGCTGCAGCAGCACAAGTAAGTTATGAAAAATTCTCTCAAATCAAATTATAAAAATTGATCCAAGATATTTATGACGTCACGTAGAAAATGAATTTTCCCCGCTTTCAGAGAGTGAATCCCATTCTCCTGAATGGTGAATGAAATTCATTTTCTGCTTCACGACCATTAGCATTTTATATATTAAGATTTTTCTCTTTCTCTATCTCTCTCTTTATCTTTCACTGTGTCTATCACTTCATCTTTAGGCTACTAACAATCAAAAACGCGCTAGAACACGTATCACAGATGAACAACTGAAGATTCTTCGGGCCCATTTCGATATCAACAACTCACCGAGCGAGGAGAGTATCATGGAGATGTCAAAAAAGGCTAATTTGCCAATGAAGGTGAGTTTTAATTGATATCTATGAAGTTAGTATGAATTCTATTACCATTCTGAGAGAGAAAAATTCGATCTTTTCTCTCAGAATGACAAAGATCATGAGAAAAGTTTTAATTCGAATTATTTATTTATTTTGATTTTTTGTTTTTTGATTTATTTAAAACAAATTGTTTGTTATACTTTTGCTGTAGGTAGTAAAACACTGGTTCCGTAACACTCTCTTTAAAGAGCGTCAACGCAATAAAGACTCACCCTATAATTTCAACAATCCACCATCGACGACATTGAATTTAGAGGAATACGAGAGGACTGGGCAAGCAAAAGTCACACCATTGATTGATCTAGATCAGTCTTCACAATCACAGCAACAGCAACAGCAACAGCAACAGCAACATCAACAGCAACAGCAACATCAGCAGCAACAACAACATCATATTGTTCAATTACAACAGCATCATCAGATTGCCCAACAACAATTGCAACAAGTACAACATCCATTGCAACAACAGCTATCCCAGCTGAGTCATCAAGTCCAACAACAGCATGCCCAAATGCAGCAGCAATCAAGAGAGGATAATCGCCCACTCTCGCAGCCATCAAGTACAGCTAGTGATCGTCTCGATATCCATATCAAATCCGAGCCGAGTGATGATATGGGCAGAGATGACAACGATCAGTTGATGAAACACGATCAAGATCATGAGGCGAGTCTATTACAGTCACAACATCAACAAAATTTATTCTATAACAATTTTGAAACAAAATCAGAGAGTGGCAGTTCAGAAATCCTCTCACGTCCTCAAACACCAAACAGTTCATCATATGCAAATTTGAATGATATCATATCCCAACAAATGGACAATATGCCAATTAACAACATGGCTAATATTGGCAATTTAAATAACATGGGACCGCCGAAAAAATTTCAAATGAATAAAATGTTCGATAAAAACAATTTCGAAACAAATTCGAATTCTTCAAACAGTTCAACGTCGAGTGGTAAACGTGCTAATCGCACCAGATTCACTGACTATCAAATAAAAGTCCTTCAGGAATTCTTTGAGAATAACTCATATCCGAAGGATAGCGATTTGGAATATTTGAGTAAACTATTACTTCTGTCACCACGAGTTATTGTAGTTTGGTTTCAGGTAAGTGTTGAAATGATTTCAAATACATATAACTGTAACTGATTCAATAACCAAATGTTTTCTTTCATTTTAGAATGCACGCCAGAAACAACGTAAAATATACGAAAATCAACCGAATAATTCATTTTATGAATCAGAAGAGAAGAAACCAAATATAAATTATACATGTAAGAAATGTAATTTGGTTTTCCAAAGATATTATGAACTGATACGTCATCAGAAGAATCATTGTTTCAAAGAAGAGAATAATAAGAAATCAGCAAAAGCTCAAATAGCAGCAGCACAAATAGCTCAAAGTTTGAGCAGTGAAGATTCAAATTCAAGTATTGATATAAATAATGCTAATTTATTAACATCAAATTTAGCAGCACAACAAGCAGCAGCAGCGGCAGCAGCTGCAGCAGCAGCAGCAATTGGTGGTATTAATCCAGTACAAAATTTGAATCTATCCCAATCACCTCAATCGGGTACATCTCAAGCATCAACATCTGGTGGAGTTGGATTAATGTCTAGTTCGAATATACCACCGATTCCAGGATTATCCACAAGTCCAAGTTTGAATTTATTAACATCACCTCATAGTATATTCAAACAACAGCAAGGAGGAAGTGGTATCAGTGGTGGTGGTGGTGGTGTTGGAAATAATGGAAATAACCAAACGAATCCATTAACTGGAACTAGTCAAAGTTCCTCCAGTTCATCTTGTCAAAATCTACAAAAATTTGAATGTGATAAATGTAATTTAAGCTTTTCACGATTTGATTTATTCAAAGAGCATCAATTGATTCACATAATGAATCCAAATTTATTTCTAAATCAAAATTATGCTGAGAATACACCATTTGGTATATTGCAAAATATGCAAACTGGAATGATGAATAGCAGTGGTATTCATGAATCTCGTAATACAACAAATAACACTGTAAGTGGTAATAATTCAAATATAAATAATACCAGTATCACAAATATGTTAATGGGAGCTGGTTTAGGTCAAGATGCAACAATTGATTTATCACAAAATAAAATGAAGAAACGTAAATTCTCTGAATCACATTCAAATGATGATTCTCATTCGTTTAATGATTATGAAATGATGAATAAGAAATTTAAAACAGAACAATATGATTTTTTGTATCAATACTTTATGCAAAATGAAACAAATGATGATATTAAAAAGAAACTCCAACATCATCAACATCAACATCAACAGCAGCAACATAATTTCGATATTGAATATTTAGCTAATTATTATCAAGCAAATGAGTTGAAGAAGAAGGGTAATTATGATTTTTTATACCAATATTACATGCAAAATGAGAATAAAATGCATGGTAATACAATGAATCAAACATCAGCTACATCAACTCAATCTCAATCGAATCAAATCGGATCGAATAGTGATCTTATGATAAATGATAACAACTGCAATAAGCCCAGCATTGAATTTCTTCTACAATATTATCAATTAAATGAATCGAAGAAGTTTTTTCAGTTAGATGCCTCGCCCCAACGAATACATGATTTTCCGTTGCTCAATCTAACAACAACAGGCGGCAATGGGAGCACTGGATTTGGTCTAGAAGGCACAATACCATCAACAGCACAATTAACCAGTGTAGTATCATCAACAGTAGCAACAGCAACACCAGCAATAGCAACAGCAATAGCACCAACAACAACAACAGCAACAGCAATAGCAGCTACAGTTTCAGATATAATAACATCAACAGTTTCAGTAACACAAACTACAACAGCAGCAGTAGCAGCAATAACAACAACAACAACAACATCAACAACAGGAACAACACAAGCATCAGTAACAGCAATACTAGCAGCTGGTGGGAGCGGGGTTGGACAAACGAATGGTGGTGATAATGATATCATCACAACAACAAATCAATCAATAACAAATCAATTTTGTAGAAATTCTAATTCACCATCTATATTAACAAATGCTACTGCTGCTGCTGCTGCTGTTGCTGCTGTTAAAAATTTATCATTTGGATCACAATTAGCTGCTAGTATGAATAAATCAAATAATAATAATAATAATAATAACAATAATAATGAGACTGATAATCTGACAACAAGAGATTATTCTCAAACACCACCAATCGCTGCTGTTATACATGATAATAACCAAAATCCACCATTATCAACAACACCAACATCATCATCATTTCTATGTGATTTATCGAATAGTAATAGAAATTGTTTAACACCAACACCATCTGGTTCATTAACAACAAATATAAGTAATTTACTAAACAACAGTGATTCGAATATAACAACCACATCAATTACAAATAATAACAATATGAATTGTATATCAACAACTACGAATTCTTCAAACAACGGAAATACACCGATCGTTGGAAGTTCGTCCATTAATGAACAACATGTTACAACATCTGAAAAACAAAATAGTAAACGTTTACGTACTACAATACTTCCGGAACAGTTGAATTTTTTATATGAATGCTATCAGAACGAATCGAATCCAAGTCGTAAAATGCTTGAGGAAATTTCAAAGAAAGTTAATTTGAAAAAACGTGTTGTACAGGTGAATAATTTTTACATATTATATACATAAATATTCTTAAATGAGTGCATTTGATCTTAAATCATTAGTTTTATTTCATTTGTTTCATACAAATTGGTGTCATTAAGAAGAAACAGAAAATAATTCCCAGTTCAAATAGTCCCAGTTGATTAAAAAATTATTTGTTTAAATGTTTTGAATCTGATTCAAAATCTGTCCAATATTCCCAGTTTCTGTTTTTAACATATTACCGGAAAGGGAATGCTTCTTAATTAATTGTTAACCTTATGTAAACCCTGATTCTAAATACACACTTCCAATTATACTCTCTCCAATATAACCGTCATAAAGTGATCCTTTAAAAATTAAATTTAAAACAAAAACAAAATACACTGGGTCTATTGGACTTGGGATTTTATTTCACATACAAATTGTTGCTATTATTTATATATTTTTGCTAGATTTTCTTAATTAATTAGAAATTGAATTTTTTATCGTATATTTTTATATTTAAATTTTTCTTGAAGTAATAGTAGCAATTGTATATAACGTTGACATATTATATTTTTCTTTTAAGGAGATATTTACATTTGTGTTTCGAAAATGAGCGTATCCATGTTTGTTTTTAGCGTTCCGTACCCAAAGTGTGATAACGGAATCCTATTAATATAACTTTATTCTCCATCCGGCTGTCACAGGGCTGTATTTCTTGAACCATAATAGGCAGACACTTCAAATTTTCACAAAATGTTTACCATTATGGCCGCTGTAAAAAAATGTTTACCGCTTGCCCACTTTTATATAGCAAATTCTTCGTCGTAAGGCAAAACGTCATTGGTGACATATCGTCGCTCAGCTAGCAATGCCGCGTAAGTCAGATTTGCTTAGTTTTCAGGAGAGACAAAAAACTGCATGTTGCTTACATGTGGGATTTGATTTCCTGAAACGTCACATGTCCAATTTTTGACTCGAGCGCTATTGTTAGCTAAGCGACGATATTTGAATCTTCGAGCTAATTTACTCGAATTGCTATTTTCTGAGATAATACAGTCTTCATGAAAACCGACGATATGTACGAATTAAACTAACATAATCTCAATTTTGGAAAGTTTGCAGATTCAACCTCTTGCCTTATGACGGTAGTTTGGTATAAATTAAAAGACTTCCATCTTTTGGTATATGTCACTGTCACTGAAATGATCGACATTTTTATTTATTTACTCCGACAGATGACGGATACGCTTGTTTTGTTCAAGAAACACATACATTTGTATGTTCCTTAAAAGGAAATTCATAATTAAATTTTGTTAATTACTTTAATTATTTGAATAATGAAAAATTCTATTTTTATGTTTGTATTGCTTTTTGGTTTGTTTTTCTGCAACATGTTTTTTTCTTTTTTATTTCTAGTAACATGAACTGGGAGTCATTTTATCGTGTGTTTTTGTGTAAGCGACACCAACAAAAACTAGATAATTTTTAACAAAAACAAAAAGAAAATTCCAAATGAAAAAGTCAAGAAACAAAAAGAAAAATCCAATAAAAAGTGTGTGTTTCATTTGTTTTCTATATATAAATAATATATTATAATTATTATAATGATTTAGTTAATTTGAAAAATTGTTTTAGTTAATTTTATAAAATAATATTTATAATAATTTTATTTTTTCCAATTTATTTTAAATGAATTTTTGAAATAATCATTTTGCATGTTTGATTAGATTGATTTTTCGCTTTTTTCAATTAAAATTAAAATTAAAAATATTATTATTTGAATTGAATGTTTTATTTTTGAATTAAATTGGAATTATTTCTGACTCGTTTCAATTCTTCATGACCATCAGGTGTGGTATCAGAACTCAAGAGCCAGAGAACGTAAAGGGCAATTCCGACAGAATCTGCAGATCATCAATAAGAAATGTCCATATTGTGGAGCTATATTTAAAATAAAATCAGCATTGGAGTCACATTTGCAGGCTAAACATCCGGATAAACAGCCAATTAATATTGACCAAATACCAGATGTTAAGCAGCCATTAGATGGTTTGGGTTTTGGTTCATCTTCTGGGAATGTGGTATTGTCACAGCAACAGCAACAGCAACAACAACAGCAACAGCAACAAAATTGTGTACTTGGTGGTGGTAGTGGTGTTGGTGGAATGAATGCTTCAGCAGGATCATTGGGAAGTGGATCGTTTGGAAGTTTACAGAATAGCTTGTCGAATGATCAGAAGAATGATTTTAAAATCAATTTAACTGGCGGTCATAGTCACAGTATGAATTCTGGTGATATTTCAACTGGCAATGCTCAGCTATTGGATACAGCAGCAGGTTTATTTCAGAATATGAATGTGCTAATGAAGGGTGGACTTCCATTGGATTTGAGTAAAACAACACCGAAGTATGAACCGAGTGAGAGTGAAGTTAGTTACTCTGATTCAAATAATGATCACGATGAATCCAATGATTATTTCCTCAATTCGAATGGTACAATGTTGAATAATATGTCTAGTTCGGGTGGTGGTAACAATAACCACAATGCAAGTATGAAAAATGATAATAGCAATGTTTCTTTCAATCATAATCATAACAGCAGTGGGAGTAATAACCACCAGAACAGTTACAATGATTGGAACTATGACAACGACATGATGAGCAATTGTGGAAAGTCTTCAGTACATGATCTGAATGCATTGTATCCAGTTGATTCTGATAACATGATATCACCAGCCAGTCCTGCATCAAGCACACATAGTTTGCAGAAGAAACGTTTCCGTACGCAAATGACAAATTTACAAGTACGGATATTACGTTCACTCTTCCAAGATGTGAAAACACCAAGCATGACTGATTGTGAGAACATAGGCTGTGAAATTGGTTTGCCAAAACGTGTTGTCCAAGTAAGTTTTCATACAAATACAATTGAATCTCTTGAAATAATTGACTTATTCTTTTAGGTTTGGTTCCAAAACGCTCGAGCTAAAGAGAAGAAAAGTCGAAATAATCGTTTTATGGATGAATCCCAAGACAATATAGATCAATCAAATGATATGATTCCAGCACCTGAAGATTGTAGACTGTGTAATGTACAGAAAGTCAATACACAGGAACATGTATTTTCAGCATCTCATATTGCAAAAGTTAAAATGATGTTAGAGAAGGGTGAATCAATGAATTACAAAACCACCATGACTAGCAACTCGAACTCGAGTGCAACAATGGAGAATTGTGATAAGATTGATCAACAGAATCATTCTAAAACTATATCATCAGGATCACCACCTTCGACAAGTACCAGCTCTCATCCGCAACATCAAAACCAACATCAACACCAACAATCGACACAAAACAGCCAACTAAACGATCAGGATCCAATGTCAATGTATAACCAATTCTTGATGCATAACCATGTGTTCATGAATCAAAACCACCCCACATCATCGAATGATAAACTATCAAATGAACAAAACGACCAACACACAATGGATCATCTTCTACACAAATCCGACACTCTTATATCTCATACCACTAATAATAATAATAGTAGTAATAATAATAATGCTGCTGTTGTTGCAACAGCAGCTGCTATGATTAATTTAAATCAATTCCAACAACATTTAGCTGCTGTACAACATGCTGCTAATAATAATTCATCAAATCATGCTGATGTTGCTGCTGCAGCTGCTGCAGCTGCTGCAACACAACAACTTTTATTAGAAAATAATTTACTTCTGCAAATAAATGCTGAAAATAATATTCAGCCAGGAAATTCGGAAATCTTACAGCAATTATACAATTACAGTCAAATGAGCGGTGAGTTTATTAAGTAAAAGTTTTACGCAAATCAAAAACCCTTCAAAATGTCGTCAATCCTGAAATATCCTACCCCCAAAGATATATATGTAATATATTTTTATATCAATAAGTATGAAATTATTGCTTGTGCTTTGCATTTCAATTTGTATTCAATTATTATTTGTAAATCTTCATTTATTTATTTATTATTTGTCAATTATTTGTGTTGTTAAATTCAATTTATTTCAGTACACATTTGTTATAAATTTGTCACCAAAATATTGTTTTGATATGTCTACATTTTTCAATGTTTAATATAATTTTAATTTCAAAAACACTCAAACTAATTTATATAAGAAAGTACAATTGATGCATGAAATATTTTTACACTATAAAACAATCAGAATTCAAGTTTACTACTATCGTTGCATTTGTCAAAAAGGCATATCTAGATCTAGGTTAAATTAACTATTATAATGATTGATAAATGTATGCTAAAAAGATGATTTTGTGTAACTCTGTCCCTCAAATATGACCGAACCCTTTCAGAACATACCATCAAAATGAACTGGTTTGTCAAAACCGCAGAGTAATTTCAATTGTTCTGTTCAATAACGTATATCGAAAGGATATTCAAAATAATTTCTTAGTTGTTTCAAAAAGCTCAGAGAATAATTTCTTACAATTGCATTCAAGAAGCAAGTTTAAACTGACAAATCGAAAAATTAATAAATTCACAATGACTAAACAACAAAAATCTCGAATAAAAGCGTAATAATTCAAAGAATGCTGGCATTCTTTCGCGTTATTCTCAAGATAAAAATGATTTCAATCAATCAAAATTGTCTTAATCAAACATAAAGTTTGAAAATCATTTAATTTGTCCTTAAAATGAAAATCAATTTCATCAAATTTCAAACATATAAACTATAAAACAAAGATTGGGCATTTATAATTTAGACAAAATTAGTTATAGAACAATGATAATAAGTAAGTCACAACTGATAATATAATAATAAAAAGCATATTGAAAATAGATGTTAGTTTATTTGTATAAATTACTATAAATTTGAATAATTGAATTCCTATAACTGTATAGTTTTCACTAGGTTAAGTAATAACTTGCTATAGGTTAAATGTTATAATGATAAAGTTAATGTTTGATTGCGTTATTAATAATAATAATAATAATAATAGTTATAAAAGTAATAATAATATGAATAGAATCTATTGAACCAGTTGAGATGATATCGATGATTGAATGTTATTAAGACTTAAGCTACAATGTTGCGTATCAAAGGATATTGATATCTTATCAAGATTTATAATTGTATAAATAATGACAAAAGAATATGATTGATGATAATGATGAAAATCAATAGTGGAAAAACTATTATATATTGATGAGTATATATGAAAAATTGAAAATATATATTATATATCGCATTGTTTTAAATATTTAATTGAATTCAAATAAGTTATATATAACAATGTAAGTATCCTATTATAAAATAAAAACAATTCACTTGTATAAAATACTAAAGTAGTTATAATATATTTAAGAGAATTGAATTTTTTTAATTTTTAGTAACAACAAAAACAATAACAACAATTAAGTTGAATTTCATAAAGTAATATTGAATTGATTATTATATTATATTATATATATATATTAATATATATATGTATAACAAAAGCCTCGCACATGAATGTTTTATGCCCATTTATTCATACATTTTTATATGTAAACATTTAAATGAATAACGTGCATTTAAAAAATATACATAAAGTAACTGTCATAATTATGAATATAACATCAATTTGATCGTATTCATTATCAAGAATTATATATTGAATAAAAATTAAATACTAGTTAGTTAGTAGTTGTATGAAAATATATATATATAAAATAGTATATCACGTGCTACATTTAACTTTATTATTTGTGTATGAAAATAAAACAAATTCTATTTAATTCAAATTATATGAAAAAGAAGAAAAAATTTTATATTAAAATAACATTTAATTAAGATATAAACCATAAACAAAATAATATTACTTCTGAACTGATAAATGCAACAGCAAATATTATAAAAGAATTCAAAAAGAAACAAAAAACATTTAATTTTATATTATAGACAAGACAAAATTACAAAATGAAATTTAATTAAATGTCTTACATAGTTAATTTCTGAATGAAATCAACAACAACATTATTATTATTAATATTATTATGTTGTTGTTATCACGCGATATAATTATATACAAACACCATTCAAAACTGTTACATTTTATACATTTTGACATAATTTTTAATATTATTTTATTTTCTTTTGTTGTATAATAATTTTATTTTAATATTTTAATTTTCAAAATGAATAAAAGTATTTGTCTATATTATTTCTTCTTGTGTTGTTTAATTTTTGTCACATTCATTTTGTCAATATTATCATATTTGCACCGAGTACATTTTTCATTTGCGTTTCTTCCTTAAATTTATGTACCTATATCCAATTAAATTATGTATGTATTTATGTGCTTTTTGTTAAGTAGATTATTTTATTTATTTTAAATCTCAATTTGGCATACAAATATTCACTAAGAGCCGATTATTATTGAAACGATTCAAAAGTCCTCTCAGGTTTTTCAATAAATTCAAGATCAACCTCAAGATTTGTCCCTGAAAGAAGAAGGCAGGCTCAAAATGAGTTAGATGTTCTATCCTATAATAAATTATTATATTGAATCTATTGTCGAAGAGCAGTTTGGGCTCATACAAATCATCACCTTCTCTTATACGTAGCTTCTATTACGTCTTGAGTTGTTTGCTATAGAATCTTTTACAAGTTTCTTTAGAATACATACTATGAAAATGACCAAGTTATCGCAAGAAACGATAGGTTTTGAAAACTTTCCAATTCAAAAATGTAAACTTTTGCATGAACTGCATACTGCCATTTTATGGACTAAAAATAAAAATTGATTGATATTTGTGACGTCATGTAGAAAATGATTTTTCCCCGCTTGAGTGAATCCCATTCTCCAATGTAAGCGGAGAGAAATTCATTCTGTGTGTGATCACTTTGCTTTCAGAGAGTGAATCCCATTCTCCGGTGAATGAAATTCATTTTCTGCTTCACGACCATTAGAATTTGATATACATATTAAGATGTTATATCTACTCGAATTGATTTCAGGAGAAGCTCTCTTCATACCACGTATGTAATCGTTATTCCCAATTTAATTTCATTCATTTAAACGCTTTCTCTCAATGTTTTTTTCTTTTAAATATTTAACTATACATGTGTCTGTGTTGAAATCAAAATTTTTTCTCATATTACATAATTGATTTTAAAATTAATTCAAATCAACATACTATAATATATTATTATCTCAATTCTCTTGCAGTAATCGGGAGCAAATAAAACAAAACTTTTATAAAAACAAAAATATTTCATCTGCAATTCACAATTTGATTTGTACGTAATCCAATATGATAAGTCTATAGCCTAAAGCCTTAACCTAATAGAAAAGGTTAGTTCATTTTGATTTATTGATTAGAAGAATTTTCAATATACTTATTTCTGTTTTGCACGCATTTTAAATGTTCATTTTTGCAACAAGATTTTGCTTCATCAGATTTATCTAAATCACGAGTTTTCTCCGCCTTGATAGACTTAATCTTCGACGTGATATCCTGGCGATGAACGACAGTATTATCGTTATATACATATGTGATATCTTCAGGATTGTTTCTAAATTTCAGAACATTTTCTTATCAAAATTGATACTTGGTCAAAAGTGTTTTGATGTGTGACAATATGACGTAATGTTATAGAAGATATTTTGTGTTACATGATAATCAAGGTGATATCGTCAAAGTCAAATTCATTTTCATAAATAACTTCTGTTTTGAATGCCAAATTGTGCCATTCTCACATATAGCACTGTTGTTTGTTTTAATTTTTATAATAGTTTGCATAATATCGTACTATATATTATTATTTGCATTATATGTAATATTGTATTACATCAGAATTTTTAATAAATATTCTTCTATTTACATAACTATTTCCAGAAAAATTTGAAAGACTAGCAAATTTGAGGAAAATTTTAAACAATAACAATATCAAGAATGGTAAAGTTATTAAAAATGAGTATATAAACCATAACAACAACAACAACAACAACAACAACAACAACGATGACAATGACGATAATGATGGAGATGCAAACTACGCTGAAGATGATGAAGATCAAGACGAGAATGACGATGATGATCATGATACTGATGATAATGATGATGGTGATGATGAGGATATTGATAGTAAGAAGAAAACTATAACAGCAACGAATAATGATAAGAAAGATAGTAATGTGTCATTGGATAATAATGATAGTAATCGAAAGATACAAAACCACGATAATGACGATAATAACAATCAAAATGGCGACGATACCGAATTAAGCGATAATGAATCAACTCAAAACGATAAGAATAACATTAAGACAAATGAAAGAAGTAATTTCATAAATCAACGTCAATCAAAGCAACCAGAAAAATTACGTGAAATACAAAATGAAATGGAGAATGCGATTAATCAAATTTTAACGATTAGTAATAAAAATATAATCTGAACTCATGTTTCCTAATAATTAAATTAATTAAATTAACTGCTATATTTTGTAAAATGTGCAGATACAGATAATGAATATGTTCCATAAAAATTAGTTATTAAGAAAAATATTCTCAACTGTTTTTGATGTGTCTGTATAATTGTGTATTTAAAACAAAAATGCATTATATATAACTACAATTTTAATTTATTATTAAGACACAATACTATTTAAATGAACAAAAAACCTACTATTATAATACTATTCCTAAAACCTAATAATAATACTAATATTAACATTATTACTATTATTAATAATATAATGATAAGTGAAAGACATGATCGATTTGGTTCCTAAAATATTACAAAATGAAAATATATGTTGACAGAAAAATAAGATTTCAAAGAAATTCACTTAGAAATATGTATTAATAAATAAATGAATATTTGTTATTAAAATGTATTATGTAGATTGCATTTAAATGCTAGAAACGGATTCCTATATTATGTAATAAGTTAAATAATAATTAAAATAATAATAATAACATCAAATGATGATTAAGTAAGTGTATAGTAGTGAGAGAAGAAAGTAAAAATCAGAAAAATCAACAAAAATACAACAAACATGTATTATTCAAGTCTCATTGTAGATGTAGAGTTATTAGTGAATGATAACAAATATACAAAAGTATTTATAATAATAATAATAATTGAAACTAATAAGAATTTGTTGTCAGAAGAATTTTAATACTCGTATTGTAGTAATTATTATTATTATTATTATTATTATTATTATTATTATTATTATTATTATATTGAAATGATAATGAAATGAATTTGTTATGTAATAGAAAAGGTATGCAATGATGATAAATTAATATTATTACTAATAATTATATATAAAGAAACTCCTCCTTCTGCTACCTATAACTATTACTACTACTACTACTACTACTAATACTTCTACTACTAATAACTAATTAGCACTACTAATAACTACTATACATTTATGACTGCATAGTATTTATGTGGAATCGTTATAATTATTGCTATAACAAATAAAACAAAAATTTATTCTCAGTAACATTAGAGAACATTAAATTATAATAACATTTGAATAAAATTTATAATTTTCATAATTATTTAATTTATTTATTTATTTCATTTATTATTTATCAAATTCATAATTTAAAACATTTTGTCGAACACACTCGGCACACTCAAATGAACTGATAATTTAGTAATTAAAAAATTATAAAGGAAATTTTATCGATTTTTGAAAATTAATTATTAAGATTTAAAATTAAATAATTTTTTCATTGATTTTGTTAGTGTTGATTATTGAGAAAAGTGAAAAATTGAAAAAAAATTCAAAATCAATAATTTTAAACGACTAAAAAGTAGCACTTTTTATAAGCACAAGAGAAGAGAAGAGAAAGTTACTAAGATATTTGAAAATGAAAATATAAAAATATAAAAATTAACTAATTAATAAATGATCAAAAATGATTTTTATCAAAGAAAAATGAATAAATAAATAATGAAAATAATTTAATATGGCAACAAATAATGATTAAGAAAACTCAAAGTTCCTATTTTTTAAAATAAAATTAAAAATGCAAAATTTTTCGCTTAACAATTATAACAAAAAACTATGAAACTGAATTCGAAGATTATGATAAAAACATATTTGAAAAAATGAAAATATTAATGATATCTACGACATTAAAAATTAAATTTTTTCATTATTCTTCAAATGAACACGATCAAATGAACAACAACATTATTATTGTAAAATTATCATTATAATCAATATTGAAGAGTTATTTAACAATTTTATTCTATGAAAATGTTGTTAGAATGTTGTATAAGCACTTAAATATGTATGTGACATCTTGAATAATGACACGAATGCATGCACATGACACATTGCATATTATGGCTAAGGGTGCTAATGAAATAATTTTGTGAATAATTGTGGTTGTTCTTGAAAATAAATTTAATTTGAAATTAATTTAAAAAATTTGATAAATCGAAACAATATGATATTCATTTGATAATTAATATTTTTTATGAAATTATTTTTAAATATAATTTTTAAAAATTGCAAACGTCGTGCCAATTGAAAAATGTTTTTAATGGGAATTATCACAATTTTTCATAATTTCATTTCATTCAAAAACATATATTTATTTATTTCGTATATAAAGTAAAATAAAAAACAATTTTATATTTGCTGCCAAGTTCTTAAAAATGAAAATATAATATGGAAAATATTTAAGACTTAAGAACGTATTGGTTATAAAACAATAATCAAACAAAAACAGATACTCGCTGAATCGAAAGAGACTAGATTTCATGTTTCCTGTATTGGTAAATTTAAAATATATATTAAATAAAAATAAATTTTTAAAATGTGAAAAGATAATGAAATATTTTTAAGTGAAATATGACGAATAGAATTTTTTAATAGTTAATGAGAATATGAATTTTTTTCATTTGATTTGAATTAAAAACAATTTTAACATTAACCGAATTAATTGTTTAAATGAAAGAATGAAATTAAACTGAACATGACACATGACACGAAGATAACATGTATGTCACACAAAATAGATAAACGTTGTTTAGATAAACGTAGAAGTAGAAGAATTCAAAATGACGTTGATATATGATCAAAATGAAGGATAAATTGATCCAACCTCATTGTGACAAGGGATAATGTGAATTGTATAATGGAAATCAACACAACCAGACATATATAATACATAAAATGAAAATGACGATAATAACTCTATGTATAAATGTATTGAATATTATATATTCGATACTGGATAATTGATAACTTAACGGATATTCAGACAAATGCATTCGCTACTGGATGGAATTAACCAAACAGCCCTGCTACTGTTGCTAACAATTATGATATGATATTGTAGATGATATGATATCAATATGACGATGATGATAAAGAAATGATTAAAAGTCTTACTCTTTTTGATGTGGACTTAAAGAACTATTCCAAAAAAAAAAAAAAAAAAATATATTAAAAAGTTTTGTAATTTTAACAAGAATCACAAACTAAAATTTGTAAAAATGAAAAAGATGATTATGATTAAGTGGTAAATAAGTCCTATACTTTAAATAATAAATAAACTGCAAGAGATTTAAATACATTTAAAAAACAAGAAAAATTATATTAAAATGATATTGGAATATGAACATGTCCTCTATCTAATCATTGATACATGATATTATGTATTACCTACGTATTAGTTTTAGATTTAAATTAAAGCAAAAAAAAATCAAGGTTCCTATATATATATATATATATACATATATATATTAAAAAAAATTAATATTGATATTGATATGATAAATGATAAATGAAAACAAAAAACTACTGAACTAATTTACTTTAAATTTTGAAAACAAAAAACATATAATATTATTAACCTAAAAACGATTTTTATGATTTATACTATATATGTTTAATCTTAGAAGCATATATATATATATAATTGAAATGATTCATTTTAGATCATTTTTATGTTCAACTTGATGTACGTACATACTATATATATTATATATACATATATATATATATAATGATATAAGCACTCTCTTACACATAAACACAAACACAACAACATAAACACATTTATTCATTATATATATTTATATATATATATATATATATACATATTGTACATGCTCTGCTGACGTATTTATGTGCGTGTAACCATTATCATTTATATTTAAAAAGAGGAGAAGCAAATACAATAAAGTTTAAAAGTTGAAATATATATATATATATATATTTAACATAACAACAACAAAAACAACAACAACAGAATATTTAAAACAAAACTTATGTTGCAATTGTGAATCGATGGTTAATGAAATGAAATGGATTATTGTGTAGAACGAAATAACTATATCAGTTAATTTATTGAATTTTCTGGATTAATAACTTAAATCGAAATGAGAAATTACTTAAGCATAAATGAAAAAAAAAATAAAAAAAATGATATCTGTGTGTTTAAACTATTACAATATTATCTATTGTAAAAATGCTAAATGGAAAAGAAAAAAGAAAAAAAATACTAAAATTATAAAAATTACTTTAAAATAAAAATCATTAATTATTAGCAATGGAAGTTACTACAACGTAATGTTAACAAAAATAAAAATAATAACTTAATTATTTAATGTACGTTCATTACATATGCCATTTTGAAAGGAAACATTTTTAAATGTAACATGCATATATATTTTTTGCATTTTCAATTACAATATAATTCATGTATTTATTTTTGATTTTGTATAATTATTAAATTTTTACGTTGTTATTAAAACAATCATTTTTATTGAATAATATATTCTTATTTGTTTTAACGTAATATTATATTAATGAAAACATGAGAATATTTTTAAATAAACGAAAAACGTGTATATGTGCAATAGTATTGTAGTTTATTTAATTTGATTAATTTTAATATTTCTCAAATAATCAACTAATATGAGTATAATATGTATATCACTATTATTATTTACAAAATACTGATATTAATTACTAAACAATTTTTCGTTGACTTAAGAGTTAAATAAAGCGTATATATTTTCTCACGTAAAATGGCGATTATGGTACCGTTTATGCGACATCATCCTTATTACAATATTATTTCTGGTGTGTTCAAAATTATAACAATATTATGTTTTGTACGTGATTGTAGTGAGAAACAGAATACATGATACACATAAGGAACAGAACTACATATATTACATATTTAAATCATTTTCAAAAGTTATCTTTAACACACGATAATCGATAGTTCAATGAATATTACTATAATTTTTATATAATTAATTATAAATTAATTTTGTTTGTTTTACAATAATGTTTTGGTTTCTGTTTCTCACAACGTCAATAATATAATTAAATAATTATTTAGTCAATTATTAACAATAAAACAACGTTTTTGATTTTATGAAATTTGTGAAAGCCGGATTATTGAAAAATTTATAGAAAAAAAATAAAATTGTGTAAGACTAGGATTTTTTGAAAAAAAAAACAAAAAAACAAAAATAGTTATACCCAAAAAGTTTTTGAATTAAAATCAATGTTCCTAAAGAAAACTTTTCCTAAACTCCAAAATTATATTTAAATAAATAAAATAAAAAGAACAAATGAAAAGAACAAATAACTAAAATTATGTTGTACATTAAATTAAGTTAAATTAAATTAAAAATAAAACTTAAAAAAAATTTAAATATTATTGTTCCAAGTATATGTGTTCCCTGGCTTAAGTCGCCATAAAAATTTAAACGGTTTACGTTCTTTGATTAGTGTTAAAGCTATAGAGATATCCGCCCGAAAACACTATATAAATATATACATACATATATATATATGATATACAAAAAAATAAAAAATATTTTTAAGCTTGATTTTTTATATATAAAATAGAAGCTTTCAATAATATCATAATCGTTTTATAAAAATTTACTTTCATCACACGAGAAGCATAGAAATTTTTATTTGAACAATAACATTTTATTTAGTTTTTATACAATATTATATTACATATGAATATATATATTATATTAAAGTAATGAAAAGTAAATGAATTCCTCCTACAATATTTTATTATTATTTATATTTTTAATTTAATTTTTAATTTTGAACATGACTTGACATGAGGAAAAAGCTATAAGTAAAGTAAAATTAATAATAATAGGCTAATAAATGAAAATGAATATGCAGAAGATGATGAAAGAAGTGAAAAAGATAGTTCCTAATTCTTATCAACAATATTTATATATAAAATATATATTTATTAATCATATTTATAATTGAGCAAGTACTCTAACGATAGTTATGGTGATCATAAAAAGTTTATTGATGAAAGTATGAAGATGTCAAATAGAAAACCATGTGAACAGAGAATTAAATTTAATTGAAATATTGAAAAAGCAAAAAAAAAAAACACAAAATATTAAAAACAAAATATATATATATATATCTATATATATATGTATTGAATAAATTTTAAAATTTATTAAATTATTAACGACAAGAAAATTACAAGAACTGCAACATTATTATATGTATTAATTAATAATACTTTAATATTCATCTTGAATGCAAGAAAATCAGAACAAGAACAAACAAATTAATTAAGAATTTTTTATACGTTACATTTAAAAACATAAATAAGTGCATAAAGTGTCGTTTTAAAAATTCAATTATGATTTTATTTAAAAATTAATTTCATTTCTTTTATGATTTTATATTTTATTTAGAAAACAAACATGACAGAAATCAGAAATCAGAAATCACTAAAACATCATGCTAAAACTAAAAACTATGACACTCAAAAATCAAATCTGATTAATTATATTGAAGTAATTGATATTTGTATGTATATATGATTCTATATAAGAGAAATATTTATATATATATATATATATATAAATATATATATATATACGATCGAATTATGTATCGGTATATAGATATGTATATATATATATGTATATATATATATATATATATATATATATATATATATATATATATATGTATTCATGAAAAGAGAAAAAAATAAAAGTGTAGTTGTAATATTAAAAATGAAAAATCAATCCTCGCAAAAATATGTGAAAACAAAATATTCTGAATAAAATTAATTCATTAAGTATATATAATAAAAATAATTAAAAGTTAAAAGCGGAAAAATGGAAAAACAAACAAATTGAAAGTGAGATCTGAGATAAAATGAATAAAAAATGTCAACTTTGTAAATGAAATTAAAACATAAAATTAATTGAGATAAGAAGTTTAAAACATCATTAATATTGTAACATTCAATAAAACGATTATCAGAAAGACAGATAATCTACTTAAAAAGTAGAGAACAAATCATCATTTTCAAATAGACTTGTGAAAAATAATTGAACAAATTAAGAACATGAAAACAAATCAAAATAATAAAGAAAAGGTTTTTCTCTAAACAAAATAATATTATAATTCATTTAATTTTCACAACAAAACAAACACCCACACACATTGAAAGCGTTAAAAATATAAATAATTATTTATTTAACAAAACAAATTTCAACATTTTTATACTGTTTAAAATTTAAAAATGATTTTATTTTTTGACAAAATCTATTTTTTATAAAACGATAAATTACATCAAATATGAAATTCAATAATAACATGAAATTCACTTTCAAAATACGAGTATGTATATTTAAAAGTAAAATTTTAACATTAAAAATGAGAAAAGAAAATGAAAATGGAGACATTTGATAAGTAATAATTATTATGATTATTATGAATATTAAAGAAAAATAAAACTTAAATATATATATATATTAAAAAAAAAAAAAAAAACAAAAATCTATTGATATACACATAGACGTATTAATAACATATCACAGTATACGTAACTTATAGTTAAAAAATGAAAAATGAAAAATGAAAAATTTAGAGGAGAACATTTAAATGAAATGAAAAATATTTAAAAGTAACACTTAAAATAAATTGACAGGAAATTAAGAAACTTATTTAAATTTAATTTTATTTTTAACGTAACCCCAACAAGCTATCATATATGTATATCCTAATAGATACACATGGAGTTTGTTTTGTGGAAATTTTAATATTTTTAAATGTTATTAACGCTTATCAATCAAATGTGAATTGTACGTAAAGTCACTAATTTATTTTATTTTCATTTTAATCATATTATTTGATGAGTGAAAGCTCTAATTTTGTTGTAATTTTAACTATAAAAGTCACTAAGTAAACAAGTTTTAAAATGTTCCTATTTATAAATAAGATTAATTTTAACAAATGCAAGGATTCTTCTAAATTTATCATCACCGAACGTGTTCAAACCCAGTGACAATTTTTATTATTATTTATTTTAATTTCATATTTATCGAACACGTGTACTTATTTTATTTCTTCATTTTGACAAAACGATCAACAGACGAAAGAGTAGAAAAACCTTTTCTTAAAAACACTTTTGTGGAAAAAGTTAAAAATGCAATGAACAAGTATCCAAGTAAATAAAAACTGAAATCATCTGATTAAAAGGTAAATGTAAAATTTTTCTAAAAACTCAAAATACACGTAGAGAAGTGTGAGGAGAATAGTGTGAAATCTCTCAAAAAAATCCCAAGAACATATTAAAGTTGAAATGAAAAACAAAATTAAAAATATATTAAAAAAAAAGAAAACAAAGTTAATAAAATTAAGCAACATGAAGTTGAAATGGAAGTAAGAGTAAAAGCTAAGAACTTAAAAAAAAAAGTAATAAATAGAATTAAATTTATTTACCCAACCTCGCGAATCATGTGAATGAAAAAATATATATATATTATATATAAATATATATTAAATAAAAAATTATATTTAACTTTAATGATGAGAAGAAAATAAGACATAAAAAAGAAAAAAAATTGTAATGTTTCAAAATAAAAATTTGAAAAAAAATCCCATGGCGTTTTTAAGTTTTTTGTTTTAATTTTAATTTGAATTTGTTATTCTGAGCACTTTCGGCCATATGCAGAATATTCTCGCATTGACAATGTGATTTGTACATGTGTCAAATCTTTGCATATGTAGTATAAAATAAAGTCGCTTTTTGTGTCTGTCTGCTTACTCCTCCTAATCCACGCCACGGCTTTTGATGCGGTTTTGACCATCGTTCAGATAATTTTTCACGGAAGGTTTATATTAATGTTGCGACTCCATTTGACCAGTGTCAGGTCCCATATGACACTATGTATTTCTGCAGACTTTGACGCTTTTGCAATTCGGAACAAGAAAACTCTCTCATTTGACACTCTGTCAAATTTCCGTAGAGCGGGTTTTAATTGTTTTCTACAATTTTTGCTCGGGTTGAAATACTGTTTTGGTTCATTCTACCCGTAACAGGTGGATTGTAACAGACATCATAGTTTCCGGGAATCCGAAGTTTACCAATTTTGTTCCAGTTTCAGGGGCAATTCTCCAATAAAAATTTGAACAGTTTTTTGCCCGTAGCAGCTAAGCGAAGCGTCCTACGGGGTACATATGTATGACAGAACCCCATTATTTTGACATTTCCTACCTTCTTTTCGTACATCATTTTTCTCTAAATTCAGTTTTTAAAGGTGTGCATACAAGAGTTTAGAAAATTGATAAAATTCAGATTTTGATTTTTTCCTGATTAAATTTATAATGATTAAATTTAGAACCACTGGAAATAATAATGTTGTGTACTACTAAAATTGACAAAGTTGAGAACCAGCAGTGGAATTTACAAAATTGAGAAAATTGAGAACCAAACAATTGCAAAATTAGAATTTACAGAATTGAGAACCACTGGAATTTACAAAATTGAGAGCCGATGGATTTTTGAAATTGAGAACCACAGGAATTTTCAAAATTGAGAACACTGGATTTTGAAAATTGAGAAACACTGGAATTTACCCCCATTATTTTTTAGCTTCTTTTCATACATGACATTTCTGTAAATCGAGTTTTCAAAAGTGTGTCCATACAAAATTCATGATGTGGGTTGTATGGACACACCACAAATATGAGGGTGTAGTTGTCAGCACACGAAAACCGGCATTTTCCAGAGTTGTTGCTCAAAATAGGAAACTGATAGATGTTACAAAACAATGGGAGAGTTAATCTATATAATCAAAACCTTTATAACTCAAAATAACTAATCAAAAGGAACGCGAATAAATCAAATCCAAATTAAGTGTGTTATATATACGAATACATAGAGTTTCTATTCAAGAAGGACAAAATATTAGCAGCAGATTAAGGACAATGTAATTCAAGAGTTGAACAGAATCCTGCTACGCTTAAGAGGGTAGGAAACGATATTGACATATGTGGATTACAGGACAAGTGATGACTAATTGGTTCTACTCTTGGTCCACTAAATATAAACTAACTTTTGGGACACCTTGTAGAAGTGATATAAATAAAATGATCACAAATAAACTAGTAATTAAAATATAGCAAATTTAATATTTTAAACCAAAATATCCAATAAATATATGGATATAAAATTTATAAAATACGGAAACATTTGTGAGGTGTATGGTGCATAAGATTGGACATTTGTCGTGCTTGACCCTACAAGAGTGAATTGGTTGATGTCTTGCGAAAGTCGTCACTCCGCCATCTCGTGGAATTTCTGATACTTCTATCACAGACAATACAGATTTCTCATTCCTATACCACAGCGAAGCTTGCAAAATAAAATTTTGTTCCCGAAAACTTCAAAAAAGGGTCAGGAAATAAACAGAAAAATTATGCACTCACTTGAATGTACTCGAAAGAATGGAGAAGATAAATAAGAATTTGAGAAAGCAGACAAAAATGCATCGAAATACAAGGGTGGTCTTAAGGACAGTAGCTCCATGTCAGGTTCTCGGACAAAGCGGCAGCTCCAAATTTTGTATCAAAATAGTTTGGTATCAATTGCAGTTTAAGAAAGGGCTTAAGAAATGGAAAATGTTTTTAATTTAACCAAACTGTGCCAGTAGCCAGTAGTCTGGATGTAGCACGACAATATCTTATAGCTCGGAATCTAAGCCAGGAAGATGTGGAAGAAACACCGCAGGGGAATGATGAGCCTGCGACAAATAGAATAGAGAAAGAAAAATATTGTTACCCTTTTTGGGATTTCCACTGATGGCCACTGGTTGCGACAAATTTTCTTCCCATATAATTCGATGTCGCAGTCTTTCTGTGTCCAGAGTTAACTCCTCAACCTTCGGAGCCTTATTGGGCTTGTTAAAGGTTCCCGGCCTTCTGTTTGTAGCGTTGCTCCTCACCCTACTTCACGCATTCTTCGTGGAAAGAAATTCCCGAAAAGTATGTAATTGTTAATTGCTAATTGTTAATTGTCAATTGCTAATTGGCAGATTGACAGATTCACTCTCAGAGCTCTTTCAACTCGACGTATGGCCACAGCCAGATAATCAGATTTCTCGTCTTCATATAGCGAATTGGCATATATAGCAGCATTCTCTGCAGATGAGAGTCAATTCTTGAGAGAATGAGAGGGAATTGAAGCTATAAGTCTTATGAATCCGAATCGATTAAAATCATCCTCGTTGTCCAAATATTTTCAACAGAATTAGGAAATGAAATTTAATCGCAGTTTTTCACGACACGGCACACTATCTGACAGACAGTATGACAAAACCTGATACGCTTCATAGCAACAACTAGAATCCATTAACAATTATTGTTGCTTGGCGTGAAGCCAAAGAATGAATTGCATGAAAACCTCCTTCTTAACCAGCATCCACTAGTAGACAATTTCGCTCTCAGAGCGTGTTAGTGCTTTTGTATTCTCACAGAGCGTAAAAGCAAAACGTACACTGAGCGAAAGCTTTATGTCCGCCGCTAACAATGCAATGCGTTGTATTTTTGGTAAAAGACTGACACGACAGATGACTGGTCTGACATTTCAAGGAGTTCGATTTAGATTCGAAGCGATATAATTTTTGCCAATAAAATTCATGAGAAGATGAACTGACAACCTTCGCGCTATGACGACCCAAACACGTTCCATCAAATCCATTCTACTCGAA
Source organism: Chrysops caecutiens (assembly GCA_963971475.1). Lineage (NCBI taxonomy): Eukaryota > Metazoa > Arthropoda > Insecta > Diptera > Tabanidae > Chrysops > Chrysops caecutiens. The sequence continues at coordinate 76,221,446 of OZ020567.1, forward strand.
TTTCCAAGGAACCTAGTCTAAAGTTGATGTTATAAATTTTATTTATCTCTTTCATTTAAGACATGGTAATAAAACGCTGAAGACAAAACCACAAAATCAACTGATATCGAGTGAATTTGGAGTTATTCAAACCGATGTTGCCTATCAAGTTTTCAGGTGTTTTGGGTCAAAGAATTCACCAAAAACAAAACCGAATCATTAAGAGCAGTCAGCCGTTAATAAGAGAGATAATAAAAACTTTGATAGTGTTAAACAGATTTCGAGTAAACAAGCGAAGGTTATTAAAATATATGAAGAATAATACTAGTAGGTACTGTGCAAATAACATATTGCGTATCCGTATAACATAATCTAATGATTTAGTGACTTTATGGTTTCACAGTTCAAAATTAATTACATAAGATTATTTTATTTATTTTCATTTTTAAGAAATATCATTTTCGTTATCACTTAATTTGGTTTATTATATAAAAAATAAGAAATTATAGTATTTTTCAATATAAAAAATTTGACTTCCTATTTGCGATTGATATTTTAAGTGAATTATTTTCCTAAAAATGATGATCTGGAAGCGACACCCAAAGGTTGATTACCAGATGAATTGCGATGAGCTTCGATAGCTTGATAGTTAAGAAGCCAGAATGGTTTTTGTTCCTCCGGAAGACGATTTAACCTATTAACTAGTTCTTGATCACCTAGAGCATCGTAGGGTAGACGGTTCGGTTGTGTTTGACCAGCAACTCCACCCCCAGTACCAGTACCTGGAATCAAATTATTTGTTGATGCATTTGTTTGACCAAAACGATTTTCCAATGGGTTAAGTGGTTGTATCTGCTGTGGTACACCAAATGGTATGAAGTTTATTTGTGTCTGATTTTGTGTATTTGATATGTTTGGGAATTGGGCAGGTGTTTGTATAGCTGTTGGAGATGATATTTGTACGTTGCCAACACCAGTCGAGGTTGCGGGTTCACCAAAAACAATGATAACACCCTGTGATGGTGGACGTTGTGTTGCATTTAAATCGATCATACTCTCACCAAAACGATTCGCTAAATTTGTTTCATTTTCAGTTGGACGTGATAGGTAATGATCCTTGTATCCTATGGGACGACTTCCAGCATATGGTGATCTCTGGCATATAACCAAATTCAATGTTATCAGTAATATGAAAATCGAAATTTCTTCTTTATTCTTTAGAAATCCACAAAACAGCGAATCGAAAATAGAATGAAATAAAATTTAATTAGTAAATTAATGAAAGGTGAAATTAACAGAGAAAATGTTAATTACCATTTTGTTAAAATTTCACTTTTATCGATTTGCTCTAATTTATAATTTTCAAATTCACAAACATTAAATAATTATCATAAATTTGAATTGATTACTTTAGTTTCACTTCACACTTGGTATGATTTTATTTATTATTATTAAAATAAGAAATTCAACGCCGCCACGATTTGTCAGACTTGTACAGCTTTACTGTGTGTTTGCTTGCGTTATACTACGTCTGCCACTGGCCCCAAGGAGCATATTTAAACGTTGGCCGAAAAAACAAAACAATTCAACAGTTGTGTGAGTAAGATACTCCAAGAGACTCCATTCAAACCTGCTAGACGAGATCATGCCGAAGTAGAGCAGAGAAGTGCTGAGAAGTGTAGAGTGGAATCATTGAGGTGGAAATGATGAGTTTAGTGATAGAAACCATTCGGATACTGGGGAGATCCGATTCATGCGCATCTAATTAGTTATTGCGTCATTAGTTTTGTGTTTTCCCCATAATAAAATTGCTATTCGGTTTCTGAATTTAAGATATTGTGCTGTCACTGCACTTTTCGATATACCATATAGCCCCCATGATCACATCGTAACGTCATCATGACGAAAATCGGATTTGTGTGAAAGCCAAAATATGGTGGAGTTCCATGAAACAGGGTAATCCCGAATCGTGTTTGGTAAGATACTCTCTTGGTTCAGTCTGCATTTGTGCGGGTCATTTGCAAGTAGAAGTCGCTATTAGTCATTCCGTTGTGGGAAACCCCATTCAGATTTTTCGAGACCATTTTTGGTGGTGTCGTTTGGCTTTGAGATAAACGGGTCAATCAACATAACATGGTTATTGGTTTCGTTCAGGTTTTCACTTCTCTTTGTGTGTGCTGTTGATGTTGGTAAACAAATGAAGCTTTACAGACTGATTGGGGGCTTCGTATGGAGATTTTTGGGGCGTTGTGTTTGACATTGAAAAGGCTTACTAATATGGTTTGGAGTGATTATGTCACCTCACTTGATCACATGAACTTTGACAGTTTGCATTATAATAATCGGAGGGATTCTGACCACTTTCGTTAACAGATTTGGTTTTTAACAGAATTCTTTAAGTTGGTATTCTGTTGAGAAAGTTGACAGATTTGGCTTCAAACAGGTTTCGAAACTAAAATTTGTTCCGACGCAACAGATTTTGTTAATTTGACATCCCGTGCATTTTCGTTTTCAACAGAATTCTTGAAGTTGGTATTCTGGTGGCAAAAGTTAACAGGTTCTCTGTTGAGAAAGTTGACAGATTTGGCTTCAAACAGGTTTCGAAATTAAAATTTGTTTCTGTTAATTTGACATCCCGTGCATTTTGGTTTTCAACAGAATTCTTGAAGTTGGTATTCTGGTGGCAAAAGTTAACAGGTTCTCTGTTAAGAAAATTGACAGATTTGGCTTCAAACAGGTTTCAAAACTAAAATTTGCTTCTGTTAATTTGACATCCCGTGCATTTTGGCTTTTAACAGAATTCTTGAAGGTTTCGAAATTTAAATTTGTTTCTGTTAATTTGACATCCCGTGCATTTTGTTGCTGGATTTCTGTTGAAGATCTATTATCGTAACAGACCCAATCTTCGTCGACTTAAACGTAACAGGTTCTCTGTTAAGAAAGTTGACAGATTTGGCTTCAAACAGGTTTCGAAATTGAAATTTGTTTCTGTTAATTTGACGTCCCGCGCATTTTGGTTTTCAACAGAATTCTTGAAGTTGGTATTCTGGTGGCAAAAGTTAACAGGTTTTCTGTTAAGAAAGTTGACAGATTTGGCTTCAAACAGGTTTCGAAATTAAAATTTGTTTCTGTTAATTTGACATCCCTCGCATTTTGGTTTTCAACAGAATTCTTGAAGTTGGTATTCTGTTGAGAAAGTTGACAGGTTCTCTGTTAAGAAAGTTGACAGATTTGGCTTCAAACAGGTTTCGAAATTAAAATTTGTGTCTGTTAATTTGACATCCGTTGCATTTTGGTTTTCAACAGAATTCTTGAAGGTTTCGAAATTAAAATTTGTTTCTGTTAATTTGACATCCCGTGCATTTCTGTTGAAGATCTATTATCGCAACAGACCCAATTTTCGTCGACTTAAACTTAACAGGTGTTCTGTTAAGAAAGTTGATAGATTTGGAGCAAAACCGGTTTCGTAACAGATTAATACCAACTTAAGGAATTCTGCTAAAAACCAAATCTGTTAACTTTCTCAACAGGAACATAACACCAAACATTAAATGTAAATTTAAGAACTAAATGCAATCAAATTCGAATTAAATGTAAATTGTTATCTGAATTCATTATAAAAACCGCACAATTCCATTAGTAAGTTATCTCATACATCAATCGCTAACAAACAATTGTTAGAATTCTAATTAAAAAGAACATCTAGTTAGTACACGACACCTGTTTATCTGGATTTGGGACAAACGTTCAGACTCATCGTCGTCGCTACGATGTTATAAACAAAATGTTAATTAAACAATAAAACAAAACAATATAAAATGAATGATAATTTAAGTCGTGATTATTTTAGAGTGATTTTTTCTTTATTTCTTTCCTTTTGTTTGTTTTGTTAAACTGCGGTTATGCTGTGAAATATTTAAACCTGGAAATTTTGAACAAACTTGTTCCTAATACTTTGTCGAGACAATTTCGAGTAATAATCACTTAACAGGTTAAAAGATTCTAGGATATATGCGTTGTCCATTTCCTGCAAGTAAATTTGTTTTAATCATTTTTATTCAATTAAAATGAAATTCGTTGATTCGAATGGGAACCGTCGAGATGATTGTTCATTGTAACAGTTGTAACTCAACCAACAATCTACTTTTTTGTTTATGGCACTTGCTGGGAACCTAAAAAATAAACAAAAATAAAAATGATTAAATTATTTTTAATTCAAAATTCCAGTTTCATTGCGTTCTACTCTTTCTCGAAATGCAGGAAATGCTCGTTGATTCTTTGGTTGGCTTGTTTGAAGGTCTTGCTGAGAGATTGAAAGGCATCTAGACCTTGACCTCGAGCTCTTGTTGCCACTTGTTGCCATTCAGTCCAAATTCAAGAAAGTGATTATACCAGTATATGTTCATTTTGGTATAATTAGTAGACCACTTAAATTTCCATTCATTCTTCAGGTCATCGAAGTTCGTCGATCTGAAATTTATTCTTCGTTCGTTATGTTTGTCTGTCAAATGTCAATCAAACTATACAAACCCAAGGTGGTATCACACGACGATCGATACTAGCCTGGAATCCTTGGATCTGAATTTTCTCGATTCAGTGTGCACACAGTAGAATTGTTAAAGTAGATTTTTGAATCAGCATCGTTAATGCTGTGAACACAACACGGGCTACAAATACCGAATATTTTGCATAGCTGGTAGCCAGCTATGGTGAGCTAAAAATTAGAAATACAATTGCTGCTATGTTGCTTGACGTCACACTCACAGTTGTCAAATCTCAAGGCACAAACAGTTGTCAATCAAATATCAAGATGGATCAAAAATCAAACAGATTAAACAAAATTAAAGAAAAACATCATAAATAGAAAATTATTAGGATAATTAGGAAATGTCAAATAATTTTGTGAATTCATATATTCATGAGTATTAAGTTGGCTGCACCGCGGGCTACGGACAGAAAAATAGAAGAAAACTCTAAGCTCTATAAAATATTTCATAGCCGATAGCTCATGTCGCAGTTTTGTGCACCAGCATTCAAAACTACGTTGGGCTATTTTCCTAGCCGACAGCATAAATCTTCTAATTTCGACAGCCGTCAAATTATGCCTTCTCTGCAACTGCTAATTGTTTTTCAACTGTAACGATAACTTGATAAAAATTAATATTGTAAATTTGAATAACAATCAGGGCGATTCTGTCCACTTTCATTAAGGTAACAGATTTTGTTTTTCACAGAATTCTTTGAGTTGGTATTCTGGGCAGAACTCATTTTGAAATCTGTTACGTCGGAGCAAATTTTAATTTCGAAACCTGTTTGAAGCCAAATCTGTCAACTTTTTTAACAGAAAACTTGTTAAGTTTAAGTCGACAAATCTCCTATTAACTTTTGCCCCCTGAATACCGATTTCAACCGTAACAGAAGTAACAGAAATCCAGCAACAAAATGCACGGGATGTCAAATTCACAGAATCTATTACGTGCAGCTAGAATCGCATGAAGTTGCATGAAAGTTACTTAGTTTCCTTGGCCACTGTAACGATACATGACTTTTATCATCAAATACATGTGGTAACTGAACTTGACCGAAGTTAGTGTCAAGGCTGCCAAATTTCACTATCAATCAAATAGAGTCACATCTCATCTTCAGGAAAACATTTTTATCTATTCAATTTTGTTTTTATTTTCTGTTCTCGTAGTACATTTTCAAATGTTGCAGTTAATGATAACAGTAATAATAATAGAATTAATAATAGGGCTTATCTTAAGTTTTGTCGTCTTTTATTTAAGTTTTTCGTAAATAAAAAAAACAGAACCAATGACGGCATTATTTAATAATTATTTCAATAAAATAAAATACAGATTTGATTTGAATTCGAAATAATAATTGCGATAATACCTAATTATAGCAATAGAGCTTTTAAGTTACATTCAAACAATATGAAAGGCAATAATTTCTGATTGAAAATTATTTGAATAAATACATATTTTGTTTAAGGGAATGGCAGTGTTTTTAATTTACGTCACAACAATGTAATTATAAATAATAAAATTGAATTGACGCAGAACTGTAGTGATTCACTGAATCTTGTCAAAGTGTACGTATGTATTTGTATGAAGCGTATATAGCCGCTATGTAATCGGGCTAGAGAACACCAGATGTCAGATCATGATTATGACAATTACAACCGTATTCTTTTGGTAATCGCTATCGAACGCAAATCTAAACCTAAATTAGATTAAAAACTTTTACCAACTTCACTTTTCATTTACCATATATCATTTACCGTCGATTGGCTGCACAAATTCGTCATATTTTAACTGAAAGTTTGAAAGAAATTGTAATTTTGTGGAATTTCAAAACATGTAGCCATCTGGATATTTCTAGCTCAAATGTTTATCAAGTGGAGTAACTTTAACCCAGTTATTATCGGGATTTACTGGATTAACCAAAAGAATACGGCTTACATGCTGTAGGTGTGCCTCTACAATTTTACGTTGGCATTAAGTTCCGACCAGTGCGCGTCTGTCCTGTTTTAAATATAATGTATATAAGCACGTCATATTCGTTGTCATCTGAAATCCCCCTGTTGTCACATGACATGACACGACTCACCGAATTGCTCGAAACGTTAAACAATAACTTGAACTTATAAATGAAATGAGAAATTTCTATAATTTAATAACACTGCCATTGAATATGTATAATAATTATGATAAATATAAGCAATAACAATTTATTATTTTGTTTCCGTTAATAGTGGCAACGATAGTAATAATTAATATTTACAATTATATGTTGTTTTAGCTTCTGATGTTATATTTATAATTTTATATATATTTACATAATCAATATGTTGTGATTTCAATTATCATAAAGTACGATTCAGGTATTTATAGTTGCTATTACAACCAGGATAATAAGTGCAAGTTTCACATTCGCAAATATAACAATGATTTATTTAATTTTTTGTTTTTATTAACAAATTATAATCGTATATTGTAGTTGATAGTTTTGTTTAAGTATTTTCGCGCTTAAGTAATAAAATATTGTTATTTCAGTGGAAGATGTTTTATAATTAGATTGAAGTTAAAATAAATAATATATGTTTGTATGTAAAACTTAAAATATATATATGTATATACGAGTATGTATGTATGTATGTATGTATGTATATAATAACGTCATGTTGTTTTTGTCATTTATCACGTATTGCATGAATTTATCATAATTTTATAACTTTACTACAATATCTGTTTCATTTAAGATAAGAATTTTATATCTTGTCTTTCTGTCAATAACACATTTATGTAAATCCACGTTGATGCAGTTTCTTATATACAAATTATGTGACGTGATTTATTTTATTTATTCATTTATTCATTTATTAATAAAATCATGTTGATAACCTAATTAAAATTAATTATTATATGTTATGTTACGTTATGTTTTCAAATGGATTTTATCGTAATTATCGTATGCAAGCTATAACAATAGTGAGAATCTTATAAGCAATGACAATGACAAAGTAACTCGCTACTTATTATTATTATTATTATTATTATTATTATTACTATCAATATTATTATAATCATAATCACATTCACCATGGTGTGATATATGTATGTAGGTATAGAAGAAATAACAAACTATTGAATTACGTTAACAATTTATTTCAATAATTAACATGATGCACCACTTATTTGTTAACTTATTAATTGAATAATAATCAACAAATATATAATTATCATATATTGAATTGTCAAACGTAGGATTCACATAATAATTAAATGAATTTATCAAATTTATACTCATTTATTTTCATAAGATTCATTCTCAACACTATTTATGATTAAAATGAATATTTCAAAATATTATTTCAATTCCTAGTTTTAGTTATAATATCTGATTAAATTTGAATTTACTTAATTCCTTATTACAATTTGAAAAAAATTACAAATAATATTTTAAATACGATCGATACCACCATCTTGCAAAGCAAATCAATCTAATAACAATTAAGGAACTGTGACATTTGGTACGTCCAAATCCAATGATCAATGACAAATGTACCATCCATCCATAAGAGCACCAAGAATTGTAGAAACATACAAGGACTGATCACAGTGTCTATCCGAATGACGAGATTCAAGACCTCAAGACTTGAACCGTTTGCAGCAAGGGTCAGAGAAAACCTACATAAATGATGATATTCCAATTCTCTGCTCAAATGGCAAAATGTTATGATGATAGCATTTATAAACTATTAAAAGAGGAAAACCTATCTTTCTTTTAAAATAAGTGACTTACTATATGTATACCATTCTACCATCTGAGCATAGAATTTATGTAAGTAACATATTGTCGAAATGAACAAAATGACAAATGCCATCAGAATATCATATAAGAGACTTATTATAATTGAAGACAATTAAAATAAAAAAAATTTAATAATACCAGTATTCTCTTTATTTAGAACCCACAACTGAAATATTCCTAACAGTGAGAACAAGAAATTGTTTGAATAAAAGTTTTCAATTGATTTACAAAATAAATAAGGAAAAATAAAGAACAAAATAAATTCATATATAATATATAATTATATAATATATATTTGTATATATAGTATATATATATTATAAGAGAAGAAACAAAACAAAAATTCAATTCATTTCATACTATTCATTTTTAATTAACTATTATTATATCTATATAACTTATTAGTAAGAGGTTTGTTTTTTGTTTTTTTTTTTTGTTTTTTAATTTTTTTTTATTTAATTAATTAATTAAAACATTTTGTTTTATAAACGAACTGTAATTTTATTCATGTTCTAGTAAAGCAATGTACCCATGGACACACGTCAATGTTATGAAAGTGTTAATGTTTTGAACATCAGTACTTGAAAATTGTTTATTAATTTAATTTTTATAAATTTTATTATATTAATTTATTTAGTTTTTGATTGTATCATATTATTTATTATTAATTCATCAATTTCAATTCAATTTATTTCATTATGATAATTTGATGAGTTTCATTTAATTTCTTTAATTTTTATTAACGACATTATTTTTCATTTTGTTTCATTTTCATTTTCAATCAAATTCTATTGAAGTAAACATTTAAGCAAAAATTTTATTTAAATATATGTATTTGAAATTTCTTTTTAATTTTATCATTTTTTCGTTTTCGTTTTCGTTTTTCTCATTTTTCTTTTTTTTTTAATATTCTATTTTATAATTTATTCAGAACAAAATACAATATTATGTATACATATATGCACATAATAAAATAAACAAAAACAATGAACTGTTATTTCTTCTATTTCGATTATGATTATAATAAAAATGAAATGAATAATTAATTTAAATTAAAATGAAAAATTTTCACTAATAATTATTATTAATATTTGTATTATTGATTGATGACAGCAATTAATATATTTTTATTATTATTATTATTGCTGTTATATGAATAATTCTATTTATATTGATTGATGATTATAATTATTAATTATAATTGTTACTATATATTAATTAGAATTTCATTCTATAATAACAACTATAAAACAAATTATATTTTAATTAATACAAATAACAATAGTGAGAACAATATTTTTAATATAACAATAATTCATCTCATTTACGTTTCTCTGTAATAACAATAGTAACAATGTTAGCATTATTCAAATTTTATGTAAACATAAAATCAAGTATTTAATAATCATTTGTTTCTCATTTATTTATTATTATATTCATATGATAAATAATTATTGTTGAATAATAAAAACATAATTACAATTTGATTAAATAACATTATTACAATAAATTAATCAAATATGAATCAACGCTAATGCAGAAATGAAAAATTAAGTTTTTATTTTTATTTTATGATTCAGCTTATTTTATTTTTCATTATTTTTTAAATAACATCGTTATAAATATGATAATTATTATCATATTATACCCTTAATGATTCCTATATGTTTTTAAACCTCTATTTTATGTAATTCATTTTTTATACTTTAAAAAACATGTCTCAGTATTAATATAAATTAAAGAAAAAATTATGATTATTTTTCAAACATTTTAACATTGTTTTTCTTTTTAATAATTATTATTTAAATTTTTCATTTTTAACATTTTGTCAATTTAAAAAATCATATGAAAATTTTAATTTTTTATTTAATTTCATTTAATTTCTGTGTGTGTATTTTCAATTTTGAATATTTTATTAAAGTCTAATCAGTGATTGATATTATAATTACAATATTTTTAGTTATATATATGTAACATTGCATTGAGTTACATATTTATAACCATGTATATGTATATATAGTTATCCTAATTATTATTATTATATATATATATACACAAACATACACATATATATGTATGTATATTTTTATATTCATGTATTAATGGCAATTATAATTGTTCAATAATAATAATAATGATAATAATAATAATAATAATAATAATAATTATATTTTTAAACAATTGATTGTTACTTCGTGTTCATTGTCATTACATTATAATTGCGATCAGTATTGTTATTCGTATTACTACAATTCGCATTCATAATAATAATTATTAGTTAGTTTTTAATAAATCTTTCAATGATTCAATTTTTACTTCAATTATATTATATTATATTCATAACGATTCATGTGTATTATTGAAATGATCTCTCATAGTCACACACAATTGATTACAGATACACAGTATTAACTAACTATGTATTAGATGTTGTTTCATTACATATTATAATTATGAGAAATATATTTAATTTAATTTCAAATTATCGTTGTTACGTTAAAAACACGATGTTCATTTTTATATTTATTCCAATGGATTATGTTTATTAAAAATTATTACATTTTTTACTTTAATGATTTTATTAATTTCATTTTCATTTTTATTATTCCTATTTTCGATTCATTTAAAATGTCATGGCATTTTATTAAATTTAAATGAAATTCTTTTTTTTTTTTGGTATTTTTTATTTTTGTTAAATAATTAAATTAATTTTTAATTATGGTTTTTGGTGTTTTTTTCTTTTTTGTTCCGTACTTTGTTGTTGTTTTTAAATTTTTTGTCTTTTATTTTAAATATTCTTCATGTTAAATTTTTCATCTCCCACTTGTTTGGTTTGGTTTGTTTTTCAATTTTTTTTACTGGTAAATACAATATAAATACTTAATCGTATTTAATTAATATTCTTTGTGTTCTGCGTATATTGTAATTTTTATAATTAATATATTTTTATTTAATTTTCATTTTAATAAATTTGCAAATTTCTTCCCACTTTCGATTTCTTTCCATTTTGAATGAATGAAATAAAAATTTTTAAATGTTTTTTTTTTCTTTTTTGATTTTATTTATATGTAACTAACTTCATTTCATTTCTTCTTGTTCTTCTTCTTAATAGTAAAATTTTTTTTTTCATGTTGGCATTATTGAACTCATGTCAAAAATCGTTTTGATGTTTTTCATTTTTAATTTTTAATTTTTTAATATTAATTAAATGTTAAATGTTCATGTTTTCTGCGCGTCAAAAAAATGAATTTTAATTAAATTTTTATTTATTATTTCTGCTTCTTTCTTACTAAACTTTTGTTCATTCCATCAACTTTGAATGATATTTTATTTTTCAGTAATAATTATCAAAATTAAACAAATTTCTTCATTTCAATTAAATATTTTTTGGTTTTCATTTTCAAAACACTGGTATATTTTTGTTGTTTTTTTGTTTTTTAGAATTATATATAATAATTTTATTTTTTCTTCATCCTTTTGTTTGTTTGTTTGGTTTTTTTTTGTTTTTTCTTTGATTTAAATTAACGTTTTTCTCCTAATTTAACTCACATATACATACACGTAAATAGAAATTTTACAAATATTTAAATATAAATGCTGGCATTTAGACATTTGTAAAATACATATTTATGTATATATATATATATACATAACAGGTAATTAATTAATTAATTAATTAATTAATAATATTCTTATACAATTCGTTTTCTTAATTTTGTTGTTTTTTTTTAAATTTTTAAAGATAGTTTTTTTTGTTTTTTATGAATTTCTTTTTGTTTTGTTTTTAAATTAATTAATTAATTTTTATTTTTTCATTTAATTATTAATTTTTTATTTTTTTTTTTTTTGGTTTTGGTATTGTTTCCTTAAATGTTTTATTATTCTAAACGGCTGTTTCAGTATGGCTGTGTGATGATAGCCTTTCAACATCAATTTCTGGGATTGTTAGTTCATCAGGAATATTATCAGCATACTCGATCGATGATGTCTGTGATAATCGCTTGCTCAGTGATGTTTGTTTCCTTAACACTTCGGCCAATGATGTGTTTGTGTGCTCGCCATAGCGCGCGTCTAGTCCTTGACGAAATGCGTTGACTACTCGAATCTGTGTACGGTTTATTTTTTTTTTTTTGGTTTTTTTTTGGGAAGGATAAGGATTTTATTTGTGTATATTGTATGTATTCAGGATAAAAGGATTGTCAGGAATTTGGTCAGGAATTGACAGGATTGAATATTGTTTTAAAAATGAAATTATTTTTTTTATTTTTTTTTTTTTGACAGTATAGAGTGCATGTAAGAAAAAGAGAAAGAAAAATAAAAAAATTATATTAATATTTATTGTTAAATTTGTTTTCAATTAACTATTTATCTTAGTTAAAGAACAAAAACAATTTACGTGTATATTTAATTAATTATTACATTATTAATTATATTTATTTTATTTAATTTTTAATTTTTCTTTCATAAATATACACGTACATTGAATTTTAGCATGTAATTTAATAAAAAATTTGTTTCTTTCTTTTTTGACATTTTCAAATTAAAATTATGAATAAAACTTAACAAATTCTTTAAGTAATTTCGGGTATGAAAACAAATATTTTATAAATTATTATATATTTGGATAATTATTTATATAATATTGGACAGTTTATATCATATACTACTGGAACACTACTATGATACTAAGGAGAGAAATTATATTATATATACATATATATATATATATATTAATGAATATTATATATATATGTGGATAATTGACACACACACATATAGATATATAGATATATATATATATATATATATATATATATATTGTATGCATACTCAGAAGGGATAAAAATTTATAAAGTTGACAGAGAAAAAATTATAAATATATGTATTTATATATAATATATGAATTGAAATTAGAATAGAATGAATTGAGAAGTTAATCAATTAATTATTAGATAAATAAAGAATTATTTTGAATTTTGTAAGTATTGTTTAATATGTATCTATATATATATATATATATGAAATCTTTGCAACATTCATAAATAAATTTGATTGTTTCGAAGTGGATGAAATTTAAATATAATATAATTATTATTGTAATTAGATATGAAATGTACATAATTCATCCTCTGCGAAACATTCTAAACTTAATTATTAATAACATAGTACATATTTAAACATTCTACATAAAGAAAATCATAACTGACTACAATAATATTTTATAATACAGAAATTAATAAATTAACAATGCTGTAAAATAGGTTCACAAAAATTTAATTATTAATTTTCAATTAAGAGGATTAATTAATTTTAAGCATTTTATATTACATTGAAAAAGAAAACACTCAAATCAGATAGTTATTATAATGATTTTGTTGATGATACGAGTATGATATGATTTTTATTATTATTTATTTGCAAAGCAAATGTGGAACAGCCATTAAGCTATCTAATAATTATAATATGTACAATACTCTCTTTATTTCATAAGCAATGCATTACACTACTGCTTTTCACTATACCATGTTCTATATAATTATTCATGCAATCTTATTGTAATAATAATAGTAATAATAATAATAATAATAATAATTATAAGCTAATTTCATAAGAAGCATTATCAAATTTATTTTACAGCAGCACATGCAAAATCACATTATTATAATTATACGAAAATAGCAGAACAAAATTTGCTGACGAAATTTTAGACTCATAATTATGAGTAAGAGGTTGTAGTTATTAGAGAGACAATTATAATTTGTTAATTATGTATTTAAATTATTGCATAAGATAGCAAATATCAGAAGAGGTGGGTGAAGATCACATCTGCTAGTGTCAATCTCAGAAAGAGGTACAAAGCAAAAATTCTAAACGTCAAATTTCAACATGTTTTCCTAGTTACTTGAGTTCTGACAGTTCGACAAAATTTCTTTTTGCGAATCCTCTCAGTGAGGGAACTTGGGCCGTTGGGCCGCAACTGATTAGTGACTCGAATTATTAACCAGTTTCCTTTGAATCACTTCCTGTATTAACAAATGGAAAACCGGTTTGTAATCAGTCACCAGCGGACTGGCATGTCGAGTCGCTTACGACAAAGCTGACAATTTTCTGTAGAATGCTACAAACTTAGCATCTGAAATTTCTAATGAGTGTGCGAAGCCTGGTCGCTAACAAGTCAGGAACTGGTTTGTAACGCAAGTTACCAAACAATTTACTTTACTTTGAGTAGCTCCGTGTGCGTACCATGATCTCATGTTACGTCCTTTTTAAAATTTGTAACTTGTCAACAAAACAAATGTCAAAAATTGAACTGTGTGTGAAAACTCCATCATCGAACAAGTGGTTCGAACCAATTCGTCGACGCTTCGTGAGAATGAGGTAGATGAGACAGTAGGGTAACATTCAGTAGAATCAACTGAATATTTGACAGTTGTGAGAGAACTCATTTCCCCGCCATAACGTCACATGACCCCCTCTCAAAAATATTGTTTGAGAAAGTACGAAAACGCCAATTTCGAGATCGAAACATATTGCATACAAAAACCTATCGGGCTCTAGTTCAACTGCAACTCGACATTTTCATGTATTATCTATTGTGATTTAATTGGAAATTTTTAATTGAGTTCCTGAATAGATCATGCAAGGATGGATGGATAATCAACAAATCCTGTTTGCCAAGACAAGGCATCATGCAAAGAATAATTTGGGAGAATATAAATAGCAACAAAATATTTAAATTTAAAAATTGCTTTTATGATCAATTGATTATATTATATAAAGCATGCAAAGTTGCACTAAATTACTGGATAATCATGTCTCGAACAGCACACATCAAATATTTGCCTTAATTTAAACAATCCAGGACAAGGCAATGATCGAATGGAGACATATATGTGTGTATATATGTCAGAAGTAGATGTTATCAAAATGTCATTTTGACAGATGACGTTTAAATTTTCTTGGTTATGTTAACGTTACACGAGTATGTTGTCATGTGTTTGTAGGGGGAATGATGTAATGAAGTAGTTTGGCGATAATTGCGTCCTTGTTGACGTTTAGATGTCATAACTAACATTGATGTGTCATTTTGAAGTTTTGTTATGTGGTTTTTCTTAGATTATCTATATGTTTTTTTTTTAAGAATTTTGCGTTCACGTGAAATGAATGCAAATTAAATAATTTAAATAAAAATTAAATGAAATATAAATGAATTACACCAAATTATGCGTCTAACATCAAATGCAGCTGTCACAGAGAATGATAATGATTAACATATAACTCTTTTAGATATATTATATATTATCTTTCACTCATAACCATTGGAGTGTTGTATAACACATAGAATAACATTATGACATGGTTACATGGTTATGATTCCCTAAAACTTAAATTAAAAACATAACGACGACGGTAGCTTCATTTTTAATTTTTAATTTTTTTTTCATTTTGTTTTAATTTTTTTCAAATAAATAAAATTAATAACGAACGCTATTCAACAGTGACATTTCAAAAAACAAAATGGAACTTAATAAATTTTTAATTAAATTCAACTTAAGTCATAAAAAGACATATTTTCATGAATAAGAGCATTTCATTAATTATATTATAACATAAAATAACAACAAATACATGTATAACGCCGATGACACCGATTAACTCACACCGATAACGTTCTCTCCTGAAGATTTTGCATGTTAAGTATGGAGAATATGAAAATATTTTGTTTTTTATTTAAGAAAAAGAATTTTTTTTTTTTTGAATTTTCTGTTTATTTTTAATTTTGTTTTAAAGGAGTTTTTAATTAATTTGTTAAAGTTTCACAAATTTGTTAAATGATCATCGTCTGTGGCGTGGAGTACACAGAATATGGGCGTTTGAATAAAATAATTAATTAAAAATTAAAATTAAATTAATTAAATAAAAGTCGAATACTGATTTTTGTCACATGGAAAAGCTTAAAATTGTGTACTACGCGCAATCATGACGTGATCCGGTAAGCAATGTTTTCGATTTAACATAATTCCATGTGTCGTAGCCAAAGAGAAACTTGAAAATATTATGTACGTACATATATACCTACATACATATTTATGCACCAAGTGTGTAAATGTGAAACCGGAATTTGTCTAAAGATGGCCACAGCAGTCAATTACTGTTATGCCTTGGACAGAGGAAACAGTATGAACTGGTTCATGACGTCATGTTTATGACAGACGAATCATTTCAAAGTGAGTTACTGTCGTTCGTTACTATTTTGACAAGTAGTCAGTGAGATACTGTCATTGTTTTTTTGTCAATTGTCAATAGCAACTTCACGAGGATCAAAATTACTGTTCTTGTTAGCCATTTTGAAGAAAAACGAAGCAGAACGCTATGGAAAAACGTGAAAATTATTGTATTCTATTTCCCGGATTTCGACAAGAATTCTGGTACAATTTGTGATTTTGTTACTTCTGCGTTTTCTGGAAAATGGCACCAACATGATACAAAACTCACTTTGAACTGGTTCAATTTTGGGATCTTTGAACTGAACCTGTCTGTCAAACCCGTTCATATCAAACACACATGTGTTTCTTGTACATAGATTCCGGTTTCATACTTCCACACAAAGTAAATAAATTCACTTTAAGTGAATGTAAATAAATAAAGCACATATTAACGGAGTTTTGAAATAATTTATGTTTTATTTTTTGAAAGAAAACCAACAATGTGATGGCAGCGCCGTGGTGGACAGGATCTTGTTTTTTTTTTTAAGTAAAAAGTAATTTAAAAAAATTTCATTTTAGAGAAAATTCAGAGAAATGTGCCATGTGTCAGAACTTAAATACTAAGAAAATGCAAGCGACTTGCTCCCCCAAACGACATCTATAATATATAAGAAGAATTTAGCAGCGATCAAGAGGAGAACAACTGTCACTACTGGCGACAGTAGATGTCACTACATACAGACAGTGCTTTTCCAACTCTGTCAATTGTACTACACAGTATGTGTATATATTGTATATAATTACTGGACTTATCCCTTATTATTATTATTATTATTTTATTATTGAATTAAATTAACCCTACTTATGTGCATTACATCATCACAACTCAGAATTTTGTTAAAATCATTTATTAGGTTGTTTTATTTTGCAAACAGCATAAAAATGCAACTAAAAAATTTCGCTAATTTATTAATTCAAATAATTATTATTTGTATTTGTTCATAAAGCATATTGCAATTCACGATTATATGAATGATATACAATACATAAAAAAATAAAAACATACACATAAAAATAATTCGTTCTAAATTTTCAACGATTTGTTAAAGAATTTTGCATTAACAATCAAACGCACTAATGCAGATTAATAATAATAATAATTATTAGTATTATTATTATTATTATTATTATGTTTATATTAATTTTTATTTGTTTTCAAATTTTATTAGCTTTGTGATGTTTATTTAAAGTAAATAATAAGTAATATATGCAGTTAAGCGTAAAAATTAATTCATTTAATTTAATTAATTTTTATTTAACGTGTTCAACATAGTGTTCTTTCAAATATGAAGTTTGGCATAATTCGTGGCGTGGCTGTGAATATACATAATTTTCAAAAAAATCGTGTTCGAACATATTCAATTCAATAACGTCTGACAATATTGTTTAATAAATACTTTGTTAAGAAAAACATTAACAATTACATATATGTATATATATATATGTATATATATATATATTGTATAACATGAACATTCACAAATCAATTGAAAAATTCAACGTATAAATATTATGTATAAAAGTGCTTTAATTAATTAATTGTATTTAATTGTAATTGAAATTAATAAGCACTTTTATTTAACAAGAAAATAAAACCACACAGTCAATTAATTTTCTTATATGTATATATAATATAATATATGTGTAATATATAATATAAAACGAAGAAGCGATTTGTATAAAAATTCACAATTATTGCATAATACAAAATCAAATAAAAACAACAAATCACAAATAATTAAAAATCGAAATCATTTAAATAAAACAATATAAAAATATATTAATATAAAATAAATATTAACAGCAAAATACATATTTTCAAAGCGAATTCAATATTAGATAAAAACATAATTTTTGTACAGCCAAAAACAACAATTTTTAATTGAATTTTAATTAGTTAATTAATTAATTCCATCGTTTGAATTAAATACATTTTATTTCAATTTAAAACGATGCAATCAATTTATCGGGACTTGAAATTTTAGAACAGAGAGGAAACTATAACAAGAACAAGAACAAGAACAAGAACAGGAACAAGAAAGAGATATAACAAAGACATTATTGTTGTTGTAACAATAATGTATCAAAAAATTTATAATAACAATAATAATCATATCAGTTATAATCATTTCAGTGACAGTTCTGCAGCGAACTAAATGGATAAAGCGTTAAGTGTATCAAACGATGTATTATTAGGTCTGTTCGTGTACTCTTCGATCTTACTAGACTTTACTAGACTTTACTCGAGTAACATAACTCGACCAAATTTGTCTAGTAACATTTTTCAATCTCAAGCTCGTTTCCCCTCCATGACGTCACGCGAAACTCACTCAAAAATCATGCTTGAGAAAGTACGCGAACGCCAATCTCGAGATTGAAGCATATTGCAATATGGTACGCGAACAGACTTATTGTGAACTCTTCTACAACTGTCATTGAAATGAAATACCAAATGTTTGGCATTTGAAATGTTGTCGATTAGTAAACAAACAGTCTTATAGTAGACACGACTGACAAAAGTAAAGCTGGTAATGAATGATATTATTCTTGTTACTATTATTATTATTATTGTTATTATTAATATTGTTATTATTGTTACAACAACAAAATAACAATTAATAAATCATATTGCATAATCAGAAAGAGGAGGTTAGTAACTAATGAATTAAAATCATAAAATAGATTTTCTTCATTAAATTCTTTTTTGCTTTTTTTTTAAATAATGAAATTAATAAATGAAGACTTCAAAGGAAAGCAGCTTACAGCTTGATCAGTGGAGCTCTTGCTGTAGGGTACCGGTATCAAACGCTCTTGCAACTCACCACCTATCACCTTCAATAGAAAAAGTAAAAAATGGGAAAATTTTTTTTTTTTTTGTTTTACATTATAAGTAACATGGACAATTCATTGTTTTTTGTTGATAAATTATGTTTTATTTTTAAACTTTCTGTTTTACTTTGATTCAACACGATGTGATAATATTTTATTTAATAAATTTGAAAAATTTCTTTTATTGCCTTTGTAATTATAACGCGCATGCTATATTATAGTTACCTGAATTTAATTGGAAATTAATAAATAATTAAAAATAAATAAATAAATTAATTATATTTGATATGTATTTCATATACATTTTTATTGTTTTATTTGTGATTTAATGTGTCTTTTGATTATCGTTAACACGGGGATAAAATAATTTATTAAAAATGTCAAATTGAATATAGACAAAAATGTATTATTGCATATAAACACGATCAAATGGGATTTACTGAAGTTGAATTTGAATTTATGATGGACTGCAATGAGAGACTGTTTTCTTTTTAGACGTGATATACCATAATTATACAAGATAATTATAGAGGATATTGAATACATGAATAGTGGATATTGTGTTTGGTCCGGGAATTTAAATGTTTGTTGCAATTTAAAATGTTTGGGATTATTGTAACTATTACTGGTTAACGATTTAATAAACAAAATATTTATTCCATCTTGTTTCTCTATATTTATGTACGCACAAAAAAGTTTATATGAATTGAAAATGAATTTGTTTGATAATATATATTATATATTTCATAACTAACATAACACAGAGATAGATTTTTAAAATCGTTTCATTTGCGAATTTATTTAATTAATTTTCGTGTAAATATTTAATTTTAATTTTATGATAATGTGGCACACCATGAAAGTCGAACGAGAAGAAGATAAAAAGACAAATTGCGTAAATTCTCTCAGGTAAAATCTGTTTAAGAGAAATGTCAAGTTGATCTCATCATCTCAATATTTCTAGTTCAAGTATTTTTATCGATAAATGTATGGAATTTGACAGTTAACAAAATTTTACCCAAAAGAATACGCCAAGTGTCTACACACAATGTTGTTGACTATAACGCATTGTACAAACGTTCACATGATATGATATCATACCTTGTGCATTCGTAATGTAACTGACATTGTAGTTTTAAACGTTTATAACAGAATATAAAATTGAAGTGAATTTTTAACGATTGATTACCACATAATAATTATAATTTCAATTAATTCATACAATATCTTTATCTTTATTAAATCAAGAAGATATAAATTATATCTATAATAATAATTGATTAAGGCGGACAAATTGACCTGCACGAGCGGCTTCGCAATTGTAATTTTCATTCAGAAGCTTTAACAGCTACCGCTACACAAAGAATTCCATGCTCCAGCTCCAGCTGTTTTTATTTATTATATTTTTGATATATAATAACATATGATTAATATATTAGAAGTATTATACTGAACAGAAACTGTAAGCTTTTTTTTAATTTATTTGTTTTTGATACGAGTAAATTAAAATTGGGTTCAGGTATAATATATATATATATGTTATATAAAAGTAATAGTGTTTGTTTAACATAATATTACTAACAAGTGACTCTAGAACGAGGACTTGTAGTGATTTTTTGTTGTTCATTTTTTAATTGCTAATAAATATTTGTTAAAATTATTATTTTCTTTTTTGTTCATTTCTAAAGAAATTAATAATAAATTATTTTGTGCTTCATAGTTATTTATTAAAAATGATTTATTATGAATGAACTTCACAAGTGGTTATTATTATAACATCGAACTACGTGATTTATAAAAGAAAGAAAAAAAAATATAGATACAACACTCAATAGAATATTTATATAGATATACTAGTATGATTTATATTTTGGTAAGGGTAGTGTGCCTGTATAAGCGTTTCCTTTTATATTTTTTGGAATTATGTCATTTTTTCTTGCACAGAATATACTATAAAATTGTTCATAATAAATGCGGTCATTTTTCATATTTGAAAATCTGGATATGTGTTATATATATACATATATAAGTATATGACAACCACATCTTTCCAGCTACAATAATAATAATCTAGTAAATTGCATCACTATAAAACCCCTAAAGCATCTATATGTATGACAGAACAATATTGACATCATTTAATTGGATTTATTGTATAATATAGTATATGGCTTAAATGCATTAAAACATGCGCCTTATTGACGTGAACAATGTATCAAAGTTTCAAACCAATTCAGACAATACAAAAACCAAAAATTAAAATTTTTTTCAGTGAGTATGCAACCCTAGTTAGGTTCTATCTAAGGTAAGCGCGTGTGAGGAGAGAGCATATATGTAGTATTATTATTTAATTGGATCACAAATGATCACAGTTCTTGCTAGTAGCTATTAAATAGCATATTGCAGAGATAGGCAGATAGATAGAAGAAATTAAATTATTATTATTTGTTTAATTGTTAAGTTTTAATTCTCATTTTGTTTTCATTTGTTTTGCTTATTATGTACAGTGCAAGTGATTAATTGTAAACCTATTTGAAAATATATATATTATATATTTGTTCCTTTTCACAATTAATCTTGTTACAAAAGGATATCTACCACACACGCACCTATATTATAATATTTATATGTAATAACTCTAGTGTTTTTTTGTTTTTATTAATGATTTTTTGCTTACCGTCATCAACAAACAGTTCGAGATGCCTAAAATTCTTCAAAATTAATTATATAAAATAAAATAATTTAATGTTTAATTGAAATTTTTATCATAAAATTAAGTCGAAGATTTGATTTTTATATATCAGAAGATTTTTCGTTTTGTACTTTGAATACTTACAAACTCTCACTGAAGGTACATAATATGTATAATAGTATATCTGAATGCTACTAGCTTTATGACAAAAATAATGAATCTGACACAACTACCAACTACCAAATAAATTCAATTTGAAATTGAGATTGTTCTTTAAGACACAATTATGAAGTTATTGATGTGGATTAACCACTAGAATATCATAAGAAAAACTACAAAATATAACTACATATCTACTGGGGGGGCGGGTGGATTCAAGAAGAACAAGAGGAACAACTAGAAGAAGTTGCAGCAAAATTGAGAAATTTTTAAGGGTACGGGTCTGACTAAAATTTTTCAATAAATAAATGTTTTTCTTTTGAAATTACCGTATTACAAATCCGTTGATATAAGTTTTGTATTGGGTTGACATAAATCCATTTTGACTCCATTTTGTTTTTTTGTTTTTAATTTCTTAAATATGCAAACAATTCGCAAACACTGCATTTCTGATACACACTCTGTCAACACCTATTTAAGTACTCAACTCACTTAACACTTATCACTTTCACATCGTTATCATATACTATATTCTATACTATATATGATTGTGAAGACGATGTAGTTTATTTAAGTTATTTGTAATTAATGAATTGATGAAATTCATAAAAAATATTTTTTTGTTTTTCTTTTTTAAATATATATTACAATTATTATAATTTCGCTTTAATTTCAATGAGGTTTCTTGTGAGATTCATTTTGTTTTTCTAGTTTATAGTATTATATTTCAAAGATTAACTTGGATGAATGTAATAGCTTGAAGTCTTATATGATAATTCCTAAACTATAACACTTAAATTAATATTTTCAAGTTAAAATGATCATTTTATCTATGAATGACAGAACGAATAGTTATTATAATATAATATATATATTAATATATGGATAAATGGAAGAACTGTATTTAAATTTAGCAGTATTCATTTCTAAATTAACACTTAATTTTCGGTTAAATGAATCATATGTGATTCTATAATTTCTCATTTTTTATCATTTCAATTATGGTTAGTTTATAAGCTTTACTATATGTTTATCATTTATAAGGTGAAACAAATACTATTGTTATTACGAGTGAGTTATTTCTAATATCTCTTACGCTCAAACATATGTAGTATAACTTGTTAGTTATTAAAATTCAAATTAAATTTAATTAAACAAACAAAATGAAAAATTTGCAAACAGTAAAGCCAATAAGGTACGTCATAAATCCAACAGGATAAACATGTAACTGGAACTGATTCAAAAAAAAAAAATTGAAATAATATCAAAAAAACAAAATGAATACGAAAAATGGAAAAAAATAAAACGAAAACAAAATTGATAAATTTTATTTTTCCAAAATAAATTTCAAAAGACAAAAAAATAATAATTATGAGTAGCACAATATCATGCAAATGGAATATTAAAATTGTTGCTGCAAAAAAAATTAAATGAAAATCAAAAAATCAAAAATATAATTCATATTTACACCATTTACTAAAAGCTACAATTGGAAAAAAAACATTATTATTATTATTTTGAATAGTTATTTGATAATAACTTGAATATATTCAAATGCACAACAAAAATACGAAATGAAACTGATAACAATAGAATTGAAATAAAATAAAATATATTATATTAAATAACATTTGAAAAATGCATTCGAAATACAGCCTAATTATCTGATTAATTATCTGGTTGATTTATTAATTAATATTAATTTATTAATATTGTTGGTGTATTTGAAAACTTTCATTATATTTATTCATACTGTATGTTATATATATATATATACGTATATGTATTTATGTATATATTTATTCATTTATATATATTAGGACTTAACATCTATAATTTATTAATTATTCTTTTTTATTTAAATATATATTTATATGTAATTACTATCTCCCATTAAATTTAATTTACTATTATTCTCATTTAATAAGTCTTTAAAACATATTATCATTTATAAATATAATTTGAAATTGTCAAAACCATTTTATCAATTATATTGTTATAGTAATTGTTGGAAAAATAAAATTGTTAATTTTATTAATAATAGATTTTGTTATTAGTAAATATGTTCTTGTAGAACGTTAAAAATTCCTTTATTTAATCAATATCTTTAATTTATAATATTTGATGAATAATATTAACCCTCTTATAAAGAGTTTTGATTTATATATATTTAAGCTTATTCAAATAATATACAATAATTCCTGTTTTATGATACACAACAAATTATAGAAGAAAGAAAATAAAAACATTTATATATAATATATTAAATTGATTATAACAAATAACAAATAATAATAATAATTATATTCTTAACACGATTTCATATTTAGAAATAATTAAATAAATCAACATCAGTTTTACGTTTAGTTTAACTATTTAGTTAATATGTACGTGTTTTGTATTATTGTAGCTATTGTATTTAAGAATAATTTTAACAACTGCTAATCAAATTTTCCATTATTAATAAATAGTTTGATAATATAATGTTTATTTAATATATTATATATCAGCAAATACAAGCAATGATGTAGTAATTTTATCAATTCTATTTTATGGCAGTAATTTTTTCATTTTATTTTAAGTTCAATTTTGAGCGGCCATTGTTATAAACAATAGTGATGTGATATTGTAATTTAGAAGCAATACTAATGCTAA
The DNA here is from genome assembly GCA_963971475.1 of Chrysops caecutiens. Classification (NCBI taxonomy): domain Eukaryota; kingdom Metazoa; phylum Arthropoda; class Insecta; order Diptera; family Tabanidae; genus Chrysops; species Chrysops caecutiens. The sequence goes on from OZ020567.1 coordinate 76,246,343, forward strand.
TGAAATGAAAGAAAGTCAGTAGATTAATTTGAATTATAGTTTATCCCGTTAACATTATGATTAACTTGTTGTTTTCTGTTTTAAGTACTCTAAAATACCTCGAAAAACACTAAACTTCTAATTAGTTATGTGTAAATATTTATGAATATAAATGTATATAAGTATATTTTATCTAAAAATTTTCTTGTATAAATAGTAACACTCTAGAACACTTGTGCTTCTAAATTCGATTCACATTTACTGAGGGTGATACTTAAGGATATAAGGGTTGCTTTCTGCTGTGATTACACAACACAAATGAAAGGTATAACGCGAGAATATCTTAAAACGTCGTCCGAAATTGTTTGAAATCAATAAAATTTTATATCTAGCATTTAGATCGATTTCAAATCTAATATATTATCTATTGTACTAACATAGTTATCTGATCTTAATGCTAGACTTTAATTAGTTATGATCATAAGATCAAGAAACAAGGATTTTCTTCATCAGTTATTTGTCAGTCAAGTTTTCTCGCTATTAACCTATTCAAATTGCATTTATTCATTCATGATATTAATCAATGTGATTTAGATAATTTTAAAATGACATTTTCCACGTATAGTATGTTATAGTTTGTTATAATAGCCAAACGATATTCAATTACATGATATTTAGATAGGAATTATTCTTTTTTTAGTTTTTAATTATTTAAATGTATAAAATGTTTCTGTTTGGTCTTTGGTCCTTAAAATTTCATTTTGTGATCCATTTAAATGATCTTACATAATTGAAAATGTTTTCTTCTGTTTCTGTATCTATTTCTGTTTTATATATAAAATAATAATGAATGTATTTTTAGGAATGTACTTTTAAAACAGTCGTTAATTTTATTTTTCTTTTATGTATTTAGTTTTTTAGTGTTTGCAATTGTGTTTTAAAGCGATGTGAGTGTTGCTACTTGAAAAAATCATATTTCAAAAATTATAAAACAACAATAATAATGATTTAAATTGATTAATTATTTATAAACACAACAAAACTTATTTATAAACAAATCTTCAATAATATTTTCATGAAAGCAAATAATTAAAGCAAATAAAACGTTCAATTTAATTTAATATTATTTAAGGAAACAAAAATAAGTACAATTAACGGCAGTTAAATATAGGTATGTATTTAAATTAATAAAAATCATAAAATTCATTTCAAATTTATCATAGTTCATGAAAATCACTTAAAAATTATTTTAATGCTAAAAGTTTAAATATTTACGGATTTAGAATCCATTTTTCTTTAATAGAATTGTCCTTTTCAAGTGACTTTAGAATTTTGTTTTAAAGAATTTGATTGATAAAATTTTTAAAGTTTAAACATTTGATAGATTTTTTTAAAGTGAAAAATTCAGTTTTTAGTAGAAACTGAAAAAAATGTCAATTTTGATTGAAAATTTCATTTGATTTAATTTAACAATCATCTTGGAAATGAATTTTTTCAAAAAATGAATTATTCAAACTTTCAAAAAACAGTCAGTTAAGATTTGAATAGTGCATTTAATATGATAGTTCTTAATATTATTAAGTTAAAAGGTATATGTCGAATTTGTTTTAATAACAATAGTTAATAACACGTATATATTATGTATATGTATATGTAGAAGAAACATTTTGCATAGAAAATAGATTGGCTCTCTATTAAAAACCACCTTCTAAAAGAAACATCTACAGCATGACAACGGATTAATATTTAATTAATTAACTTATTACTTTTAATTTATCAATTTTAAGAATGAGAATTAATCAATAAATTATTATTTATTCATATTTCTTTTCTACATAACAATACACAGTACAGTAGCAATTGTATTTGGTTAATTAATCAAATACAAAGTGATACTGTATGTAATAAGTTTGTTCTTCAAGATCAAATCCAATTATATTTACAATATTTAAATGTATATCATTAAATGATTATTTTTAATTCTGTTACGAGTTATTTATTATTATTATTATTGTATATATATATACCTACACTTATTTATTATAATTTAACTGACATATGAATGTTTACAAAAGATCCCTGAGGTGGTTTTCTTTGACATTTGATAATTTGACATTTGTAATATGTATATTTTATGTTATATGATTTGTATCATTTCTTGTAAAGCAGATATCAGTTGGAACCATGAATTGTTATTGAAACATTTTGTTTATATGATATTCGATAAAAGGTTTTTGTAAACATTAACATGTCATAGTTATTAGTAATTTTATTGTTCCCTAAATAATATGATAATAATAACAGTCCGAAGTCATGCTGAATAAATATAATAATAATTAAATTGACTTTCTTATATATTTTGAATATAGTTATTTATGGATATATAATACGTAAGGAATTGAGTTGTATATTTGATTAGTTATCATGTATGTTATACTCAAATGATTTAGTTAATCATTTAAATTCGTGTCTCTGTAACTTGTTGCTGTTGTTTTTGTTGTTGTTGTTGTTGTTCATCATTGCTTGTATTGCTGGTATTACGTGTATTATATATAACAGTTGGTGTATTATTATCATCAATACGAATTCGAGGTGCCATAAATTTACTACTATTTTGTTGTGGATCTTCATCAATAAATGAAATTTCTGATAAATTAGCTGATGTTGTTGGTACTATTGTTGACTGATTTGGATGATGATGGTGTTGTTGTTGTTGTTGTTGTTGTTGTTGTTGTTGATGTAGTTGTTGTGTTAAATTAATACTACTAACCGATGGTAAATACATTTGTAAATTACGATTTGGTTGTAATAAATTTGAATTATATAAACCGCCTGGTGATGTTTGCTGATGACCAGTTATTCCCGAATGACTCCGAGAACTACGTAAACTATGCAAACTATGTATGGAACGGCGTTCGTTTAAATCTTCCAATGTTGATTGAAATGCTCGTATAACACGAAGCTGGAAACAAAAAAATTAGAAAACAAACGAAAAACCAAAAAAACACACACACATATAATACATGGTTTCTTTTTTTTCTATTATCGTTTAACGGATTTAAATAAAATCAAAATTTATATATTTAAAAAATTGAATTTTTAATGTTTTTTTTTTTAAAGTAAAAAACAATTAAAAACTGATTGAGCAATTCATTTAACCGTAACAGTCAAAAAAGAAATTCAATTATAAATTATTCAAACAAATTAAAAAATAGCAAAACATATTATGTCGGTTTTTGGAGTAAATCAAAATTTTAGTTCATGCAAATTCACAATAGAGGGAAAAGGAAAACTTAATCAAATTAAAATAAAATCATAAATTTAATCAATAAAATAAAATTATCATTTTAGATGGAAATCAAAATCAAAATAATATAAATATAATGTGCTTTTTGTATTCAAGGATTTAATGATTAGAAGATATTGTTAGACGGAAATGTTTTAATGGAAAGAGTTAACACTCTGTCTAAAAGGATATTACTATAATATTACTGAAATTTTAGACAGATTGTTCTACTTATTATTCGTGTTTGTGTGTGTGTATGTGAAGTAGAATAAATGTTGATAGTAGAAAAGGATATTAAGTTAATAATAGCGACACACAATCAACAATCAAACAAGACAAACAATAAAACGAAGTTAAGAGATAGCACAGCATTAATGTTGAAATAAATTTTGAAAAATTAACATATCATAATAACGAAATTTAATTAAATCATAAGAATAACTCATTTATTAACATTTTAACACTTATTTGTTTTTCATTTATTACTAGATTTGTTCACGTAACAACTTTAACTGTCATTGAAATGAAAGATGAGAACTGTTACAAATGTTCATTTCGATTATCATTTAAGTTAAACAGTGAAAATCACTAAAATAACAGTTTTAATCCGCATCATTTCAATAATAACAGTGATAACCACTAAAACAACAGTTTAGCACACAGTCTGAGTAGTAGCTTGAACTCGAAACGTATTGAAACGTATTGCAATATGGTACGTGAACAGACCTACGTTATGCTAACGTCAAAGGTGAGGGTTTCCAATTCCAGCTTGGTGTAGAGTGGAGTGGCACTCCAAGCTGGCATTGTAAACGTTCCTTCAAACTTGTGAAACGTAATGCATGGCAATTTATTGGGATACAATTTAATTTAATTCATTAATTCAGACTCCATCTATATGAAGTAACTTTTGTATAATAATTTCATTCATGATTTTCATGATATAAGACGAAGGAAGATATTTAATATAATAGTGCTATAACTGTCGTATGGTAGATAGTAAGAGATAGAGAGCTAAAGTATTGCCATGCATAAGTTTCACTATAAATGTAGTTGTTGCTGTTGTTGTCTTTCGTTTCATAAGAATTTTAGAATAATTATTGTAAATAAAACAAATAAGCAAAACTAATCATTAGGACATTACACAATAAAAATCAACGAGAACATGCATTATCATATTCGTATAACAGAATAATATCCATTAGAAAATGATTTTATATAAACAATAATAATAATAATAATAATAATAATAATAATAATCTTATACAATATTTTTGCGTTTGAGATAATATTATATCAAATGAAATTTGGTTTGAGTGTAAGAAAGTGTTATTAAAGTGTTATTCAAAGTAATAGTAGTAATATGTAATAATAATTTCCTCTTAAGTACTATTCATTCATTACTATACAAATTCATATTTAACATATTTATTATCTTATTTTAAAATTTATGAACACCCTGCCTTGATTATTATGTATTAATACTACTTACATTCTAATTGAGTTAATTACTATTCATTATTATTTTACAAACATTTCTCTTTCGCATTACCCTGGCTGGCATAACCCTTTACACTTTACAAGGATATCATGAACAGTATAATTAAATGTAATACATTGAATATGTAATTTTGTGTTACACATGAACCGAAACATACTTACCCAAAAAGAAAAATTCTAAATGTTAAAAATTTCATTAATCTTTCATTTTTCCAATACATTCATCCAAGTTTATCATCAAGTTAATATCTTCTAATATATACCTATATGTATATCATCATCAGTAGTTATTATTTAACTATTTTCTCTAGTATATGTATATATATATATGATAGCATTTACTTTATTAACCCTTAAGTGTAACAACAACAGATAGATAACATGTACAGTCAATGTTTATTTGAAACGAATGAATTGTTAATTAGGTTATTTAACATGATTTATGATATAACATTTAACTGACTGTACATAATCAAATCGAGTAAAAACAACTTTGTTAATTAATTAAATTAATTCACCGAAACCGTTAATTGTATTTTGATTATCTTCAACATATTCATATAATTAAAATTAATTTTAAATATCCACTTGATGTTCGTTTTGATTAATTACATTATTACAATAATGTATTGAGTTAAACATTTGAATTTGAACTAATTTTACAATTAAATATGTATTTAATAATTAAAAAGTTTCAATCTCTGTTCGTTGTTCGTGGACAAAAATTATATTATAATGATTTGATTTGTTCTTTAAGTGGATTTTGAAATAAAATAAATTTCATGTTTTGCTTTTGATAAATAATAGTTGAATTTATTTTGTGATTCTTGCTAGGAGAGACATAATGTGACGTCAAGTGTCAAGTGAAGCTATTGAATATCAAGAGTGCTATTAGCATTTCACATAAACAAATAAAATGTGGAAGTGATTTATGTATTTAGTTATATTGTTTTTGGTATTTGAAGTATTTCAATTTCTGTACATAAAAGTCATATGACATTGAAAGAATTCTTCAGACGATTTGACAGCTTGATGATAAATATTAAATTTTATTAAATAATTATAAACAAAATAATATTAAAGTAGAGACAAGTGGAAGATATTTTAAATGAAAGACAGACGTGAACGACGCTAGCGAATAATTCATTTGTGTAACTCTAGCGATAGTGTAGAAAGCTGGTAATGAAGGATATAGTGTGAATGACAAGATGTTACCACATTTCGAATGATCAGTTTCTATTCAATTGTATTATATAAGAGACTGCTTCGTATATGACGAATGAAACGAATGACCAGTGAGCAGTGACCAGGAATTCATTCTATTCTAATTCAATATGAATCACATAGTGAATGATACATGATTGAAGGGTTATATCAATATGAAATTTATGGATAATAAATGAACACATGTGATAAACAATAAAACATAACTACACTGGTAATTACTGGAGGAAATTCTTGAAAAATCTTTTCCAATTATTATATTTAATAAGGGCAAATTCATGCAAATTGTATAACTGATCAGAGAAGTACTAACAACAGGAACGATGTAAAAAGTCACACCAACAGTATGCGATAGTGAGTGGATATAGTGAGGGACTATACCTATACACATACACTCATACACACACACACCCACACGTAAAAACTTCTAATTCAATAACTTGGTCCTGTCGTTATTACTTCAAAGGATTGAGAGATCAAGAGGAACAATTCATTGGGTTGTCGATTTGATGTGAATTTTGAAATATGATTAACAAAATACATTTAGATATACTATAAGGAATAACTGGTATTACAATTTATATTGCAGTTGATTAACTTCACGAATTGTTTCGGACATATGCATATATGTATGTATATAAATACAATAACTAATGAGTAGTAAATGAGCTTTCATGGGAATGTTATTATCATAATATGTACACGTTATATTTACATATATACATGAGAGAAATAATATTGTTTTCATCTTTCGATATGACAACTAACTAGACAATGAATCGAGAATGTATAATATATTACACTAAAATTTAACTAATTGCAATTGAGTCTTTGTTACATTGTTAATTTCAATTAAATTTTTATACTATAATCTAATATATTTCATCTCAATTCCAATAAGTTATTTTTTATTTACGAATATATAATTTCATATAATAGAGATATCTTTATCTTTATTAACACACGGAAAAATTTTGTTTATCACATTCTCAAGGGGGTGATCAATGTGCAAAGGGGGACCAAGGGGACAACATGTAATTGATTTAAAATTAAAGTTAAATTATAAAAATGTGGTTCCTATAGTTATGGCAGCTAACAATAAGTAACTATAATTTTCTATTAATGCTTGACCAACACATAATCGGAATCTATTGAAATATGAAAGTATTAGTATTGATTAAAATATATACATATATGTATGTGAAAATATAATTGTTTTGTATGTGATGTGATTTGTCATCTTGTTCAAATAATAAAACCGCCATCATTATTTTGTCAAATAAACAACTCTCCAACGTGTGTGTGTGTGTGTGAGGGGAAAATTTGTGAAATTCATTTCTCCATAAAACAAAATGAATTCAAATGAATTTGAATTGAGTCGGAACTGTTCGGAAGTACTCCATTCAAAATTTATTTCATTTCAATTTTATTGCAGGAATTTATCCTGGAAAAGTACAGTAGTGAAAACTGAGCGAAAACAAAATTCTGAACAGTTCAGAACTCAAAACAAACGCACCTAATGAATGACGGATAATATTATAGGAGTCAATTTGAATTAAAAATGGCGGTTTTCTCAATATTGTTGAATATAAGGTTGAAACTATTGCTTGTAAGGGAAGGTAAATCATTCATTTCTATCAATAATAAAATTAAATTAATTGAAGTTGAACTTTAATTAATTAACAAAACAAACAAAAAATCTAATATATCACATACATTTACATTGTAATTGTATATAACACACATACACTCAGTGTTGACAATGATGAACCACATGAAATATATGTACACTGGATTAATTAAATTAGTAATTAAAAATTAACTTAATTTAAAATTGAAAAAAATAATAGCAAGACCAAACAAAAGCAATTAATTAACCATGAAAATGAAGGGGATTGTGTTTCAAGTTTGATTCTTTTTTTACAAAAATTATAAAATTATTAAAATTATTAAAATTAATTTATCTAATTTACAAAATAAATTTTTTTTTAAATTTTCTCTTGCATTTCACGAAGACATAAAAAAATGACAAAGTGGGGAATTTGTGATTCAAAATAATCTAATTAAAATACATTGAAATTGAATTAATTAAGAGTTTAATTAAAATTTAAATAAAATTTATCTTAATTAATATTGATGAACAAACCCACAGCAAGCTGAGTGCGACGACAAGTGAAGAATTGACTAATTTTCTGAGATTATATATAGAATGCAATGCGAGCAAATTATTAAAATTAAAAATTAAAAATTAAAAATTGAATTAAATTAAAAATTCATTCTCATATTAGAAATGATTATCATGAACCGTTTCATCAATTACAGAAATGAAAATAATTTTTCATTTACATTGAATCGAAATGAATGGCTAAATTAAAAGAATAAATTAATTAAAATTAAGAAAAAATAATAATTAATTAATTGATTTTTGATTGGTACAAAAAGGATTTAAAACAAGTGTGACATTTTATACTAACAATAAGGTGTAGGGGTTGCAACAATCCACATCAGGGGTTGGGTTTTATAAAAATTAAAAATTAAATTAAAATTAAAAATTAAAGCGAAATTTCGCTTTTCATATTATTTAATATATTATTTTTAATTTTAATTTATTTAAGAAAAATTAAATTATATATTTGGTATTTGGTAAAAATGAAAAACTTGATAATTTCAAAATCAAAATGGAGGCAAGGGAGGGAAAGTAGATACGTGGCCAAGAACTCCTACATACTTGTATTTGTTTTTGTATATTTTTTTTTGATTTTTTGATATTTTCTTTTCGTATTTCATATATCATTTATTTTGCATAAGATTGATCTGATCGTACTGGAACATATTATTCTCATATATTTTATTTTTTGTATATTGTTTGTGAACAGAGGAGGAAGTTGCATGTTAACGAACTTTCGAACTTTTATTTAACATCCATTTTGCTTGTTTATTTGCTATTTAGGTATAGGTTATAGTTGCCCATTTGTCATTATACTTCAGTCTCTCGCATTGGTTCCGGCGGCTAATTATAAATTATAACATAATATAATTGTTTTTGTCTTATTCATCAAATCAAATAAATTAAATATTAAATCATTGATATTGCTATTATTTTTTAACTTGTTTGATTTAAACAATTTTTCTCACTACTGGTAATTTATTGATTTTAAATCGGAACAAATAAATAAATATATTTATTTATTAGTTCTCGATTACGATTTAGCTTAAATCTATATTCTAGTAAACATAAACCAATTGTTATTAAATTGTTATTTTATTTGTTTAAAATTATTATTAAATTAGAAGAATTGAAATATTATTCACGATAGAAATTTAAGAAATGTTTTAAAAATCATATAGTATCATATTGTATTTAATTATTCAATTGGATTTTTAGCCGATTTAACAAGAAGGAGCAAATCATAATATCATATATAGAATTGTAATTAACTAATATTCATATATGCATATGTAGAACAAATAATATAATAATAGCTAGCAAAATATGTTTACTTTCAGGAGACGTAAAGGGGATAAACGTAAAGTTAATAAATTAAAAATAACAAAAACAATAAATTAAATTAAATAAATTAAATAAATTCGTTTTTAATTCGTTTTCATTTTCACTTGAACCCTTGACGTTGTTTTCCTTTAAATTAAAATTAATTAAATCAAATAAACCTTTTGATATTATATTAAATTATATTATTTAAAATTTAAATGAATATTTTTGTAAAGTTTTATTAACATTTTTTATATTGTTAAGTTGTTCAACTCTTTAATATTAAATTTTTCTTTAATCAAAGTTTTGTGTTTCATGAAATGCTTCATATGCAAACAAAATATAAACGTATCTCTCTCTCAAACAGGTTTAAAGGATTCAAAGGCCAACGATGTAAAGTGCTGGACAACACAATTGCAATGATTCGTATCTAGCAGGATTTGTAGTTTGAATGTCGTTAGACGAATAGAACATCTCAGCACAGAATTTCAAAGGGATACGCTTGTGGAAAGTGACCTGAATCAATTATAACAATATCATCTTCAGCTATAAGGATATTGACGGATTCAAATCAGCGACACATCGTTGAAAAACAAATAGTTAATTTTTAGTTATTAGCAATACATAACTTTGACCTTTAGTTATTTGTAGTAAACATCAACTGAAGCTTGAGCTATATATAACTACTTGTAATTAACCAATTCTCATTTATTAGTATGTTATTGTTACTGTTTTGTCTGAAGGAAAATTTTTGAAACGTGTTGCAAAAGAAACATGTAAGACAAATTATTTAATTTTTACTTAATCAATTAGTTTAAGGATAAACTGGTAAAATTTTAATTAAATTTTATCTAAAAATTCAATTGGAATCGAAGCAAATCAAAATGCCAGACAAATTTTAGCTCGTGATTAAATTTGAAACGATGCTGATACAAAATGGTTTATTATTATTATTAATATTATTTAAAACATTAACCTTACATTTAAAAGGTTACCATATAAAATTACCGCTTAAAAATGTATTTAAAAATAAATATATATTAAAAATTTAATAGCACTTTTATAAGGAAGCTCATAGAAATAATGATTTTGAAATAAATTTCAATATAAAATGGATTAAAAATATTGTACATGCTTAAAATTCTAATAATTATAATGAAAATACTTTGCCACATTACTGTACTTTATACAATTAATTAATGAATTACGGATTAATCAATTATGGAACTTACTTTGTATTATTGTAAAAGCAAATTATGTAAATATTACATTTCGCAAATTGAATTAAAGAGTTTAGTTGGTCTTAATCAAATAGCGGTTTCATATTATACGTGGTTACAAACATGTATGTGAGTGTGATTTAACTAAATTTTAATTAAATTAATTGAAAACATTAGCATATTTAAATATAAATGAATTACAGCAAATTATACGTTATAATACTAGTTAATAAATGAAAATTGGAAATTTTGTGTACAATCAATTACAGATTAAATTGAATACTGATTGCGATTAAAGGTTCAAGCATTGATTAGTTATATGTCTATTGTTATTAAAAAGATATATTTACATAGTTATAGTGATTTAAATAACTACAGACAAATTGATACGGACCGAAATGATAGAATACCAAACCCAAAAAGGAGACATGTTGCTGGGAATTTCAATGGTTCAATGGTTTTCTAATATAATATGTGTATAATCTAATAATATAAAAACTTAATGATAGTGCAACAGAAATAGAGAATAAACGAGAGAGAGAGAGATGTAAAGACAGATACATATACAGAGAGACAGAGAGAGAGAGAGAGATTTAAAAAATTAATTAACACGTTCGCTACCAGTTCAGTTTTACAGTTTATAACAAATCCTTACACTTATTTTTAACCGAAACAGTTATAATGGTTTGTGAGGAAACAAAATGGATACAGGTTGACCTGGGAATGGTTATTTTATAAATAAATATAATTGAAAGTCATATTATGGTACAAGATATTCTTCTCAAGCGCCGGTAGCGAACGTGTTAATGAAAATGAAAATGAATAAAAACATAATTTTGATTGTTAAGAATAATTAAAATATAAAAATTAAATAAAATCAAATGAACGTACATTAAAAATGTGTCACAGTTTCATACATTCAAATGTGTGTGTATGTGAGAGTGTTTTTTAAAATATCGCCATATTAAAATATAATATATAAAATTCATGATTTTAAAAATGTGGGTACAGAAGTGGATAATTGAATCAAAGTTGAATTTTATATAATGCATAACATGATATAATATCTCATTCATATCATAATGAAGTGAAAACTTCTCCCACAAGTTTGAAAAATTTCGATTGAATATGGCGACTTTATTTACGAGTTATTACAAATGATTTTATGTGTGAACAAAATGTTTCTAATACAGGATTATATAACACAGTTTAAGATTCAAGCTCAATATCATCCGGAATTGTCATCTTTCAGACGTAATAACCAATGTGTGTTATTGTAAAATTTAATGATTAATTTAATAATTAATAGAAATAATAATCGTATAAAAACACTAAGAAACCAATCACATTACGATGTGTTTTCACGCAACAATGTTTTGTTGTTTCTATTAAAACCATTTTCCACGTAAACACGTTTTAATAGCGTTAGAGATAGAAAGATATTTGTATAAACAATATACACATATTGTAATGTGTATATAAATAAGAGATATATTGATAAGTCGTTACAATAATAACCATAACATAAACCATAAACGATACAAGTTTTTAATATCACAAGCAATGTAATTGTCGTGTAATTGTAAACTAACGACGAATGTTATGAACAAGATATTAAATAAATATACCTTTCAACTTGTACCCACATTTTAAAGCTTTCTTGTATAAAACACAATGTATATAATATATAGTGTACAATACAATAAATGAGTAGTAAGTGAAATTGGTTAATGTATATTATTTGTATTTTAAACGTAATGTTTAATACATGATACATGTATAATGATATATTGTGTTAATATGAAAATCGTGTTTAACTACTAAAATTTTGTATATCATTTTGTAAATCGTATTACAAATTATGTTATTTAATAATTTGTAATATAACCTAATAACAACTCAACCCTTTTACTATTTGAAAGCACGTCAATTATCAATTAGTTAATAGTATTCTTTAAGACACTGAGTAGTTATACGTATATAAATTGATTGTGATAGACGAATGATTATAAATGATATTGATATTATGTTTATTAATAATGTTTATTATCATCTACATCTATAGTATATGGATAATATATATTATTATATAATGAATGTGTTGAATGAACCACCACAGCGGCCTTTAAGATAAATTTTTCAATAAGATATGTTTTTGTGCATCAGAAATATTTGTGTGAATTAATTATTTTGTAGAAATTTTATGAATAATATTAATCAATATCCCATTATTAATTAATTCTAATAATATATGTATATTCTATTTTCCTAAATATTTGTTTTTGAATAAAAATTCATTTTTCATTTTATTATAGTTATTTGAATTTCATTTATTATTATTATTATTGAAATAAATTTTTGATTAATTTAAATTTTATTTCGTATTTAAAAAGTTTTCGCCTAAAATATTCATCACTCTTCTTCGTCTTCTAGTCGCGGTTTATTATGATTTATTTTTAAAAATTAATAAAAAACAAAATATAACAAAATAAATAAATTAAATTAAATGAATAAAATTAAAATAAATTAAATTAATTAAATAACTGAATTACTTAAAACTAATTTGATTCAAATTCAAATTGAAGAATAGAAATTTCTACTACGATCAAATAATTAAATTAATTTTTAAGGGAATTATTATTTACTTAGAAACTAAATTTATATTACATGATAAATAAATAGATAAAAATGAAATAAAATCAAATAGATTAGAGTGAAAAGTTATTAGATAGATAACCATAACCAAATGGTATTAACTTCTTTAATCTTACAATAAATAGATTATTTAAAATTATAATAGAGAATATAAAATGAAAAAAGTATAGAAAAATAGTATTTAAATTTATGTTTTTGAAAGTTTAAAAGTTTCTTTTTTATATAGTTTTAAAGATTTACTGTTGTTAAGTCACTTATAGCCAATAGAAGAAATTTTTGTATAGAGAAAACGTTGACAGATGGATGATGAACAGAATAAATTTTAATGGAATATTTATATAAATATATATGGTTGGAAAAGTGTTAAATAATAAATGTAACGTGCTTCCTAATATATGTAGTTAAAAATAAATTTTCAATGGGTAGATAGAAAGATGGGTTTTAATTTAAATTTAAATTTATATTTTTTGTAAATAAATTTGTGTGGAAAATATTTTATGAATTATATGAGAAGAGGAGGTAGAGAAGTTTAACTAAATGTTAATGTAGAGTTAAAGTATTTATTCTATATTTTTTTTGTAGCAACAATTAATATAGTGAAGATTGTATAATTTTGTTAAAATTTGAAAATTGTTGCTGTCATTTAATTTTGAGGAGGAAATTCAATAAAATATTTTATTAGTTTATATAGTTCGTATAAGTATTTTGAGGATTGTGTGTGAATGACACAACTGAAATATTTTCCTTGTTTTTAATAAAATTGTTAACTTTTACTTTTGACTGATTGATTGATTGATTGATCGGTTGATGAGAGAAAAGAAATAAAGAAGTTAATATCTTCTTGGTATTTAAAATTTCGTTTTTTTTAGGTTTTGATTTTTCTTCTTTTGTTTTTTAAATTGAAATTTCTTGCTATTTTTTATTTAAGTTATTTAAGTATTGAATTTAAAGAAAAATATAGAGATAATATACTTTTGATTTATTATATATATGTATTTATATATATATAGTTATTTAGATAGAAAAAAAAATATTTACTAAATTGTTTTTAAAATAATCACTTACCTGGGTTTGCAATCTCGTTAAACCTCTAATCCATAGGATTTGACCAGCACGTGGTTTCTTATCTGAATCAATAGAATCGAAACGTTCTTCGCCTAAGTTAATTGCTTCTGTATATTCTTCAGGGTGACCACGACCCCATCTAAAACAATATACATATTTTTATGATAAATAATAATTTCGAATTGTGTATACAATATATAAATATATATAATAGAAATATTATAACATACGATAAAATTTTAGGTAGTTTTCTTGTAGGCACTGTTGTGATTATTTGACCCCAAAGCAATGTACCAACTCCGAAGAATAGACACCAAAGCCATTGGTCGAGCTCAAGTCCTTTGGTTGAAAACGCCATTTTACCATATTGAATAATAACAACCTTTAAAAGATTTATTATGTAAATTATTTATTAATTTATTAACTATAATATCTATTTACCTGAGCTACAGTTGTTCCAATCCAAATACTATAGAAAATGGGATTGGTAAAAAGGCCTTCGAACACATTTCTTTGTCCATGAATTTTTCTGGCGTTCATTTCATTAAATAATGTCATCATGACAAATGAATTAAAAATGCATGTAAAATGTTGTGTTGGTCCAGCATTTAATTCTTGACTTCGACCGGATTCAATATCAAGTAAGGTATCACCTAAAATATTATTTTATATAAATGTATGGATAAATGTATGTTTCTTTGAATAACTTACCGACAAAAAGTAAGGCGAAAATAATTGCTAATTGATATATCGCTTGACCGAGAATATTTTTCATCATTGTGCGTGAAATTAAAGGTTTCGTACGACCATAAGGTTTACGTAATAATAAATCGTGTGTTGGAAGTTCGGTGGCTAAAGCTAATGATGCTAATGTGTCCATAATAAGATTCACCCACAACATTTGAACAGCCTATATTATAAAGTAATAAAAATAAAATAAATTAATTTGATTAATTTTTGAATGAATACCTTGAGTGGTGAATCTTGTACAGCACAAGCACCAATAAATGCAACAATGACAGCAACAACATTAACTGTCAATTGAAATTGTAAGAATTTCGCAATTGAATCATATACATTGCGGCCCCACATAACAGCTTTAACAATACTACTAAAGTTGTCGTCAGTTAAAATAATATCAGATGCTTCTTTAGCAACATCTGTTCCAGCTATACCCATTGCAAAACCAACATCAGCTTTTTTAAGTGCTGGTCCATCATTTGTTCCATCACCAGTTACAGCTACAACTTCACGATTTTCACTAACTTTACTATCAATAATACCTAAGAAAATAAAATTAATTAATTTATAAATACATATTATATGTGTGTGTGTATATAATTTACCTTTAACTAAGGTATATTTATCAGTTGGCGATGAACGTGCTAATACTCTTAATTTCGGCCACACTTTATCCAATAAATGTTGTTGAACCTGAATTACATTTATGAAAAATATTAAATAATTAATTAAAAATATTAACATTAACTTACATCTCCATTACTGTCACGAATTCTTCGATTGAATTCCTTACCCTCTAATATAAGAAAATCTTCATTTGGGCGTATAATACCACATTTAGTGGCAATAGAACGTGCTGTATTTATATTATCACCAGTTACCATACGTACTGTTATGCCAGCTTTTTGACATTTACGTATAGCATCTGGTACTTCAGGACGGACAGGATCCTCAATACCAACAACACATAAACAAGTCAAATTATTAACAATATTCTCTTCATCATCCCAATTTGGTTCATTATCGATATGTACTTCATTAATTGCCGCTTTGCCTGGTACAAAATCACGAAATGCTACCGATATTGTACGTAAACCATCACATGCCATTGGTTCAATAACTTGCCTTAATAAACGTTCTTGCATATCTCGTGTAAATTTTTCTAATTCACCATTATGACCATAAATGAATGCGCATCTTAAAGAAATAAGAATTATTAATTATGTATAAATATTAACTTAAATTATTACATACTTTTTAAGTACAATTTCTGATGCACCTTTTGTATATAAACGAAATCCTCCACCTGGTCGTGGTATAACTGTACTCATTGATTTACGTACTGAATTAAATGTGAATACACGTGTAAACATTTCTTCTGGAATATCATCTCGTACTGTTTGATAGCTCATACCAAGTCCTTGTACAAACCCCAATAATGAACATTCGGTTTTATTACCAACTTGAATTGGCAAATCACCAGGATTATGTCCAGGCTAAAAATTAGTGATAATAAAAGTGATTAAAATTAAAACATATTTCTTATGAATTCTATTAACTAACCATAACTTTTGATGTATATGCTGAATTAACAGCTATTCCTTGTACAATCAAATTACCAACATGAGCTGGTATATCGGAAAATTTCGGTGTTACTTTACAAAGTTTTTCACAAATATATGACTGAACGACTGTCATTCGATTTGTGGTTAAAGTTCCAGTCTTGTCAGAACAAATGGCAGTGGCATTACCCATTGTTTCGCATGCATCCAAATGTCGTACTAAATTATTATCTTTCATCATTTTCTAAAAAAATAAAACATAAATATTAAATAAAATCTTAATTTTTGTAATCATTTTCAAATTTACCTTCACAGAATAGGCCAAAGAAAGAGTAACCGCAAGTGGTAAACCTTCAGGTACAGCTACAACTAATACCGTAACACCAATAATTAAATGTTTAACCAAATTATTAGCATAGGTATTTTTCCATGGTTGTTCATCAATTACAAATGTCTTAATACAGAATTGTATAATTAATATTATAACTGTTAATACGGCTATAGTTGAACCAGCATAACCAATTTGTATAGCTAATTTTGTTAGCTTTGCTTGTAATACAGATTTTTCTTTTTTATGTGTTGCTTCTATAACTGGACTTTGTTGTTGTACATGATTACCATCTGGTTCTGGTTTATCTGTTTCACTAACAACAGGAATACTTCCAGGTGTTGGTGATCCCATATGGCTATTACTTATCGGTGGACCTAGATCTTCGCCTTCATTTATTCATTCAATAAAAATCGTGACAGATATAGGGTTATAGACACAGACGGAGAGAGAGAAGACAGAGAGAATGAGAGAAAAAGAAAATTATATTAAAATTTAATATTCAATTTATATTAAAAATTCTTATCAAAAATATATATACTATATATAACGGAAATATATTAAATTCAATTTTAAATTATATATTTTATGAATATAAACACTTTATGATTAATGTGTTTCATGCAACACAATTCATGTTTATATGCATTTTAATATATGTAGATTTAGATACGTATTATATAAAATTATGATTTCATTAATTCATTTATCCACTGGAAGATAATACCAACAAAAGAACGTTAATTCAAAATTATTTCTATGTAATAAAATGAAAATGTGTATTTTTTATCAAATCAATTTTTATGTGATACGTTCATGATATTCACATGCATTTAACTATTGCACAGTGATTTCTGATTGATTTATTTCGCTTCGTACATAAATGCAATGAACAGAAATGAATGAATATCTACATGATTAGCTTAAAGATGTACTTTTGGTGATACTGTTTTTAAAGACATATTTTCAAAGAAAATAATTTACTTTGTTGTGTTAATTTGATGTGATAAAATGAATAATTAATATTTTATAATATTTATATGGAAGTGTGTTTCTGTTTTATTCATTGAATCATTATTATAAATGTGTCTTTAAAAACAGTATTATGAAAGCTATTCTTTAGCATGCATTCTTTAGAGCAATTCTCTTTTACTTCTTATATAGAAACTAAATTTTCAAAGATATGATTAGCATATGTTTTAGAATCAAGTGCAAATTTTAAATAATATTATATGAATTATTGTTTGAAGCAAAATTATGAACGTACTGTATGTGTTCTCTTCTTGTTATTATCTCCCATTATTGTTTTTATCACGATTTATTTAATTCATTTAAAGTGTGATTATGTGTAAAATATAATTGAAACTAATTTGAATTTCTAATAATAATAAAATTTTAAATAAATTCAACATAATGTAATAAAGAAATTTTATAGTTTTTGGAAAAATAAATTTCGAAAATTTTATTTTTAAAAAAATAAATTTAGCTGGACAAGTTTCAAACTTATTTCATACATTCATTAAAATATATATTTAAATAATGAAATAATTTTCAGTTTATTGCATTTTGTATGTGTGATTGTGTTAATTATATGTTATATGTATTTGTAACGAGTCTTTCTTCGTGGATTCCCTGTACTTCATTTCACAAGAAAAGATATTGCATACAAATGATTTAAGCTATACCAAAGCGAATTTGAAAAATTATTCTAATATAATAAATTAAATAATTAAATAAATATTGTATAATTAAATTTTGCCATTTCAATAACATTGTAACATTGTATCTAATACATATTTGATTTTAACAATACAATTTGTTAAAAATTCTTTGTATTTGAAAGAAGTTAAAAGCAATTAAAAATTGAACATAATTTAAAATAAAAATATAATTAAATTAAATTGAAAAAAATTCATTTTTTAATATTAGGAAATAAATATTTTCACATTTTTTCTCAGCCAAACATTTCCAGCAGCAAATTAAAATTGCGAATTAAATGATTTTAAACAATAATTTTCCATTAGATTTTAAATGATAATAGCAATCGATCATTATTCATTTTTAATTGATTTGTTTTAGAGAAGTTTATTAGAATCGATAAAACCAAAATTATATTTAATGATAGTGAGAAAATGAATATATGTTTTAAGTGTTATAGAAATATATAAGCTTATCCACCATCTCTTAAGGAGGAGATTTTTGAAATTTTTAAATTGAAATTCCTTAAATTCAAGTGGAGGACATATTACATATTTGTGAATAATAATAAATAGATAAATATTTTCTTTTGCTTATAATAATATCAGGCATTCAATTTCATATAACACGTGCTACATAACATTGATAACAAAATAACAGAAATAAAATAAAACGGAAAATTATTGAATCATTTGTTTTTTGTTTTTCATAAAAATATAAGCGTTAAATAATTATTTTGCATTAATTATTGTATATGCATATAAAATATATACTTCAGATAATAAAAGCCAATATTATGGTTCTGTAGAAATTATAATAGCTGGCTGATAAATGTAGCACAAAAAGTGTTATTAAAATATAATGGCTAACTACAATAATGAATATGGTGGATGAGAAGCGTCTTAGATATAGTAGTAGTAAGCGCTTGAATGTGATACAAATTTCAATAATAATTAACATGAAAAATCATTCAATTCAATCATTATATATTTTCTTAACTTATCACTTATATTGATTTATATTTGAATAATATAAATATTCAACTTATTAACAGAACCATATCAATCTGAAGTACTTTCACAAAACACACGTAAACATTTCAACAAACATTTCTACTTAATATACAATAGCAGTTTGATTTTCATTTCATTTCACCAAAAACTAAATAATTAAATGTGCATCTTATATGAAATTTTACGAAAAATATATATAAAATAAAATAATAACAAATTGCTAATAATTATAATTATTATAATTAACATATTTATCTTGTAATATTAGAAATCATAATTTTCTTTCGTTTTTACTTATTATCGTAATATCACATTTATCTTTTTTATATCCGGGTTTTCTTTTGAAATAACTTCATTTCGTTATAATATGTAGTACACAAAATAAATGAGAATAATGAATTAATAAATTTTATAATAAGGAATATATATTAGTTGAGTTATTCATTAATTTATTATTATTTATTTTGTTAATGATATTTTCAATGAACAGATAAGCAAAATAAAAATTTAAACAATAAATAAATTCACCTGTTAAACTCTTGTTCTTCCTCTGCTTTTTAGCTTCTGCCAATGGACAATAATCATACATGCAACAAATTAAAATGAATATTAGAAAAAACGAAATTTTGAAATGAATTTTAACAAGAAAACAAAATAAGTTTTCATTGAAATTTTTCTTTTTTTTTTTTGAAAAAGAATTTTTGTTATCAAATTTTTAATAGATATGTTAATGTTAGTTTATATATATGAATGACAATGGGAAATGAATTTGAAATGATGAAAATTTTTATGAATTCATGATGTAATATTGGATTAATAATTACAATTTGTTATTCAGTTAACAGTAATATCGGGAATTATCTATTATGTTACAAGGGTTGGAATCGGGTAATCAGGTAATTTCAATTCACATCCTTTCTTTATACATTAGAGTAGTAATAATATTAATTAAACTTTTAAACAATAGAAATAAATAAACAATTTAACTTACAACTAATTTTCATTTAACATTAATATTAACATTAACATTTTGATTCTCAGCTGATCATTCATTCTGTAAATTGAGTTCTATCCAAAAACACATTTTATCAAACTCGCACTTGTTCGTGATAATGATTTAACCTTATCTAAAAATGGTCAAATATTCGACGACGCCCCTTCACACAATTTTGCTGTTAATATGTTGGCACTGGCTTATTAGCTTAAGAATTTCTTTCTTTATCTTGTTTTGATTTAACTCAAAATCGATTAACAACATTATAAACAATATTACATATCTACTTATTTAGCTATTAGTTGAATTCAAGTACAAAATAGTTATAAAATAATTTGATTAACATGATTACATTTAAAAATGTTTAATTTGATTTAAGTACGACTTTAACTTATGATTTACTTAACAATATAATTATATATTTTTCATAATGGGTTCTCTTGGGATTCTTTCGTTTGGGAAAGAAACCTCGAATTCATTCCTGATTAGGTTATAAGGAAGCAGTTGATTGAAATTTTTTCAGAGAAGTGTCCTAAATCTTATGTACAATTTATACAATTTGTATCTTAAGAAATTACACAATTTACACTAGTAATTAAAGAATTAATTATAATAAAATGATGGAAAAATTAAAATATTATAATAAAATGATGTAAAATTAAATTGAATTATTAGAAATTAATTGAATTTTCATTTTTAAATCACAGAGACACTTTATCTTTTTGTTTTTAATTAACAATTTTTTCTAAATCAAATATGAGATTTTTATTTGAATTATTTCGTGTTAAAAGAAAAACTCAAGTGTGTAATTTATGTGAGTGATAGTATGTATAAATGATGTATATATTTTTTTTATTTATTTCAGAATTAATGAGAATGATAATAATGTAATAGAGATTTTCTCATATTGAGATTTACACAGCTTCTTACCCTTTTTCATTTTACGTAATTCGGCTTCCTGTTGATCAACAGCAGCTCCCAATAAGGTGAAAATGATACCTGCTTGAGAGTTAACACCGACAGCTGTCACAACCATTTTGCCACTACCCTCCATAACATGAGTACCAGATAATACCATTGGATCGAAATGTTCACCCTTTTTCACATGATCAGATTCACCAGTTAGTGATGATTCATCAACCTTTGAAAATTATTAATTGATTAATTAAAACTTAATTAAAATAATTAATTGAATTTATTGAATTTACCTTTAAATCATTACTCTGTATAAGACAACCATCAGCTGGCAGTAAATCACCATATTTTATTTGACATATTTCACCAACAACAATATCACCAACTGCTATTTGCCTCAATTCACCCCCACGTATAACTGAAAATTTATGTTCACCCTCGATACGGCTTTGTAAGCCACGAAATTGTCTCTCTTTCGAATAATCATTGAATGCTGTTACTAGTACAACAACTATAACAGATATGAGGATTGCTAAACCCTCAATCCAGCCGTGATGACTGTCGTCGTCGGTGACAATGACTAGAAAATATAATAATAATAATTAATTATGTTACTATACATATATTATATGTAAATCTTACGTGCATCTTCATCGGCGGGTTGATAAAAAGATAGACCAAGGGATACTAATGCCGCTACTTCTAAAATAATAAGCGTTACATCTTGGAGTGCCTCCCAGACTAGTGTCAAAAATGTTTTTGGTGGTTTCGGTGGTATTACATTCGAACCAAATGTTTCACGTCTATGTTCTATATCGGATCTAGAGCCGCTTAAACCTTTCAAAAATAAATCATATTCAAAAAATTTATATAATTCATTTAAATTTCAATTTACCGTCACTAGGCGATGTGTATAATTTCCTACATATTTCATGAATGCCTCCAAATTCATTAATTTTGGCTATGCCTTCCCTACCCCGGTGCTCCATGAGTTCCCGTAATTGCTTAAGAGAAATCCCATATTGCGCCGGTCTTCCATCTATTGTGGCCATTTGTTATGAGTATATCTGTAATTGAATGAATGAAATTATTTATTTTTCACATACAGTATAATATAACTGCGATAATTGCAACCCTCGATAAACGCAACTAGCTGTGGTCAAGCACATTGAGTCTAAGTTAAAAACTCTTCAAGTGAGAGTAACTGAAATAATAAGCGGAGAAGAGATTGCGGTCCCTTGAACTCACACTTCTCCACTTAGGTTCGACTGTATTCCTTCCCACAGTTTCCTTTAGTTGCGTTTATCAAGGTTATTATTTTGACAATTGCAATCAAATGACAACAACGCCATCTTGAAATATATATTTTTCTCGATCAAATCTCAAAATATTTTTCAATTTGAACATTTTTAGTTTCACCGATGATCATGCTCGGCATTTTGCCTTGTGTGTGTGTGAGGAAATTCTTAAATTTTTTTCTTATTTTTACTTTTATTTTTGGATAAATAAACTTCTAAAATAGATCACAACAGTTTAGAGGAGGAGATACTCATTAAATTTCCTTCTAATGAGAAAGAAAATGAAAATAAACGAAAACGATTTGTTCCAGGAAGTTTTTCCACAGTGTCTGGTTGATCTGGTTAGTTGAAGACGATCTAAAATTGGAAACGTAATCAAAATGAAATGAAATGAAAATGAAATGGAAATTTGAAAAATGCATTTAACCAAAAAACACGATGTGTAACATTGCACACCACGTGGTTTTATTTGACAGATTGATTCATGAATCAAAATCGATGTACGGGTATGGAAAACCGGTTTCTGGATTAACTAATCGTCTCTTTTCTGTTCACTGAAACTTATTCTGATGATGTCAGACAACTGATAATTGAACAATTAAAAGAATTCCTAATGATCGATCCACGAAACTGTCACACTTAACCTTGACACCAGAGATTTGGGCGTCAATTGATTAATCAAATCTTGTTAATTTTTCCACTCGATTCTCTCCCCCCCACTCTCTCATTTTGACACAGACCGATACATGTCAAATGAGAGAAAAATTTATCAAAATATTTTTGATGAAAATCAACATGTGCGTCATATTGTGTGTGACTCAGAAATGTGTTTATCACCGAAAGTAGATATAGAGTTATCTAGCTTGAACTTCATCTTGAGCACGTTTGACAGGTAGTAAAATGATATTACGTGCTTATGTATATTGCCAGGTTATTTGGAAGAAAATATATCCAAGTCATTAAACTTTGCGCGACAACTGTTCACATAACTACAGGAATTCGATAAACCATGCAAGCGAAGTAATAAATTCGTTCAAGGTAGCACGATACTCCTCCGAAGCCCCTGAGTTGTTTGTATCTAGATCTACAAGCAAAACTAGTAGCTACTAATGCTAATATGAAACAGGTGGTAACCATTTAAAAATTCTTCAAAATCAAATTCAACTAGAGAAAATCACGAAAATATTGAAAAACAATTTGCAAAAATCAACCAGGGTGTGCGTGTTTTAGGAGATAAAGAAGGAGATATTGTCCACACACGGAGAGGGACAGAGAGATAATGCAAAATTAATATGCTAATTGGTTTGTGTCTGCGATTGTCCGTCTGAAAATCAAAATCCAGACACGATTAAAGATTTGAATTGACTTCAAATGTCAAAACTTGTTTGGTCAAATTTTAATTTTAACGAAATGTGACTGGAGGAACTAAAATAGACTTTTGCTTCATCAAATTTCTAGCTAAACTTTGTCCCACATTGCACGGCGCACCTGACAGAGTTGACTTGTGACGTACAGTACGTGTAACCAATCTTCGAGTAACGAGTTTATTGAATATAAAACAATAACAACTCCTCGATAAGTCAATAAGTGAAGGTAGGCCAGTAGTTGTTTCACTGACTCATCTGCATTGACTCACAGATGACGGTAACGTCATGTTAACGAATTAGTAGTGATAGCAATGGTGAATCGATCAGATGAGGTCTTTCTGACAGATAAATAGCATGAAAAGATGGTCGTCCATAACAGATTCTGCTATCTTGGCAACCTGCTATTTCCCATAACGTTTTTGTTGTGTTTTCGAAAAAACTGCTACCGATGACCAGAACAGACCCCCATATCTGTGACAATTTAAGCTTCAATGGTTGTGAGTTCCATTCCTGATGTTATTTATTCATAGGGATGCAAATCAATTTAAGAAGACTAGCTACTATGAGTAATTGTCAAAAGATAAGCAGCAAATCAAGACTAGAACGGCACAAATCACCTTTCAAAAATGTATTATATAAGCAAATTCCAACGAACTAATAATGACAGGAATGGTAAATCAATGAAATGAGGTCTTTTTGAAAATTTGGTGACTGCACATTCGACAGATAAATAACATGAAGAGATATCTGTGACTAGAATGACAATTTATGATTCAGTCGTGCACATTGTTGATATTTGATTCCATTCCTGTTGTTATTTATTCGTAGGAAAGCTAATAAATCTAAGAAGACTCGTTAAAGTGATTAAACCTCAAAAGATAAGTGTCAAATCAAGATAATAGCCTCATAAATTGCACTTCAAAAATGTGTTATATAAATGAACCCCAACGAACTAATTATGACAGGAATGGTAAATCAATGAAATGAGGTCTCTTTGACAATTTGATGACTAGTTTTTGAACCCAGTTGAATTCTAGTTGTAGCATGAAAAGATATCTGTGACTAGAGTGACAATTTATGCTTCAGTCATGCACATTGTCGATTCCATTCCTGTTGTTATTTATTCGTAGGGAGACTAATAAATCTAAGAAGACTCTTTAAAGTGATTAAACCTCAAAAGATAAGTCAAAAGTCAAGAAGCAGCACAAATTACCATTCAAACATGTAGTATATAAGCAAATTCCAACGAACTAATAATGACAGGAATGGTAAATCAATCAAATGAGGTGTTTTTGACGATTTGATGACTGCACATTTGACAGATAAATACCATGAAGAGATATCTGTGACTAGAGTGACAATTTAAGCTACAGTCATGCACATTGTTGATGTTTATTAATTCCTTTCCTGTTGTTATTTATTCGTAGGGATGCTTACAAATTGAAGAAGACTAGCTGGTGTCATTAATCGTCAAAAGATAAGTGACAAATTAAGAGAATAGCGACACAAATTATCCTTCAAAAATGTTTTATATAAGGAAATCCCAATGAACTATTAATGACAGGAATGGTAAATCAATCAAATGAGGTGTTTTTGAGAATTTGATGACTAGTTTTTGAGCCCAGTTGAATTCTAGTTGTAGCATGAAAAGATACCTGTCGCTTGGGTGACATTTAAGCTTCAGTCATGCACATTGTTGATATTTGTTAATTCCATTCCTGTTGTTATTTATTCTTCGGGATGCTAATAAATCGAGGAAGATTAGCTAATGTAAGTAAATTTGAAGATATAAGTGACAAATTCAGAGAATAGTGACACAAATTATCGTTTAAAAATTATATAAACAAAACCCAACGAACTAACAATGAGAGGAATGGCAAATCAAGACAGAAATCGCGTCGAGTTCAGTTATTTCCATGTCAAAGTTACCATCATTCGTGGGAAATTTGATTAATGACAAATGAAAACTAGAACGGCGCAAACAAACCTTTCAAAAATGTGTTGTATAAATGAATCCCAACGAACTAATAATGATAGAAATGGCAAATTGACATTAAAGTAGCCAATCAAAACAACCCATTTGACAATTTGAATTCAATGCACTAAACTGGCGTTAGTTAATTAAATCCGTTTGGAGTGTAAATGTCAATAGAGTTAGCACACAATCCAGTTCACATTGCATTCGTGGGAAATTAGATAAGATTTCATTTAATTTCGATTTCAATGGCCATGTTCTAAAACCTGAGATCTAGGACATAAGGATGGTGACGAAAAGTATAGCTTTGTATTCTCGACCACGAGACAGGGCAGGGGCAGGGACAGGGCCAATCGTGGAATTCAATGGAAGTGCTTTCGAGTGATAATAAAAATGCGCGGCTATTCAAAATTTATCGTATGTCGTTGACATGTTTACAAAATGAAAGGAAAGAAATTGAATAAAGCTAAAAATGGCTACACCACTCGCCCCGAGTAGCTTGTTTTGAGTATAAACTTCATTTTGAAATAGATATCACATTCAATTGGTGTCACACAAAGCGTTTCTCTTCACCTGCCACGATGCATCACGTCTGATGACGTTTCATCATCGGATGACCAATGAAAAAGTACGGGTAAACGTTTCGGATTTTAATTGACTCGAATGGAAATGAAAAACCTGCTAAAGTGTGATAAGAAAATCATTATTATCGACTGTCACCAGTGACAGAATGCAATGCCCTTTATTACTTGTCACACAATGACGAATTCAATGTGACATTTTGCTGGCCTCCATTTTGGGACATGTCACCCTGACATGATTTGCAAGTTATTTATTCAAAGAAAATTTTTTAAAAACTGAATTCATTTTCTTTGTTCTACACTACAATTCACAGAACTATTTGTGACAAACTAAAAATGACAGGAATGACACGGCGTGATGTCATCCTGTGACGACTGAGACAAAATATTTGTGGGAACGTGGAAGGGAAAATGTGCTTGGGATATCTCAGTGGTCAGAGCATTCGCCCGGCAAGCGGAATGTCGAAATTTTCAATCATTGATAACTCATTACGATTTCATTCCCATTCCGTTTCAAGGCTACACATATTCTCCTAGCATCAATGTCACCCAAACAGCAAATTGAGTTGGGAAACATTTCAGTTTGTCGGGCAAATTGGACGGCAATTTTTGTAATTAGCATCGTCAGAATGCGTCAAAACAAACAGAACTTCGCGTCATGCCAATCTTGAGGCACTAATGAATTCGTCAAGACGTTTCAATGGAGTTTTTATTTTTTAGACATTTTGAAAATTTTTTTTCATTTTTAGATAATTCCAAATAAAACCACGTGCATGAAGTGGAACGCCTCTCTACGCCTGCTACAATTTCAATTTGACAATTTGACAACGTAATCCCGGTAATAGCTGTGATTAAATTTTTTACCGTGTGCTGGTACGCAATTTCGTGACGCAGGAAATTCTCGGTACGTGCACGTAATCTACGATTTAGGCGGGACGTGAGCTTTGTTTCCGTTTCCGGAAGGTGATGAGTCAAAGACTTTGTTTTCTTTGAGTCAACCATTCACTTCACATTCTCACACAGATGGCGTTGTTTTGACAGTTTCCTCGGAATCCAGAATGAGTTAATAGTGTTACACTGGGAGATTTCGGTCGACGCCACATGCATCGAGCAATTTATTTCGTACTCGAAGTCTGCACAAGTACATACTCGATACTTTCCTTCCGATACCAAGAACTTTTGGTGACGATACTTTTCAGCCGATATCTGAGTAAAAGTATCGATACCTCAGTGACATCGTTGCATCCCTACTCCAGATAACTCATCCTTCGGGACACTGATGAGGGTTGCTTGAGGTCTCACACGAAAGTGTCTCTGTGCTCTCGAAGTCACTACCGTATTGAGCATCTCTCCGAAAACAAGTGTCACAAGAATAGTAACAAGCTGACACCTGGCAGAATAGCAAGTTTTCTTTTCAGTTTGACAGTTCTGCACCACTGCTACAGTGTGGCGAAACTCAAAATATCTCTTCAAAGTTAATACCGCGTTTACACCGACCTAAATTTGGTAGATTTAGCGAGAAGATTTAGTTTGACAGTTCGACATTTTCTTTTACCTCTTTTGGTTTCTTTATTGAAAGAGTACTAAATTGTGGTAAAAGGCGAAAAATTAGACAAATGTTCAGCACTAGGTGGTGCCACTGAGGCGATTTAGAGTGGATAAATCAATGTGCAGGGCTAAACGCATCTTAAACGAACACACCCAACGAATGAATAACAACAGGAAGGAATGGAGTCACACTATTATCCCTTCCATTAGCCATTGGTAGTACATGACAGCAGCGACATGAGCCACGATCACCACGAGAGAAAAATAAGTTCTAAAAATAAACATTCTCCATCTCGTTCACACATGAATGCAAGCATGCACGCACGGCACGATCAGTTCCGTTGGCAGTTCAATGAAGTCGTTGCACTGCATTCACGATTGCGTAATGGTTAAGTCACTTGCATGAAATATGTGCCTCTCTGCCTCTGCTCACCTCGTTCTCACTAAGAGTACAGGTCCTGTATTTCATAATTTTTGGAGAATTCCGATACATGTCATATGCTACACCGAAAAATTTCAGTTTTAATTGAACAAAACCCGACAAAATAAATCGGTCACAGCCATTTGCCTATCACGATCATGTTGCTGTCATTGACTGATCAACATGTCGCCAATGCAATGTGTGACGGGCGGGCATTGTCAGTCACAGTGATGGTGGCGACAGAAATTCGCAATTACGTAATGTCAATACCTGTTTCTCGTGGTGACGTCACGATTGTTATTGCAAAAATTTATTTGTTGTTGTTATTCGAATTCAACACAAGCATACATGTGTGTATGTGAATGAGAACGAGTTGTTGTGACATGTGGAAAGAGGGTGGAAAATTGAATTTAATTGGAAATTAAAAAAAAACACAAAAATGCAAATGGCGGCCAGACAGTGAAGTGATGTGAACGAAGAAATTCGATTGATTGGATTTCCTTTTCAGTTCAACTTGCAATGAATGCATGTACCGATCGTGCCTGAGTTGTCAAATTGTTTCATTGCATTTCTTTCAATTCAATGACAGTTTGTTCGTGTAACGTTGATGCGTTCAGCAATGGAAGTTACCCTACCCAACGGAACTTTATTAATATGACTTCGATGTCCGTTCGTCTGTCACAGGACTGTATTTCTTCAACTATAATAGGTAGACATTTCAAATTTTCACAAAGTGTTTGATACCATTTCGTACCCAAAGGGTGATAACGGAACCCTATTAGTATGACTTCTCTTTCCGTTCTTTTGTCACAGGACTGTATCTCTTGAACCATAACAGGTAAACATTTCAAATTTTCACAAAGTGTGTACTGTGATCGCCGCTGTAACAACGAATCATACCGTTTCGTACCCGAAGGATGTTAACGGAACTTTATTAATATGACTTCTCTGTCCGTTCGTCTGTCACAGGACTGTATCTCTTGAACCATAATAGGTAGACATTTCAAATTTTCACAAAGTGTGTACTGTGATGGCCGCTGTAACAACAAATAATAAAAAAATGATTTTGGTACGCAACCTTTCGTGTGCGTGTCCGACTCGCACTTGTCCACCTTTTCCTTCATACTGATCATTCACCGATTGTTAACGATTGTAATTTCATACTGACAGTTGCCGAATGCTTTTTAAAATCAAAATGGTGAAATTCTCCACCACACTTTGTTGTATTTAAAATTTTATTTATAATTTTTGCCAGACAAAATCCAATTGACTACACAAAATGGCGAATAGCCAAGCGTGCGCACACATAAACATGTTTTCGTAAAAATGGTAGTGCATCTTTGAAAAAATAAATGTTCAATTTGAAAAAATAAATAAAAATAAAAATAAAAATTTCTCTTTTACAGGCACGAGACATTTCAACAATGTTCATATTATATAGTATTGTATTGTAGCATGCTGACGTCAATCGTGTGTGATCTGTTGATTATTCAGGTGTTGCAACTGACAAAAAATTAATGTTTGAATCAGTGGAGTGCAGTGCAGTTTGCTTTTTCATTAACAATTAATTACTGCTAATTTATAATTAGTTTCTCAATCGTTTGTTATTTCATCATCTGTCACATTGTGTTGATTCAGGTGGCCATTTTGAATGCCACACACTATTCTTCAAGTGAATTTCACGTTGGCTGTCATTGAGTTGTACAAATCCCACATGACCATTTTATTGCCACGTGGAATAACATTTTTGACACATGATTGTCATTTCGAACTATTTCCAGGAAAAATATCATTTTTGACAGATGCAAGCATATATGATTCACAACTAGTTATTCTTTTCTTTTCTTTATCTTTTCTGTTCACTGACATATTTTCTCTCCTCAATCGCTCCTGATGAAATTTACTCTTTGGTTTAAAATTCTTCTTTGTAACATGGATTTCGATTGTTTTCGTAAATGAATTTTTGGTTTTTGAAATGAAAAAAAAAAAAAAAAATTTTATTAATATTTTTCGGATTACTTGTCGTCGTGTGGCGAATAAGGAAATTTAATTGTTAAATTTGTTTCAATTAAAAATAAGTCTCGAACCTAATTTAAATTAATGTCACAAGTACTTGACGCTCTCCCCAGCCGTCTCTACAAATTTTTTCCACATCCACTACTTCCTTCATCTCCAACATCTCGTCGATTTTTCCAAAGCTCCATTCACGTTCAAATATAATTTAATCACGTTTTTATCGATTTTAGAAAGCTTCCTTCAAGTACTGCAATTATGGGCTTGCGTTGGAGGCCATCAAGGAGCAGGGGAACAAAGAGTACAATAAGAGGGAGTCTCCTATTTATTTATTTTTCTTTTTGGTTTTAGAAGAATGTGAACCTTGTGAACCCAAGGGTAAATTTTCCGTGCCAAATTAAAAAAAATAAAAAGAGAAAAACGTTTATCTCTCTCTCTCTCTCTTTCTCTCCTGCTGCTGACGATGATGATGATGATGATAATGATGTTAATGATAATGATAAAAAATATCTATTTCGTCCATCAAAGATTCACGTTTTTACGATCCGCGTTTTTCAGAAGTCCATTTTGATGATGTTTGCTTGGAAAAAAAAAAATTTTCCTTCTTTTTTTTTGTTCTTCCTGTTGCCGTACATGCGCACCATGACCATGGCCACGACTTTCCGAATACATTCTCAATTGATGAGAGATGGTGACCTCAGCTTTATGCCACATTTACTTGCCTCGCCTCGTCTCCTGTCTCACGTCATCATCCTCGAAAAAGGATTTTATTTAAAAAAAAAAAAAAAAATTATTTTTTTCCACTGCATCCAGGACAAATCTCTGCATGTTTTAATTACAAACCACCAGATGGGGTTAACGTGTATTCACAATAGGGCAAAATTTCAATTTGGTTATTGATTCAGGATATATAACAAAAATTGAACACCTCCCTGTGTCTCGGTATTGATTGACACTCACTAATTTGAATTTAATTAAAAATAAAAAAAAAATTCTCTAATTGAAAATGATTAAAAGTCAATCCAATTACGATGAGCCGAAAATAAATGCACATTTGTACGGTATTCGCCTTCAAATGTTTCAACTTGGACGAATTGCTGTATTCAAGGACAATTATTGGTTCTTGCATTCGCTACTCACACTTGTCAACTATCGCATATACATGAGTACAGTAACTATATCAATACACAGCTGACTTGCAGGCTAGCACGGTGTGACAGATATTTGCCGATTTGAAATTTCCATTGATCTATTCAAAGACATTTCACTATTGGTTCTTGCATTCGCTAATCACACTTGTCAATTATCGTTTAAACATGAGTACAGTAACTATATCAATACACAGCTGACTTGAAGCCTAGCACGGTGTGACAGGAATTTGAAATTTCCATTGATCTATTCAATGACATTTCACTATTGGTTCTTGCATTCGCTACTCACACTTGTCAACTATCGCATATACATGAGTACAGTAACTATATCAATACACAGCTGACTTGAAGCCTAGCACGGTGTGACAGGTATTTGAAATTCCCATTGATCTATTCAATGACATTTCACTATTGGTTCTTGCATTCGCTACTCACACTTGTCAACTATCACTTATACATGAGTACAGTAACTACATCAATACACAGCTGACTTGAAGCCTAGCACTGCGTGACAAGTATTTGAAATTCCCATTGATCTATTCAATGACATTTCACTATTGGTTCTTGCATTTGCTACTCACACTTGTCAACTATCGTAACCCTCTATTGTTTATACATGAGTACAGTAACTATATCAATACACAGCTGACTTGCAGGCTAGCACGGTGTGACAGATATTTGCCGATTTGAAATTTCCATTGATCTATTCAATGACATTTCACTATTGGTTCTTGCATTTGCTACTCACACTTGTCAATTATCGTTTATTCATGAGTACAGTAACTATATTAATACACAGCCGACCTGAAGACTAGCACGGTGTGACAGGTATTTGCCGATTCATTCTAGATGCAGAATGAGTTTGAAATTTTCATTGACCACCAACAGATGGCGCACAACAAAACCAATTCATTCACAACGAAATAAAATTGATTTTTATTACAACAATAATTGAATCAAATCGAAACGCGACGACAAGCAATAAAAATGTGTTAATTCAATTGTCATTTTGACAGGTCAAGCATGCTGTTGTCGTGTGTCAAAATATTTCCATTTATCTTGTTGTGTGCCGGTTAACCGGGAGACATTGATTCAATTTCATCATACACAATAGTGTGTGGACGGTAGATGGCCAAGGGCCTGCGGGGGTAGCCCGGGAGTACAATAACCACAATAACTCTGACTTGATGGAGTTGATGAGATGGTTGTCAATGCGTACCGCCATAAATCACAGACCACACTTCAGCAGACGCCGTTTAATTCAATAACAGCTAACAATGTTCCAGTTATACAACATCTATACGTTCAATTGCTGAAAACCTAATTTCACATTTCTCCCACACAAGCCGAGGTCGCTAGTGGTGTGTTATAAATTTATTATTTTTTGGGTGCGGACAAACTTCCTGCTCATATTTGAATCATCCATTTTTATTTTATGCGTGCCTGGCCTCGCTCGGAATGGACACTGGCCGCTTCGTTCATTTTGTTAAATTAATCAACACACCACACCGCCTTTCGTGACGCAGAGTCGTTAAAAGGAGGTTTATCCTTGTTCTTGTATATACAATATGAGGAATTTGATGACCCGCTTTTTGTGGTTCCGAGAAAAACGATGTGATATTCGCGGAAAACTCTTGTTTCAATTTGTTACAGGATGTATTATAATTAATATAACATCATATAGTATAAATGTGATTTTCATGACTTTATCAACTCAAAATAAACAATGTGATTCACGCAACTCGATTTGTCATAAATAAATTTTTATATTTCATATTTTATTTAAATGAAAATAAAGTAAAGCAGAATTTTTATCAGTTACTGCTGACCATTATCAGTTCTTTCAGCGCTAACTTGCAAACAATATTGAACAAAAGATTAACGAAAATTTATTGTGTTTGTTTCAGAGTGGAATTCAACTCGATTCCGTTCAGAAAATAGCTGTAAGTGACAACTAACCAATCACTATCGAGTGCAAATCCACAGTAGTAGAAGAACAGCTCGGATTTGCACTGGATAGATGACAAATGTTTACCAATTCCTCATGTTTAACTTGATTACAAATTTTCACATGTCATTTGTGGATATTCCATAAGATATCGAGTAAATACATGGAATTTGACAGTTCTGCTCTACTGGAATGTCCATAAGAACATGGCTACTATTGATAAATGTATGGGATTTGACAGTTCTGAAAAATGTCGCCACCTGGATCTTTCTAGCTATTTATCGAGTGGAGTAAATGTATGAAATTTGACAGTTCCACTCTGCTGGAGTGACTTAAAGAAGATGGCTCCCAACAATGAATGTATGAAATTTGACAGTTCTGCTCTACTGGAATGTCCATAAGAAGAAGGCTATTATCGATAAATGTATGAAATTTGACAGTTCAAAAACATGTCGCCATCTAGATATTTCTAGCTCAGCCATTTGTCGAGTGGAGTAATTTTAACCCAGTTATTACCGACAAATTTATGGAATTTGACAGTTCTTCTCTCAACTGCAGAGAAGATGTCTGTTATCGTTAAAAGCATGGGATTTGAGCTGGAGTGGCCAAAAGAAGATGGCTCCTGGTTCCGGATCAACGTTTACGTTGCCTTCGAACAAATTCCACAAAGAGAATTTCAAATCACCGAAACAATAGATAGAGGAATTTGAAGCAATTTGCCCATCCATCTATTTTTCGCTCATTTACAGTGGCAAAGTTCTTGTTTAGTGTCAATCCACCCTTGCCCTTGTACACTACAGTTGAACCTGGATAAGTGAGGGTTCAAGGGACCGCAATCTCTTTTTCGCTTATGGAAATTTCTCACTAACCCGAGTTTCTAGCTTATAGAGATCAATAATGATGGGACCAGGCAATTACTCTCACTTATCCAGGTTCGACTGTAGTGGATTGCCTCGATGCATTCCCGTTCACAGCAAGTGCAAATAAATGTAGGTAAATGAAATACAAACCTTTTGTCGGTTTAACTGCCAAACAGCGAAGCGGATAACAAGTGGATCGATCGCACTGTTGTTTTAAATTCACTCGAAATCAAATGTTAAATTTAAAAATAAAAATTAAATACAAAAAATTCCGTCTTTTATTAATTAATTATTGTAATTATTGTAATTATCGTTACAAGTTCGTTTGAATTTGAATTTGAATTTTCTGTAACCGTTTCCAGCACACGGTCGCTGGTGTAATTCACTCGTATTGTATTGCTTTTCTCATGTACTCCTTGCACCAACATGCACTCAATTAATTAATTAATTAATTAATTAATTAAAAATATTATGAAGACACACGGCAACAATTCAATTATTATTATTTCTGTTGTTGTTGTTGTTATTGTTATTATTATTGTATAATGGTGGCAAACATGTGTAACGAAATATTTTTAATATTTTTAATATTTTTTTATTTTTATATTTAATGCTGATCCTCCCCGAACGAAACAAAACCGGCAAACAGACGACAACGACGACGACGACGAGTTAATGGTGAATTTTGATAAATTTTGAAATAATTAATTTTGAAAAATTTTCCTTTAAAAATTTTTAATTAATTTTTAATGATTAAGTGTTTTTTTTTTTTTGTTTTTTAAAGTAAAAAGTTTGATATCAACTAAGAATCATTTTTTAAAATTTGATTTTTGTTTTTGTTATTTCCTGGTAAATGCACTGCGAAGAGAAAATTGGGAAAATTGAGAAAATTTCAAAAATTTCAAAATAAAATTTAAAAAAATTTCAAAAATTTTCAATATGAATTCGAAACGAAAATGGAAGAAATGGAACAGAATGGAAAGGAACGAAAATTGAAAAATGAAATTTTTAAATTTTTCATCGTAATTAAAAATTAATTCCACTAAATATTGTTAATTTTCAAGTAAATTTTTAAAATGAAATTTTCGTTTTTAAGATTTTCACTGTTTTCGCTCTGGATTTGACGTAAATCAGAGTTTCAGACGATTTGACATGAGACGAAACGGAATCGCACCACTACTCCTGAATGGATTTTTCGCATGTATTGCATCACGTTCACACACTGTTCTAAGTTCGGGTGCTGTAATATTTTTCACGCGGATGAAATTTCTTCGGAAACCATGAACACAATTCCAATTTGAATTTTTCACTTGAGGAAAATGTGAAAATGTGAAAATTGGTCAAATTTATTCACACACTTGAATCACTGTCAATTTGTAGTTCAGCTACATACTCTAGAACTGGAAAAAGTTAGGTAACTTTCACAGCACTTTCATTCCATTGTATACACTCGAGCACTTACTGTCAATTTAAGGATTACAAATGAAAATAAATCGTCCACTGAGAAGGATCAAAATGAGGAGCCGCTGTCTTCTTCTCAGCATCGCCGCCACCGACTACTGAATTGAACCGTAGTTCTCTGACTAGTGTGTATGATTTTGTATGATTTTGTATGACAATATTGTATATGAATTTATCGGGAAAACAAAATGAAAATAAAGAAAATTGAAAATATATTTTTGAAAAATTTTCCACACTCTCATGTGAAATTCAATTCCGATTTGTTACACTTTGACACGAGCGAAACTGTGTTGCATAAATTTGTAGTCGACTGTACGACGCAGGTACACTAATGGTGATGTTGCGCGCCACACTTGGAGTCAACCAGAATTTTCTTCTTCTTTTCTATTCTTTTTCGTTAATTAATTATTTATCACATTCTATCTATAACCTTTAATTAACACTATAATTATAAAAATAAATTTCATTAATTTAATTCCATATAAAACCGCTTTAATTTCACGCACCGACAGCACCGACAGCACCGCGAAAATCCGATCACTTTCTACTCCTTGTCGTTGTCGTATCGTTGGTCGTTGGTCGTTGGTGTGTCGTACGTGAAACGGAATGAAATCAAGTGAAATGAGATGAGATGACAGTGTCCACGAATGAGAGAGTGAGTTGGAATATTTCGTTTTTGTTTGTGTGCGAACTGTGAATACGATGATGTGTGAGAACGAGTGGAATTTGTAGGGAATACCGAAACACACCGGTCGGATGCACGTTTTCGATGTGAAAATTGAATAAAAATTTTTAACAAAATTCAATAAAATCAATTTGAAATCGGTACAGTAACACAATTCGTATGCAATTCAATAATTATTTCGAAATAATTCAATTCAACCAACCACAACGTACAAATAACAGAAGCAAACAGACACTGATCCCAATCCCAAACAGAAACAGAAACAGAAACAGAAATTGTTCATTCGTTCCGTTTCGTACGATTTCTCAGTGAGTGAGTTTCTCTCAATTCGCCTTTCGTCTCTCTCGCACTCATTCGATTCTGCATTCTTCGTCTGATGTCACTTTCTCAATTTCTCAAGATGACACCATCCCGTGAATTTCCCCGTTTTCGTTTTCCATATACGATACGTCACTACTCTATGCTTGGTTGGTTGGTTGGTCTACGAAAAATCCTGAAAGTTCCTTGCACTTCTTGCTCGTTTCTTAACAAAACTCAACTAAAACTAAATCCAAGTGGAAATTTGTGGTAATGGATGCGTTCAGGCATTTTGAAAATTCAACTGGACCTCCTGCAATTGTATCCTTGAGCGGATTTACGAGCAATTTGGTGCTGTGTAGAAGCTAAAAATATCCGAGGAAAAACGATTTTCCTCTTTATTTCATGCGAAAATTCGTGTCGGACGAGGAGGAATTTTAATTGAGAGAATGTCCCCAAATAATGTGGAGCGAAATGTATGCAAGAGACACAAAGAGACACGAGAAGAGAGAGAGTGGAAAATCGGAAAATTGGAAAATTTTTTTCAAAATATTTATAAAAATAAATTGAATTTTTCTTCTCATTTTCAATTCTTCTGCTTTTCAAAATGAAAAAATTCAATTTTTCAAGGACGAAAAACGTGAATTTTCTTTGAAATTTTCCTGCTCTCCGCGTTTTCACTCATTCATTTGTCAAAATATTTTCGTTTTTCTAGGAAGTTGTAGGTAAATACTTGGTGTACCTACTTTGTTGAAATATTTTCGTATTTTCCGTAATACGATTCTTAATGAATTTGGTACAGCTTAAAATAATCGAGAGAAAAACATTTATTTGGAAAATGGGAAAATGTTGCGTTCAGAATTTTTCCTAATATTGTACATAAATCAATTATGAATAATTTATGAGAACGTTTTTAAGAGATAATGAGTTGATCAGAATGTGTTATTCATTAAAATTATTTTACAACAATTGCTAATTTCGACACTCTAGTTTACAACAGAACTGTCAAATTCTAACAACTGGGTTTAAATTACTCCAGCTAGAAAGATCCAGGTGGCGACATGTCTTACAACTGTCAAATCCAATACATTTATCAATATTAGCCGTATTCTCTTGGTTACTCCAATTTAGAACAGAACTGTCAAACCATATGCATTTACAGTTAAAGTCCTCTAACTTGAAATTCCTTTAAATTGAAATTTCCTCTAACTTGAAATTTTGCTTAAGAAACTGGCGCTCCCTTCAAATTTTCATACATACATTAGCTCTTTCTTTAACTCGAAACTCCTCTAACTCGAAATATTTTCAGTGGCAACAGCGATTTCAAGCTAGAGGACTTTGACTGTATAATAACAGCCATCTTCTTTTGGTCAGTGCTGTTTACAGAAGAAATGTCAAATTCCATACATATTGATCGATAATAACTGGGTTTAAATTACTCCACTCGACAAATATTTGAGCTAGAAAGATCCAGGTGGCGACATGTTTTTGAACTGTCAAATTTCATACATTTATCGATAGTAGCCATCTTCCTTTGGTCACTCCAACAGAACAGAACTGTCAATACATTTATGAATGATAACTGGGTTAAAGTTACTCCACTCGACAAATACTTGAGCTAGAAATACCCAGATGGAATTCCACAAAACTACAATTTGTTCGAAACTTTCAGTTAATTTCATTTGGAAATTGAAAATCAAGTTAAATATGAAGGAGGTTCATGCAAATGTGAACTGAAGCTGGTAAACATTTGTCATCTACCCAATGCAAGTCCGGGCTGTTGTTTTGCTACTTTTGATTTGCACTCGATAGTGACTAACAAAAGAATACGCCTATTGTGTCAAACACTGATGGGTATCAGTAACACTTGACACGTGGTGTATGGAAGACAGTTTTTTTTCATGCTATTCAGTAATTATTTTTCACAAAGGACGATGGGACGAAGGACGAAACTGATATTAGTTTATCAAATTTCATAGAAAAGGATTATTATTTTTTTTTTTTGGTATCAATTCCGTTGTTGCTAATGGTTCCAGGAATGCCAACATAAAATACACTCAAAATTCTCTAATACTTATTAACAAAAATATTCTCAAAAAATAATATCAGAAAAATGAAGAAAATTCAAGTGAATACATTGCAGTGCTACCTGTCATCTACTGACTGAAGATAAATTCAACACATACTCGAAAAATTTGCAACGAATTCAAATCAAAAAAATGAAAAAAATTCAAACCAACACATTGCAGTGCGTCCTGTCATCCACTGAGTGAAGATGAATTCAACACATACTCGAAAAAATTGTAACGAATTCAAACCAACACATTGCAGTGCTACCTGTCATCCACTGACTGAAGATGAATTCAACACATACTCGAATATTTTTCAAAACATTTCCAAATCTCAAAAGCAGAGGAATTGTTTCATTAAAATAAATGTAACGGATCAGTTACCAATTCAAGATGGCGCACATTCAATTTGAAATCATTTCAAAAGAAAATCCCATAAAACTATGAGATATTAAGTTGAATACCAGAAGAAGACACTTAAATAATTGGGAATGAAAAAGAAAATGTCGGCTAGCTCCGCGGAAAATGTGGATTTTCCCCAAATGTTTTTCCATCAAACAGCATTTCCACATTGCGATGTAACCCAAACAGATAGCACGGCTTTCATCGTATCTTATTCCAAACATTTAAGATATTTTTCTTAATCGGAGAAACTCATTAACCAGGCAACAAGGTAAGGGTAATCAATCAGAGAGGAAAGCTCCAAATTTATTATTTGATTCGTACGAGGCAGATGGGGAGCGTCCATCTGAGATTTTCTTTTTGTTTTAAATAGAAAATTGAAATTTACGAAAAATAGATTTAACGTGGAAAACTTTCAATTACTTCTGACGTATTTAGCTAATATTAATTTTTTCCTTAACAAAATTCGTTGCATAATATACTATACGAGTATAATAGAATCGGGGGAAATTTATTTTTGAAATTTTGAATTTGAATTTGAAGTCGTTCTGTCTCGATTTGCGGGAAAATTTCTGTTCAAATTTTCTATTTATAAAAATTTTTGCAAACCATGTGGCCATGTTGTTTTTGAGACCATCCACACACGGACAAATCTATACACACAACACAAGGATATGTGATGTTGAGAGTGACGCTGAAGATGGCAGTGAAGTTGGTCCGATGTCGTCATTACTCATTGTCATGATCACGACATTCGTTAAACGCGCCATGGTCCCCAAACCCCTTTCACAATGGCGGGACGGGAATGAGACGAATTCGGGACGAATTTGGGACGAATTGAGACGAACTGGGACTCAGATCCGACTGACAGGGGAGAGTGGCGACGTGGAAATTATTAAGGAAAATTGTCATTGACTTATTTTTGAAAATCTGACCTAACGCACGGAAAAAGTCGAAGCAACACAGGACAAGAGTCAGAGTGACACACGACCGAGGGAATTGTTAATTTTCTTATTGGAATAATATTTCACACATTTTCCCCTTGTTGGTAGGGTAGGTGCGTTTACCCTCAACACGAAATGACGTTTCTACACGATAGATACACGTAAATGATATAATTCATTTTAAGGGGTTCTGTACCCTATTAATACAACTTCCCTGTCCGTCCGTCTGTGAACAGGCCTTTATCTCTTCAACTATAATAGGTAAACACTTCAAATTTTCACAAAGTTTGTACGGTGATGGCCGCTGTAATAACAAACAATACCGTTTCGTACCAAAGGGTGATAACGGAATTTTATTACTATGACTTCTCTGTTTGTTCGTCTGTCACAGGACTGTATCTCTTGAACCATAATAGGTAGACATTTCAAATTTTCACAAAGTGTTTGATACCACTTCGTACCCAAAGGGTGATAACGGAATTTTATTACTATGACTTCTCTGTCCGTCCTTTTGTCACAGGACTGTATATCTTGAACCATAATAGGTAGACATTTCAAATTTTCACAAAGTGTGTACTGTGATGGCCGCTGTAACAAGAAATAATAAAAAAAAAGTAATTTTTCTCTTTCGCACGATGGTACGGAACCCTTCATGTGCGGTAATAATTTTCATTCAAAATGACACAGAGATGGAGCTTACTTGTGAAATTCAATAATTCAATATATATAATTAGTGATTGTAATTTCAGGATCCACACAATGGGGGGAAAATTGAGAAAAATTCGTTTGGCGTAAAATACAATATATGAACACGACGAGGGCATTTATTATGTTGTGCCATAGTCTAAAAATACACCGTGAAATATGCACCGTAAAATGAAAATATTTCAACAAATTTATTAGCTTTTGTTTTAAACATTTGGTTTAGTTTGACATGTTTCATTTAAAAAATAAACAAAATAAAATGAAAAAATGTTTTAATAAAATCAAACAGTGTCAGTTGATGCTGCTGATCTGAATTTAAAATGAACTTATGCAAATTTTTTGACATAAACGTCAATTGATTGAAGCGCATTACTCGAAAACGCTAGGCGTAACCGTGACCGCATATTTTCATGAATCACAGAGGCGTCGTTATGCAATAAGTTAAGAATTGCCGATTTAGCTGATCTGACATTCATGATCATGAGTCAATAAATGACTGGCTGTGATTCGAGTGCTCCGTCATCTTTGGAATGACGTAAGAGGCATCTTTATCTGCATTACTGCATTGACTGCCTTGACTGCCTTGTTTGCGTGTGTAATCCTCCCCCCTAACCACTTATCACATCACACCTTACACTCCGCTGTCAGTTAATCAGTCAGTCAATGAATCCATCTGTCAGTCATCCCCAACAGTGTGCTCCATCAGTCAGCACTTAATCTCGAATTAAATATTTCCCTTTGCGGGAGATTTTCTTCGATGACTCGCTAACTGAATGGACTGAGTCACTCCGCACCATACGACTTAGTAGCCCCCCCATCCCGCTATGATTGATTTTGTTTTACTTCCACCCTGCTGCTTTGTTTATTTCAACTAAGAGGATATTTTTGTCTCCCTTTTCTTTTTAATGTTTTTATGTTTTCATTAAATCCATCTCAAGGGAAAATGAAAAAATACCATGCCATTTTTGATTTTGACGTATCGATGACATTTCATTCTGGAAAACCACCATTTTAATGGCTTCCAATTCGCAAATCGACACTAATGAATGTTTGTCATTTCCTTGAAGCAAATTCAAAATGTCGAAAATGACAATTGAGACTGTGTGCTAATCGGAGTTATTTCAGTACAGGTGTCCCGTACTTGAGTACATTAAATTGGAGGAACGATTCCTTGACTGTCTGAATTGCAATCGAATCGAATCCACATCCTTCTGCTTCTCAGGCAAATGCTCTTACCAATAAGCATTAAGCACATTCTCTCTCTCATCAACATATTGACTCGCTACACAACAGAGATGTAACGGAAATTTTTGAATGCAGAAACGAAGGAAACGACACCGAATTGTTCGTAATTGTTCGTTCCATTCGTCACTGATCGACGCAATGCGGATATGACTGTGATATGGAGCACAGTGACGTTAAAAATTATTTTTAATTTTAGCGTTTTGCTTCTAAACGATAAATGACGCATCACAAAATAACACGTCCAGAAACCGGACTAACATTTGCTGAAGATAAATATGCAGTTAAAGGAAGTGATAAGAGAAGAATTTCAATTTGAAAATGTTGGAAAATTTTGGAAAATGTATTCCATCATAATTATAATCATTGTAGCAATGACGTCAAATAAACATTTTTATCAGTACAACATGATTGTGACATTTTTCTCAAATTAAACATTTCGAAGAAAAACGAATTTGATAAGAATGTTAAAATTGTTTCGTGTGACAAATTGATAAAATCTGAGTTGGCGCCATAGCGACTTCAACAAGTGGAGTTAGCCGAGCGATAATGATTAACACGATCTGAAGTATTAATAATAAAATTAATTTATAATTTTACTTACCAAACAAATTGTGGGATAAGTTTTCTTGCAAGATCACCGTATCATTTACCGTAAGAAAATTTGTATATGTGGAACAAAGACAAGACCTGCAAGAAAAAGAATAAGGAGACCACATGAATTGGGATGAAGAAAATATGAAAAAAGAAAACAATTTCATGAGAGTGATAGAGAGACAAAGAGATCCTGTCCACATTTGTATTCGAAAAATGAAATTGGAGAATAGAATTCGAAATTATTTTCAAAAACAATAATGCAAACTTTAATTATTTATTATTTTATGATAATTCCATTTTATGACACTGTTATCTTAATGAATGGAATGACACAATGGCGGCTTATGATTTAATATATAAATAACAGCAACAGCTGATAACACGATCAACATGATTAAATCCGAGAGTTGGTCTTATCATCATCGTCTGTATTTGTCCAAAAAAAAAAAAAACTGTCAGTCACACCAGATGACTGCAATGGATGAACCTTGAATTCTTCTGTCGTGTCCCCTTTATCTTTTGGGTTTGTTAATGATTTATGACAATTTTCAATTGAAACTTCATTATATTGCCTATATCCAGGCGATTGTTTTATTCAAAAAGACATTTGATTGTGCCTCACATGCAACCTGTGAAATAATTCAAATCCTAACATCAATTTTGACGCAAAGCTCATGAAAGAAGAATTGAATCGAAGTCCTTCTGCTTCCCAGGCAGATGCTCTAACCACTGAACTAACACGAGCACATTTTCTCTCATCATGT
Organism: Chrysops caecutiens; assembly: GCA_963971475.1. Lineage (NCBI taxonomy): Eukaryota > Metazoa > Arthropoda > Insecta > Diptera > Tabanidae > Chrysops > Chrysops caecutiens. The sequence continues at coordinate 76,290,338 of OZ020567.1, forward strand.
TCCATTGAGTTGCCACACACATCCATATACGTTTTCGGTCAAATGATGATGTCAACAGAATCTTGTCAGCAACCCAATATCATACAATATAATGTTATGCACGTGTCAATAGTCACAAGCAAGTAAAGTAACAAAACATTGTTTCATTTATCTACAACAGGCCTCAGCCAAAAAGCCAAAAACAAAACAAAATTTCATTCAGCCATTTTGAATTTCGATGAATCGGAAGCTCAAGCAGTAGGGGAACAGCTGGGAATCAGCTGAATGTCCTGATTCCATGACAAATGATTGCTGAATTAACCACAAAAGCTCACTTGTAGTTTTGTGTATTCAGTGAGGGAGAGAGAGAGAGTGTGTGTTTTCAGTTTTGCCAGCAACTGTCAGCTGAAATCATGTTTATTCCTCGTTCTATCTCCTTCACACGTTGTCAGAACAATTCAGCACATTGGACCTTGGGAAATCAAGACGAATGCCTTGTTTCGTCTCCTTTCTTCCCTCTCTCTCTCTCTCTCTATCTCTCTCTCACGGAGTTGGATTTTTCTTGTGATTTTATGGCCGTTGTGGGCGTCAAAAATGTTCTGTTATATATATATTGTATATGAGAAAGCTAAATCCGAATAAATTTAGCCTTGCTGTCATTATTATGTTGGTCGTATTGAAAGTTTTCGTTGCGTAATCGTTTTGACAAAAAACAAGAAAACCTCTCTGAAAAAGACCCCTCTCTCTCTGTCCCTCTCTCACTTTGTGTGTGATTTTTTTTTATAACACGGACCAGAGCGTGAAATTTTCAAGTGTCAAGCAACACGAACCGAACAATGTTTACGAGCGGATTAAGGTTCTAAGTAATTGCAGTGTTTTGATCCAACAGCCCCCATGAGATTTAGAATGACATTTGTAAGGTTTCATAATCGATTTCGATTTGTATTCCTTTCGTACTAGAAGGTCATCGAATTAAGGCCGGACAGTTGCCATTTTAAATCATTTGTACATAAATGCAACGTCAATACAAATAAATTCAAAAATCAAATAAAACATGGCTCACCTCCAGGACGTGCGTGCGTCCTTCTCGCAATAGAGAAGATATTTGCGAAAATTGCCTTTATTAAAACATTTCTGATAGTTGTCCTGGAAAGAAACAAGACGAAATTCATTAATTCCAAGAAATGTTATGAGAAAATCTAGTTTCTAAATTAATATGAAATTCCTCTAACAAACAACAGATGGCGAAGTGTTCATTTGTTTAATATTTAGTCAAACACACAAGTGGTCTCAGAATCAAGAAAAACGCGACTGACTGAGCTTAGTACTTTGTATCGTTTTTCGTATTTCCTTTTGACACCACCAAAGTGTGATAACGGAATCTTATTAATATGACTTCGCTGTCCGTCCGTCTGTCACGAGACTGAATCTCTTAAACCATAATAGATAGACACTCCAAATTTTCTGAAAGTTATTTTTTTGTATACGGTGGTACGGAACTCGCACTTTCCCACTTTTTTATCATTAATTTCATGTTCAAAGTGGAGAGAAAGAAAATTTCAAATTTATTAATTACGTTAATTAACAAAAAATTAGCACAAGCATGTGTTAATTGGAATTTATTTTTTCAATGTTAAATTTTCATTTAATCATTTGCCAAAAACAGAATCCTTGAAGGAAGAATTCACAAAACCCTCTCAAGCTGCACCTTGTTGTACATAGGACCTATCTTAGTGCATCGCATTGCATCTTAATTCATAATAGAGGCATGAAGTTGATGATGTTGCCGGAGTGAGGGGGAGCACTTCAATCGAAAAGAACAAAAAGAAAAAGGGGAGGAAGATAATATGTAATTGAAGAAAGTAGAACGAAGCAGAGTGGTCCCAGGGAGATGGGAGTAAAAGTTCTTTCAATAGAAAACTTGAAGGTTACATTGGAAAAGAATGTCATTGAAACTCGTCCAACAAAATAATAAGCGAAAATTAAATAACTTAATAATACTACATAATAATAAAAAAATAAAGTATTAAACTTTGTCATCCATTTTGGTTTCTTGCTGACACATTCAGTTTGATTAGAAAATTTCACTCCAAGTTGCACTTCAATTTCTATGGCACTCTTCTTGTATGGGGAAAAAATAAATTTTTTAATTGGATTTTACCTTCCAATTAGAACTATCACTTTCAAATGGAGGACCTTTTGACACATAGTGATGTAGTGTTGTCATCGAAAAGTCAATTAGTTACAAGAACTAATTTTTAGGGTTCCGTTTCCGTACCCAAAGGGTGATTACGGAACCCTATTAATGTGTCTTCGCTGTCCGTCCGTCTGTCACAGGGCTGTATCTCTTGAACCATAATAGGTAGACACTTCAAATTTTCACAAAGTTTGCACTGTTATGGCCGCTGTAACAACAAACAATACAGTTTCGTATTCAAAGGGTGATAACGGAACTTTATTAACATGACTTCGCTGTTCATCTGTCTGTCTGGTAGACACTTCAAATTTTCACAAAGTGTGTATTGTTATGGCCGCTATAACAACAAATAATAAAAAAAAAAATTTTTTTTTGTTTTTTGTACGGTGGTATGGAACCCTTCATGTGCACTTGCCCACCTTTTATTATTGAATTGCCAACATTCACATTACAATAATACTTAATTGGTGATATCAGGAAAAACACTCACCGAATATATGGCCCGTCCAACGTTGTCAAATTGCTATCCTATGTTTATTTTATATGTACGTTAAGATCAAAAGAACACACACAAAAATGAAAACATTAACATTAACTAAATTATTAAAAAACACAGCCGTTATATACTATATAGATATATATATATGTATTAATACAAATATATATACATATATATATTATTTTCAAATGTAATTATTATTTAATTTAATTTTTCAAAGCACTTTAACGGAAGATCAAACTGTAATTAATAAAATATTGAAAATAATAGTGTGATTCAAGTCTGAATTTCCAAATTGATATTTGACAGCACGTTGTCCGTCAGCGATCGATCGGTGGCATGAAATGAAAGAGAAAAAAAAATTCATTTTATTTAAATGTCAAAAAAAAAATATATTTGCATATATTTAGGCAAACAATTTTTAACTTCAAAATCTGACAGTTGGAAACATGAAGCAAGGATATTTACTGGAATCGTTCCAGAATTCTAATCGACCTGTGCGAATTCATTTGCGTTCTAAACGTTCTAAAACTTTGACAACTGGACTCTGAGGACGCAAGGAATTGAAGTTACGTTTTATTAAAATAGACAGGATAATGAAGATGAAGTAAATACAGTCGAACCTGGATAAGTGAGAAAACTTTTTAAGTGACAGTAATTGCCTGGTGCCACCATTATTCCTCTCTGTAGGCTAGAAACTCGGGTTAGTGAGAAACCTCCATAAGCGAAAAAGAGATCGGGGTCCCTTGAACTCTCACTTATCCAGGTTCGACTGCATAACCAACTCAATCAAAGGTAAACATGTCAAATATTAGAACGCTGGAATTAGAATTAGCATGCTCAAAAATTTGCCAAACGGAAAAGTAATAGAATTAGAATGGAATGTACTAGAATTGGAACGTTTGATTCGGAACGTTCTTGATTGAAAATTTGTAAAATACCAATAACAACAACAACAATAACAATAATAATAATGGCACATGAAGTGATGACTCCGAATCAATGGCCTGATTGCATGCGGTGATGTCATCACAGGCCCAAATCAAATCCTCGTCCTTGGCAAGGATGAAATGATGGGTATCGTTTTCTTAATTTTGTTTAAAAAGAAAAAAAACTGTTTTTCCTGGAGCAGTGAAAAGGGGGTTGTAGCCCTTATTTAGATTTTTATCTCCATCAAATCGATTACGTGGCCGTGTGCGCGCATTTATGCATTTGTGTGAGTGGAAAATTCTTATTTGTATAGGATTTTCTTTTTTTATATTTTTTTTACCAAGTGACATCATTTTCATGCCAGGAAAAAAATGAAAACGATGACGTCGGAAAATTGTTGATGACAACATGGGAAAATGTTGTTTTTGTTAAGTACACTCGCAACATGAAAATCATTTCTCTACAACATGCTAACTACATATGTAAATACATAAATTGTAGATAACATTTTCCAAAAATGGCGGCTTTACTCGAATTTATTCACTTAAATAAATTTTTCATCTTCCGTTTCACTTGGTGAAAAAGTGTGGTGAAATTTTATAATGTCACACTTGTCGGAGCACACTTCAAATACAATTTGACTTGATTTTCAGTGAGTGTTTGAGTACATGTGTGTGTGTGTGTGTGTGTGTGTGTGTGTGTGTGGGAGCAACGAAAGTAGGTCATAACACGAGATGTCAATTATAAAGGAGTAAAAAAAAAATCGTTCGTTTCGAAGTTTTTCTGCTTTTCTTTTAACAAAAATGAAAATACAAAAACAACAGCAGCAGCAACAACAAAATCAAAACGTTAAATTGGAAAAGTGTCATAACCAAAGGTGGTAATCGTTTTTCAATTAATCTTAATTGTTTCAAATCCCTTGCACGCTACAATCTTGACAGGTACAACTGTCAAAATCGACGTAAGATGCATTGACACAATGATATGTCAAATTTGATAATTTTTGCGTTAAGTATTAGAATTGTCTGAATTCCGAGAATTCTTACACAATCAGAGATAATCGGATTCATGTGGTTTGTGTGTCTGTTTTGAGATGAAAGAATTGATTCGAATTGATTCGAACTTTATGTGGATTGAAAGAAATATGGTAACATGGAGGAGTGTGGAAGGATTGATGCGAATATTAATGACAGATTTTTCTCAAAATTAAGCCTCGTTCACGTGTAAATATGTGCTCAGCCTTATTTACATACATACATACATCAGTGGTAAATGAAAATGATGTGATAATAATTATGGAAAAATTAATTAATTAATATTTATATAGGTATTTACCCGGAAAAAATGTTTCGAGAATTTTCCTTTTCTTCGTTGCCACAATAACAAAATAAATTATCCCTTTTTCGATTAATGAAACTTTGTGTTTTTATTTTATAATTTTATTATAATTATAATATAATTAATTAACTTTTTACCTTTTTGTAATTTTATTTAATTATCCGCTTGTACACTTGTAGTATTTAATTAAATTTTAATTATCATAGATAGAATTCTTAATTAAACTAACTTTTCTTTTTTCTGTTGTAGAGTTTCAACAATTATTTAAATTTTCTTCAATTATATTGTATGAGATAGAATTGTGGTGAATTTTTAATTATTATTTTTTTTTCAATTAATTATATTTTTAAATACTTTTTGTGTTGAATGTATTGAATTTGATTAAGAAAGAAACAAATCAATACATGTATGTGTGGTATATCGCTAAGCCGAATGAATAAAATTTATTTAATTTAATTTTAATTTGAAATTCAACAAAAAAAAATAAATACATACTATACTATACTATATACTGTATGCATGTAGTGGGTATTTGTTAATTTTCTCTGTTTAAAACACACCTACACTAAATGCAAATTATTGAATAAATAAATGAATGTTTGTAATTAATTAAAATTAAATAAAATTTCACTTGATTCACATATTAAATTGCAATAATTATTATCCACAGAGAGACACATGTCACAAATGTTGATGGAATAATTAATTTTATTATACAATATTAATTTATTATGAATTTTTCTATTTTTATTATTTAATTTTTTTTTTATAACAGAAAATTTTCCCAATTGTAGCACATTTCGAAAAATTCAAAACAAAATAAAAACTGTATTATTATTTATATAATTATATTCATTTTGTGATTAACATATCACATTGATATCATAATGATATCACATATAAATTATCCCATGAAATATCACGAGACAATTCAAGTCGAGTTACTCCATACATATAATATGTAATAATAAATCCTTTATCGTTTTGTTTGGCACGAATAATTATATAAATTATAATTAGTACATAGTTATAACAGTATTATATTTTATATTATATTATAGTATTCACTTCAACTTTAGCAGCTTTATGCAAAGGTGAGTCTTATATTTTCTTTTTCCTATTGATAGATACATATACATAATTATGTATGCGCATAAATTGATTGTTATACAACATATATACAGATATAGTATATAGTATGTAGTATGTAGTATGTAGTTTGAATCACTGAACTTTTTCTAATATAATATGTAACAACCACACAACACACAATGTGCCATCATCCCTTTTGCCTTACTTCTATCTATGGCACAGCACTAACAAACGACACTCGACGTCTCGATGCCAGTGCGAAATCGGTTTTTCCGTTATGGCTAGATCCTCTACACTGAAACTGTGTGCTAGGACCGTTGTAGAATGTAGCCCGTGGAAATGTTGTTTTGTTTCTTTCGTTTTTCTGTTTGTTTCTTCGGGAAAACCTTTCGTTACAACACGAGTGTATTGGTAGCACTGTGGGAAAATTTAAGTTTCCCTTCGGTTTTATTTCACTTAAAAATTTCAATAACAATATCCTTATATTATCAATAGGTTATTACAATTATTATATATGTATTTAAACTCTTAAACCTTTTTCTAATTTAATTTCTTTTAGATTATTTCAAATATATCAAAAACACAAATTGTGTAACCCATTGCGCATGTGCTTAACCTCAATATGTTATACAGAGAACGAGTAATATACACTGACATATCATCATCATCAACATCATCATCCACGTCGTCGTCGTCGTCAGATGAATACATACTGTGGATAGTGAGCGGCGCCACCGTTGCTTTTGAAGCGGTATGTGGTCGAAAGTATAACAAGCCTGAAACCTGTACATTACTGGACGAAATCGAAATCGGTATTCTTGTGGCAAAAGTTAACAGGTTTTTCTCACAGATTTGGCTTCAAACAGGTTTCGAAATTAAAATTTGTTCCGACGTAACAGATTCGAAAATAAGTTTTGCCCAGAATACCAACTTAAAGAATTCTGCCAACTTTCCAAACAGAATCACAGTCCATGAGATGGAAGTTTTTACAAATAAATAAATTCAATTAATTTCTTTTCGAAAAGAAAAACATTTTGACATTCGGATTAAATGCTTGTATATGACTTACGTAATCCATAATATTATATGTATTCAGCGAATTAAAATTTTCCAAAAATTATTTCTACCCTCTTACCAAATTACATCATTCCAATTCGAGCTATTCCCATTGTCAGCTAACTTGAAATGTTGTCAGCACTTTGCTGAATTTTGTGTATCACAAGCTTCGATTCAAAGCTTTTTGGGAGTGTTTTATTGAAGAAAGTTGCGCTGGTCTTGTTACGAGAGGGATAAAAGAATGAAATGTAGAATAGAAGGAGAGAACCGATTTAATACCTTAATGGATATTAACAAAAACAGGTGGTATAAGGTCAGGAATATTTCCAGGAATTGATTAAAGCTTTAATATTTTCTCTTTTTTGTTACAGAAGCTTTTCATGTTCAAATCAAATAACCATTGTATCCTGAAACACTTTAGAAAATAAAAGAAGGATTTAAAGGGTTTTATATGTATGTACATACTTCCTGGTTTTCGATTTGTATCAAAAGAAATAAATTAAATTAAATCCACCATGCCATGCCGTATGGCGACCATTTGTAAGTTATTACCATTTCCTACTTATCGCCATCTATCATTCGACATCATTCTGTAGAAGATAATCTGGAGAAATGTCAAATTTTTTTCTTTATCAAACCGAGATAAAGTCGAACTCTAGAAAAGATCCAACGAGCAGACGAAGTTCTAGCTACACAAAGCCACAGATATTGTTGTTGAAAGATACGAGAGATGAAAGATGAGAGAGTGTGTAAACAATCTTACAGTGTTGATCATTTACCTACATTCATTGAGAGAAATAGCAAACGTTGACATAGAATACAGTCATTAGAATGTCAGACTGACGTTTCTCCTGCAATCTGCCAAAATGTTGAACAATGGTTGTTGAAAGATACTACCGACGTAACAATTCGGAAATAAGAAAGATGACAGTGTTGATCATTTACACACATTCACTGAGAGAAATAACAAACGTTGACATAGAATACAGACATTAGAATTTCGGAATGACATTTCTCCCGCAATCTGTCGAAACGTTGAGCAATGGTTGTTGACAGCTATTACCGACGAGAGAGTCTGTAAACAACCTGATAGTGTTGATCATTGAGAGAAATAGCAAACGTTGACATAGAATACAGAGTCATTAGAATGTCAGACTGACGTTTCTCCTGCAATCTGCCAAAATGTTGAACAATGGTTGTTGAAAGATACTACCGACGCCATTATTCGGAACATTCATTGGGAGAAATAGCAAACATTGACATAGAATACAAAGTGATTAAAATGTCCGAATGACATTTCTCCTGCAATCTGTCGAAACGTTGAGCAATGGTGGTTGACAGATATTACCGACGTGAGAGTCTGTAAACAACCTGATAGTGTTGATCATTTACATACATTCGCTGAGAGAAACAGCAAACGTTGACATAGAATACAAAGTGATTAAAATGTCAGAATGACGTTTCCCCTGCAATCTGTCAAAATGTTGCACAATGGCTGTTGAAAGATACTACCGACGCCATTATTCGGAACATTCATTGGGAGAAATAGCAAACGTTGACATAGAATACAAAGTGATTAAAATGTCAGAATGACATTTCTCCTGGAATCTGTCAAAATGCTAAACAATGGGAAAATGGCAAAAGAAAAACAAATTTATATGCATGTATAATACATAACTAACATTTGTATAATAAAATGGCTTTGGCTTGATTATGTGAAGCTATCGACAGGATGTAGTCGTGTCCACTGGCAAGTGAGGCTCCAATAGGTACAATATGCTTGAGTCCGCGTTCGTAGCCGTGTGTCCTAACTGTCCAACCATTCAAATGACTGAACTCGTAGAGATAGTACGAATGAGAGTTCTTGTGTGTGACGATCATGTAGTTGTCCTTGTCCACGGATTGGAACAGGACCAAGCTTGACAGCTTCCTGCTAAGTAAAATGATTTGATTTATTAGATATGGATCACTGGATCTTGTGCTCTTGGAGTATACAAGGATCCTACTGCAAATATCACATCCAATGACAAGATGTTTCGTTGCCTGATCAATGTTGATCATATCAATAATGTTGTAGTAACCTGGAATGTTTTGTACAAACCGGAAATTGTTCTTAATATGATCAAAATCGTATATGATAAGTTTGGAGCTGTTGTAGCTATTGTAGTCGTTGTGGTAATAGTGACTCTGAGCGAATGATATGAGTGAAAGAATGAGTGTCACTTGTTCACCATTGGAATGAAGTTTTGTTATTAAATTTTTCCGATTGTTTTGTCTCTGTTGCAAATTGAAATCATATATAACACTTTCGGTAACTGTCACATTATCCGTAGATGATATCTCCAAAAGAAGAATAAGAATATCGTTTTTATCCTGTGACAAGAGCTCAACGATTCCATACTTCTTCGTTAACTTATTGTGTTCAAAATCGAATAACTTAACATCGACAATTACTTGATTCGGATATGAATAGATGTAGTTTTGGATGTTATCAAAACTGTGGATCCAGGTGATATTCAGATAGTTCGTATAATATCCAGAACAATCGTTGTGAATTGTCACATATAAATTTCCTTGTTCAATGCGTGTTCTCCAAGGATCATGAGGACCACATAATTGTGAAACGTAGATTTGATGATTACTAGTTGTTTCAATAACGATCTTACAATGATCATCGATACATTTACATGGATCTACATCACCAGCATATAAGCAATCACTGAAAATGTCGTCTGTCAATAGATGGCGTGAATTATACACTCCAATTGATCGATTCCAAGTTATACGTTGGGATTCATCGTACTCCAGATACAATAAATGCGAATTATACACCACTGGATGATTCAAAATGGAGGAAAGTTTGTGATTCGCCTCAAGAAGATCGTTCGAAATGAGATCAGTAACTTTATCTTCAATTCCAACAAAATAATTCACATCATACCCATCGATTGTACCATTCACATTCAATCCTCTCTCAAAGATGGCGTTAGTGAGTTGCAATTTCGGCAGATGGTTCTTATGATTCAAAAATATCGTCTCAAGATATTTCTTTGTTAAATCCTGCCCGTTCATGTAACTAACATGAGATGGACCGTGCAGTTTCATGAATCCTTTAATGATCTTACTTCCTGTCACCTCCTGAAGACTGTCAGAGTTCTTAACGATCACATTCCGTAGATCGATTCCGTTGACTGTGATGTGATCGGAATTTTCATGATTCAAATGTAGATATTCGAAAGTTAAATATCCAAACACTTCCTGTGGTTGGCCGTGTTTCCTTAATCGTCGATTTAAGAAGATGTTGAAGTTGATTCCGTTGAATTCATGAGTGTAGAAATTGCCCCGAACATAGAATTCTGCTATACCGATCGATGGAAGTGCAAGTAGATCATGAGTTGACTGCAAAACAATGCTCTTTGTTTCATAACCGTTCACATGTCCGCCATAAGCATTTAACGTATGAAATATTACAGAATTCTTAAAGACTTTCCTTCCGTTGATTCCTTGTCCAATGTGGCTATCTGATAAACGATACATTGATGAATTGAATTCTAAGATATTAACATCATTTACAAGTGGTGCTGCAACATAGCTATTAGCTACTAGTTCATTTGCAACTATCATATTGTGAAAATGTTTAACACCGTAAACGATTTGATCGTTTTCAGTGTGTTTCAACAAACAATCTTTAGCCAATTCAATAACATTGATATAATTCAATAAATTACTATCACTATGAAGTTGTTCAACATAAACTTTATCTTTAAATGTTACTTTTCCTGTTATCCTTTGATCAACACCATTTCGTACAGCGTTCTTGAACAAGTATTCAATTGAAGAGTAATATGAATTTTGTTCATTTTCCAACCATTTAACATTACCCATAACAGTAAGTTGTTTTATCTTATCCAAATTCAAATGTTTCATACGATATATGATTTGATTCAAATCAATTTCATTCAAAATTTCACCGGATATTGTATTATCAACATTCAAATTATCAATAAGCAAATCACTTTGTATTGTAATTGGTTGTGTTGTATCAATTAAATTCGTTATTGATATGTTATCAATGTAATCAGTTAATAAATTTTTAATATAAACATTTTCAAATTTCCAATTTCCGGTTATTACTTGTTCATCGTATTTTGTTAATGATTTCTCATACCAATCAGATATATTCAATTGATTTATAGATTCAATTTGAAGTTTTCCAACGTGTAATCCTTTTAAGAATTTTTTAATTCCTTCAATTCTTGTACTTTCATTACGGAAAACCAGTAATTCAACATATTTATCCCAAACGATTCCATTCAATTCGATTAGTTGAAGATTTTTCTTAAAGGAAACATCACCTAGCACTTTAATTACTCCATTGTAATGAATGTGATTGTCAGAAACTTTGATGTGCTCCAAAAACTCTTTCAAATTGATATCATTCAAATAATTCACATTCAAATTATCAACATTAACTTCTCCATAAAATGTTGCACTGTTCATGATTAATGGTTGATCCAATCGCAAGGAATTATCTATGACTTCCTTTAATGATTTACCATTTAGGTTAACTACATCCAATCGATCAATAACATGAAGTTCATCACGAACTAAAAGTGATTTGAATTTTTTCTCTCCATAAAATTTCACATACTCATCGTGGTGCGTGATCAACTGATCTGTTGCAATATCATTAATTGATTTTGTTACTAAATTATCAATGATAACATGATCTTGGAAATAAACATCTCCTTTCATAATTGTACGTCCATTTCGACGGACTGCCGAACGACTGATCTCACTAACTTTAGATGGATGATCTACATCCAAATAAATACTACCATCGATCTTCACAGAATCGAATGATAAGTTAATTATCTTGTTCGGATTAACATTGCACAGTAGATACGATGATAATGTGTGATTGTTGAAGTAATCAATTTGTAATTTTGGTGCTACAACATCGTTGATAAACTTTACCATTCCAAATGTCTAAAATGTAAAAATTCATTAATTGTTAAATTGAAATTTTGAATAAAATATCAATAACCTGATCAACACTTTTCATCCAATAATGATTTTCAATATCCAATTCCATTTTATTACCATTAACAAGAATCAATGTATCCGGACGATCGAGAACTAAATTTTTAATTGTTAATGATCCATTTATGGTTATATGACCATGATAAATTTGCGATAAATCTTCCAATTTTGTTCCGATTATGTGTCGTGCAAAGTTATCTTCATCTCCAACAGATAATTGAAGATTTTTCGATACATTCAAATGTGATATTGTTACAGGACCTGTTGGAATTGAAATTGAATTTTATTATTACCTATTATAACAGACATTATAACCTTCTATGATATTATCCACATTGTTACGAGCAACATCTTTACCCAAATCAATATCATTAACACTTTCTGTGGTTAAATTGGATGTGTAAAATTTTGAAATGTATAAATTCGAATGGATTTCTTGATCGGTATTCAGTGTCACAAAACTATCAATTGGAACATCATTGATCGTTTGTGTTTCTAGTTTTTGAATTGTTACTATATTTTCAAAAATCAAACTTCCATCAATTTCTGTATCATGTTTTCTGTTGAAAAGTGTTTCTCTGAACTGATTCCAGTCAATTTCATTGATCGTCTCCACATTCAAATCATTTATAACTACATCCCCATCAATTGTAATATCTCCAACTTCAGTATCTTCCCGTTCATCAGCCGATCGAGGCAATGACATCCAACTCGTAACCATTGTCTCACTTTCAACAGGAACCTTTATTATTAAATCGTTTGTTGGAGTTCTTGTTATACCTACAAAAATGAAATTAAATAAATTCAATTTTCAATTTTCATAATAACAATTTTCACCATCGTAAAGTGCTCCATCGTATTTTAAATTTTTCACATAAAGATTTTCAACATTCAAATTTTCTTTAAATGAATTTTTCACGTTTTCCAAAACAGTCTCGAGATTTGCTTTTATCCCCAAAAGTTTATTACGAATAGAAACTGGTGTTTGTATGTCAGGATTATTAATATCGATTCGTTTTAAATGTTTACTTTTGATTTCTACGCGTTGTGTATCAGTTCTATTTTTATTTTTCATAACAGCTCTCATCTTATTTAATCCTTCACGGATTTCTGTAGCTAAAACTTTCCGAGATAGCAAATAATTTCTGATTCCTTTAATAATATTGTGAAATTCTGAATCTTGAGAGAATACAGGATGAAGATTGTCTGAAAGAAGAAATGGTTTGAGTGCAGTAGATACCACCTTTAGATATTCATCACACTTACCTTTAACCCAATCAATTTTATCAATCTTCACTTCAATTAATTGCACCAGCAAAGAATAAGGTCTTATGTAACATAATAGTATGTAACTCTTGCCGTTAATATCGTCGTGCGTTATTATTCTTGATAAATCTGTGTGCTTCGGGGTGAATGTACCGAAGCACTCCATTGATGGATGGATAAATGTTACTATTTCATGGTTTCTCTCACAAACAATGTAATTGCGACCATAAGCAGCTGTTGGTATGTTCCCTTCAAATGAAACTCTCTGGAATTCATCGAATTTCTCATCGATCATGTTATGAGTTACACATTCCTTAAGACGTCTGCTACAACTTAAAAAGTAATACTGTCCGTCAAATACGAAGGGATGCACTATATCCACGTCGATGTAGAGTGTTTGAATGCGATTCAAGCGGTGATCGGTTATCATAAACGCATTCACTGATGTCTAAATGAAAATATTTAATTGAAACGAGTTAAACTTTTTCACAAAAACTTCTACTTTAGCTCGTGATCTTTTCGCATATTTCACTGTTAGGATAATGTCATCATTACCGCCTTGTAGAACATACACATCACTGATAGGTTGGATGTTTCTTTCTTCTTCCAAATCAAATGATTCTCCATTCCATTTCAATAGGCTACAAGGGTAGGAAGAAACAACAAAAATACTAATATAAAATTATTGTTCTCTCCTCTGTACCTCAACCTTCCATGGGCTTCTGTAAAGTTACTGGCAACAACTAAGTAAGTGAAGCCACTTTTGCTCTTGAAACATGAAATTTGCCTTAATCGACCGTAGATTGGTAACTTTTGCAATGGTTCAACGGGATCCTGATCGAGCTGAGTTGTTGTTCGATACACATGCAGATGATCTTGGATTGAAATGATAAATAGAATCTCTGCATCAAGGACAGAAGCCTGGAAATGTAATTTTTCTTCTATATGCTTTTCAAAATTACGAAAGAACAACCTCAATTTTTGAAGCATCACCATCGATTCCATTTAGCCTCCTTATAAACAAAAATTCACCAGTTGTAAAATTCAAATTGAAAATTTTATCCTCTGACAACATGAGCACACCAAGCGATGTCTTAATCAACTTCGGATATTTAAGGTTTTCACAAATAATATCCTTGAATGGCAAAACGAATTCAACGGGATTTTTGGTACCGACATTTTGGGAATGATTTGCTTGAATTTGTCCTTTATTCAGCTCACTGTTTGTTCCATTTACATCAATTTGATGATTTTGTGATAAATAAGCCTTCAAATGTGAAACTCTTAATACAAAATTCAAAATTGTGAATAATTTTATAAACTTACTTGAAATAGAACCATAAACTCAAACAAACCAAACCAATTTCTCATTACGACGAATACAAATTTTTACATTAACATCCAACGACAGTAAGGCCACAACTAGATATTCGATATCTTCTTATCATCGTTTTGGTTATTCCAAATTACTACAAACAGTTACACCAATAGGTTGGGGACAGCCCACAGATCCAGAGAACAAAAGGTGTTGCAAATTGAATACAGGCGATTAACTGAATATTCGCATTATCATAACATCAGTGATCAACGTGATATATTAATTGTAGAATGGTAAATACTAAAAGATATTAAGGAGATCATTATTAAAACTTGTTCCGTCATATGACATCAGACAGCAAGTCTCCTGTAAATTTCAATTTTTAAATATGTAATGTGTAAATAGGTATCATGATATCACCTGGAGCAGATATCACTTAGCGATTAACTGAATACTCGCATTACTCTATCATCAGTGATCAACGTGATATACTTAATGTAGAGTGGTTAAAACCAAAAGATATTAAAGAGATCATTATTGATTATTAAAACTTGTTCCGTCATAGTAACCTCCGTCTTATGACATCAGACAGCAAATCTTATCCTGTAAATTTCAATTTTTAAATATGTAATGTGTAAATAGGTATCATGATATCACCTGGAGCAGATATCACTTAGCGATTAACTGAATATTCGCATTACTTTAACATCAATGATCAACGTGATATACTTATTATGGAGTGGTTAAAACTAAAAGACTCGTACAGATCACGAGAGAACATCTCTTTCAGCTCCATCTTATGACATCAGACAGCAAATCTTATCCTGTAAATTTTAATTTTTAAATATGTAATGTGTAAAAAGGGATCATGATATCACCTGGAGCAGATATCACTTAGCGATTAACTGAATGTTCGCATTACTTTAACATCAATGATCAACGTGATATACTTATTATGGAGTGGTTAAAACTAAAAGACTCGTACAGATCACCAAGGAACATCTCTTTCAGATCCATCTTGTGACATCATATAGCAAATCTCCTGTAAATTTTAATTTTTAAATATGTTTGTACATGATTATATATCATGATATCACCTGGAGCAGATATCACTTGCAATATCAATTGAATTTAATACAAATAACTCGCTGTGACGTTTAGTTGTATTTTGGCGGTTAAAGCAGTGTAACCGAATTGACAGTGCTGCCATCTGTTAGTTCACATGAAAAACTTATTATAATGGAAAATGTTTCAATTTCAATTAAATTTCTTGAATTTATTTCATTCTACAAGAATTTAATCATTATTTAATAATCTTTAATGATACAAAAAGAAAATTTTTAAATACACTTGAATTAATTCGTAGAATACACCATCGCAATTCGGTTGGCTTAACTGTCAAATGACACTTTGATGTGAACGATTGCGGAGGCTCCGTGGACATTTGTGTAAATTTAATAATAAAATTCAACGATTTTCTTCAAATGGCACCAATTGGTGATATTCTACGGGAAATACCAAGAAATTTCTGGATTATACTGCAGGAATTGGGCGAGAAGGAGACACGTCTGAAGGAATTCCAACGAAATTTTCTGTGTACAAGTCTACTACAAGTTGGTAGGTTTGCAATGATATTAAAGCAATTCATTTACGAAATTTCTTCGTTTCTAGAGCTCAAACGGATAGGTAGATACTTGAAACAGAGAAATGCTGATCGTGAATACATTAAGAAAAGATTCAGTAAGATCCGTGATGATGAGGGGAAGTTACAGAAGGCTCGGGGAGTCATTTCGAAAAAGTATCTTAACGTAGCACAAACTGCTTGCATATCCTCAAAAATTTCTTTAAGGAAACTGAATTTGCGCTTCACTCGAGTTGCAAGACTGCCTGCACGTAGGAAAACTGAAATTGTCAAAAGCGCTGATCAAGAACTGAGAAAATTCAAACAAACCTACGAAGCCATGAAGCTCTCAACGGAAGAAATTGTAGCAAAACTTGAAATCGGTTTTAAAAATTACTTTAATTCTGCTACAATTGTAACTCTACTAAATTTTTCCAGATAAAACGGATAAATGTCAAAAAGCAATCGCTGAAGACGTTCCGAAAGCATCCAAAAGCGAGAAAGAGTGCCCAGATGTTGATGATGTGAGATCATGTCTGAAATGGGAAATAAATATCATATGGATCTGTTTACTTTATAGAAGGATAAAACCGAAGTTTTCCATTTGAAGCCTTTAGTGTGCACTAATGTTCGACAGCAATTGAAAGAATGTCGGGATATGTTAGAAGCAACGGACATTCAAAAATTGTTGGAAGAAATTGGCAACCTACCTAAGGAACCTAAGGAAAACCCTCCAAATCTCGTAGTTTTGCTGAAACGTTTTTGCACACTTACATACTAAAGTTCAAAAATTTTAGAAGAACAGCTCATCGAGTTTGAATTGTGTAACCGAAAAGGACGTTCCAGTTGTAAGGAAACGAATCAATCGGAATTCTGTTGCTCCATCCACAAAACCTCAAAGAGTAAATTTTCCGGAAAACAAGTTATCTGTTGCTCCATCCACAAAACCTCAAAGAGTAAATTTTCCGGAAAACAAGTTAGCTCCTAGGAACACTACAAGGAACCGTCTTGTGCAGCGGACACTTTTGAACAGAAATGTGGCAGGTCCGAGTGCGAAAACTCATCTGAAAGGTAGATAAATGTGACAGTACATGATGAATGATTGATATTTGGTTTCAGGATTTAAACAAGGAAATTGCCCGGACAATGGCAACTTACATCCTCAACCTAAACGTAATAATGTGAGGAGGATGCAACAAAAATTCAAATTGAGTAATGAACTTCAGGGACTTTTAAGGGATAATAGAGCAAATCAACATGTGACAAAGTTGGAAACGGAAAAGCCAACAAGTTCAAACGCCTGTCGTGGTGCGATTAAACGGAAAATGTATACAATTCCCGAGGAAACAGAAGAGACTCAATCAGACGTCGAGAAGTCATTGAGTCGACCTCGAAAGCAACCGAAACTGGTCAATTCGAGTTTATTTGAATCTATGATCAAAGATTCGTTCAGTAACATTTGTAAGGCAAATGAGCGGAAGGATCACTTACTTTCCAGAAATCCAGATAACTATTCAACACCGAATCCTTTCTTCAATTCTAACCCTGAAGATTTACAAAACGATATCTTTTCTATCCCCGGAACGCTAGAAAACGCTTTATCGAATATATATGACACTTCAATGGCACAAATGAAATGCAGTAGGGTGGAGAACCCAGAGAAACCACCTCTGACGGCAGCAATGTTTACCAGGACTGTGCCAAGCGGGGTGAGTAGCGTTTCTGAGACTTTTGCAACAAAAGATGCAGTAAACCGTGACAACTCTGACGCTGAAAGCTTGAATTCATTTGAAACTGCAAAAACCGTGATAAGAAATTCACCCAAAATGGACTATAATGGAGTAGTACCTTACCGACATGAGAAGAAACCGGACAATAAGTGTGAAGCCTTCGATTTGACCATGTTCGAGGACATGTGGTCTTCTATGCTGAATGATAGCGAAACATTCAGGGTTGACGAAATGTCTCAAGACAGCCGCCCGCTGAACGAGGATGTATTTTCGGGAAACCTGAACTTTGCTAATCCTACACTATTCTCGGATTCAGAGAGCGAGAAAACCCAGTAGGAATCCTTTGGTTCTTCCTAAGTTGAGGTTATGTCTCTGGTATCAGTATGTAAGAGCTGAAAATATATAATGAACAAGTAAAAATTAAATAAAAGACACAAAAATTATGGAGTCTACTTGGTAATGGCACTGCCTTAACAAGATTTTTGAAAAATTGACTATGGGGCCACTCTGGGTACAAGTAACAGATTCTGATGATTTGACATCCCATGCCCAAATCGGTAATCTGGTGGCAAAAGTTAACAAGCTTTCTGTTAAAAATCTGGTACCGTAACAGGCCCAAAGGGTTTTCTGTTAAGAATCTTGGCAGATTTGGCTTCACACTCAAATCCTAGAGTACAAGTGGAAAGTGGGTTTTGTTACTTTCTTTCATATGGAGTGATGCATCACTCCTTCTCTATTACACTTAAAGTGAAAGTGGAACAATTTCCACTTTATCCGCTCTCACTTTCGAAAACAAAAGCTCATATCCTTGTTTTCGAACCCAAAAAGTAGTTTTTGTAACATCCAACAGATGGATTTTTCAGTCAAAAGAGAAGGATTGTTGCTTCACTTCATATGTGAGGAAGGTATAAGGAATCACTCTCAAGTTGTCGTTGTCACAGCGCTCTCCTAAGAGCGAAGAGGTTCCACTTTAACTTTAGGATGTGAACGTTTCTATAAGGTTACAGAGCTTGACAGATTTTTGAATGTATTCCAACAACAACGCGTGGTCTCGATAGCTATCTGGATTAGCTGTATTGATTTGGTCACTCGACTAGAGCAGATCTGTCTAAACCCGTGGATTTAAATTACTCCACTCGATAAATAGTTGAGCTAGAAATATCTAGATGGCGACATGTCTTAGAATATCCACAAAATGACAATTTCTTCAAATCAAGTTAATATGAAGGAAATTCATATAAATGTGTAGTGAAGCTGGTAAAAGTTTGCAGTCTATCCACTGCAAATCCAGGCTATTCTTTTGCCACTTTGGATTTGCACTCAGCTATTGTTGTTGAAAAGCCTATCGGGCTCTAGCCTAACTGCAACTCGGGTATAATTAAATTAAGTAGCGATATCTTGAAAATGAGATGAGATATCGAAAAAATTTATCTAATATTTTCGTTTTATTTTACCAAATTCAACCGGAATACATCATCAGTTATGAAAACCACGTGAAAAACTTTTTGGTCAAATTTTCAGGTTATGAGCTAAAAGTTTAAAACACAAAAATATTTAAAATTTGTTCGAATTATTATTTTTTATTAACATTTATTGTTCATTTATAAATGCAGATTCGTTATTTCCACATTTTGTTGCAATAGGATGCGTAAGTTTTTGAAAAATCCTATAAAACCCTGTCATATAAAATCATGAAAATATCGAAAACGAAGCAGAATCTATCAATTTTTTATCTAATATTTAATTTATATATTTAACTGTTGATAATATATTTGCAGGTTTTACGTTGATTTCCTGCCATATCTAATAATACGAAATAATTAAATTTCACTATATTCGGGCATGAAGTTGGCACCGATTCAATCCAACGACTGAACGCTGCCCAACTGGTTACGTGTTGGTTCTGTCAAGACGATATTCGCCGTAAAAATATTTAATTATCAATATAAGATGGCGTTAGCACATGAGGTGCATTAGCGCAGTAGTACGTCGGAAATTTTTCCCTACATCCACCACAACGTCACGTCAAAAAGCGAGTTACAAGTTGTGGATCATATAATTTGTATATTTTTAAATATAATTAAAAACCGAAACTCAATCGAAGATATATTTTGTGGATTGAATACGCTAACAGCATAAAAGAAGTTGTATTTGGTTAATGCGAATTTGATTGTTTTCAATAATTTTCACTAGAAGGTAAAATGAATTTATTTTGTTTGAAATTAGCACAAATAAAACTCTCATTTCATGTTGAAATGAAAACAGAAAATTCAATATGAATGTTGTCGATGCATATGGGCCAAGTTCACAAAGTCTGACATTTCTGGATGCTGAAGAGAATGACTTGATTGGAGCTGATACCCAAGCAACAGATTTCGAATTTCGTGATTTTACAATTCCATCTCAGAGTCAAACGCAGTCATCTTCCCAATTTGATGGGTTAAGTGCTGGCCCCAGTCAGGTTTGTAAATGAACACCGATGTGTGGGAAGTAATGCGAATCTTGTACAGTCATGCCAATGGTGCCCTTAACAATTGCAATTATTTCGTAGATTTCACGTATCTCTAAATTTAGACTTTATCTCTGCAAACTCCTAGTCATTGTTTAATTTATTTCGTACGTAAAAGTTTTGAGGTTAGGATTTGGATTTGGCACTTTCAATGAAGCTGGGAAGGTAATCCTGCTGAACTACTGTCTATGAGGTTGGAGTATTCATACATTTATATTGTTTTGATTTAATATACATTTTAGGATGCATTCATACAATGGATCAGACTTATTCACTTGATACATTCCATCGTGAGAATTTGTTATGAAAAGATGATCTTCCATGCAAGCATTTGACACACCGAGCCACTCGATTTCACACCTTTCCAGCTTCGTTTACTAATTTTCCTTTAAATATATTAGATAGGTCGGATAGTATCATTAACAACGTTAGTTTATAATCAGGAAAATCAACCCTAGAGGGTTAAGGGTTTTCGTTTAGAAAGATTTTCATTAATACTCCATTGAGATGAATTTGTCGCCATAACTTGATCAAAATTTACCATAGAATATTGTAGATATCATAATCAGAATGGTAAATGTATAAGACGCATATAACAAACTGGCAGTATGCAACTTGATTCAATGTCTTTCCAGCTTCATTTATTAATTCTCTTTTAAATATATGAGATCAGTCGGTTAGAATGATTAACAACGTTACTTTATAATTAGGACAATTTAGAGGGTTTAGGATTTTAGTTTAAATACCTAAATCAGAATGGTAAAAGTTTATAATTCCGGGTTTATACTAAATGAAACGTTTAAATTTGTTTTAATTGAATTCTCAATTTATCAGGTAAACGGATATGGAACGGACAAACGCTACGACATTCACTCAAAAGTAGCTTGCATAGCAAATGGTGTGGCTGAGTTGAATTTTGAAGATGACGATGAAGAGCAGACGGGTGCTCTCAAACCGATTCCCAGTCACGCTTGTAAATATTGCGGAATATACGATCCGGGTACAGTTGTTATGTGTAACAAATGTCAGAAATGGTTTTGCAATGGTCGAGGCAGCACATCTGGTTCGCATATAGTCAATCATCTTGTACGTTCGAAGCATCGTGAAGTAACGTTGCATTCAGAAGGACCACTAGGTGAGACTGTACTTGAATGTTATTCATGTGGTGCGAAGAATGTTTTCGTCCTTGGTTTCATACCGGCTAAAGCCGATTCTGTAGTAATATTACTATGCAGGTAAGAAGAAATTTCAATAATTGTTTTAAATCTAATTGAATAATTCTTATTTTAAATTTTAAGACAACCATGTGGATCACAAACAACTTTGAAAGACATGAGTTGGGATCAAGAGCAATGGAAACCGCTTATACAAGATCGTACATTTCTTCCATGGTTAGTTAAAGTACCATCGGAAAAGGAACAAATGCGTGCTAGGCAAATTTCAGCAACGCAAATAAATAAATTAGAAGAAATGTGGAAGGATAATGTTGATGCAACATTTCAAGATTTAGAAAAACCAGGAGTTGATACAGAACCATCACAAGTTTTGCTAAGATACGAAGATGGCTATCAATATCAGAAAACTTTTGGTCCGCTTGTAATGCTTGAAGCTGAATACGATAAGAAATTAAAAGAATCACAAACACAAGAGAAGATCGATGTACGTTGGGATGTTGGTTTGAACAAGAAAACAATTGCATATTTCACACTTGCTAAAACAGATTGTGATATGAAGCTAATGCATGGTGATGAATTGAAACTACGTTATTGTGGTGAGAGGAAGAAATGGAGTGGAATTGGGCATGTTATTAAAGTACCAGATAATTATGGTGAAGATGTTGGTTTAGAATTGAAAAGTACACAAGATCCACCAATTGATTGTACTAGTAATTTTGCTGTAGATTTCATATGGAAAAGTACATCATTCTATCGTATGCTATCGGCATTAGAAAATTTTGCATCTGATGATAATTCTGTATCACATTATATATATTCAAAATTACTTGGACACGGACGTCATGATGGCAGTGATGAACCAACATTTCGTTATAATAATATGCCAAAACATTTTAGTGCACCAAATTTACCAGATTTAAATCGTTCACAAGTTTATGCTGTTAAACAAGCTATACAACGTCCATTGAGTTTAATTCAAGGACCACCAGGTACTGGTAAAACAGTTACATCAGCAACAATTGTTTATCAATTGATAAGACAAAATGGTGGTACTGTACTTGTATGTGCACCAAGTAATACAGCTGTTGATCAATTAACTGAAAAAATTCATCGTACTAATTTAAAAGTTGTACGTGTTTGTGCTAAATCAAGAGAAGCAATTGATAGTCCAGTAAGTTTTTTAGCATTACATAATCAAATACGTAATATGGATATGACGAATGAATTGAAAAAATTACAACAATTAAAAGATGAAACTGGTGAACTTAGTTCAGCTGATGAGAAACGTTATCGTACATTAAAGAAATCAGCTGAAAGAGAATTATTAGAAGCAGCTGATGTTATTTGTTGTACATGTGTTGGAGCTGGTGATCCACGTTTAGCAAGAATTAAATTTTCATCAATACTAATTGATGAAAGTATGCAATCAACTGAACCAGAATGTATGGTACCAGTTGTACTTGGTGCTAAACAATTAATATTAGTTGGTGATCATTGTCAATTAGGACCAGTTGTTATGTGTAAGAAAGCAGCTAAAGCTGGTTTATCACAAAGTTTATTTGAACGTTTAGTTGTATTAGGTATACGACCATTTCGTTTAGAAGTACAATATCGTATGCATCCAGAACTATCATTATTTCCATCGAATTTCTTTTATGAAGGAAGTTTACAAAACGGTGTTTGTGCTGATGAGAGAAAATTAAAAGTTGATTTTCCATGGCCACAACCAGATAGACCAATGTTCTTTTTAGTAACACAAGGTCAAGAAGAAATTGCTGGTTCTGGTACATCATATTTAAATCGTACCGAAGCATCGAATGTTGAAAAAATTACAACACGTTTTTTAAAAGCTGGTATAAAACCAGAACAAATTGGTATTATAACACCATATGAAGGACAACGTGCATATTTAGTACAATTTATGAATTATCAAGGAAGTTTACATTCAAATTTATATCAAAAAATTGAAATTGCTAGTGTTGATGCATTCCAAGGTAGAGAAAAGGATATAATTATAATGTCATGTGTTAGATCAAATGAACATCAAGGTATTGGATTTTTAAATGATCCAAGACGTTTAAATGTTGCATTAACACGAGCTAAATTTGGTATTATAATTGTTGGTAATCCAAAATTATTATCAAAACAACCATTATGGAATCATTTATTGAATTTTTATAAAGATCGTAAAGTTCTTGTTGAAGGATCATTGAATAATTTAAAAGAATCAATGATACAATTTCAAAAACCTAAGAAAATTGTTAATACACTTAATCCAGGTACACATTTCATGTCAAATGTTATGTATGATGCTAAAGAAGCTATATTACCTGGTTCTGTATATGATAAATCTGGTGCAATGAATATGCGTCGTGTACAAGAACAACATATGAATCAAATGAGTGGTTATTCCGGACGTAATATGCAACAAGATATATTTGCACAAACACCACATGATTCAATTAGTTATATATCACCGGAACGTGCACAAGCAGCAATGAATAATATGCCAGTACCAGTTGGTATGTTTATGAATATGAGTAATGTACCACCAAGATTCTATACACAACATCAACAAGCTATACAAGCAGCTAAACAAAGTAAACGTCAAACAAAATCAACAAAATCACGTACATCAAAAGCACGTGTATTAAGTCAAAATCATGGTCCATTAACACAACAAGGATTATCACAAAGTATTGTTGATCCAGCCTTTAGTCTATCACAACAACCGGATTTATCATTTGATTTTGGACAAGTATCACAAATGGATAATAGTTTTCTATCGCAGGAATCACATTTTCAAGTAAATGAAATTTTTTCAATTAAATTAATCAAATTATTTCTTATACTTTTCAATTTAATTTTTAGGGTCATGTTGGTGATAAAATGGCTTTTGGCTTAAATAATCCTTATCAATTCTCACAACCATATTGATAATAAACACAATAAGCACGCGACTTGTGTGAAAAAAGTCGTGGTTTTTTAAACTTTTTGAAAAACAAAATGACACGAATTGAAATTATATAAAGTTTAAATTTAATATAATACACAAAAACAAACAAATAAACAACATCAACAACAACAGGATAATGTGCTGAAAGAATTTTGATGAACAAATTCAAGCGTCAATCATATAAAAATGAATGAAAATGTCAGACGATAAAATTGTATGGGCTGAGGTGATGAATATTTAAACAATTCTACAGAAAAAAAATAAAAACAAAGCGGTGGTAACCGTTTAATTAAAAATAAAAAAAATTCAAAAACAAAAAAAAAACAAAAAAAGAATTAAAAAAACCAAAAAAAAATAATTAATAATGATTTCCATGAATAATGAAATGAAGAAACGATCAAAATTTTGGAAAATGAATTTAGTTAATAATTTAGAAAAGAAATTATTTGTGAAATTTTCAGAATTAAAGGCAGAGATATCTTCCAAAATTCGTTCATATAATGATAAATAAAAAGAGCGAGCCAACCAATGGGCAAAATGAATTGAAACAGAATATATCAGCAGATTGTAACACAATATTATAAACAGAAACAGAGAATGAAAGATAAATCATTTGAGGATATAGAGAGATGATCATTGATGTTACAATCAAGCTATAGTTCGTGGCCATTATTATTGATTTAAGCAGACATTATTGATGAGTTAACAATGGTCAGAATGTCTCGGAGTAACAGCTCGTTAACACACACTCATGGATCATGGGATCAGTGTAGAATCGAAATCGAATGTGATACCAGCTGAACTGTTGATGAGAACATGAACGAGATTATCTTTTATTGAGTACATTGGTACAAAGACAAATATCTCTGGTCTCTACTAAAAAGCCAGATTGATGCGATGAGACCAATAAGCTAACAATAAGACAATCAGAAAATGATCTTAAAACAAATTGTCAATGAAAGAATGAAAAGCGAACAGGAATAGAATGAATTTATTTTTTGTTAATTTCATCAGGAAAAATAAGTTTTCATTTCGATTCAATTAATATTATTATTTAATATTTCCAACGATGTTTAACTGGTTAATTTCATTTCACATATCCTGCTCATTTCTTCAATCAAACGATTAACGAACTTTTTGTTTTCATTTTTGCTATATGTTGGCAATTGTTCACTTCACTTTGGAATATGTATATGATCTGTTATAGCTTTTATGAATAAAAATGATTTCATTATTGGAAAAACCGGAAAGAATGAATTTTTTATTTAACATTTATGTGGTAAGCAATATAAACACTAAATTCATGTGGTTATATTCTCACGTTAATTGGTAGCTATTGATAAATCGCGTTGATTAGTATTGTATTTTGAATATGATGGAATGTCTGATGTAATGTTAAAGCCACACACTTGATAAAGATACTATCGGAATATTACGTAGTATACCACAATATAATATCTTTGATAAAGGTGTTAAGGCATAGATTGCTGTTTCTCAGGAAACTAGTTTTAATACCAAATATCAGGAGCAACTCACTTACTTAATGCTTACAGGTCAATCAAAAAATGCAGGATAGAGTAGCGCTAGATTTAAGTCCCTAGTACCAAATGACAGGGAAAGGATTGTTGGGAATAACAAAATTTTGACATTAAAGATATTATTTAAGAAACTGTTTTTGAAATCAAACATACAAAATAGATGGTATCACATACCGATAACCGTATGCAACACGCTCACCATTAACGATCAATGAATAATAATACTATAAAAATATATATATATGGTATATCCTAGGACACATTGAAACAGTTTAAGATGGAAGCACTATGGTTGATGTAAATAAATTCATATTTATGTGTTCACAAGAACCATAGATCTACATAACTGGAATATGTTAAGGAATGAGAGACATCTGTTAATGTATCTTCGAAACTAGCGAAAAGGAAAGAAATCATTTGAAATGGAAGCACTATGGTTGATGTAAATAAATTCATATTTATGTATTCTTTAATGTCTTTTCGAAACTAGGGAAAGGGAAACAGGTACAAGAGAACAAATCAGAAATAATTCAAGATGGAAGCACTATGGTTGATGTAAATATATATATAATTATGTATTCACGAGAGTAATAGGTCTACATAACTGGAACAAGAGACATCTGTTACTGTGTCTTCGAAACTTGCGAATGGAAAGAAATCGTTCAAGATGGAAGCAATGTGGTTGATGTAAATAAATTTATATTTATGAATTCACCAGAGCAATAGATATTCATAACTGGAACAAGTTAAACAATGAGAGACATCTGTTACTGTATCTTCGAAGCTATCAAGAGTCTAGACCGAAAGCAGGATAATGCTGGTACACAATGTCCTGCACTTGTATGTGATTGTAGTTATTGATTACCTTACAATAAATTTTCAGAGAACCACAATTTGAAATTCTCTCAAATACAAAACAAATAAAATAAAAACTGCATCTCTCTCTCTGTGTAATTGATAAAAATAAATAAAATCAAATGAATATCATGTAAAAATAAAAATTATTCGATATTTTTGTCACAGAATGTTGTAATAAATCTGTTTCGTTCGTTACAAGTGAAATGTCATTTAAGAATTTTTCATGAAATTCTATTTTTAAAAATAAGAAAACTTTTAATTTTTTATTTATTTTTCATTTAATCCGTTCTATTTCCTTACAATTTTCTAAAGTAAGAAAATTTCACAATACACGAGTACGTGTACGTGAAGAAGAGGAATAAGAAGAAATTTTTAAGCATATATTTAACAGTTTTACATTTATTACAATAATTTAAATATTTAACAGTATAATTTCTCCAACTATTTACAAGTTGAAATCCTATTAAAATGCACCACACAATGTGACCGATGTGGCAGTTGGATTTTTTCGATTTTATTCAGTTGGTACGACCTCCTTGGTCGATTGAAAACAAAATAAAATAAAATACAAATAAAATAAAATAAAATAAAAACAAAATATTTATAGATTTAAAAAAAATAAAAAATAATTTAGTTATATTAGTTAAAATAAAATGAAAATTTAACGTGAATACGAAACTACACGATTCATTAATTGTTCGTGGTAATTTTATTTTAGATATTTGCAGATGTAGATGTGGTTTGTGGTGAAATGTGGTGGAGTGTGGTGAAAATAAGGAAAACATTTTCTTTAAAATAAAAAAAAAAATATAATATAGTTTTACATTGATCAACGTGAAAAATCAGATAGTGCACGTACGAAACGAATGTATGTGATTGTAAAATTCTATAGATAGATAGATAGACAGACATAGAATTTTTGAATACTCACAGGAATGAATTGGATATATGTACATATGTAGATACAATATACATAAATGTAGATCTATGGAAAATTGTATAGATTGAGTGGGGAAAATTTCAGTTGATTTTCGTATGAAAAGGAAAATCATTTGAAAACAACAATAGTAACAACAAAAACCATAACAACGACGTAGAAAACGATGTAGACGATATTGAGACACGATGTAGAAAACGATGTAGACCAAAATATAGAGACGATGTTGAGTTAGAGAAAAGAAAATCGAGAGAAAATTTTATTTTTCGTCTTCGTCGAAGGGTATGGCGTAAATGTTGTACTAAATTTAAATCTATACCATCCGTGACCAGATACCAGAAACAGACAAACTACAATATTACCAGCGAGTATCTACATACTAGTCAGTTGTTAAAATTTCATTTTTAATTAAATATAAATAAATAAATAAATAAATAAATAAATAAATGAACGTTAATAATTTCATTTCAATTGTAAATTCAAAGTGAAGTTTTGTTTAACCTAATTGAAACAAGGATTCATTCAATACGAACATAATTATTAGATATTATTTAAAGGAAGCAAGTTTTATTCATGTGCAAATTATCCTTGGAGTGATTTTACTTAAAACATTTCTACATCATTATATTATTTAATATTTATTTAATATATAATTTTGATTTTTTTTTGTTTCAAGTGCTAAAGCTAGTGTTATTGTTAATGTTATTGATGTGATTTTATTATGATATACATGTAAATGTAACATGGAATTATATGAAG
The DNA here is from genome assembly GCA_963971475.1 of Chrysops caecutiens. NCBI lineage: Eukaryota > Metazoa > Arthropoda > Insecta > Diptera > Tabanidae > Chrysops > Chrysops caecutiens. Next base: position 76,319,139 of record OZ020567.1, read on the forward strand.
GTGATACGAGTAAAGGATAACCAATCTCAGACGAGGATATATGAAATAATTTTTTAATCCTTTTCACTCTCTCTCTCACTCTATCTTTGTATTACGCTCTCTCTCTCTCTCTCTCTCTAAAATGCATATAATAACATACTATACATATATCCTTATGAAGGAGAATATCCCATTTGCGAGAAGACGACCAGGACCATGTGTATCCACGTCGTCCATGTTGTCACAAACATTTCGTGTTGTCATAGTCCTGACTCCCGATTGTGACATAATTAACAAATTTCATATATTGTAAAATAATTAAATATTTTATATTTTGAAAAGATTCACTTGCATATGGTATAACACAACATTATCCTAGTTAATGTTTTTCGATATAATACTTGATGTGTTATTATGTGGTTATACCATACTACATATTTCAGTGTTCGTGCTGTGGCATTCTGTGGCATTGTTTATCCGGGAGAATTCCCTTGTCCTTCCGCAACAAACAAGATTTTTGATTTTGAATTTTTCGATTTTGAATTTTGAATTTTCGATTTTGGGGCTAGTTGCTGTAATATTAATTCACATGTGATGACATTCAATTTTATTTTGGACAAGGACTCGAACAAAAGAACAAATTATAATTTTTATTTTCTTACATAATCAATGCAATTTTTCGTATTTGTGGTGTTAAAAATTTCATTTTCTCGTGAATTTTCTCAAATAAATAAATTTAATTTAATTTTATTTTATTATTTAAAATTGTGAACATTTGAATTTTCACTGCAGATGCACCCGAAAATATAAGAAAATTGTGATTGTGTTTTCTACATGTATTCTCATTATATACTATATATAACTAAATTTTTATTTTTATTATTACAATTTTATGTATGTATGACTTGTGCAATTTTAATTTTATTTCAAACGCCACATTTATTCATACTAAATATAAAACTAATTAAATAGATATATAACGCATTATATACAATCGGGTTTTGAACAAAATAAATTAAATAAAATTAAATAAAATAAATAACTTATATAAACACAAAATAAATTGACGAACTCATTTAAATTTAGTATAAATGCAAAAATTTTATTTATATTTACTTCTGCATACGTTCATATAAGTATGTATATGTACAGTATATATATATATTTGATCGTTGCCCATGTATTTGAGACATATCCGGGGGATGGAGGGTGCAATATCTGTTTTTCCCAGGCACCAGACATCTTCATGTATGCTAGAAATTTCTAAGAATTAGCATTTTCGAAGAATTTATTTTATTTTCTTATTTAAATGGGAAAACGTCATGTAGATGTCACTACATGTAATGGCCATCATTTATACATACATATACATAATACATACATAAATACACTCGCATTTATGTAGAAAACGGAGCATAATTACAAATCTACATTACACTACTTTCTACATCATCAAAGTCTGGATCGAAAGTCGTTCTGACGTCAGGCAAAAACGTGAAAATATTTTTCGTTAATAGAAAATTGTTAAAAATTCAGTTAAAAAAAACAAATGGCTAAAAATAAAAAATTCAATTTTCATCTGTAGCCTTTTTTCTTTATTCTCGAGTTTTTCAATGTAAATCAGTTTCTTTATTATTTGTTTTGAATTGATTTAATGTTAATTGTAATGTTAATTATAAAAACAATTTTTATTTTTCGACAGGATAACAACGTGCTTGATTATTTCGTTACGTGACACTTAATATAACACACAAATTGCAAAAATACCTACATATACTTTTGAAGTGTTTTAATGTTAAAAATTTTAAAAAACAAAATAAAAACAAAAATCTGATAAATAGTTTCTTCAACATGTATCAAACTGCAGTGGATTATTTCGAATTTTAAGTGATATACACGTGTTTATGTGTGTTGTTTCTATTTTAATGAAAATAATTAGTGAAACACTGCAAAATTTAACATTATTTAAACGCAACAATTAAGAAACGGTGAGTTACAAGTGTTTTAATTTAATTTAAATAACATTTTTAGTATTTATTGAAATAACTTTTTTACCTAAAAGTAGACATTTTTAATATTAAAACAAAATTTCCAACCAGAAGCACCTTCATCTAATGCCATCTATTAGTTCATAATATTCATTCACATTCCAGCAGAGCAGAACTGTCAAATCCCATACATTTCTCGATAATAACTGGGTTCAAATTACTCCACTCGATATAGATTTGAGCTAGAAATGTCTAGATGGCGACATGTTTTGGAATATCCACAAAATTACAATTTCTTCTGAAAATTTCAAATCAAGTTGAATACGAGGAATTGGTAAACGCTGGATTTGGATTTGAACTAAAAGAGAACGACTCCTGTGGCGTCTGTGACAAGTATGGCGGTTATATTAAATGTCACTTTAAGACTTTGCCATTAATTGTTACTGAGACTGACGTTTGACAGCCTCACTGGTTACTAAAACAGAAAAAAGTTAATAAACTTGTATTATTTCAAGCATGTATTAAAATGCTCATGACGTTTCCATTTCCATTCAGGGTGGAAATTTTCTAAGACGCAAATCTTTCGAAATTTGAAATGAACATTTGTACTGAATTGTAAAAATTCATTGTACTCCCATTTGATTCATATACGGCATGACTTCTAAACTCCATTTAATTGGTCACGTTTTGTTGCACATTTTAATCCTTAATAAATATCCTCAATTTGTTCAAGGAAACACAATTGCATATTGCACAATACGAGTATATGTCTGTCAATTACACAAGATTATCCTAGTTGGATTAGAATGTGTTCTATTTAAGTAATTAACTTTTATATGCAATTATCCTTTTGTCTTATGTAGATATATATATTTGTTAGAAAAGGGATATGTTTCTGTGAAATTTTATGGAAATGACTAGAGGAATGGCAGACGAGTTTTGAAAACATAAATGTTGCTGAGATAATGCAATGAACAACAACATGCTTAAAAACTTACTTTATATGCAAAGGATAATGTCTCCTACGAAGATTCAACGTTTCTTCCTCTCGCTCTCTCGCTCTCTCTCTCTATCTTTTTCATTGTTCCTTTCGCACTTGAAAAACCGCATTTTGTTATTAACCACTACAACAGGAACTTTAATGAACGACACGGAATGGTTTAAGGTCCTGCCGACCAAAAAACATACAAAAACAGGACATTATGCTTTTAATGGCATTGGTGACGATGTTGTGTGTATGTGTGTGTTTGTTGTTTTTTCCTTTTTTTTCGGTTTTACACAGTTGCTGCTACTGCTACTGCTACTGATATTGTCCTGGACCTGGATGTTATGCTGTTGGTGATAGTGGTCGTGGTGGTTATGATGCTAGAATCCCGATGCTTCTGGCATAATGGCGGTGTAAATATCCATTAGATTTAAATAACAAAAGGATATTTCACAAAATTTAAATCAAATCCTTTTAGATATAGTGTCTGTTTCTCACACTATTACATTTATGAAGCCAAAAATTTCCCTTCAACTTGACTCTCGACTTTTTGTTATTGGGGCAAATTTTACAACACCCTCAATGCTATTATTCATATTTAAAGGCTTCCATGGATAGATTTATTGCAACATCAATTTTATTAATTCCTTTATTTTAAGGATACACAAATTTATGTGACTTTTGTGATATACTCGACTATGTGTATATAATTATTTTCTTCGATAGAAGACATTATCCTTTAACGGAATGAATATTTCATTCTTATTATCATTTCAAAGGATTTTATGAATAGAAAATTCAGACAGGACATTGTTACGTGGTGTAATTATCAAGTTTTAATCGTTTCCTGTTGTCTGGATACACTTGTCTCCAAATAAAGAGGAGTTTGAAGTATTAAAAACTAGAAACAAGTATTACTACAGCTGTATTATTTTGCTCACTCCAATAGAGCAGAACTGTCAAATCCCATACATCTAACCCGAGTTTAAATTATTAACTGGGTTTAAATTATTCCACTCGATAAATAAATGAGCTAGAAATATTCGGATGGCGACATGGTTCTGGTTGTTTTTGTGAACTGAATGTAAATGTGAACTGAAGTTGGTAAAAGTTGGTATTCTGGGTACAACTTATTTTTGAAACCTGTTTGAAGCCAAATGTGTCAACTTTCATAACACAAACCAGTTCCTAACTTGTTAGCGACCAAGCTCCGCACACGCAGCTACTCATCCAAAACTCATTAGAAATTTCAGATGTTAAGTTTGTAGCATTCTTCAGAATGTCCAAGGAAAATTCTGAACTTTGTCGAAAGCGACTCGATATGTCAGTCCGCTAGTGACTGATTACAAACCGGTTTCCAGGAATCACAAACCAATTCGCAAACTGTAGCGCTCTTTAAGATAGTATTCTGGGTACAACTTATGTTCGAATCTGTTACGTCGGAACAAATTTTAATTTCGAAACCTGTTTGAAGTCAAATCTGTCAACTTTCTTGACAGGCAATCTGTTAACCTTAAGTCGACCAATATTGAGTCTGTTACAGTTACATATATTTAACAGAAAACCTGTTAACTCTTACCACCAGAATACAGCTTTCGACATGGAATGTCAAATTAACAGAATCTGTTACGTTCAGCAAGATTTGCCCTGAATAATCCTCTTCTTGTTTAAAGAAATATGTCAAGGGAAGTATTTGTAAAAATGGTCCTTGGACAATTTTAAACGTCACCTGTTGATTTTCCCAAGCAAACAAATCCATTTTATGATGGCAGTTGTCATGAGGTCAGCTTACTCTCGTGATGTTAGTAAGTTTTCTCTCGTTACTCAAATAGTACAAAATCACATTTCAGTAGCCTCGAGCAACTTTATCAGTGAACATAAACAAATTTGTCATTTGACCGTAAATGGAACTGTCAAATGAACCGCATTTTCCTAGTAACTTGTAGTTACACGAGGAAATTTCTCAAGTATCATCTAGCACTTTCAAGCATATTTCCCTTCCGTTACTTTTCGTCAAACTCTGTCAAACGCCAATTTCGTGCTCGAAACATGTTGCAATATGCAAGAACGTGAACTGTCAAAATGAAAATCAACCGTCAAGTTCATGTGTCAAATTGAAAATCAGCTGATTAACCATGTTTGATCGTGTTGCTTGCCGAACTAAAACAAAAATAAATATTTTATTTGATGAAAAAATGAAATCAAAACAAAAATAAATGAGAAAAATTTATAAAAAAAGATGGAGAAAACAGTGTCAGAATGATTCTTGATTCTTGATTCTTGATTCTTGACACTTGATCGGTCATCGACAAACAACACACTCAATAGGAGTGGATGGATGGAAAAATTTGGGTCGTAGCCAGGATTAAATTGGCAGTGATAAGGCATAACAAAAATTAAAGTTGAATGGAATGAATGAATCACAGCTAGTAGTTAGGTACCATTGAATGACTTAAATAAAAATACTTGTAGTATGTAAACATAAACATTGGCCGCAAATATTGGCTGCCATCTGCGCCATCTTACTATATCTACAACGGAACAACATTCATACATACATACATATGTTTCACATTAAGGAGATTACCTTAAATTGATGCTCCTTTGATTCTTTTTGCCAGCAGTCTACTGTACGAGACGGGAGGGAATTCAATCAATGACGTCATAGTTAAATGGTACCGCACGCGCCAACTGAATTCATTCATTACAAATTGCCAAATCGTGTGAAAATATTTTGAAATTTTCAAAAATTTGGCAAACTTCTTGATTACTCGTTGCGTTGTGTCCAAGATTTTGATTTTATTTTTATTTTCGATCATTTCAATTGGCGTTCAAAGTAATAATAAAGGAAAATATTTCCCAGCTGATTTTGAATTTTGGCGGTAGATTGATACATGTGATTGATACATCCAGCCAGTGCCATCTGTTGGAATTTTGTCTTCATTCAATTTTATATCGTTTCGCAGATGGAATTGTGTTTGTATGAGAGTGAGAGGGTGAGAGAGTTCTCTAACTGAGGTTATATTGTATTTCAGCTAAAGATGGATGAAACCAGTCGAAGCTTCTTCTTTTTTTCCCTTTCGCCTGAATGTCAATTTACGCTTAAAGTTATTTTTATTGCAATCTATAAATAACGATGGTCGGCTGTGATCATTCGAACGCACACTGCCACCTACACTCGAAATTCAACACAATAGTAGACGCGTCATGTCAAAATGAAATCATTAATTTTTTACCAAACGTCAAATGGTTTTTTTTTTTTGTTTTTTCAAAATCTATTTTTGGGTAAAAAAAAATGAGGGGAATTCACAAACCAGAATCGGGACATGTCCGAGAGCAGATACGCGTTGGCAAAGATTGCGCCGTGGCGCGCATTGACGAAACACGAACATGTGCAGTAGGTACATAGCTAAATTTGTGATCTGCAGGTTTGCCAATGTATCGGAGTGAAACAGGACTTGATGCTGCTATCTCTGTCTAATAACAAATCGGTCTCAGCTGTGTAATTCAAATTACACAGCTCAAAATAGCGCCACGATCAGAGAGATAATTGTACTCTCTCTCTCTCTCTCTCTATCTCTTGAGGATTATTCATCATGTCTCGCCGGAAGAGTGAATGAATTCAAATTGAGATGAATTTGAGAACGACGTGATTTCGTAATCGAAGGATTCTGTGTAGCCAAAAGATAAATGAAGGTCGTACCGACGCCAAAATTATGCGGACCAAGTTGTAATTGTTGCGTGACAAGTCGTAACGAAAATACTTATAACGATCCGTCCTGCTTCTGTGCCAGAAACTAGAAGCTCTTCCAATTGGAGCTCAATTTAACAAGTATCAATGACGTCACTAGGAGTTTGACAGCTTTCTAACATTTGACGTTTTGTCACATTCCACCTTGATTGATTGATTTATGTATTTTGCCTGTTGTGCTTACCACATCAATTGTATTGAACTATGTTCGACCGTATAAGGCTAAGAGTTGATTTTGACAGTTCCAACCAAACAACAACGCGAATAAAAAGATTCACCAATGAAAAGATTTGGTTTTGACAGTTTGCACCACAGATTATTGGTATTTGCGTCTTTACAGTGGTGTGATTTGTTACTACTCATGTTGCTGCAATACTTGCGGTAAATTGGCAAAACCTAACCTGAATTTTCTCTGTCAAAGTGACATCAAGTGTTTATTTGAATTCAAATTTTTGTTTTATTTACATTTACTTTGTACATTTGCTCTGTCAGTTTAAGAAATTTCTATAAACTTCTGTTACATCATTAACACCAATAATGTTGTTGATGGTACTTTGGTTTCAAACTTGACGGTAAAATGGCAAAGCGCATTTACGGGTTATGACAAATTTTTGTGAAACTGTAATTTTGCCACAGTAAATGGAACGCAACAAAAGTTGTTTCACTTAAATGTTCTCATACTTAGCGTCAATGGTGTTCTTTTGGTCACCGCTATCGAGTACAAAACTAGAGTAGCAAAATATCGCACCTGACTTTTTCTCGATAGATTACAAACTTTTACCAACTTCACTGCACATTTCTATGAACTTTCTTCGACTTTTTTCCATTTTGTTAGCCCTTGGTTGCAAGAATTCCTCACATATTACTTGAATTTAAATTTTCACATGAAATTAACTGAAAATTTTGAAGAAATTGTAATTTTATGGAGTTTAAAGAAAAATTTAGAACCATGTCGCCACCTGGATATTTCTAGCTCAACTATTCTGTTCAGAGCAGCAAATTAGCACCAGTTATTATCGAGAACTAAGCTTGTTCTGTTAAATGTATGGGATTTTACAGTTCTGTTCTGTTAGAGTGACCAAAAATACATGGCTAATAATTTACTTAATTTAAGCAGTACCTCGTTTGACAGTTAATTTGTCTGTTCATTTATTTATCTAAAATTGAATTGAAATTTGCAATTCCAGATTTCAATTGGATCCTTCTTCCCAATTACAATTCAGGAAATAATGGAAAGTGGTTGCAATGAAAGTCCTTGCATAAAAACCGACTTTAAGTTGACCAGGTCCACGCTCTACAAAAAGTTAAGTTGATTACGGCGCACAAAAGGTAGGAGAAATTAATTTTCAATTAAATGTTAAATGTTACCAAATTAAAAAAAAAATACATTGAATATAATTATTTATTTATTTATTTTTCTTTTCTCTTTTTTTTCCACCCTCCACCACTTACGAAAAACGTTTCACACAAAATAGCAAAGACCACCACCGGAAACAACCAAATCAACCCTGATGGTTTTCATTTAGTTTTTCCGTCTTCTCTCTTCTCGTTCACGATTCGGTTATTTCCGCAGTAATAAATAACAAAGAAAAATAAATATTAAATATTTTTTTTTGTAAATAAATAAATAATAATAAATATAAAAAAACAAACAATTTTTTAAAATAATAAATAAATGAAATTGATGAATTCCGATTTCCGGTGATCGTTTAGTTCCTAAATACGTCAAAATAAAACGTCGATAATAATAATAATAATAAAGTAACGTGCTACACACATGCTATACATCCATATTATCTTCCTGAAAAACTTCACCAGGATATCAGCGACTTGACTCAACCAACACGAGATTTGGCCAGTGTTAACGTGCATTTTTTAATAAAATCAAAAATATAATATATAAAATCAAAACTAATTAATATTAAAAAAATAGAATTTGGTGCTGAATTAAATAATTATTAAAAATAATAATAATAATAATTAAAATTTAAAAGAAATAATAATTTCAAATCATTTGGTGCTGGGAAGGCATGTTCATACCTGAGTCACTAAGGAGCTGTATGATCGAGACGGACGTGACATCGTATCTTCAGACGCCATCCTCAGGACAGGTGCTTGTGCTCTTCTGCTACCAACCAGCCGAAATCCATATCATATGTAATTAACATATGTCATTAACATAAATGATGTTGTACGTGTACGTGTGTACGTCCCTTAAAAACAAATTACTTTCCCTCATTTAATAATTATTTATTACGATTATTATTTAAATGATTTTGTTAATTCACAATTTTAATTTCATTCAATTACTACAGTACATTTCTTCTATTTTATTATTTTCTTCCAACAAACATATATATATATATATATACATAAATGTTCATTAAATGTGAATTTTAAAAAATTTTCAGTTATACATATGTACATATTTCCTTATTTACATATGTATTACTATTAAAACCAATTTCATATATTTATATATAATATTTTGTAAATGAATTATTCCTATTATTCGTACTCGTACTCGTATATAAATGTTATGCACTTTAATTACGTACGAAAAATTCAATTTAACTCCCCTTTTTACATACATTATATACATATATGAATCTCTACACTTATATATATATATTATTTTTTTAATTTTCATTTTATTTCGAGTGCATTTATTCGTGGAAATGCATCGTTTTCAATTCATTCGAATCAATTTGAACGGAGTCCATTTTGTCGAATATAGTTACTGCAACTATAATGAAAATTTTGAGACAATTTCAATCTGTTACTCACATTTTCGACCAGATTTTTTGACTCGTTTCAATCGTTTTTAATTATCAGAATTATAATATTCTTTCCACACAAAATAACCATATTTGAATTATTATGCCTTGAATGCATTAGAACTGAACAGCCCCGAAATAAAACTTTTTGCCACTCCAGAGTGGAAATAGAAATACATCCTATCCGTGCACAAATTGCACGAGAGGCACATATGGCGAAACGAACGGAAGATGTTACCCAATTCAGTCCAATCCAAGCTGGCGTTGGAAACGTGCCTTTATTAACTCAACGATTGTCTCAACAACGATTTCTTCATTTCTTCCTCCTCTACTTGTATTTGTTCAATAAATTTTTGACAATTCGATTTTATCACATCTGTCTTGCACCCATTTTAACAAGAAACGAAATCAATGACAGTAGAACCTCTTTTATCCGTCCAGTACGGGACCAGAGGTGTGACGGATAATCGAAATGACGGATAATGTAAAAGTTCGATTTGAGGAAAGGAGTACATTCACAAATAACAAACTTAACGAAAAATATGTTTAGCTACGAATTCATAAATTTAATCAAATGAAATGTTCAATGTGATGGTAAGAAGTCGGTTAATTTTGACAGCTTAGACTGTGTTTCACTTTCCTTCATCGCGAAACTGTGCAATCTTCTCAAAGTCACTGCGTCCGTCCAGTTGGCTTTGACTTGCCTAATTTTTTGAATATTGTGGTGTGACATCCACGACATTTTCGGCGACGGATAACAGAGGTACTACTGTTAATTTTCTTCTTCCACATAGAGACAAGACAACGTTCCGTTCAAATTGACATAATTGATGTAGTAAGAATTTGTTTTTAGTCAAAGCTAAAAATGTGAAAATAATCGTAAAATAATTACATTTATTTATAATTGTTTTTATTTTTGTTTAATAAAATTTTTCAATTTTTCAGTACAATCACAAATAATAATTTGAAATTTTATTTATTTTGTATGCACGCCTCCACAAATCTTGATGTCAATCGATGTTTTGATGTGATTTATATATATTTATTTTGTATTTTAAGCTTTTAATAGATCATTTTTAAGGATACTAACAAAAACTAATGAAAATCATTTAAATCTAACGTTAATTCGCATTAAATCAGAAACGTTTTTTAATCAGTCCGTTATCATCTCGCAAAATGGTGGCTCGTGGTTATAGTTGTCAAATGTCACTAATATATGTAAATTAAATTAAATTCAAAAAGTTTTATTAAACATTTAAATAAATTTAGAAAAATCATTATAAATGTCTAAATTTAAATGTTATTTCGATTTTTATAAAAAAAATACATATATCGTAACAATATAATCGAGGCAGCGATTCTGGCTGGTTACCTGTTGACAAATTTGTATTCTGGGCACAACTTATTTTCGAATCTGTTACGTCGGAGCAAGTTTTAATTTCGAAACCTGTTTGAAACCAAACCTGTCAACTTTCTTAATACAAAACCAGTTCCTGACACGGAGCTACTCATCCAAAACTCATTAGAAATTTCGATTTATCGTAAGTGACTCGACATGCCAGTCCGCTGGTGACTGATTACAAACCGGTTTCAAGGAATCACAAATCCGTCGCTAAGAAAGTTAACAGAATTCTGTAAGTTAGTCGGAGCAAATTTGAAGCCAAATCTGTCAATTTTCTTAACAGAATACCTGTTAACTTTTGCCACCAGAATACCGATTTGGACACGAGATGTCAAATTAACAGAATCGTTACGTGCAGCCAGAATCGCCGCCAATAATATAACATTTCACTAGCAGTTTATCAATTTAGCAGCTGATAACGGACAATTGTTTTATTTTTAAAATTAAATCAAAATTCACTTAACACAATTTTCAATATTTCAATTGTGACTTGAACTGTGTCATTTTAATGTAATTGAATTAAATAGAATTAATTTCAATTTAATTTTCTTTTTCTGCACATTTATTTAATGCCAGAAATGAATGTCGACAATTCATAAATTAATTGAATTTCTTGCATTTATGTCATTGTTGTACGTTGAATTATTAAAATTAATTTAATTTCGTTTAAAACAAAAAACGTCCCGATAAATAAAAATTCATTTAATTCAAATAATTATTTTTTCTGTTACACAAATCAAACACATGAACTGGAAAATCATTTAAACTATCTCGACGAGTGACAGATAGATGGCAGCACTAACTAATGTGATCTTGATTTGATATGATAACTATAGTTTATACGTTTGTTGTAACACAACTAAGAGATTAAATTTAATTATATTGATTAATCACAATTTTAATTTCCATCGCAAGCATCTTTAACCTAATACACATGTACTACAATAATATTAGCTTGTGTAGTTTTTATTGTTTTAAGTTATTCACGAAAACATTGATTGCCACTCTTGAGAAAAATTAAATAAATTTAATTGAAAATAATATGATATATCATAAATATATAATATTTTCCAAAATTAATATCATAAAAATGCTTAAAAAAAAAGAAAATATTAAAATAAATAAAATATAAATTGATTTTTTAACCGAATAAATAAATAATTAAATAAAATTTTTAATTTAATTTTCCTTTGTTACTTGGGACGTTTACACACGTTAACTGTTTTCTCTCTCTATCTCTGTCTATTTATTTATACTATTACTGTCTATCTTATCCTCTATCTTTGCTGTAACGCGTGTTCATGTTGTTGTGGATAAATAATTTTATACTAAAAGGAAAATTCTTTTGGATTTTGTATAATTTTTCTTAACATGTTTTAATTTGTTTGTTTTAATTAATTAATCACTTACTATTCAAATGAGAAACACAATTATTCTATTTTGTTCATACTATTTATTTTAACATTTTTATTTGCACCTGGTTATTTGGTTATTGTTAAATTTAGCACAAATTTTTCGGCTTGATGTATTTATTGTACTTAAAAAAACACTAACAATTTATGTTATGTTACAATTAAATTTTATAAATTTCATATTTTCAATATCACATTGAAAACCTTTTTAAAAATGCATTGCAATTTATTTCAAAAGTAATACTATTGTCATACATACAGTAGCGCTGAGTGATATTTTCATAAACCGATATATAATACAACATTCATTCAAATGAGAATACTCTTAAGCGCTATTGTATATATAATATAATAGTATAGTAAAGAAATCAAATTAATATTGGCATAAATGTTTCTTAAAAGGAAATTCCATTTTATTTTGCTAATTAATGTAGTAATTTGTGTTTATTAATCAATTACATATCTTGATGTGATTTTATTGTTTTACTCGTTTTTTCTTTGAATATTTCTTAAAATTAAAAACAAAAATATGAAACCCCTTCACTAATCCACAACACATTTTCTTCTTACTATGTAATTTCGGTGTTTGGAGCATTCTTTGTACAATTAAATATTTATTAATATATTGAAATAATTGTCACGTATTATGTAGTCATTATTATAATTAATATTTTTAATGTATTTAGTATATTTGGTAAAAAAACAAAATTTTTATTATTTCGATTTTATTTTATTTCGTTTTAATTTTTCACTTTATTTGAAATTTTCATTTTTACCATTTTATCTTACCTTTTATACATATACTACAATTTAACACAATTTAGAATTATTTTTAGCATAAATAACAAATTTTTATTTGATCTGTTTGGATTGTTATTTGATTTTATGTTTTCCGTATGAAATGCTTTTATTTTTATCTTCATTAACAATTTACAATTACCTAACTAATTATATTATATCAACAGAAACATTTATGGAACTGTCATTCTGTATTATTAATTTAAAATTTAAACTAAACTTCAAATTTCGTATATGCTCAATTCAAATTATTCGAAATATTTCAATTCGAATTTCTCAGTTAACATCTGTCAATGTGACAGAAGTCGATGGTATCTAAACGGTTGAATTTTATATGTGTCAGAATTCAGTTCAAGATGGCTGACTGACTTGGAATCTGTGTGAAAGTTTGAGGTGTCTACCTATTATGGTTCAAGAGATACAGCCCTATGACAGACGGACGGACAGCGAAGTCATATTAATACTTTGGGTACGGAACCCAAAAAGACAGTGTTGTTCAAACTGTATGATAGCTAATTTCAACCAACTTTAACAAACGACCGATAGTAGTATGAAAAAGTAGTTAGAATTTTATCAAAATTACGATTTGAATTATGTGTCTGTTTCGAGATACCAATTGAGTAATCTAACTATTTCCCAAAAATACAGCACAAAATAACTCTTCTACAGCACAAAGCAATTAAAATCTAAAGCTGATAGAAGCTTTTTAAACCCCAAAACTTAGATTGTGGCAAGTTGCAGGTCCTTTAGGTATTTCAAAATGAACGAAATGTGGAAAATTCTCCATTGCGGAATGTTCGTTTGTAGTAATAAATCGTTAGGAAAAAAGGAAAATGTCGGTTTTTCTGGTTGTGCCACCACCATTATTGAGGTGACCAATAGGTTTGTCTTATCTACAAAATAAATTTTCAACAATTTTTGCTTTTTCGCTGGAACCCCCAAAGGATTCATTCGTACGATGAAGGTAATTGAGTGTAACCAGATAATCGGGGCGGTTCTGAATGCACGTAGCAGATTCTGTTAATTTGACATCTTGAAAAATCTGTTACCGTAACATGCCCGAAATTCGTTGACTTGAACTTAACAGGTTTTCTGTTAAGAAAGTTGACAGATTTGGCTTCAAATTTGTTCCGACTAACTTACAGAATTCTGTTAACTTTCTTAACGACGGATTTGTGATTCCTGGAAACCGGTTTGTAATCAGTCACCAGCGGATTGGCATGTCGAGTCGCTTACGACATTCTGTAGAATGGAACAAACTTAGCATCTGAAATTTCTAATGAGTTTTGGATGAGTAGCTACACTGCGTGTGGCGGGCCTGGTCGCTAACAAGTCAGGAACTGGTTCTGTGTTAAGAAAATTGACAGATTTGGCTTCAAATTTGCTCCGACTCATTTACAGAATTCTGTTAACTTTCTTAACGACGGATTTGTGATTCCTGGAAACCGGTTTGCAATCAGTCACCAGCGGACTGACATATCGAGTCGCTTTCGACAAAGTTCAGAATTTTCTTTGGACATTCTGTAAAATGGAACAAACTTAGCATCTGAAATTTCTAATGAGTTTTGGATGAGTAGCTGCGTGTGCGGAGCTTGGTCGCTAACAAGTCAGGAACTGGTTTGTGTTATGAAAGTTGACACATTTGACTTCAAACAGGTTTCCAAACTAAAATTTGTTCCAACAGATTCAGATCCTGAATTTGACATCCCATGCAATTTGTTGCTGGATATCTGTTACTTCTGTTACAGTCGAAATCAGTACCTTGGTGGTAAAAGTTACCAGGGTTTCTGTTGAAAATCTGTTAGCGTAAAGGGTCCGAAATTCGTCGAATTAAACATAACCGGTTTTTTGTTAAGAAATTTGACAGATTTGACTTCAAACAGGTTTCGAAATTAAAATTTGCTCCGACGTAACAGATTCGAAAATAAGTTGTGCCCAGAATACTATCTTAAAGAGTTCTGTTATTTTTCTTAACGGCACTACAGTTTGCGAACTGGTTTGTGATTCCTGGAAACCGGTTTGTAATCAGTCACTAGCGGACTGGCATATCGAGTCGCTTTCGACAAAGTTAAGAATTTTCTTTGGACATTCTGTAGAATGGAACAAACTTAGCATCTGAAATTTCTAATGAGTTTTGGATGAGTAGCTTCGTGTCAGGAACAGGTTTTGTATTAAGAAAGTTGACAGATTTGGTTTCAAATTTGCTCCGACTGACTTACAGAATTCTGTTAACTTTCTTAACGACGGATTTGTGATTCCTGGAAACCGGTTTGCAATCAGTCACCAGCGGACTGGCATGTCGAGTCGCTTACGATAAATCGAAATTTCTAATGAGTTTCGGATGAGTAGCTCCGTGTCAGGAACTGGTTTTGTGTTAAGAAAGTTGACAGATTCGACTTCAAACTGGTTTCGAAATTAAAATTTGCTCCGACGCAACAGATTCGGAAATAAGTTGTGCCCAGAATACTAACATAAAGAATTCTGTTAACTTTACAGAACATTCTGTTAACTAACGAAAGTGGCAAGAATCGCGACGAATCGTATGAATTTCATTTTGTTCGACCGCCATCTCATTGAATGCGTTTCATGTTTAAGACCTTAAACCGTCAACTGTCGAGCAGTGCATTCAATCATTCTGTTAATTAACATTTTATTCGCATAAGTGAATAAATCAAAATGACTGACCATTTTCACCTGCAATTTTGCTAGACGAGAAAATCAGTTACTGCTCAAATGTCGCAGAAACAGTACAGCCCTTCAATTGTATTGTGTCATACGTGTAATTGCTGAGTACTCGTACTATTTTTCAATTTTCCACCGATGCTAAGCAACACTTTAAAACAATGCAAAGTGCATTTTTGCACTCCGTTTCTTGACTTTTCTTGGATTTTCTCGTTGAAACACCGTTAGATGAGAGGCATTTGTATTCTGGGCAGCATTTGACCAGCGACATAAATGCATTTACTAATGTAGCACCGTTACTTTATTTGATTAAGCAAACCGAATGCAATATGAATACGGATTCTTGTAATATACAATAGTAGATATGAGAAAAGGATTGTCATCGTTGTGTCATGGAATTGTTGATTGTACGGGAAAATGATGGGAAAATGAATAAATAAACGAATGGACGTGATGATGTAGTGCCCGCGATTTTCAAAATACTAAATAATTTTATTTTGTTTTCATTTTGATATTTGTCACGTAGCAAACTTGACATTTTTTCCCTCTTCTACTGTGTGCTGCCTTCTCTTGTTGTTTCTGGACGTGGTTTTATCATGTGGTTTCCGTGTCATGAATGCAATTCTAATGCAAATTTATATGAAAATAAAAATAAATAAAAATATTCTTCATTTTATTCGAAAGTAAAAACTGGGCAATGCGAACAATTTTGTTAAAATGATTAAATCGAAAAAGAACATTTCGTGTCACATCCCGGATTTAACATTCATTCGAATTCATTTATTTCAAGTTTTAAACTTTAACAAACTGAAGACGTTTTATTAAATCTTTCCCATTCGTATAAATATTTCAATAAAAATAACATTAATATGAAATTTATTGAGATATACCTACTCCTGACTAATAGTAACTTTGTAAATCACATTACACATGAGCTACTGTTTCAAATTTAATACCCTTGAAATGTTGAAAATAAATGTTTGCAAATCAAACAATCGAAATAATAAAATCAAAAATACCTTGAGCCTTGGACAGACGGGACAGTTTGATCTGGCTTATGACGTTATTATGACAACACCAGTTGAAATTTGTATGGGACAACCAGGTCAGGATTGGTTCAAAGATCTCAAAATTGAACCAGTTCAAACGGGTTTGAGTGTGTTTTGAATCATGTTGGCGCCATCTTCCAGAAAACTGACAATTGAGAAAATCAGGAATTGTACTAAAAATTTATTAGTGGCATTCCAAAGATATTGATGTGAGTGACATTTCATTTCAAAGATTGTCTCATGTTAAAAGTTAAAAATTTCCCGGGAAACTCTAAATTTATTCTAAAATGCCTCCTCCGAATACCTTATCACTTCTTCTTCCCAAAAGGCACTCGAATAGAATAATTTTGACTTTCTGCTTTATTTTTTAATAATTTGACTTCGCATTTTCAAATATAGTAATTTCATTTCTCACAAAGTTTCCATTTAAGGGTGTGTGCGAACGATACTAAATCTAAATCTAATTTCTTCGGAATCTTTCAAATAACGTTTGCTTGTCTAAATTTTGACATCTGGAATTTGAAGTTTTAGAAATTCGTTTTAACAAGTTTGACGAGTGAAATTGTTTTGTAGGAAATTATGAAATTATTTATACTATAATTAATTTGAAAACCTTCAACTTAAACTTCCACTCAAGTTTACAAATTCAAAAGGCTATCTAATAATTCAACAGGCAAAATTAGAATTAGATTAGCAAGCTCGAAATGAAGAAGTACTAGAATGAGCCAATTCAGTTTGAATTAGACGGTTTCGCACACGCCTTTAATTGTCAAAATACTAATCACAGTAGCTCGCTGTTAAGATAATTCGTCTCTCGTAATCGTTAAATTAACTCAAAACTGTCAAACGTGAAGTCAAGAACCAGTTCAAACTGTTCCGTCTGTCCAAGGCATTATGTTCATTGCAGGAACTACTGTTGTTTCCTTCATTCAAACACATTATAGATCTGCATTAGGGCCATTCCTTTCGTTATTATTTCAATAGGATCCGAGTCAACATCAATGAATTCAATAAAACATTTCAAAAGTGACAGTTGAAATTGTTCCCTTAAAGTCAGTTTATTTATTTCAACCTCCGACGCATAAAGAGGGATGTTATAAGTTTGACAGCTATGTGTGTCTGCCTGCGGCACCGTAGGTCTTAAACGGGTGAATCGATTTGGATGCGGTTTTTTTTATTTGAAAGCAGGTTTTCTGGCGGTGGTTCTTAGACATGTTTTATCAAAATCGTGTGAGCCGTTTCAAGGTCGTCAACTCTATTGCTGCGGTGCGACTACTTTCAAACATATGTGTGACTTAAAGCTTGTTGCGTTGGGAGTTTTTAAATGTTCAATTTAATTGTTATGATAATAATGTTGTCGAAGGTTTACCACTCCCTGACGAACGATTTTCTTTTATTTTCTACTGTTTTTTGTAAAAAATACATAACATGATATTATTAAAAATTCAACATGAATACGTTACGAGAATCTCTCCGAGACGTGAACGAAATAATAAAATTTAAACAATATCTTATATACTACCATCGAAACTTGCAGTTCCATAAATGTAGGATAAAAATTAGAAACATTGATTTTATTAATTTAGATTAGTAAATTGCAATTTTAGTTGAAGATTTTAGTTTGTACTTAACTATATCACTAACACTTACCAATGAGATGTACGCATGTTCTGTACATCCTTAAACCCTCAATATCCCGATTACCAATTTTCAATTCCTTGATCACTTGAATCCCTACAACTGCTTGCAACTGGCATGTTCATGTTTTCACTGGAATGTTTGATATTTGTTAAATATTTTCTACTTTATGTTTAATACTATATGTAATAGATATGTGCACTTTGATTTCAAATTGATTTGTATTATAATTGTGTAATGGAATTGGCAAATATGTAATTGTTGAATGTGTGTATGAGTATGATTTAATGAATTAATTTCTTTTCGAATAATTATTATTAGTAAAATTTGAATAGCATTTGTTGCATTTGTTTATGTCATTAATAAATTAATTAATTATAATTTCTTTAAATAATATTTCTACCTTTAACAAAATTTCATTTTGTTATTTCATATCGATACCTTTATTCTTTATTCCAATTTAACAAATTTAATTTTATTCAATTTCGTAACATTAATTCATTTAAGTTCTCCTTAATTTATCATTAATTATAAATTTATATATGTAGATAAAATTCAATTGGATATAATTGATATTTGTTTTTCATTTAAATTTAAATTATTTAATATATTATATATCTACCTGTTTTTTGAATGTTCTTATTGTATAATGCTAATGTATACGTATACCAATGAATTTTTATAAGCAAATATTAATACTATTTCCATTTTTTTTCCTTTATTTTCATGTTTGTTGATGCTGATCATGCAATTGTGTGTATAATTACCTAAATGTGCCATTAATGTGATAATATATATATATAAAAAAACAAAAAAAAAAAACAAAAAACATATATATATATATATATATATTTAAATGAAAATATATTGTTAAAAACAAAAATTTAATTTAAAAATATTTATTGTATTCGTAATTATACATATATCATATATATATATATATATATTTGCTCAATGGAATGTGTATATATACGTTTAATTGTAACGGGCACGTTATGTAACGGATACCAGGATGAATTCCATCCATTCATTGAGGCACTATTGCCATTCGTCAAATCATTCTCGTACACGTGGTTCAATTTGCAGGCGGCTAAAAGGAAATACTACAAAAAACATGAGAAAAGAATGTCATTGGAAGAAGAAAGGCATTGTAAGGATGAACTTCAGGTGTGTAAAAATATAATATATAAAATTGTAATGGTCGTGAAGCAGAAAATGAATTTCATTCAACGGAGAATGGGATTGACTCTCTGAAAGTGGGTGAGATCAAACACAGAATGAATTTCTCTCAAGCGACAAAAATTCATTTTCTACATTACGTCATAAATATTTATCAATTTTGACTTTTTCCCTAGTTGTATTATAATTTTCTGATTTCAGAATGAAAAAGCGGAAGTGAAACAAAAATGGGCATCACGTTTATTAGGTAAACTTCGTAAGGACATAACGCAAGAATGCCGTGAAGATTTTGTACAGAGTATAACTGGAAAACGTCAATCAATATGTGTTTTATCGAATCCAGATCAAAAAGGAAAAATGCGTCGTATTGATTGTTTAAGACAAGCTGATAAAGTTTGGCGATTAGATCTTGTTATGGTTATATTATTTAAAGCTATACCACTTGAGAGTACTGATGGTGAAAGATTAGAAAAGAATCCTGATTGTGCACATCCAGGATTATGTGTTAATCCATACCATATAAATGTATCAGTACGTGAACTTGATTTGTATTTGGCAAATTTTATAAATACTCATGGTGAGCTGTTATTAAATAATTATTAATAATAATTCATTTAATTCTAATTTATTTAATTACATATACATACAGATGCAATAAGTCCACCGATTTATAACAACAACAATAAAAAGGATGACGACAAGAAACATAAAGGTAAATTAATTAATCAACGCCATCTATATGTGAATATGAAATAATAACTAACTGAGATTTTTTTCTCTCTCTCTCTCTCTCTTTCTCTTTCTCTTTTTTTTTCTCATATCACATACACACACACACAAACACAAACACAAATACATTCACTATTCTATATCTATTTCACTATATATTCTTCATCGCAGCTAACTACACACATAACCCATACAATGGTGTTATCTGTAACGACATTATATTGGCCACAGGTGTGTTCTCTTCCAAGGAACTTTGGAAGCTTTCGAAAGGTATTTCGAAGCATGCTTTACTCAATGTAAGAGTCAATGGGGTGAACATCATACTAATGATTATTTTATAATTTTTACGCAGCATCAATTTTAGATGAAACGAATGACCTCATACAAGCTAATACAAATGTGATTAAAATGGAAAATTCCTCTAGTGCATATTATTGTAATAGTTATCCATTAACAACAGCCCCACCCGGTATTGTTCCGAGTGTTGGCGATCGCGCTATTGGTTCATCAATGGTTGTCTCGAGTGGTTATAGTAGTAAGTTATTTATTTACAGATAAAATTAAATTATATTATTAATTAATTATACATATAAGATAATAATTTATAACATTATCTACTTACATGTGAGTATGTACTTAAGCTATATTTCTTTTCATTGTTAACATTACAGTTGACTTAGTTGATCCTCGTTCAATGCATTTGTCAAGTTCACCATTGCTGAGATCACAGACAAGTTGTAAAACAGATCCGTGTGCCTCACCACCAGATGGTGTTAGCAGTTTTTCTGTTATACTAAGACCAGGTGATCAATTGGCTGACAGTTCGTGTACAGATACACTTCCATTGCAAAGATATACACCGTCGCATGCTACATCGAGATTGCTAACAGTAGGCCAATCGAGAGCTAATGAAGGTAAAGCTAATTTTTATAAATATTATAGCTGGAGAATGGGATTCACTCTCTGAAAGTGGGGAAAATTCATTTTATGTAGATCAAACACAGAATGAATTTCGTACCGCTTCCTGGAAATGAATTTTATTCACCGGAGAATGGGATTCATTCAAGAGGGGAAAATTCATTTTCTAATTTCATAATATCTATTTTTCCAGTTTTATTACAACACAATACCGGTTTACCATCACATGCTGTTAGTCCAAATGGAGTTTATTACCAGCACAGTCCTTCTGGACCAACAGATGGCGGCGGTGGTGGTGGTGGTGGAACATCAGATAGTAGCCATCAACAGCAACAGCAACATCATCATCATTCAAATTCTCATTCACATCCAGGAAAATATGCTGAAAGTGTTAATGGACATGATACACTATCAGATTTCGTTACATTTGTTTGTCAAGAAGCAGATAATAATCAACAGAATTCACAATTTCAAGTACAACACATAGCACGTAGCCCGAAAAGTCAGTATCCACAATATAGTACAATGTTGCCACCTCCGCCCTTACCACCAATGGCACGACCAGTTGCTATAATACGTTCGACTGGTGATTTGAATATGGTTGGATCACCGCCATCATCGATAACACCTCCTGATGGTACATCAACATCGATATCATCACCACATCAACCAGATCAAGAATCAGGTGGACAAACAACGAATAGCAGTGTTAGTGGTACATCGACAGGAACTAGTTCTGGTGTAAATGTTACAACAACTTCGAGTGGTAATGGTTCATCGTCTGGTTCATCGCAACCGAACAATAGTTTATCGCAACAATCGAATGAATTAAGTTCATCGCCACCACTTAGTCCACAATCTCATATGGATATAAGTCGAAAATCTCTAACAAGAATTTCTAGTAATCATTATACAACTGGTCGTGAATACGCATCTTTCAGCCATTTTCATACACAATCGGGGCCAGTAAGTTACAGAATTCTCTCAATTGAATACAATTTTTACTCAATATCATTTCATTTATTACAGTTATTAGGTTATTCAAGTTCAATATCAACAATGTCTGGTGCTATGAGTCCGACAAATCTAAGTTTATACTCCTCACCAGTAACAACACCACGAACAACTCCACGTACACGATGGAATCCACCATTTTTAATGGAAGAAGATTTTAGTATGATAACACATCCGGTTTCGAGTAATAATCCAGAATCAAATCCAGTTATACTAATGGAAGAAGGTATTTCACTTATTTAATACAAATCATTATATTGTATTTATTAATTAATTTAATTTTAGCTGAACAACCAGCAACAGCACGATATAGTGACGAATATCCACCTCGTAATTACGTTACGTGATTGTAATATGATAACCTGTATAACAGGAGATGGATGAAAGTTAATTAAACGTAAATTATAAGGAATTATAAAAAAACAAAAAAACTAAAAATATAAAAATAAAAAAAGCTTTACGTTAAACAATGAATGAAAGTAAAATGATATTGTACTTTACTTTGAAATGAACAAACTATTATACTTATTATTATACTTAACACTTTTTAAAAGTGTTAATTAAATAAAAACAATTAAGTGCATATTATTATTATTACACACTACAATAACTAGAACTATTATTATTAATATTATTATTGACATATATGATAGTATTTATAAAAATGCAGACAGAAAAATTGTCATTAAGAGAAGGTTGAAGTTCAACAAGTTTAATTAATTGAAATTTATTATATAATAAATGCCAAGGTAATGGTTAAAGAAAAAACAAAAAAAAAAAAAGAACAAAAATAATAATATTTAATTATACATATATATATAGTATATATATATATATATATAGGAACAGACAATAGTACACATATAGGAAATTTATAACAAAACGAAAAATTCAAATAAATTTAATTAATCGATCTCGCCAAAAAAAATGAATGAAATGAATTAATTAGAAATTGTAACGATTCAATAAGGATGGCACAAGGAATAATAATAATAATAATAGTAATAATAATGAAATAATATATATTTAGCGCAAACAATACCTAACTGAAACGAAATTGAATAAATCAACAAGGGAATGTAATTAATTATTAGGAAAAATACATATACATATATATATACAATATATATATATATATATAGAGATAATAAAAAGATATTATACAATTAAAAAATACGGGAGAGGGTGCTAGAAATTACCTACTATAACACTATTATATATTTAATACAATATTCATGAACTAGTTGTTGAAACAATTTCCTTGTTCCGTTTGAGAGGCAAACACAGAGGCTACCAAGAGGGATATTCGACAAGGATATTTGTATCCTGATGATTAGATTTTCGGTTATTCGAATAATTAGTGCATGAATATACATACATATATATATATATATATAATTATACTCGTAAATAGATATATTTATACACTTATACACATTATAGAAATGACTGTAGAACAATGAGATATTTGAGATAAACCTATCAGTTTCTAAGAGAAATTGAATTATTTTGTTTGATGAAAATTATGTTATGTTAGGTGAATATGCCAAGTTTTGTTTTAGATGAGAGTTTCTTACTTTGAATAAATATAATAATATAAAATATGTACTAAAATAAAAATTTCAAAACAATTTAAGATGTGCTTTAGGACATACTGCGTCAATTAGTTATTCATAAATATATTTTGTGATTAATTTATTATAGAAAATAAAGTAAATTGAAATATGCGAATGAAATGAAGCTGGGTTTTTTTTATATTGTATAATATACATATATATAAATATATATATATATATATATATCTTAAAGACAAATAATAGTAGATTAAGTATGAAAATAGCTACACGGTCATTTCGAATTGTAAATGAACATGCAAGTATACAAAATAAATTATTAATCAATTTCTATTATAGTTGACCAGGGGATGATTATAAACCTTATTAAGGATATGTCTTTTTGTATAGTATTTTCTTAGCAAAAACACAGTCCGTCACTGTCCTCTAGCAGGCATTTATATGCGCTATATAATAATCATTTAAAAAGTAAAACAAACAAATAAGTATTAATAATAATAATAATAATAATAATACATACAGAATAATTAATTCAATTCAATTAATTTCTAATGACTATTCTGAGCCTAAGGTACGTGCCTTAGTATATGAATATTTATATAAATATATATATATATGTATATCGTATCTTTATATACATGCATACTGTATGTGTATATAAGTGTACACCAATTAATCGTATTCATATGTAATAGAAAATTTGAAACAAGTGATTGCAAGTATCATTCAACGGAAATTATATATACATATACTATATTATAATAATTATTAATATTATTAAATGAACAAAATTTAATAGGAAACCAAGGAAAGTTTAAGTTGAATAATAAAATTTCATTTATAGTAGTCTCTTAGGAGATATTGAAAACCACAAAACGAAAATATAACTTATTGTATTGATAATTATTTGATTTGATCGTTTGTCCACTTCCATAACTTATTTGTCAATGATGTCGGATCATTTATTTCGAAATTCATGTTAAGGAAACTTCATGAATATCAAATGATATTGTAACTAATAGTAGAATAGAAAACAAATTGACGGGTTGTAAGTCCAAAGGGTCTAAGTGCCAAAAAGTCAAAAGTCAATATTTTTCAGAATATGCAATCTAACAAATCGATCCAATTGCCTGTTTCTTTTAAAATTTTGTCCACACACAAATTAAAGTGTGACAGTGTCTAAGTGTCAACGAACTCTCGCGCAAAACCTTCTGTGTCAGGTCTTTGAAAAACTGAGGCTATGTCATGGAGTGATAAGAAAAGAACATTCAAAGCAGCAAACTTACAAACTGTATATTCTTGAAAATATTGACTTTTGATTTTTTGCCACTTAGACCCTTTAGACTTGGAACGCTTCAATTGAGAATTAGTATAATATAAAATCATATGCTACTAGATGATTCCTATTCAACAAAATTTATAGTATAGTATATAAAATGAAATGAATTAAAATAGTAAGTTTAACAATTGACTGGTATATTTGACGATACAATAATTTAACACTAATAACTATTATATTATGAAATAATGAAAAATATTATATTATATATATATACATATGTATATGTAAGAAGTTTATACAATAGATTATATCAAAATATACACTTGTATCTTATATAAATTATATATATCTATATATAGTATATATAGTGCGTTGGTAAGACAAGCAGTGATACGCATAACCTGGTTTTAAAATCAATTCAAATGACTAATTCAATACTATTATATATATATTTATGTATATATATAATAGTTTATATATATATAATACATAATTATGCACAATATACATATAGTATACACAATTGATCTGTGAATTTTGTATATAAGAGAAAACAAAATTTTTGTCAAGTGAAATTGTCGGAATTACAAGACGAGTATGTGGATAAACGTTAACAGATCCTATAAATTGTACTTTATATACATCCATATATATTATAATATATTCATTTGTAAATAATGTAATAATAATTAATAGAATTAAGAGTTTTTATTAGTTCATTCACTAATTAATTCATCATAACGAATATATATTAGAAACTACTCAAATACAACGATTGAGTTAACTAACTATTACATGATTAATAAATAAGTTAATCATGTACACTAACTTATTGAACTTATACCATACATGAATACGAAAGCCGAAAAATGGTATATGATTTGCCATCCTATGTATGTAATAAAAGAAGATTTTTGAAGTTTTATGGTTGTTCTATTTAATATTCATGTAAAATGTTATATTGTATTATATAAAATAAATGAATAATGTCTTCCTTCAACCAGTTTAATACAGTTTAATACAAAACAAACGAATTAACAAACATTTAATTACATACAATATTCTATTATTTGTTTTTCACAAATTAATTACAATAATAAATAAAAATCAATAAATGAATTTTTCATATTACAAAAATATTTTATAGTACAACCATAATTATTGTTATTTGTTATGAATAAAATATAAATTCATTTAACATATTATGTAGGCCTCATTTTTGCCAAAACCAAAAAATAAAAAATAATATATTAATTATTATTAATGCGAAAATAATTATTTAGAAAATAATAACTTTAATATGATAATAAAATAAAAAATTATTTTAGACTTTTTTGAAAGAGTTTTTAAAATGGAAAAAGTGCTATATTTCTTAGATATTAAAACAATAAAATAAAAATAAAAATAAATAAATTTAAAACAACGATTTCATATTCTAACTAATGCTTCTTCAAATATAGTTTAGTAGCAAATCATAAATTGTAATATGATTATTCCTATTCAAAATGCAAATTCAATTAAACATGCTAAATATTCTAATTTTGATAAATTCAAGTAGTGTTATTTATCTGCTTTTATATGATATGAATTATTTGAAATTTATTTAAATACAAAGTCACAATTGTTGAATTCTCATCGTTTTCTTTACATATTCTGTATAATAGAATATATAATATAATATCGAAATAAAACGATGTATGGTATTCAGGATTATCTAATGAAATGTCATTTATATATGTAGATATCATGTGACAAGTATGTAGTTATGTATTTTGTTTCATGAATGGATATTACTGACTTTCATTCGTATTTATTAATATTATAGTTTCGGTGAACTATGAGAAATAATTAAGGCTAAAAATTGCCTTTTCTAAACACAAAAATAAAATAAATTTATTTGATTTAATTAACAAAATGTCTGACTACTTGAATTTGAATAAAATGGAGTCAAGCTCTTACGTTTAAATACATTTTAAAAATTTCGACATTTTACACCATTTTCAATAAAACCAAGAAAGAATTTTATTTTAAATTTATTAAAAATTAATTCGGATTTTTAAAATGTTACATAACATATTTCATTGGAATTTAACGAGAATAACGAAAAAGACTGCTAAATCGGAATAAACATATAAATTCGAACGTATTTATTGAAAAAGCTAAAATATTCAAATTCATATAATATATTCGTACTAACAAAATGAAATGAAATGAAATGAAATGAATGAAAATTGAAAATGTTTATTTAAAAAATTTCATGCAAAAACGAAACGAAAAATAATTATTAAATATAAAACTAAATATAAATACGATTAATGTATTTGTGTTCTAGAAATTGGCTGTGAAAATGTGAAACAAAAACAGAAAAAATAAAAATTTAATGGAAATAAAATAAAGTTGAAGAAAATATGAATAGAAACATGAAATAATTGAAAATAAATTGATGAATAAATGAGAAATTCGTAAAAATTATTAATAAGATATGTTAAAAGCTAACAGAACTAAACTAAACTAAACAAAACTAACTAAAATTCTTATCGTATTTGATAGGATCATATTATAACGAGGCAAATTATTAAATAAACTATGATTCAATATTTTTATTGATAAAATTATATGTCAAATTATTATTATTATTATTATTATTATTATTATTATTATTACTGTGCGTTAAATGCCAATACATAAAATGGAATATATAACGATATTAAATTTGAAATCAAACGTTATATAATTTTTGCAATTTCAGAGTTTCGGTTAATCCATGCGGAATATAATAAGGATAACATATGAAATTTTGTTTTAAGGTCTATTATATGTTCTATATTATAAATAATACAATAAAATATTATTTATTTATTTTTTTATTTTGCATTTAAGCAACATTCAAGCATTGGTTTCAATCTCCCGATAATTATACAAACTTATCATTGACAAATAAAAATGTAAATGCAAAAATAACATTTATCGGAAAACTCATTATTAGATTATGATTTAGGTTATTGTATGGTGATTGTAGTGATGGCCCTAGTTGTATATATTCAAATTCGAGTCATTTATTGAAATCGTACCGCAATGTTTGGAATTCAAACTCAATCGTTTTCGCGTAGCTCGAGTTAGCCGAGTTACTCGAGTAAGTCAACTCGACTCACCCATCGATAGGTGGTTGTATGTTCTGTTCATTTTGCACCCCAACAATCTGACATACGTGAGTTTGTTTCGCGAAACCTGTAGCTCAGACCGGTTTGGTTTCTTATTTACTCCACTACAAATTGAAAATCAAAGCTTCTGAAAAGTTGTATGTACAATGTACAGTAGAGTCAACATTTTGACAAAACCGAAATGATTATTACTATTCGCTACTGTGATATAAGCCAGGTTATTTTGCCACATCGAGTGGTGTAGAACTGTCAAATCACATATATTTATCGAGTGCAAAATTTTACCCGGGATAAAACTTGGGTTACAAATTACGCCACTCGATAGAAATTGATCTGTTAGTGTGAAAATGGCGCCACACATATTTATAAAGTATAGGGCACTTGTGCACCCAATGAACAAAAGAACTATAAATAGTTCCAACGAAATTCACTTAAATGTCAAATGAAGTTGGTAAAAGTTGTGTTGCTAACTGTTATTTTCAAATCTGTCATCTGTCATACACCGAGAATTTCACCGAGAACATCCAGTACATCAAGACACTGTCATTTTTCGAGTTAATTTTCTTAATTTATAAAATCCTAATGGCCGTGAAGCAGAAAATGGATTCCATTCACCGGACAATGGGATTCACTCTCTGAAAGCAAAGTGATCAAACACATAATGAATTTCTCTCCGCTTCCTGGAAATGAATTTCATTCACCGGAGAATGAGATTCACTCAACCGGGGAAAATTCATTTTCTACATGACGGCTTTCTTTCTACAATAGTTACGCCATAATTCGCTAGAGATTTTAAACTGATGCTGATGTATGTTAGGGAGACAAATTTTCTTATTTTGGGAAAATGACAACACCTTCATTTGAATAAATATATTGTATTGTTTTCCAATAATTATTAAAAAAAGAAAATATATATTTTTTTTTACATTTTAAATGCAAAATCTAAAAAACTACAAAATGTTTCAGTCGGGTTCGGCCGTCGTTGAAGATCTGAAATTAGGATTTGCGACAAGAGTGTGGTACAGAGAAGGTCATAACCTTGGATGTCATTTTCTGTGAGACGTCGATGCTTATACCCTTGTTGATTTTCTGTTTGTAGAGCTGAGCCAAAGAGTCAGAGCTTGGGCGACAGTGTACCTTCACCTTTTGTTGAGTTTTTGCAATTGGCGTACAGTGTTTGGGGCAAACGTCGAGTTCTTCTTGACTGAAGCAGAGCAAATTTCCAGATTGAATGTATTGCACTTGTTTAATGAGTTTACATTGCTTCAGGATTCGTGCTCTTACAGGATCAACTTGTGCTGAAACTTCTGAGCCAGAGTGATCCTCAGGACGAGTGGCATAACGCTTCTTGGAGATATGTTCATCATCACCTCCAAGCAAGATACTATGGATATAGTAATGTTTCAAACATCTAGCTTCGTCGCTCTTCTTCTTCAATTGTTGTTCTTCAGCACTGCATTCGTTGTCAGCAACTGACCATGATGGAGCAAGAAGTTGTTCATCGAGGTAACCGCAATTCCTTGGACTCAATTTGTCGTCGTATCTCTCACCGTTGTAGTTACCGCAAAGTCCTCGGACATCACGGAAGTAGGATTTGTGTGCCAAAACCTTAACACCACGTTCGTTGTAGAAAACTTGGACAAGTCCGTCACGGAGATGCACGAGAATTTCGTTCTTGTAGGCAGCAACGACGAAAGCTGGTTTATCAGTCAATGGGTTCTTTCCATCATCGGTGATACGGACAGCGACACCATCAACCATTTCATGATCTTCTCCATTGATCAGAGCCTTGGCGACTGCACTTCCTGGAGTTGGGGTCAAACGGATTGAATGATCATGTCCTGCACCGGGTTGAGGAAGGATAACAAGTAGTTCTTTCTGATCAGTTCCTGGTTCTCCACGTACCAACACAGAGAATGCATCGAGTGGATTGTGATGGTATGGTGATCGACGGTTTCCTGCTTCTTCATAGTAATGAGCTAAAGCGTACCAGCATTTTCCGAAATGTTGATCTGTGGTTGCATTATCGAATGTCCAGACTTGTTTGCTGGCAACACCACAAGTGTAATGATCGGCCATTCCCAATTCCTTGGAGTATCCAACTTTAGGTTGTAAATAGAACAAGCCATGGAGAAGTCTGCTGTATGGAAGTTCATAGAACTCCTCACGGTATTCCTGGGTTTGAAGTGATGCATTGACAGTGCGTGCAACTTGGTTGAGATTGCTTTCGAAGACAACAAGGTTCTTCTCGCCCTTCTTCTCTGGATCAACACTGAAGTGTCCGTAATGTTTGTAACGAAGATAGTTGTGGACGAAGTCAGTCAAGTTACGGAATTGTGGTGATGGATTCTCGAAGTGAACAGAAACCTTAGCATGATCTAAGAAACTGGCTTGATATGTAGCATTGACACATGCTGGAGCCAAATCACGACCTTCTTTCATCTCATGACGACAGTGGTCAGCAGTGGCGCTAGTTGATACTTCCTTCTTTAGTTTTTCGCTACGGTTCAATTCGAAGTGGGCTGCATAATGAGTTGGTGCTGTGAAACATGTTGGTCCTAGCACAAATGCAAGATGTCCTTTAGTCTTAAGATCTGTAGCAAGAACATCTTCGAAGTTCAGTCTAGATACTTGTGGAGTGTTCAACCAGCCAAGACCGCACAAATGTTTAGTGTTTTCATGTTTAACTGGATGAGCATAAGCGTTCAATGACAAACGATGTTTTGGACTGAGTGGACTGTCTACTCTGACAAGTGTAAAACCATAGTAGGCTTCCTTGCCACCTTCGAAAACTACTGAAGCATCGAGGAGATCTGCGCGTGCACCCAATACAGCTTGAGATGCCTTCTCGGCAAGTTCCTTACGACGTTCTTCATTATCAAAACCAGCATGGTTGGTGAATGATAGGTTAACATCATCGTTTTCAGTTGGTTTAGCTGGTGCATCTTGATTGGCAAAGTAGAAGTGTTTCAAATTGAGAGCAAACCTGACACCCTTGTTGCTTGATTTTGTTCCAGCATGGGTCAGTTTCATTGAGTAGTAGTCGTTTTGGCCGATTGGCAAGTCCCAGTTAGCAAGAGCTCCAAAGTCTTGGCGTTGGAAAAGTTCGTAGAATTCCAAAAGATCTCCGTATTTCCATTCGTATTGAGCATCGAAACAGTATACACTGCCAGTTGTGTCCTTTCCAGTGCAGTATTTGAATCCCTTTTGTGGTCTAGAGTGAATTACCTTAAGGTCTTCGGCTTGAGCGATTGGTACAAGAGAATCAACTGATTTCCTTGCAGTGAAAGGCCATGATCCAGCTTGAAGAAGGACAGTGTCTTTCTCTGGTTCCAGATATGAGAAATGTCCACGGACAGCACCGTGTTTAGCATCGAAATGAACTTCCATGTTGTATGGTAAATGGGCTTGAACCTTCTTGTTGTATCCAGCAATGTATTGTTGTGACAGAGATGGAACGAAGAATCCAACATGAGCAAGACGAGTACCACTGTACAAGAAACTTCCTTTAGCAGTAACATTGACAGTTGCGAATAGTTCATTTGGTTTTTCAGATAGTTGAACATCAGCATCTCCTTGGAGTTGTAGAAGTCCTGGCATGCTTGATTTGAAGAAGAGAGGATGACCAGTAGCCAATGGGAAGGCAACTTCCACAGGTTTGTTCACATGGAATTTGTTGTAGTTGACATGTTTGGCATTTTGAAGAGCATGAAGTAGTTTTTCTGGGTGTTCAAGTGTATCCTTGTCAAAGGAGAAGAAACGTTCGAATCCCAATGCTTTCAAGTAGAATTGTCCTTCCATATCTTCGTCAACGTATGGGCGAATGTTCAATTGTTCGTCGACATATTTGCGAGTCCATTTTGATGAGAATTCATGATCTTCACGGCCAAGACGGGTTTTTGGTCCATAGTTTTTTCCCAAATTGTTTCTGAAGAACTTGACAAGTTTGTCAACACTTGAGAGCATAGCACTTACTTCGAATGATAGTGAATGGAATCCTTGTACATTGTCCTCAGATTCGTAGTGCACAGCGTTGGGGTAGTAGCTTTCTGGTGATGTCAAGAGAGAAAACTCACGGCTGCGACTGAGTTTCAAGTTCTTTAGCCAGTAGTCCCTGAAGTTGATTTCTGGATAGTGATCTCCGAAACGTATTGGTGTCAAATGATGTCTGGCTGCTTCGGCGTTCTTGGCCAATTCACTGTTCTCTGGAAGTTTCAATTCAGCAGCAGATTCAATTGCAGATTTCGTACAAGCTTGAACATGAGTATGTGGATCGTTTTGGGTAAACGAAGCAATGTATTGCAAGGTGTTGGCACTTGGACCGCAACGCATCAATTGCAAGAGAGCTGCACAACGGACTTGTGGATTCTCAGCAACATTGAAGTAGAGCAGATGGAGAGCGTGTTGAGCTTCTTTAGGATAGTTATCAACTAGTTCGTCCAAAGCGAAGACCATAGCTACACGTTGGAATTCGGTCAAATTGGTTTCATTGAGCATTTGCTTAGCGAATGGAATCAAAATGTCTGGGTGTCCCAGGTTTCCAAGAGCACGGATGTACAAAAGAACATCCTGACTGGCCATCTTGTCAACAGCGTGTTCCAGTTTTTCATCAAAATATGGGATAACCTCTTCAACTAAGAGTTTGTGGTTCTCTTTACTATGAATTTTGAAACTGTTTGATGGATAGTAGTTCTGAGCGTGTTTCCTATCGACTTCAACTCCTTCCAAGAAGGATGTGAAGGATACAACTGCAGCAGCATAGACTCTCCTGTCCCGTTTCACTTCATCGGATTTAACAAAGTTCTGCAAAGTAAGGAAATAACTTAGAATGTTTAGAGTCTTTAACCAATTCATTTATTACATACATAGAATTCTTTGATCAATTCTGGTGTTGGGATGCGGATGCTCTTTGGTAGAGCTGTGATCAATTGTGCAGCTTCCTCTCCCTCAATTTGCCCACTCTTCACCCAATCGAAAAGAGTCTTAACAGCTGGACCAGTACCTGCTTCAACAACAGCATCACGATACACTTGCCAAATGGTATCGTCTTCATCGGTTCCTTGTCCATCTGATTTGGTCTCAGATTGAACACGAGAAGCTACAGATTTGATTTGTTCTATGCTCATTGTTCTTATCAAACCAGCGAGCACACTGAATTTATCAAGAGTGTGTTTCTTTGGGATATCAATTTGGTTTTGAATATCTTCAGCAATTTGACGTGATAACTCGAAGCAGCTGTCTTCAACGTTCATCTTGTCTGAGTGATGGATCATGCTGCCTTTGTGGCCAATGAACATCGGGTGTAATGGGATTTCAGGTGCTTGGGTCATAGTCGCTGAAGGTTGTTTCTTCAATTGTTCTGATTCAGTTGAATCCTTAATAGTGCTACGAGGACGAATTGGACGGATTGATCTGGAAACTCTTCTCTTAATTTTCATTTCAGGTTTTTCCTCAATTTCCTCAATGACTTTTGTTTGTGTTACATGGATTTGCTTTGGTCGTGGAATGGAGTCAGTTTGAAGTTTGTTTTGTGGATCTGATGGACGATTGTATCTGTACACAAGGTTACCGACGGAAACAGCTTCCTGTGGTCTGTCAATCAACTTCTGGATAGGTTTCATGTCAACAAGAGCCAACTGGATTTGACTTAGAACTTGAGCTCTTTGTTCATCATCTAGTCCGGCACGAATGAATACCTCCTCGGATGTGGTGGAATATTTGATGGTGAAGTTCTTTGGGTTTCCCATAGCAATGACAATGCTTGTTGAAACATCAGAGAGAAGTCCTCCAACTTGATTTGAGTTTGGTCGAAGTTCATCATCACCAGTCAAGCCGAAGTGATATCCTTTACGATCCTTGCAGTTTCCAAAGTTGTACTCCTTCTTGATTGAGAACAGGTTGTCGGTGGTGTTGAGAGCAGTGTTTGGGGCCCATTTCGGTTTCAATTCTGGCCAGATGATTGACGGTAAGTCAGAGATCTGGTACAGAGTTTCACATTCTCCTGTAATAGCTGGTTCCATTACAGTGTACAGACCAATCGGACGTACTCCTCCAGGAATGATGTTTTGCTTTTCCTTCATAAGGTTTTCACCAGTGATATCGATTTGCAATTGAGTCACAAATGCCTTGATTTGATTAGCCTGATCATTAGTAGCTGTTCCATTGACTTCAATATCAACAACACTGCCCTTCTTGTATTTAACAACAAAGGTATGTCCTTGCAATGGAGATTTTTCAAAGCAAATTTTCCTATCACGGATCATGGTTGTATGGACTTCGGGAATATCGTCATGGTAGCTACCATGCTGGACTTCCGTGAGCAAACCAAGAAGTTCATTGTTTCCAGTAGCTTGGATCGTCATATGTCCTACTGTCACTAGGCCTACATACTGATCTCTCAAATCTGGCAAACCGGTCAATGTACGAGCGTAGATTTCAAACTCGTATTGAGTGTTCTTCTGCCATATTGGGCCACGTGCGGCTACACTACCTACAATTAGGAGAAATTTTCATTATTAACTTGATATCACATACTAAACCCTCTTAAGCTTCTTACCGAGTAGAAGAAGTGTTAGAGCAAACCACATTTTTGTTCGTGTATCCTCTGATTTCAGATACAACTGAATGCATTCAAAAGTGTGAAATCAATCCTTTTATAGTCGCAAAACAGCTTAGGAAGCAAATCCATTTCTCTCTATAGCTTCAAATTACAAAAGATCTGCTGGCTAAGGATAGACTACTGAATAACAGTTGAACGAACTGTAACAAAAAACATGTTATCACCAACAACAGCTTGACACAATGTTTAGTAATAACAAAGTAATTTGCTTTTGTTCAATTGCATATAGCACTCTGACCCTGACATTAGTTTCGCGATTAGGAAAGTGTCTACGACATGGGATAACCGATAAGCTAACGAGTCTCAACTAGACTAGGCACTTCTCGATCATCTGGCACGGTAAGTTATTGTGAAGCTTTGTTGTTCTCAACAGTTCCGGTCAAAGATTAACAAAGGAATAGCATATCTCATCTAATATCTTTAAGACAGTTTTAGTAAGTTCTATGAAATTCGAATTAAAACCATTCTTTTGTAAGAAAACATATTTGATCTTCTATCAAATCGAGCAGTTTAACACACTTTTCATAAAATGTTCTCTCTTGTCTGATCTTTGGTCATCGTCCGAAACCAGTTTCTCGCAGATCAGGTAGTGATCAGTGAAAACAGACCATTGGACAATACCAGTTTTCTTTACGATCCAATCACCTTTGAGTGATCGTCTGATAAAATCCCATTGGCTAGAAACTCGTTAACTCGAATGATCATGATTTGTGTTCAAATGACAAGATTCTGGAAAAAGAAAACTTTTTAACTGGACCCATACACCATACAACATGTTGGCCAACTTGGTTCTGCGTTTGCCACACACATTCCAAATGTCATTTCTTCAGAAATAATCGAGAAATTCTAGCAACCAACTGAAAATTACTTTAAAATTAAATAAAACTAGAAATGATTTCCATATCGTCGCTTAGCTAACAATACTGCCTCTGGCAAGTTGTCTATATTCTTCAAGGAGGTACCTCCACATTTCATGACTCACTATCATCAGTTAATCACTTTTTTAAAATAACTTCAAATTAATTTTTCGAAATTTTGATAGAAATCAACGCTAATTTTGACAGAAATTCTGCAAAATTACCCACACATGGTACAACATGTTAGTCAACTACTAACTCCTCCCATCGAGAATTAAAAATTTTTGATTTCATTCCAACTCAACTTCCAACCACCAAAGTTGTTGGCCAACTTGCCCACACACAAACCGATGGCCAACATGTTGTATCGTGTTTGGGCTGCATAAGAGAGAAGTTTACCCTTTCTTTAGATATGATAACTTCAAGAGTATTACATTGATTGAATGTTTTGGAAAAACGATACCAGATTCTCATGTGAAGCATCTCCAATCTTCAATTTGAAAATAGCTGTCATTTGAAACGTACCTTTAATCATACGAATTATCCACAATTGACATTTGGTTACTATTAGTTCCTAATAAAGTGAAATAACATATCTACAATCATCACTAATCATTTTAAAAGCGCATTTCTTAAATAATCATATGCCAATCAACTTCGAGATTCGAAGACAATCCATTCTGACAATGGGAACGAGTACTAGAGCGGATAAAAGCACACTCCACTCCAGGTTGTCATCGGCTTCAACCTAGATAAGAATAACATTATCTACAGATTGAATGGCGACAGGAGATTATATAAAATCAAGATAAATAAAAGACAACAGTTCAAAGCCATTAAATTGAATTCTAATTAAGTCTAGCTACCTGGCCAAAATCACTTTATTCAAAATAATAACCACACTAAACTAACCTCAAACAAAGAAATTATGTGTCCGGCTAAAAGTTAAGTTTTGCATTGACAATTCATTTAAATACAGTATTATTTTGATTGTGAAGAAACCGATTGAAATTGTTTTGAATTACATATATATTAATATCACTAATTAATAATTGAATTGAATACGTATTGCATGTACTATGTGTATTGTAAATTAGTTAATTCAAATAAAATTTATTTAAAAATACATTTGAAGAACATACTTATCTAAAGATTTGGTATTGTTTTTATCTTAATTAATTATTTAATAATCATTTTGAATTGAATTCTTAATACTTTTGAAAATTGAATTCAAACTAATACAATACATTGCGCAACATAATGAACATGTCTAAATGAATTCTTAAAAATGTTATTAGTTGCATTAAAAATTCTATAACTACTTAAAAATTGTTTTATTCATTTCACTACTAATTCATTTGTCTTATTTTGTCTTGTGTGTGAAATTGTCTTGCTAATATGTATATATAATTTTTTATATTATCATTATTTATGGAATTGTAAAAAATAAATGTTTTATCGTTCACATATATATGTATTTACATATGCATATCATTAATTTAGGCTTTTTCTTCCTATTTATCTGGTAAAATAATATCACGAGCAATAATACACTCCACAGTTTCACTTATCATATATTATATACAAATATTTAAGATAATATGAATTAATTGAATTCAATTATTTCAATCATTTGCAATAATCAATCACGCCAAAAAATTATAAAATAATATTTTACATTAAAATTGGAAAAATTCTGAAATAAACAGAAAATAAAATTATTTTAAAACCTGTTGGAATTTTTATCATACTAATTTTAACTTAATTATGTATATAACAAGTGGGTGAATGTGTATGTTTATGTGTATATAAATATACTATCATATGATAATTATAATTTTAATTAAAATATTAGCGTGAGTTTTTAGTTTCTTAAAATTCTTCTATTCTTCTATTGTGCCTTAATGGCGTCTTTGATTGTTTTCTGCTTTTTTGTAAATTCTTCCTTGTAGATTTCTTCGTTTTTAAGATTTTCATTAATTTCCGTAGCACGAACATTAGCTTGAGCTGTTTTATATCGTAACATAATTTCCGATGATGTCCTTTTGTAGACTTCACTCATATCCTTATGAATACGATGGACAAGATCTGGTATATCGTCTTTAGTTAGGCCTACAGTTGGTATTGATGGTAATGTTGTTATGATTATCTCTCCTGGATTGAGGGTACGTTGCTTGTCATCTAAAAATGTTACATACGAGCTAAATACAACTGGTACTATTGGTATTTGAGCATCGATTGCCATATGGAATGCACCTTTTTTGAATGAATGAATTTCACCAGTATTGCGACGTGTACCTTCTGGGAATACCCATAATTTAATTTTCTTCTCTTTAATTATCTGATTTGCTTCATTCAATGTTTCATGGGCTTTCTTCGAATGCATTCGATCTATGAATATCAGACCGCATAACCATGCGGCTAAACCGAATGGCCAAGCATAGAACAGTTCACGTTTTGCTACAACTGTACATTTGTTCATAATTGGCCATATGTCAAACATTCCTACAAATATGAAGTATAACCGATTAATATGTGATTTTATTTAATTGACAAATCTCTTCTTTACCCAATATATCCAAGGAGCTTTGGTGATTTGCCACTATTATACACGCTTGATCCTTCTCCATATGCTCCTTCCCTCGCAATTCCCACTTCAGTCCTAGTAATGTTGAAATGTGATGACATGTTGCACTTGCCCATCTAGAATTAATTATATGACAAATTACTTAATTATCACTTTAACAAATACTAAATCTACTAAATACTAAATTCTCGTTGAGAATCAATGTACGTAGGTAGCCAGTCTAACTTTCCTGTGTTACAAAACACCGTTATGTTTCAATAGCTAACAACTACGAGACTAATAATGCAATAACAACGATTAAGGTCAAAGTGGATAGAGCATATTTGTACGTATCTACTGTGTAGTGTTTGTTTTGCCCGTGATGTTAGCGGGCTAGTGTAATCGCCTACGCTGGATTTTTGTTAATTAACGTTGGGGAAAATTATAAATTAGTGTAGCGTGGACCTAAATTGAAACAATAAGTCTGTTCACGTACAGCTTGAGTTTACTAGAGTTTACTCGGCTGGAAATGAGCGATTTTGGAGGATTTTCTAAGTTCTCTCTCGTTACTCGAAAAGTACAAAAACGCATTTGAGTAACATCGAGCACTTCATAAACAAATTTGACACTTGAATTTCTAACTAGCTTGAAATTACTAGAGCAAATTTCTTGAGTAACGTCTAGCACTTCCCCTGCATATATTTCCCCTCTGTTACTTTTCGTTAAATTCTCTCAAAACAATTTTTCGAGCGAGTACAAAACGCCCATTTCGTGAACAGACCTAATATGAAAATGAAATGTTTGCACGACATGTACGAATGGCATGAGGTGGATGTCAAGAATCAATGCGAAAATGTACTAGACTGTGGTGAATTCGCGCGAATTGCACAAATTCGTACTAGTTGCGAGGCGAAAAATGAAAACGTTTTTGACATTTGTCATTTCTCTTGTTTCTACTTTAACTTCGAAATTATTGAAATAAACATGATGTAGTTATAATGTTTAACCACTTTCACATTGTATCTGTTCTGGTTCTGATTCGCAATTGCAAAACATTTGTATTCCACGTAATTTTGTTGCCGGCATTTCTAAAATGTAAATAATGTTTTCAGTTTCAGTTAATAACAACAGACTGAGGTTGATAAAAATCAATGACATGGAATTAACAATTGAATATCTATATGATGTGATCAGGATCATAAGGAGATACTAATACAAAACTCCCGTTTTTATTGAATATATTATTTGAACATTTTACTTGTAGGTATCCGTAAATAGGCAATACAGAATCTAGTGTGACAATAATCTATCAACAGTGCTGTACTAGCTACTAGGCAGAGCTTCACAATTGTCGTTAGAAAACAAGATTGTCCTGAAACCCATCTGGACCTACGGTATACAGCTCTGGGGATCATGTGTGACTAGCACTATTGAAATAATCCAGAAATTCCAATCCAAGACGTTGAGATCTGTAGCCAACTAAAAATGGTGTATATCCAATGTCATTCTGCACAATGATCTTGATGTCAAACCAGTCACTGAAGAAGGCTCTGGACGAGCTGAACCGCGAAGACACTAGAAGACTATAAAAGAAAACTATTCCCTTGGATTTTCATAACAGATTCTAGGGATATCCGAGATATGGAGAGGCTTCCGCTCAAGTCAATTTCAATATACAGCTAAATTGGTCATTGTCCGAAGGGATAGATTGCAAATTTGTTTTTGGTGATATCCCTATTTTGATGATGCATTCTAGTAAATTAATGCAAAATATATCGAAAATATTAGATACAATTTTTTGATATCTCATCTAGTTTTCGAGATATTGACACTTAGTTACTTGGTTTTAGATATACTGTCAATATAGGGTTGGAGGGTATAGTATCCGCAACTTAATTGATTTGATGATGGATTCTAGAAAATTAATGCAAAATAAAACGAAAATATTAGATACTATTTCTTAATATCTCATCTAGTTTACGAGATATGGCTACTTAAAGTTTCTATTTTAAATGGATTGTTAATATAGGTTAACAGAAAACACATATTGGATATGGATATGATATGGATATGTATGGATATGATAATAACATTTTTATTGATACACATCAAAACATTTGTATTAAAACTGATATTGTATCATTAACTCCTTGAACAACAAAATCAAGGATATTGTAATCATTCCACCAGTTATGTACGAATCTTGATTAATCAGAGAATCTCATTTTCAGCTCCATTGAGACGCGTTGTTCTAATCGCAGACCGTGCTATAGCTAACATATTTGAACGTATCACCTATCAATCTCCCAAATGGGCAACAAAAGTTCTACAAAACGACACGTTTAAAATCGCGTGTCAATGCTGCTAATAGTACGAATCGTTGAAGATATCATTGTCCGATAAATTGTTGGACATAATTAAACATTAAACGATTGTCACGCATGACAGAATTTTTATCGTTTAAATATAAAAATGCCGTACAATAAATCACACAAAGCACAAACGACAAATTGATTGCTATCGTTCTATTTTTTCAGAATGTAGTTATAGTAGTTAGGTACCTGCCAATATTAGAAACGAAATAATAACTTATTTAAATTATCAGTTATCTCTGTAACATGTGTTTAACGTTTTCAACGAGATGATCAGCGTTTCAACGTAATTAAACATTTTACATCTACGTTTATCGAAGTGAAACGTTTAACATTCAGAGATTAGTAGCACTATATCTACATGGGGTAAATTTTACTGAGATAAACCTAATCATAACTTCACGCTTCGACGATATGACCTTCATGTTATCGGTTATTGGGTTGATGTTAGGTTCTTGAATTGAATCACAGTTTAGGCAGTTTGCGATCATTATCACGCATGTGCCTGAAGAGTTATTTAAAATTTTTAATTAAATTTCTTGCATTTAATTAAATTGCACTTACAGTATAATCAATCAATCGTCTCAGAATAAACAATTCAGTTCGTTTTCCCACAATCATATCAATTGCCTTGTTATCATTTTTAATATATATTATATTCAACGGTCCTGATGGGAAAACTGCTAATTGTAATGCAATGAAGTTTGCACCAATTACTCTGCGGTCTAAGGGTCGCTTGTTTAACGCAACATTGCGTGCGAGACGTGTAAAACTTAAAACTCAAATGACCTTCAAAAATTTGTAATTTGCTCTTAATTCGAAAATCAAGATCACACATACATGCGTGTTTGTACATCGATTTCATCATAATGACTGTGTGCATGAGTGTGTAACTGTTTCCTTTTCAGGCCATCATTGATTTTTCATTGAATGTTTTATAGTTTATCGATTCACATTTAAGTGGAACAAATAACCATCGCTACCAACCTGGATTTTATCAAGTTAGCTGCAATTGTCATTTTGTTTGAAATTTATGAATCAAGATGATAACAATATGTTGAGTATACTATGTAGCTATAAGTATGTCACAGCGAGCCGAATATGATATCGTCAAAAATTGTTTATACACAACAAGTGTGAATTTGTTTATTTTAAATTTTGTTAAATTTTTGTTTTCATTTCACGAGTATATAGTTAAACTCGTAGAAACGTGCTGTAGCAGTGAACTATTTGACAACTTCAACTTGGAGTAAATTTAAGAAAATTCTGAGGCTAATGCTAAACTCTGTGCAGAGACAAAACGGAAGAGTCAATTTAACTGAAATGACTGACTGCTCTGCTCGACTGAAACTGAGAGAAATGAATGATAAAAATAATTTTTATTTTTATTTTGAATATTTCACAATTGTGAATTATATACATATAGTACAACCTACCAACATCAGTTTGTTTGAAAATAAAAATGAAAATAATACAGACGGACATCTTGTTTAAATTTCTGTACATGGGGATTGGCGTGTCGATGGAGCAATTTCGATTAATTTATTTCAATTTAAACAAAAATTCTTTTGTTGTAAATCAAAATCAAAATATTTTCGTATGTTTAGTTTTTTTGTTAAAAAACAAATCGATAAATAATTTATGAATTATAATCACACTAGTCTATTGGTGTTTTTGTATTAGGGTGGGCGAAACGATACTAAATCTAAATCTGATTCATTGGAATATCATTGGAATCGCTCCAACGAGTTTCCAATATATTAGACAGGTTGTGCGAATTGGTTGGCTTGTCTAAATTTTTACATCTGCAAGTACTGGAATTTGAAGTTGTAGACATTTGCGTTAAGAACTTTAAATTTGAAATTAAAGTGATGTTGTGAATTGATGAGTGAATTTTCACTCATGTTTTCAAATTCAAAAGAACAAAGACAAAATTTAGACTCCTGGAATTAGATTAGCAAGCTCGAAAAATCACTAAATGAAGAAGTACTAGAATTAGCCAATTAAGCTGGCAAAAGACGGTTTTGCACACGCCCTCAATATCAATTCATGATTAACAGTTCCGTACCACGTAAGATTTTCAAGGTTAATTTTTTGACGAAGTACTAAGTAATTTTGTAATTTTACAGGGTGCCCCGTACTTGAGTACATTAAATTGGTGGAACGATTCCTTGACACAAGGGGAGTAAAATTTGCACCGTTTAGGAGTTAAAGGGTGTTCAATGTTGTTCATCGTCCTCTTAAATTTTCTCAAGTTTTCTCCGTCAAGTACTTGTCAAGATCGGAATTAGGCTCCCCATATTTGTTACTGACAATTCTCTTTCCACATTCGGATTTGAGTCTTTTTCCACAAAATTCAGGTTCCGTCAAGATATTACAAGATAAGAACAGAGATGTCAAAGCTGCTGGGACCAAATAGGGGAAAGTAATACAGATTGCTACAAAGCTGTACCTCTTGAACCATAATAGGCAGACCCTTCAAATTTTCACAAAGTTTGTACTAAGTGTATACTACTACAAGAACAAATAATAAAAAGAAATTTGGATTCGTGTGCGGGTTCGACTCGCACTTGTACTTGAACAAACAGAAACAAGAAGTGACGTCTCTCATGCTTTTGACCTTGATAGTTCCAGGAACTCAATGACAAACAAGAATTTCTTATCAACGGGAATTCGATTGCAATTCATGTATCACTTGAACGAAGTACAGCCTTGGCCAAAAGTATTTGCCACCCCATAAATTTCGGATCAATGAATAAGAAGCAACGAAACATTTCTTCCATAAACTGTCATGTCTGAATTTGAACCGGAGTTTCTAAATTCAATTCGCCGGTTTTGACAATTTGAATAAATAACAGATAACGCTGAATCAAAATAACATAGAAAGTAGCTCAAGTAAATTGCAAAATTATTCTAATAAAAGGATTTGCTCGTGCTCAAAATCATTTTATGATGTCCAGCTAGGAGTTGGTTACAAGTATTTAACGGGTTTTCAAATCTGTTTTGAGTTAAACCCTTTTCAAGGGGTGGCAACTAATTTTGGCCAAGGCTGTACATACTCTAATTTAAGCGCCCACGCAATACAATTTCAATTGCAAAAGTCCACAGAACGATGTCATTTTGTGTGTGGCGTGAAATTTCGTTTAATTGTCATCATCCACATGTGTCACAAGAAAGTAATTTCACTTTCTTCCAAATTTGATTTGTTTAATATGCATAATTGCATGTTGCGAATCATAAGACCATGAATGATTCAAAACTGACAATTGTAGAATACTGATGAGGGACGAATGGTTGAATAGTACCTAGGTGTAATGGAGGAATGAATCTGGAATGATTTAAAAATTAAGTCAATATCACAAACAAAATTAAAGTCAAGTTACTCGCACGTGTTTGATATTGTGACGTCGGTAATGTTGCTAATGTTGCTGATGGCA
Organism: Chrysops caecutiens; assembly: GCA_963971475.1. Lineage (NCBI taxonomy): Eukaryota > Metazoa > Arthropoda > Insecta > Diptera > Tabanidae > Chrysops > Chrysops caecutiens. The sequence goes on from OZ020567.1 coordinate 76,363,308, forward strand.
AGGCAACCTTCAATAGGCATTTGACTGGCTTCAATGCGACATATGTAATATGGAATGAAATTTAAAACCGTGTATTTTTCGAGTTTACTCGATTTTGCTCTGTTATTACTCAAATAGTAAAAATCGCAAAAACTCAAATAGTAAATTTCATTTTTCAATCTCGAGCTCGTTTCCCCTCCGTGATGTCACATGGATTCTTTTTTCTCGTTACTCGAATAGTACAAAAACGCATTTCAGTAGCCTCGAGCAACTTCATGAACGAACATAAACAAATTTGACATTTGTCAAAATCTCTCAAAACAATTTTTTGACAGGACATTGAATTTTGACATTCAACAAACTTCAGACTACTGCTCCCTGTCACATCTGGTGCTCTAGCAACGACCATGAACTTGTGGCCAACAAAGAACACGAGTGAATGCAGCAGCTGCACAGCACAACATAACAGATGTAGGTATGTTAGCAACTTCGTGAATTCAACACAAGAACCGAAAGGAAAATCCATAATTTTCGCCCTGTACGCATGTCCTGCACACAGGATGTTGTGTTCCCATAATAATTGTTTCATGAATCTTACAAGGATAATGAGAAGGAATCGAACTTACAGCAAATTCTTAACATCACATGGTCGAAACAGCATAGCCGGGATCAGGATAATCGAGTTAACCGAAACTACTAGGTAATAGACGAGAAACTTTAGGTAATAACGAAACACGTGACTGGTTTCGTACAGCAGCGGAATGAGCAGGATCAATGAGATGAAGAACAGTTCAATGTAAGATGTCATTTTGTCCTTTCGCAACACACACGCGCACAATGCTTCCTTCCTGATTCCTGGTTTTGTCCTTTTGACGTCGCTTTGTCTGGCTTTTGCCGCCAGAGAATTCGATTTTCAATTCAAATTTGAATTTGAATTTGAATTTGAACAAAACAAACAATATGCAATTGCACTAGAGTTGAATCATCATTTGTTGATTTGTTTCCGATTGAATTTAAAAAAGGACACTAGCACTGCACTCCATTCACATCACGTTTGTTTTGTTTCGTTCAATTGGATTACATGAATCAATTCAATTATGTTCTTGATGGAAATTTCATAAAATCACTAAATTTTTCCGATCCCGAGAGACACATTCAACATCAACATCAACATCAAAATCAACAACACCATCAACACCGACGTCAACTTCTACTGAAACTGAACTGAGTACTGAAACTGAAACTGAATTCAAATTGAATTGAACGTGAATTGATTGTTCTTGTTCTGCTGTTTCGTTTCTGCTCGTTTCGTGCCGACTCGGGTCTCGTGTTCGCTTTCGGTTCGCGGTAATGCAGATTCTCTTCTTCTTTTTCGTTCTGTCTGTCAATTCCCTGTGACTTCCATCTCCTTCCCCAGACATTTATGGTGTTTTGCTGTCAAGCAGGAGGAGTAACCAGAACAACAACAACAGCAACAAAGTCAATGAAATTTGATAAAAATTTTGTTACAATTTTTCAATGTTTTCCGTGGTTTTCCACAATCTCGAATCACTTCAATTTCATTTTATCTATAATTAACAAAATTTCCTCTTTCATTTTCATTTTCATTCTCATTCCTTAAGGTTTTCCAAGCAGATATGTGGATAATATGCAAAGTGTATGATTCATCGTTGAATAATTCTTATGAAAATGTGATTGATTCGCGTTCAATAACATTAATTGCATTATTTATTCAATTCCAATATTACTTACTAATGTTCATTGGTTCAATTTCAATTGATTTGAGTCGGATTTTCGAGCTAATTCATTCAGGATCTATTAGGATATTGTTGATATCTGGATTAATGAACATAATTGCTTTTATTTGATTTATGGAATGATTCATGAATTGTTCTATTGACATTTGAAGGGCTTATCAAGTGAAATGTTTAATGAATTTCAAAACGAAATGAGTTATTTTCCATATTTTCCATGAAAACATGTTTGTCAACATATTTTAGTTAATTTCCACATATCATCATATAAATAACATGAATAAAATAATCAATAAATAAGTTTTTCAGTAATAAATCCTTGATTTAATTGAAACATGCAATGATTCATGTATTGTTCTATAAGCATTTGAAGGGTTTATGAAGTGAATTTCAAATCAAATTTTCAATATATTCCATTAAAACACATTTGAAAGCTGTTTTTATTTAATAAACCATTAATTTACACATATTTTAATATTAATAAAATGAATAAAATCATTATTAAGTGAGTTTCTTAGTAATAATTGAAACATTCATGCATTGTTCACGTAACATTTGAAAGGTCGTGGAGTGAATTTAAAAACGAAATTAATTAATTTTCAACGAAATCACATTTAAGAACTAATTTTATTAAACAAAGAGTATCTTTCCACATATAATAATTTTAAAAATATGACTCAAATAATAAGTTAATCAGTTTTTCAGTAATAATTCCTTGATTAAGTTGAAATTGAAATATTCATGTACTGTTCACGTAACATTTGAAGGGTTTGTTAAGTGAATTTTAAGCAGGAATTTCTAAATATTCAACGAAAATACTTTTAAAAACAAATTTAATTCAGGAAACAAGTGATTCACACATACAATAGTATTAATCATTTAAACAATATACTTATTAAATAAGTTTTTCAGTAATAATTGATTTAATTGAAACATTCATGCGTTTTTCACGTAACATTTGAAGGGTTTATCAAGGAATTTTCAAACAAAATGAGTTAATTGCTGTATTTTTAAGGAAAACACGTTGAAAAACAAATTTTACTTAATAAAAAACTGCTTTACACATATCGTTATATTAAAAATATGAATTGAATTAATAGAAAATGAGTTTTTCCGTAACAATTCCTTTATTTGAAACATTGGCGTCTGGTTAACTTAACATTTGAAGGGTTTATCAAGTGAAATGTTTAAAGACTTTCAACGAAATTAATTAATTTCAAATTTTTCATTGAAAATTGTTGTAAAACTTGTGGAAAAGCCAGTAAAACTCAATAAATCATCATTTTATAGATTTTATTTTCTTAAATTACATGAATTGGTTGTGTTTTTTAAATAAATTTTAATGTTGTTAAATTGGATTTCAATTTTAATTGAAAAGTTATTGAAAATCAGTAAATTATATTAATAAATGACTGTGGATTAATGTGATTTTTGTGAAAATGTTTTAGATTTAATTGTTTTCTAAAAATCTTAAAAACAAATGTAACAAATTGCTGTTGCAGTGCAAATCCTTCAAATGTTTGAATTGATTTTGAAAGTTTCATTATAAATCATTATGAATGGGTATGAATTGAATAAGAATGTTAATTAAAACCAATTTAATTAAAAACATAAATTATATTAATTACAAACAGTAAGTGGCACTAAAATCGAAACATCTACTACAGCAATGAACTCGATTCGCTTACATTTCGACCACAATTGTCAACATGTCCGTCTGACAGTTCGCGTCTGACAGTTGGCAATTGTCATTTGGTCTCGTGTTGTTGGCGCGGAAAGAATCCATTGGAACCGAAATAATGCGTGAATGTTCGGTGAATAAGGGCCGGTTGTGTTTGAAATTTCGGTGGATTAGCGAGAATAACTGAATCTCAAAGATTTGGTAGTGTGACATATGAGAAAATTCATACAAGATATTCTATTTTTGTTAGCAAGAGAAGGAGAATTTTCACGACTCGGGAATTGTGAGTGAAGTGACACCACTGACAGACAGACAGTACGGGAAAGAAGAAGTTTACATTCAATAAAAGTTGAAGTTGAAGTTAAAGTTGAAGTTGGAGTTTTTGTTTTAGGTGGACACTTGAAATGGGCAAGAAGTCGCACAAGAATAAGCCGCAAGTGGCTAAGGAGCAGCCAGGGAAGAAACTGTCAGCCCAGAAACGGAACGAACTGAACAGTTTGATAGATTCCCTTCTGAAGCATGGAGCGCATAAGGCTACAAATGTCACAGACCAATGGAAGCAGTACGTGGAAATGCGTACAGTACTGGAGCGCATCCAGGCGGTTGAGAGTGTCCTACGAACGAAACCACATGGACTGAAGAATCGTCCAGTACTCATTGAAGCGTTCTACAAATGGGCTAGTGAATGTGGAGCATCGTATGATGGTGTGAAAGTTTCCGAATTCCCAGGATACGATTTAGGCTTAGAGGCTACTAAAGACTTTAAGAAAGGCGATGTGCTCATGACAATACCCAGGAAGATGATTATGTGTGAGGAGACGATGGAATCGTTTGTGGATGCACTTGTTGCTGAAATCCCAATCACAGAATCTATGTCAAACGTCAAGTTGGCATTTGCTCTCATCTTGGAAAAACTGAATCCGAACAGTTTCTGGAAACCTTATTTGGATCTACTCCCTGACAAACATGCCACTGTCATGTACTTCACTGTCAATGAAATGCAGGAACTGAAGGGTTCCAATGCTCTGCCACAGGCTCTGGATCATTGCAAGAGCATTGCGTGCCAGTATGCTTTCGTGAGGAAGTGTCTCAGCAGGATTCGCATGGACAAGTATGAGAATCATCCGACTGCTGGTGCTGTCTTCGAGCTGCTCAAGGAGAAGCTGACCTTTGACCTGTACTGGTGCGTAGATTTTCATTAATTTTTGTTAGTTCTATTTTTAGCCAGATTCCTCTACAAGTTGCGTCTATTTTTATCACAGCCCGAACACATGAAATGGTACCTACCCTTTTCACATTCACATTGACTTCATTTGACTCTACTCTTCTTCTCTCTGAATGGAAACGTCTCTCGCAGAGACTCTCTCACACGGATTCAAGGCTGGACACTGGCTGTTTGTCAGCTCTCGTCTATTTCTGTATGAAAATTTCTCAAATTTTTCTTTTTAGTCCAGCCACAAGAACGTGGGAGTCGTCAGATTCAGAGATTTGTAGAGTAACATGAGTCCGAGCATTTTGTTTCAATTTGTCATCAACTAATGTTGATCAAATTTTTATACCAATTACGGGGGAATTGTGAGATTCAATTAATTTAAATTAGGATCATGTCTCTCTGCACAGTCGAATCTCACTTACAACTCTAATTGGTCTAAAATTAAATCATGCTGAGAATGAATTTTGAAATTTTACACTGATCTGTGATTGGTCTAATTGAAAATCTGTTCTAAAAGTTTCAATCTTTCTTTCTTTTCAACATAACTTCAACGTCATTTGAAAATTGTAAATGTTTCGTAGAATTAATGGCATCAATTTGTGAATGGTCTAAAATAGACCAAAATGAGTTAAAATATGTTAGTTGGACTAGGGTTAAATTTCGCACATTTTCAATGTCAATCCATCAAATGTCTTGAGACGAACTGTCTTGAGTTATTCACAGCATCCATGTATGAATGGTCTAAATTAGACCAAACAGTTGAAAATAATTGGCCGGATAAGGGTTGAGTTTTGACACTTTAAAAGTTAATCAGTCAAATGTCTTGAGATGATGTTTCATATAATTAATGGCACCAATTTTGAAATGGTCTAAATTAGACCAAATAGAGTTGAAAATACTTGGTCGGATTTGGGGTAAAAGTTTCACACTTTCAATGTCAATCCGTCAAGTCTCTTGAGACGATGTTTGATAGAATTAATGGTATAAATTTTTGAATGGTCTAAATTAGACTAAACTGAGTTAAAATAATTTGGCCGGACTAGGGTTGAATGTTCACACTTTCAAAGTATAGTTTTGAGACGAACTGTCTTAAGTGATGGACGGCATCCATGTGTGAATGGTCTTAATTAGACCAAACAGGTGAAAATAATTGGCCCGGATTCGGGTTGAATTTTCACATATTCAAAATTCATCACTGAATTGACTTGAAACTATGGCTGCTAGAAGTTTCACAGCATCCATTTGTGACTCGTCTAAATTAGACCAAAGTTGAAATTTCACCCAATGGAAACGTTTTTTATATAAATTTCCTCTGGAAATTATTCAAATACTTTTGGATAGTCGATTTCCCAGAGTTGAGTAGTTTTGCTGTTGATAAATGAATGGTCTAAATTATACCAAATCATCTGTTCAACTAGTGATTTTCAAATTTTAACCTGATTTGCTGAAATGTGTCGACCCGCAGTCGTCGCTAAACAACTCTGAACACCTGTCATTTGTGACTCGTCTAAATTAGACCAATCACGTTAAATTCAATAAAACCCAATGAACGATTGATTTTTAAACCAATTTTTATTGATCAACATGAACATATCTCTTTCGAATGGGATTTGAATAAATTAATTTTGACTTTCCTAATTAAAATAAAAACAAAATTAAAACAAATTATCTTAAAAATTAATTAAAAATTAACAAGAAAATTCTATTTTTTCGTAATAAAATTTTTCGGAAATGCAGAAAAACTTAACAAATCATTAACAATGAATCAAATGGAGTGAGGTGCAAGGGTAGTTTTTTAAATGGGGGTGGAATGGGGGTTTCTTAAATTTCTACTTAAATTAAATTTGAAGAAATTGTGGCTTCTTCTTTGTCGGCGAATTGTGGATCTTGTACAAATGTGTGGATGTTTTAATAACTTTTGTGTTTGTGTTGAATGGGTCCGGTTCATTGGAATGGTTTGCGCATAGCGTCGAAGAGGTACTCTTGGACCTCCGGGGAGTTGGGGTCCATTGTGTTGAGTTTGTGGGTTCTGGCGTCTGGGAAGATGGACGGACTTGACGTTAAGGTCCGTCTCGATCCACTGATTGTACCTAGGCGAGTACCGATGTTGGATATCGTCGAGGAGGATTGTCGGGAGATGACAGGAAGACGTGTCTTGATGGCGTTGTACTGGTCGGCGTAGGTTAGCTTCTTGTGGCGACGCTGACGCCATCGGCATGTGATGAAGATCACAAGGAAGATGACAAGTGAGACTCCGACAATTGCTGCACTGGCGATGATTGCTGATCTGACACCCATTGGGATCTGGGCTGACTCAATGGTAATGGCGTTCCTCTTGAGCCCGTGGCCGGAGAGCTCTAGATCGAGGAGATCGTGGGCTCGAGCTACTTCGTCTTCGATTTGTAGCACTGGATCGAGGAATTCGTCTACGTCGATATTGCTAATGTGGTGCGACGAAACGTGGGATGAAGCTACGATTTCTGGTCCTCCTTGATCGATGTAGTTGTTCTCCTGGGAACTGTAGCTAGCCGGCAGTCCGAGGTTCTTCCATTGTGGAAATGGTTTGACATCGACATCGATTGACAGTGGTGGCGGCGATTGAGTTGCTGCTTGATCGATTGCTTGCTGATCTTGGAGGTCTGGTTCTGCGGAGAGGAAGAGGGAAACGTTTCAATTTGGATTGGTTTGATTTTTGAGGTTCTCTCACTTACCAGATGCTACTGGATTCTTCATTGATCGTCCTTCCTTGTATATCTCGTCTGTGGGCTTGATGTCAATGATCGATGTGAAGTAACTGGATCCTTGGGAGTCCAACTTGATCTCGTCTGGCTTGATGCTCTTCAAGTTGGCGAGATCAAAGTGCGGGAAGTTCTCGAATGCCGTCACAATGTCCAGCTTCTCATCGGATCGGGAGATTTGTGGTAGAATTTTCGTTGTTGAGAATGTGCCTGGCGGTGTGAAGAATGGATTGTTGGATCTTGTTTTATTGTGAAGGATCTCTGACAGATGGAGTTGACTGGATCCTCGTTGGCGGTGCTCGATCAGCTCGTCAAGTGTCATGTTCCGTTGGGCGAGCACTTTGAAGAGGCGACTGCCTGATCTACGATCCTCCATTAACTCGAGAAGATCAGTCCGATCGTCGACACTCCGATCTGAAGTGATGTCGGCGAACAAAGACGGATTCCGTTCTGTCACATCTGGCTTCTCTGGTGTGAAGACTTTGAAGATGTTGCGGTTCATGCTCTTGAGGACTTCCGAAACGTCGAATTGATCGATCCGGGAGGTGATCGTGTCTAGAATGGATTCTTCCGTAACCACTTCGGGGATGGTTGTGTTGAACAGATCCTCGAGTGTGGCGACGTCGGACGTGATCAGATTCACTTCAGGTCGAGTATTCTTCAACTTGTCTTCGATGGACTCATTCTGGGGATCTTCGGATGGTTCCACAAAGTTCGTTGTCTGGTTGACAGTGTCGTGTGACCGATTGTCTGTTTCCGGGTATACGTTGTAGCTGCTTACTTGGTAGATCGCCTCCTTCTCGATCTCGCGGTTTGCGTCGTTGATAATTTTCGACTTGATCGCTAAATCGTCCCGGTTGTCCACATTGTCTTCAGAGTAAGTCAGGATCTCTAGATTGCTGCCGAAACTGGGTAGCAGGATACTGTCCACGGGGTGGGTCTGGTTCTCTGGGGCAATTTCGTTGGTCTGGATTGATTTTGGTGTTGTCGCATCGACATTGTGATTGAAGTGAGGTACTTTCTTGAACTGTTGTGGGAAGGACTCTTGACTTGTGGGGAGTGGAATCGGTTTCCTGTTGAACTGGAACAGATTCGATGGTAGCTTCCGCACTGGTTTTGCTTCTGCTTCATGCAATGGGGCTGGTGAGGTCAGGAAACTGATCGGAATACGTCGGACTGGCTTCACAAACTTCACACTGTCTTCACTGCTGCTTGACCCAGACGACGATGAGGAGGAGGAGGATGAGGAGGAAGACAATGAGGATGAGGAGGAAGACTTTGGATTTTGGAGAGCCAACAGTGCGTTCTGTTTCCCTTTGAGCAAATCCTCCAGGGACAAATTTTTCTGCTGAAGGATTTCGCTCAAACTGAGTCCTCCGGAATTTTTCAAAATGTTCTTGAGGTCGAAGCCTGTGCGTGACGACTGCGTCCCTGGTGCACTGGATGGGGATGAGGCAGTGTAACGTGACATTGGCGACATTGACGAGAAAGCGAACTCCTCACGTTTGGCCTGGGAGTAAGGCTTCCGGTATGATTTGTCTCGGACCATTGGATTGGCATTCTGTTGCTGTTGTTGCTGTTGTTGCTGTTGATTCTCGCGACTGTGGTTGATGCTGAGCAAAGCGAACTCCTTCCGCTGCTTCTCTCGAAGCTCCGAGAGTTTCTGCTCCTTCTCCAGAGCCAACAGTGGTTCGCGTATTCTCTCCGTGATTTTTATACTGCTCGAAACTGAAGCAGAAGATGTTGGCAACACATCTCGTCTCTCCTGCCACGGGGAAGACACCATGGGCGGACTCACCATCTCGGTGTCATCTTCGACCTTACCTCGCCAGTGATGTTGAGATGGCGCCACACCATCTGCGGCTGGTGACGTTTCCGTTGTATATCCTTGTGGACGCCGCTTCCGCTTGCGTCCTCCCACACGCCGACGACGACTCGTTGGCTCTTGAGTTGTTGATCCCTGGATGCCATCTTGGAAAACTTTGCCCGGCACTTTTCCAAAGTGCGACGCGTGCGAGTAAAACGACGTCAACGTGCCTTCAGCACTCGTTCTCGGCTGGCGGTTCTGGAATATGCCGAAGGAAAATTAATTACTCATGAAATTTTTAAAAACTATTTTTAATTAATCATCATGGCATGGCAGCCAACTGCAGTAAATAAAATTAAAAAACTCGATTTCAATTAACACGTAGATCTGTAGAGCTACAGTTGTGCTACAGTTGAAACATTAGCTGATACTGTAGCAGCTTTTGGTTGACAATATACAAAATGGTTTGCCCCAAATGTCTGTGTGGATATTGTGTTGGGATAAAGCAACAAAACCCAAAACTACTAACTTGCTATACAATATCAACACTTTATGGTGGAACACAGGGAATTGATTGTTGGAAAGGTTGAAGCGTTTTTATACCATGTATCTGTATGGAAGTGTCCAGTTTTGTTTCTTTTTGTTGGTCCATGGATTATCCACTGGATAAATAGAGAGGAAAATCCATTTTATCTGATAAGTGAAACCATTATTGGATATGAAAATGGAGTGGAAGTGGAAAATATATTAAGTGGATACGAGTACGGGAAAAACGAATTCATTTAGCTGGGACTGAAAATTCTTTTGAATAAATTCGATTTTCTACGGGTTTCCATAGTGTGTCCGAATTTGAGGACTTTGTCCTGTAGAAAGATTTACTATGGAGGCCTGTGTCGTCATTTGAAGTCCTGTATCTTCATTCAGTAATTGGAAACATTTAGAAGAAACATTTTTAAGTGGAAATCCTTATAACTCCGAAAATATTCGGAGTGACAGAATGAAAGCAATTGATTCGGATTCAGAAATATCCTGACTTTCATTTTTTGAGATATAAAACAGAAAAAAATTTTCGGACAGTTTTCGGAAAAGATAAAATTCATTGTTTTTATCATAACTCCGAAAATATTCGGTGCAGCGAAGTGAACCGAACAGATTCGGATTCAAAAAGGTTCTGGCTTTCATATGAGACATAAAAAAAGATTCGGACAGAAGGAAAATTTCGGACAAACGTCAATTTTCGGAATAGATTAATTTAACTTTTTTTCTAATATCTTCGAAAATATTCGGAGTGACAGAATGAAACCAATTGATTCGGATTCAGAAATATTCTGACTCATTTTTTGAGATATAAAACAAGATTGGGTCAGAAAAAAATTTTCGGGCAGTTTTCGGAAAAGATAAAATTCATTGTTTTTATCATAACTCCGAAAAAATTCGGAGTAGCGAAGTGAGCCGAACAGATTCGGATTCAAAAAAGTTCTGGCTTTCATATGAGATATAAAACAAAATTCGGACAGAAGGAAATTTTCGGACAGTTTTCGGAAAAGATAAAATTCATTGTTTTTCTATCTGCGAAAATATTCGGAGTGACAGAATAAAACTAATTGATTCGGATTCAGAAATTTTCTGACTTTCATTTTTTGAGATATAAAACAGAAAAAAAATTTCGGACAGTTTTCGGAAAAGATAAAATTCATTGTTTTTATCATAACTCCGAAAATGTTCGGAGTAGAGGAGGGATAATAATTGATTCGAATTCAAAAAAGTTCTGGCTTTCATATGAGATATAAAACAAGATTGGGTCAGAAGAAAATTTTCGGACAGTTTTCGGAAAAGATAAAATTCATTGTTTGCTCTCATATCTCGGAAAATATTCGGAGTGACAGAATGAAACGAACAGGTTCGGATTCTAGAAAATTCGGACTTTTATTTGAGACATAAAACAAGTTTCGGACAGAAGAAAAATTTCGGACAATCGTAACAATTTTCGGAATAGATTAATTTCCTTCATTTTCTAATATCTCCGAACAGTGAAACGAACAGATTCGGATTCAAAAATTTTCTGACTTTCATTTGAGATATAAAACAAAATTCGGACAGAAGAAAATTTTCGGACAGTTTTCGGAAAAGATAAAATTCATTGTTTTTCTCATAACTCCGAAAATATACGGAGTAGCGCAGTGGAATAGACGGATTCGGATTCAGAAATATTCTCACTTTCATTTGAGACATAACATATTTGGGAAAATCTTGACAATTTTCGGAATAGATTAACTTCATTCACTTTCTAATATCTCCGAAAATATTCGGAATAGCAGTGTGGAACTAACTAATTCGGATTCAGAAATATTCTGGCTTTTATTTGAGCTATAAAACAAGATTCGGACAGAAGAAAAAATTTCGGACAATCATAAAACTTGCTAATAATTTTTGTAAATATATTTGTAAATATTTCCGAAAATATTCGGAGTAGAAGAGTGATGTTGACAGATTCGGACACGGTATTTCTCAGACTAACACTTGATATTAGTCCACACCGAATAACTCATTCACTCACTCCACTTTCACTCTAAAATCTAAATGAGTTGCGGACACTTGTCACTCCGAATCTAATTGGAACTTGACAATTGACAGCTCGACCATTTTCCGAAAGGTTTGCATTTTCCCTGAAGCAAATCGAATTTGGTGCGTGCTCAATTTCCGGAAGTAAATATTTTCTCAAAACCTTCAAATTAATTAACTTCCTGTTGTTGTGCGTTAATTGGGGAAGACGGAGACACTCGAATGTCATCCAGAATAGACGGGACCGGGAAGTGTCTTGACCCGGAACGTGTGGTAATGGCGGAAAGTCGTCGTTTTCCTTCCTTAATTATTCAAAACATATTTCCGGGCGAAAGGATGTTTAGTTTGTCCTCGAGGGTAGCAGGATGCTGAAGGAGAAGTCATCCAAACCCTTGAGCCGCCCACGAAAGAGTTGAACAAAGAATATTGTTCCCAGACAAATATGGCTGACTCGGGATTGTCTGTTTTGGATAACAGGAAACAGGAAACATGTCCTTTGACAGAGAGAGTAAGCCAAGATGTCGACAACGATGCCAATGCCGATGATGCTTACAGTAGCACGACAAAAGTCACAGTAAAAAGGCAACATTTAATTAAAACCCAATTACTCCTCCTTGACCGAGAGGGCGTTGTTATCTCGTCCTTAACGACGCCAGCAGTTCAACCACAGTCAGGGATCGTAGTATCTCCTGCTGGAATCTCACAAAGTCCCAGGAAGTAAACTCAAGTTGAACGATTAAGAAGTTTCTTAACGACTTGCCGTCAGGATTAAGTCTAGGTAAATCTAGGTAAATCTAGGTAAAACAATATGAATCCGAAGGGTAGAGAGAAAAAGAAATGTTCCGATTCAATTAATTATTGATGAGTCCACGATGAATCTGTGCATATCCCTTTGAACAAGGACATTCCTGAATTTTTCATTTATCCTTAAATTATTCATCTTATCACAATGTGACTGTTTGATTTTATTGAATAAAGTAAAGTTGATTCCAAGGATATATGACATCCTTTGAGATCGGACAATGTCCTTAACTTGATGTCAATCAAATCGATTGTGTTCGAAAGGAATCTTGTTAAGGACACAGACACAATTCTTTCAATTCAATTTCTTATTGATTCCATTGACAGGAAGAAGGACCGGCTGAACTTAAACCAGTTTACTAAAAACCAGCTGAAGTTAAGTCGTTTTAACTAACATCACCTCACAGGCTAAAATCGGTTTATCGGTAAACAAAATGCAGCTAATCAGTTTCTCCACTTCCGAACACACAACGAACTCAAACCGGTTTTTTGATCATTCCGCTTTGAATGGTTTTTCGCACGTGTGTTTGTAACACATGAAGTGTCATTAGGTTCGTCTTAATTGTGGGAGTGGCTTATGCCTCGGACAGACGGGACAGTTTGACATTTTTGAATTAGTTCAACGCTTGCGACAGATGACATATTTGAAAGTGAGTTACTGTCGTTACTATTTTGACAAGTAGTCAGTGAGTTACTGTCATTAATGTTTTCACAATTAAAATGGCCGTTTGACATAATTTTTGAGTTTCTTGGTTTTCTCGTAAGCGAATACACCAATACGAGTCGATATTTGAAATGAAACGTCACTTTCATCAATATACTTGGAATGCCACTAATAAATTTCTAGAACAATTTCTGGAAGATGGCGGCAACATGATTTAATTTTACAATCTTTGAACCAGTCTTGAACCGGTTCTCCCATACAAATAATGACGTGATGAACCAGTTCAAACTATCCCGTCTGTCCAAGGAATTAATTTTTAGTTTAATAATAATAATTTCCTACTTCTTGTATAAAACGGTGTGAATATTGAATACATACTGTTATATATAATAATTGACTTCTTGAATTGGATAGACATGATATCACGTAATATACAGTAGATACACTATTGTTGTTGTGACTGTCACTTGCACATGAATATCTCAAAAGATATCTACATGGTACGAAAGCCCAAGTATGTGCAGTGATTTCCAGCATTTTGTGTGCCTCCTCCCTTTTGCAACCATCCCTACCTCCCTACCCCCTAATCGTATAATTATACACTACATTCTGGGAAAATGTTAAAGTGCAATTAGCACTTTTCATACATTTTTGTTTCGTCCTTGTTGTTGTTGTTCTCGTCCTTGTTCATGTTCTTGTTCTTGTTCATGTTTTTGAACATTGAACATCTTGAATGAACAGAAAATCGTTGAAACCTCCATCACATATATAGTACAGGCACAAAATAACAAAATGTCGACTATTATCCTCAACATACTATATAGTATATAGCATCAATTAAAGTTTTCTTAAACGTAGTTATTTTCAACTTGCATTCAATGCACTCTTATTCCAATTTCCGTGAATTCCCCCCACCACAAACCCTTCACCATCCAGCAAAATCCCCTTAAATCACTAATAAATAAGAATTCAACTTCAACCCTTAACTGGAAACTTGATCCAGACACTTTACACTTCACGGGTATTTTTACAAATTTCATCCCACCCCTCACACCCCTAAGACCTCAATTTCGATTATTGATTTCCTGCTAAAACGTCCGTTTTATTGAAAACATTAAGACTATTATTAACAAACTACTGGAATATCACATTAAGGATTTACATGGATTTACATGTTACAGATTTGGTCTTGTGTTCGAATCTGTTACGTCGGAGCAAATTTTAATTTCGAAACCTGTTTGAAGCGAAATCTGTCAAATTCCTTAACAGAAGACCAGTCCCTGACTTGTTAGCGACCAGGCTCCGCACATGCAGTGCAGCTACTCATCCAAAACTCATTAGAAATTTCAGATGCCAAGTTTGTAGATTGCAAACCGGTTTCCAGGAATCACAAACCAGTTGGCAAACAGAATTTTTCAAGTTAGTCGAAACAAATTTCAGTTTCGAAACCTGTTTGAAGCCAAATCTGTCAGAATACCGATTTCAGCTCGGGATGTCAAATGAACAGAATCTGTTACGCGCACCCAGTGTTAATTTGAAATATTTTCCGCCATTTTGAATTACATATCAAAACAATGTAAATTTTTTCTTTTAATTTATTTTGTCGAAACAAAATGGAGGTTGACAGTAATTATTTTGTGTAAATAAATTGAATTTAATTTTCAATTCCGTTGTAATTACTGAAGTAAGAGCATTAAGTACCTGCACACCATCGAGTCAATTGTTTTAATCATTTTCATTCAATCCGAAATTACATTGTCCGAAAAGTGTATGTCCGAAAAATGTAATTGAATAAAAATCACAAAATAACAATTCGTAAATTAAGTAGGTGCGTATCAATTAGATTTTGTACTGCTCCTGTCACCGTGGTAATTGATAGAACAGGGTGATGAAAGTTATTTTGTTTAGATAAATATACAGTAGCTATAGCCGCCACAGTCGCAACTTCTCAATAAACCAACAGTGGATGTGACCAATCCTTTTATATGTGTATGAAACCAATTGAAATGTGTTACTTGTTCATTGCAATAACCTCAGCTTATCAAGGTTGTACTGCATACAATATCATGGACATTTTTATAAAAACTTTGTATTTGATCACGTGTCGACGGGATGTCGAGCAGCAGCGATGTTTATTGATCACAAACTGCGACCTCAGATAATGGCTAATAAACTGTCCACGCCCACTATTCTCGGCATCTTCTCTTTGTGCGTATCTTCGTATACGTTTTTCTGTCTTTCACTCGTCGTTAACTCGACAAGTTCATTTGCAATTTAAAATCATGTACGAGCAGCAGTGGAGTGTAGAGTTAGTATGAAACGTGTTTTCGTCCTAATCGAACCCTTGAAATTCCCCGGATGGCATTCGTGATAATCAATTAAAGGATAATGGTCCTTGGAGTCATTTTAATTAAATGAAAAGTATATTTTCCATTTTGAATTTATTAAGTGGCAACAATTCAGATAAGAGATGGCGCTTGAATCGCATTTCATTGATTTGTCACATGTTGGTGGGGGTTGGGGAGGGAGGGTTCTTAAAAAGGATTCCACATAATGAATCCTTTCATTCTGTGTATCGTTTTAATCTTGAAATTTTCAAACTGATGATGATTGTGTAATTCTTATTAGATGATAATTCAAGATGGCGCAAGGGTGAAATTCGCTTTTTAAGAGAATTATCTTAGCTTCATATCAAGCTTTAATGATTATGAATATTCAAAGAGAAAATTGCGTCAGGCAATCCTGTAAGTCTGTAGTTGTCGAAATGGGCTTAAATCAACAGATCCCACGTGGATTAAAGTGACGTAATTTACTTGGGATCTCATTAAATTTACCTGGAGGGTGGGGGATTTATGTTGACATCAAAATGAAGAAAAAACCAAACCAGAACCAGGAACAAAAACAAAATTTTGTCTTTTGTAGTATCGTCGAATCTCGGAGACAATGACAGCGATGATACTGCTGCTGCTGGTGATACTGCTGCTGGTGGTGGTGTTGGTGGACATGTTTCCCAGCATGGTAATGTAAGGTTAATGTGCTTAAAACCCATGGATTATGGTTAACAAAAGCAGGAAGGCAAAACGAAATTGAGTCAAGGGTGGATTTAAGGATGAATATCCTTTCGGCATGTTGTTTATGTTTAACGTGAATTACACGAATCAAAATGGCGGGTAAATTAAACTGTGTATGAAAAATAGATTGCGGTCAATTTTTCGGTGGTGTGTCATTTTTAATTCATATTTAACTCCGCAAGTGACTTTATCATTATCGCCATTTTTGATTAATTACGTAATTCAATATGGCTGCTACTTGCAAATTCATTGCTTCGTTAGTTCTGTGGCGACTCAATATGTGTGGGAACGTGGAAGGAAAAGAAAATGTGTTCAGTGGTCAGAGCATCTGCCCGACAAGCGACAAGCGAAAGGTCGCGAGTTCGATTCCCGTTCACGAAGCATTCTAAGGTGGTCAATGTGCAACTGACGATAATTTTCCGTTATGTGGTGGTGATGAATGTCGGCTGCAACAATAACAGTTTTTGCTGTATTTTCATTGCCACCACAGTTCTTACGTCATAACTTTTGAATACGGCCCTCGATTTTGAAATTGCTTACAATATCAGAAAGAGAATTGAATTTTCTATTAGATATGTGTCAGTTATTTTCTCCCTCTTCCTCCCCCTCCCCTAAAAAGCATATCCATTTTACTGATTTAAATTTAAAATTTAATCAATCCAAAGTGATTTCCATGAAAACTATTCGAATGACTTGTTGGAGTTAGTTATATAAGGAATCGACCCCTTTGCCCGCTTTGTCATAAATATAATTTACAGTAAATGATAAAAAAGCAAAAAAAAAAAAAATGTTTAATTTCATTATCTCCTGGAAAAAGCCAGGTGGAGGCCGATAAACAAACCCGAAAAACGGGCAGAAAGGGTACGAACTTTGAGGTCAGCCCTGAAGGATTTAATTTCAAGGAGGTTTCTTTCATTCCCACCCGAAAATACTGCCCAAATATTGTAGATACTTTTGTGTAGTTAATAAATTTTGACTTTTCCAAAGACAGATCCAATAAAACCTCCCTCAAAAAACTAATTTCTCAATAGACTAATTAAAGGACAACGGAAAATGGGGCAAAAGGTTTTCCAGGTTTTCGGGTTTGAGCATTTAGGTAGACTTGTAAATTTGACTATTATATGTTTGTTTAACTGAATGGATACCCAAGGGTACCCTCATAAATTTTACATCTTATCAAAAACACAAATTACAAAGCCATAATCCTTGTATCTATAATTTTATGGTTATTCGTATTGAAATGGGACTATAACGATAATAATTTTCACTAATTTATTTGTATAATATAATAGTTATTCGAATATCAACTAAATAGTTGAATTAATTTTTTTAATTAAACCCGTAATTAATTAATTTTCATTTAATTAATACTTGTATTGTAGTTCTTAACAATTTTCCCTTCAATTCAAAATTGATAGATTTTAGATGGATTGAATTGAATTTCGTAGAATTGCTAAAAGATGGCTTTGAATAAAGTGGAGACAAAAATTAGTCGCAGCGTATGGTGGCATTCTCAAATTTTAATTTTTCCAATGCATTCGTCTACACACATTCAATAAATTCTTCTGTCTAGAAAATTCATTCTAACGAAAGTCATTCTTTAGCTCCGCCTCCACGTTTTTCTTAAACAAAATTCTTTCTGTCGGCATCTTCGAAATTTTGAATTTTTGAATTTGAATTTTTCTGTGTAGAAATAAATAGCAAAGGCAAAAAATATATATTGAATGGACACAGTGGCGGAAGTGAGACACAGTTACTGTTTTTTTTTTTTTTTTTTTTTTTTTCAAAAAAGGCTTTTCTCAATTTTGAATTTTTGAATTTGAATTTTGCAGTGTAGAAATAATGAACGCAAATTGCTGTGAGTATGACACAAAATTCATTCTTTAGCTCCGCCTCCACGTTTTTCATGAATCTTCGATATGTTCAATTTGGAAACGTAAAATTTTGAATTTGAATTTTTCTGTGTAGAAATAAATAGCAAACAAAGCAAATAGATGCAGTGCCTCTTTTGAATGAGACACACACAGACACTCTCTGTCTCTCCCTACCGCTATCCATGGGAATGAATTAATTTCGATTGTCGTTCCAGCAAAAACAAAAAGAAAACAAAAACAAGTAGTAACGGCTGAACTTGCAACTTCATTAGAATTCAAAACAGAAATGGCGGCAAATTTGAAAATAATTTTCATGCAACATAATTATGAAAGTTTTTCCATTATGAGTGTGGAGAAAGAAAGAAAGAAAATCTTAAGAATTTCCATCTCCCTCTCGTGTATTTATTTGAAAGTTTTGTTTTTTAACAAATTTAGTAGATGATTTTTTTTTTTTTTTTTGCCTGTTTCTCTTGTTTCAAAATGGCGGAAACGTTTTTTTCTTTTTTAAAACAATCCGAAGAACAACTTTTTGAATTGTTTTAATTGATTTGAAATGTAATTTTTGCCTCCCTAAATAATTTCGCCTTTTACCAGATGTTCGTGTTTAAATTCTCGTTAATCGTTTGGAGGGATATCTGTGCGTATTCTCCCTGCTACTTGGTGCGGCTTAAGGATAAAGTTTAAATTGAAGTCGAATTTAAAATGGCGGATGAATTTGGGAAATGTCAGAATGTGAATCAACATCATTGGAATCTCATCATTTCGAATTCAATCATTTGAAATTTCGAATTTATTCGATACCGAATGATTGATGGACATTTTTTTTTTCAAGCGTCATGAACATCCATCAACACATCAGTCAAATTCAAATGAAAATTATAAAAATGTCCATAATTGTCGATAATGCAGTATCACTGACAGGTGGACATGCTGAGGAAATAATACAAACAATCGCGCGATAACGTCACGAACAAAACAAACGCTGCACAATAGATACGCACACACATGTTCTATCCACTGTCACCTCAATCGCTGTTAGTAGAGATTGAAACATAACGGTGTTTTGTAACACAAGAATGTTTGACTGACTACCAATGTACTTACTCAACGAGAGGAAAGACATTTCGATACTTGAATCAGTTAAATTTCAGTTCATATGTTTGAAGTATCCTTAACTCAACTAGAGTTATCGAGTAAATATTTAAAATGGCGGAAGGGTGAATGACAAATGATCTCGAATTACGTACTTTCTTATGAAATTGTTTGTTCTCCATTTTAATTACAACGAAATTATTTACATTTTCCTGGTGGTTTGTGTGTTATTCATTAAATGAAATTTTTTTTTTTTCATATATTTGACATTTTCCTACCACAAAAACAACAAAAAAGAAAATGAAGAAAATCGCGAAATTATGAAAAAAGGAAAATATCCGTATTTTCCTTTGACGCTTTTCAACTTGCACCCCCAGTCTCAAGGCGGATGGGGGATGGAATTTAACGGATTTTGGTGGGATACCCTCGAAACCCTCGTATTCGTGTAATTCTTCTTATGTGAAGTAAAGTTATATTTGCATGAATAATTTTTTAAGAGGGTAAAAGATAAAATCTTTCAACCAGATCAATTTCTCCACTTAACTCCACATAAACTCCATGTAACTCAGTAAGTTTACCCTCGCATTCACTTTCATATAAGACAGTTGACTCCCCAATGGGATTGTTTGTTGTATAACATGGAAAAGTTGTTGCAAACTTTCTTGGTTATTCAAAGAAAATAAAATGAAAAACACGTTGGAAATTTTCTTTTGATATATTAACGTCAAAGAACAGGCGAATTTCGGCTTGAGTAGAAAATTGTTTTATTGTAAAAATTATTTTTAAATTTTCTGGAATCATTTACTTTTGAATATTCGTTGGAAAACAAATAAGTAAAACGAGAAAATAAAATGCATTAAGAATTTCTTTTAGATGTCGATAGATGAGGGAAATTATTTGAAATTATTTCGTGAAAAGAGAATTTTTCCAATGAAAGCGGTACGGCACGTGTTTGTTGAATTTTAAATTGAAATATGAATTTGAACATTGCGGGTGTTCACAAAGCTAGGTAGAAAGCATCTGTGTAATGTAATGCAAGTTGCAAATTTTTCATTCAAACTTTTTACATTCCTGTTGTTATTAGTTCGTTTGTCATCATGAAACTACGGGAAACTCGCTTGTCATCATAAAACTACATTAACAAAAAATGCCATTCCACTTTCTATTAGTTCGTTGGTAAACAGTCAGAAGAGAAAAAATTTAAAATTGAAAATTTTCTTCACCATTCCTGTTGCTATGCATTCGTCGGAAATTCGTCTCCTTCAAAATTTTCTTCTTTCCCTCATTCCTGTCGGGGTTAGTTCATTGGTTTCAAGGTCAATGTGACACTCGCTCCACTACTAGTGGATCCTTTCGCGGAATTCGGGTTTGCCACCACAATATTAAAAATTTCCTAGTGATTTTCCATTCCTTGTTGTTCTTAGTTCGTTCGGGTTCTGACTTTTGTTCAGACTGAACTCAAATTCTCACTGGATTTCCTCCCAGAGTTATGAAGGTTTCCTCCCGATTTGTCATTCCTTGTGTTTTCCAGTTCGTTAGCTTTCTGTTCCCTCTCTACGTTGTGTGAATTTTCCATTCCTTGATATTTTTAGTTCGTTAGAGTTCTGATTGTTGTTCATTTCTATCTAGAATTATTAAGGTTTCCTTCCGATTTTCCATTCCTTATGTTTCTTAGCTCGTTGACTTTATGTTCCCTCTCGCATTTGTATGAATTTTCCTTTCCTTGATGTTTTTAGTTCGTTGGAGTTCTGACTGTTTTTCAGACTGAACTCAAATTCTCATTGGGTTTCCTTTACAGAATTATCAAGTTTTCCTTCCGATATTCCATTCCTTATGTTTCTTGGTTCGTTGGCTTCTGTTCTGTGAGTTTTCCATTCCTCATTGTTCTTAGTTCGTTCGGGTTCTGACTTTATGTTCAGACTAAACTCAAATTCTCACTGGTTTTCCTCCCAGAGTTATGAAGGTTTCCTCCCGATTTGCCATTCCTTGATGTTTTTAGTTCGTTAGAGTTCTGATTGTTGTTTAGGTTACCTTCCGATTTTCCATTCCTTATGTTTCTTAGCTCGTTGGCCTGCAGTTCCCTCTGGCCGTTGTGAGAATTTTCCATTCCTCATTGTCTTGGTTCATTGGAGATCATACTTTTGGCCAGACTGAACTCAAATTCTTATCAGGTTTCCTTCCAGATTTGTTAAGGCTTCCTCCCGATTTGCCATTCCTTGTGTTTTTCAGTTCGTTGGCTTTCTGTACCCTCTTGCCACTGTGTGAATGTTCCTCCCGATTTTCCATTCCTTATGTTTCTTAGCTCGTTGATGTTATCCTTTCGACTGGGACTCAATCAAATGTTCAAATTCCTTATATTACCATTTCGTTGGCTTCCTGTTCCCTTTCGCCATTGTGTGCATTTTCCATTCCTCGTTGTCCTTAGTTCGTGGGAGGTCTAAATTTTGTTCAGACTGGACTTAAATTCCTTAAATTGGCCATTCCTTATGTTTCTTAGTTCGTTGGTTTGCTATTCCCTCTCGCTGTTGTGAGAATTTTCCATTCCTCATTGTTTTAGTTCATTGGAGATCAGACTTTTGGCCAGACTGAACTCAAATTCTAATAAGATTTCCTCCTGATTTTCCATTCCTAGTGTTATCCAGTTCGTTGGCCTTCTGTTCCCTCCAGCCATTGTGTGAATTTTCCTCCCGATTTTCCCTTCCTTATGTTTTTCAGTTCATGGATGTTGTCCTGTCGACTGGGACTGGATCAAATGTTCCCTGTAACTGGTGAAATCGTGTCATTCCTCATATTATTAGTTCATTGGGTTCTATTGGCTTCGATTGTGAATTTCAAATTCCTCATGTTATTAGTTCGTTTCCTGTTGCTTTTAATTTTAATCGGACTAAACGGAAAATCAATCAATGCCCCTACATGGAACCTATCCATAATTAACAGGATTCCCAGGAACGTTAAATCGTTAATGTCCTTTTTGAGCGTGTGTCTATGTTGTGAAACTTCTGCAACAACAACAGCAACAACAACAGCAACAAAAACACATTTCAATTATTCACTTAAATAAATTTCGTTTTTCCCATCCTATTTATAGAGAGCCCGGAAAGTTGAGAAAGAGGAGCAGAAACAAAACCCAGCTAGTCCCCCTCTAACCCGGGAAACACGAATTCCTCTTCAAGGAGTGAATGTCATGTCGGCCATTTTGTTGACTTTTCTGCTTCTGGAATGACACGAAATGATGGCATAAAAAATTTATAGTAAATTCAAGAAAATGTTTCCTTCAAGGATATGTGAATGCGGATCCTTTATTTTTAGTTGGCGGATAAATTTATGAGAGGATATAGAGTTGACGAAAACAAAAATTCAGAGTATTTTTGACAATTGCCAAAAAGTTTGTTTCTACGATTCACACACAGATGGCGTGCATCGAACTCATGATTTTCCGGTTTTCGCTATTTGAACTTCATCCGAGAAGGAGTTTGTTGGCAGACTGGCTGGCCTCCATTCGGTTTGACATTGATTCCATACCGATGCAACAAAAAATAATTTTCCATTTAAAGAAGTGAAACTCGGAGTGCACCAGTGCAACTGGAATTTCAACTGCAACTGGAATTTGTCGTGTGGCTCAGGTGGAAAGTGCAGTCGGTAAAGTTGGATTAGAGAAATTTTTCCATAATCCACAATTGGCGTTTGGAGGATTTACTGCATTTTCTACTTGTATTTTCTTCATTTTGCTGAGTTTAAAATGTCAAACCAGAAGTGACCATGTTCGAGTGAAAATCGGAATTGAGTTCAATCGAGAGAAATTATGTTCCACCTTGTGTTAACTTGTCACCAGACCAATGTAGACTGGACATTTTCTTTTTTGTCCGCAATTTCTTTCTAAGACATCACCAGACGATCGTGATCGTGATCATGATCAAGTCACCAGAGTTCACGGGAAATTCGCTTTCCTTATGAAAACTTCCGTGTTTCCGTGTTCAACTCAATATCTCTTCGTCAGACCTGTTCTCTTGAGAGATTTTCGATCAACAAGGAAAGTCGTTGCGTTCTGTGTGACTGCATGTGTGTGTGTATTTTTCAAATTTTTCTCACGAATGGATGATTCAATTGATGTCATTTGCATGTGTGTGTTTGTGTATTTTTTCATTCGATTCAATTCGAATTCAACAATTACAATTTTCACGTTTCGTGTTTGGTGAAATTTTCGAAAATACAATTAAAATTTCATTATTTCACGTATTATCTGCGCTAAACATTAATTTCTGGCGACTTCTACATCATTCACAATTGGTGTTTCCCAATTTCCACAAACCTCGACTAATTGAAATATGATGTACAATTTATCATTCATAATCACACAAAATAAGTTAATTAACCAATTGTTTGTGTTTTTCAATTAAAGCCAATAAAATTACGCAACAGTGGTGGTTGTAGTGGTTATGGAAATTATATCCCATTGCTCTTGCCCTCATTTTCATCCTCATCCTCATCGTAGTGTGAATAATAATTAGTAGGAGAATGGTTAACTGTTGTGCATAACCCTTTGCTTACCACTTACCAGTATTTAAAGAATTAAATTTTAATCTGTCACAATTGCAATTCAATTCACAATAGAATACTCACTGCAATCACTTGTCATGTCATACCTGGAATAAAAATTTCAAAATGAAACATTATTTTCTTATTGATTTGTGACTACGAGTAGTTACTAACTATCGTTTCAAAAATTCCAAATCAATTCAATATTCCTTACTAATGACGACGAATGTGTTGAGCGAACGTCATTGAATTGATGAATAAATTCGAATTTGGATCAATTACAATCAATGGAATCGTTCTCAAATTCAAATTTTCAAAAATCCCGCCCTCTTGCAATTCGTCGTATCTTTTCCATTTTCGTTTGTACATCGATTTCTTCAAAATGGCTGCAATTTTATTCTTAATAAATTCGAATTTGGATCAATTACAATCAATGGAATCGTTCTCATGTCACTAAGTGTTTTATGAATTTTTCAAATTCAAATTTTCAAAAATCCCGCCCTCCTTCAATTCGTCGCATCTCCTCCACTTTTGTTTGTACATCGATTTCTTCAAAATGGCTGCAATTTAGTTTTCAATAAATTCGAATTTGGATCAATTACAATCAGTGGAATCGTTCTCAAATTCAAATTTTCAAAAATCCCGCCCTCTTGCAATTCGTCGTATCTTTTCCATTTTTGTTTGTACATCGATTTCTCCAAAATGGCTGCAATTTTATTTTCAATAAATTCGAATTTGGATCAATTACAATCAATGGAATCGTTCTCAAATTCAAATTTTCAAAAATCCCGCCCTCCTGCAATTCGTCGTATCTTTTTCATTTTTGTTTGTACATCGATTTCTCCAAAATGGCTGCAATTTTATTTTCTTTCTCACCATTCTTCTTGATTTCCCCGACTTGATTTTTACGAGTTTATTTTTTTATTGAAATAAAAATAATTTTTCCCAAAGTGGTTCCTCTTCATCACGTTCTGCGACTAATAAGCGAATGTTGAGAACATTTTTTTAAAGGATATGGTGTGAAAAATTCTACCTGGAGTGCTTTAAAAAAATACACCTGGCCTAGTTATGCGCCATCGTAAATTATCAAATCTACTAAAACTGGCGGTACAAAATTGCAGAACTACATACATCCTTCACAAAAATGTTTTACAGACATATAAAGGAACACATCCTGCGGAATATAGTGTACACGAATGGGTGAAAAACCATCAGCAACAGCAGCAGCAGCAGCAGTAGTCGTGGCAGTAGTACCAAACCAACAGCCTTCACAACTTGTTCCATATAACATAACAACGTTGAGAAGGATTTTCACCTTAATTAGAAGATTTTCATTTTTCTTCCTGTTCTATATTTTATTTTAAACAAAATTTTTGTGCTCTTTTTCACTCTTTTGTGCCTATTTTTGCAAGAAATTTTTCCAACTTTTTCAACGACTTCTAGAGGCAGCCAACATGCCGGAGTGCACGTGGTAGAGTACCTATTCTCAAAGCGAATGCCACATGCCGCTTGGAAACCAAAACTTCTGTCCATGTGCCAGGAGGGTTGGTCCTCTAATGCACTGTCGTTCAAATGAACTTCTACTTCCATTAATTTTTTTTCTCTTACCTCTCACTCACCCTGGGCTTTGTCCCATGACCATTGGTGCATTTGAAAATTTCTCATTGGACTTGTTTTAGTGACAGTTTGGGGGTAGGTAGCAGAGAGGTTTATTATGTGGATACACTTGAAGAATTTCTATTTTCTTTCTTTGACAACACTTTGGAACATCTCGAGGAATTCTTGTTGTCGGGTTTTGCAATCACAAACGACGACCTGATGACATACTCAAGACTGAATGAAGTGACACAAGAATAAAAATTTAAAAATAAATCAAAACAACTCGCTGGAGTGACATCTATTGTGCGATTGTGTCACTTGTTAAATTTTCAATATCATAAATTATGTTTTTCATCCAATCAAGTAACGCCAGTGACATCTGTAGTGGGATCGTATCAACTGTCAACTTAGCAAATTTAAAATTAAGCAGTAGAACTGATCAAAATATATTGAAGGAAACACATGAATCGACTGTGACAGAATCAACAATAGAATCAACTCAGCACAGTGACATCTATGACTTGATCGTACCAACTGTCAACTTAGCAAATTTGAAATTATCAAAAAGAACTAATCAAAATATAACGGTAGAGACACATGGATTGACTGTGACAGAATCAACAATTGAATCAAATGTCTAAAGTGACATCTATGACTTGATCGTATCAACTGTCAACTTAGCAAATTTGAAATCATGAAAAAGAACTGAGTGAAATATAACGGAAGAAACACATGAATCGACTGTGACAGAATCAACAATTGAATTAACTCAATACAGTGACATCTATGACTTGATCGTATCAACTGTCAACTTAGCAAATTCAAAGTTATGAAAAAGAACTGAGTGAAATATAACGAAAGAAACACATGAATCGACTGTGACAGAATCAACAATTGAATCAACTCAGCACAGTGACATCTATGACTTGATCGTATCAACTGTCAACTTAGCAAATTCAAAGTTATGAAAAAGGATTGAACAAAGTATAACGGGAGAGACACATGAATCGATTGTGATTGAATCAACTCAGCACAGTGACATCTATGACTTGATCGTATCAACTGTCAACTTAGCAAATTTGAAATTCTCGAATCGAATAAATTGAAATGTGTCTGAGATAAATGAGCCTGAGGTTTTTGTTTGAAACTAAATTTGAATTTAGTGCTGCAACTAGCGTCAAATAGTCCCATTAATTCAGCACAAAACAAGCAAACTGTCACGGTTGACGTTGAGCAGAATACAAAATAAATTTACCAACATGACAATGTGACATTTAAACGTTGCAGCTATTTTCACACCGGATGTCATGCTATGCGATAACGTACACTTCCTGTTGAAGCAAGTTTAGTTTTGGTTTCCATTGAATCCTTTAAAATTTATGAGAGAAATTATTGATTTTGGATCATCCGTCTGTCTCCGTGCTTTGCTCTCTCCCAAATCCCACTAAACTATCAATAATTACCACAAATCCCAGCTCCACTGAGATAAGATTCAATTCAATGCAATGGAGTCAATCAATTCATTCCGTTCAATGATTACATTCAACGAAGACAGTTTTGTTAATTTGAATTATTCAAAATTCCCGCCAAACACTATTTTTGAATTGTCACCATTCCAGTGTTTCTCAAAATAGAAATGCCTGCTTATGGAACATTAAATTTTAAATTCCAAAGGTAATTTCCTGGTTTTTGTTCCGTGCCAAGTGCTGGTAATGATGGCGGTGTGGTGGGAAAAAAGGACACGTCCTGTGGGACAAATCCCGAAATATGAAAGAGAGAAAAAAATGAAGTTATCATGCATTAATCATTTACTCGTTCCGGTTATGGTTAATTACGTTTAAAAACCGAATAAAACCTTAAAGCTTAAAGCTATCCTTTTTTGTTAAATCCTTTTTTAATTCTATTTTTCGAGTCCTGTAGCGATAAGTGAAATGGTTATAAATGAAAAATTCACCAATAAATTATTGAAAAAATCTGTTAAGGCAATTCTTGTTGTCATGTTGCAACGTCATGTTGAATTGAAAATGTCAAAAGTTTTCAACGAATAAACTAGACGATTTGTCATTCAAATGAACGCAACAGGAACGTAAGCAAATTGCGCCCAGTAAGTCAAGAGAAACTCTGGCAGTATCCGAGTTGGAGGCAAATCTCAGACTATAAATCAAAAAACCTCGTGGCACGAATGCCCACAGTTAGCTCTGCTTCGAAGAATCGAAAATTATGAAATAAAAATAAATTTGTATACACTAATGGAACTAGCCATAGAGAAATAACGACTGGGATTTGCATCGATCGCCACCGGCACCGACAATTTTGCACCAAATATAATTCGCAGTCGCGGATTTATCTTTCGTTAAGTTTGTTGCTTGTGAATGTACTCCTTTCCTCAAATCTGAGTTTTCGATTATCTGTCACGCGTCATGGTCCCGTGCTTGTATATGAAACTTTTTGATTCATACAATATACCTAGTGGTATATAATATATTGTAAGTGATACGAGCATCTGCCTTTTTAGTTAATTAGTTAAAGGTAGAATTCTTGGATTTTATTTGATTAGCACTGCCATTTCGGTCGTCAACCTGTCACGCTGCTTGATTCTACTGGCTTTGTGAATGTGATATAACTACAATATATATCGATATCGGATAACATGGATTTAAGTATGTGTTAATGTAGTTCGGTTATCTCGATATCATCAAAGGTATCGTGTTGGAAAGGTTTTTAATGGGACGGTCATCAACAGGATAAAGTTAAATTTTATACAAAAATGTGTTTAATTCAATAACATTACCACTGTTATGTGATGTTATGTGATGTTATGTTATGTTATGTGATAAAACTGATCTTGGAATTCACAATGGGTAAAAATGTAAATTGCCAAATAGACACTCGTAGAAGTGCTTTATCACCAAAAATAAAAATAAAAGGAAAATGAAAAGGAAACGGAAAAGGAAAAGGTTTTCACTTTTACCCTGTTTCATTGGGACACACCTGAATTCCCAACCATTTCCGGTCAATCCACAAGCATTAAAGTTCATCCATCCGTTTGTTATGAGTACAGGAACAAAAGTTGTCTCTTCAAAGTGTGGTAAAATTGGTAAATGGTAGATTGTGTTTGATTAAAGCTACCTGTATCCTTTCAGTTTTTTTCTTCCTTCTACTTCTTCTATTTTTGTTAAGCTCTTCTATATATTGTAGTAGAAACATGTTTCTTCTATGTCAATTTTCATGCTGTCACTGTTAATACAATAAACGACACGACACAAGCAAAAATCTCAGAGACTCAATTGATACTGATGTTGTTCGGTTAAGTGATGGATGAAATCGTCTTTTACCTGTCATTTTCATTTAAATCACGTTTTCAATAAACAAATTTCATAAACAAATTCAATTCATTGGTGGAAAATGTTTGGAAGCGATTGAAAACTTCAAAAATTTACATCAAAGTATGTAAATGCGTAACGAATGAAAATTATGACAGTTGGAATGAATTCCTTTAAGTGAACGAGAACGAACTATTCTTTAGTACTGTAATTGCGTCACTCACATGCACAGCGACATGACGGGAGCAGAATGAACGAATTAGATCACGAGTGTCTCGTTCGTCTGATGAGAAACACACGCATGCGCAGTGACGATTATCGGACGAAGCTATTTTAAAGCAATCTTGATATTCTTTTTTAATTTTTAAATTTACTGTTTCTAAAATAAAATTAAATTTTATTATAAAATATTAAAAATCAAATATTTATTTAATTCTGTCCGATGTAATAAAATTAACTGATTGTGCGAACACTTCACTGTCCGAGCAAGAACAACCAGTGGATTCAAATTCAAAATGCACATCAATCTTCATTCTGACACGAATGTGAAGATGGCACCACCATGAACCTCATACAAATCCACAACTAACGACAGTTCTAACCTGAGAACAAAGAGGTAAGGACAGGCCCTGACGTACGATTTAAGAAACTGGTCTAAATTCCTCATATAAACGTATTTACCATATATGATTTTCGAAACATTGTTCTTGATTGCAAATGGTCGATTTATTCAGAAATGACGTCCACAATATTAGTGTAGCAAATTCCCAAACCGACAGTACACCACCGATGGCAGTAACTGAAAACATTTTCAAACATTTTCAAACATTTTCCTATGACTCAAAGATCTTTTGTTGACATTTTCAGTAAGTGACGTTCAAATAAGTAAATCAGCTGTTTGGCCACAGTTTTAATTTACGAAATTTGAATTTGACGGGGAAAATTTTGCAAATTTCACGTATGCAAGTTATTTTTTGAGAATGGTGTAGTGCAATTTCTTAAATCGAGTCGCTTTTGTACCAGAAATGTCCCGTCCTTGTCTCTTGTCTCTTTGGTCTAAGGTTATAAAAGTTTCCATTTGAAATTCTAAGATCACAACAATTTGGATTATGACATTAATGTGAAGATGGCACTACGGTGAATTCAAGTTTGACATTTACAGTGATTTCTCAAATTTAACGTTGAAATTATTTACACAAAGCAACAATTTTTCAAATTTCATCTCCCCTCATATATGGAAAAAAGGAAAAATATGTCCCGAATGCTATTGCTTTAATAGAATTTAAAAGGATCCCTTTGAACATTGAATCTTAAACGTGTTTTTCGTCAACAACAACAAAAAAAAAATAAAATAAATAAATAAAATTCTCTATAATGTCCTGATGCCTTCGAAACCTAAGACTAGATTCAATTTAAAAATCAATAAAAGGACTAAATTCGATTCTTTCCCTTTCGAATAAAGGTTGAGTTTGTTTTATTTTATATTTATCCTAAAACATTTTTCATAGTGTTGTGGTTATATATTTAGACAAAATTAATGTGTTTTCATAAGGACGAAAGGATCACGGACATCATTCTCCCTGCTATGGAACAGAACAGGTGAAAGTGAGTGGATTAAAATAGAAATTATGTCATCATAAATTTCATAGAAGCAATATAACAAATGGAAAAGGAATTAAAAATGAAATTTTGACAAATGTCATAATAAATATATGTATGTTGTGTGTGTGTGACCATCCATAGATGGCAGTCAAACATTCTTGTGTTACAAAGCGCCGTTATTTTTCAATCCCTATAACTACGAGACTAATAATGCGATGACAACGATTGTGGTGACAGTGGATAGAGCATATCTGTACGTATGTATTGTGCAGCGTTATTTTTGAAGTAATTTTTGACACAATTACAAAATTTCATGATTCCAAATCCTGCCAACTTTGCACTGTAATTTTCAGAATTTTTAAACATATTTTATTGTTGTTGTTCAAACTTCAGGACAATGCCAGACGACATTTTGGATGGGGTCAAGGGGTGGGGAACATGAAAAGTGTAGTTACTTGACTTGAGTAGGTACTATACTTGACATGTAATAAAACTTTTCAACTAAGACGTCAAAACTTATGCCACTGCCTTGACACAACAACAATATAACCTGGAAAAAACAAGCTAAGAAATCTGCTTCAGATTTATTTATTTTTATTCTTAACTAAAGTTTTCCCTTAAAAACATGACAGCATACGGAACGTCATAATTCCCTTCATCTTACTTTTGTTTCCGCCATTTTTTCTTCATTTCATTTCACATCACTTCACTTCACTTCTGTCAAAATCTCCTGAGGGTGATGTATGTGCAAGTACGAGTATGTATGAGAAAGAGACGAGTAGACCTTATACTGTTTAGTATGCCATCTGTAAATTGGGTCAATTACAAACGTATTATGGAGGCTACACATGTAAAATGAGGGTAAACGGATAAGAATGAATGGGGCTAAAGGGGATCTTGAGGACAGAAGTTCTGGTTCTCTTTAAAAAGTTTTTGAGACAAAAACAAAAAAACGAAAAAAAAACCAACCCTCAACGTACATAATTATTCGCAAAACTTTTCTTTTACACATTTTATTTTCTTTTTTTTTTTTTTTAATATGGGAAAAGTTTAATGTTTTTTCACTTCTTTTTCCATGTGTTGCATTCGAGAAAATTTTCGAAATTCCAACAAATTCCAGTTGAACAATTCGCAATCATTCGCGATCACGATATACATACGAGTATGTGTAACGGTTAAACAGATTTTACCATAACCGTTCCATGTAAATTCTGATTCTAAGACGGATTGAATTTTGACGTTTCAAGTTTGTTGACATTTTTTTTTTCAATTTCTGGTTGGAGAAAATGGTTGCTTGGAGAAATTTCAATTTGCTGAACTGCATTTCATATTCATTTGAACAATTCGCAATCATTCGCGATCACGATATACATACGAGTATGTGTAACGGTTAAACAGATTTTACCATAACCGTTCCATGTAAACTGTGATTCTAAGACGGATTGAATTTTGACGTTTCAAGTTTGTTGACATTTTTTTTTCAATTTCTGGTTGGAGAAATTTCAATTTGCTGAACTGCATTTCAAATTCAGTTGAATTTTGATAAACAGTAAGAATGGAATTTTTTGACATGCAGCCTTATACCATTGATTAATAGTAAAATTCCTTTGGTAAATTGATAACAACCACTTAAGTTTCTCACTCCCGTCTCAATTTCATTCCACTTCCATCCATTTAACATCCTATATCCAGTTCAGGATGCAGTTGGTGGTACAGGAATGAGAAGGAAAATACATTTTCTTCTGCAATCACGTACAGGTTGACTACCTTAAGGCTATTGCAAATACCACACCTAACACCAGATATCCGTTTTCACATGAGCATTTCCGGTATTGTCTTTTGAACTTGCATTCCCAAATCTGATTCAAGTTAACCTTAACATAAAACTAGGTCTTGTACAAGACGTCACATTCATTTCAAGTATTTTTGGAACTGCTCGTGGTAGGTCAGTGGTAAGAGCATCTGCCCGGAAAGCCGAAGGACGCGAGTTCGATTCCCGGCTTCATGTTCATCAGAACAACGATGCCAGTGCACTCTGGTGGGAAATAGCCATAGAAGGATGTTGAAAATAAACTTCTAACTTCAGTCGTTTCCGTTAATGGTTTTGCAAATAAAAATAAGAAAAAACTTTTCCTTTCATTTTGTTTTCGGTTTTAAAAGAAAAATTTTTAATTAAGAATTTTTGTTAGAATCACTTCCTTCGTTTGTTTGCAGTTGTATTATATACATCCTATATAGTTTCAAAGGGTTATTTCAATTGGCCAGACTTCAAGAAACTTTTATGCATTTCAATTCGGGTACAAATTGTTCACTTCAACTTTGACCTGATTCTTTCCCTTTTCTTTTAATTCCAGTGTAATTTACTTAATCAGCAAATGCCTGTCTTCAAATCGACTTCTATTAAACAGAAATTGTTAAAATTTAAATTTTCGGCTTGCCATACGAGCACTAGTCCTTGTCAGTTATATTTCTAATTTCGGTTATGGCAAACCATCAAAACTGGGAAAACTCCAATGGGAATTAACTTGACTACAGTTCGTTGTCAAAATATAAAGAAACGTCATATAACTTTTTTTTCTGTTATGAATTCATAATTTAAAAAACTCAAAAAACCAGTTAAAGTTAACGTTCAAATTTCAAATAAAGTTTAATTGACGTTTTTGTTATGGCTGAAAGTGGGTAAACTGAAGTTGGTAATGAGTGTCTCTGGAAAATGTTAAAATGGAAAAAAGTCGGAACCGCACATGGAGGGTTCTGTACGACCGTACAAAAAAAAGACTTTTTTTATGATTTGTTGTTACAGCGGCCATGGTGGTACAGGTTTTGTGAAAATTTGAAGTGTCTTCCTATTATGGTTCAAGAGATACAGTCCTGTGACAAACGGATTAATATTGAATTTGCACTTGTAAGGTTTTACTGCGAATTGCATTCGATTCGAATTGATTCACGAAAATTTCAATGTTAATGTTAAAAATAACTTAAAAATATTGAAATTCTTTGTGATTTCATTAGGAAAATGTATGTATTTTTGATTTTGTATAAGAAATAATTCAAACAAAATCGATTTAACTAACCTGCAAATTGTTTCCGTTAACTGAATTTTTATCCGTTACACCGGAAATGACATCAATCGCATTTTGTGTTACTGTTGTTGATCGATCATTTTCATTGAATCGATCGTTTTCCGTTGAAATTTCCACGAATGGTTTTGTTGAATTTTCGTTTTCATTCAATAACTCACAATTTGCACACAAAAACCTTAATCCGAATATCACAAAAAATATCACCAAACTGAATATTAGTTTAGCTTTTAACCCCATTTTAGTTGTTGTTGTTTTCTTTTTTAGATATTTCAACTATATTTAACATGAAATGTTTATTTTCTGTTTTTTTCTCATTAATTTCCTTCTGATCGTTCGTTCGGCTGTCTGGAAAGAGAGAATAAATAAAAATTAAGAAAAATTATTTATCAAATTCACACGTTGTGATTGTTTGCGAATTAAATTAAACAAAAT
Source organism: Chrysops caecutiens (assembly GCA_963971475.1). Classification (NCBI taxonomy): domain Eukaryota; kingdom Metazoa; phylum Arthropoda; class Insecta; order Diptera; family Tabanidae; genus Chrysops; species Chrysops caecutiens. The sequence goes on from OZ020567.1 coordinate 76,397,119, forward strand.
TCAAAGAAAGCCACAGTAAGCAAAGAAACAAGAAGAAATTCTTTCTTTTATTTGAATTTAAATTTCAGTTTCAGTTTCAGTTTCATTTTGAATTTGAATTTGAATTTGAATTTGAATTTGTATTTGAATTGAAGTGTGAAAATTGATCACTTTCAATTGAAAATCGAAAACGATAACAAGCAAGACATAAATGAAAATGAAAATGAAAATCTTGAATTCATTTGAATCGAATTAGAAACAGGTTCAGGTTCACAAATGTCACATTTCTATGGCGTCTTCTAGACTTCCAGAAAGACTGACTGAACAAATTTGTTTGAAAATTGCACCAGTCACTGATAGATGGCGCTAACTATCGAAATAAGAGAATGAAATCCTTAGTATTGAACTAGAAGAACAGGATCCATAAGGACTATACTTGTCACATTACCAGGAACATCGTGATGGAAATTGAAAATTTGAATTTGTACAAATCACCGGTAGATGGCGCTGACTATCGAAACAAGTGAATGAAGTCCTTAGAATTCAACAGGAAGAACAGTATCTATAAGAAATATATGTTCATAGTAAAAACGTATCTATCAGGACTATAGTTGACACATTACCAGGAGCGTTGCAATGGGAATTGCAAATTGAAAATTGTGTCAATCACCGGTAGATGGCGCTGACTATCGAAACAAGCGAATGTAGTCTATAGAATTGAGCAGGAAGAACAGTATCCATAAGGACTATAGTTGACACATTACCAGGAGCGTTGCAATAGGAATTGCAAATTTGAAATTGTACCATCCACTGGTAGATGGCGCTGATCATCGAAACAAGCGAATGAAATCTATAGAATTGAGCAGGAAGAACAGTATCCATAAGGACTATAGTTGACACATTACCAGGAGCGTTGCAATGGGAATTGCAAAATGAAAATTGAGTCAATCACCGGTAGATGGCGCTGACTATCGAAACAAGGGAATGAAGTCTATAGAATTGAGCAGGAAGGACAGTATCCATAAGGACTATACTTGACACATTACCAGGCACATCGTGATGGAAATTGAAAATTTGAAATTGTAGCAATCACCGGTAGATGGCGCTGACTATCGAAACAAGCGAATGTAGTCTATACAGGAAGACCAGTATTCATAAGGACTATACTTGTCACATTACCAGGAACATCGTGATGCAAATTGAAAATTGTGTCAATAACTGGTAGATGGCGCTAACCATCGAAACAAGCGGATGAAATGTTTCAATGGACTCTGAACGGGAATTTCTGGAAAATCGTTAACAATTTCTTAAAGAGAACTTCAAATTTTCATTACATCTTGTAGAATTGAAAATTTTGAATTATGTTAATCACTGGTAGATGGCGTTAACCCTACAGACAACCATCTAAATGAGTCTTAGAATGAGAATTTCTCGTCTCTTTTAAATAAAACAATTATTTTTAATTGCACCGTGTAAAATTAAAAATTAAAAATTATGCTAGATGGCGCTGACCATTGAGACAAGTGAATGAAGTGAAGTGATCCAATTGACTCAGGGCGGAAAAATTCCGATTTAAAGTTAAGAATTTAGAATTATATTAATTACTATTACATGACGCTGACCATTGAAACACGTGAAACATGGAAATCGAACCCACGTCCTTCTGCTTTCCGGGCAGATGCTCTCACCAATGAACTACCACAAGCACATTTTCTTTCCTTTCATGTTCCCACACATTTGAGTCGCCACAGGCAAGTGAATGAATGAGACAATTTCTTGAAAATGCAAAATCATTAAAACATTTTAAAAAATTCTTGAAAAATAATTAAAGCAAAATTAATAAATAATAATATTATAAAGTGCAAACTAAAAATAAATGAATAAATCGCCTGAAATTCAAATACAAATGAATAAAAAATGGAAAATGGAAAATTTTCAAAATTATTGTACGTAAATTAATTTAAATGAAATTTCACAATGGAAAAGAAAGGGTTATTTTTAATTTTAACGAATTAAAACACTTTAATGACTGTAAAATAATGAATATCTCTTTTTCCTCGTTCTATTGAACATTCTGTGAGAAATAATTAATTATTTTTTCGTAATAATTGCAGCACCTGCTCGAATAAAAGGAACACATCCTTATTGTCCTTCCGGATAATAACTGATTAATCTTGTTTTTATTGTTGTTTTTATAATTAACCTACAGCAGTTTATGAGAGAGGTTAAAATAAATTCAGTGAAAAATTTTCCAACTTACTGAACAAATTTGTTCATTGCTGGAGGTTTGTTTTATGTTACATGGAAGGTGATTTTCGAATTGTTTATATACGAGTGAACGAACAAGCTTTTGAACCCTTTTGAAATAAGATTTGAATTTGAATTTGAGTTATGTTGAACAAATAATACATAAATCCAAGAGTCAACAAATCGAATTCGAGCAAGTAACTATTAAAATCAAGTCGTAAAATTCGGGAAATGAAATGAAATTAAAGGAAATGTAGATCCTTTATCCTTGTGACAAATAGCGAAAGGAGTACATTCACAAACAACAAACTTAACGAAAAATCAAAATAAATATTCAATGTGATGGTAAGAAGTCGGTTAATTTTGACAGCTTAAACTGTGCTGCACTTTCTCAAAGTCACTGCGTCCGTCACGTTGCCTAATTTTTTGAATATCGTGAAGTGCCATCCACGACACACTCGGTGACGGTTAACAGAGACGCTACATAATTTTCAGTGCGAAAACAAATTCAAATTCAAAACTGTTTTTCTTTTAACAAAACATTAATTTCAAACATAAAACATTAAGAAAATAAAAATCGTGAAAGTTTCGTTATTGAAATAAATGAAAATTTTGGAATTTTCACGTCTTATGTGTTAATTAGAATATGAAAATTTTTCAATTAAATCATGTTAATCTACGTACTTTAACGAGTTTCTAAAATTTTCCCATCATTTTCGGTCGTTACACACTGCACACTCACATTGTTTTGTTAGTTTTATTCATTTAATTGAATTTTGGCGGGAAATGCACTTTTTCGATTCGTTGAATTTTGAAAAAAAGCAAAACATTTGTAGTGTTTTTAATTTCTTTTAAACATTTGTACTGTTTATTGTTGATTGCGCGAAAGAATTTTGAATAAAATTTCACATTCAACACAACGAACGACACACGGAGAGTGTTTCTCTCGCGTCCAGTCACGTCGAGACGAAGTTCCCAACTGCCGGAATTGAAATTGCTGCTCTGCCGAGTCGAGATGTGTGAGGAGATGCGAGATGCTTGTATCTGCCGCAGCAGCAGCAGCAGCACCATCACTAGCATTATTTAGCTTCTGCTTGAACCATGATGGTGATGGTGTGCGGCTAGGTACTCTGGGATGACTTCGAACATTTAGCTTTTCACCTGTAAATCCTTGCATTCCCAGGGCTTGTTTTTAAATTTTCCATTTTCCTATTGAATTGTTCTATGTGTAATTAGGAGAATTTTATGATTTATTTAGTACGGCCCGTTAATTATTATTACGAGTTCATGTAATCGACATCATGGCTTTGGGAAACATGTTGAAATCGTTAAAGGATTCCTTCAAGGATGTCTGCAGCACTGGTGGTGCTTCCTGCTCGTTCTGCTAATGGCTGGAGGTTGTAGGTATTGTACACAAATGGGTATGAGGGGGTAAATATGATGGAGAATCTGTAGAATCTGTTTGGGGTTTTTGGAAGGGATATGGTTTAGGTATGTCACAAAGCAATAAAACTTTCTGGAATTTTGTTCGCCCCTTTTTTGTACGATTTTCTTTGTTTCTTCTTCTTCACATTTTCTTTTGGGCGAAAAGTTTCTTTTCGTTTGTTTGTTTCGTTTCTAAATAAACTTTATTGCAATCGAACGAAAATCCCTGTTGCAGTCGTATGCATTTTATTTCAAATTATTTTTCATTTAAATTAACTTTCAAAGTTTATTTGTTACGAAATTCAATTTTTATTCCGTCTGTCACAGGACTGTATCTCTTCAACTATAATAGGCAGACACTTCAAATTTTCACAAAGTGATTGTTTGATTTTGAAAGAAATGTCACGAGAGCGTGCGTGGTGCGTGGTCACCGAAACAACTCAACGAAGAACAGTGAAGGTTGTGGTTCAGTAAAAATGTGAAAACTGTCAAATGCATGTATTTGACATTTGACAGTTGTTAATTTGATTTTGAATTTGTTTGTTTCCAGTTATTATACTTAATTATTAGTAAACTGACTGTTGGTAATTAATAAATTATTAATACATTTTTACTGGAAATTTGAGAGAAAACAGATTTTTAATGAAAAAGTAAGAAAGTTCATGCAGATCTTACGTCGGAGCGAATTTTAATTTCGAAACCTGTTTGAAGCCAAATCTATCAACTGTCAACAGAAATACCGATTTCGACACGGGATGTCAAATTAACCGTTACGTGTAGCCAGAACCGTCCCGAATATAAGTTTATTAACTTTTTTCTGTTTTAGTATAAGAAGCGATGTTGTCAAATGTCAAAAAGTGTTCCAAATGACAGTCTACCAAGTGGAATAACTGAAAATAAAATAATATTTGTCACGACTGTATGAATGTAGGTATGTGTCATTGAAGTTTCATTTTGTGTCCTACATTTTTAAATAATTTTCCTCTTGTTTTTAAAATGATACTTTCCTTCATCCTTCTCAGTGTTGTCTTCCCATTCCATTCGTATGAGAACAACCCATCCATCCATTCCTGAATCTGTTGAAGGATCTCATTCATAAAAGGACTATACCAACCACCAACCACCAGCCATCATCAACCACCACCACCACCAGCATCATTCTATTTTGTTTAGACAAAAACCAGGTGGCCATCTTAAAAGACAAACATCCCCAATCCCCATCATAATCTCATTTAACCATGATGGTGTCTTTGTCCCACTGTCGACCTCATTACATTGTGTGGCATGTATTGCCCGAACAGCCGCCATTTCTATAAATATCCTTAAAATAATTTCATGTCACTTGCATATGAGGGACGAACTCCGGGACGAGCTCCGGGACGAGCATCATACCAAAATGGCGGACGTGCAATGTTAATTTTTGTTGTTTTGTCAAAACTATATGATTTCCTTCCAGTTTCATAGGACAATTACATGCAAATGCAAGGAGTAAAGGAGTAAAAAGGAAAATTTTCTCCCATACCCTACAAATGCACATGTGTGACATTTGAATGGATTCCGTTTAATTGAACATTTTCCATTTGAAATAAATAAATCTTAAAAACTTCATGAATTTAGTTGAATTTTATTTCCTTCCGGTTTTACGACTCCAATCGACAATTAAGCAAAAGTTCCAGTTGGCTTAAATAGTTTGTAACCTCTCAATAACCAGAAATGTATCCTTATTTTAGATTTTCCTTTAATTACATCTTCGTGGGTAATGTCATTCTTTTCCTTTAATTTCCTATTCGTGGGTAATGTCATTCTCCATAGGAAGAACGAAAGTAAGAGATCATTGTTAACTATGGAAATTTGTTCATTGTACCAAAAATAAGTTCGTCACTGAAACTGGATCTTTAAACGTCGTTTCCCCAATTTACTGGTGAGATTTTGAATACGAAATGTGAAAATAAAAACTCCACTCCAATTTACAGGAAGAACAGACACTTTGATAAAATAACATCATATATGTATTAACATAGTATTAAATGTTAAACAATGTTCAATACGAAATGTTGTCGATGGATTGATTTGGAAATTCTTGAAATTCTTGGATTTGTGTGAATCTAGCCTGAAATTTAAGGATTCTCCGAATAACATTTGAACTCTTTGTATATCATCACTTCAGGCTAGCCTTGTGGCTGCTATTAACCTATTCCTACACAATCAAAACTACATTTATTAGATAACATCATGTTCATGTTCATGATGATGATGACGATGATGATCAATTTAGGACTGTAATGAATGAAAATTTAATTAAAATGTCATTGAAATTATACTGTAAATTACAATTTCTATCCTTTGACACTTCCAGTTCATCAACATCAAGTGAAATGAAGGAAAGACAATTTTCCACGACTTCAGATTCGTCTGTTTAATATTCAACATCAATTTCGGAGTGATTTCATTCATGTGACAAAACCGAAAGTTTTCACACAAAAGTGAAAATGTCTTTTTCAGTTTAATTCAATTTTGCATTATTCATGTGCAGATGCAACGAGAATTTGATATTTGACGGTTATGCCCCATTCTACACGATGAGTTGTTATTCAACTCATTTTTGACAGTGCAATATCTACTCGTATAATAAATAAAACTCAAAATAATTTCATTCGAAGTCAAACAAAATTTGAATTTTCTCCGAAAATATTCAGAGTGGCAGAATGAAACCGATTGATTAGGATTCAGAAATTTTCTCATTTTCATATGAGATATAAAACATGATTCGGACAGAAGAACTTTTTCGGACAATTTTCGGAAAGGATAAAATTCATTGTTTTTCCTCATAACTCCGAAAATATTCTAAATATCAAAATGAAAAAAATTGATTCGGATTCAGAATTATTCTCACTTTCATTTGAGATATAAAACAAGATTCGGACAGAATAACTTTTTCGGACAATTTCCGGAAAATTCATTATTTTTCCTCATATCTCCGAAAATATTGGGACTAACGGAGTGATACTAACAAATTTGAATTCAGAAATATTTTAACTTTCATTTGAGACATAAAACAAGATTCGGACAAAAGAAAATTTTCGGAAAATTTATGTTTTTTCTCATAACTCCGAAAATATTCGAAATATCAAGGTGAAATGAATTGATCCGGATTCAGAATTATTCTCACTTTCATTTGAGATATAAAACAAGATTCGGACAGAATAACTTTTTCGGACAATTTTCGGAAAGGATAAAATTCATTGTTTTTCCTCAAATCTCCGTAAATATTCGGAGTATCTTAGCTATACTAACAAATTCGCATTCAGAATTATTCTCACTTTCATTTGAGATAGAAAACGCGATTGGGACAGAATACATTCTTCGGACAAATTTCGGAAAGGATAAAATTCATTGTTTTTTCTCATAACTCCGAAAATATTCTCAATATCAAAGTGAAACCAATTTATTCGGATTCTGAATTATTCTCACTTTCATTTGAGATATAAAACAAGATTCGGAGAAAGAAAATTTTCGAACAATTTTCGGAAAAGGTGAAATTCATTGTTTTTCCTTATATCATAACTCCGAAAATATTCGGAGTATCTGAGCGATACTAACAAATTTGGATTCAGAAATATTCTAATTTTCGTATGAGATATAAAACAAAATTAGGACAGAATGAAATTTTCGGACAATCATTACAATTTTCGGAATAGATTAATTTCATTAATTTTCTAATATCTCCGAAAATATTGGGAATATCAAAGTGAAACGAATTGATTCGGATTCAGAAATATTCTCATTTTCATATGAGACATAAAACAAGATTCGGACAGAATAACTTTTTCGGACAATTTTCGTAAAGGATAAAATTCATTGTTTTTTCAGGTGAAAAGAATTGATTTGGATTCAGAATTATTCTCACTTTTATTTGAGATATAAAACAAGATTCGGACAGAAGGAAATTTTCGGACAATTCATTGTTTTTTCTCATAACTCCGAAAATATTCGGAATATCAAAGTGAAATGAATTGATTCGGATTCAGAAACACTCTCACTTTCATATGAGTTATAAATTAAAAATTCGGACAATTTTCGGAAAGGATAAAATTCATTGTTTTTCCTCATATCTCCGAAAGTATCCGGAATATCAAAGTGAAATGAATTGATTCGGATTCAGAAATATTCTTACTTTCATATGAGTTATAAAACTAAATTCGGACAGAAGAGATTTTTTGAAAAGTTTTTGGAAAATTCATTATTTTTCCTCATATCTCCAAAAATATTCGGACTAACGGAGTGATACTAACAAATTCGAACAGAAGAAAATGTTCCACCACAAAGCTTAGTTGAAAATTTTCAATTAATTTTCGTATTTCTTCAATAACTCCGAAAATATTCGGACTATCAGGATGAAATCAGTAACTTCACATTCGAGAATTTTCATCCTTTCATTTGGGGTACTAATCAAAACGAAAACCCCACTTGTCCAGCAGGTAGATTCAGTAAAAATCACAGCATCACCCTTGATAAAACCGCACAAATGCAAACAGATGAAAATCATGGTATTAACATTAAAACCAAATTAGAAATTGATTACCTGTATTGTAATTCACCAGTTAACCGCTCGTCAAACAATCACAAGAAACATTCGAACATAACGAACATTTGTGTTTCATATTTACAGTGAAAATGACTGCATCATATTCAGCGTTATTCACAAATTGAGTAGATATCATTGAAAATTATGTTTCTTGTCTGTTTGGCTAATGTTGTTGTTAAGCAAATAACAGCAAACACATTCATGTTAAAAATGTTAACAATATCCACTCTCAACTCAATAGCTATTGACTGTGTCTCAACTTTTACTTGCAAGTGAAATCGAAAATTGTAATTATTGTTAACGCAATTCGTTATGGAACTAATATCTAATACTAATAACAATAACAATAATATAATCAGACGAACGTGAACGTGTTTTACACTTTTCGTTTTGTTTCAAATCGAAAAATTCAAAATTGAAAAAGTGAAAATTTCACAAAATTTTCAGTTGCTTTATATAATAATAATTCAATTGGTTACTTACTAATAATTATTAATGAAAATTCGTTCTAAGATAATTGTACTTCACGTAACCTTCGGGGAGAAAGTGTAACTAACCATTTGAGCGATTATACTGACCGTGACAATGACCCTGCTGTAGTTTGTGCTGCGTCATTATTACTATTGACGGAAGGCAATTGACCGACGCACCAAAACCGGTTTGGTAGTCAGTGTCAGTCAGTCAGTCGCGTCCTGCTCGTCATCCCGTCAACACGTGATAAAATACAAAGCATTCATGAATTTGGATGTCAGCTAAGCAAATGAACTTTCATTTTCAAAATGTTTTTCAGTTTTTAAAAAACCATTAAATTAAAAACAATTGATTGATTAACATTATGGAATTGGTTGAATTTTGAAAATTTCACTTTTATCAATTGGAGAAAATTGAATGGAAACAAGTTTTCAAAAATTTTCTTTTATTCCATGAATCACATTCAATGGCGCAAAGTTTAACCACGAGTATGTAGGGTAAAAACGAAAACTAGAATTATCAAGAACATACAGCAGACAGCAGCTAACAGTGAGGTTATTGAATTTCCTGTTGTGGTAATTTTAGATGCACATACTCGTACCAACTATTAGCATGATTATGAATAGTAATCGTTATGATATGTGATAAAGTATAGTGGCTATAACTAATCTGTGACCTAGTTAATTACATTACTACATTTTGAAAGTAGATTAGAGAATGTTGATGAGTAGATATATAAGAATTGATCAACTTTTAGTCTTCTGTATTCAACAACATGTCCTTTAGTTTGTGTTCAATTTTGATGTCTACCTTTTGTTGATTTTCAAGTATTTCACGTCACGTTTCGAGAAGAAGAAACATTTTCGTATTACTTTATCACAACAGATAAGGTAAACTTAAATTAAATTGAATTAAATTGAATAAAGGAAAAGAAAATAGAATGTTGTTTTCTTTAAGAAATCAATGTTAACTTTATTTCTGTTGCGGACAATTGTAATGTTTCACAATGAAACCTTACAAGTGAAAATCAATTTTCGTATTTTTATTTGTTCATTCGTTGATCAATAATGAAAATAATTCAATTCAATTTTCAATTGATGCATTTTAAATTTATGGAAAACTTTCAACATGCTCTCATGTTCCATGTTCATATGTTCATGAAGTGAAAAATCAAAGAAAACTCGATTTTCCATAGTGATTTTTGTTGTTCTTGTGGAACAGAAGATGTCTTGTATCACATAGAAACTGATATCATATTCAGTTATATGTTTCTTTTATTTGAAATTTCTTCTAATTTCTCGTTTAAGACTCCACTGAAGAAAAGTAGCAGAAAACTTAAAAGTTGCCTTGACTCTTTGAAAGAATGTAAAAGATTTGAAGGAAATTTCCTTTATCCTTTTTAAGAAAATACTTAAAAAAAGATTCTTGATGTATTTCCAGGACGACTTGTGCATATTCGTGAAAATGCAAAAGAACTTCTTAAATGCACATGTGGAAAATTTTTAATTTTAACTAAACTTACATTTAAAGGAATCATTTTTCTTACAGAATTTTCAAAGTTTTCACATAAATTTTCACCACATGTGCTTCAGAATCACATTATGGTTCATGGCACGTACTAAACTCTTCAAAAATTTAATAAATAATTTCCTCATAGATGCTATAAAACACAAAAAATTTAGTGCGATACCAACAGCTGACTGTTCTGACAGTTACTCATTCATTGCTCAAAAGACAAATTGAAGTTAGTTCCTGTTTGGTTTTTAACATAACCCTAACATACGAGATATTTGGCGAAGAAGGCAAAGACCAGTGATGAGAAAAGCAGTGACTAAAATTAAGCTCAAGTGACCAAAATACAAATACACTTTATAATACCAGTTTCCATAATTATATTTTTATACAATATTTGTCATTTTGGAGGCTGGAACGGATTAATGGCATTTCAATTAGTTTCAATGGGGGAAATTGATTTGAGATATAAAATCCACGAATTGTTCTTCCAAAGTTCCGGTCTTTTTTGACAGACTTTTACACGTCAACGCTTTGAAACTGATTGGGAAGATTAATGAGATTTATTAATCTAAACTCTAAGAGTTCCATCCGATCCAAGAATCAAATGATTGACTCCTTGAAACTGATAAATAATATTCTTTGTTGACCGCTTGTTCCTCTGGTACAAATTCATCATGATCAGCACCTCGAATAACGAGAAACTTTTTGTTTCAAAATCGCGCCGCACCAATCAGGTTCGCTGACTTAACGAGCTGCTGCCTTGAATTCAGTTGACCGATATGATTCAAAACTTTGCACAGTGGTTAAAGACACTTCTACCAATGTAACCTCAACAAAATTTTTGGAATGCAACTTTCAAAGCTTAATGAATTGCTATTCGCATCGCTTCAGGAAATTTCAGAAATTCCAAATATGCTTCACTGGAAAATTTCATTGATGGAAACTGTACTGGACTAATTTGAATTGTTTAACACAAAATATAGTTGTAGATAGTTGGATATCCTTATATGTAAAATGACAAACTAACTTTGGAATTCTTGGAATGCCCATTTTGCCCATTTTGTATTTCTATTTTCTGCAAAATCAATTCTGAGAAGATGGACAACTAGATATGAGTTGTGTAACAAGTTGTTAGTCGCATTTATAACTCCTGAATTGCAGAAGATCAAAAGTTCAAAACTTCGAAACTTCACAGTACCAACAAGACTACACAATTCCAATTCGATATACATATACTATATTCGGATAACTGATAGCGTTAAACCGTTTGGAATATCCTGGAAAAAGTTCACGTGCAAAGGGAATCCAAACTACTGCAGTAAAAATCAACTGAAATGTGAATAAATGATTCACACGAAATCTGTGATTATTATATCATGTTGTGATATAGGTATATGGTATTATTAATGTGAAATATTCATGCAGAAAATCACATTAAAAGTGAAGGTTTCCTTTCGTTATATGTATAGTACATTTCTCGAACTGGATTCCAATCAAAGTTTATTGAGTTTTTATCGTTTCACTATCTACTATATCCACTCACTATCTACGTGTTTTTAGGTTCGAGGCGATTTTCAGATTCACATTCTAACTTTTAGTGATGTGGTAATTCAATTCGAATTTGGTTTATCGTATTATCATCATCCCTCAGGATAAATTACTAATAACCTTAACAACAATAACAATATTAATAATAATTTCTATTTTTATTTTAGTTGGGCAATATCTATTGTGATGACAAGACAAAATGAAATGCCACGTACAAAAGAAGATGCTGAACGCCGTGATGATACTGCTAATGGATGTAATTCAATGTCGATTTTTATACCATTTTGGGATTTTGCGAATCATAAAAATGGTGAAATAACATCAGCATATAATTTTAAAACAGATCAACTTGAAAGCACATCATTAACTGATTACAATAAAGGAGAACAAATTTTTATTTATTATGGAAATCGTTCAAATGCAGTCTTTCTAATTCACAATGGGTATTAATAAATTTATAAATTTATTTTATTAATTTTTATACATTTTCCTTTCTAGATTTGTTTATCCAGACAACACAAATGATTATGTCTCAATCAGATTGGGTTTAAGTAATTCAGATGAACTATTAAAACAACGTACTGAACTCTTAGGACAATTGAATATACCAAAAAATTGTGAATTAAAAGTTCTACCATCTCCAGATTACATATCATCAGAACTGCTAGCTTTTGTACGTGTATTCAATATGAATCGTGAACAATTAATACATTGGATAACATCAGAACGTGCTAATGACTTATTACATATTGATTGTGCTCTAGAAACTTTACTTGAATCAAAAACATGGATTTTTTTACAAACACGTTTAAATTTATTACTTAAAGTTTTCCCAACAACATTAGATGATGATGAAGTTGCACTTGCTAATCATAATAAAGGACAAATGAAATTAGGTTATATAAAGGCTATGCTATTACAATATCGAATATTGGAAAAGAGAATTCTTGCAAATTCATTGGATTATGCTAAACAAAGAACAAAAGCGTAAAATTTAAATTTGTTAAAAATTGAATTTCATTCGTTTTGAATATTTTTAAATGAATCTATTTCGAACAAGAATAAAATTATAAATGTTATTAAGATTTTCTACATTATAATGTTCATTCAATGTTAATTAGTTCATAAATGAAATTTTGTTTAAATAAAAATAATAATCTTGATCCTAGTCAAAATTTATTTTCAAAATCTCAACAATTTTTTAATAAAATAATTGTTTAAACATTTAAAATTTACTTAAAAATCTCATTGTAATCACTCTAAAAGCAATTTGATTGCAAAACTTTCATTTGAAACAGTCAATTACAGTCAATAATACTTATTAAGTTCTTATTCAAAAATATTAATAAATGTAATTAAAGGTTAATGTCTTATTTCGAATAAAATATTCATCATTTCGACTCGTTTAACTTAAAAACATTTATAAATTTTTATATATTATTGAAATCTGTAAAATACACCAATAATACTGTGGAACTAAGGAACATTTTATAAACCACAATCAATGTGGGAATCATTGGACTTGCTATTGGACTATGTATCACTATTATATAGATGGTGGTTAAAGGATAGATTCTATTCTCCCAAGTCGCGTTCTTTGGAGACTCGTTATCGAGTTCTAATCCCAAGTTACCCATTAGATAATATCGACTTTGCACTCGATAAATATATTAGATTTGACATTTGTACACCACTCAATGAGCTACCCCAGTGTGCTGCATCACCATTATCTTCACTTGTTTGAAATGGAAATAATAACCATATATGAAAATCTAAATTAATTTATTCATAATATATAATATATATAATTATTCATTTATATTCTTCATGTAGAAAATATAATAATAATATTCTCTTTTCAACAATTAAATTATAAATTTTTAAATTTCTCCTCAAATGTGACATGTCTTAATATTAAAATAAATTCATTTTTAATATAACAATAATTCCATTAGAAACTTTAGCTCTCAAGCTTAGTTAATTAATTTCAAAATTTTCAAATCAAGAACACAGAATCCATGATAGTAAAAATGTTAAAGAATTTTTTTCACTTTTAAATAGAAAATTATAATTATCATTACTCTAAAAATAATTTAATTATCTCATTACTGATATGGGATAATTATAGATTGATTGTTAGTAGTTATTCAGTAGTATTTTTAACAATCATGATAATGCATTCTAATGAATTTACAAGATATATATATATTTATACATATATCTACAGTACAACTTTGATAAACGCAACTAAAGGAAACTGTATCTGTTGCAATAGCTGAGGTTGCTGCTATAGTCAAGTGGCATATTTCAATGGCTAGGAAGGAAGGACTTATATTGTCATTTTATACATGAATATATGTATCGACTACAGAGGGTTGCAATTATCGAGGTTATACTGTATACATATATATATATAACATGAAGTTTCTTTAACTCATATTTTATGCGTCACTCTTCCATAATTTAATTGTCTTGTCATTTTCTAACGCTGCTGAAGCGATTATGTTCTCTGTAGGATGACAAGCTGTACACAATACTGTATCAGTATGCCCTTGGAGTCTCTGTACAACTTCCTTACTTTGTAAATTCCAAATGTATACCAAATTATCTTCACTACCAGAAACGATCCACTAAAATAATGATAATTGATAAAAATTGTATTATACAAAAATTGATTTTCATTTTACCTTTCCACCAGTAACTGAGAAATTCGCAAATATACAATATTTTTCATTCTTATGTCCAGTATAAGTTTTCAAACATTTCCCTTTTGAATAATCCCACAATTTGAGAGTATTATCAAGTGTTGCTGCCAGAATATATTTTCCATTCGGCGAGAATTTAACAAAACTCACTGGTGGATTATCATCGTCAATGAGTGTTTTCAAACATTGACCACTTGCTGTATCCCAAATTCGACAAAGGCCATCATAACTTGATGATACAATTAACGAACCGTCACGATTAAAATGTACAGCTGATACTGGATCTGAATGTGCTGGTAAGGTTTTCAAACATTTACCAGTTCTCACATCCCATATACGTACACTCTCATCGAAACTTCCAGATACAATTAGGTTACTTTGTGGATTGAAATTACAACAAAATACATAATTGCTGTGTCCTTTAAGTGTTTTTAAACATTTTCCAGAACTTAATTCCCAAATTTTTAATGTTTTATCATCACTACCGCTCACTAACAGTCTACTATCTGATGACCATGCAACATCACTTATTCCTAGCTTATGTCCTGGTATCGTCTTCTCAAATTTACCATCGTATGCACCCCAGATTTTAATCAATTTATCAGCAGCTTAAATAATAAAATTCAAAATCAATTCAATTTCATAAGATTATATATCAAAGTTATTACATGAACTAGCCAACCATTCTCCATTTGGGCTAAACTTTACAGCCGATATCGCTTTCGTATGACCGGCCAAAGTGAATTTCAATGTGTAATTGGGTTTCTGTAAGATTTCGAAAATTTATAAAATTACACTAAGTTATATTAACTAAATAAATTCAATCTTACAACTGCTGTTGATGATTTATTCGACTGACTATTTGTTGACAACTGATTCGGTCCGGATGGTGTACTCTGTATGGGCGGCTGATGTACACCAGGATGGCTTGTATGAGAGCCAGCAGGTCCCATAGGAACCATTTTGCAAACTGATTGAATTAATTAACTTAACAAACTCAAATCTTATTATTGTTATTCGATTTAGTATTAAAACACTTTGATTTCTTATTAACTTTTCAGAATTTATAAACAATTTCACATCGGACCATGGCGCGTCGTTTTTCGCTTCAAATCATGTACATGCTTCATGCTGTCAAGTCGACAATTCGCTTCGTGTATTGTATTGGTAGGGGCGAAATTGAGCAAAATAGATTCGTTCGATTCATTCGTGTGAAAAATTAAAATTTATTTAAAACATTTATTTATTTAATATCTATATTTAAAAAATAAAAATTAAATATTTAAAGGAAAAATCCTCGTTGTATTTTTAATATATTTCGAATTAGCCTCAAAATTGACTTAAATGGGTTGGTTGCGTCATGTTGGTGTCACGAACGATCGTGGCCACCTATGTGCGAAAATCTAAACTTGTGTTTAATGACGTCTCGACATTCACATATGTTTGGCTACGTTCCTTTTTATTATCTGACGTTTTAATGTTTATAATAAAATAAATGTGGGGGCGATTCTGGCCATTTTCATTAAGTTAACAGATTTCTGTTAAGAAAGTTAAAAGATTTGGTTTCTAACAGAATTCTTTAAGTTGGTATTCTGGCCAAAATTTACTCTCAAATCTGTTACGAAACCGGTTTTGTTCCAAATCTCTCAACTTTCTTAACAAAAAACCTTTTACGTTTAAGTCGACGAATTTCGAATCTGTTACTTTAACAGATTTTTAACAGAAAATCTCTTAACTTTTGCCACCAGAATACCAATTTCGACCGTAAAAGAATTTTTCGAAATCCAACAACAAATTACATGGGTTGTCAAATTAACAGAATCTGTTAAGTGTGCACAGAATCGCCCCGAATATCAAAAATACAAATATATATAAAATTTGATAGAATTATGAGTTATTGCATATAATATTAATTGCTCAGTTTTGAGTATTGATTTGTTATTTCAATAGTTTGTTGCGCTAGGATGTGTGAATTTTATGAAAACCGGATAAAAATCGTTGACATGCAATCATAAAAATATCGAAAACAAAGCTAAATCGAGGATTTTTCCTGCAAGTATTTAATTTTTATTTTTAAATATAGATTATATTTGTGCAGGTTTCATGTCGAATAAGCGGGTGCATTCCAAGATCAAACTTTCGTTGCCAAAATAAAATATAATTTTAAATTTTATATTTATGAGAATTGATGAACGCACCCATCAACTACTTCATATGACACTTCCACTGAAAGTGACGTTTGTAATCGCATGAAAATGGCTGGATTGGTAAGAGGTGTACGATTCGCGACTCAAATAATAAATAAGAATCCTTCCTCAGTGTTTATATTGAGCAGAAATCGTAAGTTTAGTGATAAATTTAGTAATTAATATAATTAATCAATTAATTCACCATTTACTATAATAATGTTTTGATTTGTACACATATACATGCAATAGAATTGTTTAGGTTTTGTTTACGTAACGTTATTTTTATTAATTATAATTCATTTTAGATTGGAACAAGGACTTCAAACCAGCACCATATCCTAAAAGTCAAGAAGACCGTGATGCAGCTGCGAAAAAATACAATCTACTACCAGAGGAGTACCGTCCATATGCGGATGACGGTTTAGGTTACGGCGATTACCCGAAATTACCTGATGTAGGAATTGAATCGAAAGATCCGTATTATCCATACGATTTTCCAGAACATAAAAGGAATTTCAATGAACCGGTGCAATATGATATATATATATAATATGACTAGGTTCTATATGTAACTACTATTCTAGGTTCATGCTGATATAGATTTAATTGGAGAAGATCGTTACAGTTTACCTGAACCGCCACGTTATTCAAACTCAGTTTACTTTGGAATGTTCTTCGGTGTTATGGGATTCTGTCTTGCTCTTTATTATTATTTAGAAGACAAGAAAATGTTTCGACCAGTCATTCCGAAACAATATCCATCCGATGGAAAAGTTCATTACACTTTTGAACGTAATAATTCATAAATTTCATATGAAACCTTATGTTATGATGAGGCAAGGTAATTTTAGTTTAAATGTGAATCATATGATTTGCATAACGAATTAAGCTTTAAACAAATAAAACACATCAAATCAGAATGAATTTGTTTTTCAATTATTATCAATGTCCGTCTTCCAAGGGTGTCACTTCCATCAGATTTTGAAGGAAATATTGTGGCCAAATTATTGGAGCCACTTGTGGTGAAAGAACCACACTCTCCTGTTAAGAAGATGCGGAGTTTAATAATTTCAAACATTTTGAATTACACACTTTCAATTAAGCACATAGATTTAATTAGAATTAAATAAACCATCGTTATTTATTTTGAATCTTTGAGGTATTGTAGCGGCCTCTATTTGAATTTATTTCTTAGGATTTTTGTAGATTTCCAGCTCTGGTTCATAAGGTACTCATGGCTCTCTCTATTACTATGCAAACTCCTATCCGATATATTCCGAACAATTTTAAGTGATAAATGTAATGTTCAATCATTGTGATAGGTGGAAACAGAAAGTAGAATAGCTTTAACCGCATCACAGCCATTCATTTAAGGTTAAAAACCAATTATCATGATTCTGAGTATCTGACAACAAGCTAATATAACTAGTTTAACTTTAGTTTATTAGATACAGTTACTATTGCATAGTAAGAAATGAATAAAGGAGCATTCGAAAATAAAGCCCGTTTCCATGAGGTTACAATCCATGGCCACCCACTGTCAATAATTAAAACTTGTATCTGACAACAAGCTAATATAACTAGTTTAACTTTAGTTTATTAGATACAGTTCCTATTGCATAGTAAGAAATGAATAAAGGAGCATTCGAAAATAAAGCCCGTTTCCATGAGGTTACAATCCATGGCCACCCACTGTCAATAATTAAAACTTGTATCTGACAACAAGCTAATATAACTAGTTTAACTTTAGTTTATTAGATATACTTACTATTGCATAGTAAGGAATGAATTAAGGAGCATTCGAAAATAAAACCCGATTCCATGAGGTTACAATCCATGGCCACCCACTGTCAATAATTAAAACTCAAAAATTCAATTTTTGTCAATTTTATTTTCATATATTTGAGAGAATAAAAACTTATCACTCTTTCAATTTCTTTTAAATTTAATTATTGATTTTTTGTTTAGAAAATTTCTTTATAATTTCTTACAAATTTATCGAGATCAGTTTGTTTTTATGTTTAAAATATATTTTCTTCACGTTAAATTTGAATTGCCAAAAATATAAATAAAAATCAATTGATTATATTCCACAATTTGAGATTTCAATAAAATATGAAAAAGAATTTTAAATTGAATTGAAATTAAATTAACAATAATGTTGTATTATTGTATTAAATCGAAATAAATAAATAATAAGCTAGAAACTAATAATTAAATGAACCGGAGGACGGGTGAAATATATTTAAATGGTTACTTATAAAACAAATACAATCCCAGAGGTAGTACTAATTCACATAATTCTCAAGGTACAATTTTTAAAAATTATTAATAAATTTATGTTTTCTTCATGATTCATAATGATTCAATTTTATTTTATTAATTCAAATTCATTAAAAAATAACAAAAAATTACAATCAATTTCATCTCGTTACATTTAGTAGTGTTAATTCAAAATATTTGAATTGATGATTGTTAAAACTTTTCTCTTATAACAATTTTATAATTAATTTATTATTTGTTTAATAAATTTTCTTAATTATCTTTTAGAAACATATAAAAATACTGCTTGAAAGTCCTAAACGTATGTACTTCTAAATATTTACAATTGAAAATTTTCATTTTTATACAAATATGTTTTCAAAATATAATTATAATTAAAAATATAATTGTACTCTTCGCATTTAAATTATTGGTTATATCAATTGTAATTAAATTAAATTAAAACGTACAATTATTCGAAATCGAAATTATCCTTAATGAATGAAAAATTGAATTATTGAATTGTTTTTATTTGGTTTAATTTGAATTAAAATATTTAATTAATTAATTAATTAATCAATTGTTTCTTTTGGGCACGATGGCGTGTTAGAATTGGTGAACGATAGCAATTGTTTGATGGTAATTTTGTACATGTTGTTGAAATTTTTGCTGTTATTTGTCTAATTGGAGTTATAATTGTTTTACCATTTAAAACATTAACAGATTGTTTATTACTATTATTATGATTTGATGAATTCATTGATCTAGTTGTACAAGTTGTTTGAAGATTATTTTCAATTAATTTAATTCTTTTACCACCTTTTGCTTGCCATGAGCACATATCTTGATTGATTCTTAAAAATTTCGATAAACGACGATTTAATATAATTGGTTTGTTAATATTTGTTTTATTTTGATTATTACTAGAACTTCGACTACTACTACTACTACTACTCCTTGAAGTGTTCAATTTCATTGGGGTATTACTAGAACGTAGTGTACGTGTTATCACATTATTATTATTTAATAAACTTGCACTTCTCAATTGTCTTCGTTCTACAGTTGATATATTTTCATTTTGTTCTATGGAATATATTTTCTTATGTTCTACTTTAGCTGCTTTTCTATTTGTCGTTTTACCATTTAAAATTATAGGATTACTGGTATTATTACTATTGCTACCATTTGGATTTTGTTTAATATTTGAACTTTCTGGACTGCATTTTATATGAACTGTTTTAGATGATTGTGATGGAGCTATTGATGGTGGTGGTGGTGTTGATTCAATTGATTCAATAAGATACGTACTACTTTGACTATCATTCATTAATTCAATATTATTGCTTTCATTTATTTTAACAACAATATCTGCAGTATTATTTATTTCCACTATTTCAGCTTCTGGTTCTACAATTATAGTTTGATCTAATTCACTATCGATATCTTCTTCAATTGCTGCTCTTTCTTCTTCTTCTTCTTCTTCTTCTTCTCCTTGGAATTCATCATCTCCATCATCTTCATTCATCATTTCAGTTTCATCATACATAGCCATATCAATATCACGTGGAATTTGAAACATATTATGTTTTAATAGATGAACACTTGGACAATTATTATCATTTAAATTATTACCATTTATTATAGTTGTTTGATAAGTACTTGATATACTTTCATATTGATATGATAGATCATCATCAATAAATGTATCATATGCTGGAACTGGTACTATACAATGATTATTTATATTATAATCACGTAATGAATTTAATTGTTGTTCACCTCGTGTCTCTAATTTTGTTAAACTATAACCTTCCTCAGTTGACATACATTGCTGTTGATATTGTTTTTGTTGATGTTGATGTTGTTGATGTTCTTGTTCATCATTATCATTATTAGCTGGTTGAACATTACCATTACCATGATTTTCAGTTATCATTACTTCATCCAAATAACGATTATTGTGTTCATCATTGCCATGATCAAAGCTAGAAACCAAAAGAGAATTATACGATTCAGCAAAGCTGTTCATATAATTTATTTCATTTATACTGGTATCTGGTGAATTTATTGAATTATTCATCATTTCACATGAAGTTGAATTCATCATCATCATATCATTGCTACCATGATTACTACTACCATAAAATGAAATATTATTATCACAATTATCTTCATACCTTGTCATTATTGCATAACCATTTGTTGGTAATTGTAAATTATTGTTATAATTCATAACTGATGTTGGTGTTACCGACCGAATTACCGATTCAATTTTTGGTGTTATTGTTGTTGTTGTTGTTGCTGTTGTTGCAGTTGTTGTTATACTAGAATCATCAGTTACAAAATGTTCTAATAACGATACAAAACTCTCTCGATCATTCACATCAATATACGGTGATACAAAACGATTTCTTTCGATACGTGTAAAATTATCTGATTGTATAACATCAAAGTTATTATTACTATGACAATCTTCTGATGTTGTATAATCGAATTTACAATAATTATTTAACATTTCCTTTTTCGGTGGTCCTGGTGGATCTAACATAACTGTAACAACAGTTGTATTATCAGCACGCATACGTTTCATACTCCATCTTTGTAATGCTTTTTCTACAAGACATTTACTTGGACTTGTCCATTTCTTTGAACCAAATAATAATAATTTATTATTAATTGTTTCTGTATCACGTGCTACTTGTACAGCATCTGTTGGTGAAACAACATTCCATAGACCATCAGTTCCGAAAATAAGGCATCTATAAAAAAGGAAATATATATACAAATTTCTACAGATTTGCTACTTTCCCAGAATAGGGAAGTTATTTATAATTTACCTAAAAGTCTTTGGGTCTATTCGAATAACTTTAACATCAGGATCTGGACTAACAACAAATTGATTTAATACAGAATTATAACTCCATAAATCTCCTAAACTTCTAGCAACAGCTAAGAATGGTATTTCATCAAATGGTGTACTCCTTGTTACTGGACCCTGATGTCCTACAAAACAGAAAAATTTCGATTAAATTCAAATTTCATACTTTATATATATATATATATATATATTAACCTATTCGTGGACGATTCCATACAACTCGTGCTACACCGGATTTGGTAACAACTTTACCACCAGACTTAATAATACGACTTTTCTCCACACTACATTCTGGTTTATGATCATGGGTTAAAGGTCTTGCACGCCAGAACTTTTCACCTTCCTCTTGATAGCCGAGAACGATTCCAGAATCACCTACATGACCAATATATATCTTTCCACGTCTTATAAACGCAATACTGGCTGTTGTTCCAGCTGTACTCGGTAGTCCAGTTGCTGTTTTTGACCATTTCCCTTTAAATGAAAACCAAAAAATTATAAAACACCAGGAATGGCAAAACAGACTGTAACTAATTCGAATTTCTTATGTAAATCATGCCATTCCTCTTATTGCTATATCACATGTTTTTTGTATTGAAAACGAAATGTCAAACACAATGATAAAAATTTTTCATTCGTTTTGAAAAATATTATTAAGAAATTTTATACCTTGTTCACGCCACATTGCATAGTGTGTTGATATATAACCTTCACGTATTGCCCTCAATATGTCCTGATCAGAATCGGACCAAAACAATTTTTGTGTTATTATTGAATTCATTAAATGATCTTTAGCAAATGTTGCTGCTTCACTACCACCATGTCCATCGTATATTCCGAAGAATGCATATTCTAAATCTTTTTCATCTTCTGATTGTTGATAGCATATAGAGAAGAAATCCTCCATATATTTTCTACCGCCTTGATTGCAATGGCCGGTCACACGTAGATTGATACCAATTGATTCTGGCATTTTTAAATGAATTTCAATTTCAATTCAATGACTTTTCTTTGGAAATAATAATATTTTTCAATCAAATTTGCATGTGTATACAAAAATTGTTTGTTTGTATATTAATTTGATTGTTTTTGTATTTGAAATAACACATACACACGTTGCTGCACACAAACACTATTGAATTATATCGAAACAGTTAATTTTTTATTAATTTATTACTATAATTATTGTAATTAAAACCATCTAATCATTCACATAACAATCGAAATTCATTTTAATGCAGCACACTATCGACATTTGTTTGTTTGAAAATCGCGCTTATTCATTCATTTGCTCGCTTTTTTAATACTATCACAACACTAAATTATCATATTTCATATATTAATTATATTATTTCATGTATATTAATTATATTTAATTATATTTAATTCATTTAATTCATTTAATTCAGAAATATTCTCATTTCCACTCACGCACGCTCATCGAACACTCCAAATGTCTTGCAACTGAACGCACAACTATAGTTTCTGATTGTCGCCGTTGAGGAGGCACTGCTGTTGCTGTTGGCAATAATGTCACTTTCCACTACAATCGCACGAGCATTTGTGAATACAATCGAATTAATACGTGTACATATACGAAAATTTCCCGTTGACTACAACTTTTGCTAAACCGCTTTTGCTGGTGGTGGCCTCTGTCGTTACCAACATGAACAACCTCACTCACATATACTACGCAAATGTTTATATGGAAATGTGTAATTTTCGAAATAAATTCATAAAATCCTTTCAAATGTTACATGAAATTTTTGGAAATTATTCAATTCCAGTTGAATGAAATTTGACATCAATTTCAATACATTTGTAATGATGTGGTTGTGTTTGATTTTCCAGATTTTCTCTTTTGATTGATGAAAATACTTTTCCATTTTCAATCTATTATACGACAATGGGAAATTCAAATTAAAGTTTTATTGTACACGAGTTAATCGTTATAAATGTTTCGTGGTGACGTTTTTTGGTTTTTCCTTCTGTCAATTTCCACACAGCCAAATCGGACCAACAATAGCCGAACGTTGATGCTCATTTTGCCTTCAATCTTCGGTAGCAAACACTGACGCAAGGCATGGCATGTCATTCCAGTGTGGCCAGATTTAGCAGATTACACGTCTGTTCCCGTACTTTTGCAGTAGAAATCAGGTTTATTCTCAGTATGAGCAAAAACTGAAAACAGTACGGGAACGGAAATGCAGTAAAAAATTTTCACCCAAACATACAAAAATTAATAATTTAACAAAATACCTATAAATAAACAAATTTAAAGTCAAATTACCAACTGTCAAATGCAGTTACATATGTTTGAAAGTAAAGTAAATACCAACAAAAGAGCTGATGACATTGAAACGGCTGAACCGATTTTGATAAAACATTTCTGTCTCTAGAACCACCGCTAGAAAACCTGCTTTCAAATAGAAAAACATGCATCCAAATCGATTCACCCCTTTAAGAGCTACAGTGCCATAGACAGACACACGTTATACATTTTTGTGTCGAGGGTTAAAAAGTCGTACGGAGGGTAGTGCTTGTGAGAACAATTTGCTCCGTAGGGGAACGCAAAATACTCAAATCCAGTACAAATCAGTAAGATTTTCGAGTACGGGAACAGACCTCTTATGTCACAGAAAAAGAAAATTTGACAGATTTTAGCGTAATCAAATCAAACTTCATTTTATTAGTAAATTATTTGAGCAAATGCAATTTCTTGATCCGTGAAATGTTGATCAAAATAGTTTCAAAATTTCCCAATTTGACACATGAGCCTGGCATACAAACAATTGAAATCGAATACAGGAGGATAATATTTGGGCAGAGCACTGAGTGATTTGCTGCAATCGGGAGGAAGTTCTGGTACCACGGCAATGGACACATGACCATTACTGCTTGTGAGCGAAAATTCTCTCAAACGAATAACATAAAAACTAAATTTAAGAATGAGCACGTTTCTCCATGATCAGGATGATCAAGATGGGCAAAACTCAACACTTCTATATAAAAATACTGACACACCAGGTAAAGTATGACTACATAGACCGTACGAAATGGGTTAGCTTGAAAAGGTTTTTCCGTTGAGAACTCAATCAATCTTCATCAGTGCTTCGAAGGTTGAGGTTTCTGGAGCAGGAGCTTAAAATAAATAAATTCTGGTCACTAAAATAATATATCTGGTCACACTGATTCATACAGTGTATGTTGAGTGGCACTTGGACTCGATGTGTGTGCGTTTTATAACCGACAATGTCTCATCTCTTTCATGTCAATCGGGAATAGTATCGTTCTCTGATTGTGACTTTACACCATTGAAAATTTCAAAATTATTTCATTATCAAATCACAGAAATGACCAAATTGGAGATGGAAATGCTGTAATACAGAATTAATTAAATATTTTCAATAATTAATTTAATTATTTTCCATTGAAGCCATTTCCAAATGAAAAACTTTCCAAATCGAAATGCTTTGACGAATTTTCAGTTTTTGCATGTGGTGAGCTGCCTTGCCAGTTGCTGCACACTGTGAAATGCGGCCAAACCAAAACCATGAGGAAAACCAGATGACAGCACAGGCACATGAGTCATTTTGAAAAATTGATTCATTTTCATTTTCTTTTTAGAATCAAGAAAAGATTATGTAGGATTATGAACATGAATTTGTCTTACTACATACTAACCTTAAGGTTTGAAATTGCCATAGATTGTTTACAGAAAAGAAGAACTACCCTCCACATAGGGGTACCTGTCTACTTCCAACAACATCCACTGGACTTTTCAAAATTGTACAATTGACTTCAGTGCGCAAATGCTAAATCCTAGCGAAAACAAACCTTCAACGTCTGGCCAGGGTTCCTTCCATTCCATCCTAGTCAAATATATCCTCATAGTATCACATACAAATGCCTGTATAATTGCTAATGGAATTTAGTATTGTATTAATAGAAATTATTTGAACAAATATATTAAAATTAAATCAACTACTGGTTTTATAATGGTGATTTGTTGACTAATCGTCAAACATTTTCGTTAATAAATCAAAGTTAAATCTGTGAAAATTAAGTTAACATAAATATAGTGATACAATTGTTTTGGAATAAGTTTGAAGAAAATTTCGTGAATTTTGTGTATCTTGAATAGAATAAAATCAAATATTTAACGTTGTTAGGATAACCACGAGCAGAGGTAAGATTATTATTATTATTATTATTATTAATTATTATTGGAAAGTGTATTTTGTTGTAATATAATTAAATTGTTAAAAATTAAATATAATTTTGTGTTTTGTTACTGAATTTAAAGTTGTAGCTAGTGTCAATGGTGTCTTAACATGATTTTACAAAATTATTAAAAATTTAACATGATTTTGTGTTCTGTTACTGAATTTGTCAAATGTTACAGAGTTGTATAGCTCGTGTTATTGATTTCCTATGTTATCAAATCAAAATCCAGCTAAAATTTAAACATGACACAGTATAATTCTTAAAAATGTAATAAAATTTTGTGTTTTTGTTTTTCACTGAATGTAACAAATGCTACAAATGTTACAGAGTTGTAGCTCCTATCAATGTCCTGCCAGTTATCAATTCAAAATCCACTTAAAATGGGGATATCATATAATATAATTGTTAAGAATGTAACATGATTTTGTGTTTTGTTTTGTTACTAGAACAAATGTTAGGGACACAGTCGTAGCTCGTGTCAAAATCCGTCTAAAATTTGAACATGATTTTATAAAATTATCAAAAATGTAACATGATTTTGTGTTTTGTTATTGAATACACATTAGTAGCTCCTGTCAATGATGCCTTAATATGATTTTAGAGAATTATTCAAAATGTAGGTATTAGAATTTTGTGTTTTGTTATTGAATACACTGTTGTAGCCAATATCAATGATGCCCTTTATGCTATCGACTCAAAAGTCACCTAAAATTTGAACATGATTTTAGAGAATTATTCAAAATGTAGGTAGGTAACATGATTTTGTGTTTTGTTATTGAATACAGTGTTGTAGCTCCTGTCAATGAAGTCCTTCTTATGGTATTAAAATTCACCTAAAATTTGAATATGATTTTGTGTAACAAATTACTGAATAAGTAGGTACAGTGTTGTAGCTCCTGTCAATGATATCTTTCCTCTGGTATCAAAATCCACCTAAAATTTGAATATGATTTTGTGTAACAAATTACTGAATAAGTAGGTACAGTGTTGTAGCTCCTGTCAATGATATCCTTCCTCTGGTATCAAAATCCACCTAAAATTTGCATATAATATAATATAATTATCAAAAATGTAACATGATTTCGTGTTTTGTTATTGGATACAGAGTTGTAGCTCCTGTCAATGAAGTCCTTCTTATGGTATTAAAATTCACCTAAAATTTGCATATAATATAATATAATTGTTAAAAATGTAACATGATTTTGTGTTTTGTTACTGATTACACATTAGTAGCTCCTGTCAATGATGTCCTTTCTGTGTTATCAATTCAAAATTCACCTAAAATTTGAATATAATTTTGTGTTTTGTTACTGAATTTCACAAAAGTTACAGAGCTACAGCTCATGTCAATGATATCCTTCCTCTGGTATCAAAATCCACCTAAAATTTGAACATGATTTTAGAAAACTGTTAAGAATTATATTATATTTTTAACAAAATTTTGTGTTTTGTTCTCTATGATCTAAGGTTTTGTTAGTTGTACCTCCTGTCAATGATGTCCTTTCTGTGTTATCAATTCGAAATCCACCTAAAATTTGAAATAAAATCGAATTAATTGAATTTCGTGTGACTTTCAATTCTCAATTGAACAAAATGAATTTTGTTTCAATTCAATTATTGAAAAATTCGCCATCAACAACAATTGAAAGGCGCGAAAGAGAATCGTTTGTGACATGGCACTGCTGTTGCTGAAACAGTTTGACAGCCACTGACACATGCTGACACACCAAACGCACCGAACGAAGTCACAACATCAAGTTTGCTGGATTAGCTAGAAGTCGCCTGATAGGAAGTCGCCTGATTGGAAGTCGCCTGAAAGAAGTCGCCTGAAAGAAGCCACCTGGTTCCCGGGATTGATTTGTTGTTTGCACATTTCAACTTCATTTCAATCGAGTTTATTCTCAGCGCGAGTACGGACGCAAATGTCGCATTGCAAGTGAATAAGTGAAGAAGTGCGGGAATTTGATGCGAAGTGGAATAGAACTGAAACGAGCAAAATAGCAATCGTTTTGGGAAAGAATAGTTAAATTTAGTACGAAATTAGTGTAATTAAAAACGGTAATTGAAATTTCAAAAATAAACCAAAAATTCCCTTCAAATTGTGCTTTTTCCCCATTACAAAATGCCCATTAAGCTCATTATCCAGATGTAATAAGTTGCACGTGAATGAACGTATGTAATTAGTTCAATATTTACATTGCCAGTCACTCGGTACTCATTGATACGTGAAACTGCGGTCAATCCGGCGAAGGAATTTCGAAAAACGCCAAAAAACTTCTAATTTTTACAATTTCAACAAAATCATTTTAAATTTGACTACAATCCCTCTTGTGTATACTCGAAATTAGGAATTTTTACAAATCGATTTATTCCTTATTCAATTCAAATTTTCTTAATTTAATTTATTTAATTTCCATTTTTCCTCCTTCTCCATCCATTTCGAGTTGAGTTCGAATTCACAACAAGAAAATCATTCGCTGGAAGTCTACTGATTAGAAGGCGCCTGATAGAAGTCTCGTGTACTGACACAAACCCCAACTAACTTCACTCGACTTCGTGCTTCACTTCTGCCTTGTGGAAATTTTTGAGTTTCTGTAATTTGAAAAATTTGCAATTAATCAATTTAATTCATTTCATTTCATTTTAGTTATTTCTGTTAACACTCCTCGTCATGTGAACAACTTCACTTCACTTCACTTCTGCTCTTGAGAACGATCGTAAGGCGACTGGCGCCTGGCGGGACTCGAGCGTCTTTTGATATTTTGTTCAATACATTTTGATTCATTCATGATTATGAACTAGTTCACTTAAGAACTAATAGCACATAATTGCGTGAGTGAAGTTTCTTTAACAACAAATAGTCTCATCTGTCAAAACGAATGGTTCCAGTAGATGATATTGTAGTCATTTTGTAACACTTGCATTCGTTTGGTATAAAAGTGCAGTGTAACAGTGTAGCACTCACTGCAGTCCGTCCCTCTCTGGCGATCATGAGGTGACGCTTTCTTATCAGTTACGTTTCAAACCAACTGCTGTTCGAGTGAGACGTTGATTGTTCTGCTGTCGAATATATGAGAATAAAGTCGATTATAAGAAAAGTTCACAATTAATGTTTACAGTATGACACTTTTATGTGTATTTTTTGGTGCTTACTGTCAAATGGGAATGTAACACGAACTAGTGTAGATAGACATATACTGGTTGAAAATGGTTTTCGATCGAACTAGTTCGGGGAACTATAAGAACTAGTTCGTTTTAGTTCATTAATTGTGGGTGAATGCACAATTCAAAGTCGTTAGTGTATGGCTATCTACACGTCTGCGTCCTGACACTGATCTGGTATGACACTGAAAGGAACGTTCACATCCCAACGTCAACGTGAAAGTGATTTTCTGTATCTTTGCGCCACTTTCGCTCAAATCCTTGTCTTCGATCCGGAAAAGTAGTTCTTGAAAAATCCAACAGACGGAGTTTGGAAGGAATAAAAAATCACTTACACTTTCCACTTTGACGTTGGGATGTGAACGTTCCTTAACATCACATTGGGATGTGACATCTAACAGATCTACATGATCGTGTTCGGTTAACATTGACTAGCTCTGCTTCACAACTTCCTCATCACTTCCTCCTCAAAATACCTTCCATCCGCAAAAATGTACTGTGGTTAACCAAGAATTTATGGAATTCCTGGTGTAAAGTTAGTTGAATTGAATTTGCAATGAACAAAGTAATGTTTCAATAACAATTGTTCAACTATTATTGAAATACATATTCCCACATTCAACATTTTTGGTGGTTGAAACTGTGTCAAGTGCAGAGCATCCACCTCCATTCGGTCGTCATGTTTCCTTATATGATGTAGCACATTCATTTATCTTGATGGAAGTTTAACTTTTTATGGACTTAAACCACAAACAAACATATATCAATAATTCATTTTCTTGTTTTTATCTGGTTATTATCCACAACGAACAACTCCAGTGAGATAAGTTCAGTAATGTAAATTTGTTAAATGAATTTTTATTTAAACACGTTTTTATTTTAAGGTGTCTAAAATGAAAAAGGATTACATACTGACTTCAATCACAGGCACAACATAAGCATCAGAATTGTCAGACACAAACACATTAGAACTAGTAAAAAGTATACAAGTGTGAAGGGTTCCGTACCAACGTACAAAAAAAATTACTTGTTTTATTATTTGTTGTTGTTACATTACAGCGGCCACAATTGTACACACTTTGTGAAAATTTGACGTTTCTACCTATTATGGTTTAAGAGATACAGTCCTGTGACAGACGAAATATGTTAAGATGGCAGTTCAAATTTGAATTGAATTTTCAAAATGGCGCCAAATGGATTTTGATATGTTCTGCAGCACTGGAAAACAAAATGTGATTTTCAAGATAGTAGCATTGTTTACAGTGACGTTACTGAAACAAATTGACCTCTCATACAAACACGATTTCAGTGGCCCACACAATTCGAACCCCTTTTAAAATTTCACAAACATTAACCTTGAATTTACAGTGGGTTGCCAAATTATTACAAACACTTTTTTTTTTTGTTTATAACTTTTGTCCAATATATTCCGACAAATTTTAAATGCTAAATATAGTATTGAATCATTGTGACATGTAGTAGCTTTTAGTATATTAAATATAAAGGTTTCATTATTTACTGAAATGTTGGGGTCCATTCTGGTCGTTCATAACAGATTGTCGAAATAGCAGAATCTGTTATGAACGACCAGAATAAAATAAACCCCAATATTTTTTCAGGTTAAAAATCAATTATCATGATTCTGAGTATCTGACTACGAGCTATTATTTCTGGCTTAACTTTATTTTACAAGACGTCACTTCTGTGTTGAAAAATGTGCGACTGTTCATAATAATATGACAACCCACTGTATTATAAGAGGATGAGAAGTTTATTGCCATGGAAAGACGGGACAGTTTGAACTAGTTCAATGCTTGCGACACACGAAGTGAGTTACCGTCATTACTGTTTTGACAAGCAGTAAGTGCCTTTTGGGAAGAAGAAGATTTTCAACGTTTCCTTGTGTTCTCGTAACAGAAGACTCGAATATTAGTCGAATGTCATGTCACTAATAAATTTCTGGAAAATGGCGCCAACATGATTCAAAACTCACGTAGACCCGTTAGAACTTTCCATTTGGGATCTTTGAACCAGTCTTGACCTTGTTACGTCATAATGACGACATGAACCAGTTCAAACTGTTCCGTCTGTCCAAGGGATTAGGGGGATAGAAGAATCAATAAGAAAGAAAACGATTTTTCTTAGAAGTATTTTGGAGAATTTCCAAAATAACAAACCACTCAATTCCTGTGAATTATTTTGTAACTAAGTTACATACATGAAAAATAAATCAATAAATAAATGAAGGTAAATTTTTGTTGCTAAGTTATGGAATTTCTGATTCACCAATTCACGAGCAATGTGATATTGTTTAAAACAATTAATTTTTGTTGAAATTATCGTAAAAGTTATCCAGATAACTCATTTCACTTTGAACTGTAGAACCTCAAGGATTAGTATATAGATATCTGTAACATGTCAAATCGTAGAAATCTAATCAATATAGAAATGGTTATTATCCTGTTTTGTTTCACAACTCAAAGTTGTAATAAAAACATCGACAACGGAACAATGTTATAGTTTTGTTGTCGTTTCGTTTCTGTTAGATGGAGGGAACAAACCAACCAAGTGTTATTGATTGAATCCTTTTCTAGTTGGATATCATCATATCCAATAAAGCTCAAACATCAATTCATATATGTATGTTATATCTTCTGATATCATGTGATATTGATATTGATGCTGATATTGATACTGATGTTGATGGCGTGAAGCTATTATTAACACTGCATTTCCTTCTTTCGTATTTGATCTTGGATTTTTCACAATTAACCATTCTAATTTAATTTTTATTTTTCTTCTCTAGATCAATTAAAACTAATTCAAAATGTCAGATCGCAAAGCAGTTATTAAGAATGCTGATATGAGCGAAGAAATGCAGCAGGATGCAGTAGATTGTGCGACACAAGCATTGGAAAAGTACAATATAGAAAAGGTAATTGTATTGATATTAATTAAGAAAATTAATTTGTCATAATTTCAAGAAATCAAGAATCGTCATGAGAAGGCATTTGACAAAGTCTGGCATGCAGAAATTATTTTTAAACTGCATCAATACCAAATTCCAACACTCCTGATCAAAATTATAGGTTTCGTGTCAAAATAGGCACTCATCTATCCACAACCTATACAATTATACACTGCACATATCCCAAAGACGCCATGCATTCACTATTCTTCAAGGCTAGCATGTAGCATTACAAACAATCTGCAAAACTACATAAACAGATAAAAGACAAGGCACTAAAGCTAATAGAAGAAATAGACGAGCATCCTAACATATCACTAGAAATCTTGAGACCAGACTTACGAACTATAATGACAGACTAAAGGGTAGTGAGTAATAAGAGGTACTCACAATTATAAAAAAGCAAAAATGTGAAATTGTTTCCAAATGGCGGGATATCATTATTAGTATCCCAGTAAAATGAAATGTTGGAGATTTGTTACAATGATTCTTGAAGATATTCACAAGCTATACACAACATAATGGAGTATTATCCCACATAGTTAACTGAATAAGACAAATGTAGATAATAATATCCTTAAAACAAAACACTTTGTGAATATGAGTTATCGATGTTTATGAATTTATTCAATTTTCATCAAAATTATATTCAAGATTATCTAAAATCTATTTTCATTGAAATTATTCACTTGACCAGAGTTATTTAGACGTAAGAACTCATTAAGCAATGAAGTGGAAAATTCGTAAACATCTTCAAGGGCGGCATTATGCCTCATCCCTTAAGATATATACATTCAAAATGTGTTTGATTTTTCTTAAAAATAGATTATGAATATAACATGTATTTCTTATCTTTATGTTTACTATGATATGTGTCATTTCATTATGTATAAGAATATCTTTCTATTGAATTGTCAACCTGTCATTTAACATTGCAACTTGAACTGTATGACATTTTTAAGGTTTCATCAAGTTATTATTAGTTTTATAAATATCCTATCTCTAATGGTAATAAAATGAAATTCAATAAGATAATTTCCTTAATAATAAGAAAGTTTTAGTAAAAATTTTTCATTTTCAAAACTTCTACACGTGAAAATTCATTGTGATAATCGAACATTTTCCAATGTTAAACCACTTGGTGGGTTTGTTAAATCAATAAACATGGAAAATCGACATGATAAGTTTCGTGTTATTCTCGTTTATTTCATTTTATTATCAAATTCAAGTTAATCGGATTCTATTTTTATACTAAAACAACAATATTTCGTATTTAAGGACAATTTGCTGTTACTTTTAAACAAATCGATCAAGGAACAATTTACACCAAATACATTTTTCCCCAATAATATATAACGATTGTGCAGTGATTACCTTCGAAAAGGGGGATAAAACAACATGAACCTAAGATGATCCTTTCTAATGAAGCAATTAGTTTTGAAAGTCTTTTGGGAAGGAATCTTTTTGAAATTCACCAGTCAACCATTTAAAGAAGTTAAATAGCAGTAGTAGTAGTTAATGATTATTATTATCGAAGTAAAGTACTTGGCTCAACGTATGTTTAAGGGATAGTATCGTTTATCTAAAAATAAAATTCTATTGATACATGCTATTCCACTCGTTTGGTTGGTGGAGGTGATAGCCATATATGGGCTATATGATTTACAGTAGGATATTGAAATTTTCGTGTGTATACTACTGCTTTCTAGGATAACATGTAATTGGAATGGGAAATGTATAGATAGAAATTTATTTCCAGAATTTTTCCACTTCACACTCCATAGTCATAGGAGTTCTAACAATTATCCGTCCATACGCAATTATCCTTGTTAACCACATGAGAGGGTTCACATAGAAAAAGGGAATTTTGTTCGTTACACATTTTCCAATTTGCAACATACGTCTACTCGTTATTATTATTAACTAGTTGCGTGAATTTAAAAAATGTCAATAGTGTAGGATAACAGTTACTACATTTTGTCACTATGGTGAACCCTGAAGGATCTCAAGTCTCCAGTTCCTTGTGAACGTAAATAAATAGAAACTAGTGTACTTCTGTATCTTATCTTACTTATAAATATAAGTAAAAAGAAAATCACAAGAAAAGGTTCAATTAGTTAAAGTTTTAATTCCATGGAAATCATGGAGTTAATTGACGTTGGTTAACCTTTTCTCGTTTTATAATAATTAAAAATGATTATGAATCGTTATCATCTTCCTTTCAGAAATAAATTTCTTAACAATTTTACTTGAATCTATTCTACAAGAAAGGAAGAAGATTATGGTGGACATTGTATATATAACATTGTCATCAAAATAATAATGATGTTTCAATTTACCTTATTAGTAAAACAACCTACTCGCCCTTGATGGATGACTTATATTTCAACAGCACATTGTAAAGTTGCTCCGTAATTCGAAACTATTTATATATGCACATCCGTGACTGCCCACTAGTTGTGAATCTTCATCAGTTCTAAATATACGTAATACGAATCCATCAATCCTTTGAAAGCCTTTTGTGTAAGGAAACAAAATGTTTCTTTCATCATAACTACTTTCTTCTGTATACAAGCATAGATAGTTCTCATTAAGTATCCTTTCCTTTTTAGTTGCATTTATGTTTGAATCCATTACTTATGGTCACCGATTCGTTATTTAAAGACAGCAACGTAATTGCAAAAAATTTCTAAATTCAATTCACTAAGACCTTTGACGCAAAGCTAGAAAATAAACTTCTCATATACAAGCAAATAATAAAATAGAAAACAACTACGAATCTGTCAAAATAAGGACGCATCCACAAGATTCCATGGTATGTTAGGAATACAGAGAGAGACAAAGCATTAAAATTAGTAGAAGAAATAGGCCAACATACTGTAACATATCATTAGGCAACTGATAAGTGACTTAAATGGGACTGTTTGCAAACTGCTGGTTTGTGATTCCTGGAAACCGGTTTGTAATCAGTCACAAGCGGACTAAGTTTACGACAACAAGTCAAGAACTGGTTCGTAACTCAAGTTACCAAACAATTTAGTTTACTTTGAGTACGACCTTACGAACGATAATGACTGACTAAAGAGTAGTGAGTAAAAGAGTACTCACAGCTATAAATTAAAATATATAGTTCCTTTACAAAATATTTGTGATAACTAATTGTATAACATTTTCGTTTTAGGATATTGCCGCTTATATAAAGAAAGAATTTGACAAGAAATATAATCCAACATGGCATTGTATTGTCGGACGAAACTTTGGTTCATACGTTACACACGAGACTCGCCATTTTATCTATTTTTACTTAGGTCAAGTGGCAATTTTACTTTTTAAGAGCGGTTAAAGTAATTTTATTTTTTATTTCTTTTTTTTTTTTTACTTTAAAATGCTTTAAAAAATTAAATTAAATTTAAAGAAAACTTAAATATAAAAAGATTTGTCGAAGGATGACAGAACATTTTTATTTTGTTGTTTTTTTCAAAAATTATAAGTAAATCCTATACTTAATAAAAATGAAACAAAATAATTGTAATGAAAATGAAAACAAACTGTTAAAAATTGCCTAAATTTAAATTCACTGTAATAAACTTGTAAAATGATACTAAAGTTGAGTTGAAATTTTAATTTTAATTTTAATTTTAATTTTGATTTTGTTAAATTTATTAATTTTTACTTAAAAAATCAAATTCCTTGATGTTATTTAATGAATTAAAAACAAAACAAAAATCTCATGAATTTACTCTCATCATCATAAATAAGAAGTTAAGTTTTAAAAATTTTAGTCAAATTTATTTTTCAAATATTTAATTCAATATCAATATATGTTGTAAATTATTAATTAATCAAATAATTCGACAAATACAAATGAAAGTTTTTCATTTTAATACTTTTGCTTAATTTTTTCATCTTTTTTTTCTGAATTTATGTAACTTAAATAGGTCGAAACAATTTATGAAAATAAAAAACTTAGAATAATAAAAATTGTAAAAGAGAAGAATGTAAGATTCCAAATACATATATTGTTTTGTTTATTAATAATAATATTCAATTAATTAATTAATATATATTTTTACATTTAAGAAAATGTATTTGAAATTTTTGCTTATTAAACTATTTGTTTTGTCCAAGATCAAATTTGATGTATTTTGTATTGAAATGTTTGTGTTTATCCTAATACCCATATATAATATAATACAATACAATACAAACCGTGAATAACACAAGTCGGAATGTTGCAATCATAAATAAAAACTATATGGAATACATTGATGTGAAAATAATAATTAAAAAAGAAAAAGAAAAAATCCAAAAAAAAAACAACCCTTAAAAACACATAAATCATTATAAAAACTTTGACAAACTAAATTAACAAAATTGATGTCTTGATGTGTGATTCAAGATCAATGGGATATTATTATAATTATTATTATGTGGAATCAAACCTTGTGTAGACGTGAAGACAAATTAAAGAAAAACCGAAAAAAGACAAATTAAAAATGAAAAAATCTTTGATCTTTAAAACAGTTAATTTAAAATTTGTTATATTAATTTTTTTAAATAAGTAATTTAATAAATAAATTAAATGTAAATACTTGAAGAGTAAATTTGCACTTTATTATTATTATTATTATCATTATATAGAAATCGCGAATGAAAAATTAATGAAATTAATAATTAGATTGTTTACAATTTGCAATTTAACATTCATAAAAATAAAATATTCTACTTAAAAAAACATTAAACTCAATTCAATATTCATACTAAATATTATTTATGATATTTTTCAAACAAACTTGATGATGAAATGATTAACTGATAAACATTTAACTGAAATAGGTATAAAAAGAAAATAATAGGAATAATAATAGAGGGAAAGTATAAAATAAAAGAAGTAAAGTAACATTAAATAATATATTCTGTGGTACTATTGTACATGTACTTTTGTAACTAAAAAATGAAAATGATAAATTGTCGTAAGGTGTAATATGTCACTTGTTTTGTCCCTAGTTTATATAGAGTATGGTGAGTTGCAAGAGATAAATTTAATTATAATAATAATAATAATGATTAAAACAATAAATCAAATTTTACACTTATTTCAATTATATATTATTATTATCACTCTTTACACCTTCCTGCTCTTCTTCATCCAAATAAATTAAATTTGACGAAATACCAAAATGTTTGTGAATGTACATAATTATATAATATATAAAATTATATAAAATCAGCGCAATTTCTTCTCAATATTACACATATGGTATATGAATGATGCAATTAATGTATTCAAAATAAAAACAATAATAGAATTGAGAAAATAGCAAAAGATATTTGTGTAAAATGATGTTTTGTTTTAACAATAATAATAGCAACATCTTAAATTTGTATATTATATAAAATCAATTACAAATGTACACCGATTGTGAATAAAACAAAATAATATATACGTATTAAACAATTATACACCAGCCAGTTAAATAACAATTATATTTTTTTAAATAACTATCAATTAATATCAGCTACAGCTATAATATCTTATATAATTTCGCTTCTGAATTTTATTTATTTTTAATCACAATAAGACATGATAATTTTAATTTAATTATTAAAACAAAGCAAAACCTTTTTAACTATTTTTATATAAATAAAAATAATTTAATTATTTTCACAATAACAATTAAGTATATAAAACAATGTATGTTGCAAAATTGATCATAAACAAAACGATTTCGGCGCATTC
Organism: Chrysops caecutiens; assembly: GCA_963971475.1. NCBI lineage: Eukaryota > Metazoa > Arthropoda > Insecta > Diptera > Tabanidae > Chrysops > Chrysops caecutiens. The sequence continues at coordinate 76,435,020 of OZ020567.1, forward strand.
ATTTAATCTAATAAATAAACATTCAAAATAAAACATTTGTTTTGTCGTTCTTTTATTAAATAAATATATTTTTCAGTTTATACTTCTCATATTAGTCACTTGATAATAGAAAGAAATTTGTTTAAACAATAAAATTAAAATTAAAATTTAGCTCAATTCAATAATTGCCATTGATTAGTTTTTATTAAATAAATAAATATATATAAATAATGAAAGAACGAAAGAATAAATAAGTTTCAAAATAGAAGCTATTGAAAAATTAATATAAATAAAACAAATATAAATATAAATAAATAAAAACAAAATACTTATTAAAAATGTTGTTATTCCTTCGATTAAACGCAATTTCACTTCAAAAAATTTAGTCAAAGAAATGCATTTTTATTTTTAATGTGAAGGAAAACACGATAAAATAAATGAGAATTCCTCTTGTTTGTGATTTTTATTCGTTTTTCTTTTTTGTTTTTATATGTAAAACATATGTGTTAAGGATATTCTTCAACAACAGATATCAGTAATAGCAGGATTTAATAAATTATGTAATAAGCATCTGGATTTGGATGTGGTTTTATTTGTTATTTTCTACTAAATTGGATGAAAGTACTGTCATGTCGCCATATTTGTCTTACTGTGGTCTGCGGTCTATAATAAAGTGAAATAAAGGAGCTATTCGTTACAGCCGATTGTCGTTATGAGGGTTTTGTATATCAAAAGTGTCTTATGAAAGAATGAGAATATATGTATATACAGTAAGCTCGATAAACGCAACTAGCTGTGGCCAAGCACATAGAGTGTATGGAAACCCAGTTGACAATTTCAGATTTCCTTTTCGTAAAGAATGAAAAACATATTCCTGTGTACATATCGCACATCCATATGAAAAGTGTAGCAACTCAAAAAATCCTGTTTTTCGCACAAATTAAAGAAACTTGCCATTAATTCTGCCAGGAATCCAAATATTGACTTAACTAAAATTCTCATATTCTTTGAGTGATATGAAATATAGAGCAAGACGAGTAACGTCACTTTATTTCTTCGTTCCTAGCCAGTGAAATGTGTTACACTTGGTTGTTGAAACAGTCACAGTTTCCTTTAGTTGCGTTTATCAAGGTTGTAATCTGTGTGTGTATATGTATGCATAAATATATTAAATATTTGTGTGTAGAGGATTTTTAAAAAGAGGTTACACTTTCACAAGTTCGCAATCAGAAGCAGACTAAAGGAATTTGGTGGTTTGAACTGATTTGTATCGAACCATAGCCGCGTTTTATTATGAACAAGATCTATATGGATCACGAACGTAATAGATTTTTTGAATGTATTCCAACAACAACACGTGATCCCGATAGCAAGCAAGATCACGAGTTGTTGTTGGAATACATTTAAAAGATCTAGTACGTTCGTGATCCATATAGATCTCTTTCATAATAAAACGCGGCTCATGTTACAATTTGTCAATAGGACCGTTTGTTTTGAGTTCAGAACAGTGGGGACTTTGTACTAAAAGTACAATTTGACACTTCTCAGCGTTCCATTCTGTTCCGTTGTAGCTAACGCGTCAGGGTAAAGTGAGAACAAAATCGTCAAACTCTCATACTTTCTCATGATAAAATGGAACAGTTTGGTACTACACCAAACTTGAAAACAAACCCGGAACTGAGTACTAAAAGTACAATTCAGTATTCCGGAGCAGTTCCGAACTCAAAACAAACGGCCCTAATTTGTATGGACCCTTTACACGAATAGAAGATAAAAGGGGAGTCATGTCTGCCGTTATAGCCGGTAGAAATGAGTCGTTGGTCGTTGAGGCCAATGCTTAAGTAAACGATGTTTTTAACATAAGGAAATATGACGAGCCAAATGTTGTCAAAATGGAAAGTGAAAGCTCTTCGGTACAATGACAACGTGAGAGTGATTTTTTATCCCTTCCTCTATATGGAGTAATCTTTCGGTTCGAAAACAAGGATATAAGCTTGTTGAGCGAAAGTGGAAATTGTTCACTTTAAGTTTGCAGAGAAGGAGTGATGCATAACTCCATATGTAAGAAAGTGACAAAATCCACTTCAGGATTGGTATCGTTTTGGACGATTTTCATTGCAATTCGTTTAGTTTAACCAATTATAAAGCAGCAGCTATTGTTTTAACCTGTTGAAAACAATTTTTATTCATTTGATAATAATTTTCTTAAATAAATGCTTAAACAAATCTACTTGAAATAGCTAAAAGTTTCGTATAATCAGCACCCTTTGCTTGTGTCCTCTCCTTCAGTATTGTGCGGAGAATTGTCGGTATCGGTACATGTATCCTCGTTCCCAATGGTGTACCATTATCATCGATAAGTACAATATTATTACTATCAAATTTAGGTATATTCGGTTTTTGTTTTTGCTTCAATCCAACTAAAATTCCCTTCTTCATTTGACCCTTGATAGCAACTAGAACCTTGTCTCCAATCATACCAACACTTCTCTTATTGTAGACATGAATACATCGCGGAGGTTTACCTTCAGCCATTGCTCTTTTACCAATTTCACTATTATCCACAACACGTAGCCTTGCTAGTTTCCTTATTTCATTGCAAACGGGCGATGTGTGGAAATAGGATACATTCCTGGGATGAATACTTTTTGCACTGTTCAAGATGATGGACATGTTTTTGATCTGAAATTAAAGAATTTAATTCAAATTCTAAATACTCTAATTATCTTATTATCATTTAATTACATATTCCTTTTGATTCTGTAAATGCAGTTCACCCGATTTGATAACAGCAAACCTAACCTCAAACGAATTCTTGTTATGACATTTCACTTGGTATGAAAACGCTGCTGGTGACATCTACCTATCAGCATGTGAATATCAAAAATGTTTTAAGGGAAATTTGTTAAAAAATTTCTTAAAATATGTTATTAAAAATTAATTTGTGTTTTAACTTAAAAATGAATGAAGGAAATAACATAACTTTATTAATTAAACGATACTACGCCATACAAAATGCATCACAAATTCGCCGCATTCGCTGTATTCACTACTGCTGGTTTGGTTGACAAGGCGACGTGAAATTAGGAAATTTTCCTTCCCCCACAAAATCCAACAAATCAAAAACAAAATATATAAAAGGGAAAAGAAACAAGGGTAAACTACCCCAACAATAAAGGGGATGCATGGCATTCGAGAAAATTACATTTTTGCGATTTTATTCAACTTTGGTTGTTGTTAGTGTTGGAACAACACAAAATCCTGGGTTTGTCGTGTAAATTTTTCATTTTTCAAATTTAAATAATTCAAAAATATTAAAAAAATTATTAAAAATATATTAAAAATATTAAAAATTAACATTAAAATTGAAATCAAGTGAAAGGTGATTTAAATTAAATTAAAGTGAATTAAAGTGAATTCGATTTAATTGTTTTTGTGGCTTCTGGAAATCGATTCAACTTCTTGAAGAAAAGATGTGATTTTGGAAAAAAGGACATTTTCATTTTTGGAAAAACCGAGAAAATTTAATTATTTCACTGAATTTGATTGAATTCCATTTGGAAAATGTAATTATTGCGCATTTCTCCTTCTGTGCCATCGAACCATCGGAAAAACCACAAAAAGGACATTTTCTTCAAATCGGAAAAATCTGACAATTGGCAACAGAAGGATAAAGGTTAAAGTGGAAAAACACCGCTAAATCGAATTGAAAATTTCGGAAAATTTAATTGAAAATTTTGTCGGTGTTTTGTTATTTTATTTCAGACTGGAAAATTTCAAATTGAAAATTTTCATTTAAAGAAAAACTTTCATTCATTTCGTGTAACACTACGAACATGACAAGTTCCAATTCTGGCACATCGTCTCTTGTTATTTGTAAGGAAGTGTTCGATGATGGCTGTCAACCGTCAAGTGAGGGTAAGGAATTGGTGAAATTTGGAAATGAAAATTAATTTTTAATTAATGAAAATTGAATATTTTATAAGAAAATTTTCTTTTAGATCTTCTACGACTCAACATGCTAAACTTTCAAGTTGTGTATACCTACTGCCGATGATACTTGAAACATTTTCATTTTGATTTTTGTGCTAGTGGGAATTTTCAATTTCTATCCGATATCTAACCATATGCTATGTGGATATCACAAAATGAATAACCACATTTGGGTGATTTAACACACGGCCAATACATACCTTCTGTTTAACATAAATCAATAATTTAATTTGTTTTCTGTTCTTCTTTGAAATGCAAATCAAAAGGAAAACAACAAAATTATATTTTATTGTTGAAAGAAAATGAAAATGAAAATCAAGGGTGGCTAACTGCGATAAATTTCTTGTTTGTTTTTGTTTATTTCTACTTCCTACCCTCAACCCTTGTGTGTCATTCGATAAAATCGAGAAAAACACACTGAACACTGTACAAGGACATTTTAGAAAAATGAATATTTATTATCTATGGAAAAAGGAATCATCTTTGAAAATGAAAATTTATTTTCGTAAAGAAAATTTGCCGCAATATTGAAATATATAATATATCTTTTTGTTTTAATAATTTTCATTTGGCTAGAGTTGTTGGAATGTTTCCAGGAAAACCATTTGCGGTTGTTAAAGTCATGAGAACTTCTTTTAAGGATAACTTTTGACACATGATTTCCAATTGATTTTCAATGGTGTCGGATGACATTTCATGTTCCTTTACCTTTACCGGGCCCATACACCATACAACATGTTGGCCAGCTTGGCAGGGCGTTTGCCACCCACGTTCCAAATGTCATTTCTTCAGAAATCATCGAATAACTCGAGCGATTGAGCGAAAATTCGAAAATAAATAAAACCAGAAATGATTTCCATATCGTCGCTTAGCTAACAATACCGCTTCAGTCAGATTTGCTTAGTTTTCAGGAGAGACGAAAAACTGCATTACATATACATATATGTGTTGTCATGTTGTGTTGTGTTACTACTTTTTGAATAAAGCACTCAAATTGGATTATATTTCCTCTGATGCGCGGTAAAATAATCTACCGAATGGTATACAAAACGTCAAATGGCAAATTTTCGACTTACCCGGCGTTGTTACCTAAGCGACGATATGTCATTTCTTCAGAAATCATCGAAAAACGGAGTAATTAAGCGAAAATTTTCGAAAATTAAATAAAACCAGAAATGATTTCTATCTGTCATTTCTGCAGAAATCATCGAAAAACTGGAGTAATTAAGCGAAAATTTTTCGAAAATTAAATAAAAGCAGATTTTGATTTTGAATTTAATTTTTTTTATTCAATTTTATATAAGCTTCGTACTCCGCATTTTGTAAATTTTTCAATGCTCTGTTTAAAAAGGTTTATTATGTAAGCACTTTTAATCACTGTTTTAAAATAATTTGAAATTAATTAATTCGAAATTTTAATAGAAATTAATGCTAATTTTGACAGAAAGTCTGCCAACATATCCACACGCAGTGCAACATGTTGGCCAACCACTAACTCCTCCCATCGAGAATTAAAAATTTTTGATTTCATCCCAACTCAACTTCCAACCATCAAACTTGTTGGCCAACTTGCCCACACGCAATCCAATGTTTTATCGTGTACGGGCTGCATAAGAAACAAGTTTACTCCTTCTTTAGCTATGATAACATGAAGACTAGTGATTGTGTTGTGAAAAGACGATTGAAAATTTCTGAAAGCTTTCATTTGAAACGTACCGTCAGTCATACGAATTATTAACAATGACTTTTTATACTAATAATTCCTAATAAAGTGAAATAACATATCCATGATCATCACTTATCATTTTAAAAGAGAATTTGATAAATAGTATACCAATCAATTTCGGCATTCGACAACAATCCATTCCGGCAGTAGAAACGAGTTCCAGAATGAATAAGAACACGCTACACTGCAAGCTGTCATTGGAAACGTACCTTCAATTATACAGTGGATGTATGTTTTGGTAAAACGATACGAGATTCTTGTGTGGCCTATCTTCAATTTGAAAATTTCTGAAGAAAAGCACACTCCACTGAAAGCTTTCATTTGAAATGTACCTTCAGTCATACGAGTTATCGACAACTGGCTTTTTGTTACTATTAGTTCCTAATAAAATGAAATAACATTTCCACAATCATCACTAATCATTTTAAAAGCGCATTTCTTAAATAATCATATGCCAATCAACTTCGAGATTCGAAGACAATCCACTCTGACACTGGGAACGAGTGCTAGAGCGAATAAAAGTACACTCCACTCAAAGCTGGCTGTCCTATATTCTTCCAAAAGGTTTCTCCACATTTCATGACTCACTATTATCATTTTTAATCACATTTTTTAATAATTTCAAATTAATTTTTTGAAATTTTAGTAGGAACTAACGCTAATTTTGACAGAAAGTCTGCGAACTTGCAATCAAGTTAACCAACATGTTGTATCGTGTTATATTGAAGTTGATTCTCTGGATTCTAGTACTGAATGTTATACTATTAGGTTATGTTAACTTAAGTCAGTGACCAGGATAGCTGTGTGTGTGAAATATAAGGACACAGGTGTGATTCACAACCCATTCCAGTATTTGTAATTTGGTTAATGAAAAATGTTTTAAGGATTCCTTCGAATTTCCATTTCATTGAACATTTCAAGGATACATTACAGGATGCATGTACTGAAGTGAAGTTTGAATTGATTAAATTTCATTTTCAGAAATAAAAGATTACGCAGTGAAAATTGGAATTGATCCAGAAAACGAGCCACATCTGCTCTATTTAGCAAAAGAAGGACTTATGCATGCATTGCCACCAGATTGGAAAGTTTGGTATGAAATTGAGATATGATACTTGTTGTTTTGTTTTTGGATATTATATCATTTCAGTTATGCTGATGAGTTTCAAGCTCATTATTATTACAATGAAAAGTTCAAAATAACCCAATGGGATCATCCGTTAGATGCAATTTACCGAGAACTAGTGGATAAAGCCCGTACAAAGCACAACAATAAATTGGTTAATATAAGTGGAACGAATTTGGATGTTTCGGACGATGCATCGCAATTAGATTCAGGAATACGAAGTTTACAAGGAAATGATGATTCTGAAATGAATACAAATAATGTAACAGTTGGTCCAGCATCGACAACAATCAATATGAAAATGAATCCAGCAGTAGCGAGTAATAATCGATTTGTGATCAAATCTCAAAACTCTCAAGAACCAGTACGAACGTCAAGATTTGAAGTGGTCAAGACGAATCCTCAAATCGGTCTTGACATGAGATTCAATGTAACTGATCCAGTGTCACAGGAGAAACCTTTACGAAGCAATTGGAAGAGTGATGATGGTAGTAATGATAGAAAAGGTTTTACAGTATGTGGAACAGGAGCAATGTTCCTTAAATCGAATACAATAAAGAAGAATTTTGAAAATGGTTTAACCACAAGTGCAGATAGTAGTCTTGCTAATAGTGGAACAACAAGTGGAGGAAATGTAACGAAACCAATTGATATAAATAGAACAAAAAGTTATTTTAATGAAATTCTCAATTCAAATGTTAAAGGAATTCTAAGAGATACTAGTTTAACAGATGTTAGAAGACGATTTGATGATACAGATGCTGAAGATAAGAAAAGTGTTCGTTTTAATTTGGATGAAATCAAATTGAGAGGTAACTATTCACCTGAAGAGGATCCAAGCAGTTCACGTAAGTTCGGTCATAGTCCAGATGTGTCAGAGCAGTCTGATGATGATGATCCATGGGATTTCATGGAGAATATTGATAATGAAACTGAAAGTCCAATAGATAAAGTATCAGTTGATGATGGTCAAAGTGATTTCAATGAGAGTGGAGTAAAAGAAGATATTAATGATGATCATGATGATGATGATGATAATGATAATGATAATGATAATGATGAAGAGGAATTAGTTAAACATGTTAAGGAAATAAAACTTGTACAAGTAGCAAAAAGTCCAGAAACAAATGTGTACAAGCCTGTATTAAAAGTCCAACATAGTTCTGATGAAATACTGAATAAACCTCAAATGAAAGTATCCAGTTTAGACAGGGCATTTAGTGCGGATATATCAATTTTGAATAAAATCAAAGAACAAAGTGTTGTGGTGAAGCCATTGTACGAGGATACTGATTCAGATTCACGAGGAAGTTCTGTTACTAGTTTTATTCAAAGGACAACAAATGATAATGAGAATATCAATAATGACTATGATGAAATGATGAGAGAGCATAGTGTTAGAATTGAGGAACTCCGTCAGAAGTTGGCTGTTGAAGAGAAGGAAGAAGAGAAAAGATTGCGTGAAGAATTAGAGAGGGAATTGTCGGAGAAGAGACAGGAGATCCTTCGGAAGAATGAAGAGGAACTGGCAGCTTTCACTGTAGAACAATCGAAGATGTCACATGTAGTGGAGAAAATCGCTGATGAGAAAAACAAGATCGATAATGAATATCATGAAAAACTTGAAAAGCATCGAGTTGACAAGGAAGCAGAACTTAAGATGTTGATGGAACAAGAAGAAAAACGTTTTGAGAATGAGTTGAAAAAGGAAATTGAAGGTATTGAAATGAAGCACAAAGAGAAGATCAGTCAAATCCAACGAGAGTACGACACAATGCTGGAGGAAGTCAAAAGAAATCTGGAAGAGGAGCAAAACAAAGAATTGGATGAGTATCGAACGGATTTGGCAAAAGATTTCGATAGTAAACGGAAGAAGGTTTTAGAAGAACATAAATCAGCTGTTGATGTACTTCAAAGGAATCATGCAGAAATAGTACAGGATCTGGAGCGAGATTTGAAGAGTGAAGAAGAAATTTTGAAGAAGGAACATACAACACATTTGTCTCAGATGCGTGACAAATTAACACATGAACTGGAGATGGAACGACATCGAATGCGTGAAACAGGTGAAGATCGTTTATATGAAAAAATTCGTTGTGAGAAACGTTTACTGGAAGATAAATATCGTTGCCTCAAAGAGAAGTATATACGTTTAAAAACTGATGTTAAACTATCTTTAGAACGGCGTAATCGTCGTCGTGAACAACAATCAACACAACCCCAAAGTCTGACGACGACAACAACAACAGGATCTGAAACAGAACGTTCTACATCGAATAAACCATCGATTGGGAATAGTGAAAATCGTAGTGCATCATTGTCGACTCCTTTTTGCGGAAGCACTGAGCATGGGAAGCCACCAGTAACACCAAAAAACCAACTAGTAGCTAAAGAACGTGATAAATCCATAGAGACACAACTAACTCAATCACAAACGAATCAATCACAGCAACAGACCAGAGATCGTAAATTAGGAATTGCATCGAAATATATTAAACAACTTCAAGTGCAGTATCAAGAAGATACCACATCTATAAGTCAATCGGATACGACAATATCTAATAATTATACAAAAGGCAAATACATGCCAACACCATATAGTGATAATGGCAATTCAGATTCTGAGGCATTTCATCGTAACCAAGAGAATAACAATAATCCCCGAGACAGGCAGCGTAAGAAGTTATTCTCACGAATGAAATCCGCTTCTACATCACGTTTGAATAGTGAAAATTTTAAAATAGATAGACCCTGTACTCCTGTAGAGAATCTACGTCGTCAACTGCAAAAGCTAGAAGATCTTGAAGATCAATTTCCAGATAATACATTAGATACCACGTATCATTTACGTTATCCATTTTCAGATATATCCAATGATCATGCTGGTACAAGTTCTGAACTAGAATTTTTCAAACATCGAATACATTTAGAACGTGATTCTGTACGTCGTGCCAAAGAATCCTTACGTACACAAAGGACAAATTTTAGAGCTCGTCAAAGAGAGATTAAACAACGTCACAAATCGAATAATACTCGTCATACTTTGGATCAATTGATTCAGGAAGAAAAGGAATTAACTGAAATGGAAGTTAATTTACATCGTACACGTGCATTACTTGGTGAAAAAGTCATACGTCTCCGACATTTAGAACAATCCTTACAAAGAATCTATGAAAAAGAACGTCCAATGGATCTGTTACATGTCGAGAATAAGGATGATGCAACACTTAGTGATCTATCATCTCATTCTAGTTCGGGATTTAGTAGTACAGATTTTGCAAGTGATACAAATCAGGCTAATATAAATCGACGCAAAGAAATGTATCAGGAACCATCGGAATGTATTCAAAATTTAGAAATTTTAAATGCTGAAATACGTGAAATTCTTGAATTATTATGTAAACAACAATCTCATGGTAATATATAGTTTAGTTGTTTTGATATCACTATCATATCAATATTAATGAATTTTAATTTATAGGTTTACAAACATCAACACAAGTAACTTATCCAGAATTAAATTGGTCATCTGTTGTTTCATCAGCTACTAATAATATTCAACCATCTAATAATCAATCAACATCATTTCTACATGCACCACAATCAATTCCAACTTTAGCTGATCGTTTAGAAACTTATCGTCAATTAGCAGCTGGACGTGTTCAAACATCAGTTGGTGGTGCTATTATGGCAGCTAATACAATTGTATCACAAAATCCACGTGCTGTTAATTATACAACTAGTCTAGTTGAACGTACAAGAGATCTACGTAATTGGTTAAGACAAGCTAAAAATGAACATGATATATTATCATCTGGTGGTGGTAATATTAGTGCAAATGTTGCTTCTAATACTGGTCAACAAACTAATTTGTAATTGAAAGGATTCAAAGGGTGCTTTCCATTTAATAATGAAAAAGTTTATAAATTTTTCTGTTGCAAATAATAATGTAATGATTATGTTTCTTTTTAGGGCACCCTTTGGAGCTAAAACTTATATAATACGAGTTGTAATGTTTAATAAAATTCAAATACCAAAATGATAAAATCACTAAATTCATATTAACTTATATTATTATAATAATATAATATAATTTTCTTGATGAAATTTCAATGAAACTACATAATTGTTACTAACTAACATTAAACAAACTTTAACAAATTTAAAAATATTTATTTATTTATTTATTTAAATCAAAATTAGTCGTTCTAAAAACATCCTACGAATGTGTTATGTGGATGATAAACCTAATAATAAATGCACAAATAGACAATTTATTATTAAATTTATGTAACTTTATATAAAATGATTATAATAATAAATGTAATTAATTGAAATGAGAATTGATATTCCTTTAAATTTAAATGATAGTAAACTGAATTACATGTGATAAATTAATTAATAAATGTTAAACATATATACAGCATCATCTAGATTCTAAACGTATGAAAAATAAAATTAATTTATCTTAAAAATTAACTATATTATTCTTATTGAATTCATATCAGACTATTCTAGTATTCAGTTAGAATTGAATTGCAAATCATTTTCATCATTCTAATTATATAACAAATATATATAATATATAAATTACAAAATACTAGTGGATGGTCTGAAGATTATTATTAATTTAAATATTAAATTGTAATCATTGAAATTGTTTTAAAATATATTCTTGTTTGTTAAAAAATCTATTTTTCCACTTAATAATGAAATAATTAAAATTAAAATATATATATAAATTTGTAAAATAAAAACTCTATTTATTATATTGTGTGTTGTACAATATATTTAAAAAATATTCATTTATTTTAATTAAATTTCCATGTACATGTATTATATATAAATATATAATTGTAAATTTTAATTGCAGCTACTTTGAAATTCAAGTAAATTACATAGGTGACAGAAGTGAAAACTTTAGTTTAACTGAAATATAAAAGTTCATTGATTAATAGGAATAGTTCTACAAATAATTATCTAGTAATTGTTAGTAGTATGATATGTTTCATGACTTACATAATATGTTAAATTAAATTTTGTGAAATTCAAATGCAAAATCGACAAGAAAAAGAAATATTGAAAAGAATTTTGTAAATCAACGAAACACCAACGAATAAGTCGATTTAAAAGAAGATTTAAATTTAATTTATAAATTTAAAAAAAAAACCTTTTTGGAACAATCATCTTCGTAGCCTTAATCAAATAAAATCTGATATTATCATATGAGTAAATTAAAATTTTAATTATCATATTCTGTTTTAGCATGAACTACAATTGAAATAAGTAATAAATTTAAATAATTTCATCATTAACATTTAATTCAAACTATTTGGATATTCGACATAGAAGAGATAAGTAGGTGCTGTATTGTATACAATTGCAGACGGTTATGTTATATGGAAAATGTTATGAGTCAATATCTAGTGAAATTCGTGCCTCAGTCAAAATGAAATCAGATATATGTATTAAAAATGAAAAAATGTTGAATATTTATTTTCTAATATACGTTATATTATTAAGTAATTACCTTTCTTTGGTATTTATATAAATTTTAGTTTTTAGTACCGTCCAAAAAAGAAAACTCACGTAATAATTCATCTGTCCATTTAATATTCCATATTGAAAGAATGAATGAATGTATTCAATTTAATTTTAAAAACATAATATTCAAAATATTATGTGTTAAATTATAATTTTGAATATTTAAACAATTTTCTTTCATTCAAATATATAAAATATATATAAAATTGAAGTTAATTGATAAGAAATTATGTAAATTATATCTTCAAATATATTACAGTTTGTTGATAATATGTATTTGAGATAAAATGCATGTAAGATCTCATGTGGGTCTAGTAAAAGTTGTTTAAATTAAATAATGAATGAAGCTAATATACAATTAACATATTAAATACATTTAATCATATTAAATCACACTCAGAACTAAGATATTAATAAATGAATTTAATTAATGAATCATCCATTTTGTGTTTTTACTAATGAATATCATAATAATATTGCAGGACAACAATTTTCGACCAAGGATATCATCTTTGAAAAAATAAAAGTTAGTTTTTAAAATTTTAAAATTTTTATATTACATAAATTTTCAAATATTATTTTACAATTATTATTTTTTGAACAATTCATATTTATATTAAAACTATACACAGAAGCAACGAAAATTCGTAAAATTTCCACAACATAAATTAATTAATTTCTAAGCATTTTAAATAATATTAAACAAAGTTTCACATTATCACTAACTTTAGACTTTTAATTTCATTTGATAAAATTTTAATTTCATTAATATTATCTGACTAATTTACATTACATTATTACGTAGTAATGTAATTATTTACTTCACTTGACCAAAATATATAATAAATAAACTTGAAAATAATATGATATTTAAGTAAATATCCGTTTCGTTTTGTGTGCTTTGTATTCAAGATTTAAGTATAAATCTCAGACACGTTTCTTATATAAAAATGGTAAACGATCCAATAAAGCACGGAAAATGCTTCCAGGTATACGTTGATATTTATTAATCATGTTTTCTAAGCTGAGAGCAACCTAAAATTATAGAATTATATTAAAAGATTATTTCGAAATTTATAGTACCAACCTTTTCCTGAAGTTGTTCTGGTGTTAAATTTGGATCATATGGTATAGGTTCACCTAAATAAGTACGATATTTAACTGGAAAACCTCCATAAATTGGACGTAGTGGTATTCGTGTTGCATTATAAAGTTTAATGAAGATTTTTCCAAAGAAATTAACTTGACGAAAACCTTCTCTTACGTTTTGTGTAAAAAATGGTATAACAGGAACTTTAGCTTCAAGTGCAACTTTAGCAAAGCCAACACGATTACGCCAAAGTAATTCATAATAATGATTACCAAATTGTGCTTCATAAACTCCACCAGGTGATATAGCAAGTAGATTTCCTTCTTTTAATGTATTCGTACATGATTGAATTGTACCAGGGCTAACTTTAAATACATCACTTATCAAACCCCAACCAGGTAATTTGAATAGAAATCTATCGCCAACACTATATATAAGTCTATTCCTTTGCAATAGTACACGTGCTATGAAATAGTACATATCAATTGGTATAGCACCATGATAGAATACAATTAGTGCTGGACCTTCAGTTGGTAGATTCTCAAGTCCGATCACTTCATAACCATGATATATCCGGGCATGTGCATCCCATATAGCAGCTACAATTTTACGTGCTACATCCCAGAAATTGTCACTGTCACTTGCTACAGCCTGCAATATGACTTTTCTACAAATTAATTTCATGAAGTTTTATTTAAATAAAATTCATTTAAATTCAATTCACATTACCTATGTAACTTGTGTATACATAATATTATGAATGACATATATATCATGATAACAAAACCCCATGGTAGCAGGAATGTAACTATAAATGGGGTAAAGAACCGATATAACCAAATTGAATAATCCAAATCAATGTATTGCCCTGAAATGTAAAAATTTATTTAATACAAATTCAATCATACTATTATTAACATACCTAAAACAACAACAGAATTATTTAAATACTGATTAAAAACATTCATGGCTTAAAATTGTTGACATTTGTTTAACTTTATTTTATTTTAAATAATATTTATAATAACTTTAACACTTCATTATTATGCAAAGGAACGAATGTGATATGTTTCATTTATATGAAATTCAATATGTTTTCCTACTTTATCCAATTCATTCATTCTTATTTGATTTATGTAGTAAAATAATTTATAAATTTTACTATTTTCAGTTCAATAAACTACGTGAAAAACTACAATTTGCAAATAATGCATAAATTCAATTCTTTGTGTATGAAAATTGAAAATGACAATTTGATTTTTCCATGAATCTAGGGGCGATCAACAATCAATACTCATACAAATATGTTGTGTAAAGTTTTATGCGTTCGTTAGTGATATTTAACACAAAATTATTATTTAATTTTCATTGGAATTGTTGTTAAAGCGTTAAATAAATACTAGTAAGTAAGATATTGAAAATGTTCTCTTAAGAATGAAATTTTAAGGAATTACTTTTCTTATAAGAAACAAATTTCGAGTTTCAGTGAACTATTTCAATATGGCAGCACTGTCACTCCTTAGCGAGGCTCACATATAAAGGCGAATGCACACCAGATGCTGCAGGTACTGACTTACTGAGATAAAGTTAGAGTTAATTAGCTGCTAAGTACGATATCTATTAGATAATAACAATATATTAATGTTAGACAAAAGCATCCTATTGTATTCAGAATCCACACAAAAGCCTATTGAAGTAGGAGTTCCACAAGGATCACCACTTTCGCCAGTGCTATACAACCTATACACTGCAGACATCCCAAAGACGGCAAAAATAAAAATATCCTTATTCGCAGAGGACACATGCATCCACTATACTTGAAGCCAAACCTAGCATGTAGCATTACAAACTGCAAAACTACATAAACAGACTGACGGCCTATTTCAAGAAATGGAGAATCAAATTCGACGTAGATAAAACACAGACGAGTACCAGAGAACCTCAAAATTAATAACGAGACAATAAACTGGACGCCAACAGCAAAATAAGTCTGACATGGTCAGCACATATCCGGGATAAACGAAGAATGTGCGTAATAAAATTAAACTCTCTAAGGCCCTTAATACAAAGTAGGAAACTGAATGTAAAAACTAAACTTCTCATATACAAGCAAATAATAAGACCAAGTCAGATATTACAAATCTGCCAGAACAAAGCAATACGACGAATTCTCAAGATTCCGTGGTATGTTACGAACACGGACTTTCACACAGATCTAAGATTAGAAGCTATAGACAAAGCACTAAAGCTAATAGCAAAAATAGACGAACATCCACAACCAAACCAGACTTACGAGCTATAATGACAGACTCAAGGGTAGTGTGGTTAATAAAAGGTACTCCCAATATAAAAAAAAAAACCAAGTGAGTGTCGGACACGCATAAGCTAAGGGTTCCGTAGAATGCCGCATAAAGTATTGAGTTAAGGAAATCTTTGTTGGTAGCATAAACCTTCGAATATCTAATTAACGGTAAGACTCTTATTGTTCAAACCAAAAATCGTTTACTGTTTTTATATAGTTCTACTACCTTAAATTTTTTCAGATTTTTCTGGCTCGTCGTTCAAAAGTTAGAGAGGGGGGACACACTTTTGACGTCTTTAGAAGCGTATATTTCGCGAACGATTAGCTTAAAGGAAAACAGTTTCTAACAACATCATTGTCATTTGTGAAGACCTATCCAAAAATACCCCACACGGGTATGTGCAATGAAGAAAAAAATCTTGTCCCTCAGACACATGTATGGAGTGCCACCCTTAATAAAACTTTTTTCTTTACTTTCACTACTGCATTTTCTAGTGGTTCACAGGAGACACCTTACTTCTAAATTTCATTTATATAGTTTCAATAGTTTCCGAATAAAATGGCTGTGACATACGGACAGACGAACATGACGAAACTATAAGGCTTCCGTTTTTTGCAAATGTGTTTAAGCACTAGCTTAAATAAAATACAGTTCCTTGTGTCCGATTTTTGTATAATTTTTTACTTGAATTTACTAAATTTAATCATCTTGATGCTATAATGAAACAAAGTATTGTAATAACTAGTATAATAACCACATGATGGATTCAAGTGGATCTTTGAGGAAAATGAAATGAAAATTTTTTCTAAACATTGTACAAAATATTTATTTAAAAAACATACTTTATTGCTTGTTAAACTTAATATAAAACATAATTAATAATTACAACAAATCGAATTGTTCTATTCCTTGCTCAATGCTTTGAATTCACCATCTTTAACCCATGATAAACCAGACGTAGGTGGTGAAGATGATAAATGATCTTTTGTTTTAAGATTGTCCAAAATAGGTCCATGAATTTCATTATCAAATTTTTCAAATGTTATATAATGTTTATCATCAGTTGGTGGAGGATCATATATTTTATCACAGCTTAATGCCACACATTCTTTGACTTTGGCTATGAATTCAGCTTTATTCTGTGATAATAGATCGCTTGCACTTTGATTTGGTAGTTTATCTTCATTTAAACACATTTGCGGTTGACGAAATATGAATTGTATGAATTTTAATAATTGCCAAATGTGATTTGTTCCATTTATCCAAATTGGGAATGCACCAGATATATCCAGTGTTCCAGTGTATGGGCATATTAGAGGATGAAATATTTCATTTTGAAAAATTACTGTCTACGAAAAGAAAATTATTGTAATTTATTTACAAATAAATAATAATATCAAAACATATACTGGTGCTTTCGAATCATCTGGGAAATCATCTGTTAATGATATGTTAAATCGAAATATTCCGTCTTTGTAATAACCATCTCGAACGAATATGACTCCAAACCATACTAAAATTATGAATGAAATTATTTATATTATATTAAAACAAAATTTTATCAATTCTTACAAAACGAATTATCATGTGATGGTATAACATATACTCCACCAATATCTTCCGTTTGAATCATTTTGCTAATAAAAGAAAAATAAAAATTTTATTAAATTAAAACATTTTGTTTCAAAATAAAACTTACTATTCCCCTAGAATTTTGTATTCTCGTTGAATTGTTGTTAGCAATTTATCAGAAGTATTATTTGTGTCTAAAGTCATTTTATATGAATTTTAAATAATAACAATTTATTCCAAATCAATTAAAATTAATATAAATAATAATAATAATGAAAAGTTTATGAAATGTTGAGCTAAATGTCACTTTGAAAATGTTGTGACATTTGACAAGATTATTCTTACAACAAAAATGTACCAGATGCAATCATTTGAATGGTATATGGAATAGTTCGCTCAAGTTTAAAGTAAATAAATAGATAAAATTTTTAAAATTAAATGTATATTTAAATATTTATTTATTTAATATAATTTCATTCATATATTTATTTATAAAAATATAAAATTATAATCATTTGAAAAAATTTATGAAATAAAACATCGTATGAAATTGTACATTTTCGATGTTTACGACATTCTTATGTCAATCGACAAACAATTATTGACATCACAACGTTTTGTCAACATTTCTGTTTGTGTAGATAAATTTTTACCGCCAAAATTTTTAATTTACAATTAAATTAATAAATATGCACGCAATAAGTGATATAGAAATATGTGAATTAATTAAATTATTCAAACAAAGTCCACAATTGTATGATAATACACATCCAGACCATCGTAGAATGGTAAAACGTGAAGAAACCTACAGTCAAATATGCCTTCAAATGAACAAGTTAAATCCAGAAATAACAATTGATGATGTGGGATATTATTTAAAAGTTATTAAGACTCGTTATAAAGAGGAATATGATAAAGTAATGCAAGCTAAAGAAAATGGACAAGAATATGTACCAACGTTGTGGTACTATGGGTTGCTTAGCTTTCTCACTGAACAACGTAATGTAAGTTGGATAGTAGCTTCTTGTGAATCGTATGGAAATAATCTATTATTATAACAATATCTTAGATAAAACCAGAAACATTTAACAATGCATCACTGACAAAACCAACATCATCATCACAATGTGCAAATGAGAATGTTTATAGTGAGACATTAGTTAACTCTGTACGTATACCCACTATATATTACTTAATAAATTACATTGAAATTATCAAATAATATCTTTCTTATTGCAGTTGGATAGACGTCCATTTTATAAAACTGTTGTCCAGCGGTCTATGTCGTCTCTACAATTAGCAAACAGTATTGTTGATAAATGCAGTGAACCAACATGTTTGGTTTTTGGTCATTTTGTTGCATCGGAGCTCAATAGAATTCAGGATCCTGAGATACGCTCTCAAGCACAATGGGATATACAAGAAGCATTAAGAAGAGCATCACAAGATGATCAAGACACTTATAGTGTATCAAGAAGAATGTACAATTAGATTTGATGCAATGCTGCAATGTTAACAAACAATTCAATTCGAACAACATTTTCGCAGCAAGTTTTATTTATCAGTTTAAGATAGAATAAGTTAATTACATGATTGTGGATTAGTTAATTTCACAAATTAGTTAATTTTTTAAAAAAGAAAGAGAAACTCAAAAATGTGATCATGAGAATAAAAGAAAAATTGTAAATAATATTTTTAAATTAACTCGTTCATTTTATTCACATTTATCAAAAATTTCATGTTCACATTTGAGTTCTTTTTAATACTTTTACCTTAATATAATTTTAACAAGATAACAATTCATTTTCGCAGCAAGTTTTATTTATCAATTTAAGATAGAATAAGTTAATAACATGATTATGGATTAATGATTTTGATTTAAAGAAAAGAAGAGAGAAACTCATAAATGTGATCATGAGAATAAAGTAAAAATTGTAAATAATATTTTTAAATTTCATTCAAAAATTGCATGTTCACATTTATATGAGTTCTTTTTAATACTTTTCTTTCTTAATAATAATAATTCAAATCAAGCTGATTCTCATATAAAACAAAACAACAATGATAATAATAAAAAATTCATTTATTTAACTTTTTAATTTAATTCCTTTCTTAACAGTTGCTTTAATTCCAGACAATTCACCATCGTATCTATGAATTTCTTTGCGTACTGTACGAACAGCACCCTTCCTTCGGACAAGAGCCTTGCGATACTTATTACGATGTTTCACTCTGGGATTCCTTAACTCCTTCTTACGATGCGGTGTTAGACCTTTGTTTTTAGCTATTTCATATGTGATTGCCCGTCTGTCATCAGGATTACCAGCATCATCATCATCATCATCATCTGGTTGCTGTTCTTCTTCTGAATCATCTGTATCCATTGGTATATCATTTTCATCATTCATTGCAGGTTGTTGTGGTTGTATCTTGTTCGAAATCGTTTTCAGCAATTTAAGTTGGGATTTCTTTTTATCCATTTTATCCTGAACAATATCATCTGGTTTAATGAATTCCAGAGTATCTCCTGTTTTAATTGCTGCAATTGTCTTCTCGATTTCTGGCCGTGCTACACTTTCGAATATCTCATCTAGTTGATTAAGTAATTTCTTCAATTGTGCTAAACGTTTTACAAGAGGATGATTTTTAATTGTTAATCTTTTAGCTTTCAACATAACATAAAACCCAATGTTGATACAATAATTCAAAATTAAATTTTTTCGTAATTTAACAAATTTAACAATATCATGTTCGATATTTTTTGATAAAGTGTAATTAACAAATGGTTCAAGTAATGATTTATTCTCATGGAAATATTTTTCAAAATCCCTAGTAAGATTATCAAATTCAGGTGATTCTTTTTGGAATAATCTCTGCATTTCACGTACAGTCAAACTATCAAGAGCAGCATGTAGTGTCATGTGTTCCTCATCTATGGGCAAATCGTTTTCTTTGGCTTCTTGTTGGGGGAAAATATCTAGAGAAAAATCAACATCAGCTAATTCAGCAGCTAAACGTTGTTGTATTGATTTAGCTTCTTCTTCTTCTTGTTGAGCCAGTTCCTGTTCTTTTTGAGTGTATCCACTGTAATCCGGATCAACGAAATCCGTATTATAGTACATGGATCGTTTTCGACCCCATGCTCGAGAATCTGGTAAGCCACTCTCTTCATCTTGATCTTCATCCTTCCCTTCAATATCACTGTCTGCTAGGAGCTGCTCATCATTATTATCCTCATCATCCGAGTCTGATTCTTCAAACTGGAGCACTGCTTTCTCTTTAGCAACTTTGTGATTTCCTGTCTCACGGTATTTCTTCAATAATTTCCGTTCTTTTTCTGTATACTCTGCATCAGAATCAGTCTGATCTCCATATTGATCAATATCCACTTCTCCACCGTGAATTTTTATTTTATTTGCCATATTTTATTCACAATTATTTCGTGCAAATTTTGAGACGATGTTTACAAACGAGGAATCTTGACGTTTAACCAACCATGTGCTCGAGTACACTGTTATTAGTAAACAATTTACTTACTAATTTCACCGGTAGGCATTAATTTACTGTGAAAAACATAAAAAATTATTTTAAAACAGTTAGAATTAAGTTATTATCTCTATGGTCTAAGTTAAAAATGTAAAAATTTAAATGATTAATGTTAAAATTTAAATAATAAATGCAAGATGGTTTGTTCTTCAATCGACACATAGATGGCGCGAATACAGTCCAGCATGTTTTGATTGATACATAACCTCTAAGCCGATTGATGGTTTCTGGTCTGGGAACTTTTGTAGTTAAGTGAATATTTTAATAGAAATTGTTTAATTGTGAAAATTATTAAAACAAAATGGGTAAGTTTCGTTCGAAATTGAAACGTCATCAAAAGGGAAAATCCTGGGCTCGTGGACATTCATCGACATCAAACCCGGAGAATATGAAACATCGGATCAAGGCGAAATCGAGATTTTTCCAACCAAATTTAAGTCTTGGTAAATTTTAAGAATTATTAATAAATTTTACATTATAATTATCATTTACAATTGTCAGCACCTCCACCTGATGCAACAGAAAACCAAAGTGGTCTTACATTAGAAGCAATATTGAAGCACGATGCAATGCAAGAATATGCTAAAGATCTTAAAGAGCCAACAGTGGATGATGTTGCATTCAGTTTGAAATCGGTTAATATCGATGATGAGATAATGTCTGGATCGAATCTAGAAACATTTAAGACATATCAAACATTTGCATCCAACTATAGTGCATGTACTAATCAAAGTTTTAACAAATTATTCAGAACATTTCGTACTGATTCTGAGACACACAAAGCAATGTTGGCTATACTAACAGCTATAACAGATATAATTAAAGGACGTAATGGTGAAGAAAACTGTACCGAATACTTTCTCCTTCTAATGGAAACGATTGACAATACAAAAGAAACTCTCCAACTAAATGCTAGTTTAACATTGTTAGCTATGCTCATCAGAAATGTAAGAACACCAGTGTTGCGGGAAATGTTCTCTAATACTTCTGAATCTCTGTTGGAACTTCTTGAACAGCATTTAGAAACAGATCATCAGAATATTATTCGAAATGTAATTGTACAGATTTTTATTTGGATAAATAACAATAACATGTTTTTGTTTTAGATTCTCAGATGCTTGTGTATTCTCTTACAAGCGCAAACAATATCAACTTGGTCATTTTCTTCTGCTCTGAAATTTATTGATATTCTCCTCAACCTTATTCTACATCCCAAACCGAAGGTATAATATATATATATTAAAAACGAATACACTAAATTAATTTGTTTTCTTTTATTAGATACGAAAATCTGCACATAGTGCTATTGTAGCAATCGTTAATGGAAGTTGTTTTATGAAACGAGCTAAGAAAAACGAAGAACAACAAACAACAGGAGAAACTGTTGAATCAGAAAAATCTCAAACAGAAGAAGAACAACAACGAGTGGCTACAACACATCCTGCAGATGAACGTATTGTTAAATTCTGTCTTCGTCACTTTGAATCTTTAGATACGAAAACTAGCAAAAATGTTCTTCATTGTTTGGAACTTCTCAAGGATGTGGTGAACACATTTAAAACAGATCAAATTCGTACAATATCAGAAAATCTACTTGTGATTATGACAAGTGCTAATGTGTTGATACGTACTAAAGGATTTGAAGTGTTTTATCGTTTGTTCCTTTCGAGAAATACAAATTTAATTGGTAATCTTTGTGGAAAACTAATAGTTGCCATTCATGATCATCGTCCGGATAAAGATAATGTTAGTGAGACACTTCGATGGATGACAGTGTTACGGGAAGCATATGTACATTTAGCTTCTGTTGATCTTAAACTATGTGTAGATCTCTTACCACAATTTCTAACAATTTGCATAAGAGATTTATTGCCAATTGATAGACATGCATCGTCCACTGTGTCAACACTTAATACAATATTTGACATGTGTCTAAAGCCAGCTTGTGCAACAGAAGAATTTGCATTGCTTTATCGCAATCAAATACTGAAATTGATCAAATTAATTCACACTGGATTAACATCTTATTCGTTAGACACTGATTATATGAAATACATAACATTAGTTTGTGCTAAACTCTTTGAAGCTGTAGGAAAAAATTTCAGGTTAATATTAATGAATAAACGTTCAAAACTTTAAATGATGAATTAATAAATTATTCTATTACAGTAATGATGTTTCTAATGTGCTTATCACTCTAGGACAACAATATGACACTGAAAGTCCGTATCGAATTCCAATTGAACATGCAATCCTTTCTGCTGTTAAATATATGGGACCTGAATCAACTCTAAATGCAATATCAATCACAAACGCTATGGGAGAAGTTCAATTAGATAAATCATGGTTACTTCCACTTCTGCGTGAAGGAATACAAGAATCTTCTGTGGAATTTTTTAGAACGCATGTTTTGAAATTAGCATCAGATTGCTATGATAAATGGCAAGAATTGAAAAGAAACAAAAATCTCTTATGGCATTCATATGAGCTTCTTTGCTGTCAACTTTGGGGTTTATTCCCAGGTTGTTGTCGAAAAGTTAGAGATATTGAAAATTTCAAATCAATAGCTAAAAGACTTGCAGATGCCTTAAAGAATAATCCAGAGTTCAGAGCACCTATTTTAGATGGATTCAAAGAATTGATTCAAAATAATTGTGAAAAATGCAATAATGAATTACGTCGATATGCTAAAAACTTTTTGCCTTGTTTATTTAATATTTATGTTACGAAACCAGAAGGAACATATGAAGCTGATATACGTAAGAAGACATTGGAAGTGATAAAGGTTACATAATAAATTTATTAATTTGAATATTTTAACGAAATTCAACATTTTCTTTCAGGAGTATTTGACTGTAACGCCAAATGAAGTTTACGATGAATTATTCGAAACGGGAACACAACAAATACTTGCATCGAATACTGAAAATTTTGTTAAAGACGCAATCTTTGATATTGTTAGCTTAATTATCATTGTTCAAGATAGCAAAGGGATAAAGAAGTTCTTTAAAAATTTCATTATTCCGATATTACAGAAGAAGAAATCGAAATTGTTTGTTAAAGATGATCAGAAAATTCAAAAACTTCAAAAGAAAGCATATTGGTAGGGAAATTAGTTTTGTTTATATTAAATATGTATAAATATAAGTTACTTATTTTATTTTTTAGTGTTTTGGAGCAGATTCTTTCAAGTAAATCTAAAGAATGTGAAAAGTTCGTTAAGCAAAATCTTACATCTATACAAGATTTGTTGCTGGATACTCTTCAGTCAAGCTGTGTAATAAATCAGGCGTCCAGATTAAAGTATGATCAAAATCTTGTGTTCATGTATCAGTTGAATAAATTTAATAATATATTTCCAGATGTTTGAAATTGCTGATCGAACATAGAACGGATTGCAGTGTTGATGATAAACTAATCATAGAAACTATCCCAGAGGTTGTGATGAATTTCAAAAATTTTTCAGATAAAAACGAAAGCGTTGCATTAGATCTTTTGACATTAATCGGGAAAAAGTATCAAGTAAGTATTGTCGAGATGTTTGTGTTATGTGATCATTAAACGATCAAAAAATTCTTACAGGAATGTCAAAAACTTGATGAATTTGTTGACATAATTATATCGGGAATGGCTGGTGATCAACCTGTTGTTACGAATAGTATTCTAGTTCTAAGATCAATACTACAAACGCTACATGGTAGTTTGACGATAACCACAATTCAATACCTCTTAGATCAAATACTTATGCAGCTTGTACAGAAGCAAAGACCGCAGGTTGAAGCTTCTGTTAAGTTTATAATAACATTTGTAAAAGTTCTTCCATCACCATTGGTAGCTAATCACTTGGAGGTGCTTGTAAGTTGCTTTTCAATTTGTTTTAATCAATTCATGCGAAATTGTTTATATTTCATTCAAGCTAAGATCACTATCGGCTATGGTACCGGATACAAAACGATATTGTCGATTGCTTTTAGGATATATCCTGAAAATGCTTTGTAAAAAGTTTGGTGTAACAGAATGTATTAAATTGGTACCTGGAAATGATGAAGCCACTCATAAGAGATTAAAGAAAATACGCAAAGATCTTAGTCGAGAGAAACGAACGAAAGCAGAAGATAAAGAAGATGATGAGGATGAAGAAGAATTCTTAGAAGGTTTACAAGCCAAAAGTGAAACGTACTATTTTGACAATATTTCAATTTACAAATTATATTGTACTACTGTCGTTTTAGTATTGATGATATTTTGGAAGATTCTGATTCTGATTTATCAGAAGAAGAAGATGCAAATAGATCATCGGGACCAACTACATCACAAACAGGAAAAGAGCTTTATATCCAAGAATTCCCAGAGGATATAGTTGATTTGCAAGATATCAAATCAATTGGTAATGTTATGAGTAAGTAGAGAACATAAAAGAAATGTATTGTTTAGTTTAACGAAATTTCATTATGATAATTTTAGCAAAAAGACCTGGAGATGCAAAGGAATTTGCAAATGGGAGAAGTGCTATGAAAAAGAAAAATAAAGATCCCAATAGGGGCTTCAAGACTGCTGAAGATGGTAGACTGATTATTCCATTGGACAATAAACGGAAGGGTAATGATTCTGATGATGATGAAGAAACGGAACCGATTGTAGATGGTGAAGTGAATGACGATGAAATGAATGGTTTAGGTAAAAAGTCAAAAAGAAAACTTGAAGAAGATGTTTCTGATGGTAAGTTGAAGATGGTACAATTCAAATAAGTTCCTAAATCATATTCATATTTGTAGATGATGAAGTTCCCAAAGCACCCAGTCGTAAACGTAAAGCTCTAGATGCCAAGAGTGTGGCTAGTGGTAAATCAAAAACAAGTCAATATCAACCAGGAGGAAAAGGTATTCACAGACCAATAGCTGCATCTGTCAAGTCTGGCTACACAAATCTAACAAAGAAATCAGCAAAAACTACAGCAACAGCTAAATCATATGGATCAGAATATAAATCCCGTAAGGCTCAGGGTGATATGAAGAAAGCGGGTAAACCGAATCCATATGCCTATATACCATTGAGTAGGAGTGTCTTGAATAAAAGGTAAACTTGTTATTGTTGGAAATCGTTTTCAAAATTTTTATTGTTATTAACTTTGATTTCAGAAAACGTGCCAAACATGCGGGACAATTCAGAAGTATTGTACGAGGAATTCGCAAGGGTATCAATAAAGGAACTAAGAGCAAAGCAAGCAAGGCGCATAACAGAAAATGAATCGATCTTACATGATATTTATATGTTTTTGAATTAAATTGAATTATCTTGTTGAATAGATATTATTTTTACAATTATAACTTTTCATTGTCTTTATTTAATTAATGTTCTTGTTATTGTTAACAAAAATGGTAGACAGAAACTTACAAATTCAACAAATATTGGATGAAATCAAATAAAACAATCAAATTAAATGCTACAGTTGACGAGATATATGAGTTTTCTCCCATTCCCCATTGGGATCGTTCGACATCATGGTCTCCTCATAGAAATCCATATGATTTTTGCCATCAACAAGGATCACAGTTCTTGTGCGACTTCCATAATCTCCTGAATTTGATCGTACACAAATTGAGCTAAGTTGTTCACCCATTTTAACTCCATTCCGTGTTGACAATTCATCATCAGGCCAATATTTTGTTTGATCCTTTAATAGTTCCACACATTTTTCAATCAATGTATTTTTATCATTTTCATATTTTCCAACAATTTGCTCAAAAAGTAATTTTCCATATTTAACTTTTTCCAATTCACTATTGGGTGGCGAATTGCCAAATCCCAAACTTGTGCATTCTGACCAAACTTTAGTTTCTGGCGGTGCATTGCTACAATGAATAACTTTGCTAGCATCATTGCTTAAATATAAAACAGAATTTAGTTTTGAAACATTTTCATGTATAACAACAAGATTTACGTGATCTCAACAGTGACCAAAGTAAATGCATTGAAATAGTATGGATTTTGCATCAGTCTTTTGCAGTACGTTTCATTCGATTCTATGCCAGTTACATAATCTGCAACAATTGGTCCTCTTCCTAAAACACATAATGGAAAATGAACAATATATCTAATCAAATATCTTTACCATGACTATTAGCATGTCTTTCTTCTCCTGGTATATTGAGAAGTGCTGCAGCTTTAATAGTTCCATCAATACCACTTATAGCCAACCATGTACCACCTTCTCGTCCAGGTTCCATATCTAGTCCTGGAACATTATAATCATAAAATAATATAATTAACATGATTTCCTTACAATTCTACCTCCAAACACATTTTTATATCCTTTCCATTCAGCTGCTACTGCTGCCGGTCGTGCATAATATTCATCTCGATTGGATATCAAAATCAACTTGTATCCATTAGACGAAGGTTTACCATTCGCGTAAATAAATATAATACACATTTTTCTATATTATTTCTTCGTATAATTCGTATGTGATAATCAAGGCACTATGTAATACGATATAATTGATAAAAGTAAAAGTGCAAGTGTACTTCCGAATTTCCCTTCGTAGAATGAAAGTGAAATGTTTCTAGGGTCAACCAGATGTTCAGAGAAAGTTTTGTAACAAATCCAATCGTTTGTTGTTCTCAAAACCTAGTTAGTGTTAAACATATTTAAATGATATCGATAAAATAAATTCCTTATGTATAGTGTATAAACAAATTGTTCTCTTATACAATACTAAAATGTGAATTTGTTTTTATCAAATATATTATATTAGCTTAATGTCAAATATCTATATCCCATGACATTATCACATTCTTTGAACAGAAATTAACTCAAAATCAGCTGATTTTATCGGAAATAGAAAAATTCTTAATTTTGTAAACATTTGAACTGTCAATAAACTTCTATGAACGTCTTGTCGTGTTGTTTTGTTGGTGACCCATGACATTCATCAGTTCTCACAGATGGCACAGTAATATTTTTAATTTATATAATTTATCAAATTATTTCATTTAATTATTCATATTAATTACATTTATTTTATTAGTTACAATTTATACTCAATAAAACACTTATAACGTTAATTCTATTTTCGACAACAAATATCCTTACAACAGCAAATCAGAAGAATTCAACTTCTCCTGTCAACTGTCAAGTCGGAAGGAAACTGGTAAATTTATTTCAAGTGAAATTATTTTCATATTAATTATGTAATTTAATTTAAAGATTAACTTTATCTCAATGCATGTGATAAGGAAATCATTTCACCATATCATTTCAAGATAATTAAAACCTTAAGTTATTTATCACGTTTCTTACTTTTAAAACAAATAAAATTCAATTTTATTGTTTAATAGAATTTTTATTTTTCTATAAAATGTATATACAATTGTTTACTGACTAAAGTTTATGGAAAATAATTTGAATTTTGCAATCACGAAAAATGTAATGAATATAATGTTTTATGAAAAATGAAATTTAAATTAGTTTTGTGTTTTAATAGTAATGTTTAAGTAAAATCATTATTACTCATGATGAAGATGGTGATGATCCTCGAAATGTCCAATTTCATGATGTTTAGTTTCACTGTGGTTCTCAAGGACTAGACCATGATTATGATTGTGTTCAGTTTCAGGATGAAGGACTTTCAGTTTTAATTTTGTTCCACCCAATTCAACTGGATTCTTAACAAATTGTTGATCCTCTTTCTTAATGTAAACTGGAACAGGATGGTAGTGATGAATTTTGAAGCTTTGATGGGATGTAGCGTGTTTGTGGTCCACTTCATGATGGACATTTGTATCATGTTCATCTCCTTCTAAATGTCCACCATTGAACTCGTGATGTTCTATTATTCCACAAGAAATGCACACGAACAGAGTGAGAAATACCTTAAAATAACAATTAATTAAAATGAATTAATAATACTATTGTATTCAATATTAAACTTACAATAAATTTAAACATTTTCTTAGTTGAAAATTTCTTCTGAACTTCACTTATGAACGTTCGTTAACTGAATGCACTTCCATTAGCCCAACTGATTCGATATATTATATACTAAATGGCCCCACTTCAATTGAATGCAGTTTAACGAGATTTGTAGAAATAAAATAAAGAAGAAAATCATATAAAATGAACAGGTAAAATTAGATTCACCTTCCTCTTGAGTACAACATGCTAAAATACATATTTTCCATGCACGGAATGCATTTCTAGTACATACTTGAAAAATTGTTCAAATTTGAATTTCTTAAAAGAAATTTGAAAATCTTCAAAAAAATTTCCTTTCCATAGTATAATAATGTAGTTAAACTTTTATATTCTTATTATATTGTACTATTATTATATTGTTTTCACTTTTATTTGTGGTACGCTGTACTGTAACTCTTGTCACGACCGATGTCAATGATATCATTTTTTGATGCAGCCGCATTTGTTCAAATAACTCTCGTTTTCACTAGACACACGATTACCTGATTTGTTTATATGATTATCCAGCTTCCATACCAATCACAGTTTAGCTGATGCTATTCATTTTGATGTGATGTATTTGCAATGCATAATTTTATATTCGTTATTTAATCAAACTCATTTTCACGTCGATAATTGCGGAGGATTTTCGTGATCTAATAGATTATTAATATTATCCGTATGATATTCAAGTTTTGAGTTAAACCTTCCTGATTTATGCTGATTTTATTGGATGGGGCTGTGTTTTCTAACACTTGTATTCGTTTGGTATAAAAGTGTAGTGTAACAGTGTACCATCACTGTCCATCTCTGGCATGTGACTATTCTTTGGCGATCATGAGGTGACGCTTTCTGATCAGTTAAGTTTCAAACTACCTGCTGTTCGAGTAAGACGTTAATTGTTCTACTGTCAAATTTTGTACAATATATGAGAATGAAGTCGATTATAAGAAGAGTTCACAATTCGAAATGGGAATGCCATTTGAAAATTAATGTTTAAATTTTCCATTTAATTATTGTGGAAAATTTAGTAATTTAATAGCAACGACACACTCAATACTCGTGTGGACAAAATAATTGATTCAAAATTATTCACGGCGATTCTGGGTGCACGTAACAGATTTGAGTTCTGTTATTTCTATTACTCGAAAATAAGTTGTACCCACAATACCATTTCGGTGGCAAAAATTAACAGGTTTTCTGTTAAAAATCTGTTACCGTAACAGTTCGACTTAAACTTAACTTTTAGATTTTCTGTTAATAAAGTTGACAGATTTGGCTTCAAACAGGTTTCGAAATTAAATTTTGTTCCGATGTAACAGATTCGAACATAAGTTGTACCCATAATACCATTTCGATTTCTTTTTGACGTTTGCTGGCCTCGCTTGTTACTAAAACAGAAAGAAGTTAATAAACTTTTATTATTTCAAAAATATGTTAAAATACTGTCGCCTTTAGCTGGATTCACGTAACGTTTCCATTTTGTTTTCACACTGTCACTGAAAAGAACATGAAATGAATGGTATACATTGCCTGAGACGTACACCTTTCGAAATTTGACGTGAACATTTGTACAAAAATGACTCGAAGTGGCACACAGTGGCTAATCGTTTCGTATATTTGTTCGACACATAACTGGACAATTGAAATGAACATTGAAATGCCAATTCCAAACTTTTCGAACATTTGTACTTAAGACTGTGTGCTAATCGACGGCATAACTTTTCGAACGACATTTTGAATTGAAGTTCGAACTTTTTTGACATTTGATACCTTCGCTTGTTACTAAAACTGAAAAAAAACTATTAACTTATATTACTTCAAGAATATGTTAAAATACTTACGTTTTTTCCTGCATTCATGTGACGTTTCCGTTTTGTTTTGAAACTATCCCTGAACGGAACAATAAAGTGCTAATATAAAGTTGGCATTTTCGGAGACAAGAACCTTTCGAAAATGTGTCTTTGATATAATGCCAATCAAAATGTCAGTTGTATGAAAGTGCCGTCGATTAGCACACAGTCTTAAAGAATTCTGTTAAAAACCAAATCTGTTGACTTTCTTAACAGAAAATCTGTTAACTGGTGAAAGTTGCCAGAATCTATGCAATTATTATTGAATTGGTAACAATGCCAACTGTCAGAATAATTTCCCTTCGTTCATCTCGTGTTTGTGAAGTGAAAAAATATGCATTCCGAAAATTTTCCAACACGATAACATGGGAAATTCTTGTTATTGTTGCATTTTCATTTAAAATTAAAAGAAATTACAAATTCCACGTTACGATTCAATGATTGAATTGAATTTATATTAATTACAATTTAATATTTCGATTTAAATGAAAAATAAAAATTGTTTCGAAACAACTTCCGGCTTTACATCAACATCATGTTGAAATTGACAGTAGATGGTGATTGAAGTGAAATCAGTTGAAATCAATTGATATGTGGTCCATTTATGTAATGTATGAAATCAATTTTTGTAATATGAGTTAACTTTCTTCTGTACCTTTTTCCTGAACCTTATTCCATGAGTAACTCCAGTGTGACATTCTTGAGCATAGTATGTACCTATCAACCTCATGAAACAAGATATAGTATGTACATACGAGTATGTCTATTATCCAACATGCTACATAATGCCAAGACAAAGAAGCTAGTAAAGATAAATTTCTCTTCTTATTAACGACTTGACTTTATAGTACATACAAGTATGTAGTGTCTGTAGTACCTATCCATCGTGTGGATAGAAACTCTAGTTAAGGTACAAAGCCAATTGAATAACTACTGTACGAGCTGCTGTAATGACTTAATGATCCAGAGAAGCTTGTTGATTGATTGAACTCTTAACCAGTTTCCTGGTTTTCCTTTTTAAAGAACAAACTGTTATTGTCAAAAATCATTTTTATCTGGAAAGTTTCATTTTGAAATTTTTCATATTCTCCCCGTTTGGGGAAAGTTTAAAAATTGAAAACTTGAAACACTTGAAACGCCATTAAATGCGCGCATAACGATAAAATCAATGTCAGACGTGATAATTATCTCTTTATAGCGATTAGTAACTATTTTTCTGGTTAAACGCTTCGAGCCATAATAGAATCATCATCACTTTCTTCGGAAATCTATGATGTTCGAAATTGGAATTGATCAAAAACGACATTGACATTGGTGGATCGTATCATATTTGACAGAAAAGGTACCATCGAAACTTAAAATGTTTCGCCAAGAATTGTTCAACTTTCAAATCACGACACGTTTTGTTAAACGGTTAATGACGGATGAAGCAATTAACCAAGATGGAGTTTTTGTGTTTGTAGCCCTTAAGAAACTGTCACAGATTAGTGCAGCTGTGGAGAAAGCATACTATAGCTTGTTGGTTATAACTACTTGTGATTTGTCAATATTACATTACGTAATAATTGATCCGGGATTTTCTTGAATCTTGTGTTGAAAGATCGATCGTTTATTGATCGACAACTGCTGTTACACGGTCAATTTGACACACAAAATCACATGGTTCCAATATGAAATCAATTTTTATTGAACAACCAAAATGATCTTTCAATCTCGACGTCATGGAGGGGAAACGAGTTCACCCAAGGACTGTATCTGTTGAACTGTATAATAGGTAGACACTTCAAATTTTCACAAAGTGTTTTTTTTTTATTTGTGCGGTGGTACGGAACCCTTCATGTGCGGGTCTGACTCACACTTGCACACTTTTATTTCTACTTTCTTCGAGTAAAGTCTAGTAAGTTCGATTATGACGTTTCAATTGATAAAATCAAAATGGCGTTGTAATTAATGTTTTATTTCATGTTAATACTAAAATGCAAATAAATAATGTAAGCTTTTGTGCTCATTACAGAAAATTTCATATATTATCAAATAAATAAATTAATTAAATTAATTAAACGATTCATCTGGAGTTTGCTGTTTGAAATGACTGTTGTTTTAGATTTTCTCCTTTAATAGCTTTGGTCTCTTGCATAGAATGGTGGTGGCTTGAGGTCAGAGAGTGCGTCTCGGTTCTTACGCATTTTGAAAGTGTTCTTTGTGGCGACAGAGGGTTTGATTGGGGACACAGTGCTGTTGGCTGTGTGTCCACCACGTTTGCCGCGTTTGGCAGATGACAGAGTGGAAGATGTCTTTGAGGATCTGGTTGATGATGATAGTCCGTGCATGTCTGGGGCTTTATAGCTGTGCTGATACCCGAATCCCTCGGGATTGTTGTTGTACTTGGGACTGTAGCTGTCGTAGGGGAGATTCTCGGCACTGTTGGTGTAGCCACTGTTAGGTGACTGCTGTTGAGATGTTGTCATCGGTTTGGGAGGCATGTACGGATGCCAGTCTGTGGGTTTCGAGGACTGTTGGAGGGAATTCTCCGGATATGGCGGTCCGGATTGTTGACTGAGGGTGTACTTCGAATGTAGGTGATGCTCACTGATTGGGATGTAATGGTTCTCCTGTTCCCGTTCGTATGAAGATTGTTCTGGGAGTCCGCGATGCTCGGGCCTGATGTAGTAGTCCTTTGGTCGGGCTGAACGACTCTCCTTGTTTTGTTTGTACGGCAATGAGTTGATGTCGTGGTACGTCTCTGAGTTGAAGTACAGCTTTGGTTTGGTCTTTGGTCGTTGTGTGTCCTCACCACCAGTGTGGACATCATCGAAGTCCTGGTGTTGTTTTTGGGGCTTTTGCAGTGTTCGTGGCTTTGTCTTGTAAACAAATTCCACATTTGGGTTGAGATCCTCTAGAACTTCCTGCATCGGATTGCCGGGTGTAAAGCCATAATTCTGCTTGTAGTATGCTTCAGATGTAGATGTCGCTGGTTTCGGCAGTTGAGTCTTGAAGGGAACTTCAACGGGTACTCGTATCTTATTCCTTGGTGCTGTGTAGACATTGTCCCGCTCTGGATTCTCCTCTACGACTCTGTAGTTCGGACGCTTCGGCTCCGGTGTAGGTGGTGGAATCCTTCCTTCTGCTTCAAGAGCTCGGATGTACTTCATTACAGATTCCTCGATGTGTTTCAAGATCTCGGCTCTTGGCATTTCCGTTCCAGACTCTTGTGAATTTTGTTGATGCGAATTGCTCCCCTTGTTGTCGACGTACACTGGCACTGAGTACTCTGGATCATACCGCTCTGTTGTGTAACTCGTATAGGAATGCTGAGTTCTTTGGTAGTCTTCTGCGCTATTCGGATTCACCTCGTACTGATCATAGTTGGAACGAGTGACTGTTTCCTTTTCAATTGAAAGTTGTTCAACTGGTTCCTCAGGCTGTGCTGGTTCACTGTTCTCGTAAACTTCATATTTGGCAAAGGATGTCTTTGGTAGACTGGGAATTGCACGTTCTGGGTCGTTTCCATTAGCAGTCTTACCATTTCCTCCACTTGAATGCATCTGCAAAGCCTTCATAACATATTCCTCAGCTGTTTTAGTATCTGCGAGTGTAGGATCGTAATCACTATAGTCTGGATCGTTTTCTTTCAACAGATTCACAATCAGATTACCATTCCTCGTGTTACTGGATGCTGTAAATATCAAAGAAAATATCTTAGTTACAAATTCCAGTTATTTAATTATTTAACATTCACATAAACCTCGATTGGCTCCTTCGTATGATTGAGTTATGTACCGATTTGGTATGTAACTTGTCGCCAATGCTACTTGGTCAGGAAGTGATTCTGTACTGGCGTCTTTCAGTTGCTCCTCCAAACCAGGTCGACGACGCTTTCGCACCGCACTCATCGATACGAAACAGGGAAGGAGCTGCAAATACAAGTTGAAGTTCGTTTCATAACTCAAAGAAATTATCCTTTTATCCATTATATTATTATGCAAACACTTTGAATATATCCATTTGTGAAGAATACTGGAAATATTTTGAAAAATTTCAATTCCAAACGAAATAAATCCATAAATCATGAACATTTGGCTGTAAAAACACTTCAAATGTTTACCACACACATAAATCACAGAAAGCAGTACAAATGTTTCAATATTTCAATACGCTTTTCAAATGAAAATAATTTTAATAAAATTTTTATTCTAGTTAAATGAAAAACA
The DNA here is from genome assembly GCA_963971475.1 of Chrysops caecutiens. Taxonomy (NCBI): domain Eukaryota; kingdom Metazoa; phylum Arthropoda; class Insecta; order Diptera; family Tabanidae; genus Chrysops; species Chrysops caecutiens. Next base: position 76,469,917 of record OZ020567.1, read on the forward strand.
CTTACGAGTGAAATAAATAAAATGATTTTGAATTTTCCGTACATTTCGCAACAATGGCTAACCATAAATTGTTGGTTAATCAGAAATGTTGATCAGTTTTTATACGAAATATCATGTTGTAGATACAGTTTTCACATTTTCATAGTAACATTAATGGATTTTTTCATACAAATACAATTAGAAAATATATGATAATAAAAAATACAATTTTTCCATCTAACACATCAATCAGTTGTGCATCAAAAAATGCATTCACATGAAACACAAGTGCATCGAGGCGAGATAACGTGCATTGGGTTAGAGAAAAGTGAAATAAAAAGCAATGTTTGCATTTGAATTATGTATTTAACAGAAATTTTAGATACCTTACACCTTACTAGCTACATACACTGTATGTGGATGCATTCAAATCGTGATTAACATAGAAATGTTTCTTCGTTCAATGCAAAACGTTCAAAATCATTTACTTACGATCATATGTTGTTGCTGTTGCTAGAATTGTTATTATTAATTTATGCAATTTTCAGTTCAAAGATCTTTACATCCATCTGAATTGAGAAAGACTTTCGTTTTAAGTGAAATTATTCGTGCATGCCGATGGCAGATATATGATACAGGTCGTAGACACTGTTTTCCGAGTGATATTCTTAAAACTGATCCAAGGCTAGGGTTACTATGCACACGAATTGGTACGAAAATTTGTTCCGATTTGAAAGTCGAATTTGTTCTGACGTTTTCTTCGTTGCCAGTGTAACCACTCGCATCGCAAAGCAGGCGTTTGTTTATTCGCATGATTTGATCAGAACTCGTCAGAACAAATTTTCGTAGCAATTCGTGTGCATAGTAACGCTAGCCTTATACGTAGTATACATCTCACATGAAATTGTATGAACTATTGCACTCTATAACATTCAGGATAACATGTATATAATTTAATATCCTTTCAGGAAATAGTAACCAATTTATTGTTACTCATAAAGTTTTGGAGATATTTTAAGGATCACCAGAACATTGACACGGGACTAGATCGTGTTTGATACATGATATATGACACAGGTCGGAGACAGTGTGTTTCAAGTGATATTCTTAAAACTGATCCTTTACGAAGTATACTTCTTGATCCATCACATGAAATTATGTGAACTACCAGAAAAAACAGCCCAAACAGTAATGCGGAACAAAAATGACATTTGATAGATATTTATGACGTCCTGTAGAAAATGAATTTTCCCCGCTTTCAGAGAATCCAATTCTCCGCTGAATGAAAGTCATTTCCAGGAAGGAGAAATTAATTCTGTGTTTGATCTACATAAAATGAATTTTCCCCGCTTTCAGAGAGTGAATCCTATTCTCCTGTGAATGAAATTCATTTTCTGGTTCTCGACCATTAGGGATTTTATGTATTAAGATTACACTCTGTAACATCCAGGATAACTTTTGTATTCTTTAAGCGATTTATACAAAGAGTATATCAACAAATAAGTAATTTAATGTACTTTTAGGAAGTAATAAGTAAGTTTTCGTTACTTATATAGTTTTGGAGATAATTTAAGCAACTGGGTAATATACACATGGGATTAGTGATGGTGTTTGGTACCTGATATCTTTTAAATGTAGCAATCAATTTCAAGGCAAGATACTTCATTTGATGGGTAATTAAGCGAATTTTATGGATATTATACAGAATGACTTGTGACAGAACAAAGTTTTCTGGTTATTGTGGAAAGTAACAAGGATATATTACAAAAAAGTATATCAACAAATAGGTAAATTATTATACTTTTAGGAATATATGAAAAGTTTGTTTCCACTCGATGTAGAATCAACATCTTGGACTATTACGAAACATTTCTTGAGTTAAATTTTCCTCATTATTATTATCATTATTAATTGATTGGCCTTGAATTGGTGAAAGGTCAACAGTACGTGATGGAAATTTTTCAAAGAAAGTAAGTTTGAAGTAAGTTTGAAACGAATGTAGAATTATGTTCACGAAAATATTCACTTCATGTGTGAGAAAAGTAGAAAACGAAAAGAAAATCCAGTGGAAAACTTGGCAAAACTTTTCCAATTGAATGAATTAAATAATTCAATCCAGCATGAAGAATTGCAACATGAGGTGAATGTTTTTACTAATAACACGTTGCAATTGAATGCGGTTTGATATTAATAATGATAATGATAATAATGAGAAAACATGTGTGTAACATTGAACTTTAAGAAAATTACAATTATTCTAATTATTATTTTTAATTAAAAACACATTTTAACCCAATAATTTTAAGAGTCGTCACCATTTTGTCTGGTTTTGATATTGATTAAATTTTTAACTTTCAAATTTATCCCTTGCAACTGAAAGTAATTCGGTTAAACGATATTAAAACATTTTTAAAACTAAGTTTTTAGTTTTCTGTATTGAAAACCTAAATCGTTTCTACTTAAAAACCTGCCAAATATGAGTAAATATCGATGCAAGTTGAAACTGATTTGATAAACGCCTGAAAGACGACTACTCAATTTCATGCAGTGTTGCATATGGGAGCGTTTTGAATGTTTGTCACTCACAGGTAGGTGGCTCTCCTCCTCATTTAGAAACAGTCAGAAGTTGGCTGCGTTGCGTTTGAACACAATCAAAGAATTCAAATCTCTACCGAACCACGTAAAACTACTGAGAGAAAGAAGTTAAATTAAGATTCTGGATATTGGAAATCCAGATTTTGGGTATTTGAAATCCAGATTTACGATTTTGGGTATTGGAAATCCAGATTTACGATTTTGGGTATTGGAAATCCAGATTTTGGAAATTCAAATTCTCTTACCGCTTCTACAAGTTTCTCCCCTACAACGTCGCTGGGATTTTGATTTGCTTCCATCTTTGAAAGAAAACATATCGAAGAAACTTTGACAATTGACCAAACTTCGAACCGGTTGGAATTCAACGCGTCACGAGGCATCGCGCCTTCAGAGTTCAGATTAAAACAACGCATTTATAAAACGATTCTGTTTATTTACATTTACAGTAAGAAAAAAAACTTAATTTCTATAAAAATAAAAACTTAATTTTAAGTTTAAAAACAAAATTTGTAATTGTCGATTATATTTTTTAGTCGAATATTGCACATGATTAAAAAATTTCGTTGAGCGTTTTCACTGGAATGGCAGTAAATTGATTTTTGTTTTTTTTAAATTTTTAATTAATTAAAATTAAAAATAAAAAATGCTTGATGTTGTTCTAATTATAAACTAAAAACAATTGTGTAGAATTGTACACATTTTCGTTTTGTGTTTTAGCATCTTAAAAATGTTTGTCTTAAAAATGTTTCCTTAAAAACTTGCAACGTGTTGTCGTGGATTTTTTTAAATTTTTAAGAACTTATTTTCATAAGTAAAATAAAAAAAAAACTTTCGCTTAAAATTAGTTAATTTTAGTTATTGTGAGTAGAGGGGAAGAGGTGGTGGTGTTCAGGCGTCGGAGGCGTTCTTGCGTTTTAGTCTATTGATGAGTTTGTTCAGCTTGCGGAACTGCTCGTTCGAGTAGGGTGTTTCGTACTTGGAGCTCTTGACTGGGGGTCTGATGGTGCTCGAGGGGAGATGGGCATGGTAGTTGAAAGGTCCTCTAGGCCGCTGTGTAATGGCGACGACATTCTCCCTTTGACGTTGCTCCAACACTACCGACGATGGAGTCTGGAATTGCGGGAGCAATTTGCGATGAGCATGAACAAACGATGCTGCTGTGGGGGGCAGTGGAGTGAGAGGGTACGAAGAGGTATTGTCGTCGTTGTCTCTTCCTGTGAACACTACTTTTGTGTGAGTGTTTCTTGGGAAGTTCTCGCTGATGGGCAGGTCAGGATGCTCGTCGATTTGATTAGCATGGTTATGGGCAACATGTGCGGCGTGTACAGCTCCCGGACCGGATGGACGAGTCGCATGGCTGGCTACGGTGCTGACGGTGGCCGTGGCGTATTCACTGTCATGCGGTGGACCATAAGCAACGTGATGGGGAACTGGATGAAGATAGGTCCGTACGTTGGGGTGGACGTCATAGACTGGAGTTGGTGCTGGAGTTTGATAGACTGGACCCTGGACTGGCTGTTGCTGTTCGTTCGGTTCATACACATTTGCTTCCTCGATGTGCAGCTGCTTGTGGAGATGCTCTCGGATCTGTTGGTGGCGACTGTCAACCTCCGCGCTGGAATCGTATGTGACAGGAGCTCCATAGGTCTGATGGTGGGCGACTTGTTGCTGCGGTTGGTACTGGACTTGATAGACTGGTCTCACTTGGTGGTGGTGCTGGTGGTGATGGTACACAGGGTGTGGAGCTGGAGTAACTGCTGCAACTTGCTCTTGATACTGCTCATACGATCCTCCCGGCTGTTCTGCTTGTTGCTCTTGCTGCTGATGCTGCTGTTCCTCCTCATGCTGCTCCTGGTGGTGTTGCTGTTGTTGATGTTGATGGTGGTGCTGTTGCTGAGCTTCTTGTTCCTCCAATTCTCTTATATATTGAGCAGCTCGAATTTCCAAGTACTGCTGGAGTAGGGCTTGCAAATGTGCAGCATATTTCGCTGGTCCCGGAATTCTGAGAACAATGACAGGCTCCGCGTACTGCTCCTGGAGCAGAAGCGGTTGTTGATGGGCATGTGGCTGGAATGGCACGATTCTTTGTTGCTGATACTGCGGCACATAGACTTGCTGGTGGCCATGGTGACCCCCTGACGTGTAGGTCTGATAGCCATCGTCGGTTTCCTTGATTTCATAAGCATGGGACGGTTGAATCTGAACAGCATTTTGCACTTCCGCCAGTTGAGATGGATGTACATGGTGATGAGCAACTTGACGATGGTGTGGATGAATGTGCTGTCTCTGGTACTCTACACCTGCCTTGGCTCCACCAGAAGGTGGTGGGATATCATGCTGCGAGTACGGGTACACCATGTACCTCGGCCTGGAGAACGTGAATCTGTACGCATTCGGGTTTGGCACTTGCCGATACCCATACCTAGAAAAGAAAGGCTCTTGATCGAATTCTTCTCATTAACACTACAATCCTCTCTTACCCGACTTCCCCGTCAATGGTTCTCTTTGAGTTCTTCGTCGGTACCGATGAATTGTCCCTCTCCACTTGGATCCGAACTCGGTTACCGTGCAATTTGAATTGTTTGTCCAACTCCTTGATGAATTCAACATCATCTGGTGGCAATTCAGTGAACTCATCTATCAGAGACTTTGGACTCTTAGTGGGCTTCACTGTAGACGTCACCTTCTTCGGGAATGACTTGTCCACGAACTTTGTCGTAGCTAATTGCAACGACAACAGCGTAATTGACTGGAAAATATATTCAATTATTTATCATATTTGAGACTTCCTGTTCACCTGAATCTTGTTTCTTAACTAAGATAAAGCTTGGCTCGGACAACAAAACGACATTCACTCGATGCAACTGCATATCTAATATGTGTAATTGGAATGCATTTATGCATCGTCCGAGTGCGGATTAGTGAATGGTCGAAAGCGTATAGCATCTGATTGATATTAACCGCATCAATTTTGTGTTCTACTTATACGTTTATTGCGAAACAATTAACAACCGGATAAGATTTAAATTAACAAAACAACAAAATCCATGTTTGTTTCTAATGGATAAATCGAAAATACCAAATAAAATGCAATTCCAATTCCATTGAAGGAAGTGATTTCTTTAATTGAAGTTCTTTTTACAGTAAGAAATACATAAGAAATATGTTGAAATGTATTTCCTGTGATTTGTATCAAAATTCGTTGTTGTTAAACGCTCTAAAACGATACAATCAATCGAAATTGTCGAACAACTAAAGCAAATCCGGAAGACATGTAACTAGTTCCAGTTCGTATGAAATCGCCATATTTGTTGTGTGTCACTGGGATTTGTATGGTTTTACAAACATTTATCAGGTTCCTGTTTCGATTATCTTGTTAAAATTGAAATACTGAAATTATATAATTTCAAGGAACAAATAAGGACGAAATCAGTTATCAGGACGAATGATGATGAGGATGAGCTGATATTCATATTAATCTCATGCTAATTAGTGCAATTGTAAGGCGTCGTCACGAATGGAAAATTACGAAAATTATTTAACCAAATTAAAATGTAAAAGTAAAAATTTTCTTTATTTTCGAATTAAAAAGTTTCACTTCTTAAGCTTCAACTTCAGTTTTAGCTTATGTGCTTTCTTCTGTCCTTCAAAATACAAGAAAAACAAACAATGTCAAGTATGGACTTGAAGTTGATGGAGACATTTGAAGGGTCTTATTCCCATTCACTGTGTTTTAAGAAATTACGCAAAATCTATTAAAAATTACGTCTATTAAGTACTTTATTTATTTGCTTTTTATTTTAGAGTGAAATAAAAATATATTTTTAACACTATTACATAATAATTCGGTTAGTGACGCTTTGTTATTAAACCAAATATAACAAAACACAAAATTGCATAATGGAATTGTGGATAAACCAGACGTTATTGATATGGAAATCGTTAAAAATATATAAAGATGTCACCAACAAAACAATAATAAAAATAAAGATTAAAAAATTTTGTGTTTTTAATCTTAAAATCTTTTCATTTTTCTTTTATTTTTTTAATATTTAAATTTTGAAAATAAACCTATAAAGAAAACTGCAGTCAATTTAGTTCAACATTGAACGACACCATTCCCATGGAACATGTAGCCATGAACAAATTGTATTGTACGTTACGAATGCGTTAATCGGTTTTGATTCAATGAAGGGAAGGAAAATATCTAAGCGGTTTATGATATTCACAAGTTCATTAACTGGATTAAGCGGTTCCTTTCTTTTCACAATTAGCTGATGCACATTATCAAATGCACATTGAATTCGAATTGAGTTTGTGGCAATGGAGGAAATGGTTTGTTTCACGACTCCCACGCCATTTTTAAAATTTCCATTTTGATACACATATGTGCAAATGAGTTTTGCATGTTTCCCACATGTTTAGAAAGAATCCACGACAGTTCTCATTTGAAAATGTTCAAATGGTGACTGTGTGATCCGGTTTCATTTTGATTTCATGAAAAATACCATCTAATTGCGGATGCTAAATGAATGATTGGTAGACGATTGAAAATAAGGTGATGATACATATCAAGATGGTAACAGTCAAATAAAGAAAGGCTACTAATCAACTAAGTGAGAGAAAGGGAAATTTTTTCTTCACATGATTACCATAGAAATGAATGGGTCTAGCTGTTGTAGCTTCTTGTATCTTCTTCGAAATGCTGGGAATCATGTAATATACGAGATTGACGAGAATTTCAAATTAAAAACAGACGAAGAAAATAAAATTTATAAATTATACTATATCATCATCATCACTATCACTATCAGATCATCTTGTCTCGAAAGTAGTTTCGGTTTCTTCTTTATTTCATACCTCATTTCATTATGTAATGCCATTCAAAATGCTGGATTGAAGATACAATTTCGTTAATTTATTAACAAATTATTATGATAAACCGCTGAAGAACAATGATCTTTTTGTTATTTGGGAGGACTACTTAAGCTCTTCATTGTTCGATTATGTTGTCAAATGCATGTCTCATCATTTATGGTATTATGAAATTTGAAATTTTTTCCAATTTTTGTCAGATAGTTATGCAAATTTCAATAACCGATTAATCAATTATTGAAATTCATATTCAAAAGTTTTTGACGTTTCAAGTTTGTTGACATTTCAAAAATGCTTGAGTCGAACGTGAGTGTTCTGATTCACCGTTAGTTAGAACAGTGATTCCTTACATGGACATGTAACCAATACAATGATAAAAATGAATTTGACGTTTTCACGAACGTTTCAAAATGACATGCAAACAAGAAGCATAATCATGTTTCTCGTCGAGCACACATTCATTCGTGATTATGAAATTGTGTAATTTTGAAAAAAAAACTTTTTCCGCTACAATTACAATTGTTTGCAAACACAGGAATGAAGAGCTGTTAGTGCCAACATAACGAGAGTTTATCAAACGATTTTTAAATGTTTCCCACTCTGGATTTGTCGAAACCTCATGTTGAGATGTCGAACATTTAGTAGAGATTTAACAATATTGTTCACCTTGAAATCGATATGAATCTGAATTTCATTTCATTTTTCCACCATTATGATCATCATCATGATCTCCTCAGGTCTCTGTATCTTCATCACGTGTGCTAGTTTTACAAAAACGAATCTTGTATTGCAAATGATGCAGTTGTGATGATGCAAATTGTGACATGTTCCATGTTGCAAAAATCAAATTTCGATTTCTTTCAAAATTTGACAGTATGCACTGGAATTTTTCAAAAATAAATCGCAATCAAATATATTTTCGGAATTTCAACTAACTGACATAGAAAATGTTCATTTTCAAAGTTGAACTAAATTTTGAAACGATCAAATCTTCTCAAAGAAACATGAAGTTGCAATTTCGTTAAATGTTTCTTAAATGTAAATTGAACTGACATGATTCTGTTTCTAGTAGCAGTAGGTACTCGTGTTGCATGACTCGTGGAATAGTTTTGATTTGCAGAACAGTAGATCGATTGAATGGAGGAAAAATTTTGTAATTTTAATTTGATTTTTTCAGTATTTTACAACAAATAGGGGCCAAACAATATCAATTTCCCTATTAAAATGTTCAAATAATTACAATCGTCCTTTACATCTTGGTTCGGGAAAAACCCTTCAAATGATAACAGATTGAATCACAGCAGTTTGAATGGATTGAAAACCGCAAAAATTTGTAATTTAATAAATTTGAAGTATATAATCTAATTTACATAATTATTATGAACTTGTTGTTAGTTTCAGATGACAGGGTTAAGTTTCATTTTAGGTTTAAATCACTGAATTCAGGTTAAGGTTGGGAACGTCTTGCAGATGTGAAATTGTTAGAAATTAAGCGTGTGCGTGGTTTTTAAAACAAAATTTGAAATAAACGTTTACACAGAACATTTGTAAGGTTTATCATTGTGGGAAATTCAAATTTTAACGGACACCTACACGAAAATTGATAGTGGAAATGTCTTAATAGTGTAATTTCAAACATTATTTAATAATTCCATTGAGAAGAAGAAGAAAATTTCGTTAAATAAAAATTTAAAACCGTTCAAATGTTTCACGCTGAAATTCGTTTTTAGTGCGAGAAAACCTTTAAACAAAACCTCTAAAAAACCACTTAAAAACGTTAATAAATTTGATGGAATTCGATTGCGAATCCAGTTGTTATATTCAAAAGTGTAAATATAAAATAAAATAAAAATAAAAACGACTTTTACGCTAAACAAGTCACTTTCACTTGTCACGTTTTGTATTCGCTCGGTGTGAGCGTTCGATTTGAAGTAAGGAAGCGATTAACGGAAGTCAATTGATTGAGATTTTCCAATTTCATGGAATTTTCCAAACGTTCAATAACCAAATGAAATGAAAAATGAAGATATTCCAAAAACCACCTACCACTGTTATCCACAAATTCATTTTGTAATGTTTCTTAAAAAAACGTAATAATATTATTTATTTATGTATCACAAAACACACACGATCAATGACAAAACGTTCGTAACGATCGCGAAATTTCCGTTCACTATTAAACCGGACACTACCATTCGACAACGTTTGATAAACTGGACTGGCTCATATGATGCCCCAAACATTTGCTTTTATATGAGATGCAGAGCAGAAGGTGCCGATCTCATCATAGTGGTCTTCTCAGTATCATCAATGATGGCAGCAAGATCATCTCCGCACCTGAGACCAAGTGATTGGCAAAATCTTGAAGAGGCAAAACCTGCTAAAGTCGTAAGTGCTCTCATCGATGTTGGTACCTTTTGTGGGCAACAAGTCACCTACTGGCCGACTAGACGCCAACATACCACAAATCCAATAGTAGTAGGTGCATCAAACCGAACGTGAATCGGTTGATTACCAAACCGAACAAACTGAACTGAACTGAACTGAACAAACAAACTCAACATACGAATGAATCTCGTTACGCTCACAGCTCAAAATCAGGTGGTTGCATTCATTTAACGGTTTTATGAGTAACCTTACAAGGTTCAGGGAAACATTTACGTACGTTTTATTTGTGAAATCGTAGCTGTTGTTCACAATCGCAAAACAGAAACAATCGTTTAAATTCCACGACTAATTCGTTTAACCAGATTTAAAGTGGAGAATTAGTAAAATTCTCCACATCCAATTGCATTGTCCACACGAGGTCAGGGAATTGTCATTTTGTTCACGTTTTCCTGCCCTGCCATGCGATTGTCCTGAAAAATTGTACAGAACCATAAAATGGAGAGTTGTCGAGAGTCTCCAAATCGAATTGATTCTTTAATTGTATTGTCCACAGGAGACTAGAAGACTCTGTCTATTTGGTTTAACGTGAGCACCTGCCGTGAAGGCTTAGTTCCTCGGGGTTCTGCACCCACGAATTGATACAATGTGCCAAATTTCACCGTCTGTCAGCATATCCAGAGTTTCAGAAAAGACTGTTCGTATTGCAACGTTGTCCCGCTGAATTGTTCTGAATTGAAGATGTCATTTTCATTCACCTCACATCGACAATTTTTGTGGACCATGGATTAGTTATCAAATTGCATTGTCCACACGACGCCAGAAGAATTTCCTGAATTGAAAACGCCATTTTGATTTACTTAATTTCGAAAAATTCAGTGGCCGCCATTTTGTGGACACAGGATTAGTTACTAAAAGTCTCCTAGTCTAATTGCATTGTCCACACAACACCAGAAGACTCTGTCTATTTGGTTTAACGTGAGCACCTGCCGTGAAGGCTTAATTCCTCAGGGTTCTGACTGAGGTCAGAAGACTGTCTGCATTGTGACGTTATCCAGCTGAATTGTCCTGAATTGCAGACAAACATCCAATGGCCACCAGATTCATTAAATGGAAAATGATCGAAGGACGGCCATTTTGATTGTCTTGACAACAAACGTCAAAACGCAAATGGACACCATTTTGTATTCGGTGAGAAGTTGTAAATGTTTGATTTATGGAATTTCCATGAGAATTGATCGTTTCCAGAATGTGGAGAGTTTTGTAACGGCGTGAGATGCAAATGAAGCCGTCTTTAGCATTATTGTTTATCATGTGAAGCGGATAATTATAGTTTTATTAACTGAAATTAATTAAAACAATGAAAATGCAACAATTCTACTGTCTCCGATGGAATATATTCTCATGCGAATTTTCGATTTCGAAATAATTTTTTCCATATATTTTTTTCGGTTGAAATGTATCCGCTGTTAATTTAATTAACAAAAAATTCATCAAATTTATTGAATTTATTGTCTTAATTAAATGCAATTAAACAGAAGGTCAAAGGAAAATGAAATTATCTCACGAATTTTTCACTAATAAATTAATGACTTTGATTTATTAATCAATAAACGAATGGCTGCTGGTGGGCCAAGAGGTGAAATTAATTAATTAAATTTTGTAATTTGTTGAAAATGGCTGGAGGATCCAACGTGTCCTGCGAAATGCGAAACATTTATAAGGAATATAAATTTCAACATTTGTAATGTTTGCTTGATATTAGGTTCGTTTGTTTTGAGTTCAGAACAGTGTGGAACTTTGTACTTGAAGTACAATTTGACACTTCTAGCGTTCCACTCTGACAAAGTGAGAACAAAATCGTTAAACTCTCATACTTTCTCATGATAAAATTGAATAGTTTGGTACTACACCAAACTGGAAAACAAACGCAGAACTTAGTACTAAAAGTACAATTTATCATTCCGGAGCAGTTCGGACCACTCAGGTGACATTTTCAATTAAAAAATTTAATTAACGAAAGAAAAATTAAATTGTATTTTCCAAATTTCACTCGCCGAATACCTCATATTCGAAATCATACAATTTTGTTAATTGTAGCACACACAATTTTCATATGAAATTATGAAACGTTTCCTTCCGTTATGCTATACAGGCCGTTAATTTTATTACATTGAATGAATTTCAAAATTTTATTTTCATTTGAATTTTGTTAATTATAGATTAATTTATGGCGATACAAAAGCCATTATATGCTAAATATGATAATTGCTAAGATGACAAGACAGATTCAATCGTGTATTTTGTTGTGTTGATTAGCTTATTAACATAATTAAGTTATTATATTAGATCTGTTAACGTATAGCTTGAGTTTACTCGGCAATTTGAGAAGATTTTTCCAAGTTATCTCTCTCGTTACTCGAATAGTACAAAAACGCATTTGAGTAACCTCGAGCAACTTCATGAACGAACATAAACAAATTTGACATTTATCAAATGATCAGGATTCTCCAACTAGCTTGAAGTATATTTCCCCTCCGTTACTTTTCGTTAAATTCTCTCAAAACAATTCTTTGAAAAACGCCGGAAATTAGATTTTTAATTGAAAAGTGTGACAAAATTGCTGGCCCGGGAAATAGAAAACGGAAATTTGTATCTCATCAAAAATCCCAGCAAGATACTTGCCACATGCAGAGCTGTTGATAACACCACATTGTTTGCAGGCCAATATGAGAGACCACTTCAATATCATGTTAAGTTTATTGGCAAAAGTAACTGACCATGACATGTCCATTTGGACAGTACTCAAACCCTCAAGAAGTTCTTCGTGATGCCACCTTCTCGACGTTCACACATTTTGTCGAAATTCCATCATGGTCTGATAATAATGGCTGCCATCGAGCAATTATACCGTGCAATTACAGACAAAGATTGATGTTTATTTGTTTTCAAAGAGCCAACATGGCCTAGAATGGCCACCGCGGTCAAACCCATTACGATCAATTGGAAAAACGATCAGTCTTGATTTTATGAGCATGATCACTGGATGCTGTTCGAAATTCCCATACTGTCGTGTGAAGAAAATGGCGGTGAAATTGAGGAGGGTCAGGTCGACAACATGTCTCTTGTTCCAAAATGCAAGGAGACAATCCAACAACTTTCGGAATCGTTAAATTGTTCACTTAATTTTTGTTTGTTTGCTGGGAATACCTTCATACCTCAACTTTCGCTTTCATCTGAAACTCGCTTGGACACCAGCTCCAGAGCAGACCAGATCATCTCAAGGCGATCAACAGCAACAAAATGAAGATGAAAATGAAAATGAAAATGAAAATGAAAATGAAAATGAAAACGAAGATGATCTCTGACGCCATTTTGTTTTTGTCTTTTTGAATTTGAAATTTTCTGCAATTTATTAAAACTTGACAAAACGATCGCCATTTGGCCGGTCATACTTTCTGTCATAAACTTTGACAGAATTCTCGCTAATTCATCTCTTTCCTAGGTGACAACTGGAATGTCGTTATCGTTCAAACCAGAATCCATTCAATTGTTAAACCGTCAAACGATCAGGAGTTGTTCCCAATGAACTAGTAACAGCAGGATTGGGTGTTCAACGGAAAAGTTGAAATGATCTTTGAAAAGCCGGAGGTGGGGCCAATTCAGTTGGTATTTACTCCGGAAGTATGTAGAAGAATTTGAATATCCGGTGCAACTCTCCTGTTTCCTGCTTTTATATGAATTTCCCAACGAATTAAAAACACCAGGAACGGAGGATTTCCAGAAAAGTTGAAATCAATTTTGTCAAACCAGAGCTATAAGAATATCAAGAGCTACCTATTCTGGAACTGTGTATGATAATTGCAGTAAAATCTCCAGTTTCCTGCTGTTTTTTGAATTTCACAACGAATTAAAAACACCAGGAACGGAGGATTTCCAGAACAGTTGAAGTAAATTATGACAAACCAGAGCTATAAGAAGACCAACATCTCGCTATTTTGGAACTGTGTATAATAATTGCAGTAGAACCTCCTGTTTCCTGCTGTTTTTTGAATTTCTCAACGAATTAAAAACACCAGGAACGGAAAATTTGTAGAAAAGTTGAAGTAAATTTTGACAACCAGAGCTGTAAGAACAGCAAAAGCTACTTTGGGACTGTGTATAATAATTGTAGTATAACGTCCTGTTTCCTGCTGTTTTTTGAATTTCACAACGAATTAAAAACACCAGGAACGGAAAATTTCCAGAAAAGTTTGAGTAAATTTTGACAAACCAGAGCTATAAGACCAGCAAAAGCTACTTTGGGACTGTGTATAATAATTGTAGTATAACCTCAAATTTCCTGTAGTTTTTTGAATTTATTAACGAATTAAAAACACCAGGAACGGAAAATTTGTAGAAAAGTTTAAGTAAATTTTGACAAACCAGAGCAGAACAAGAAGAACAACAACTACCTATTTTGGAACTGTGTATAAAAATTGCAATAAAACCTCCTGCTTCCTGCTGTTTTTTGAACTTCTCAACGAATTAAAAACACCAGGAACGGAGGACTTCCAGAAAAGTTGAAGTAAATTTTGACAAATTTAGAGTAAGGCCCTCCACACACAGAGCTACCAGAAAGCAACTCAGGTCCTTTGAATCACTTCCCACATAAACAAATGGGACGCCACACAGCGCAACAGTTTGCTAATTGGTTCGTGATTCCTGGAAACCGGTTTGTAATCAGTCACCAACGGACTGGCATGTCGAGTCGCTTACGACAAAGTTTACAATTTTCCTTGGACATTCTGTAGAATGCTACAAACTTAGCATCTGAAATTTCTAATGAGTTTTGGACGAGTAGCTGCGTGTGCGGAGCCTGGTAGCTAACAGGTCAGGAACTGGTTTGTAACGCAAGTTTCCAAACGGTTTAGTTTGCTTTTAGTAAATCCGTGTGCGGAGGGCGTTTGTCACAAAAGGCCAAGGAACTTTGTATAGTAATTGAAACGTCCTATTTCCGTTGGGTGTGTCAAAGAACTAATAACGCCAGGAATGGAAATTCAAGAGAAAAATTAAATTAAATTTTCATAAATTTGAAAAATCATTTTAATTGTTCAAAACAAAGATAAATCATGCCTTGATTGATGCATTGGCCTAGGTGTAAGTTGATGTCATTCCACTGACTAGTAGTTCGGAGGTTGTTCATAAATCCATCGATGGCGTGAACTATGCTCCGGGTTAATTGCCGCTGTTAATTGATACTTTCTTCAGGGAATGATGCAAATGACGTAATTTTTTGTGTTTTCAAACTTATCATAGTAACGACGAAAAAGTGAATGAAAGATGGCACACCTGTTGGTGGAAAAATAATAAATGAAAACATTTTCTAATTAATGGAAAATGGTAAGAGAAATGAGTAGAGCGGAACAAATAATCATTAAACAACACCACTAGAGTTTTCCTCGTCTCGCTGCGTCTCACCTTGATTCGGTTTGTCGCAATTACACAACTGGGCGAAAATTAAGCGGAAGATCACAGTTTGTTACGCTGTCAAATGCAAACACTCAACACTTTCAAGATGATTTCTTATTTACTTCTTAGGTAAATCATCATTTTTTAACATTCACATTTTTCCATTCCACGAAATGGAAACATTCAAAAATAAATTCGTTAAAAATTGATTGAAGATGTTTATCAAAAAATCAAAAAATATAAAAATTTTGTATTAAATGTAAAAATGTTCACACGTCACACCTTTCATTAGAAAGTCATTGAAGTATTTTCGACTTTTAATCAACAAAAGAATCGAATTAAATGTGTTATGGAAAAATATATGCAATAATTTAAAGAAAATTTTTCAAAAAAATCCACTTCAAAACGAAAGTAAATGTTTTTGTGAGAAAAAATCAAAGAAATTTTCATTTCACTTCATCGAAACGAACGAAAAAAGAATAAAGAACGAAATAAAGAATGGAGCGAGAAAAGGAAAAATTGCCAAAAAACTTGGTGGGACAGAGGTATATCAATAATATGAACTGAATACTACAAATTGAATTTCACAGTTTGACTTGGCTCTGTCTTTAACTCGAAATATTTTCAGTGGCAACTGTGATGTCATATAACGAGATGTCAAAGAATATTGAGAGCGTTATGAAAAGTAAAGGACATTTGGAGTCTTGAAATGAATGGATGCACTTATAGTGATCAATGATTAAACGAGTCTTTTGTTGTTAAGGTTTCCCACAGACAGTCCGATGTCAAAGAGAATGTGCTGAACATTGAATTTGTTTGAAGGATACTCTCGTATTCATCTTGACCCAACTTCAATGAAATATGTTTGCGTAATAAATTAAAGAAATTAGAGTTGATTTTAACATTATTTTGTTATTTTCCAGTTTAATTTGAAACATGAAACAAGACAAAACACTTCCGGATTACATGCAGATGAAATATGGTGTAACAAATATAAATTTCATTTAATTTTCTTTTAAATTTATTATGGTTTCTTATCAAATCTTTAACAATATCATATTGACCTCAAACATTGATCAAAATTTTGATTAATCCATCTTATAAATGTCACAAATTTCAACATAAACTGGAACATAAAACTTTCCTAGAATGAAGGACAATCGTTAACCACTGGACAAGGAAACATTAATGACCCATTCACATATTATGTATATTAGCAGACATTAACATAGATTTAGTGCAAGTTTATGAAATACTGGATTGAACAATTTCTTTGTTTTGTAGATCAATTAAATGGCAAAGTGTCATTCGCAAAGGGGATAACAAAAGCAGCAATCAAAGATTTCATGGTTTCCAAAGATTACCTACTACGACTAGGTTTTTATTATTGATTTTTTGAATATTTATTGATAATTCAATTAAGTTTGATTGGGAAAAATTACAGAAAGCAAAATAAAACAAAACAAAACAAGACAGTTAAAATGTCCGAAAAACTAACTTTAAGCAATTTCATATTTATTTCATCTTGTTTTGTTTGAATTGAAAACTGAAACTGAAACTGAAACTGAAAAGTAAAAGTTTTGTTATGAAAATGAAATTGTTAAACTTTAACTTTTCAAATCAATTAATGAACGTTGGAAAAAATTGTTTTCTATCTATTACATTACACTTACAGCATGTTACAGTACATAATTTGAAACGTCTGGAATCGATTCGAAGTACGAAGAAAAATTTTTCTGTAATTAGGAAAATGATGCTTCGGTAATTGTTTGCCTTTTACTTTGTGCACCACGGAAATCAGTACATCATTTAATTAATTAACAAAAGAAAAGGGTAAACTATCTTCACAGGTGTATTCACAGGTAAAACAGGTGTAAATGAAGTACGATTAAAGCGTGCAAACTCAACAAATTGCTCAAAATCGAGTTAAGTTAACACCCAGATGTCGGCCGTTTACAGACTTTTCATGAATTTTGTAAATTTTTCAAAGTTCAAGGAAGTCATTTGAGTTAAATTGATTTGATTGTTTTCCATTTAATTGTAGCAACAAGTGGTTTTAATGGGATTACCTCAAATGGAAGTCATCTGCAGCGATTTGCATTAGAATTTGGAGAGCACATTTCACATATTGTGGGTGCTATTGAGTTTATCTCTTCGAATTTCATCACTTGTCGATATAGAATTTTAATTTTCAACATTATGATTGTATTAGATCAACTTAAAAATAATTTTATTTGTAAATTTACCACAAAATTTAAGAAAATCAACGAAATTTACTTTGCATACTTTCAGGCCGTTCTCTATCGACATTTTTGACTGACTCGATTTGAGGGAAATGCAATTGAAGTGTTAAGCGGTTCAAAACCGTGCAAATGTATAAAAATTTATTTTGAGAAATAGTTTTTGGAAATATTTTTCAAATTTATTTATTGAAATCAATAACGAAAGTTCAAAGGACTTTTGTCTTATCAGTGATTTTGATAACGAATGTGTAAATAACAAGGGAACCAGTGTAAGAAGCTGCAAGGCTATCTGTAGGTGATTATGATTGAAAGAATAACAGCAAACAAAATATAGGTACATTGCTGATAAGCTGCATTCCTGATAAAAGTAAATGAATTTTTCGTTCACAACCATTGATAACAAACAGAACTAAATTGAATTAAAGTAATCCAGAGTAATTCCTCATGTACGCAAGTTGCATTAACTCTAATTTACGATGAGCACCCTCTATTAACACCTAATCAACCTGGATTAACACCGGTCGCCGGTGGTACTTATGCCCATGTGGAGTTGGGTTTGTGATTTGCATGTTGACTTTAATTTATTAAATAAACTTTTCACAAGCTTCCCATTCACATGAATGCCTGCGTGTTGAATTCTTTTATCGAATGGTTTTCTCGTTAGCTGATAACGAGCTTTGAGGTAAACTGATCTTGAATTTGGAAATTTTTCCTTAGATTTCTGTAGTTATTTGAGAACGAAGTTTCGAATTGAATAATAATAAACAAGAGGTTATCTAAGAAAACATTGTTAACGCTATCATAATATGAGACAACTCGCTATCAGATGCGATGCATCGCAATGAGAGCAGAAAAACAAATTGATTTAATAATAAAATCAAATAGCAATAGCAAATCAATAATAAACAAATTGATAAGAAATTAAATAAATTGTGTCATTTGCTACTGCAAATATGATGAACCAGTATTTTTTTTTTATTCCTCAATGAATTCCAATAAAAGTCAGTCGGACATGAAGAGTTCCGTACCGCATTTGTTGTTATGGCGGCCATAACAGTACATACACACACGTGAAAATTTGAAGTGTCTATCTATTATGGTTCAAGAGATATGTTCGTGTGACAGACGGACGGATAGAGAAGTCATATTCATAAAGTTCCGTTATCACCCTTTGGGTGCGAAACTGTATTATTTGTTGCTACAGGGGCCAAAGCATTACAAACTTTGTGAAAATTTGAAGTGTCTATCTATTATGGTTCAAGAGATACGGTCCTGTAACAGACGAAAAAGAAATAAAAATGAAATTTTAACGATCGTGTAATGACCGCTTAAGGCGCATTATCGATTAAACAAAGAGTACACACCGACTGATAACGGAGCGTGTCCCACTAACTGAAAATCTGTTGAAAATTTCAAATTTACATATTCAGTTTCAGTGTCATCTGACCTTTAGCGGTCCCATAAACTGAAAGAAAAGAATTTACAAAAATTTGGTCAATTGAAAGTCCAGTGGCAGTTAGTTTAGTGGCTCGTGGTGATCTTGAGTCAAAGTTATTGAAATTTTATTGATTCAATTACGAGCAGAACAGAATACACTTGTTGCTCCCATCGGCCATCGGCCATGGCATTCCGTAAATGAATTTGGCGGGAAGCAGTTCTCTCAGATCTGTGTGATCTTGTACAAGAAAGATCGTCGTAACTCCCGCGACGCGACGAGTCATATTCCAGTCTTGTTTTAATAATAACTGAGCAAACCGACTGGTCCAACAACTAGCACACTGATCAGTCGCTCCACATTTCTGATTCTCCACAAATTGCGTTTATCAAAATCTGTTTTACATCGTATTCTGGTTTCTGTCTCTTCGTCGCCATTGTGCTCGTCTTTTTTTATTACTCCGAACCAATTCAGAGTCCACTCGGCGCTCAAAAAGCGAGTCGCTCCGCGCGTTCTGTCGCGTTTGATTTCATTTTGTGGTGTCTGTCGTTGGATTCATTTCGGGTTGAGATTAGAAAATTTGTTAATAAGAATTTCAATTTATTCTTATTTATATTTTATTCAAATCATATTAAATAAATTAGCTAAATAAATTTTGTTCGTGTTGAATGTTTGAAAGAAAATATATTTACTTAAAAAATTCGTTTGATTTTATCGTATTGTGAACATTTTTGTTCTTGTTCAGTGTTAAAAACAAAACAAGCCATAAATATAAATACATCAAGGGGTGTGACACACAAAATTCCATATAATTTTGTTTAATTTATAATTCGAAAAATGTAAATTAAGAAAAGACATAAAAATTATAAATAAAATCATGTTTAAATTTAAAACAAACTTTATCAACAAAATGTCAATGTCCGTGAAATTCTAGTAGAAATAATTTTATAGAATTTCTCAAGTTAATTTAGCAAAGCAAAGTTTTTAATTTAGTAGTATACATATTGTAAAAGTTTTAAAAATTTCATTTTGGTGAGTTCGTAATTTTTGAAAAATTCTGCACAAGTCCCTCTGGTGGTGGTAGCTAGTATGAAAATTGAATTTCACTTTCATTTTAACTGAATTTAATTTGAAATTAAATGATAATTTTGTTAAATAACTCTTCATATTTGTGAAGTGAGTCCTTAATTTGTATTTGATAAATATTAAAACAAATTTATTTCTTTAATTTTCAAGGAATTTTCAATAAGAACTCTATTCTAAAATGGGTACAAACACGAACAAGAAAACATCCTCAGAAGATATTGAGAAAATAAACGTAGAGAAAACAAGTGATACTAAAATTAACGCTAATAATAAGGAATCAAATGAAAAACCAATTGAAAATGGGAAAATAATAAAAACAGAATTAAATGAAAATATAACAGCAAACGATGATAAAATTGATGAAGCTGTTAAATGTATATTTCTATGCGAATTTCATGTAACAGCTGGACGTAAAATCGCTGTACAAGTACCTGCTGATTATCTATCAAAGGATAAATTCGAGACTGTTAGTCGTTATGTTATACCACAAGTGCAATTGCAAAGAAGTTTTTTAAGTGTGTAAGTGTTAAATTAAAATTTATAAAAAATATTTTACATAAAACAATTGTTTTGTTCTTAGTTCACTTTTAGGTATTAAAATTCTTGGTTATCCAGTACGGATTGATCATAAACAATATGCTCGAAATGCATTTTATTTTAATTTATGTTTTGTATTTGCACCATCAACACGTACAATCGGATATGAACCTCTGGTGAGGAAATTATCTGAATATCTATTGGCTATGGAACATTCTAGTAAAATTTTATCACATCAACACGATGCTGCACAAATGGCAAGAATAGCTAGGTTATTAACTCAAGTACGGAATGATATTAATTCAAAGAAAGTTTGTATGCTACAAGGTAATATGATATATATCATGTTAAAGGTAACAAATTTCATGATTCCTTGTCTTATATCGTCTAGAGGGAAGTACACTGATTCCTTTGTGTGTTGTGCCAAGATATCGTGAAACAGTTAAAGTGTATCCTCATCATGCAGCAGCTCTTACTGATGAATTCTATAAGTATGTGAGAGCTCAATGGGATTTAACTACACTCAGAGTAGGTTTAAGTTGAATGATATTCACTTGTTCAAATTCATTTTCATATATAGATTTTGCCATATATTGATGGATTCAATCATGTTAATCGAATAACAGCATTAGCTGATGTTGCCATTGAACTAGTTTGTGATTGTATAAAGCATTTAGTTATCCTTGGAGTAGCTGTTATTGTTCCTGTATTCCAATATAGCAACGTATATCGACCAACACCAAAGTTATCGCAATTAGCCAAATGTCGAGAACTGCAAAAGAAATGTGTTCAGAAATGTTCAAAGTCAGGTTAGTGTATAAGGCAGTGATAGCTGGAAGCAAAATTGTTTATTCATTATTTTAGAACGACAAAGTGCCAGTGTTAGGGATGTCTTTAGAATATTTGCTTCTATGGCTCATGGAGCTACATTCGGAGAGCTTTGTGTCCGTCTCAATCCGGCTGCCTTAAATATAAACGAGAAACAAATGGTTTTATTTGGTCTCCTCGAAGGACTAATAAGAAGAGTTGATAAGGTAACTGATCTTACTTACCTAATAACTGATATCCTTCATTAATTAATTTCCAGTATCCAATAACAGTCAGTCGAAATTTGTTCGCAACAGACGACGATGATATCTCAAAACCGAAACTCCTCTCATCTGGGACTCTAGCAAACACAGCTGCATTTGAAAATGTAACCGAAACCCATAACACACAACACAAGAAGCTTCCATCCAAACCACTACCTCGTGGTGGCGGATGTGGCATGAGGTGCTCTAATTTCAATAATGACAATGAACCATCCGAGATTCATTACAATGGACTTAAGACATTCGATGAAATATGCTGCCAAACCGGCATGAGTTGCCAACAACTTGAAGCTCATTTAGCCCGTGATAAGCATGTTATCGTACTATTGAGATAAATTTAAATATTGTTTTTGTTGTTTTTAATTGTATAGTTTATTTTTAAATTTTCTTCTTTATTTTATTTTTATTCTTCTTGTTGTTGTTGTTGTTGTTATTGTTGTTTTGCAATTAAAATAGTTTTTAATGTAATTGTTTCAGTACAAATTAAGTTTAATTTCATTTCGTTTAACTTATGTTTGTTGTTCAATTGAAATTAAGTTTATTTCATCGAAATTATGTGATTCTATAATTAGAAATGTCAGCAATTGTGATTTGTTCATATGAAATAAAGTTAAAAATTTTTATAAAATTTATGTTTTTCCATTCAATTTTATCTTTATCGCAAAATTTCTTTTTAATCATTTAATGTCTTTTATATAAATTTAAAATTAAATTTAAACCCATTTCCCTCGAAACAGATATGGAAATAATCAAAAACAATTTCATATGAAAATTAATTAATCTTTTATCATATAAATTCGATTGATTTCATAGAAAAATATATATATGTATATGTAAATATGTAATTGAAATCGAGACAATTCGTTAGCTGTTATCTAAATCTTATTTTAAGAAAATATTACACACATATATTTACAAATATTTCTCAGCTAAATATACGATATTGTCGTACATACTAAAATGAACAGCAGTAGCTACACCAGACTTAAGCATACTCGGTACTAAACCTTTATATAAACCACGTAAACCCTCTTCGACAACTGTTAATTGTATGCAACTAAATAAGCCACGACATGTAAAATGCTTGCCAAACGTTTGCCTTTGACTACCGAAATCTTGAATTTGCAAACGTTTCTTAGCCAAATCGAATGGGTAGACTAGAGTTTTTGAACATATGCCAGCGAAACCACCAGTTGTGAGTAAGACCCATGTTGGTAATTGGCTAAAAACAAATATGATTCAAATATGAATATATGTATGTATAGTAATATGTTTAAATGTAATTACTGTCTATCCTGGACTCCAAGAAGTTTAACAGATGTATTACAAAAGAATTTATATAACATAAAATTTGAACCCATTAATGGTGCTACTTGAATTAAGGCTGGATTTACACCACGATATAAACCGCGAATACCTTCAGCGCGTAATATAAGACCCATTGCTTGAGTAGCTGATCGATAACCTTTACGTGTATCTTGTGCAATAAGACGAGTACGTACAACATCGAATGGTGTTGCTATAATTGTAGCTGCCATTCCAGCAACTCCACCACAAACAAAATTTCGCACATGTTCATGATTTTTAAACATATAAGTTTGTTTAGCAAACAAATTCAATTGTTCAAATGACCAAAATTGTGCTAAACCATATGCTATACTTAATATTTGTGCTGGATTATGACCCTTCCAGAATGCATAAACTCCCTCTTCACGTAATATAACATTAACAGCTTGATATACTGAACGATATTTGGAATGGACAGCTTCATCTCCAAATGGTTCAACTTGCAGTTGAAATCTTATCTTTAATACATCAAACGGTTGGCATACAAAACGTGTTATAGCTCCAGAAAGACCACCAGCAAATGCTTGTTTCAATTGTTCTTCTTTTGAATTGAATACTTTCACGTTGGACATCTCGTCAATGATATTACGTTACAAAATAAAATAAAAAACAAAAAATAAAGACCTTTTAAAAATAAATAGAAACCTGTAAAGATGCCAAATTAATTATTACATAAATCAAGTATTACGAAACATTACGTGTATATGATCAGCTACTGATCGTTATTAACTTCCAACAGAATCACGTCTTAATCATCCACCACCACCGCCACCACAATCAGCAACACCACCACCTGTCTGTCTGTCTGTCCACTCCTAATGCTCGTGCACAACACAATGTTAATGTTAGCAACAATATGCTTCCTGACGCATGCAAACCTTTTCCTCTTCCTTGAAATTGTTGTCTGCAATTGACTGTTATCGTTTATACTTCGATTCGGTTTCGGTATTTATGATAATTTTAAAAATATTCTTCCTTCTCTCTACAAACACCAACCCCTCAGTATAACCAATTCCTTTGAACGATGATATAAACTGATTTTGATAAAATCCCATTAAATTCATCTGAAATGTTATAAGAGATTGAGTTTTAATAACATTTTTATACTTGAAACATTATTTTGTCACTTACCATACTAAATTGCAATACAATTAACGAATTGCACTATTTATGTACGATCAAGTGTTTTATTCGTTATATTATTCAATTTCTTGTTATTTAATAAATTCTCATTTCACCAAACATCGCATGTGATAATAGCCTGTGCAAGTTATCAACTGCTGATTTGACTTCGTTGACATTTTGCCTTTTGCCGGGCTGCCATGTTGAAGTGTTAGCACGTTTTCCACGACGCCATCTAGTGGAAATTCTTTGTTATTATCACATTGAATATTTAATTACATTTAGTTCACTAAAATATCATCATATATATATGTTTGAAATTAATTAATTAAATTATTTCTTGCATTTTTCAATCAAATCAATTCCAAAGTTGCTTTTGACAATTCAACAGATGATCCATGCAAATCACTGTTGTAAGGTTTTCAATGTAATTCTTACAAATGTCACAATTTCGAATTCATTTTCATTTTTAACATTAAAATTTAAGTTTTTCATTTATTTATACAAATAATTTATGAAATTTATCAATTTTTCAATTGGAATGAACTTGTTTGCTGGTAGAAACATTTGAAAATGACTCAAAATGCCTGGTAAAAAGGTATTTTTACCAAATTTCCTATAAATTTTGCTTCATTAAAATTTAATTTTTTAAATTATTTATTCAAATAATTTATGAATTTTGTTATTATTCAATTGTTTTAACTTGAAATACTTAAAATTTAACCCATTATATTTGTTTTCTGATAGAAATACCTGAAAATGTCTGAAAATGCCTGGAAAAAAAGGATTTTTAACAAATTTCACTTCATTAAAATTAAAATGTTTAATTTACACTAGTGGAATTAGTTCTGAGCACTTAAAAAAAAAAAATTATAAATTATTCTTTATTTATTTACTATATATCCATTATGATTGTATATGATCTTAACAGTATTATTTTAACCTAACTTATTTCAACTAGTCAGTTCAAAATTCAAACACATAAAATGCAGGACAACAAACAATTAGTAACAAGTGAATAACAATAAGAAAGCATTCCCAGACTGTCTCGTTGAGATAACGGGACTTTTTAGTGCAGCCGTTACTCACAAATTTCAAACGAAATATGCTTCTTTGAGACACGCACTGTTTTCAACTTTTTTAAAGGAAAAACTGAAAACAAATTAACAGAAATTTATGTTGAAATAATGAGAAAAACAATCATAGTTTAAAAAAGAATAGTCAAATAATTTATATAGAACTAATTACAATGGAGTTTCATCTTAACTTCAAAAAACATTTACAAAAGTGTCCAGAATTAGTTCCACTAATGTATTTATGAAATTTATTTAATTACAATTAACTTGAAATAATTTTCATGTTTGTTTTCTCATGGAAATGTATGAAAAATTCTGGTTTTAATTACTCAAGAAAAAGGGTTTATCGTTGAATTGCCAAAATATCACCTTCCTCGGATTAAAAACCAGATTTGCATAAGACCAATGACTGCATTTCGAATATATGTATAAAAGAAAAATGTCCTTTGGAATCACGTTTACTTGTTAAAAATAAAATTCAAAAAAAGGAACCCAACTGATCCCAGGATTTAGGAATGAAAATTGCAAAGTAGAAAACGTAAACGAAGAACGCTTTTAATGCATTAAGGACAATGACGTTGACGACAATGCAAGATCCATTAAGGACACGCTAGATGCTGGGTTTCTTCGATTTTATCCTTATATGAATTTCTGTGTAGGCCTGAAGGCATTTCCCTTTTCGTTTATCGTCCTTGTTAAGGAAGAAGCCAAAGGAAAGGAAAGGGACGTACCAAAGTAAACCGAAAGGAGTTAAACTCGTTCAACACTGTATAAGTATGTATGTAAATCATGTTTTCAGGATTTTGCAACGTTCTTCGAGGTGTGCCAAAATGAATCCTTATTTTATTCTTTTTTTGTATGTCAATTTCAATTTTATGGTTGACAAATTGAATGTCTACTTCCGGAAAAGAATTTGTTCGTTTTTAAACTTGTATACATGTCCTTTTTTGATGTGTTTTGGTTACTAGTTAATTGAATCAGAACAAACATGAAAATATTTGCGTAATTGTTCCTGTTATCCTTGAAGAGAATTCATTGTAGAATCCTTTTTTAAGGACTCCACTTCCAGTTACAGTAATGTAACATCTGGAAACGGATTTGAAAGAAACTATTTCTGGCTTCTAGCTAATCTGATTGTTCGATGGAATGTTTTTGAATGTTTGCTAAACACTGTAATCCCATAAGGACGAAATGATTAGATCCTGTCATGGCGGCAATAAATTGTTTCCCTGCTGCTCCTTAACCGAACACTACTTCCCTTTCAATAATGGATTAATAAATTCACTTTTAAGCCAAAGGGTCACAAGATGAATAAACCAAATCCACATTTTACCAGGATATGCCTTAAGGCAAGATCCTTTTTTGCTTTATAACAATTATAATGGAGTTTGCCTTGGGAGGTTCTCTTTCCGTCAAATCCGCATTAAACGAATTATCCTGTTTTCTTTATCCACATACATACATATGTATATCCTGTGATGTCCTTAAATTGTTTTCGTCAAATTTGTTTAATCAAAAATTTCCTTTTTTAATTTCAACTTTTTCAAAATATGTGGACACATGTGGTGAAGCAGTTAATCATTTCAATTCATCTGTTCATCAAACTCAAACCGAAATTTGTCTCTAATTGAGATAATCCTGAGAGCGTTGAAAAAACGGTCAGACCTTTAAGGACCTTAACAAAACAAGGTGTTAATTTGATGATTATAAAAATAATCCAAAATCACCATTCAAACATCCTTCGGACAGGTACAACAAATATGGCTGGCCTGCACACATGCCGTTTTCTTCGAATAGCCACGTGTCATGCTTGTTTCTCAAGGAAACATAGTATTGAAGGACGATACAAGGATGGAAATGCGCTAATTGATTTCATTGTTTGAACACCTGTTGCTCCTTGTTACTTAAGTCAATAAAATTTCCCGTCACGTGCTAACTTAACTTCCACCACCATTTTAAAAGTCAATTGTCACTTTATCTGAATAACATCCCTTTATCCAAAAAGGATAACCATTACAATCGAAATCAGAATCGTTATGTAACTTTTGTTACTTATCAAATGCATGTAATGACCGCTAATTTGCATATAAAACGATGAAAATGTCCTTTAAACGATTTACATGCATCCTTAACACCCATGCGCGATATCCTGCCATCAAAAAACAACAAATTCAATACAGAAGAATGTAATTGAGTGGAAAGGCCACCACTTCAGGCTATTTATTCGTCATTACAAAAATATTTTATCCTTTTAATGTCCTTTTTGTCATTGTTATACCTCTCGTGGAAATCACTCGGCGCACTTTGATATTGTGTGACTTTCCCCTCCATTTTTGATGCTATGAAAATCACATTTGCATAATTAAGGACGTGCAATCGAGTGAATTTTTGTTCTTCTCGAAACTTTATTGCTTCGTCCTTGTTACCATGTCGTCCCTTTTCATGCAAAATTAATGTCTAATCATTGTTTATCATAGGCCTGTTCACGTAAGTGAGTTTACTAGTCTTTACTTGATACGATTTCTCTCTGTTACTCAAATAGTAAGAATCACTTGAAAATTTGACAAGTGGACAGTTGTGACAAAATTTTTCCAGCATCTCGACTTCATTCGACCAAATTTGTCTAGTAACATTTTTCAATCTCGAGCTCGTTTCCCCTCAATGACGTCACATGAAACTCTCTCAAAAATGTTGCTGGAGAAAGTCCGAAAACGTCAATCTCGTCATTGAAACATATTGCAAGCATTATGTACCTAGTGTTGATTAGTGTCAACCAAAAAGGACGATTTCACTCGAAACAATGCCAACACTTCAAACACTTTCAAAATGACATGGAGCACTAAAATTGCAAGGACATTCCTTAACAGACAATTGGCAAAATGTCCATAATTTTCTTAAAAAAGGATATTTTTGAAAGGACAATAATTGAAATGACAGTTACCCAAAAGAAAAACGGCAGTAACTCATATCAAGGATACAAGGATATGGTAGAGGATGTAGCAAAAATTTCATTGAGAATTTCGTTTAATTTTTTATTCTAAAAATTTTGACATTTGGAAAGGACAAAATAAGAACGACGTCACACGTAGACCGAGGGCAGTGCCAAGCCGACTTCCAAGTAGCTGCAAGACTGGCGGGTTTTCTTGACATTTTGAATTGCCTTGTGCCCACCATGTCGCAGGGTATCCCCATCGAGGACGAAATTGTCGATCGGTTTGATGTCGTTGAAACTGAGATCGCTGGCAGGATCATCACCGGGCGTGTAGGATGGTGAGAGTGTCTGGGAGGGTATGTTCCGGAGAAGTGTCCGTCGTCGTAGATTGAGAGATCGTTTCCGTCCTTTCTTCCGATCCTTCCGGCCACTGTCGAGAATCGCATCGATCAGTTTGTCGAGAGTTGTCAATTCGCCTGGTTTCGTCTCACCTTCACCGCTAGTCTCGTTCAACTTGATCCTTTTGCAGGCATGACTGCGCGGTGCTTTTGGAGCCTGCGTCGTGCTCAGTCTGGTTTCGTCCAACAGTTTCGAGTTCTCGACGAAGGAATCGAAGTAGATGCCTCGCATGGCAAGCACTTGGCCCGGCAGCACTGTGTGCGGCGAATACTCCTCCTCGAAGGTCGGCAGAGTTGTGGCAAATGAGGATGGCATCGCCTCCACGTCCAAGGGTTCTGGGGTAATGTTCAAAATATCCCGCAATGGCGACGAGAACGACGAACTCCTGACATTTTTCGCTAGAGGTGTCGACGTGACTAGATTCTCTTTATTGCCCCCAGTGACCGTCAGACGTCGCTGAACACGGCTTCGTCTTGTTCGCAGCGGAGCTTCTTCGTCCAATGATTTGTTCACTGTCCACTTCAGCATTTTAAAATTCACTCAAGGATACGATCGTTAAAATAAAATAAAATCCTTCGATGAAATCCACGTCTTCTCTCGTTCACAACCAACTTCGCACTGAACTACTTCACACTCGACTCGTTCGACATTCCCTCGGTGGTTGTGGTGATGGTTTGTTCGTTCGACGTTCATTATTCGGTGGGGTGAGCTCGTTTCCACCCTTGACTCGTTTCTGCCCTTCGTCCTAAAAGGAAATCCTTCTAATTGCACTTCCTTCCTGTGTGTCCTCCACATTCGACGAATTCCACGTGTCATTTGAATAGAAATTCACTCGCGAATTTTCGTCCTGTTGCACCGTGCACGAAGTCATAACAAAAAGGATTCGAGAAATGTCACCGAAATGTCAGCAATGTATCCTTGCCAAAAATGTCCTTGCTAATTTATTCATGATTAAGTGATGAAAGGGCAACGAGGACCTCCTGATGACAGATGACAATTTAAAGGACTCGCGACAACAACGACACCACCATCATAAACTCAGCAGCATCACTCAATCAAAGGACATGGCGCCATGTTGATCATCATCATTAATCAATTTGATCCTTTATTTTCAGCAAAACACACACACACACAACGGAGAGGAATCGTATTTGATCCTGTGAGGAAATAAAACCGATTCGTCAATTGTCACAAAAATCAAAACTCGTTCGCAATGGAACAGGACGAAATTTGATGTTGATGAAGTTGTCACGTGAGTTAGCGAATATTGCCACAGATCAATCGAAGAAGATCCTTACAAAATTCCAAAGGACATCTGTCACATACGCAGTGGCATGTCGAATGTAAGTGTCCTTCCGTAAATGTTTTTTTTTTTTTTTTGCGAAAGAATATATACAATTGTCCCCGTTGTGTCGGAAGGATCAACACTCAAAGAGATTACATCACAAGATCCTTTTCTATTCCTTACTTTGCAAAATATCCTTGTCATTCTGATCTGATCCTGATTTCAAGTTAATTAGATGATTTTAAGGAAAAAAAATCAGGACATCTGCCGACAACGACCTCACAAGGATAACCGATCGATCATCCTTAAAGGACGAATGCGGATTTGAATGGAATCAGATTAGAAATGGACACGAGGACAACATCACTCAATGGCTGGACATATTTATTTACATTAGACTCCTTGGAATCTTTGCAAATCCTCCAATATCCTCCAATATCCTTGAATATCCTCTGCAAATCCTTAAGAATCCTCATGAATCCTCATGAATCCCTGTGAATCCTTTTGCATCTCGTCAATTCACTGTGCATCTCAAGGAAAATAAAACAATCACAACAAAATAACGAAAAAGGATTAAGGATATTCGCCATTAATCTGTTTTGAACAAAAAACAGAAAAAAAATCTAAAACAAAATGGCTCAGTTACACGTGTTCAAATTCGAATTACAAATGTGGACACGGATTTGGTCAGGATTAAAAGGATTTGCAAGGAATTAGATGGAAATACCGATGGAAAATCACTTAAACCGATTTTGAGGTGCATTTTTCTCATGTTGCCAGTTGTGATTTCAGTTGTAGATTTTAAAAATTCGAATTACAACGGAATCAAAATGGCCGCCATGGGGAATTTTATATCTCTTGAAGTTGTTAATTGTTTCAAGGATTTGAGGTGGATAACGTGGATCTATAAGCACTGATACAGATTGCAGGTGATTCTGCTTCACGTTGGTGGTCAAATTTAGTTTCCAGGGAGACTAAAATCAAAATGGCCGCCATGGGAAATTTGTATCTCTTGATGTTTTTCATGATTTCAAGGATTTTTAAGGATTTTCAAGGATTTTCCATGGATTTGTAAGCACTGTAAGCACTGGTGGTCCTATCCACTTTCTAATTGGACTGAAATCAAACTGGCTACGATAGGAAGTTTGCGTTTTTGCATCCCATCCATACAACAATCAACCGGGAATACCAACCTAGAAAAAGTTAAGCTGATTTCTGATGCACTTGCTGATTGAAGAAGTTAATGGCATTTACAATGGACGTCTAATTCAATTTTCAACTCCATTCCAATTGGAATTAAGTCCTTTTCAAATATCGAAGCAAAGAATGGCAAAAATGGTTTCAGAATTTAAAGGATTCAGCGAGTCTTTGGCAGGATTGGTAATCTAATGTCACAAATTCAAGTTAGAAGTGATCCTGCCTAACGCTGGAGGTCCGATTCCATTTCCAATTCCATTCCAATTGGAATTGAAACCTACTCAACTGTTACACTGAAAAGTTGAAAAAATTCTTTTAAGAATTTCACGAATTTGTCAGGACTTACACTAAAAAGTTCAAGTTAAACCACTACCGGCGGTTTTGGATGATCCTGCCTAACGCTGGAGGAGCAATTTTATTTCAAATTCCATTCCAATTGGAATTGAAACCTATTCAGTCGTCACACTGAAAAGTTGAAAAACTGTTTTCAGAATTTCAAGGATTTGTCAGGACTAAGACAAAAAAGTTCGAGTTAAACCACTACCGCCGGTTTTGGATGATCCTGCCTAACGCTGGAGGTCCAATTCCATTTCCAATTCCATTCCAATTGGAATTAAAACCTATTTAGTCGTCACACTGGAAAATCGAAAAACTGTTTTCAGAATTTCAAGGATTTGTCAGGACTTAGACTAAAAGGTACGAGTTAAACCATGACCGCTGATTTTAGATGATCCTGCCTAACACTGGAGGTCTTATGCCATTTTCAATTCCATTCTAATTGGAATTGAAACCTATTCAATTGTCACACTGAAAAGTTTGAAAACTATTTTCAGAATTTCAAGGATTTGGGAGGACTTAAACTGAAATTTGAAGTGTATCCATCATTGCAATTGCATCCTTGTTTTCATATAATCGAATTTCATTTAAATGGTAGATGAAAAATGGCGACTAAACAAAATGGCGCCGAAAAAAGTTTATCACTCGAATGAAACTCACTGAAATTTCTCGCTATTTTCGGAGTGTGTCCTTAAGCGAAAATCCTTATTAAATACGTGAAAGTGTGGCTGTGCGATCAGTCAATGATAAATGAATCAATTCGAAAAAGGACGAAATGTAACGAAGATAATAAAATATGGAAAATGGAAAAGATCCTTTTCACAAAGTTCGAATGTGGTTTCACACAAACAAAAGCAAGTCACATCGTTGTCTGGTCATTGTCTGTTACACACGAGTAATTTTCACAAAGACCACAAGGACTCAATTCAAAAAGGACACTCATAAGTCACCGATTTTTATCACTTGAATTTTGAATTTTGCTTTTGAAGTTGTAAATTTTCATTAATTGACACAAATGGCGATAGTATGAACTTTATAAATGAATGTCCTGTTGTGTTAAAATAGCAGAATGTCCTGATGGTGTGTGTTGGAATTTGTTTCAATTGAATTTTCAGTTTTACGAAGACCCTTGTTGAATTTTCTCTAATTGAAACATTATCAATTGAAATTTTTATAAGATAATCAACGTAAAAAATGTCCTTAAAAAAGGACATTCATGTCAGTTGCATTACAAAAAAATTGACGCAATTATTACCCTCAATTTCCGTTCGATAGCATTTTTCCTCGTTTCTTTATGAAATTAAAACAAATTAGTGTCGCTATTAATTAAAACGCTTATTTGGTGCTATAAAACACTTGACAACATCCTGTTTTTTTGTGTATATAAAAGGACAAATCTATTCTCTATGATATACACAAACCACCTGTTCGAAAAGGTTTCAATTTCAAGGGTCACCAGAATATCCTTTTTTTCGAATGTTTCATGTGTGAAATGAACTTGTTGTTCAGTTTCGGCCATTTTGTAAATGATCTGAAAATTTTTTTTCTCACTATACCACATCATTCGATTTGATGACACAAAACATGTCAGAAAGTTTCGAATGTCCTTTTCTGTGAAATCCATCAATTCGATCTGATAATTATCCTGTCAGAAGATTCAACACGAAACTGCGATTGTGAGTTGAATGAAAAAGGATTCCTTGTGATTATCCTTTCAAATAGTCCTTTGTGTAGTTATTTTTTATGGATAGGCGGGATTTTTTCCTTATAGATCGTTGTCCTTTATGTGACATTTATTTGATTTTATGACTTTCTCCTGTCATTCGAAAGGATCATAATTTTTTCGTTTTAGATAAAAATGTTTTCCCCTTTTCCATGTTGACGTTATCCTTGCGGAAGAAATGGTTAGGAAAAGGATAATTATGTGATGTGTGCAAGGAACATTATCCTGGCGAAAGGATAACGACTTCATACATGCTTAGAGAAGATGAAATATTTGACAGGACATACACGATTAATTTCCATATTTACGAGGACATCTTCGAGTAAGGATAATTGCAAGGATCTAATCACTTTCAGTTTAGGGAGGAATTCAGCAAGGATTTTTCCCTAAAATTTTTCTCCCATAAATTATCCTGTGGATTCTTAAATATTTTGCGTTATAGCCTACAAGGAAGTGAGTCCTTGCGAATGATTTGCCTCCCAGACATGTCTAGTTGATTTTTGTTTTTTTGTTATCCAAGGATCAAGGGAACAATATGACGCCGATGTCCTTCAAGCAAATTCAAGGAAATTCAAGTGTGAAACAAGGACCTTCTGAGAGCATATCATACGCAATCCTTTAGCAAATCCTTCATGTTTGCCAAATCATTCAAGAATATCCTTTGACTGAATTCACACTCGACAAGGATATCGGACAACGGGAAGAAGAAGAAAATGAACAATTCAAATTTGAATCGCCTCAAATAGGGTCAGAAGTGTTTGTCATTCAATAAAGGACGAAAAAAAAAATTCCAATAAAAGGACCAAAACAAATTGAAGAGAATTTCATCAGAGGATTTTCGGACATCTGCTCTAAGGATTTTCGCAAGGATATTCGATTAAAAATTACGTTTAACTAACAAATCCTTGAACGAATCCTTGAAGAAATTTTACACAATTTACGCAAATCAAAAATTTCAGTGAAAGAAAAATATGGCGTTGAGGATTTTGTATGAATTTCACGCTTGTTAATAAGGATCAAAGAATACAGTATTTCACGCACGTAAGGATCCTTGCGATCCTTCCGATATGATCCTTGAAGAAACCACGGCAGGACAATGAATTTAAAGATGAACGTTTTTCTGGTCAGAATTTTTGTCAGAAATTATTTTAAGTAATCCTTGATCCTGTTGCGAGGATATTATACGATCGAGGATCACGGATCATGGATTCAGGTGATTGGATTCGTGGGAATTTATCTAATTTCCTGCATGATTGGCTACACTCATGCGAATCAAGATGGAGTCGTCGTTGAGGATGTCAATCATATATCGTCCTGTCGCAAAAATAAACAGAAACGAACTGACAGCAAATCTTCCTTGCAAACAAAAGGACTCACTTTCAATTATGAATGAACATCTGTAACAGGATCAGAGAAGAAAGTTAAACCAGTCGTTGCTGTGTTGTGTGTCCTTTTAAAAAGGATCTTCTCGCATTTTAAGCACATTTCGAATGGGAAAAAAATGAAGTCCTTTTTAAGACAGGCCAGCAACAAAAAAAAGGATCTTAAATTAAATACAAAAGAATTACATTTTGGCACGAGCTGATGGTCGGGCCGGGCCGCTTTCTTTATCCAGATGTATTCCAGCACAATGGCGAACATTACAACATCATGTTTACACTTGGCAGGACATTGCATTTCATTTGATTTCAGGATCCTTGTTCTCCCCCAACCATCATGAGTGTCCTGCAGTCAAAAATTTCATTATCGCCAATTGTTTGCATTCGCTCGTAAATTTTCCGCCATATTTATTTCCATGCATACACCGATGATAACGATTAGTCCATGACGCAAAAATTAAAAGGTCCTGCGACATAAAATAACGATACGTCAAGTGACAGTATGATGAGTTGCGCATCTGTTCATGGAAATCACGTAAAAAGGACTCTCTCTCTCTTTGGCTTGGTCGTGTGAACAAAAAATATAGATATTTTCCTAATTAACAGAAATACCAAGCAACACATGTCCTTTTTCCCTTTCCATCTGTGAGAGCAAGGATACACTCACTTGACCTCACGTGGCCTTTGTCAAAGGATAACGTCCTCATAAGGACGAGAATTTGCATAATTTCACACATGACACACACGGTCGTTAATGACCATGATGCTGATCTAAGGAAAAAGGATATTCGGTGAGAAAGGATTACGAAACGAAAAATTTCAGTTTGATCAGGTGGCCATCCTGCTGGTGGTGGTAGCCATTTTAACTCAACATGGTTTCGTTCTTTTGTCCATCTGGCACATATTAGACGACCTTATTTCATCGATAATACGTCAATTGCCTTATTATCCTTGCATTGTCCTGAACAGATAAGAAATTTACACGATATTGTCCCTATTTTCATTGTGTGTGTGTGTGTGTGGAGGTGTTTTGCTTGCCCAGAAGTCCTGCAGAAAGGACATCCTTTTGTATTTATGTCTACCAAAGAAAATAAAAACCATAAATTAAAAAGTACAGGATATCCGGCTTTCTCCTTGTGCTCTGTCTTTGTTGCAAAATGAACGTATTCAAAATGGACGAACATTTCCTTGGACCTTTGCGGAAAATTTATTACCAACGATCTTTGACCCTTGGCCGCTCCGATTCGAAATGGATTTTAAACGGGAAAATTATTTCGTTTTAACGAACCGCTCTTCGACAATGTGAGTATGAGTGGAATTAGAAAGAAACAGAAAATCAAATTTAATTTCCATTACCTCCCATACACTTTATTCGCGAATTTCTTGCGATGGGGAAATGAGTGACGATCACGTTCGAATTTCTCCGAATTTTGTTGGAATGTACTCTTTCTCAATGAAGAAATTCTGTTCGTGTTCTCCAATGCTTCTGACGGCCATTTTGCTTTTATTTCTTTTGCGACGTTAATTCGTTCCTTCTATCATTGATTGAATTTTCGTTTCATAAAAAAATTACAAAATATCCTTAAATGGCATTTGATGAAAATCAACTTGCGTCATTGTCCTTTCCATTATGAGTCCCATTGTCCTTTTACTTAAAAAAAAAAATTATTTCGCTTCAAAATAAAACACACCACAACGAATCCATGAATACATCCTTGCGGTTCATTAAATTCATCTTCGATCATGATATCCTTAAAAAAGAATTCATGTCCTTAATATTTTCCAAATTCACGGAAATTTATCCTGTTACGGAAAAATTCAAGGATACTTCCCTGAATAAAAAGTTTTTTATCAATTCTTTATGGAACGAGTGTGTGATTTATTTGTTGTAATTTTGAATCGAGTAGAAAAGGACATTTTCAAAAAGGGATTTATGTATTTGAAAAGGATCTTTTTTACGATCGTTTAAAATCCAATTAGTGGAAGGTAAATATTGAAAAGTCATTTTTGTTGTGGTGCTACTTAACGATGAAAAATTTTATTTTGTTGAATCAACCGCGAACAGCTTTTGGTAAGGATAACCGAATTATCCTTGCAGTGCAGTTATAGTTGAAGTAATAATTCATATCCATTGTGTGGAATATCACTGTGAATCCTTTTTGGAATGTGTGATTTGTGTCGAAAACATTATGTTCACACTTGAAGGATCACGACAATTTTAAAATCCACGTAGCAAGTGTTCTTGTGAAATGAAAACTACAAGGACACGGTCGACTGCCTTAGGCAACGAATCAACTCAGCACATCCCCTGGATTTTGTGTAATTGATTTGCGAATTGTGCAATTCCCAGGACGAAAATCAGTCGTCCACTTCAGAAGAATCCTTTCCACATGACCTTTCCGTTCATTTCAATGACCCAAGGACATTCGTGATAAAATTAAAAAATGAACTTTTGTTTGAAAACAGGAAACTCGCCAAGTATAATTGTGAACACAATCTACGATCGTATCGTATCTTCCTTAAGGACATTCTCAAGGATACAAGGCAAGATCAGTTAATTGTCATTTTTCTTCCTGTTCCAATTAGTCGCGATAAAATCTTTCACAGGATCGCTCAGGCGTAAACACTTCAAGGAAGTTGAAATTCAACGAATCCTGTGACAAAATTGTTGCGAAACCAGTAGAAGATCCTGGATCCTGTTGGAGAAGAAAATTATTCGTTGATCATTACCAACAAGGATAATAGAAAATTTCATGGCAAGTTGTCTGGATCCTGGATCATGTTGGATATGAATTTGAAAATTCACTTCTCCTGATATTCGTTGATCCTTAATTTGAAGGATAATAAAAAATTTGATGGCCCATGAAAAATGAGTTTTGACATAACGACATTAGAAGATGATACGGTCCTTTGTGATTATGCACTGTCAGTGATTTCATTATCCTTTTTCTCGAAATGATACACGAAATGGTATCTGCTGGAAGATTCCAAGGATCGGATGTCCTGAGACAAGACAAGAAAACAGAAAAGAAAAAAACGTCACCCCTTTATCCGTTTTTTTCCCTCCATTCCACTTTGAGTCCTGCCTGATGTGACTGACAGTTTTTCAAAAACATATTCACACACACAAAAACAGAAAGAGACAATGTGACTCAGTCGGCAAGGACTCGTCTCACAGGCATCTTGACTCGTTTAATTGCATTTAATTTTAAGTACAGGTTACGATCAAATCCTTATCTAATCGAATCAGACATCCTGGAACCTGGTAATGACAATCTAATGCGAGGATATTCAAATCAGCCATTTTCCGTTTAGGGGCAGGCAAATGGCGCTTGATGGAAAGAAAGGAATCGAAAAAAATTTCCTTTTTCATTCGTTTTTTTCCTCACTCAATGTTTTTATTTTGACAGAATTTTTTTTGTTGTGTATAAAAAAAAAACATTTTTCGAAAAATTTCCCACCTCACTGTACTCCACGGGAAAAAGTGAATTTGTTTTTTGCAATTTTCCCTCTTGATTTTCATGAATTATTTATTTATTTCTTACGAGAATTTTAAAAAATCAAATTTACTACGAAAATTTCCAACGTAACTGTACCAGAAATGTGAATTTTCTCGCCATTTGACGTTCTGAGATCCGAATCAAAATGGCTTCTATTTTTCAGTATTTTTCATAATTTAACTAATTAATTTTGATTCTGTGGTTAAAGTTTTCAAATTATAATAATGGTCGTGAGAGTGACAAAATCAAGTTCCCTCATATACAGTGGGTGGTCATATTATTAGAGCCAGTCGCACACTTTCCAACACGGAAGAGATGTCTTGTGAAATACACGCGGCCCTCATGAAAACAGGTTTTATTTTCGAATGCTCCATTATTTATTCCTTATAATGCAATAGTAACTATATCCAATAAACTAAAGTTAAACTAGAAATATTAGCTTGCTGTCAGATACTCAGAATCATGATAATTGATTGATTTTTATGAGCGGTGACACTATTATATTTAATATACTAAGGGCCTGTGCGAAATCGTTCTAATTCCAGTCTAATTCTAAATTTACTGGAATCGTTCCAGAATTCTGATCGACCTGTGCGAACTCATTTGCGTTCTAAACTTTGACAACTGGACTGTGAGGACGCAAGGATTTTGAAAAATTTATGCTAAAGAAATTAAAGTTACGTTTTATTAAAATAGACAGGATAATTAAGCTGAAGTAAATATAGTCGAACCTGGATTAAAGTGAGAATAACTGCCTGGTCCCATCATTATTCATCTCTATAAGCTAGAAACTCGGGTTAGTGAGAAACCTCCATAAGCGAAAAAGAGATCGGGGTCCCTTGAACTCTCACTTATCCAGGTTCGACTGCATACCCAACTTAATCAAAGGTAAACATGTCAAATATTAGAACGCTGGAATTACAATTAGCATGCTCAAGAAATTGCTAAACGGAAAAGTAATAGAATTAGAATGGAATGTACTAGATTCCGTTTTCGCACAGACCCGAAAAGCTATTCGCAAAACAGTGTCTCACGGAAGCCAACTGTATATTTCCACATATCACAATGATTGAACATTACCTTTGTCATTTAAAATTGTTCGGAATATATCGGATAGAAGTTTGCATAGTAATAGAGAGAGCCATGAGTACTTTATGAACCAGAGCTGGAAATCTACAAAAATCCTAAGAAATAAAAGTGACTCTAATAATTTGTAGATCAAAATGTCCTTCAAATTCCTCCACAGTAGTTAATTTTTCTGAATGAAATTTGGAAGTAACTGCTTTCAGTGAAAATTAGAAAAATGTCCGCTCACCATTCATTCAAGTGAAATTAAAGGAACTGCTGTTGGATTTCTTAAATCTTTCCGATTCAAATTGAAAAATAACCGCTTCCAGTGAATTACAGAAGATATTCTGAAATTACCCGGATCCTCCCACTCCGCGGAATCAGTCCACAATCATCCTGAACACAAACAGCACAATTTGCCGTCACAATTTGCGGTCACGCGAATGAATAATTCATTAAAACTAAACCGAATTTAATGAACGGGTTAAGGGAACATGGAAAAGAATATATATAAAAGGGCTAATTTGTAGTTATGAAAATCAACCCCCGGTCAGTGGTGGTTTTTTTGATGTTTGATCAAAAGAAATTGAAACGTTCACAACGACATGTGTCATGTGAATTCGCACATTTCTCGCACCGCCATAATTCATGGGTACCTACATTTACACAGTCTCGAACCCTTTCAACCCCCGTCAGAAGGGATGGTTTGTGGTGGCGTATGACACGTTTTTATGCAAATCAACATGTCACCGGTTAATTGTTTCACTTAATGACACGACGCCATTTGCATATAGCCACGAGGGACATGCTGGTGATCGTCACATTACAGTTTACACTGAAGGAATGCAAAAGCATTCCATTCCAATTGGAGCGAGTTTCGAAATTCTGAGCTGTGTGAATTGTGATCAGGGGAATAAAATTTTCGAAATTCGAAATACACTGAGAGGGAGAGACACTCTCATACATTGTGATTGGACCGAGTATGCAGTGTTGCATTGAGATTGGCCGGAATCCTGTCCCTTCCATCACGGGATCGTACCTCGAACTCATTCCGGGTCTCGGCCGACTTCATTCGATTCAAAATTCTCGCCGAGGTGTGACGTGCGATCGTTTGACGGAGGAATTTTTGTTTTTCGAAATTCCACAATTTGAAATTTGAAATTTGTTATCTTGTTCTTGTTCTTCTTATTTCGTGTTGTGAATTTTGACAGTTGAAAAATTTTGACAGTTAACAAAGTGTCAAGTGAAAAAGTGAAATTTTTTTTAATGAGGTGAGTGGAAAAAAAAAAAAATTTAAGAAAATTTTCTTTACCCGAAATTAGTGCCCACTTACCTGAAACTAAATCGGACAAAAACACGCCCCTAATTTATGTGGCAGATATTTTCGGTTTTTAATTTATGAGAGACATTTCTGCTCTGATTTTTTTTTTTTTTATTTTAATTTTTTTCCTGGGTTCACTAGCACTAGGGGTGAGTCTTGTTTTTTTTCTTTTTTGTTTCGTCGAAGGTTTGTTCCTTGAGGAAAGGGTGACAAACCCTTGTGGGTTCTAATACACTCGGATTTATCTTCAAGTGAGAAAGAACTGGGTCGTCGTCGAACGTAATGAATCAA
The DNA here is from genome assembly GCA_963971475.1 of Chrysops caecutiens. Lineage (NCBI taxonomy): Eukaryota > Metazoa > Arthropoda > Insecta > Diptera > Tabanidae > Chrysops > Chrysops caecutiens. The sequence goes on from OZ020567.1 coordinate 76,510,570, forward strand.
TCCAAGGCCTACACTAACTTCCCTGCAGTAATTTTTTCTTCTTCATTTTCCTTGGGGTGGTTTTCTCAATCTCAAACTGACAGGGTTTTCACCCTCGGAAAAATCTTTTACTAATAGTTGTAAGAATAAACATGAAATAGGTGACGTACAAATGGGACATGTGAAACAATCTGGGACCCAAAATGTCTTCCTAGTAGAAATGTTTCTTAAATTTTTTTCACTTTTCTCTAAGGGATGTATTGGAAAATTTCGAGTTTTCCTTTGAGTCGAGTTTCTTATGTTAGTTTGTTTGGAGCGTTATTTGACAAAAAATTTATTGAAAAATAATTAAAAATTTGTCTCCAACAAAATATTATTAATTAATTTTCAAAATATAACCAAGAAAATTTACAAAAAAATGTCTACAATGTCTCCAATTAAATGCTCATGCGAAAAATGTGGTCATGCCGTATTGGAAATTGCTGCAAAATTTATTCATGAAAAATATTTATTTAAAAATTAACTAAAAAAATTCATAAAAAGTCTACAAAAATGTGGAGAAAATTTGGGAGAATTTTACATAGAAAATATCGCAAATATTCGAAAAATTCTGTTAAACAAATGTACAGAAAATGTCTACAAAATGTCTTCTAAGAATGTTCCGAAAAAGTCTCCAAACATTTTTCAGAAAAGTCTCTAAAAATGTTGTCCTTAATATATTCGGAAATTATCTAGAAAATTGTCTACACAAATTGTCCTCTTTGTCTTCAAAAAATTGTTCCGAAAATGTCTTCAAACATTTTTTAGGAAAAGTCTCCAAAAATTTTTCAGAAAAAAGCACAACAAATTATTTAAAAGGAATTCCAAACAGTGTCCTTAATCAGTTCAGAAAATTATCCATAAAATTGTGTACAAAATTTCTTCCAAAAATGTTCCGAAAAAGTCTCCAAAAATTTTTCGAGAAAAGTCTCCAAATTGTTTTAGAAAAATGTTCAAGAAAGTAATTGAAAGGATGCACGAAAAGTGTCCTTATTATGTTCAGAAAATTATCCAGAAAATCGTCTACAAAATGTCTCCAAAAATTTTTTTCAGAAAGTCTCCAAAAATTGTTCAGAGAAAAGTCCAAGAAAGTAAGTGAAAGGATATCCAAACAGGGTCTCTAATATATCAGTTCAGAAAATTATGCAGAAAATTGTCTACTCAAAGTGTTCACTTTGTCTCCAAAGAAAATAGTCTCCAAAAATTCATTACAAATACCACTTTATCTGAAAAGGTGACCAATAGACTGAAGAAACAGTGCTTCCAATATAGCAAGATACACTTTCAGAAAATGTTTACAAAAATTCTCCAAAATAAGTCTCCAAAAAAAATCTCCAAAGAAATGTTGTGAAAAATCTTCGAAAAATATTCAAAATGATTTAATAAAATGTACCACATTGTTGAAAGGACCTCTCACCGCCATTTGCTGCTGACAGGACATTAACAGAAAGAATGTCCTTCACGTCATGAGGTGTGAAAGCTTGAAAGCCGAGATTCCCGCCAAGATAAAGAATCGTCGTTACGAAATGAAAGATTCCACAGAATCCTTGCAGGACATTTACAAACTAAAAACTGGAAAAATGTACCTGTGGTTTTTCTAAATTTCACATTTTGATTTCTCATCCTCCAAAATGTCCGCGGGCGTCCTGAGGATCGATAAAAAAGAAAGGAAGAAAAAAAATTTAACGATCACAACTTTTCCACCAAGATCAGAAAATATTTCATCAACTCAATTGTCCGTGCATCCTTGAAATCGTTAGATAAATCTGAAAAGGATCCACGATCATTTCTCATTGAGTTTATTACGGAAAAAAGGACATTTCACATGAATCGATGGATTGATGTCCTTCTGACAATGAAAACTTCAAGCGATACCAGCAGGTAGTCCTTATCGTATCGGGAAAAAGGACACGAAATTAATTAGACAGTCAACAGCAAATCAGATCGACATTTTTCCTTTTAAGGATAATATCATACGTAGCAAGAGGAAAAAAAAGCGAAAAAACCCGAAATCCTTTTTTCATTAGCCGTTAGTGGGCATTAATATCCTTCGGAATGATCCTGTCACAGCCACAATTTATCGGTTGGTCAATTTCGCTGGCCCTTCGCGCGGAATCCATTACACACTCAACAAAACACGACGAGTAGGCGATACACAATGCAGTCGTCGATGTCTGACAAGATATCCTTAGCAAGGACCTTAACGTCTTTTGTGTCATCCTGGCCATCTATTTTGTCTCGTCCTGTTATTATGCAAATGCAATTTTTCTTTTGCGTAAACCTGAAGTTGAGGAAATTTGTACTGTACACGAAGGACGACTAATTTCATTGAAGGACGAAGGATACAAATGAGCCACAGGATAATTGAATTGAATTGAATCCGTGGACTTCTTTTCTGCTGACTCCCTTCTGAATGCGAAGTTTTCTTTTCAAAGGATATCAGTGTGTGTGTCTGCGTGTTTTTTTTGTGTTGGTCCTTTTGCGCATTCAGTGATGTCCTGAATTTCAAAAAAGAAAATAACAAGAAAAAAAAAACATGACTGAAAGAATCCTGACCGGTTCAAAATGAAGAACAAAAAACTTTTGCAGTTCTTGCAAATTTCGATCTGCTGCAGTTTCATGGTATGTCCTTGTTGTTTGCCAAAAGGATAACCAAAATGAGACAAAAATGTCTGGAAATTTGTTGTGTGAAAAAAAGCATTCAAGATGGCGCAATAGATACAATATGGAGGGTTCTAAGGAGACACGTGATTCTATGTCTGTTTTCCTTTTTATCTGTACGGATGGCTATATCCTTTTAAGGACACTCGCGCTCAATGTCCGGTAATATGTCCTTTTTACAACACACTCATGCCATGACCCGGCCATTTTGAATGATTTATTGTGATCAAACTTGATCGATGGGATTCGGATCAAGGATCACGACGTCGTTGGATGCAACTGATCCTGTTCCTTGGAATAAGGACTTTTGAGGGATTTTTTCTTCAACAGTTTTTCGTGCAATTCAAAGAACCTGATTTGGTGATCGTATGGCAAATTTCAGCACATTTCGGATGTGCCGTATGTCCTTTAGACTTTCTTGGAGCAACGGAGGTCAAAATTTAAGGTTTCTACTCAATTCAGCGCATGAAACAAGTTGCTGAATTGTGTAAAACATTATTGAAAATGATAAACTCTATTTAGAATTGTTTCAAGGATCCATTAAATTGAATTCAGCGCCTAGGAAACATTGCTGAATTGGATATTTTCAATGAAACCCAGTTGTAATTACTTTTCTGATTTCTTAAGGAATATTGTCCTTGTGGCAATCTAAAAGAGTCATAATTCGTGCCGTTTAGTTGAATTCAGCACATTTAAAACGTTGCTGAATTGAGAATTTCTTCTGCTTAACAGAAAAACTACTCTCCAAAGTCTCTTTAAACAGTTCAGTGGTAAAAAATTATCAATTACATTATCTTTGGTATATTCAGCGCATGAAATATATCGCTGAATCATATATTTCACCTTCATTTATCATTCATTTTCAGGTTAATGATATTCAAAAGCAATTTTTTTACTCACAATAACGTTTAGTTAAAGAAACACAGCAGGCTGACTGTATTCAGCGCTTGTGGAAAGTTGCTGAATTGAATGGTTTTTGGTTTATTTGATTTTTTCACCCCATAAATTATTCAAATTACCATTTTTCATTGTTAATTATTAAAAATTACCAAATTTCCATGCAGATATTTTATGTCAGCAGCGCTGAATTGATCAAAAATATATGAATTTGAAGAAAATATATATCTACAAATTCAGTGCAATTTGAAAGGATTATTCAGCAAAATTCGACTCTCATATGCTCAACCCCTTGAATTCAGCAACAATTACCTGCGATTTGTCAAGGACATTCAATAAATAATTAAAATCGAATTCAAGGATTAAATTTTTCGATACAAAATGAAATTTAATCAGATTTTCTCTGGCAATAATAACAACAAAAACAACAACAACGAAAACAAAATGAAAGGGATCAAGGATCCTTTATAAACTACAGTACAGTTAAGCCAAGACAATTGCGCAGTCTATAAAAGTAACAAAATCCTTTCGTCCAAATGGGGATGGAAATGGCGGTGAACAATTGAAACAATTACACGTGGAAGAGTTGAAGTTGAAAAAATTTAGAAAAAGGATATTTTGATCCTTGGAAGGTACCTTCCGCAAGGACATGATCGACTCTCCCTGTCAAAATGTCGTCTATTTCAGGTAATCAAATCTGACATATCCTTGACGGATTGTATGAGGGGACGATGACAAATCCGACTGACAGACAGACAGACAGACGGACGGAACGAAGGACGAGGACAAGGATAAGGACAAGAATAAGAACAAGGATAAGGAAGTGCTAGCTGAGGTGGTGAGAGAGAATAACGGATCAAATGTTTTTTTTCCTTTTCTCCGTTTCATTGAGCTGTGTGTAATCGAAAATCGAATATCCTGGATTAGGTCCTTTCGTTTCCTTTGCAAGGATTCACTGACTTAATGGCACAACACACAACATCTGTGGTCACGTCCATTTTGTTACGAAATCCTTTTGGGATAAATCTACCCGATGGCGTTTTGCTTGAATATCCTTCGAGATCCTTGCTGCAGGATCGTGTAATCTTTCCTCAGCATGCAGATGCAACAAAAAGGATAAGAAATCTTTTGCGAAATATGTGATCCTGCAACATGTATAATACTTTTCAATGAAATGGCGACAATACAAAATGGCGTGGCGGGGGGAATCGGAATACAGTACAAACAATACGAGCCCCCACATCGAGCCAGACATCTTTCAAGAACCTCTTTCGGTTCAATCGTTGAATCGTTTCTTGTGGTTGCTGTCATTTAATTTTTGATTCCATCGTCTTGAACTTGTTCCGATCACCTCCGTCTCCGTCTGCGTCTCCCTATCCTTCGTGTTTTTGTTTCTAGTGCATTACGTCGGCGTATTGTTCGTGTGCAGAATTTAGCGCCAAAAAATGAGAAAACGAAAAAATCAAAATGGCCGCATTGTTTTGAAAAAGTGAATTTTCTTGTTCCGTCCGTCTCCTTGTGTTGAATGGAGTACCTAACCGAAGAAACAGTGTGAGGTGGATGGGTTCGAGAGGTTCCGAGAGGATCGTGTCGCAGTGTGATCTTGCATCTTGTGATCGCTGATCGTTTCAAGGGCAAGAAGTCTTTGACTTTTCGTAGAGAATTTATTTTGTTTTTGTTTTGTTTTGTTTTATTTTTGTTTCTCTGACATTGCTTTGGTTTTTGTCGTTGCAGAAACCTTTGAGACGATCCTTTTTTTGCACAGCAGAACCGGAAAAAGCAGTAGCAGCAGCCAGGAACTTCATTCAATCTGTGACACATTCAAAGAAATGCTAAAGTGGACATTGAGTCGACGATCTGGAAGTGACCTGACACCGAAGCGCGTCCATCGTCGATATTCTACGTCAGTGACACGAGACGTTGTGACCTTTGACACGCCGAGAACGCAACAACTGATCGGTGGTGGTGGTGGTGGTGGTGGGAAGTGGCGGAACGGTTTGATGGACGACTTGAGTAGACGTCGGCGATCGGTTGGAAGCTTGGATATTCACACGATGACTGGGAGAGGGGAGAGTGCGTCTCGGCGAGCGAATCGCCGACTGTCACTGATCTACCAACAGAACAAGGAGAATATCAACATCAGTCCGAGGAGCGCAAGTCCGTCCAGTGGTGTCGTCCCTCTGCAGGATGTCAGTAACGGACAGAGGATCGCTCGGACGCCGGGAGTGGATGCAGCTGCGCAGAGGAACCATCCGCCACAGTATGCGTGCACATTGCCATCGTTCGACGTCGAGTACTCGCCGGGTAATGCATCGCATAGCGATGAGAACGGCAAATCCCTCAACTTCACAGACGCCTTCGTCGACTTCAGTCTGTCAAACTTGAGAAGAACGTCATTCGAGAGCGGCACCGGTGACAGGCAGTCTCCCGACATAGATGTCACTAGCCCCGTAGAGGAGGATTCACTGAGTTCGTCTCGGATCGGGGACAAAACGTTAGACAAGATGATCGACGCCATATTGGAAAGCGCCAAGCGCGACAATGAGCGTCTGGTGAAGCAGCGACGACGCAAACGCATCCGACTGCTGAGTACACTGCAATGTCCGGACACTAGTGTCCACGAGATGGAGGTGAAGACGCCTGAAGGTAGCCACTTGAAGCGACAACGCTGCATACGGCGCAAAATCAAAGGAGACGTTCCAAAACTGATCGGATTGACACTGCCAAACGGGATCCCAAGTCCGAAGACGCCGTGCGTTGAGACAACGTCATTCTGTCGCGACATGTTCGCCAACATGGACACACCACACCAGGACTTCGCGTTTGTCATCGATTCGTTCCCTGGGGAAGCCCATGACACTGAGTTGCAGGTCTGCAGCTGTTCGACACCAACGCCATCTCGTACTAATTCCATCAAACGCTGCCTGCACTTCTCTCCCGAATTCAATGACGACGTTTCTGTTGAGAACAAACGCGGCTCCACCGCGTCATCGTCGTCCACCACCGCCTCCATCTGTTCTGCATCATCCTGCATCAGTTCGAACTCGTCGCGGAACTGTTCCCGCTCTCCGAACGGCTCTATCGACTTGGCTGTCTTCTTCGACAACAACCAGCTCAACGTTCATGGTGAGAGATTTATTAAAATTTTCAAAATTACGCCGCCATGTTGAATTCATTTGTCAAATTCTTTTCATTTTGACAGTTATCCGATGCCGTGACTTGCAACGTTCCAACGGCAGTACGGACATCAACGCATACGTCAAAATATCACTACAGTCATCGGCGAGCGATGAAGATGGCGACAAATTTCCCAACATGGACGGCAAATTGCAGCGAACAGCGGTTCATCGGAATTCTAGTCGGCCATTTTTCGACCATCGGTTCGTGTTTGATGTCAAAGAGGCAGGCAAATTTGGCGTTGCCAATCAACAGCTCCAGTTGGCGGTCTGGCATCGTGACCGGGCCTTGAAGTGAGTATGCTGTCATTTTTTTTTTATTTTTCTCCTTAATTTGAGAGCCGCCATTTTGATGTATCTGTCAAAACCGTGGCAATTCACTCTAACAAGACTTGAGGTCTTCGTGACAATCTGACGATATGATTAAATGGTGGCTTGTCAAAATGTCGAACTGTCAAACTAGGTTTTCATCAAAATGACCCATTACCGAAATAGTGATTTGTCAAAATGACGTCTTGTTAGATTGTCAAGCAGGTGTTCTGTCAAAATTGTGGCCTGTCAAAATGCCAAACTGTCAAACTGTCAAACTGTCAAAATGTCAACTAACGAATATCAAAATGGCCTATAATCGAAACAGTGGCTAGTCAAATTGTCAAGCGGGCGTTCTGTCAAAATGGTGGCTTGTCAAAATGTCGAACTATCAAACTAGGTATTCATCAAAATGACCAATCAACCGAAATAGTGATTTGTCAAAATGACGTTTTGTTAAATTGTCAGGCGGGTGTTCTGTCAAAATGGTAACCTGTCAAAATGCCAAACAGTCAAACAGTCAAACTGTCAAAATGTCAACTGACGAATATCAAAATGGCCTATAATCGAAACAGTGGCTAGTCAAATTGTCGAGCGAGCGTTCTGTCAAAATGGTAGCCTGTCAAAATGTCGAACTGTCAAACTAGGTACTCATCAAAATGACCCATCAACCGAAATAGTGATTTGCAAAATGACGTCTTGTTAAATTGTCATGCGGGCGTTCTGTCAAAATGATGACTTGTCAAACTGACAACTTGTCAAAATGTCAAATGTCAAACTAGTTATTCCTCAATATCACCTATTATCGAAACAGTGGCTTGTCGAATTGTTAAGCGGGCGTTCTGCCAAAATGATGACTTGTCAAAATGGTGCCCTGGCAAACTGTCAAACTAGCTATTCTTGGCCTGTCAAACTGGCAACTTGTCAAAATGTCAAACTTGCTGATACTGTTCACAATGACCAATTATCGAATGCGTAACTCGTCAAAATGGCGTCCTGTCAAATAGATATTCTGTCAAAATGGCGACTTTTTAAAACGTCAGAACGTAAAAATGTCAAATTTCACGAAAACGCCATGCCGTTGGTGAATGCAAAATTCCAACGACTCAATTAAACGGATTCCGTTTCATGAAAAACAAAATCCCTCCCCCTCTTCACATCGCCACCATTTTTCACTTCCACTTCATGAAAACGTCACATTGCCCCAATTACCGTCGCCATATTCATGGCTCATCAACCTATTTCGCGACCTCTTACGACACTCAACGTTCAAGTGACGTTAGTTGAATTGTAAACGTTTCTGTGCCTCATATAACATCCATCCCGGAGGGGGTGGAAATACCTCAATAGTAGGGAGACGTCCTGGATATGACATTAACGCATCAACGTTCAAGTCGCCTTCGGAGGGGTGAAATAAACTTCAAAAAAAGCTCTGTGTGAAGGAGAGTGCAAGAGAGGGATGACAACGTGGCAGACACATGACATGTCAAAGTTCCACGTGAGACTTTCTCTCATACGAAATGCAACAGAAAGAGACAACGGAGAAAAGTTTAGAGTGAGCTTTGCCAATGTGCAAGCAAGTTACTACACCAGTGGCTGTCAAATGGTTGTCAAAACTAATTTACAAATTATCATTTTAATTGGATCCAAACTGTCAAATTAACAATGTGTCTAAAATTTTTTACAAGTTTATTCAGTGATTTCTTCTTGGAAACTCTGCCTACCAGTGATTGTCAAGTGTTTCAAATGTCCGCCATGTTGAATTCAATGAGAGCAATCTGTCACTTTGTCAACTGTCAAATTTTAAATTGTCTAAGGCCTTCCGCCCACGGAGGTACTAAAAGCAAACTAAACTGTTTGGTAACCAGTTCATGACTTGTTAGCGACCAGGCTCCGCACTCGCAGCTACTCGTCCAAAACTCATTAGAAATTTCAGATGCTAAGTTTGTAGCATTCTACAGAATGTCCAAGGAAAGTCGTAAGCGACTCGACATGCCAGTCCGTTGGTGACTGATTACAAACCGGTTTCCAGGAATCACACACCAATTTGCAAATATTAGCGCCGTGTGTGGTGTGCCGTTTGCTTATGTGGGAAGTGATTCGAGTCGAGTCACTAATCAGTTGCTTTGGCCTGAGTGTTTTGACACTGAACGGATATTGGAAAGATTAAGGGCGACTGTTGTTGTTGAACCCCAGTCAATCAGTGGTCGAGCTTTATCCGTTAGAGGAGTAAGCCCATTAACATTTGACCCCATCCCCCCACGCTCCCCCTCCCCCCGACAATTTCCGCATGCTGTAAATAATAAACAAACTTCTCTTTTACACAACCGAGAGCTTTCCCATCGTGAATTTCAAGTTGGCAATTCCTGCCCATCCCCCCTTCCCCCACGCACACCAACTGTCAAACGAGCTTTTACGCATGTGAATGTCAAAAGGGGAAAAACAAGTTACAACAACAACAACGACCGAATGAGACAAAACTACAAACATGGCAGCCGTCTCACATATCGATTCGGCCATGTTGGAAAATCATGGAAAATCATTCGAAAGTTGTCGTTTCGGTTTTTAGTCCGTCTTTTGATTTTAACGCGACTTTTTCCGTTTTAAATTCAATGAAAATTTTTTTCCAAGAAAATTCCATTGAAATTTAATTAATAAAATTACAAAAAAAAAATTTAATCATAAATTAATAATATAAAATTAACGTAAAGGAAATGGAACTACGATCACTTTTCCTGCTTTAAATCGTAGAAAATCGAGGAAAATTTATTGTCCTTAAGAAAATAAAAGTCTGAATATTGAGTTAAAATGAAAGTAAAAAACATGAATTTGTTTTAGTGTTTATGAAAATATTTTTAATTAATAAATGTAATTAAATGATTGAGGAAAAATGAAAAGGAAAAATTCGAGGAATTTCAATTTAATGAAAATGGAAAATGAACAAAAATTAAATTAAGAAACGTGCGAAAATTTTGTGTACATCGGAATGAAAGAAAAACTTCAAAACTCAAAAACTCCGTGAATCCTGCGACGTACGGAATGAAATGGAAATGTCCTGGATATGTTATTCGAGTAAATTCCTTAAGTGTTACAGTGTTAATTTTCTTAATTAAAACATTGTGAATAATTGTATGTGAAGGAAGAAACATGTAACGCTTCCTGATTTCATAATCGCCTGTCGCAGGATGAGATAATGTTTGAAATTATTCTCAGAAAGTGTGATTTAATTAAGGATTAAATTTTTTCAAATTAATTATTGTGCTACACCACGTTTCTCTGGTTTTCCTCCCAAATTCGGGCTGCGTGTGCTCCTTTGAAGGATATTTTGATTTTTCCTGGACAACTCCGAAAACCTCATCCCCAAAACCACATTAACACCATCACATCAGTGTCCTGCTCCTGCTTCCCTCTCCTAGTGTGTGTGTGTGTGTGTATCAATACGATATTTGTTGGAAGGGATGTTTTTGTGTTTGTGAATGATTTCCAAGAAAACCTTAAAAATAAATTTGTGTTTTTCAATTGAAAATTCATTAAAATTAATTAAAAATAAATGTCTGCATCATTGCATGGATGCATTGGAGTCCTTGTTCAGGACTCATACAAGTTGAATGGAATTTTTAATTGTAAATAATAAAATTAAAATTAATTCAACTCTCCTCTAGTCGACGTGACGTGCTGTAACTAAAAACAATGAAAAATCAGTAAAGTTTCAAAATTGATGACTTAATTAATGAAATTTATGAAATTAATTAAAACAACATTAAAAATTAAAAACAAACCAACCCATGTAGCTGTGATTGTCCGAATCGGAGTAGATTTTTTCCAATTCGGTTGGAGGATAGCTTCAGTCGTAAGTTTTGAAAAATAATAATTAAAAATAAATTTAATTTTAAATTTTAAAAATTCTTAATTTAATTTTAAATTTTGTCTGATGGTATGCAATTCGATTTGAATTCGTCTTGTATCGAACGCCTTGTGGTAGGCATTTCCATAGCGTGTGTGAATTCATATGGAAAACGGTTGATGGAGGGAATTTTTGTTAATTTTAATTAATTGCAAATGACATTTAACAATTGAATTCCATTTAAATCGTTGATAAAATCATTGTCGAGCATTTGAAGCACGAATTGAAGCTGAGAACATTCACGAATTGTCTGGATAATATCGTGTTAGGGTATATAAGTCAATAAAATTTACATAACCTCCACAAAATGCCTTCCATCCCCCACAAAATGACAGACATTTTTCCATGTCTCCATGTTTGTGTCACAAGAAACGATTTCTACGCCGGATGTCACACATTCACAACGTTTGGTTGCACAAACACACTGACATACATATACATATTGTGAATAACTACGTGAGGGATGAAAGGTGGTGAGATTTACCCTCACGGAATACAGTAATAATACCCGGAAATAATGTTCACTTCCGTTTAATTTGAATTTTTTATTTGAATTTTTTATTCTTTCACTCATTGTTCCGAAATGCTCCACCACCAGGGGAGGGAGTGGACACTTTTTGGGGTCAAAAGGAGTGACCTGTACTTTATTTGAAACATTTCACTTCTAATGCTTTCTCAAAGATGAAAAGGACATTTTCGTGCCAACCAAAAAATTTGAAAAACAAAATTCAACCACACACACACACACACACAGACACAATGAAATTGGTTCGTGTCAAGTTGAAGAAAATTCAAATTGGAAAATTGATTCTAAGTGGAAAATTGATATATGCTATTGGATTCATAAATTAATCCTCTTAAAGAGCACCTCGTGCTCGTGTCCATCATGATCGCCTTGCCAGTGCCACCACAAAACCTTCATTCAGTTTGACATTTCTAGGTCGTCATGTGGCAATGACGAGTGGTTACTGGTGGTGGCAAGTGCATCAGATTGCACTTGAAGTCCATTTAGAATCCATTTAGATTCCACTTAGAAGCGGAAAACAATTTGAAATTGATTCAATTTGACATTTATCGACTGTGGGCATTTGAATGGGATTCAATAATTACGAAACGTCAAAACCTCCTGTCACATTATGACCCCCTCGTTCATGGTTATGAAGTGCATCCATGCGCGACTGAATGCGACCATGAATCGCAACAAAACCAATTATGAGCGATTATTGGATTTGACGTTTCTGTCAAATGTCAAATTTCATTCGGTTACGTAAGGTCTGTTTACGCACCATGGTGCAATATGTTTCAATTCCGAGATTAGCGTTTTTGTACTTTCTCAAGTAATAGTTTTGAGAGGATTTCATGCAACGTCATGGAGGGGAAACGAGCTCGAGATTGAAAAATGTTACTAGACAAATTTGGTCGAATTCTGTCACAACTGTCGCAGTTGTCAAAATTTACTCAAAAGTGTTTTTTACAATTTTCGATTATACAGACCTTATACGTGCATATACCTACATACGTATATTCGAATATCGATTTTCAATAGTTCAATGTCTCCAGGGGAGGTAGGCGACTGGTGATCTACGTGTGCGGGAACTAGTTCCAAATGAAATTCCATCGTTTCGTGATGCAACAACATTTCGGACGCCATTTACGGAAATGTCCTTTCGTGTTGGTCACGTTGTACTATATTGATTTTATTATGTTACTGGACTTTCTTAGTTATTTCTAATAAACAAATGTGAATAATAAATGAAATTGGACATTTTGATGGAATTCATTGACGGAGGGCTGGCAGGAAGTCACGAGGGAATCAAACCAATGCCGCCATTTTGAATAAATTTTATTTATCGAAAACGGATACAATACATTCAAACCGTAACTCTCTCGTTTTCGTTCTTCCTCTCGGGTTCGTTGTTGTTGTGCTCTTTCATCTTCCAGACTTCTGTAGAATCTGTCTTCGACGGCGGACACTCGGTTCGGGTACAATCAGAGTCCTCGAATGAGGACGACGGCGAGAATGGGAGATTGTGCCACAAGCAATCCTCGTCCCGAAGGAAGTCTGGCGTGTGCTTGATGCTGAGGCGTTGGAGATCCTGTTGGATGTCATCGAACTGGTGTGTCTCGATTTTGACATCTTCATCTGAAAATCGCGGCGTAAGATAGAAACAGAAACGTCAAAGTTGAGAGAGAATACGTACCACTTCCGATGATGTCGTACCTGTGACAGTCACGCCACACTACGTGGAAGACAGGAAACTCCACTACCATCTTCCCGACAAGATTCTCCTTCAACGAGCGATTGATGTCCATGCGGAAGTACCGATTCCTGCAGTTCTTGATCCCTTCCGCCTTCAGCAGCACTTCGATTCCATCCAGACCTTGAGACTGGTACGGTTCCAAGTCCGCGTACTTCTCCAACAGACACGACAACTTCTCGTTCTCCGAGCACTTCTCATCAACACGCCGCTGAGTGTCCACCGTCCGCCCTGCTTTCACAAACACCCACTCCACTCGCCACATGATCACTTTTGTCCTTGTGTCGAAGACTCTCCCGTTGACGCGATGCCTCGAGGATTCTGGGAACAGGAACCGAATCGAAGTATTCCTGTGGTGTGCAGCTTGGCGCAACTTGCGCAAACATTTCGATATCCATGGCTTCCTGTCCGTTTTCGTCCTCTCAATCTTCCTCGCCTGCACAAATGTCCTGCATTCCTCAAGGAAATTCGCATCCGCCTGTAACTCCTTCTTGGACCATTTCTTTGTCCGCATCTCCTTCTCGCCGCTGCCTACACAACCAGTCGCTTCCTTGTGTGTCAGCAGACACTTGAGACAGCACACTCGGACATCGCACCTCGGACAAGTGTATCTCGCCTCATTCTCCTGACAGATCTCACACATTCCCAGGTTACTAGAAATTGATCAAAATTTGAAACGAAGAAAATATTTCCCTTCAAATATTTTGGTATCCCTTACCCCGCCCCCGAGGATCCAGAACTGGACGTATCCGTGTCGCTTTCCATCGCTAAACTGACCACAATCGATTCCTAGCGACTGAGACCAGACAACATCTAACGGCAACTCGCTTCACCGCTCGGGATTGTTACGCAGTGCACAAAAGACGCCTGCAACGGGTCCGGCGTTTTGTTCCACTGCGAGACCATTACGCCGAGTACACATGATCTGATCTTATTCGTTTCACGAACAATTGAAATGACTTTCGATGCATGCATGCGTCACTAAGCTGTCAACTGTCATCCTTCTGTCATCAGCCATTTTGATTCGGAAAATTTCATCGATGACATTTTGACACTTCAGTAGTAGAAGGTCTATTCACGTACTTGCTCGGAAATTGTTTTGAGAGAGTTTGACAAAAACTGACGGAGGGGAAATATGCTTGAAAGTGTTAGACGTTACATAAGACATTTGCTCGAGTAACTTCATGCTACTAGGAAAATGCAGTTCATTTGACAATGTCGCTTATGAAGTTGCTCGAGGTTACCGAAATGCGTTTTTGTACTATTTGAGTAACGAGAGAGAACTTAGAAAATTCCTCTCAAATTGCTCATTTACAGCCGAGGAAACTCTAGTTGGCTCAAGATGCACGTGAACAGACATATTTTGACACTTCAAGGATGTGCAGTTGAGAATGCAATCGAATGTGCGTCTTACCACAATTATCCTTTTTGTCGTCCTGTGACAAGGGTGTGCCACGTCTAAGTGATGTGATGTTGATGTTAATGTCTAAGTTATCCTTTCGCTGTATCCATGTTTAAAATCAATAAGATATTTTTATTCGTCCAAGGTCCCCAGCAGGATACACTCTAACAAAACTTGATTCCATGGCAACGATTCCTTCTTTAATCCTTCAGGATTTTCATTGATGCCATGACGATTTTGACGATTTGCGATTCTGCTGGAATAAGGATCGTTTAACGGTCGCTCCTATGGAAGTTCCAGGTTGTAATCACTTCATCGAGGCATGTCCTTTTTGTTTACAAGGACATTCAAACAAATTTCAATGAGAAAATGAACAGAAAATCCTAGAAATCCCCACCAAATGGCTACTGTCAAAGGATATCCTTTCAAATTAGCCTCGTCATGGTAAGGGGACGAGTGGGTTTTTGTTTTTGTTCAACCACAAAAGGACATTTAAAAATTCACTTGTTCCGGTTAAAAGGACGAAAGGATACCTATTCACTTGAGCGCTTTGTACTTATTGTCGCATTGACTGAAGGATTCCCATCAACAATTCTTGTGTTTTATACATTTAAATGGTTCCGCCATTTATGTATGTCATGTGAAAATTCACTCATTAAAAATAAACAAACATGGCGGACATTTGTACTGTACTACAATACATTCAAGGAAACGTCGAACACACGAGGTTAACACGTGCGTTTCCTTCAGAAAAATTATTTTCTTATTTTTTCAATAACTCCGAAAATATTCGGAGTTGTGGAATGAAACTAACAGATTTGGATTCGGAAATTATCATACTTTCTAATAAGATATAAATTGAAAATTCGGACAGAACAAAATTTTCCACCACAATGCTTTGGTTGATTTGTCAATTAATTTTCTTATTTTTCCAATAACTCCGAAAATATTCGGAGAATCGAAATGAAACTAACAGATTTGGATTCGTTAAAACTTTCGGACATCTATGAAAATTTTCGGAAAATGAACTTTTTTAATATACTTTCAATTACTCCGAAAATATTCGGAGTAGCGAAGTGAAACTAACAGATTCGGATTGAGAAATTCCCATACTTTCTAATGAGATATGAATTAAAAATTCGGACAGATTTTTCATGGTTCAGTTAATTTTTCGTATAATTTTCTTATTTTTTCAATAACTCCGAAAATATTCGGAGAAACGAAATGAATCTAATCTTATTCAGACTTAGAAATTTTCATTTCTTTTAATGAGATATAAATTAAATTTTCGGACGGAATTTTCAAATGATTTTCTTATTTTTCCAATAACTCCGAAAATATTCGGAGTAGCGGAATGAAACTAACAGATTCGGATTCAGAAATTTTCGTGCTTTCCAATGAGATATGAATTAATTATTCGGACAGAACAAAATTTTCCACCACAATGCTTCAGTTGATTTGACAATTAATTTTCTTATTTTTCCAAAAACTCCGAAAATATTCGGAGTAGTGAAATGAAAGTAACAGATTCGGGTTTAGAAATTTTTATAATTTCTAATGGGATATAAATAAAAAATTCGGACAGATTTTTTTGCTTCAGTTCATTTTCCAAATAATTTTCTTATATTTTCAATAACTCCGAAAATATTCGGAGTAGCGGAATGAAACTAACAGATTTGGATTCGTTAAAACTTTCGGACATCTATGAAAATTTTCGGAAAATGAACTTTTTTAATATACTTTCACTTACTCCGAAAATATTCGGAGTAGCGAAGTGAAACTAACAGATTCGGATTCAGAAATTTTCGTGCTTTCTAATGAGATATAAATTAAAAATTCGGACAGATTTTTTATGCTTCAATTGATTTTTCAAATAATTTTTAATTTTTCCAATAACTCCGAAAAAATTCGGAGTAGCGGAATGAAACTAACAAATTCGGATTCAGAATTTCCCATACTTTCTAATGAGATATAAATTAACTGTTCGAACACAACAAAATTTTCCACCACAATGCTTCGTTTTATTTCTCAATTAATTTTCTTATTTTCCAACATCTCCGAAAATATTCGGAGTAGCGAAGTGAAACTAACAGATTCGGATTCAGAAATTTTCGTGCTTTCTAATGACCTGTAAAATTCGGACAGATTTTTTATGCTTCAGTTGATTTTTCGTATAATTTTCTTATATTTTCAATAACTCCGAAAATATTCGGAGTAGCAGAATGCAATCAACATATACAGATATCTCAAGCGCACTTTCCAGTGAATATAACGTAATTTTTTTTGTTTTCTCTTTCAGACGAAGCGAGTTCTTAGGATGCACGTCTTTTCCAATAAGAAATGTCATAAAAGCCTCGATTAATGGCTCCTTCAAACTACAATCGCAGTCATGCTTGACTAACCCGCTACAACAACAGCAGAAATCGTCAACAACGACAGCAACAGCAACAACAACAACACCAATAGCAGCAACAACAACAAGCGCAACAACAACAACAACAACGACGACGTCAGCAACAGCGACAATAGGACAAGCAACAATGGCGGCAACAGCTGACAGCAGGCGTCGCTCGAGCGTGGAAGAGGACGTGATCAGTATTGACAGTGCGTCGGCAGCCGCGTCGCATTTGATTGATGCGAACACAGGCCACCCGATAGCGTTGAGCAAGAAGGCGATCCACCAAAGAGACGCCGATGAGAATCTGTTCTTGAGATTCCTGGAATTGGATCCACCGCCAGACGCCGCAGGTGGCGGAGGTGGTGCCGCAGGTGCAGGCGGCGCTGCCGGTACAAGTACGAGTGGAGTACCAGCTGCAGGAAGTACAACAGGCGGACTGCTGAGCAGTACACTGAGCAGTGTTCTAGCGACGACGTCCTCGTCAACAGGGACACCTCAACCAAGACGCATGTCAACGTTTAAGCCATCGGCAGGTCGCACGCCGTTCACGATAACGAAGAAACTGACGCGAACCGCTGACAAAGGCTTCGGCTTCTCAATAGTCTGGACACACCCGCCTCGGGTGGAAAAAGTCGAGCCGGGTCTGTCTGCCGACAAGTCCGGCATCACACCTGGCGACTACGTCATCTTCGTCGACAAGCACAATGTCGTGACAATGCCCGAAGCCGATGTCCTCAACCTAATCCGTTCCCAAGGCAACATGCTCACCCTGGAAATATTCCGTCGATCCACGACAGTAGCGTCATCGGCTGCGCCGAGTGTAACCGCCACCAATGCCAATCAAGTCCGAGCAAACCCAAACGTCAACGGTGTCAGTGCGAGCGTGAAATCGCGCATGAACAGCGCTGCCAGCAACTACACAACCACCGAGGACAACAACATCACTTCATCGCCAGCGCTTAAACAATCTATCGCTCTTGGGCCAAGGTCCTCCACAGCCTGCTCCAATGCGTCCATCGAAACCACCAAACGGCGACTCCACTTGCCCCAAGTGACGTTCAGTAAAGAGGTAGGACGCGGCGTCATCGTTTGAATGCCAACTGGCAAAAACATCCCTCTCATCTCGACACTTCCCTCTCTCACTCTCTGTTCGTGTCTGTATGTCTGGCCGTGTGCGCAGCAAATGACGTCCTCAGTTGCCATTTTGATTTTTCGCTTTGCATTTTTTCACTTTTGTTTTTAAGAATTTTCATTTCAATAAAATAAAAAAAAACAGGGTTAGATTAAATTTTATTTTTAACAATTATTTTTAAATTTTATTTTTATCATTTAACGCAAACAAACAAAAAATTTTTATTTTCTGTAAATAAGAAAAATTCAAAAACACAAAAATCGGCAAAAATACGCTTCTTAATAGTTTTAAGTTGAAATTTAAGTTTTAAAATATTTTTAAACTTAAATATTTATTCAAATTATTACTTTTAAGTTTTTTAACATTAACACTAAATTTATACTTTAGTTTTAAGGAAAACACCTTCAAAATTGTGGAATATTTTTTGCGGCTTAAATTTTTTATTTATTTATTTTTTCGAATTTCTTTCGAAGAAGGAAAATTTTTAAATTTAACATTTTTTTAGAGAAATTTTTTGTTTATATTTTTTATTTAAAATTATTTCATTAAGTTTTCTTGTAAATACGAAAGGGAAATTTTTAAAAATTATTTTTAAGACCACGAGATTTGTAGAGCAATTTTTTTTAATGTTTTTATTTAATTTAATTATTTTCGTTTGATTCGTTTTTTTCATTTTTAACTCATGAATGTTTTTTAATTTTGAAAAATTTGTGCCATCACTGTACCATCGCCTTGTTTTTTGTAAATATATCCTTACGAACGTAGCCATTTTGTGTTCGCAGTTTCAATTGATCGCTAGTTCACTAGAAATTCAACCCTGCCCAGCGCATCCCCCAACCCTTAGGGCATTTTCCGTTTCACAACTCAGTTCTGCTAACGAACTAATAACACCAGGAAAGTAAATTTAATTAGAAATTTGACATGAGGTCCAGGGGACTTTACTTACTCCACTTCTAGTGTTGTTATTGACTGGTCAGCATTGGCTAACGCGTCATTTTTCAAACAAATGCCTGACATTTCCCAAATGTGTAGGAATTTTCCAACGAACTAATAACACCAGGAAAGTAAATTTAATTACAAATTACATAAGGTCCAGGGGACTGTACTTACTCCACTTCCAGTGTTGTTATTGATCCGTCAGAATTGGCCAATGTACCACTTTTCATACACATTTCTGACATTTCCCGATCGTATGAAAGTTTCCCAACGAATAAATAACAACAGGAAAGTAAATTTAATTACAAACTTGACATAAGGTCCAGGGGAATGTGGCCAGCCCCTCCTGCTGTCATTGATCCGTCAGCATTGACTAACAAGCGATTTTTCAAACAAATGCCTGACATTTCCCAAATGTGTAGGATTTTTCCAACGAACTAATAACACCAGGAACGTAAATAAATTTTAATTACAAATTACATAAGGTCCAGGGGACTTTACTTACTCCACTTCCAGTGTTGTCATTGATCCGTCAGAATTGACCAATGGACCACTTTTCATACACATTTCTGACATTTCCCGATCGTATGAAAGTTTCCCAACGAATAAATAACCCCAGGAAAGTAAATTTAATTACAAACTTGACATAAGGTCCAGGGGAATGTGGCCAGCCCCTCCTGCTGTCATTGATCCATCAGCATTGACAAATGCGCCACTTTTCATACACATTTCTGACATTTCCCAAATGTGTGAGAATTTTCCAACAAACTAATAACACCAGGAATGTAAATTTAATTACAAATTTGACATAAGGTCCAGGGGACTTTACTTACTCCACTTCTAGTGTTGTTATTGACTCGTCAGCATTGGCTAACGCGTCATTTTTCAAACAAATCCGTGACATTTCCCAAATGGGTGAGAATTTTCCATCGAACTAATAAACACATCAGAGAATTTTCCAACGAAGCTATTGCAATCGGAATGGAAATAGATCAACCCATTTGACATAAAGTCCAGAGAGATCGGATCAACTCCTCCTGCTATTATTACTCCATTGCTATTGACAAATTCGCCATTTTTCAAACACATGCCTGACATTTCCCAAATGTGTGAGAATTTCCCAACGGACTCATATAACAGAAAAAGAAGTTTTCTTCCGTTTGGTCTTCCTTTAGTTATTACTTCATTGGGTGGATGTCGAAATTATAAAAAGAATGTTAATGCCTTGGACAGACGGGACAGTTTGAACTTGTTCATGACGCCATCATGATGTAACAAGTTCAAGACTCGTTCAAAGTTAAAAAAAATTAAACCGGTTAAAACGGGTTTTACTGAGTTTTGAATCATGCTGGTGCCATCTTCCAGAAAGCGGGGAAGTGACAAAATCAGAAATGTACTAAAACGTGTCATTCTTTCTACTTCGTTCTTCTTCAAGATCGCTTTTTTTAATAATATGGCTTTGCATTTCCAAACTTTCGCTAATAAAAATAGTAATTACAATTCTCGCACAGTTTCCATTTCAACTGTCAAAACAGTAAAGACAGTAACTCACTGACTACTTGTCAAAATAGTAACGACAGTAATTCACTTTAAAATGAGTCAAACATGATGTCATGAACCAGTTCAAACTGTCCCGTCTGTCCAAGGCATTAGGTTTATCCTAACTGTTCAAAATGTTTGCAGTCGATAACACCATGCCACGGCGTCGATGATCAGCGGCGTCGATTTCTGCTGCAACTAATAAGTAGAGAACAAAATTTCGTGAGTGCCCTGCAATTTGGTGTGCAGCGATTTGTGACGCCATTGCAAGAACGAAAAGACTTGATATCGCCAAACGATCATCGGACCTTATTTCAAAACATCGACGAACTAATAAGAATATCAGAAGATATTCTTGAACAATTAGTACACGATGATCATGAGCCGCCAATTAATTTTGCGTCACGTGTTTATCTGTCAAAAACTACAGCAATATGTGCGGCCTATAAAAAGTATTGTAATGGAATAAAACGAGCTGATTGTGTGTTGGTACGTGAAATTTATTTAAATAATTATAACAAATAACTGAACAATTAATTCATATCGAAGGTCAATAAATCACGACAACCCGGATCAGAATTTGTATCATTCATCACTGAACCACAAGTGCCACGTAAACGTCCCGATTTAACAATGTTTATACATCGACCCCTACAACACTTCCGTGAAATTCTAAAATTGATGCAGCTTTTAGCGTCACACTGTCGAGTAGATAGCGAGGAACATAAAAATTTTACATCAGTTATTAGTGAATTACAAGCAGCATATCGTGAGATAACAGTTGGAGGAGGACTGATGGAGCCATTGGGCGAGGGAAGGCCTTTATTAACATTACAAGACTTAGAATCACGTATGGTGTTCACACGATGTAAGCCATTCACTTTAGCCGTACAGGGACGGCAATGGATATTCGGTGGTGATCTGTCAAGAGTCGAGGGACGATCTATCAAACCATATTGGACATTATTATTTAGTGATATTCTTTTATTTGCCAAAGTTAGCCGTGATCGTGTGCTATTTATCACTGAAGAACCATTGCCAATTGTCAATATTGTTGATTCATGTTTCAACATTCGGAAAAAATGTAAGCATATTGTTGACATATTGTTGACACACACACAAATGATATTTTTCTTTTTTCTTTTAACAAAAACCAAAACACACACACACACAAATCAATGAATGCAGCGACAGAATTTCGAATAACAATCGATCCAAATGGGCGAGCAGCAGAAAGTCCGACAGCATATTGTGCGCCCGATTTAAGCCGAACACCAAAGAAGAGTGCACGACGGAAAAGTCTTATACTACGTGCACCATCATTAGAATTGAAAGCGGTTTGGCAAAATCTATTACAACGACAAATGTAAGTTGAAGAAAATAAAATAATGGCGAGAGACTACAGTTTTTGATGATGCAGATAGCTAAATTATAGAAAATAAAGGAAACATTTTCGCGAAACAAATCGAATTGACATTTGATCAGCGAACATATGATCAAAATTTAACAAAAATCCTCTTTGAGGTTAGAAAATTATTTTCTATAATTTAGATATCTACATCATCAAAATAATTTTAACTTAATATAATTAAATGAAATTTGATTCGATTTAATTGAATTTCGATCGCATTCATTTAGATTTTTAGTAAATGCAGCACTCGGTTCAACACCATTATCAAGTCCATTAGATTCACCAGATGTATTAAATACATTAGTACCATTAAGTGATATTGGAGCAACAACAACATCAATGGCATCAATTAAATTACCATCAATGGATAGTATTAATATGAGAAATCAACAGGTGCGTCTAGTTAAAAAACAATTAAATAAACAAACAAGTTATGATAGTATTGCAAATAAATTCATTACAACAACAAGTTCAATATCAACAACATCAATAACAACAACATCAACGACACAATGTGGAATTATTGGGCAATTAGATACAACAACAGCAACAACATCAACAACATCATTGAATAGTTGTAATACACCACCATTACCAGTACCACCATTATCACCATTAATACCAGCTACAAATAGCAGATTAACAGATTCACCAAAATTACAAAGAATAAAACATTTACCTGTTAGTAGATTAAGTCAAGATAAAACAAATCATAATTGCATTAGAACAATAACAACAACAACTACAACAACAACAACAACATCATCATCATCACAAACATTATGGTTAAATTTGAGTAATAGCAATAGTAGCTGTTATAATTCATCAAATACAACAACAACAACAACAGCTAGTATTAGTTGTAGTAGTAGTAGTTGTAATCATAATACCAAGTTTAGCAATATCCACAACAATAACACTTCGAATAGTTGTATAATAGTTAGTCAAATTCGTTCATGTCCATCAGAATTCCAACAATGTCCGAGTAAATCTGTAACAGCAATACCAGAAACAATATCTGAATTACCAGAATTAACGCCATCTACAAGTGAAGTATGTCAATGTGAATGTTTAGTGCATAAAATGAATAGGGAGGAAACACAAACACAACACCAGCACGATCACGATCACCATCATCATCATCATCATCATCATCATCATCATAATCATCAGCAGCAACGGCCTCTAGTGGAATTCAGTTTGAGTTCAGTGGGAAGATCGTTCATCGACGAAACGGATGAATTCGATGACAACTTAACGAATCAATCACTGACCACACCAGACACTCCTACACCAAACATTTCACCATCATCCTCCTCGAATCGTTGCTTTTCTGACACTTTCTCCAATGACTTCGTCACCATCCAACAGCCCTCTACCCCTAGTGTGATCGTGTCGCCATTGGGGGGTCCCAATCGAAATTCTAATGTTGCCGGCCTTGAAACCGGATTCACAATCCACAAATGTCAAGTACCTAGCACAAACACAAACCAAACTGATACAACACATGGCAAAAATCAAAATTCCAACGATCAGACAAATTCGAACGCCGATTGCTATGCAAAAACCGATTATGGAATTTTGAAGGAATTCTTCCACAAGGAAAACCTCACCTCGGTGCCATTCAATCAATATGGCGGCTCTTGGGATCTGCTCGAACTCGACATGGACCTCCATGAGGTCAACTTCGATCCCTCCTACTGCAATGACGTCGAGGAGTGCGTGTTCTTGGGCGATGATCCGTTCGGTGTGCTGCCATGTCGGCCAACTCCGCCCGATTCACTCGATCTATGATTTTTAACGGTTTTTTCTTTCATTTCATGTTTCATTCGTAGTTCACTCGGAATTCATTTGGAAATTACTTTGAAATTCTGATGTCCTTCACAATTCATTCTGAAGTCATTCTGGAATCATTTTCGAAGTCTATCGGAGTCGATTCGGAATTCATTTGGAATTCATTCTGAAGTCATTCGGAATTCATTCGAAATCATTTTCGGAATTCATTCGGAATTCATTTGGAAATTACTTTGAAATTCTGAAGTCATTCGCAATTCATTCTGAAGTCATTCGGAATTCATTTGAAATCATTTTCGGAATTCATTTGGAAATTCATTCTGAAGTTATCCGCAGTTCATTCTGAAGTCATTCGGGAATTGTTTTCGAAGTCAATCGGAGTTCATTCGGAATTCATTTGGAATTCATTTTGAAATTTATCCAGAACTCTTTCTGAAGTCATTCGGAATTCATTTGAAATCATTTTCGGAATTTAATCGGAATTCATTTGGAAATTACTTCGAAATTCATTTTGAAATTCATTCTGAAGTCATTCGGGAATCGTTTTCGAAGTCAATCGGAGTTCATTCGGAATTCATTTGGAATTCATTTTGAAATTTATCCAGAACTCTTTCTGAAGTCATTCGGAATTCATTTGAAATCATTTTCGGAATTCATTCGGAATTCATTTGGAAATTACTTCGAAATTCATTTTGAAATTCATTCTGAAGTCATTCGGGAATCGTTTTCGAAGTCAATCGGAGTTCATTCGGAATTCATTTGGAATTCATTTTGAAATTTATCCAGAACTCTTTCTGAAGTCATTCGGAATTCATTTGAAATCATTTTCGGAATTCATTCGGAATTCATTTGAAATCATTTTCGGAATTCATTTGAAATCATTTTCGGAATTCATTGGGAATCATTTTCGGAATTCACTCGGAATTCATTTGGAAATTACTTTGAAATTCTGATGTCATTCGCAATTCATTCTGAAGTCATTCGGGAATTGTTTTCGAAGTCAATCGGAATTCATTGGGAATTCATTTATAATTCTTTCGGAATTCATTTGGAATTCATTTGAAATCATTTTCGGAATTCATTCAGGATTTATTTGGAATTCATTTGGAAATTATTTTGAACTTCATCTTGAATTCTTTTTGAAGGTCATCCCAAACTCATTCCGAGTTCATTCAATAATCAATTGCAATTCATTCGACAATAATTTTCAGAATCAGTCAGAGTTCATTCAGAATTCATTCGGAATTCATTTGGAGGGCAATTCTTCTTAAATTTATTCAGACTTCATTTAGAATTCATTTTCGGAGTCAATCAGAGTTCATTCGAAATTCATTTCAAAATCACATCGAATATCATCCTGAATTTATTCAAAAATCAATTCGAATTCATTGGGAAATCATTTTCAGAATCGATCGGAATTCATTCGCAGTTCATTCGAATTTCCTTGGTAACTTATTCAGAATTCATTCCCAATTTAATCCTGAATTCATTCGTAAATTATTACGAAATCACTTAGAATTCATTTGGAGTTCATTTTAAAATTTATATGAAATTATTTGAAGTTCATTTTGAAATTCATCTTGAGTTCGTTCAAAAAGTACTCCGAATGAATTCCGAAATCGTTTAAAATCCGATTGAAATTTATTTTGCCTATCATTTGGCGGCTATCCAGAATTCTTTCGAAATTCATAAGAAATTATTTGAAGTTCATTTCAAAATTCATCTTGAGTTCATTCAAAATGTGTTCAGAATTCATTCCAAAATCGTTCAAAATCCGATTGAAATTAATTTTGCCTATCATTTGGCAGTTATTCAGAGTTCATTTTGGAATTCATTCGAAATTCATTTTAAAATTTATACGAAATCATTGGGCGTTCATTTTAAATTTCATCATGAGTTCATTCAAAATGTATTCAGAATTCACTCCGAAATCCGTTTGAAATTTTTTGCCTATCATTCGGCGGTTATCCAAAATTCATTACAAATTCATTCGAAATTCATTTTAAAATTTATGCGAAATTATTTGAAATTCATTAGAGATTTATTAGAAATTTATTTTCGAATTCACTAGGAATTCATTTCGGATTTATTTTAAAATTCATTTTGAGTTCATTTTCAAATTTCTAATTTCGTTCCATCAAAGTATGTTTCGTTCCAATTATTTGGTTTTGTTGCTAGACTTTTTCACATAAATTCAAATTTAATTTTAAAAATTAAAAATTTAAGGCTGTCTACAACTTGAAAAGGCAAAAACTTAATTGAAATTAAAACAAAATAAATGATTAAAACAAAATATGAAAATGTCTACCTCTCGTGGACACTGAAACCGAGAACAAAATGTCGTCGCTTGCAGATAATCAAAAATGTCGGAAATTTTCGATTTTCACAAGTATTCAAATAAATTTTCAAAGTAAAATTAAGTTTAAAAATAAGTTTTAAAATCAACCAGAATATATAAAAATAATTCTTTGAAAATAGGTTAAAACCTTAAATTTCTTTTAATGATAGTAGAGTGTATGGCTGTGATCTGCGCTTGATCGAGGTGAAGCAGAAATTCATTTGAGATAAATACAAGAATTCATTTAAAAATTGATTAAATATTATTTTTAAGAAAAGTTTTATCAAATAAAAAACATAAGTTAAACCCTCCAGCTGAATGAAATTGTGAAATAATTTCGAAATTATCGCCCCCACAAAGCTAAAGATGCTCACACACGAAACGAAATATAAATGAAAATTAATTTTTCAATATTTTTTGTTTTAACATTAAGAAATTTTAACAAGTTACTCACATAAAAACGTTTTCAAAGTTAAATTCAAACACCGAACGATTGGTTCTGTACCTGACTAAAACACTCCAGACTAGCAGAGACACAAACAAATTGATTTCATTCAGATCAACGACGGTGGAATGATTTTATTTGAACATTTTTAAAGTAAAAAATTTGACATTTTGATGTGGAAATTAATAAAATTAAGAGAAAAATTAAACACCAGCAAGTAGACCGAAGGACTTTACCTAATTAAAAACGAGACAGTAAGCCTAATTTAGGTTTGAAATGTACACAAGAAGTGTCACAAACGAAATGACTTGATTGTACTTGAGAAATTAAATTGGAAAAATTGAAAAATTTAACGAAAAATTTTGTGGAAATAAGCCTAAAAACGGTGGTGCGTAAAAATATGAAAAAATTAAAATTAATTCAAAATATATATTTAACAAATCGATGTACATTTAATTCGACTACAGTTTAATGTAAGTCTTAAAAATAAGTGATAACTTGATGTTTTGTGTACGTACATATATCATGTTAGGTAATATAAAAACACACAAAAAAAAAAAACAATATTTAGAAAAGAATATTAAATCATTTTCATCCATTATTGGCTGTTGACGCTTATTAGAATGTAAAATGTTAGGGTTTGGACAAATGCGACAAATGTGATTGAGGGGAGTACGTGCACGGGAGTTACTGAATTTGGATAAAATTAAAACTACCGGGATGGCTCCGTGTTGGTTTGAATTATTTTGAAAATTAACACTTGATTAATGAATCAGTTTTAAAATGAAAATTTAAAAAAAAAAAAAATTATTCAAAAAATTAGTGAAGACGAACAAATTATCGAGAAATTGATGCGCGAAAAGAAGAATTTGAAAAATGTTCTGCAAACACACACATGAAACCGTTAATTTTCAAGGTCATTCAAGCATATACACGCACACAAACACAAAGCCAGCAACTAGCAGAGCACAGAGTGAAGAGAAACTAGGAATAGAACGTGTGCACATGAATCAAGTTATTCGATTTGCATCGAAAAAGTATTGAGAGAAAAGTAGAAGAAGAAGATGGAGAGATTTTTTTTCCAAATGTAAAAAAACGCCTAAATTTAAAATAAAAATGCACTAAAAATTAATTTTAAGGGGATGAATTTGTAGTTAGAATGTTTCAATCTCATCTTCAAATTGCCAAAATGAAAATTATTTAATTCTTTTTGAGTTAAAAATTAAAAAACAAAATGAAAATGTCAAAAATATATCGTGAATTTTATTTTTTAAAGAATTGAAATACATGAAACAAATGTCGTATGTGAAATGAAACAATTTCAAAATGGCGGATTGAAGTGTCAAAATTTATTGAATTTAATGATTAAACTGGCAGGGACAGAGAGAAGGGAAGGGCGTAGTCCTTGAGAATTGAAAATTAAAAATAAGAGATAAAGAAAAGTTTTTTTTTTTGGAAAAATTCGTTAATAAAATTTCTTTGAATAAAAACGCTTGTGGGTTTTATTTTAATTTGATTTTTTATGAGAATTGAATAGATAATAAAAAATGGAAATTAAAAACATGAATAAGTTGTTAAATTTAAAAATAATTTTCAAAATTATCAAATGAATAAGTTTAATTTTAAAATAAGATTGTGATGGGCTCATTGAATGTCGAAAGAATGTCGTGGAAATGCTTAAAACTAAAAAATTATTGTTAAGAATAATGGTTAAAAATTTTATTTTTTAAAAACATGCTAAAAACAAAAAAATTCATTAAATATAAAAATGAAAGTTAAATTTATTTTTAAATTTCTTGTGTCATTCCGTCGTTCATTTGATTTTTGTTGTTCTTTTTCAATTTTAATTGCATATGAGTGTAAAATTAAAAACATAAACTTTAATTTTATTTTTAAAATTAATGAAAATTTTAAAAATCAAAAAGCTTAAAATATATATTTTGATTTTGTTTTAATTTATAAAATAAAAAGTAAATAAATGAAGAATAAACAAATTTCCTTCGTTAAAATTTGGTTTTCAATTTTTGTGTTAAATTAAATGTTAAATTTAAATTTAAATTTTTAATAAATGTTGTTAACATACAAGCGTTTTTAGTCGAAGAATTCATTTTTGTTTATTGAAAGCTTTTTTAAAGTCTTACTTATTGAAAATGAATGAAGTGAAAAATATATTTTTATCACATATTAAAAATAAAAGTATTAAAAATATATTAAATAAAAATTAATTAAAAGAAGACAAAAAAAAACAAATTGTTAAATAGCTTCAAAATTGAAAATTCAATTGAAAAGAAAATAAAAATTAAGAAATCCGTAAAAATATACGATTTGCCGATGAAGCAGTTTTTAAATTTAAATTTATAAGAAATGAAAAATATTTTAAAATGTAAAAATAATTTATGGTATACGCTTTTTAAAATTCATTTATTTTTTGCACATTTTTAAAACGTAATTTGTTTTGCTTTAATTTTTAATTTTTAGTAATTAATTTTTTTAATTTTTACAAAATTTTGTTTTTGTACATAACTAGACTCGTGAGACCATCACCATACAAACGCGAATGATTGACATGCAAAATTCAAATTTAATTTCCATTTGATCGTTGAATTAAATCAAAAACTTAAAAACTTAAAAACAAAAAAAAAATATTAAAAAAACTTTTTTAATTTTAAAAATAAAAAGTTTGGAAATGCATATTTGAAATTCATCGGTGTAAATTCAGAAGTGACAGACGGTAAGTGACAGTTTGTTAACAAAATGGCGGCTACTCACTATTCAAGATGGCGCAGCGTTTCTCTGACAACGATTAAATGAATTTTGAAGATTTTAAGATTAAATTAAATTTTTAAGAATGAATACAACAATATAATTTTTAATTTATCTTTTCTTTTTTTAAATGAATAGCATAAATTAAATGCATCCCATCAAATTGAACAGCTGATCGATGAAAAATGTCGCATTCTAAATAAGACCGGAACACCCAAAGGTAGTGCCATACACTTAGCTAATTGGATGAAAGGACAATTGGACAAACAACAGGAGCAGGCACGATTAGCAGCTGAATCCCAAAATGAAATTGACAATGAACATGATGATAGTGGAGATGTTATAACAAATCATAATGAAAATGGCGACGGTGATGATGATGCTGATGATGAAGAGGAACGTATCACATATTGGACACGTGAGCAACTAGAGAAACGTACAAAAGAATTAAATTTAGCTAAAGAAAATGGCGCAATTAAACCAACACATCCTGCTTTTGGCGGGAAACGATTTAGCGGTGTCGAAGAGGTCGCTATGAGCGATGCTGAGGAAGAAATTAAAAGTCCGTCCCGAAGTACAACCTCAGATAGTCAGGTATAGTAGCTTGTCATGTTTTTGTTCAAATTGAGGGCCTGTGCGAAAACGTACTAAATCTAGTACATTCCATTCTAATTCTATTACTTTTCCGTTTAGGAAATTTTTAAATCCAATGTTGAGTTGGTTATAAAGTCGAACCTGGATTAGTGAGAGTTCAAGGGACCGCAATCTCTTTTTCGCTTATGGAGGTTTCTCTCTAACCCGAGTTTCTAGCCTATAGAGATGAATAATGATGGGACCAGGCAGTTATTCTCACTTACCCAGGTTCGACTGCATTTACTTCATCTTTATTATCATGTCTATTTTAATAAAACGTATTTAACTTTAATTTCTTTAGAATAAATTTTTCAAAATCCTTGCATCCTCACAGTCCAGTTGTCAAAGTTTAGAGCGCAAATGAGTTCGCACAGGTCGATTAGAATTCTGGAACGATTCCAGTAAATTTTAGCATTAGACTGAAATTAGAACGATTTCGCACAGGCCCTAAGTGTCATTTAATTTGCTGAAACATTTGTCATGTTTCCATGTTGCTAGACTTCCATGACGCTTCACATAAAATATCTCAAATGAAAGAATGAATCCAAAACCAAACCGGTTTTTGTTTTTTCTCGAACAAGTGACTGAACTTTGTGAAGCGATTTCTCGAGAACTAAACATGCTAGCGATGAAATAAAAACAGTGTGATGTTTGTTAAAATTTTGTCTTTCATTTTCCTCAATTCTTTTCAACTAAAAAATTAAAACATTTGTAAAGTTTTAACATTAAATATAAAACTTTTTCTCCAACAGATCACGGTACGTTCGAGTCCAATTGCAAATGTAGTTGATAAATTATCAGTTTGCCGTCATTGTCATAAGAATTGCAAACAGAAATTATCGCCATCACCGCCACTATTAAGTAATTCGCTAAAAGTCCAACATAGTCAAGCATCACCAAATCGTTGCTGTCAAATAAGTTCATTGTCGAATAGTATAAATAGTAATAGTTGTCAAATAACAAATAACAATAATAACAATAGTAACAATAATAATAATAGTAATAATAATCAAAATATAAATTTAACAAAAACTGTGAATGGTATTGCTAGTGCTGGAACATCGAGTGCTACGTGTACAGTAACTGAGGAAAGTAGTGAAATTAATCGTAAGCTAAAATCGTTATCATCGTCATCATTGATATCAGTGACACCAACATTATCACTTAAAGGTACAATAGCATCATCACATAAAGTAGAGAATGATAACGCCAGCAATGTTGGCAATGATAAAAACTTGATTTGTTCAGCAAAAGCAACAACAACAACAACAACAACAACAACATCGTCGTCGTCTCTTAGCACGATCACCTCGGCCAGCAGTACGACAAAAAGCCTTAGGAGTGTATTTCTGAATGGTACATGTTCAGGTAGTGACAGTGATCGTGATACAGTGCCGACAACATTGACGAATTTAGCGACATCTTCATCTTCATCAGGGAAATCAATGAATCGATCAATTCATCGTCATCAGAATCAAAATCAGAATCAGAATCCGAATCCGAATCCAAATCCGAATCATAAATACATTCCGTGCAATTGTAAATGTACCCCAGCAGACTTCTCGAACACGACCCTTAGTCCAGACGAGGTTAAACAGGAGACATGCAAATTGATCGCGGATGTGTCACAGTTGACTTCACCGAACGTCCCATCCCAAACGCCGATCGGGCATCAAGCGTACCAAAATCTGCACAAGAATTGCAAATGCGTTTGTAAGAAGAGAAGGTATCTGCCTTCAGCATCAAGTACAAGCACGGATCAAGTTGACTCCATCGCCACCACCATTACAACCCCAACGACCACTTCAACCCTAGACGATGAGACGAAATCCGATGATGATCTTTCACTAGTTCTCATCGGATTGGCACAATTCACTCCTACAGCAAGGCTAGTAACATCAGATGCATTTGTCCCCACGATATCTGTAGTCCCACCAACTCCAGACGCGATTCTATCCAAGACACAAACCAATGTGTGGGACAATACGTCCACAACAACAAAACTCACCATCAACAACACTCCCAAACAGGCTGTCATCGAGAACATTCCAGAAGATTCACCAGACGAATCACCACAAGACGAGGATCCACCATACCGATCATTGAACACAACCAGTTTGCGGCGATATGGGACTCTGTCCAGTTTGGAGAAACTCCCCACAGACGACATCGATCACGAACAGGAGACTTCCGAAGAAGACGCCGAAATCGATGAAGATCTAGATGACATTGACGATCTAGGCGACGACGATGATCTGGAGGTTATCACTCGGGAAGTGTTCAGCAACAACAACAACAACAATAACAGCAATGGCGGAGCAAATCAAACTTCACTGAGAAACTGGACAGCACGGGCTGGATCTTTTGTCGCTGAGAAAATGTCATTTTTCGAAGAATCTCGGGCTTTCATCGATAAATACTTGGGCCGATGGAACCAGGATCAGGAGAACGATGAAGATCAACTTGATGAATGCACGTCTGGTGCTACGTCTGGTGAAGAGGTATGGGGCACACCCACATCTGGTGGCGATAACGATGACATTCAAATGCTGAATTCCGATCATACGCAATCGGTGAGCTGCCATTTTGATTTTGTTTAATTTTAAAGCTGGAAATATAATGCAAGGCGTCGCGTCGTGAGTTTAGACCGATGCAATTCAATGGCAGCTGTTATAATGGCGACGCGACGCCTCATGATACGTTTGATCCCAACCAGTGGAAAATTTTCACGCGTTACACGTCAATTGTCACTTAAAATTTTAATCATAATTACCCTCTCTCACTCTCACTCTCGATTTTACAGTCACCAACAAAATCAAGTTCGTCCCTAACTGGTGACGACGACACTGAACTGATGATGGACGAATTGCTGATGGCGCCACCGATGACAGCGAGTACAATACGAGGACTATTGCCACGGTAAGGATAATTCAAAATGGCCCCCAACCCTTTCGTAGTGAATTTAATTAAGAGATAATCGTAATAAATTGAGAAAAATAAATGTCGGTAGCTTCCATTGCTTTAGAATCATCGTTTAGAGTGTCATTTCAAATTAGATTATCAAATTCAGTCGCCATTTTCTAGATCAATTCACATTCATTAGAATCAAAAACAAATAGTTTTCCTTCATAATTATCACTTATAGGAGACGATTAGAGCCATTATTTGAAGAGGAAACAGAAAGTGATGAAGAAAAAACTCAACAGGAAATTGATGTAATAAAAAAGGTAGGTATTTCAGTTGCATGATTAGATATGTTAGACATATGTGATTCATTTTAGACCGTTTCAATCGATTCATCATTTTATTAGTCGAATTTCATTCATCTAAAGTTGTACATTTAGTTGTTACTCACAAGAGTTCTTTCGTATGACAGAAACTTTAATTAAATTAATTTATTTAAATAGTAAGCACAATAAAAGTCACTCATCACAGCAAAGTTCTTCCAAGAAAACTCACAAAGTGGTGATCATGTTTGTGACACACTTGAGAGAGCCACACCAGTTCTGTCGTTCTGCTTTGATCAAGAATTAACGAACATTCACATCCCAACGTCAACATTGAATTAATGACAAGTGATTTATTGTCCCTTCCTCACACACATACATCTGTAGTGATGCATCAATCCTTCTCTTTTCATCGTCAAATCCATCTGTTTGATTTTTCAAGAACTACTTTTTCGGTTCGTATGAGCTTTTCTTTGCGAAAGTGGGAACGGACCTTAGATCATAGAGAACAGGATGGGGCAAGCTGACAGTTGAGCGTATCATTTTAACGCAACCTAACAAAATTTATAAACACTCTTGTACAAAGTGCAATAAATATTAAAAAATTTAACATATATTACACGTTCGTATTTAAGAATTTGACTATTGACAGTAAAAGTTTCATACCACTACTGCACTGCACGTATTTGACACCAAATTTAAACCGGATGCGCCATTTACAAAGTTCCTTATTTTCAAACTTGAAATTTAATTGGAAAAACAATAATAATCAAAGAAAACATTGAATTTCAATTGTGTAATTAAAATTAAAATACTTTCGTCCTCTGAAGGATATAAATTGAACAATTTTTTCACAAAGCACTTTATTTTTTTTTCTTATTATTGATATATTTCATGCAAATGATAATTCCACTTCCCAGTATTGTTACTATCAGTGCACTGCACTTCATTTTATTTTATTTTGAACAAATTATTACTTTCCAATGAAATTCCCAATTTTTGACATCCACTTTTTAGTTTGTTTACAAACACCAACACCAACGTAGATTTTTATTTGATAACAGTGAGAGTTTAGTGCAATTCTCGTACACCAGTTGGCTCCCAGGCTAGCTGAAAATGAAACATGGGTGTGACCCATGTTTAAAAAGGTGCGTGTTTTTGCTTTGACAAGCTAATTTATTTTCAATTTTCTGAATTAGAATCAAAAGAAGTTCCAAAAATACATGCTGGAGACTACTCGTATTTCAGAATTGATTACACCTATCAAAAATAAAAATCTAGTTAAAAAGCCTGTAAATTAGAATTTGAATTTTAAGACCTGTAAAACCAAATGTGCGCCTGAGCTGGTCGCCGCTATGCTCCTGTACCCATACGGAGGTTAGATAGATATGGAGCGGACAAAGTGGTTCACTTTCGGCGAAAAGAGAACGAGTGATGAGATATGAGACAAAAAATCACTTTCATGTTGACGTTGGGATGTGAACGTTCTTTTGAATTCAAAGAAAAATTAAATACATCTGGCCAGACGACTTTTAAAAAATTTAAAATTCTATTAATTTTGTAATTTACTAAAATTTTCAAAAATTCAATTCAAAAAACAAAATTTGTCAAAAAATTATAAATCAAATTGAGAAACAATTTTTACACTCGCGAAGTGAACAAGGAAAAGCTTCAAAGCTTTCTGCTTGCTAGTTTGAAAAAAAAATTGAAAAAATGCAATAAATTTTGAATTGAATTGAAAATTTCGAAAATTTTTTTTCGATTTACTTTTTGTAAAAAAAAAAAAACAAAAAAATTCATCAAATTCCACAAATTTGTTGTTCGTTTTTCTCTTTTTTATCTTTTTAGAGCATAATTGTGAAGTTAGTCACTTTATAGAAAAAGTAATTTTTCACAAAATCAAAAAATTTCTCCACATTAAATCATAAAACAAAACCATAAAAATAAAAACTAAACAATCCATGACAATAAAAACAAAAAAATTCCATAGAGCTTAATTCCAGAATTGATTAGTTGAATTCTATTCCAAAAAATTGGTAGGGGGAAACATCGGCAAATGGCCACGATTTAGAGTATTCAATTGGAATTTTAAAGGACGATTTGGATTATCGAAAAATAAATCTGGCATCGATGATAACAACGACGGTTATACCAATGCCAACATGTCAAACGATAACAATAACCTCATCGACAATACCATGGATAGAAAGAAAAACGAACGAAACTTTGATCGATACACCACCAAAAATGGCGGAGAAAGAAATGTCAAAAAGATCAGTGACAATGTCAACGACATCAACGGGAATTGTGACAATGACACAAACAGTAATGGCGACAACAGCACAACATACCACAGTTGTAACGATGCCGCAAGCACCAATAATGGCAGTAGCAGTATCAAAAGTGACAGCGACAAAACCAATAACAACAGCAACAACAACAACAACAGCTACACCAGTGACATCTACAGGAACGAGTTCTACAAATGTAGTAAGGAAAGCAAAATTTTCACCACCTCCACCACCGCCGAGGCGTTTGCTCTTAACAGAAACCGATATAAAGGGTACCGCAACCCCGATTCCAGCCAATTTGGGGCAACCGATTATGAAAAATCAACAACAGCAAACCTATTCAAGGCAAATCCATCATCATCATCATCAACAGCAGCAGCAGCAACAGCAGCAACTGCAGCATCAGCATCAGCCGCAGCAATCACGTCACATGACAACAGTATCGACAGTGCAGACGACGACGATACCGACAACGAGGATAGGTGCTCCACCTCCTATACCACCACCAAAAGCTACACCAGGCACAGGAAAGACTCAATCAAAGTTACAGTCGGGAGAAGTATCAAAATCTGGAAATTCTGCTGACAATTGTTCTTCGGCAGTTGTGCCACCATTAAAGACAAGAAGGCAAGCACCATCTACCGGTCAAAGCAAAAATCATCAAAGAATACCGCTAAATACAGTAAACTTGCAGGTAAGCAAACTGAACGAGATATTCGGTGCGATTCTGGCTGCAGTGACTCGAATTAGTAACCAGTTTCCTTTGAATCATTTCCCATATAAACAAATGGGACGCCGCACACGGCACTACTGTTTGCAGACTGATTTGTGATTCCTGGAAACCGCTTTGTTATCAGTCACCAACGGTCTGGCATGTCGAGTCGTTTACGACAATTTTCTTTGGACATTCTGTAGAATACTACAAACTTAGCATCTGAAATTTCTAATGAGTTTTGGATGAGTAGGTGCGTGTGCTGAGTCTGGTCGCTAACAAGTCAGGAACTGGTTTGTAACGCAAGTTACCAAACAGTTAAGTTTGCTTTTAGTGTACGGAGGGCCTATGTTGTGTCCAGAATACCTTTCTTTGTTAAAGTGGCCAGAATCGCCCCGATTGACATTTCAATGTTGAAAATAATAAAATTTTGTCCGTCTAGGAACAATCCACCAAGAGTCTTGGCAACAAAGTGACACTAACTTCAGCAACATCAACGACAACATCAACGACAACAACAACAAATTCACAGCAATCCACCACAACCACACCGAACAAATGTGCTGCCCCTGGATCAGGTTTAAGTCCGCGTCTCGAGATGAGACTGGCACTGAATCACGACATACTCGGGGACGAAGATTTAATAAGTTACGATCCTGGACCAGATCTCACTACAATTCTGGGGTAATTCTCTCTCTCTCTCTTGTTAACTGGCAATCATTAATTAATTTGTCTTTCTCTCAGACACGACCTCTCTACATTCCATCGGTTGACAGGCCGGGATTTATTGAACCGATCGGCGAATCGTATTCAACCAAAGGAGGCCGTCATCTCTTACTCACAACAGCGAAATTCCAAGATGGACACACCGACACTAAATCGAAAACGTCAACAGCAGCAGCTCCAACAAAATCAAAATCAAAATCAAAATACATGGAACAGTTCTGTATATGCGGAGCGAATAGGAGAAAACGTCATAAGCGTAGGCAGTTACAGAAGCAGCAACAACAGCAGCGACGAGAGCAAGCTAAGCGATCTGGAGCTTTTAGCGAAACGAGAGAAGATATATTGCACGTCTCAATTGAAGAGTGGCTCTCTAGCGACGACAACGACAACCACGATGACAATGAAGAGCACAACATCAATGGGAACCGGGATCGATGCGGTGACAGCAATGAACAAAGTTAGACGATCGAGCAGTCGGGATGAGACCGTGATGAGCATCAAGGGGGACTCAAGAGCGAGTCGATTGTATGTCATATGATACAAATAACCACATCTCTCTCTCTCTCTAACTAACTCATTTTCTCTTCTCCTTTCTCATTATCCTTTAGCTTTAATTTCTTAACAAGACGTAACTCTGAAAATCAATTGACGAAAATTTTCTCGAGGGACTCTCTGGACGACTCAAATTCAAGCAGCACCATCGACAGAAGGTTATTCTCACCGCGCAAGGACAATGTAAGTCAAGTAGAGAAAGAGAGAATGATTTTGATAAAGTGAAATTTCTTATGTCACAAGAAATATTTTCTACATTACAAGTTGAGTCAACAAATAAAGAAAGAGAGATAGAAATGAAATAAATATACAAAGATCCGCACAAAGAGAAGATGGCGAGAATGTTTTTCACTTCGTTGACAGTCTTGTCATTCCATAAAAAGTTTCACTTCCAACGCTTTTTGTTACCTTTTGACTTACACATAGTAAATTCATTCTCTCTTTCAGGACAAGCCACCGCTTAATCGTAGATTCTGGAAGCAACTAACCAAGCGGCGCCGTGCACATTCTGTGTCGGAAATCGTTGCAAGTTAATAGATAAAATAAACTACACACACGCAATGCAATGTGAAGCTTTGTTTTTATTGCAAATCTCAGCCATTCAAAATGGCCGATATTTTTGAGATTCCAATCTGTCAATTCAGGCAATTATGTCAATCTCAAACGAAACGAGTTCCTGAACTCAATCGCCATGTTGTTGTTGAAGTTTTTCAATTAAATTTAATTTTAATTAATTTTTATGCCAAAGACACAAATCGGTAGGACCAAAAATGAAAGAGACAAAAAACCAAATGTCAAAGGTACGCCAAAGAAATTGCAGTTAATAATGTAACAAAACGTATTTGTTCCCTTTGCAAATTTTAATTAATTTAAACAATTAAAAACTTTGTGATGAAACTTAACAAACACTCACTGAAAATTTTAAGACTATAAAAAGAAGAATTTCTATAAATTTAATCGTCACGCGAAACGTAATTAAGTGTTAAAGTAAAGTAACTAGAACTAAAAATCGGTTTTTAAAAATTAATAAAAACCAAATGCTGATTTTTACTCAATTTTTAGCACTGTCATTTTGAAGAAACGCCTAAGAGTAGCCTAAAATAGCATTCTCGAAGAAGCATTCCCACACGAGCTTTCATTTTGTTTGAGAGAAAATCTGCTGATGTCATGGACATCGCTACGTCCTCCATTTTGTTTTCGATTTGGTTTTTGTGATTTTCTTGATTCAGTTTCCGCGATACTAAATTTTTTCTAATTTTTAAATTTCAATTGCAAAACAATTTTATATTTTCGCGAAGCGTTAAAATTAAGGAAAATACTTAAAAGAACTAAAAATTGAGTAGGCCTAAAAATAAAATTTTAAAAATTTAAAAACAAAACCACCTGCACCATCGAGAAAACACCAAACAAACCGTCAACATGTTTTGCCAAGACAGAAAATTTTTACATTTTCAACCCAAAATAAAATAAATATTTTGTTAAACTAAAAACTTAAAAATAACTTAAAAGTTCCATAATTTTTAGTTCCATTTCACATGAAATAACCTGCCAACAAAACTCCGTCTTTGCTTCATAGAAGAAGAAGTGGTCCTCATTTAAATAATAAAATATTAATTAATTCATTTTCAGCTTAATTACAACTAGATTTTAATTAAAATGAGAAATGAAATGAAACCGAAATGTATTTTTAAGTGTTAAAAATAAAATTACAAAACAAATTAATATATGAAATACGAACGTCCATTTGAAATGAAATATGAAATGAAAAATTTAATAAAATAATAAAATTAATATTTAAATAGCATTTAAATATTTTGAATTGTTTCGATTTTATACGAATTAAATGAAGTAAAAATTAAATTTAAAATATTAAATACCCCACAACACGTTTCTTACACCTTTCACATAATGTAAAAATATTTAATATTATGTATTAAAAAATATATAAGAAAATTGCATTCAAAATGTCGTAGTCATTTAGACTTAAATAAAAATTCGTTTTTTTCTCAATTAATTCAAATTTCACTAAAATAAAAAAAAATGTTTAAAATGAATTAATTACTAGTAAAAAGTGATAAACTTAATTAAGAAACATAAACTTAACTTGAAAACGTGCGTTTTGCCTTAAAAAATGTTGTTTAAAACTGTTAACTAAAATTATGTTTTAGTTTTAATTTGAAGTTAAATGAAAATAAACTTTTAAAATAAATTATTATAAATAAAAGTGTGATTTCTGGTTTTAAAATAATGAATAAAATAAAAATTAAATCCGAATTGTGCAGGAAATGAAACCAGAAAAATTTGTTTAATTAAAACTAATTTCATTTGAATTTAATTAATTAACTAAACTTTGCTCTCTCAAGAACCAACGAGAGAATCACTGACAACAATATAAATGTTCTCTTTCTCTCAAACTGTCTAACATAAACGCCCAGCGAAATGAAATGCTAGACAGATGAACTCCAGTTTTACAAAAATTTCACGTTGCTCTTAATTTAATAAATTTAAATTTGTTAATTAAAAAAATGATTTTCACTCAAAACTTGTTTAATCAATTTAAATAAAACTTAATGATTATTTTTAAAAATATATTTATAATAAATTATATAAAATAATAAAATGTTTAACTAACTTTTACTCGTTTCTTCGCAAGAATTTAATATATATTAAAATAAATATTTAATTGAAGATATACGATGCATGTTTGCATTTATAATATACACATATATATTATACTCATATTAGCATTTAACAATTTGTAAAAATTAACTTAAATGAAAAATAAGAAAACGTGCAATTTTATGCAGAAACTAAAACCCACGCCTAGCTGTATATAAAAGAAAGAAATTTACCAGTACTACATGAAATTAGTTATTAACTAATAAATGAAAACCAAAAATATATTAACTTAACAGTAACTTAACAAAATCTCTATGAGAATGACTATATACAAAATTATATATATACATATATATAAAAAATGAATGAATTAATTAATTAGAATACTTAAGGGATTAGCAATTTCAATTATACCCAAATTTAAAAACCAATCAAAACTATTGTTTTAAAAACTTTGAAGAAAAACCACATTGAAAAATGTGATTTAAAAATTTTGTCAAGATAAAAATTGCATTAATTCATTATTTAAAAATAGAAGAAAATGCAATTTTACAAAAATTAAAAATTTAACAACATTTTCAAAATCACTCAAGTGACTAAAAAGTTAAATAAAAAATTAATAAAAATTTCAATTTATTTTTATTTTATTCACAATATCATGAATCGAGACACAAATTCTATTGTACATACATAGTTGTACATATATCCTAGTGAAATGCCTTAACCTATCCCTGATCTAATAATAAATTTTTCTATCGTTTAAAGGCCACAACAATAAGACTATTTCAAATGAGAGATATCTAATATCGTTTAGATTCACTGGCAACATAGAGGAACAATTGAACAATTGAAACAATTTTGTAATTAACGACACTCATAAAACAACAAGTAAATGTTCATAACATTTTCCTCATTCATATGTCCATAATTATAATAATAAATAAATGATGTACATTGTACAATTATATCCACAATTAAACTATCACAATAATTTTAAAGGCATGTTAGCATTAGGTATTACCTTTGCTTAACAGCAGACACACTAATGTCTTCCATAGCTAAAAGAAATGCTCCGATTAAATGTATTGATCCTGTAACTAATACATCAACTTCTTGAGTTGATGCTGTGTAATGATCATTCAGGAATTTTATAGCTTCTTCAACGTATGTAAATGAATATGATTTTGATTTGTAGGAAGCTTGTTTGTTTAAACTTGTCCAAAACTCTGAATGTTCATTGCAACGTTTCACTTGTGATTGCAATGCTGAAAGGGAGTAATTATTATCTGGTTTTGATACATCACTAAATGGAATATTCGGAACGAATATGGCAAGATCAAAATTGATTTTATTCTTTAAGAGTTTAATTAACGCTAGCGAATCTCTGGGTCCAGTTGTGTTGAAGATCAAACATTTTGGATTTGATCTGAAAATAAATTTTAATTTAATAAAATTTCGAATTGATTTAATAATAAATCATTCATTCTCACCTTTTGTATGACACAAACCAATCCGAACATGCTTTTATACTTTCAACTGTATGAGCTCCGTCTAAATAAAATTTTTTATTGTTAAATGGTACAATATGACATCGTCCTGGCCAGAAACATTTTTGTAATCCATCGATCACTTCATTGCATGTATCCAGTGTTACTCCTTTTAAATTGATTTTGTCATAGAATTGACCAAATTTTTCTGGTTTATTATGTTTAATCCAATCATATGCTAATTGTATTGCTAGTGATGCATTTAATTTTTGAACTTTACTTTCAATTTGCATTTTTGGAACAATTTCAAATTTATAATCGTCATAATTCGGTGCAATAAATAATTTAGCCTAAAATTTCAACAAAAATAATTAAAGTAACATATTAGAAATCAAAATTAAAATAAATAAACCTTTTGTTCTTTTGCTCTTTTCCGTATCACTTCCATACATTCCATAGGTTGTTTGACTGTGAAAACATTTGAGTATGGTTTTATGATACCAGCTTTTTGAAACGCAATCTCTGGTAGTGTTTTACCAAGAATAGCTGTATGATCATAACCTAACGAAGTTATACCAATTGTTTTAGTATACCTAAAATGAATTAAAATTAATTCAAGATTATGTGAATTATTTTAATTTCAATCTAACCTAGTGATGTTTGTCGAATCACATAGTCCACCGATTCCAACTTCAATGATAGCCACATCAACATTAAAATTAAAGAATATATGAAATGCTAATATTGTCAGGAACTTAAAATATCCAGGCATATCTTTATCATCTGTTCGTTTCTTATACAATTTATCATAAACCCTCCAGAAATTCTCAGAGAATTCCTCTTGGGTTATTGGTTTTCCATTGATACGGAATCGTTCTGTCACTGAGATCAAATGAGGTGAACTAAAGAAACCAGTACGAAGTCCAAATGAATGCAATATTGATTCAGTTAATGCGCATGTTGATCCCTAAAAAGATAATTTCCATATAAATCATCACTCAAAATAACTTTGTTTAAAGTAGATTTCTTATCAAATGATCACAGCTAATTACTCATTAATTACGCGATCTCTGTATAATGAAAACATCTCGAATCCGGTATAAACTAGTTCGAGGAGTATTCAACAAAAGAAACGAATCGTTAAGATACCAGGGTCATGATATTACACTCAAGTAGCTACAGATACCAAATAAACTTTGATAAGAGTTTGAGTTGGTGATAATAATTAGCATAAAATTATAATATTTTACAGAGAAAGTTTGAAAAATTTTTTACATTAAATACATAAATATGCAATCACAAATTTACAACTGACCCTCATCAATTTGAATGAGGTTAACTGGAAAATCCAATATGAAATCTATTGATCGGTTATCAATTCATGTTCGATTTGAGATCACAATTGAGATCACTTGGTAATCAATGCTTTTCTGGAACTTATGATGCAATTGTTAATATTAATACGTTTGATCTGTTATTGTTATACGAAAACCTTTACCTTTCCCTTGGTACCGGATACATGAATAACTGACAATTTGTCCAAATCGTCTAAGCTCAGTCCAGACCTCTGAAGGTAAACAACCGTAGAATTCAGAATTTCTTCTGTTGAAAGATGTGCTGGATGTACAATCGCATTGTAGTCCATGAGTTTGTTCAAAGCTTTAACAGCTTCCTGAAATTACATATATCCTAATATGTACAGAATAATATGAATTCTTCTCTTACCTCATATCTGGCACATGTTAACTGTCTACTCAAACCACAAATCCTACCTGCTTCGAACACCATGCTTGCACGAGAACTGAATGAATACATTACACCGCATAGGCGAATGATCATTTTTCGCTCTTTGCAACTGATCACTGCCAGATGAGAAAGAAAGCGAATTTTATGTAATTTCACGATTCCAAATGTGGCGATTTTCTTAATAATGCTACTTATTTTATGTGGAGGTATAACATTTTATTTTAAAGGGAATCTTATGATATTATGTTTTGGCTCACCTCCCAAAACAGAACTACTTCTAGATATAAGAGATTTTATGAGATTCATCCTTGTATTTATGAAATTACGAATTGTGTAAGGAACTTGTGTGAT
Source organism: Chrysops caecutiens (assembly GCA_963971475.1). Classification (NCBI taxonomy): domain Eukaryota; kingdom Metazoa; phylum Arthropoda; class Insecta; order Diptera; family Tabanidae; genus Chrysops; species Chrysops caecutiens. The sequence goes on from OZ020567.1 coordinate 76,554,295, forward strand.
AAAACAAAATATTTTCGAGAAAATAAATGGAAACGTACACAGAGTTCATGATGGAAAATCAATCCGAACCGGGAAAATACTAGTTGACACGATGTGAATTTTCAATACTTTAATTAATTATGATTTTTTCCATTAAATACAATTTGATTTCCAAAAGAAAATTTAATAATTTTCACGAAATAACTAAAAATTCCGAAAAACATTTTCACGTTCATGATGACTTGAAGCGAACTGTCAAACGTTGGAATACGTGAATCCCATTCCGAGTAGGATTCAACTATCGATTCGATGACATTTCGCAATTCACTGTGTGAGTGCTGATGTTTTGAAAACCGACCGCGTGTTTGTTTGTTATGATTTGACAGACGGCGGCAAGGCGGTGATTATGATACGAGGAAATTTTGAATTTTCTTAATAATTTAAAAGGATTTATAAATTTTCTTAATAAACTATTGAAACTATTGAAATTATTGAAGTTTGTGAAAGTGTCACAATGGAGAAATATGGCACTGGGAGTAAAATGTTAACGAAAAGGTAATGTTTTCTTGTAATCGTATAATGTTTTTGAATGATTTTCAATTTTTAGATTGGGAAAATGCGAAACATGTGATATTACCGAAGCGATATACACATGCCCGAAATGTGAAGTGAAAACATGCAGTTTAAAATGTTCAATAATTCACAAGAAAGAACTAGAATGTGATGGAATTCGTAATCCAACAAAATATGTTCATTTGAAAAATATGACAGAACAAGACTTACAATCAGATTATAACTTCCTAGAAGATTGCACACGTTATGTAGAAGCACGTAAGAGGGATAAGATCAAGAGAATCACTCACTATAACAAACTGCAACCAGCGCGTATAAGTAAACTTCAAAAAGCTGCACGTGAACGTAAAATAACACTTCGATTTTTACTACCAAATTTTACAAGAAGTCGCGTGAACACAACAATCTATGAAAACAAGTCAAAGGTTATCAAGTGGAGAGTTGAATGGGTATTCACAGATGCTGGAAATTTAAAATATGTTGATAGAAGATGTTCAGAAAATGAGAAATTATCAAACTTAATCGATAAATATATAAATCCGGATTCAGTTGTTGATGTACCACAACGTAATTCGTTACAATTTTATCAATCTCGTGGTTTAGGTGGTATTGCAATCTTATTAAAAGCTGAAGGTACGAAAAATTGTAAGAATCGTTTCTATCGTTTGAATGCCAATCTCACACTGAACCAAAATCTTACTGGAAAGACAATCATTGAGTATCCGGTAATCCATTTGGTGTATAGCGACACGAATCATTTTGATATCATTGATAGTGGTAAGTTCTATACGAATTTGTTTAATTTGCTTCAGTGTTATCTTAGTTATTATCTCAACCAAATTTGTATTAAATTAGAAATGCAACATTGTTGCGAATAATCGCTAAATAAATAAAACAAATATCACATTTTTTAATCACAAATTCATCTTTTAGACGATGACATTCAAATGGAGGCTGAAGAACATGACAAATATTTTAACAACTTTTATTATAAAAGACAACACGAGGAAATTTTGAACCCGGAGATAAAAAAAACAGAGACAACTGAATCGAAACAACCCAAGAAACGAAGAAGAAAGAAGATTCAAGAAAACAATACCACCAAAAGTTTACTATTTTCCACAGATCATCAATCTGATGAATCTTCTTCGACTGAAGCAGAAGAAGACGCTACTAAGGAAACTCCTAGTGTCATTGGATCGTTAACTGGACATTCACAAGCTGATAAATCCACTACAATTAGAAGTGACGAAGAAATCTGGAGTGATAGCTCCAGTGATAGCAGCAGTGAATCTTGACGATTTTATTTAAAATAAATGTATGAATACTGTTAAAGTTCATTCAGGTCAATCCTTGCTTGTATTCGATAAAAAATGTTTTCTTAAATGAAACAGAACACACTTAAAACAAACTTTTTGCTCTTGAATTTTAAGAAAAACTTGAAGAAAACTTTAAGTGGATATAACCCTATCATCGTAACTTGTTTCCTTGTTAAAACCGAACTAGAAGAACATAAATTTCAAGAGGTTTTTAAAGAAAATTTCCTTTTACATTTTCCTTTGATTCTTATTTCAACCCTTATGTTTTTGGTGGTGGAAAAGTTTTCCTGTTTAAAAAAGAAAACTTACTTTTTATCCATTTTTTATTCAACGTTATAAGATATTCACAAAAGATTCAAAAATAAAATATTTCAATAGTTAACAAGATAAACTTCATTGTAAAGTTGAGTAAACCAAGTCTTATGTTAATTTCAATGGGCGGAATTCATTGATACTGGATCAGATAATACTATTCAAAACTTGGACTTCTTGAGCTCCTCAAGTGTTGGAGCCCGCTCAAGTGACATTCTTCTCTGACGACGCTCACGGCGTAAGCTTTCGATACTCGGTTTATTACGAGGAACATCTAGAACACATCTTCTAATGAAATGGATCAAATATAAATGGTTAATACCCACATTCAGTTGGTTTGTCCTTCTTAGTAAAGCTGAACAAAATTTTGATAGCTTTATTCTCAATGAAAGGTTTCACATAATAGAATAGTACTCCACCGTTTGGAGTCCATTCAACCATAATCACTGTTAAACAACGGTTCGGCTTCAAATCCATTTTGTCTGTTTGAATTATAACGAATAAAGTAAGATCACATCTCTTATAGTTTATAGCTTATACTTTGAATGTTTTATTCCTTTATTATATCACATGTCAATTTTAGTACGCAGTACACGAATTATCGATCGCCTGATCTGATCGCAGCTACTCACTCTATCATCGTTCGAAGCGTAATGGCCTATTCTGTCGTTCCAGATATGAATCCACCTTAGAACGTTCCTTTCAAACTACAAATATTGTTCATAGACCATCAAATATAGTTCAACCATCGGACATGGAACTACTGGAACTGGACTGTCTAGTTCAGATGTTTAATCATTAGTTTTAGCATACTTACCGGCGTTAATCTCACAGATTCTTCTCCGCCGGAAGTTCTGTCATATATGATAAATTTCCTTTTTTTTTAACAAATTTCTACTAAAATTTCAAATTCAATTTCCTTAATATGATGGGAAAAATATTAGGGAATTAATTTCCCAAAAACGTTATCGTTTTAAAGTCATACTGAGACAAAATATTTAAAAATTCAAAAAAAAAATAAAATGTCTACCGTAGAAAAATTTCCATCGTTTACGACATGAACCAATCCGTGGTGAGTATTTAAACTTATGAAACGAATCCAACCAATCAGTAGTGAGAAATGGTCATTTCAAGTTTCATTTTGTCACTTCCGTCACAAGGGTGAATTGAAACGCCCCCAATTTGTATTACCCCCAATGATGAATGTTGAACTGTTTGCTGCCCTTTCATTGCTGCAGGATGATACGAATGAGATGGAGATGGATGAATTGTGCCCTTCCATGGATACAAAAACATTCAAAACACGCCCTTTGGATTTGCTCAGTTTACCACAAATTTGAGGGGGTCAGGGTTGGTTAGTGTTCTCCATCACTTCATCCCTGTCAAATTGAATGCACTTTGATGGTCTTTACTTGATTTGCTGCATTTTTCCCTGCAAAATTGCGCGGGGGAGAGCACTGCTGCAACAGAATTAACGTGGAATGGCACAAATACATGTACAAACACCGAACACGTCCTTTTTATTACGTTAAATCATTGCGCGAAATTCGTTTAATTTGTGTGTGAAAGAGAAAGAATTTTTTTTTTCCCATTTCACCCCAAAAGGATCTGATTTACAAGGATAATTGCATTCAATTCAACATACAAGGATATTCAAATGAATTTGTATGAACGTATTTTCAGGATGATAAACAACTCAAATACCGATGAATCGCAGTAATTCAAAAATCAAAGGACTCAGCTACGGGCAGGAAGCAGCTACGGGCGTTAAAAGAGCGGGAAAATCTTTTAGTTAAAAGTTCAAAAACAAACAAACAACAACAAGGACAACAGGAAGAAATTAATTTTTTCAAAATCCTTAAAGGATTCACGTTCAGTTGCAGTTTATCGGTTGTTCAATTCACTTCATCGTTGTGTGAAATTAAAACGTTTTCATATTCGGTTTGAACAATTCATAGAGTATACATTAAATTTAAATATAAATTTAAACATAAATTTAAATAAAATAATTGTGATCGCGAGTGACTTTACCTACATGATATTTTCGTGAATTTCAGTTTAGTTTCATTTGAATTTTTATTCATTTTATATAAAAATTTGTTAAAAAATCAAAAATATTCACGTGTGATGTATCCATGTGATTTGTTTAATTTTAAAAAAAGTAACAGAAAATTTCGTGATTTTCATGTGAAATATTCAACAATTAAATATTAAAAATACCAATTCGTATTTATTTGAAACCATTCAATAGTTAGGATCTCATATTTATTAGTAATAATGCAAGATAGTTCAAAATCATTTCTAATTCGTGACTTACTTGGGGATTTAATTAGTCACCATCAGCCGAATGAAGGTAAGTCGAGTGTGGAATTTGATTTTTTAAATTTAAAAATATTTTAACTTTTGATATTAAATTTAAAAATTTTGAAAATGACATTAATTTTAACGTAAAAATTTAAAAACCAGAATGAACAGATTCGTTTCGATCATTGCATACCTAGCGGCGGTAAATTTTGTTTTGCATACTTTTAGGAATCATTTATCACAAATTATCCGACGGAATACAAGTGGCCATACAAGCAAACCCCAATTAGAAGATAAACATGTTTCAATAACACATGAAAATCGTTCAATTTGTGTTCAATTTGAATTTGACCACGATTGAACCGAATCGTTCAAGTGCCAACTTCAGTTGAGTGAAGTGCATAAGGGATGTGAATCTTGTGGACGAAATCACGTTGAAGGGATGATTACAACGTGACTTTTCACCATGAAATATTTTCAAGAACAATTGAAAGATTCCGAAACAACGTCCCTATGTTATATGACAACCTGCAGATAACAACAAGTGGAAATGCGGCAAATTGACGGAAATCAATTTGAACGAACCAATATCACCGATGACACGTGATTGTTTGAAATCAGGAAATCCTAAGAGATCCCTTAACACGTGGATCCAATCAACAGGATATCTTTGGCATATGTGCGTGCGACCCCAGGGTCTGTAGTACTCGATGAATCCTTTCCACTTTTCAGGATATATACGAAAATAAGAGGATGCTCTGCATTTTGAAAGAGTTCATCTCATTTTAAAAGGTTCACCATATTGAAGAGGTTGAGAAATTTGATGGAAGGAAATCAATTTAAATAGGGACATAAAAAAGGATTTGTCAAGTGGACAAAAATCACAAGGACATACAACGAATTCAATGATGAGACTCAGTTTCCACTTTCATTTAATGACTTTCGTCCTTGTTGAACTGAAAGGGACTCCCTGCAGGAGATCAAGGAATTTTTATTTAAATGTGAATGCCTCGATACACTTGCACAAAAGGACAACCTCCGGGTGGTATCTGTACCTTTAATTGGTCGCATTATTTTTGTGGTTTCCTTCTCTATCCCGTTCTCTCTGTATATCCTCACGCGCGGTGGCGCATATCTTTTGGGGATATTCGATTGGGAATTTTGTTAGAGACTTCCTTCTTGTTCGCTGCAACTTATTTTCAACAGAAATCAACTGTAAATGATTCTGTAATATATCGTGCACCTAATTGAAAATATCTTCAAACTGTCAAATTCCGATCGAGTCACTTAGAGAAAGCTAGAAAAATTATTTGGTCTCTTCGACTCGAGCGGAATTTGAGAAAAACTAAAATTTAAATTTAAATTGTCAAATTCGTGTCAAAACAAATGTTAACGAAACATTACCACCGTTGCTAGTAGTTGAAACATCAAGTGAGAACTTGTAAAACCGGTTTCTTCTGCTTGCGAGGCAAATGCTTTAACCACTGACTTACCTTGATCAAGAATCGGAAGATGTGTTCAAATTATGTCCTTACCACCGTTGCTAGTAGGTGAGACGTGAAGTGGGAGCTTGTAAAATCGGTTTCTTCTGCTTGCAAGGCAAATGCTCTAACCACTGATTTACCTTGATCAAGAATCGGAAGATGTGTTCAAATTATGTCATTACCACCGTTGCTAGTAGGTGAGACGTAAAGTGGGAACTTGTAAAACCGGTTTCTTCTGTTTGCGAGGCAAATACTCTAACCACTGATTTATCTTGATACTTGATGGTGCGTTTCCAATGCTAGCTTTGTGTTGAGTGGATTGGATTGGACTGAAATTATGATCGACAGATGGATGTGAACAATTCGAAATCATTTGTGTGTACGAATTATTAACAATGACTTTTTGTTACTACTAGTTCCTAATAAAGTGAAATAACATTTCTCCAATCATTATTAATTAATTTCGACATTGTCAGTCAAGACACTCGGCATTAAAAACTAGTGTCAGAGTGAATAAGAGCTTAGACCACACCAAGCTGTCATTACTCATTGGAAAGGTACCTTTAATTATACAGTGAATGTAAGTTTTAGAAAACCATCTTCAAAAATTTCTGAAGAGAACCACTCTCCACTACAAGCTGTCATTGGAAACGTACCTTTAGTCATACGAATTATCGACAATTGACTTTTTGTTACTATTAGTTCCTAATAAAGTGAAATAACATTTCTACGATCATCACTAATCATTTTAAAAGCAAATTTATTAAATTATCATTTCCCAATCATTGGAAACGAGTGTCAGAGTGAATAAAAGCACACTCCACTCCAAAACATTGGACCCAAATATGCTGTTAACAACACAGCGGAAACATTTTTCCTAAAACGGAGAGTCACAGCAACCAGCTCATTAGAAGCCTAGGACAGTACCATACGGAATTACCAAGAAGTTGGAAACGCCATAGAGCTATTGGGCATATAAGTTAGAGTTCACAGTTAACAACTCGTGCCTAGGTACTAAGATAAAGTTAGAGTTAATTAGCTGCTAAGTACGATATTTATTATATAATAACAATTTATTCGGTGTAAAGAGACATGATAACGCAGCTTGATCCAGAATCAGAAGAAGTGTTCAAATTGTGTCGTTGATTTCCATCCTAAATGGAGTTCAAATCATTACCAACAGATGGCGAGCGGGAGGACATTAAAATTTTCTAATGTCCTCGGGGTAAAGTTTGTGTTTGCTATTGTTGCTGTTGTAAGGTTAAAAATAAATGAAGGTTCGTTAGGGATAAAAGCTCGTTAGCTGGCAGTAATGATGGCGATTTAAAATAAATTTTTTTTACAATACATTCCACAAACTTTTCCTAAAGCAAAGGAAAGCAATTAAATTTTTAGCTTCGTTAAAAACATTTTTAAGACTTGAATGTTATTCCTGGAATTAAAAACAACGACATGTCAATTGGTTAACGTCAATATGCTCACGTAATAATGCATTGTTGTTGGTATTGTTTGTTACATGTTAAAACAAAAAAATTCTCACTTCTGCTCTCTCTCTCTCTCTCTCTCTCACAAGAGGCCACTCACGTCAACTTCGTCTGTCCAAGTGGAACGTACGTGACAAATTGTATACAACCACAATGGAGGACGACAATTTGCTGCGATGATGGTCTGTTGCGCCTCGGGCTGTTTCGGGGACTAACTTGTCCTTCCTCGAAACGAGTAAAATTCAAGAACGACTTAATGTTTAAGTGAATAAGTGTTAGAAATGTTGAGAGGAAAAATATACGTATGCTTATATCACATCCCAACACATACACATTTTGCGTTGTGTTTAAATTTAAATTTTTCCACAACAAGAAACGCTCGAGGGAATTTCTTCATTTTGTTTTGTTCAAACATTTCTTGTGTCAAAATGATGTGTACTGAGATGCACTGTGAATCGCTTGTTAAGAAAAATCTTAAAAGTCGTTTCAATTTTGCTTGACATTGTTCTAATGCAATTAGCAATTTTTAAAAGCTTCCTTCAACAATTTCATTCTCTTGTCGTCTCATGTCGTTTGCTTCCGCCATTTTGTATATTCATATCTTTTGTGAATGTTTTTCTTATTTCCATTTATTTTCCATTATATTGTCTCTTAAGGAGTTTAATTAAAAAATTAATTACCATGTCAAGTGGCGTGTTGGATGTACAAGAAAATAGAAAGAAAACAACAACAACAACAAACAGAAAACTTTTTAATTTAACTCAAGTACAGACAGTTGGAATATGTGAAACAATTCATGACAAATGTCATTTTAAATGTCACTTTATATGTCACTTTGTGCATCACTTCATATTGTTGTATTTTTGTAAATTATCCTTTCGTGTTGTGTTTTCTGTCTGTGGTGTTGTTCAACTTAGGAAGTAGTTCCTGTTGATTTTTAGTACGGATACAGTTGTGTTTGAGTGTCGTCCTTATTTCAATTGTCTTCAGAATTACTTCTTTATTCATTTTCTTGAATGACAATTCGTTAAAAACATCAAGGACTGCAGATATAAATGCGTCAAATCCAAGTTAAACAAAATGGCTGCCATGACAGTTTCGTAATTGACGATCATTGACTATTTTAAATAGTCAAAGAATGCCATGAATGTGAGGTGACTCAGATATATGTGGGAACATGGAAGGAAAAGAAAATGTGCCGTGATAATTCAGTGGTCAGAGCATCTGCCCGGAAAGCGGAAGGTCGCGTTGCATTCCCGGTCACGAAGCATTCAACGTTTTCTTCCTCCATGTTCCACAAATGCCTGGAGCAGCTGGGAAAAGGCAACAAGGAATGCAATGAATGTTGCCTAAAAAAGGCTCAAAGGAACCACCAACCAGAACCTTTCTGCGGAGACTCAGAAAAGCGTATCAAAGCAGAGATAGAAGAATGGGAACCCAGGTTGAAATCCTCGCACTGGTACAACGCTCAACCGGCTAAGCAGGCGTTTGAGGAGAACAAACTACTACATCTCAGCAGAAGTGACCTAAGATAGTTAGTTGGAATCACTACAGGTCTTGACCATCATGTCAATGACCATCTATAGAAGATGGGCAAGGTGGACAATGATTCCTGCAGATTCTGCAACGAGGACAAAGAATCTGTACCTACATCATCTTTTGATAGAATGTGAAGTGCTATTATCCAAATGGCTGGCGATAGGCCCAGACGTACCGCAATAAATAACGTTGGGGATGGTACAAAACACCTTCAGGTCGCAGTGTCCAAGGGCCTTTTATGTAGGCCCTGACCCAGTGTTAATACTAATAACTATTTTAAACCAATGATTCTATACAAAAGAATACTAGAATTGATCTTTAAGGAACGTTCACAATCTTCAGTGAAAGTGAGAAGTGGGTTTTGTCACTTTCTTACATATGGATTTATGCATCACTCTTTCTCTATAAAGGAAGGTTCACATCCCAACGTTAACGTGCAAGTGGATTTTGTCCCTTTCCTACATATGGGATCACTCCTTCTCGATGCATCTCAAGTAAAAGTGGAACAGATTCTACTTTGTTCGTTCTCACTTTCGAAAATAACCTTGATTTCGAACCGAAAAAGTACTTCTTTAAAAATGACGTTGGGATGTGAACCTTACATAAACCTAAAGTGAAAGCGGAACATTTTCCACTTGGTTCGTTCTCACTTTCGATAACAAAAGCTCATATCATTGTTTTCGAACCGAATAAGTAGTTCTTGAAAAATCCAATAGATGGGAATTTCAGCGAGAAGAGAAGGGTTCATGCTTCACTCCATATGTGAGGAAGGGATAAAAAATCACTCTCACGTTGTGCTTGTCACTAAGAGAGTTTTCCCTTTCACTTAAGATCGTGAACGTTCCTTTAAATTTTACAATAGAATTGGTCCTGAGCGAGGTTAGATGCGTTTCACGGTTCCTAAGATAATCCATTCAAATGATATTGGAACTGATCGTTAAATTACTATATATATTTCCAGACAACAAATGTGCATTGATAAACCGTTCAAATGTCACACATAACATCCTTGTTTTAATTAAAATTCCCCGTCACGTTTGCATGCATTCAACATCATTTAGCATACAGCATTCAGTGACGATTAACTTGTTAAACAGACAAAAATGCATTCAATTTGCATATGAATTAGGCGCAATTAGAAATTCAAAATCACATTACAATCACTTGAAACGCTTGACGATGTTTTAAACAAATTCAAAGTCATGTATTTTGTGTGTGAAAATTTGATAAGAACAACAAGGGAACGTGATTTAAAATGCATTAATTGCGTAAATTTTGCAAATTGCATAAATTGCATAAATGCAACAACGCCAACAAATGAAGGGGGACTGATTTTATTATTATTATTATTGTTTCATTGTTCCTGTGTGCACATACTTGAAGTGCACTAATTGCACTTTATTGTTGTTGTTGTTGTTGTTTTTGTTTTTCAATTCATGAATTTTGAACTTGATTTAGAATTGTTTTTCCATTTTCCATTTGTCAATTTTCCAATTTTCAATTTTTCAACCCATGACAATGGAATCAATTCAAAGTGAATTCATTTTCTAAATAATATTAATTAAAAATATAAAACAACAGCAACAACAAGTCAATTAGTTGCCACTCAATTGTGTAATAGGAATTTAACGAATTAATTTTTGTATTTTTGAAAAAGAATAAACAAAAATGGCGGATTGAATGTGTACTTCATTTCAATGAAAGAATGATTTTTCCGAATTGATTGGGGGCGAATTTTAATTTTAATTGGGGAGAAAATGGTAAACCTCCATTTTGTGATGACCGACGTGTGTTGATTGGTAGATGAAGTATCGTTAAAGTGAAAATTGATTTTATTCTTTCCAGAATCAGAACTGTCTGATGATAATACGGAAATAGATATAGAAGACAGATCATCGCCAGAATCGAGTATTGTTAGTTATCATTCACAAATACCGTATGGAGCAACACAGTTGCAGTCAAATAATGAAAATATGGTGCTGCACAATGGGCAAAATCAGCAACAGCAGCACCATCAGCAACATCACCAACAACAACAGCATCAAAATTCTCTAGCATCTGTAGCGGCAGGTAATGGTAATAAGACTGGCCGGAAGCCGAGACGGAGACGGACTGCATTCACACATGCTCAACTTGCTTATTTGGAAAGGAAGTTCCGGTGTCAAAAGTATCTGTCAGTGGCGGATCGTAGCGATGTCGCAGACACACTCAATTTGTCAGAGACACAAGTCAAGACGTGGTATCAAAACAGAAGGTAATAATTCGTGTTTATAGTTTTAACATTTTCCACAATTCATCATTGATATAAACGCAACTAAAGGAAACTGTGACTTGTGCAATAACTGAATATACACATCGTCGGGCTTATGCCAAAACCATGAATGTGCAAAATTGATGTTTTGAGAAAATCGCATTTGAATTTTTGAACTTTTGCTGCTTTGCATGCAGTTTTTCGAAAATGTCGAGTATACTGTCATATTGGAAATATGGCAATTCTGCATTTAGCGGCATGTATAACTCAAAATCGTCAAAAATGCACTGGGAAATTTTCAATTGGGCCGTCTTCTTTTGGTCACTCCAGTAGAGCAGAACTGTCAAATCTCATACATCACTCCACTTGATAAATAATTGAGCTAGAAATATCCGGATAGCGACATTTTTGGGAATTCCACAAAATTACAATTTGTTCAAAACTTTCACTTAATTTCATCTGAAAAGTAAAACATGAGAAATTTGTGCAACCAAGGCTCGCACAAAATGTAAAAATATCAAAGGAAATTCATATACAGTGAAATACGCTTAAGACGAAATATCGGTTCCAACATTTTCAAACATTTCTTTTCTCTTAACACGAAAAGATTTCCTTTCATGGACGCACATTCCAATGGTGAAATGAATAACAAAATGGACGACATCGAGCAATTTGTTGTCGATTTGATGCTCTTTTTGACAATGCAAAAAAAATCGGATTATTTTTACAAAAAATTTAAAAATTTTATATTAAATTTCATTAATTAATCTCATAAACTTGATTTTGTTTAACATATGTTTTCTAGCAATACACGAAAATATATTTCAGTTCCTTCAGTTTCGTGTTAAGCGATTTTCACTGTACATGTGGAGTGAAGTTGGTAAACATTTGTAGTGTATCCAGTGCAAATCCGGGCTATTCTTTTGCTACATTGCATTTGCACTCGATGGCGATTACCAAAAGAATACGGCTAATATTGGTCACAGCCACAGTTGCGTTTATTGAGGAAATGCAATTATCGAGGGTATACTGTATTTTAAAATTGAAATTTTTAGGACAAAATGGAAACGTCAGAATCAATTGCGTCTGGAACAACTTCGTCATCAGGCCTCTATCGAAAAGGAACTAATATCCAGCGAACATCAAACACCAACAGCGATGACATGTTGTCCCACATCATTGTCATCATTCTCACAGAATCCATGCTCGTTTCTAACCTCAGCAGCAGCGGCAGCCATTTTCCGTAATGTCAGCTACGTCCACGGGTGTCCGCTGTAATTTATGTTAATTTCATTTCACACAAAACTAATACAAAAAATATAAAATACATAAAATAAAAATCAACTGCTATTAGTACTTAAGAAATTTGAAATAAAAATTAAAAAAATTACAAAAATTATTCACTAATTAACACGAGCGTGTTCGCAAATAATGAAATTTATGTTGTTTTTCTTTCTCAGTAATCTCAAAAATTCATCATGTAAATAATTAATTAATTAATTAAAATCGAATTTAAAAAATCAATAAAACAAATTATTATCTGTGTGCAATAGTAGAAATTTTGAATTAATTTCAAATTGAAATAAATTTAATTAAAAGTGAAAAACAAAAACAAAAACGCCTCACGTCTTTCAATTTCGAAAAAAAGAAAAAGCAAAATGGCTGTGGGAACAAAAAACAAATCACTCATGTGACGTCAGTGAATTTTCTCTCAATTTTGCTTCGGCTGAAGATCAACGAATAAATGACAGCAAGAATGGCAAATCAATAGAAACTTTCAAGAAAGATTTAACTTTATTCCATTATTCCCGTTGTTAGTTATTTGTTAAAAGAGAAACTTTTAAATGTCAATTAAGGAATGTTATCCCTGTCGGTAGCCGTAGGGTTAGAGAATTCATAAAATATTCAACAAAAATTGATCAAAAGCAAATATCGAAATAGAAAATTCAAATTTAAATTTTACCCGCTGCGTAACAAGTGTGAAAATTGAATTTGAGGTGAGTTTGATTGTTTTCGATGTGAATTAAAGAATATCCACCCTTAACTAATCAGTGCAACTGTTAGAAATGATTTGTTATGAATTTTAAAACGAATCAAATGTTTCATCCCCCATTTGTTGTGTGTCATATGGCTATTAACGAAAAGATGACGAAGAGAATTTGTAATTTTTGTGTGACATCTTGAAGAGAAAACAAACCATTAAACAGTAGCCGGAGGTGATTGTAACATTTCAGCGCAAAGGGGTTGGGGTTGAGGTGTCATAGACAACGTGCTGTTCTCTGCGGTTGCCACGATGAACATATGACACGCACTTGTTACTATGCTTGGAGAGAGGGAACGAATATTTGAATTGAGGGATTCCACGGTGATTTATGTACTTGGTATTGACGTTAAATGAGGTGTGATGATGGGAACCATGATAATTGCTCGTCATTAGTGCTACAGAGATTTCTCAGACGATTATTTCAATTCGACCGATGGCAATCTGATGGAAATACAGTAGAACCTCTTTTGAATCACGAAGGCTAATGGAAAAGTTCGATTTGAGGAAAGGAGTACATTCACAAACAACAAACTTGAATTTTCGATATGCGTTTTGCTTACGTAAAGTGGACGATTCCCAAACACTCTAAACTCTTGTCCAATTTCACCACACTAGTGCGTACAGTACAACTTTACAATTCGTGTGAATATTAATCTCAAATTCAACTCACCACGAATTTGTTGCATAAACTATTCATCGTGCAATCATTGCTGCATTTGCACTCGGTCATGACGAATTCGTACAAAGACTCGTGTTGTTACAATTTCTCCACTCGTCTTTGTGCGCATGCGACAGGATGCGATCACCACTCATGCTGCAATCTACAGATGCAAGAAAGCGTCACCTTACACCCTTGATACATAAATAGCTATTATGCATATATATAACGATCAAATCGGAATAAATATTCAATGCGATGGTAAGAAGTCGGTTAATTTTGATAGCTTAGACTGTGCTTCACTTTCCTTCATCGCAAAAGTCACTGCGTCCGTCAAGTTCTCCGTAAGTTTTCTAATTTTTTGAATATTGTGCAGACAACTACCCGACATTTTCGATGACGGTTATCTGAGGTGACGGATGACGTAGGGTGATTTGATGTAATCGAAAAACATTTTTCGTCATTTAACAAGTAGCCATTTTGAAAGACTTTAGGTTTAACAGAATTTTCCCTGATTAAAACTTTAAAAATGATTAAGCACCAACATTTCGTGGGAAGTTTTTAATTGGCAAATAAACAAGAAAAGAAAACAAATTAAATAAAAACCTAAGTAATGAATGAATATTTTTCGCATTTAATAAATTAATTTGAAGGAAAATTACTTTGAATCGATTTAATAAGTAGTTTTTCATCGTTCCGTTAAAGTGCCCCCAGAGCTCCGCCCCGGCCCGTCTTTCATTTGCATTCATTGAAATCATCGAAAACACTTGAAGGTGGAATACCTTTACAGACCGGAAATGGAAATGAATGAAAGGAAAATAGAAAAATAAAAAAAAACCTTCCTGTAATTTTTCCACAAGACTAACTTTTATGGATTCCCTAAACCACTCCAAACCGAAACCTGCACACAAATCCATGTGAAGTAGATCCCATTCCACCATTTTGAATGATTTTCCTCCATTTTCTTTTTCATTTTCATTTTTTTTTTAATGATTTTATCTTCTGTCAGCAATAAAAAGTGGATGAAAAGTTGAAATTAATCATGGCGGAAAATTTTTAAAAGCAAACGCAAGAAAGTATGCAATCGCAGTTCAACGTCAAATGAGAAAATTCTTCAAAATGGAGGAAAAAAAAAAATGTTTTCCCTATTTTTATGCAAAAAGATAACGAGTCCTCGCTAATTAATGAAAACGTTTCTTTGATTCGTCGTACTCTCGACAGGGGGCAGAGGAGCTGTGACGACTGACGTTGGAAATGTGAAAAATTTACCAGTATGTACTTGAAATGGTGGTGGACGATGGGGATGATATTTCATAAAGAGAGAGAGAGATACAATGATCTCTGGGGTATTTACAAGTTTTCCTGATAAATGGAATTTTCGCTGAAAATGAAAAGATTTCAATGGAAAACCATAAAAAATTTAAAGGCCGGAAAATCAGAATTTTTCACGTGAATTTGTTTAACGAATCGACGTTTTTCATTTTGAGGAGAGTTTTTCTTTTGAATTTTCTTGGAATTTTTTTTTTTTTGAATTTCATCAATTGGAAAATTTTATTCAATTCAATTCAATACAAATTTCTAAGGAATGACATCAGATCTTAATCATTTTTCTGCATTAATATGTCCTTGTGGCCGCCATCTTTGTGGAACCTGACACAATTCACCACTTCACGATCAAATGAAAAGTATGTCAGCGCCATCTCTGTGTAAGATTCTCGAAATCAGATCAAGCAACAAATGTCAATTGATGAATACATCAGCGCCATCTTTGTGGAAGGGCATTGACGTCGAACGATCTGAAAGACAAACTGACAGTTAACATTTTCTATAGTCCAGATTTAACAAATGAAAGATGCAATTTGATAGAAGTAAACAGAATGAACTGAAGGCAATCTACGGGCGGATAAATTGGCAAGGATCGGTCAACCGAAATTCATAGTGCAGACGAAGCTAACTCTACAAAGCCACAGATGAAGTTGTTGAAAGATACCATCGACAGGATAATAACAAAACGGCAAGAGATGAAGTAACAGGGTTGACCCAATTGATGAAAGTAGAGCAGCGGGCCTGCTAAGAGCAAAAACAAACTCGGTCCAGACAGTCTCTGTAAGGAGTGTGATGAGGAAGAGGAGACAGTGGAACATCTATTGTGCTCCAACCCAGTACTGTTATCCTAACCTGAACTAAGATCTGACGACAAGTTGATCAGCGCCATTCTTGTGAAACGTAGTTTTCTGCAACTCACGTTCCACGCACATTGATTTCCATCTTGAGTTCGGTTTCGACCACGAAATTGTTTTGAGAGAGTTTGGCGAAAAGTAACGGAGAGGAAATATGCTTGAAAGTGCTAGATGTCACTCGAGTACTACTAGAAAAATGCGGTTCATTTGACACTGTCAAATTTGTTTATGTTCTCTTATGAAATTGCTCGAGGTTACTGAAGTGCGTTTTTGTACTATGTGAGTAACGAGAGAGAACTTAGAAAAATCTTCTCAAATTGAACGGGACCTATGATAACTAACAATTAACATCAGTTAACCGTTTAAACATACAACATTCCACAAATTGAAACGACAGTGTCAGTACAGTGACTTTATTCTTTGTGATACAAATTAAAGTTCATCCCTTATTAGATGATCAGCATCATCCCTAAATTATGATGAGATAATAAGAGAGTTGGTTAGCACAAAGGGGGTGAGTGGTCTAGAATGGTGGAATTAGCGGCGTAGCGACAACATGACAAAGGGTCACTGAAGAGATGACTCGGTCGGTATAATGAATGGTAATCAACGAGTGATTCTTGTTTGTTTGTAATGTTGTTGCGGAAATATAAGTAGTATGCAGAGGGGTTGATGGACGATCAAAATAAGGGTAGGAAAAGTGAAGATTGAAAAGAGAAAAGAGAAAAGAGTTAAAAGTAGTAATAGGGGTGATGAGTGAATGGTGACTTCAATTCAAGTAGTTTACGGATAATTTGTGGCCAATTGATTTGTCTGAAAGTAACAATTTTGCAATTTTTATTATGAGGGACGATTTTGTTGCCTTTTAATTTTCTAAAAATAATAATAACACGAATGAAGAAAACTTAACAAACGAATGAATTAGGGTTGGTACATTTAATTCGAATGGGGGTTGACTCTTAAAAAAATAAATAAGAATAATAAACATATATAAGTATAAGTATCGCTTAATTATTGGATTTAGATTTATTGTAGCGCATTTTGATTGGATTTCATTGATTATATCATTGATTATCCTTGTTTTTCTGTTGCTTTAATACAGGATTTGAAAAGGAACTGATCCATACAATTGTATGTCTGTCGATTAAGTGTCTTAGCACGTGCAGGATTTTCTATACATCTTTTTCAAGGGTGGCTCTTTTTAAGTGCTATTGATTTGATTATATGAAGGGAATCTTGTTCATACTTAAATTACACTCATTATTGTTGTTGAATACAATGCTATAAGTTACTTGATGTGTGGGAAAACCACTTGATGAGTCAATTTGTATGACCCTTTCATGGGAATCAGGTCCATCTTCAGGCGACCACCAACTGATTCCAATTGCAAAAGAGATTCTTAATATTTCCTGCCCAAATCATTAACAACTCTTCCTACGACATGAGTTATTGATCAATTTCAGGTGATTTTCCGTAATTTTTCTATTAATCCTATACAGAATGATTTGATAATAAACAAAACAAAGTCAGTGACTTAATCTTAAATGAATAACAATTATTAACAACTAGAAAAAAGCCAGTAATACGGCAAAAAACAAAAATAGATAGATATTTATGACGTCATGTAGAAAATGAATTTTCCCCGCTTGACTGAATTCCATTCCAGGAAGAGAAATTCATTCTGTGTTTGAAATACATAAAATGAGTTTTCCTATTCTCCGGTGAATGATATTCATTTTCTGCTTCACGACCATTAGGATTTTATATATTAAGATAATGATTACGGATATCGTTAGTAATCTGGATAAGACGTCTGGATGAATCCTGCTGAAATTTGAAGCGACTTCTAGTTAAATCCTCCTTGAATAAAAGGATATTCTGATATTATGCTTTTTTTTCTGTAGCTGAAATTTTAAAAAACTCGAATAATTAAAGTGTAACAGGTTAAAAACTGATCAAATACATCCAGGATATCATTCCTGAAACAAGTTGTGGCAACTTCTTCTAAACCGCTTCTTGAATAAAAGGATCCCTTGCCATCGTTCTGGTTTTCCGTCAATTTTGTGCAACTTTCTTCATGTTTCTAGGTTGCAATTTGAATAGACTCGAGTCCTGAAAGGATAATAGAAATTAAATTGATTAAATGTGTTCAGAATATCATTCCTAAGACGATTTGTTATAACTACTTTTTAAATTCTCTGCGATCATTTCAATTTCCATGTATTTAGTTGAACTTTCTTTCAATTTTTATCTGTAATTTTAATAAATTAAAATCATCAAAGGAAACAGGAAGACATACTAACTTAAAAGGGTTGTTTTAGGATTGTTCTTGCTCGGACAGTGAAGGGTTCGCTCCAAACTAGTGCAATCTTTCAAATGTACTAGTTCGGTATTGTAGTACAATTAGTTAGTTTCAGTACAGCGGACAGAATTAAATAAATATTTGATTTTCCTTCATACTTTACAGGCTAAGGGCTGTTTTATGTGTAGAATATTTAATTTCAGTTTAGAAACAGTATATTTAAAAGGAATATCAAGATTGCTTTGTCACAGTATAAAGAAAGTGTCTTGGCTTGGGAGCGGGAATAACCTTGTCCGATAATCGTGACTGCGCCTGCGTGTGTTTCTCATCAGATGAACGAGGCACTCGTCTCGTGCTCTAATTCGTTCATTCTGCTCCCGTCAAGTGACTGTGAGTGATGAAATTACAGTACTAAAAGACCGATTTGGAAGTCTACAATAGAATAGTTCGTTCTCGTTCACTTATAGGAATTCATTTCTATTAGTACATAGTAAATTTACTACACAAGACTAATCAGTTCCTGTAACTGTAACTGTAACTGTAACTATTGAACTGTGACGGTTTTGGTAAATGAAATCACTTGCAAATCCTTTTCCCGTCCAATTTAGTTGAATTAATTTTCCTCCAATTAATTTTAATTTAAAGAATAAAACAATGAGAACATTCTAACGAAGCAAAAACACAACAGCATATCCTTATTCTGTCATATACGTATGTATGTATGTTCTGTTGAGAATTTATGAAAACGATAAATTAAAATTATGAAAAGAACATAAACTCTTACCGCGAGTCCTTGTAAAAATTCCAAGGAATACATAAATTCACCGTTGACAGGGATACAAAAAAAAGGACATCTTTCTAAGGACCATCACATCATGCAGAAATAATTTTAATTATGCATGCACATGATGAAAAGAGCTTCCATGTAGTCGTTTGTCAATTCGGTTAGGGCGAGATTATCTTAAAGCTTCTTGTCCTTTTCAAGCTTGAATCCAACGAATCCTTGAAGATTTTCAAATCCTCATAGTTTTATATTCAAGGATAGTGTAGTTTACGTAAATTTTATTAAATGAAAAACATTCCATTGCAATCATACTAATATATTTATTGTAAAACATTTACCATAATTTATTACTTGCCCGTCTTACTATATGTATGTATATATATTTATTTCACTGAATCCTTTCTTCACAAATCCTTTCCGATTTCCTCATTAGTTCAGTATTTTAAGTAGATTTATAGATTAATTATCACATTGTAAGGATACAATTACATATTTCTTTTTTTAAATTTTATTAAATCTTTGCTTCGTTTCAACTGTTAATAATAATTTTTTAATTTTTAATTTTTAAATTTTAATTTTAAATACAACGATTACATACATATTTTTTTGGTTTTTAATTTTTACAAATTTTTGGTCAAAGATTTCTGATTTTCATTAATTTCAGCTTAATTTGTTTGAAATGAATATAAATGAATTTAAATGAATTAACGTTGAATATGTCACATTTTGAATAAATTTATTTTATGATTTAAATGTCAATTAATGAATTCTCTTAATTATTTGCAGTACATTTCTCTTCCATTAATTTCTATAATTAAATGAATTAAATGAATTAATTGCCGGCAAGAAAATTCAATAAATTTTTAAAGTGATTTTGTATTCATATTTTTCATATTTGTTATTGTACTTTTAATTTTTATTTTATTTTTTAACTACAGCGTATTTACATAGTTCAAATGATTTTCCTTAAGTAATTCAAAATAATTATTTATGAAACTATTTGTCACGAAACTTGTCACAGAGACGATTAAGATCGAATACAATTCCTTGTATCACAATGAATATCCTGAATCATATCCTAATCTCTGTTACAAAATAGAACCGTGATCAAATACGATAATAATTATTTTTATTTTGAAAATTATCAACAATTCTTTTAATATTATTATACATGAATATTAATAAATATTTTCTTATTAATTTTATTTAATTATGATCATCAGTACAATTCTCTTCATAATGTGATTGATCTGTCAGTTTTTGAATTTACATTCATTTCTTGAATAAATCATTAAATCATTTAAATATTATTGCCATTATCATATAACTTGAATTTCTACAATATAATATTCATATACCATATATATGTATGTACAATTAATATTAATTAAATCAATCAAGTTTTATATAATATGTTTAATTAACTTGAGATCAAATGAACTCGTTGATTTACACTATTTCACTTCATTCAAATACATGGATATTCTAAGCAATTTGAAATGAATTCATTGTATCATATGCAACATACATGCTATATACATATAACATTATCTAGTTTTTACAACTATTCATCAACATCTTATGTGTTTTATTTTCTTTTTCAATTTACATTTACATACAATTGCATTCCATATTAGAAAGGAATGTATAATGAAAATTCTACAGATAATTACATATACTCTTAGCTAATTAAATCCAATTCATTTGTATCATATTCCTTTTGAAAACCTCCATTGAATACATAAAGCAATAACTCCTTCTGAATTGTGATATCTTCTTCTCAACAGAACATTTAAATTAATGCAAATAAATTACAATGACTTTAACACAAATCGTATTATTTCGTATTATAAATTAATTAATATAATTAATGATTACTTCTAGTGTTAATTGTAAATGAAATTTTCTTTGAATTTTTCTTAATTTAATAATATTTTCAATCAACCTATGATACTCTTAAGTGTTTTAGATCAAAATGAATCGTTTTACAATATTATTTATTTCAAATCTCATTCATTGGAATATTTTATATACAAATTTGACAAATTATCTGTCATCAAAATGGCGAACTGATTGTTTTAACAATTTAATTTAATCGTTTAATTTCGTCACAAACATATTTGATTTTTATACATATTTTTATTTTATTTTATTTAATTTTTTATTCTCTCATCCTTACAACCGTCATCGTCACTAAGTAGAAAGACACTTTACAAATATATGGCGGCATCTGATCTGATTGAAAAATCAGAATGTATTTATTCGTATTAACAGGAAATTTTTAAGTTAAGCGGTTAAAAGTATTAACCATTTTGAAAATTCAACAACCCTTTGCATGGTGTTACTTGATTTTGCGGGATTCATTATCAATTAGAAACAGATTTCAATAATTTTCGTTTTTATTTTGCAGAGAGACCGTTTCCAGAGGTTTATAAATTTAAATATATTTAAATTTAAGTAAAATATAAATAAGATGGAGGGAAATATCATGAATCTTTGCAGATATTTGTGAGAAATTTATTTTATTAGACTTACTAGAATTTACTAGAATGTCGTTTGAATGAATTGTTAAAAAATTAATTAACTATATAAAAGATGAATTCTTAAGTTTTGAAAATTCATTTCGAAATCTTCAAACACTTATCTAATCTTATTAAAATTTCAACCCCATGTGTTAGAGAGAGGTACCATTGGCTGGACAACGATTGTAAGAAGCTATAGAGAGAGATGATGAAAATTGTCAGCCAATGGAGCAGAACATTTTAAATACAGACGAAATGTTGCCTGACCTGTCAGAATTGAGTTAGTGCAACATACTAGTATTTATAACATAAAGAATAGAAAGAAAGACACAAAGTGAAAAAATTTAAAGTGGCTCAACAAGTTCAAAAGAAAAAATATAAGTAAAAATTAGATGAAGTTGAAATGGATCGACGGATTAGAAATCGGAGATCCAATCAAACTGAATCGGGAGTTGCAGCTCAGTTGCCGCTCGAGTCAGACGTGTTTTGGGAAAGAGGTCTTTTGCCTTTTTACTACAAATCAACGAGAAAGTAATATTTGGCTCAAGTTAAGAGACTGGTTTACACAAAATAAACTAGTTGATAAATAACATAACAATTTTATATACACTACAAGTGGATTTGAGCATACAATGCGAAAATATAAACCCCAGTGATACAGTGGATGATGTTTTGGAGCAAAAATTGAAAAGGACAAGTAAACCCTTAGATTTCTTTGCAAATTGAAAAGATGAGTAAACTTTTCTGATTCAGTGCTTCGGTGTTATAAGACTTGAAGCATCTTTGGTACAACCAAGCAAAACTGGAAAGAGTAATACTTCCAGCTGGAGCTACGGTGTGTGTGTGATTCCAGACTGGAATAAAAATAAAATGAAAGTTTGATAGTTAAATAATAACATGAAGAAATAGCATAATGCCTAGTATGGACATCATGTGGTTCCTAATAAGAAATACAAATAGCATCATGATATTCGTCGACTAATTGCTAATAGCTGGCTTTGAGTAAAGTGGAGAGTAGCACATTCAAATGAAATAATAATTAAAAAATTCAAATTATTAACAAACTTGAAACGTCAAAATTTCAATTTCAATTTCTCCAATATTTTTGTCTACACACAATTTTCAGTCTACACGAAGAGAATTCAATGAATTACTATTTAAAAAGAATGAAAAATGTCAATAAACTTGAAACGTCAAAATTTCAATTTCAATTTCTCCAATACTCTTGTCTGCACACAATTTTGAATGTGTACGAATTGACGGAAATGAAAAATGTCAATAAGCTAGAAACGTCAAAACTTCAATTTCAATTTCTCCAATACTCTTGTCTACACACAATTTTCAGTGGAGTTCACCATATGAATTCTATAATACATTTAATCAGAATTGATGAATAACTAACATCGACTGGAAATTGTTGTAACGTAACATGTAAAATCATTGCATAATGTCAGGCGAAACAAAAACGATGATAGAATAAAATAATATTTTACTTAAATTAAAAATGGCCTCCACTAGAAACGCATCCCTCTTTGAAATTGTAACATTTTCCTGACAGAATTCTCTTTGAATTTGAATTCGTCAAAACGTGTCAAATCTGCTATTGTATTGTACTTTTAATTTATTAATTATTAGTAAAGCTATATTTATTTGTATTATTAATATTAATTATTTTTGATAATCATTTATATTCACATACAAGTACATTTACAAGTCTACAATAATTTATTAACCATTATTAATTAAATATATCACTTGATCTGCAATTAACTTATATTTATTTTTATAATTTATCTCACACAAAATGCATTAGTTAAAAGTATGGGAATAGAGTTGAATTAAGAAATTATTATGTAAAGGTGGTAAAGAAACAATTTAAATGTAATGGACTGAAGACCACTAGTTTTTGCAAGCACTAACAGTGGGGAGTGAAGTAGAATCAGTGGCTAACTTCAAGTTGCCACCACTGAATGTACACAATTGAATGTGATTGTTTTCTTTAAGAATTATAATTATTAATTTAACAATTTTCATATTTCATATACATATTATGTACTAGCTGCATGAAGTTATGTATCATTCTGAAACTATATGATGATCTTGCAATTAATGTTGAGTGAATTGGAAGGAATAAATACTATTTGTAGAGTTTTGTATCTTTTTCAAAACAAATCAAATAAAATATAATTGCAATTTTCCAGCAGTTCAAATTGTACAACATTCGATAATGAAAGAGAAATGATTTAACATTATAATATGATGAATTTAATTTTAAACGAATAAAATAATTTCAATTTCATCTACGATCAATTCCATGTCATGCAATTGAGCAAATAAATTAAATCCAAACATCAACGATAATATTATTAACGTGATTCTTCTTCAATTATAATTAATAATTATTATCAAATTAAATGAATTTTTATTTGAAGATTTTATAATAATTATTTATACTCTTAAATACACATACGTTAAATTTAACTTTATCATCATTTTTGTTTGTTCTTCAACATCAATAAATCTTTCATTTTATTTTCATTTTCCCTGATAATTAATGTAGGCCGTTGTTTTTTTTCTAATGTATTTATAATTATTTATTTTTTTGCCTAAAATTCACCTTTCATTGTTTGTTCAAAGATTGACTAGTAAGTCATGTGTGCGAGAGAATATATTTTTATTTATCATAAACAGCAAAAATATTTTTGTTTGATTAATTATTTACCTACAGCTTAATTTGTAGCAAATGCTATCGTATCACGTTGGTAAATTATTGTTATTTATTAACATTAATAAGTAAATTATAAATTAGACTTGTAAGCAACTTAAAGGAAATACATCTGTGGCTTTGTTGATTAAAGATATCCGTTTCAGTTATCAGTTTGTGACATAAATCAAATACTAATAATAATGATAATAGAAATGTACCAACGATTTTCTTTATTGTATTCAAGAAAACAAAAGTAGTAAGATGAATGTCTATCCATCCTTCCCTTTCGTTCGGGCAGAAAATCCGAATTGTCTCTTACGAACAAAGTACTGGTCTATAAGGCCGTAATTAAACCAATTTGAGGGTCGTGCGCAAAAAACCACCATCGATATCGTACAAAGATTCCAATCGAAAACGTTAAGACTACTTGCAAACGCACCGTGGTATGTGACCAGCACTACCTTACACAATAACCTTGATGTAAAATTCGTCATAGACGAAATCAAATACACCAGCCAGAGATATATACAGCGGCTAGAAGCCCATCAAAACCAGTTGGCGCTCGCAATGTTAAAACACGACGGAGAAATCTCGAGACTAAAGAAAAAATTAAACGCCCTGACTCTCCTAATTTTCAAACTCGGTTGACCTCTCAATGGAGAAGCTTCCGTAAAAGCTTGGACAGATTGTAGTTAAATTTATAATAATAATAAAAAAATCCTTCCTTTTCAAACGATTCAGAAAATGTTGAAATTAAATTATAAATTATTAAATCAAAAGCTGAAAAATTAAAATTACATAAAAATGGACGTTTGTTTGTTTGTTTGTTATTTTTTTTTTGTTTTTGTTTTTTTTTTTTTTTTGTGTTTGTATGATTAACATTATTAAAATGAATTAAAGTTTATATTTTTTGTTTCTTTTTTTCATTTGTTTAATTTAATTAATAACTTTTAAGAGATAACTAAAATCTGGAAAATTGGCATTGTCATCGAAAAACCGCTAAATATTTCCAGCACCATTATAAAATTGAAAATTATGAAAATTAACTGGAGTTTTTGGACTGGAACATGTATATAGAAAATCATCGCTTTGAAGTTGAGTCTGTTGTAGATTAGGTTCACTAGCACTACGATGAATTTTCGGTAGAGCACGTAACATATTTTCTAACATGTTTAAAATTAAACGGAATAATGGCCGTTCATTACGATCAAATTTAATACAATCTTCAGCTAAACGTTTTAATGCTTGTGGACAATCTGAACGTACCTTTGACATGTCTGGACGTAAAAGACCACGACCAACCATGAATAGTATTTGATCTTTGTTATTGATATGATTATATGGTAAACATTCAGCTAATAATTCATATAAAACAATTCCAAATGCATAAACATCACTTTGAAATGAATATGGATGTTGTTCTTGCATTCGTATTACTTCTGGTGCCATCCATAGAATACTACCTGTAGGTTGATTAGCTTGTTTCTCACCAGACCATCTTGCCTTCGCTGTTGCTAATCCGAAATCACCAATTTTCACAGATAAATCTTCATGAAGGAAAATATTATTTGATTTTAAATCCCTAAAAATGAAATAACATAATAATACTCATTCATTTACGTAAATATGATTACTTCTTCAATTTACCTATGAATTATATGTTTAGCATGTAGATAATCCATGCCTTGGGCAACTTGTCGTCCAATATCCATAAGTGTATTTAACTTGAATTTTGTTTCATTAACATGAATGTGCTTATACAAACTGCTACCTTCACACCATTGTGTTACAATAGCCAAACTTGGTTTGCTTACACAGCCCATGAATAAAAGTATATTACAATGTCTGGTTTTCTTTAACATAGCAACTTCATTTTTAAATGCTTGCAATTGAGCAGGACTTGGTGTTTTAACATTGAGCGTTTTTACAGCTACCGGTCCATGCCAATGTGCTTTGTAGACAGTTCCAAATGAACCTGAACCAATTCTTGGTCCAATTAAAATTTCTTCAGCAAGAATATTCTAAAATGAAAAATTAATTTTCAATTTAATTAATTGATTTATATATGATAAATATTATTTACCCAATTCTCTTCACTGCTCTTTGGATCACGTTGTGGCAACAAATTCGTCTTATTACTCTCATCAGCTGATCGAGCTCTCTGTCGTTTGATGTGCTTCAGAGTATTCGTTGGTGATGCTTGTGTCGAATGCGAATGTTCAGTATTTTGGGCCTGTTATTATTATTTTTTTTTAAAAGGGAATATATTCATATTAATATTTGGTAACATTTATATATGTTTTTAATTTATACCAGAGCCTGGACCAGGTTCAGATGTGTCTAAGACAAAAAAAGGTTAATAAAATTAATTTTATTTTCATTTTTCAATACTAACACTTTTCTTTAACTATTACAGCAGGACCTCTTTAATCCGAACACCGAAAATTTACCCCCTGTTCGGTCTAGTGGAGCGTTCGGATTACAGTACCTACACAGGATTTGTATGGTACTTTTGTAATAAAAAACAAATATTTATAAATATTTGAATATTACAAGCAATATTCCCTATAATAATATAAGGGCCACACAAGAAATTGATTTTTCAAAACTAAGATGCGTCATATGTAGTTGATATTCGTTAAAAAACTGGCGCAATTTGCATTGCACGGAATTTTGTTTTTAATAAACGCGGGAAGAGTAGGCGTTCGGATTACAGAGGGGTTCGGATTATCGGGGGTTCGGATTATGGAGGTCCTGCTGTATTATTATTATAATTATTTAAATTTTTATTTAATAAAAATGTTTTCATATGAAAAAATGCATTTTGATTCGATCACAGAACGATGGAGTATGACTTTAGACAGACAGAATGACAGAAAAATACATACAGACAAAGAGATAGAGAGATAGAAATAGAGAAGAAAACAGCAACGTAAAATTGATATTGATGCAATAGCAAAAATGACTGAGAATTATCGCGTGAAAATAATGTAATAATTGATTTAATGATTGAGAGACAGGCGAGAAATATATAGAGAGACAAAGACATGTGTGCAGTGTAGCACAAAATTGTGTTATAATATGATGAATATACGATAGATTCAATTCAAGCTTTCAATGCAAGTGCGAGTGCTTAATATTTAAAAATATATATATATATATTATATATTGCATATTCTAACTTAATTAATTTAACTTTTTATTATTTTCATATAATATCAGTCATTCAACGTTCTGTTCTGTTTGTGATCACTCGATTATTAGTTTGATGGAGTATAAAAATGGCCAACATTTTTAAAATTTTCATTATGCCGCTTTCGATTTACTTGTGAGAGATTGTTAGTGTCTCATAGCAAGACTGCGAAGCTATAAAGAAGAAATACCTAGATGAAGAATCTTGAACATGATGAATATGAAGTAATATTGTAAGACAAAATTTGTTTCTTACGACTCAATGAAGACCAACCACTAGCCACAAGTTTCTTATAGCTATGTTTTGTGGTCAATGAAGTTGATGAGAATCTATCTGAATGGGTTTGTCCTGTTCACATATATATCTCATGAAAAATTGAAAGTGTTTCAGGTAATCGGAAGCGGCATAATTATCATGTAAGCACATGAAATATAAATAACCTAAAATAAATTATAAATAATTAAATAAATTCAATTTAAAATAATACTAAACGATGTCCAGACTCTGATATTATATGGGATGATACTATTTTAATTCGTATGTTATCCTGGAATAAATTAGCCACACATACTTGCAATGGACCTCGAGATTGAGCTAAAGATTTCTGATGTTCAGTCAATTGCCTGCTAACACTGTTGATGCAAACATTTGGAGCTGAATTTGATCGATCTTGTTGATTCAATGAGCGAGGATGACGAGTCTAAAATGTAAAATATATGATTTGAATATAATGAATTAATAATAATAAATTTAAATATATTTTTTACCTGAAATGTTAATGCAGCACCACTACCTGGATGTAATATACCAGCTGTACTCTCTGGATTTTGTGCCAATAATCTTTGATAATAATTATCCATATGAAATTGTTGACATAATATTGGTACTTTATCAGCGCATCTTTGATGAAAACGGAAGTTACATTGATTACAATAAAATCCGGTAAATAATAGACGACGACAAACTTCACAAAATGCCAATGAGAAAAATGTTTTTCTTATAAATTGATGTGATATATGTGTCATAATTGGACATTTATCTAATACTTTAACATATACTTCTTTAGCTTGTATTAAATTGATATCAATATCCCATGGTATTGGTATATCACTGTCACTTGTTGTTACCTCACATATTTCACATGTTAAATTACGTCGTTTTAATGCTTTCATTAATGCATCACGAAGACGTGTACCCGGTAATACTTGAACTGATGTACGTTGTTGATTTGGTAAATGAGCCCGAAGAAAGATCTTCGGTTGTCTTGTTAGTGTACCACAATTGCTTTCAGTCTGTAAGAGATAAAGATATAATTTAATGAAATATTTCAAATATTTAAAGATGGCACATGGAAGACATGGTAGAGCTAGAGACAGCAAGTAGGATATCATTTTGATGTAACAATCATCAGTAAGTCATTTATCATTAAAGTGAGGGATGAAAGAATTAAAAATCCTTTTATAGAACATAATGAAATGGCCTTGAACACGTTTGCCCTTGCAAATTAAGCACCGCAAAACGACGACCTTGTATCCCCACACAAAAACGCCATTTTCCCATGTAGTGTACATGAAATGGAGCATGTCTATTGTGTCCACCAGCCATGGGGATGGGGTAGGTAAACGATACAAACACATAGTAGACATAATGAGAACGAGATAACAAAATGGCTGTAGTTAAGTGTTTTCTTAATTTTTATTGTTTTTAAATGGAACAATTTTGATAGGTTCTATCAATTCTGATCAATGAAATGATTCTTGTACTATATGATTTTGACCATAGAGTCGTCGCTGTAGTGGGTGGCATTGAAAGAAACCGTCAAGTGCAAAAGAGCATGGACAAGGACAATGGACTTATGACGACGATAGCAACTGGAAATGAAACATTTTCGTTAGGGGATGAGAAAGAGATGCAAATACAAACAACAATACTAATCTAGGAGGGTAGTTTCAATACCCTATCTTTCTATCTGTCAATATGACAGCAGAATGAAATGAAGGAATAGTGTAATCTTGTACATTTTCTTGCACTTGCTTGGCTTGAAAGAATCAATTCTAATTTTTCAACAAAACTTCCCTCTGACGTAAATTCATGTAGATATGGTGGGGGGGTTGGTAATAAGGGTGACATGTCTAAAAATAATAATAATAAAAACGCATGACAATTTCATTAGAATTACCTCGATATGCTCCTCTTGTGGTTCAGACACTTCATGAACATCCTGATTCTGTAGTTGAAGTTGAATCTGTTGCTGTTGTATCTTCTCAACTAATTCATGCTCCTTTATTTCCAGCTCATGTAGTTTTGATGTTAATTCCTGATATTCAGTTACATAAAGTGGTGGTGGCTCTTGTAAATTTGCAAATTTAGCATTTAATGCATCGATATTCTCACGTGTTACATGAATCACAGACTGAATGTTCTTAAGCTCTTCGGACAGTGTATTCGAACCACTCTGTTCGTCACTGTCATCCGTTGAGGATGACATCTTTTCTGTATAAGCAAATGAAAGGATTGGAACTGTGCCGGTACCACAGTTAAATGTTCCTGTTCCTGTTCCTGATCCTGATTCTGTGATATTGTCTTTACAAATTCCGTTCGTGATACAATAATTATTATTGCTGTTATTATTATTATAATTATGATTTTGATATAATTTACTTGTACTATTAGTATTACTATTATTATTATTATTATTATTATTAACAATGTATTTAAAATGATTGTTTGTGTTGTTATTAAGATATCCTCCTGCAGCACCTGCTCCTCCACCACAACTGATACTACTGCTACAACTACTACTATTATTACAACAACTGGTATTGCTAGTGGTTCTAGTGGTGCTACTACCGTTCAGTCTGCCGCTACCACAAACTCTTTTCGTTTCTTTTTCACCTAACACTGCCATTTCCACATAATTCCAGTTTTTATAATCACTTGCTTTTCACTGATTTTCATTTAAATAATCATTAAGAGGACATGAACATTTTAATTCAACTGTTGAATATAATCTATGTGATAATGATAAAATATTAAATTCAATATTAACACTAAAAATTATTTAAATTATATGAAAAATACACCATCGTCTCAAGTACATCACATCAAGTTTGCTCTTCTGCCTTTGCTCGGTCGCCTTCGATTCGATGTGAAGACAAGGTGACAACTGATGACAATAACATCGAAAAATTATGTGTTGCCATATTGAAGTTAATTATATTTAACAAAATTAATTATATTACTATTAAATATTAAATCAAATTCGATTTATATATCGTCGGTTTTCATGAAG
This sequence comes from Chrysops caecutiens, assembly GCA_963971475.1. Classification (NCBI taxonomy): domain Eukaryota; kingdom Metazoa; phylum Arthropoda; class Insecta; order Diptera; family Tabanidae; genus Chrysops; species Chrysops caecutiens. The sequence goes on from OZ020567.1 coordinate 76,585,222, forward strand.
ACTGTATTATCTCAGAAAATAGCAAGTGGAGGAAATGAAGTTTAAAGTTTTTCTGTTCTGAATGCTCTGATGTTATTTCAACTCTCTAGCGGAGTCTATTCGAAGTTCACTTTACGTTTTTTGTGAACTTTCTATGTAAATAACTCATTTTGATGAAAACCGACGATATATTATATTTATGACAAAAATTTCATACACTTCATTTTGAGGAAATTCAAGATTTTTATAAAACTATAAATTAAATTAAATCAAAATGAAAAATGAAAAATTATAAAATATATAAAACATTCTATGATGTGAAAATTTAGAAAATAAAACTTAATTTATTTTAATATTAAACTCAAAAAGAGATTCATTAAAATTTTACAAAAATTTTCCATTTAATAAAACGTAAATTAGCGTAGGAAGGACTACCAGTGGGATGAGATGAAAATGAATCGACCCGAACGTTTAATATGTGGTTTTTCACAATTTTCACAATTTTCACATATAACTAATCACGATATCAATTGATATTATGTATAATTCATTTGAAAATACAATTCAACTTCAATATTTAATAAATTCAATTTTTACGACATAAAATCCTTAAGGAATTTCTATCGAACAATCACGACTTCTGATGTTGTTGGCACTGAAACTGATGATATTGTATGTGTATTTACAATCGTATCAGGATTTTGATGAGGGTTTCTTATACACTACATACACTGTCATACGTAAATACTTTGAGCAGACGAAAAAGGACTTTCCATTGACTCAAGGTTACTCGAGTTCAGGGGCGAATCCCGATTTTTCAAGCCCATGAAAATGATTTTCTTCTTGAGAGTATAAATTCGATACATACACATCCTGTTGTCTACTTGTTGGGCACATATCAATGCGCAGATACAGTGCATTCTATACGACCACCGGCAGGTGTAACAAATATATAAGTTTCATTGTCGTATTGATGCTAGAACCTGCGCTAAATCATCATAAGTAGATAAAAATCGAAATTTCCAAGGAATTATTTTCGTTACATATACCTACTCGGTCTAATCTTTCTAAACTCGAAGGATTCTGACATTCTTAAGGATGTCTTGCACTTCAAGTTCATATTTTCACTTCGAAATGTCCTTGTAACGAAATTATGAGATATGATATGAGATTAATATGAAATAAGTACCAACCAAATTAGACTAGCCTGAATTCAGTTCGATTTGTGATTGATTCACTTGAAACCAACGAGAATCTCCAGAAGCGGGCACATTTTTAAGGTTATGTTCATAAAACAATGGATTACCTGAAAATAATATAAAATTACAATAAACTGTGGTATTGATCAAACCAAAATTGATTTTCAGTTAATTTACCAGTGGAAATTATAAAATTTTACTTGATTTATAAATTTTACACACAAAAATTCACTTCAAATTCGACTCAACTGTGTCCACAAATTTTCATCACGAGTGAAGCTGTCTTCGATTGCAATTCAATTACACCTTCAATCATATATCAAATTTTTATCAATAATAAATATATTAAAATTTACACAATTTAATAAATAAAAACGAGTGTTTTAGTTAAAAAATTTTAATAAATTCTACAATTTTAATTTTATTTCATTAAAAATTTATGAAAATTTCGCATGATGCTTAAGGGTTTGTGTCAACGAAAGGAAATGGATTGAGCACAAGATCTATAGTTGAATGTCACATTTGGAACAAAATTTTCCAAATTCATTATTCATTAAACACAAAAATATTGTAAATTTATTGAAAAATCAAATGAATTTTACATTAATTTAATTAAAAATACTTTTACCACAAAATCACATTTGATTAAAATCAAAAATCCAGTAAAATATTGAAAATTATTTTCGATTAACTTTGTTAATAGTTTTATTCAATATTTGGCCTTTCCTTTTCATTACAAAAACTGAATGAATTACAACAAAAATCGTAGAATATTTTTATTATTTCATAAAAATAAAATTCTGCATAAATAATACGTTCTATGATTATCGTTTCTCAGCGAATTATTACAAAAAAATGTGCATGAAATTCTAAATATACGTTAGTTTTCATCTAGAAATTCTATGATTAATTAATAATATTATTTAATTAATAAAAACATACTAAAATTCATGTTGTGTATTTAATAAAAATTCAATTGTTTATACACGTATAATAAAAATTAATATTTTACAAGAACTTAAAACCTGAGATGCATTAGTGCACTTTAGTGATTCAATGCACGGTATTATATTAATTAATATATATCTTATAATTCTGATTTTAAATTATATAACATCAATACTATATTTCATGTGTTTTACGTGGATTTTATAATTATTAGTTCAGTTGCTGCTTCTTCAAACTCATAATAAACATAACACGATCTGTACAAAATGATCATTTTCTTAAATAAAAAACATTTCATTATCATCAGGTATATTACATATGTTTCTGTTATCATTATTATTATTAATATTATTATTATCATTATTATTGTTATAATTCATCAGAATATTATTTTCACGTAAATTATCTCATAAACCTTTTACTATAATATAGTATGTGCATTCAACAGAAATACGTTTTATTTTGTTAAAAACAAACAAAAATTTTAAATAAATTCATATCAAATTCAATATATATGTCAACTAGTTATGTTTTGTTATTAAAATACTTTTACCAGAGCGATATTATTATTTTGCTGAATATGTTTACGATGTAGTTTTGTTTAAAACAATCAAATGATAATATTGATCAGTCAGTCTTTGCAAATAACTATCGGAAATAACTGTCGTGACATATCATATCATATCATATCATATCAAGAGCTACGTGTACATTTTCATTTAATTTTTAAAATTTTCAATTAATTTTCAATTAAATTTCATTCGTCAAATACAAATATTTTTTTACTACTACTCCAATTTACACGTAACTACCTCTTAAAATCTAATTTGAATTTTGTTTGTTTTTGTTTGTAGACTCTATCATTAATTTTCTTAAATTAATGTAAATTTATTAATAATTTTAATTCATCAATTTACTTCATTCATGTATCATATATAATATATATGTATATTCGGTTGGAAATCGGGTTTTTGAAATCAGTAGATTTTGTAAACTTAACAATTTGTTTTAATCATTTAAATGAATTCATTTGAGAATTAATTTTCATTCAAGAAATATCAAATACACAAATTGAATTCATTAAATTTTAAGATTCATTTGAATTAATCGTTTTAAATAACAATCATAGCGTGTCATGGAAATAAGTTTACTCATTTACGATTCAAGATTTCTCGTTAATCCGATATACATAATTATATAACGAAAATTAACAATAATTTTATGAATTACAATTAAAATTCCAATTACTGAAAGTGTCTAAACTTAAAAATATATTTAACAAGATGTTTGTTTAGTGGTATCTTTTATCGCGTTCACGTTCTCGTTCTCTATAACGCTCAGGACTCCTTTCTCGATGGTGTAATTTCTCCTTTCTATCCTTACTTCGATCTCTGTCCTTATTTTTACTCTTCTTCTTGCTTTTCTGTTTTTCCTCACGTGTTCTTGATCTTGATCGAGACTTGGAACGATTGTATCGATCATCACGTCTATTATTATCACGATAACCACCATAATACTCACGAGATACACGTTCTCGTTCGCGTTCACGTTCATAGAAATCACGATCATCTCTTCTACGACGTTCTACCATTTCTCCTCCACGATCATTAGCACGGTCACGATCGTTATAATTAAATCCACCACCACCACCACCACCAGCAGCACTTGCACCTCCAGCATTATATCTTCCACTTGTGCTTCCATAATATGCATTAATACCAGCAGCACCACCTCCTGCAACAGCACTTGCACCACCACCACCACCACCACCACTTCCAACCGTTCCAATACCACCTCCTCCACCTCCACCTCCACCACCAGTTCCACCAGCACCACCAGTTCCACTACCTGATCCAGCTGTATAACTATTATTTTGTCTAGCCGAATATGTTTGGTGTAAATGATTGAAATTAATATTATTCTGTCTAGAAAATTCAATTAATCTTTTTTCAATTTGTTTTTGCATAGGAACTGGTATGCGTGGAAACAATGTTGAAAACCAATCCAACTTTGTTAGAAATTGATAAGCCATTTGACCAATTGTCATTATCTAAAATAATTAAGAAATTAAATTTAAAAAACATTTTTCTTTATATTATAATCCAACGGATGCATTACAGCTAACCCACCTGGCCGCCTCCAGCCTTAACATCGATCTCTTCTTCATCCAACAAATAATCTTCATACCAATCGTATAGATCACCTGGTGGTTGTGTATAACGTATGTACATAAAGCCTAATGGAAATTTAAATGAAACGAAAAAAAAAAAAAACAAATGTTAGAAAAGATCACTAAACGGATACCATACCTGATTATTGTCAAGCTTCAACTTTTTTTATATAAAACTTTATAGTAAATCCACGTCGTTAATTTTTTTGTTAAGTAATTTTTCTGTTTTTCTTTAAATACATTTTTCATTTGATTGACTTTGAACTATTCGATTATTGAAATTAAACAAGAAGAAACGAAAATAAAAGAAAATCTTGTCTCCCAATCGACTTACCACCTACCTAGTGCCCGAATATACGGTGAATCAGTATGACCTAATAGTCCATTAACCTGTTTCCTTGTTAATCGTAATGTATATAGTTTATACAGTAAACAAAATGCTGTTGAAACAATACCACCGGCTCCAACGCCCCGTACCTTCGAATATGAGATGAAAATTTTACAAAAATCATTAAAAATATGTTTTCCCTATCAAAACCTACCCCACCACACATCCCTGTTTGTCCTGCTGTTTTCCTAGAACCTCTTTCCCATGGCTCCAAATGTTTAACTTGATAATAAATTTCATCCACAACCTCATGATAAGTTTTCAATTTAAACAAGTGCACTAAAATGATAAATAAAACAATTTTAATAAAAAGACATCATTAGTAACGCGATCAAATTTATACCAACTCTTATTTGTCCGGCCCATCAGAACACTACCTTCATTCATTACGTACCTTTAAAGTAACTTGACCCTTGAATGTTAGCCAATATCAATGGGTTTAAATTCATTGTAGCCTCGTTGCCCCATAATGGTAGGATATTATGTTGTTTTCCCGTACGTTTAGCTGTTGTTTGATATTCTAAACATTTCCACATGACCAAAATGTTTCTTATTTTGTGTTTAATCAAAATTACCTTCATGATGTTCCATGATTGCTTACAACCAATCGAATATTATGAAATTTCAATAAATCCCCTTTCAATACAACTAATTACGGAAAATTGATTGTTAATATTTTTGCGTTTTTCTTTTCTTTCTAATAAATAAACTATAAAAATTAATTAAAATCAAAGAAAACCACTTAATTGAACTTTGCCAAAACACACAGTCGATGCACTCGTCTAATAATAAATTAATATGGCTGCCAGTGTGTTTATTGGATTCCGCGTGACGATGGCTGCGTTTTCCGGGATGTTGGTAGTGTTGGCATGGTTCTAATCCAAATTGGAGTGCGTTCAATTTGAAATTTTTGAAATTTTCTAATTTTCGAAATTTTTCATAAAATCATAGAAATACTTCAAATAAACATTATTTCATTGAGAATTATTTAATAAATTTTGTTTTTGACATTATAATTTTTAATTAATTATTTATTCCACAAATGTCACAAGTGTCACCAATTCCTGCTAAATATTTCAAATTTTTAATTCTATTCTTTCCAAACACAGTTTATATGATCATCTCCTGGTTTCTCTGATCTGAGATCTGTTCGAGTTTGTAGCTCATTTTGCTGGACGAATCTTATAACAACATGGACATGGTCCATGGACTCCACACAAACCTGGGATTTGTAGACATATTTTCAACTCCATTTGGTTAATTAATTAATTAATCCAAATTTAATTATTAATTTTCTCAACATTTCTAAGAATATTCAAAGTAAAGGATGCAATTTATCCACGTATAAATTTTTATTCCTCTCATTTAGTACAGAAAATCAAGAAAATCGATTATTGCATATCCTCAGGCGTATTCATTATGAAATTTTGTTTCCGTCCTTGTGCTCCTGGTCGCCCAGTAGTCCTATCGATTGCAATTGATTCTTTTGAATGGATAGAGACAGACGTCAGCAATTATCGGATTATTTAAATTACAAATTAATTAATTTCTTGTTAAATAATTTATTCTTCGTAATTAAACTTTGATTTGATTTGGAATTTAACTAAATTGATAATTAATTTAAATACGATTTATTCGAAATCAATTCCCATTCACAGCCAAGTCCAATCGAACCAGTCAACGTCCGAGAATCGTCCCAAACGTAGAGCAAACTGCATAACATGAGCCACATACGATTGTTCGTGTATCCGATGGAACAAGTGGGAAAGAGGACCTGCAAATGGATAATACTGAATGATCACGAGATCATTTGAATGTACAGTGAAGTATACCAGTGGCATAAATAGCTACATCTGAACCCCCATGAGTGTTTTCATCAGTTTTTATAGCGGATTGCTGAATGTAATCATAGGATGTTGTGTCGTCGTTAATTGGATCATGTCGTCCACCTTCCAATGTCTCTTTGTTAACTTCTACTTGGTATCCGTAGTAGCTTGTGCCATAAGTGAGTGTTGTATATGCTTTATCGTCAATTTTCGATTTTGATGCTATTCCAAAGATGCTATTGCCACGATCCGGATATCCATTAATGGTTAATGTATGCGAATGATCACTTGTCACAATGACTAAAGTTTCATCTAGAGCATCACTAAAATAGTGTATTCGTATCAAATAACATGATATGATAAACTTTTCTATTTACCCCAATGTATCCATTGCCACTTCCACAGCCTTATCTAGTGCTAGAGTTTCTGAAATAGCTTTTCGTGCAGCACCTCGGTGATGTGCCTGGTCAATGTTACCAGCTTCCACAACAAGAACGAATCCCCGTCTATTGTCATTCATTAAAATTTCAATAGCCTTCTTCGTCATCTGACCAATTGATGGTGTACCATTGGATCCCTGATTTCTCTCATGATCGTATTTCATGTGTCCATTTGCAAATATCCCTAAAATAAATGAAGGATAATGCAAATTGATGGAAGTAAGACATTCAATCGTATACCGAGCAAATAGTCGACTTCATTTGGATTAATACTGTTAAAATCTTTGGTGTTATTCACAGTTGCGTACTTGAAACCTCGTTGACTTTTATCCTGTTCCCAGTTTAATATCAAATCTCTTCCATCTGTGGATTTGCAAGCCCACGTGTCAATGGGATCATCAGAGTTCTCTGGAACATCTGATCGGAGACATTGTCGTCCACCTCCCATGATAACCTAAAAATCGAGAATAGGTTAATATTTCTATTGTAAATTGCATAACCATTCTCACATTAATACTTCTTCCAGGTTCATCTTCGATTAGAATCCTTGCAATATCCTTACAACCAGCTTGTTTAGCTTCTTCAGGAACTTTATTCTCACATTCCCATCGCCGACTTGGTACGTGAGCATACAAAGCAGCTGGAGTTGCATGTGTAACTCGAGTAGTTGTTACAAAACCAGTTTTTAATCCTTGATCTTGTGCTAATTTAATTATAGAATGTATATGATGTTTTTCATCAAGGGATTTTTCACAATTTCCATGATTTACACTTGAATCAACACCTCCCGTTTCGTAGTTAACTTTGATACCAGAAAATAAAGCTGTAGCAGTTGACATAGAATCTGGAACTTGTTTATCAGCACAATAAGTCTGAAATACAAAACATTTTCAATATCTATCCATTTAAATATGTATTAAACCAATTTCACCTTAAGCATTCCCATTTCTGGAAATTTCTCCCAACTCAATAAACCTTCTTCACCATACTTAGCTATCCTGGATGCAGTAACTGTATTTGTACCCATGCCATCTCCAATGAACAGAACAACATTCTTTGCTCTTCCAGCTGGATTTCTTGTCGCTGACAATGCATTCTCAAGATCTATGAAACCTTTCTCGAACCAAAGTGCTTGTTCTTTTGGTAATTTCAAATCGATCTGTTCTAAAGAATAATTGCTATTCGCCCTTACTCCAACTATACATAAACATGTAATTGAAACTGATATCAGAACAACAAATGCTATTAGTAACGCTTTCTTCCAACTAAAATCATTCTCTTCCACTTGATTGCTATTATCACATTCATCCGGCCGGGATGGCCTGTCTCTTGTATTGTCACTTCTCGCCTCCATTATATCCACAACAATTTGTTATTCTGAAATGAAAAATTTAAAACACAATTTTTACTCATTTTGGATAATGAATAATCAAGTATAAAACTAGATTATATTTTGTAGGTAATTACCTGATTAGATTACAAAAATTATTCGTTAATTACCTACTGGTGTTATTAAAGATCACTGTTATCACTCTATCACCATCAAAAGGGTTTTCTTCTACTCATAAGATGGATTCAATTTGTGTTTCAACTTTGTATCAACTTTTAATTTGATAATAATGATAAGATTCATTTAGTTATTTTCATTATAATAAAACTGACTCAGCTCTGTTTATTTTCAGACAATGTTTTAGATGACGTTCTTCTGAAAAGTCCTAACTCAATTGAATTGGGTTTCTTGATGATAAGCTATAACCATAACTAATTCACTTTTGTTTCATTTAAGCTCTTCAAATGATGAATGGTTTGTTTAAGTGATATGAAAACTGTTTATCATCGACACCGTATCGTTTGCAAATAAACAATTTGAAAGTAGGTACCTAGATATGATCCAGTCTGGATAAACTTATTGACTAATGACTACCTCAAAACGTATTGTTGTGGATTCATTAAAGAAGCAGAATTATCCAATTGTTTGCCATTTTTGGTGTCCACCTCATGTGCCCTTTTAATATTCCTGTTGCATTTCAAAAGTTACAGATAATTTCCATGCAAGTGCTCACGTAGGTACTAGTAAGTGATTCAACCAAATACTTCAATATTACATTGTAATTCATCATACTTAATTCAATTATTAATAAAATAATAACAAATAAATAAGACATTTTATTTTTCTTTCATAAGTTTATATTTCTCATATATTTTACTTAAATTTTATTTCGTAAAAACACAAAAAATTTAAGCAAGATTAATTTTCGATATTCTGACAAGTATGTAGGTAAATTTTCTAGTTTTTCTTTCGAAAATAAATAAAACAAAGAATTTCTCAATAGTACGATCAATAATAAATGTGGAAACTTTAAAATATTTATTGGTTTATTTATTATTTTGAATCATTTCAATAAGCTGAATTATTTAATTTATTTGAAAATTGAAATTTAGGATATTCAATGATACTTTTATCAATGTGGTTCTCAATGTGAATGCAATTTTTATATGAATGTTTTTAAAGTTTCACCTCATTTTTACAATTTGATTATTTATAATATATTACCAAGATTTATTTGTATGTATAATATATTTATTTGTATATATATATATATATAGATTTATTTATTTATTTATTTATTTATATTATTTAGTTGCTCATATAGAATTTGAATTATTTTTGTATTTGCATTTTCTCATCGTTCAATTTTATAATGATTGATCCACTTAGATATCATCAATATCGATTTCCTCACCATCATCATCATCATCTTGAAGTTTTTTAGGTGGTGTTGGTTTAGTTGTTTCCTTTCTAAGTGGTTCAATACGAGCACGATCATTGTATTCAATTTCTACATCAAAATCATCACCTTCATCATCATCAGATGATTCCTCTTCTTCGGCTTCTTGTAGCCATTGAATGAATGGTTTAGCTTTTTCATGAATTTCAGCAGCAACTTCTTTAGAAACATATTTCTTATTGACTTTTTGTGACCATTCTAAAATTGCCTTCTCTTCAAGTACATCATTGTCATAGAATAATTTAAGAATTCCAGCAACTTTATCCATCAATTTAGCTGAATGTAATGCAATGATTTGTTCGAGACCACCAATTAAATAACGCTGAGCTTTGTGATTGTTGTGCGTGAAACGTAGTAAAAGATTACGATGTTTACGTACCTCTGCATTTATATTAGCTGAAAATAGTAGTTCAGCTAATACAAGAGGAGCTTTTTGTGTTATATCTAAGCGTTCAGCTTCAACATGCAATTCTTTATGTACTTGAACATTATCTAATTGACCGACATCACGTCGTTTCTTAACAAGTTCATAAAATATATCGAGACGTTCTTTTTCTGTTTTACTAGCATCATCAGATATAGTCATTCCTTTAGCTCCTTCTGTTAAATCTTGTAAACGTGCACGTACTGCTTCTTCTGATACATCAACAGTCCAATTATCATCATCATCACCATCGGTTTTCGGTTTTGGTATATCAATATCAATATCAGCTTCTGCTTGATTTGTAGATGTATCACCATCTGTTGATACATTAGATGCATTTAATATTGAATCATTTGCACCATTTGCCCCAGCAGTCCCAACTCCAGCTGTACCATTTTCAGTTGTACCCTTCTTAGAACGTTTACTACGTTTACCTTCTGTTAATGATGATCCTTGTGCAGCTGGATCCATATTTGGTGGATTCTTAATAATGAATGTATTAACCTTGTGATTAACTTCTAATGGACCATGAAAACCACATGCTTTACATCCTTGAGATATTGTTTGTTTCTTTGTTGAAACTAATAAATCAGTTTCAGGATTATCACATTCTGGACATAAAACAAATTTACGAATGAATCCATCTAGTAAATCTTGAAGTTTAGTTGCATCATGTGATCCATTAACAATGAATCGTTCATTCTATATTTAAAATGAAAAAATTTTCGTTATTTTATAATATTATTAAGAAGAAAATCATTTTATCTACTTTACCTTGTAATCAAATTGAGTTTGTGCACCCAATTCACAACCGAAATACTTTGTTGGATACGTTGCTGGACGTCCAATGGCTTTAGCAACTTCAGCCATATTAACAATAACAGTTTTTATACCATTACCTTTACCTTCAACCTTGGCATTGATGCGAGGCATTTTATACCGATAGAATACATCGGTTACATTCCGATTAACATTTACAGAACCCATTTTTGATTGTTACTCTTGATCGTTGTTGATTCTCTCTTCTTTGTATCTAATTGAAACAAAAGTTTCAAATGAAATTCCAAATTTTCCCTCTTTCCTCTGTAGATCTTATACTCGTTGTGATCTAAAAAATAATTTGTATATTATACATATGAAATCATCATTAGTATTCTCTACAAATTTACCTTTTCAAAATTTACAACTGCAGACTGGTTTTTATTAAATCCACGAAAATTTCAAATGTCACCTCTTATCCTTGAACAATATCTTCGTCCTCAATCCGATTCTAGGTGCAATTTCGTATATTTGAATTCCTATTTTGAACGTCTGATTTGATTTTATTTGATTTAAATATTATTTCTTTCATAAATTTTCAAATTTCATACAATAGCTCTGTCTTTGAGCTTATCTCTGTTTCAGCAATGAGCTATTGTCGTTTGTTACATAGAATATTATCCTTGATGCAAATATATATTACAGAAATCTTCTTGTTAATTATGGTTGCACGTATATCTTGTTGTTTTGGTTAAATTGTTGATTGGATAAAATTGATTTATTTAAATTATTTAGTTGTTTTTATATTAATACAAAAATTGAATTATTCTTTTTAAATTTTTAATTAATTATAATTTGAATTATTTGAGGTTTGCCTAAGATATTTTCGATTGCCTCACGTTTCTCTAAATGGCTGAAGTTTCCGGTGTCTATTACTGGAAAATTTTGAAGTCCTGAAATTTTTCAAACAGCATTACATTAATTATATTATAATTAAGTAAAAATTAATCATTTCATACTTTCGTATTTTCAAGTAAATATAATTCGTGTATTCTTGTCACGAAGCAAATATAATTGTTCTGGTTCAGTCGTAAATATTGTAAAAAATAAATTTATTGCAACTTTTGTCATGTTACTGAAGTTAGCAACAAGAAGAAGTTCAAAAACTCAGAAACTGATTAGTGACTCAAATTTGCAACCAATTTCCTTTGAGTCACTTCCCATGTAAACAAATGGCGATACTGTTTGCAAACTAGTTTGTGATTCCTGGAAACTGGTTTGTAATCAGTCACCAGCGGACTTGCAGGTCGAGTCACTTACGAAAAAGTTTGCTACATTTTTGCTTTGAGAAAATGCAGAATCAGGAATTAAACATTTTGCTTGCCACGGAAGCCTGTGTTATATAATTTTCAGCTTCCAGGGTATTAAAAACGACCTGAACAGTAATTTGATTGAGTTTTGGATGAGTAGCTTCGTGTGCGGAGCTTGGTCGCTAACCAGTCAGGGGCTGGTTTGTCACGCAAGTTACCAACCAGTTTAGTTTTTTTTAGTAGCTCCGTCAAATTGTAAATTTGTGACAGCTGTAATAGCCTTGGGACTCGCACCTTAATTTGTAACACACATCCTGGCTATCGGGTGCGCTGGACCCACAAAAATGACTAATAGAAGTGAATGTTTATAGAGATACTATGTTAATAAACAATGACAGTAGCTGTGTTTTCTTGCTGCATCGAGTGGTGTAGAACTGTCAAATCCCATACATTAAATTTGCAATAGGGAATCAAATACTATTAAGGTACTAAGGCTGGATTCATTTGTACGTTCGGCGCGTGCAGAACTAATTCGTCGCGGAAAGAGTATCTTTGCTAATGATTCATTCCTTCGTCGTGAATTTGCCGTACTTTTTAAAACAATCCTCAAATTGAACGATGCGACGCGGAACACATTCACGGTGAAAACGAAAATCTTCCGCACGAAAATTGAAGTTGGTTCAACTTTGGCAGAGAGAGAGAACTGAATTCACCGCAAAATGAAAATCCAGCATGAGAGTTGTCAAATTTCCATATGAAAAAAAACAGTTCTGCACGCGCCGAACGTACCAATGAATCCAGCTTAAGAGCGGCAATGTCGCAAACGTCAAAACTTTAATGTTATTAAACTATCTGAATTTATTCCAGTTTTGTGAACTTTATCTGTCAAAAAAAAAACTCTTACAAAATGAAGGCTCAAGTTTAAAATCAGCAAATCCTGTCAAATAGAACTGGAACTGGAGTAGAAAATCCAGTTGTGACTACGAACCTAAACCGAGTTAATGGCATTAAGGTGACATTTTGATTAGCAATTTTGAAATTAGACGTTAAGTAATAACCAAAAAAACGAAAAGCAACAAGTTATACCGGTGACAGACTGCAAAATATAAACTAGGTTTAACTTCGTAGTCTGTACGCAACTGGATAAAATTAATGCGGTTTGATTTGCTTCACAACTGGATTTTCTGTTCTGGCGTTGACGTTCACATTCAATATCAAATATTGCCTACTAATATGAGGTAAATGACAATTATTATAAATAAATTAATAAATTCATTTCAAAATCCGTTTTCTTTGACAGATAAAAGTGTTTTACATCATTAATCAAAATCAATTAGTCACTCACCTATGACTTAAGTATCGCCTATGAGAATTCATGCACGATGTAGCTAAATAGCTTCGTTGAGGTGGAGATGGAGGTGCTCCTTTGAGTACTGGTGTTTCTGTAATACAATACAATACAATTAGTGTTAATAACTGATATGATATCTTCATTTGTAGAATGATGTTGAACAATAGCTTACGAAAGACATCCGGATGAATAACACCGGGTGCCGAAAATTCATATAAATCTTCTACCATATGATGTGGAACGCCAATATGACGTGAAATTGAGGTTATCAAATGAATAAAGTTTATATAAAAATTCACTAAAATCAATTTGACACGATATTTTCGAAAATTTCTCTAGTCATGAACGAAACACATGACAACCAGGAGAAATCAACCACGATGGCAAATGGACAGTAACTACTACAACTACAACAGCTTAGGGCGCAGGATATGTTTTAGTTCAAGGGGTGCCAAGAAAATTTAACACAAAAAGGAAAAGGATACACCACTAACAGCCAGCCAGCTAGCTAGCTACATAGCTTACAACCAATCAATACTGGATGGATGATATGCACAGCTGACGAAAGGTTATATAGAACAAATCATATATAGAATCATGTTATCATGTTATGGAAAGTGATGTATGAAATTATATAATTACAGGCTTTTGCCGGTGACAGGAAGAGTTTCTTAACCGAAATAACTCCTCAAGTATGAAAATTACACAATTTTAGTGAAAGATTTAACCGGAATATTACCTAATTCATTGAAAATTATCAATCCATAAATGAAATGAAATGAATGAGGAAATGCACAATTTGTGCATGAACTGGGTTTACATGAAAGTGTTTAACACGTGCATAATATAGTGTTTGAATTCAATCAAATTTGCATTTCAAGTAGATATACGTATTAAGGTAGAAGTAGAAGATATTCGAGTTGAATCTGTCACTAACCGCATGGAATGTTGCGATTACATGACAGAGTGATACCAATCGGCTGCGTTTACATTCGAGAGTATTTCTACGCAAAAACGTGTTTTTGATAAATAAACCGAATAATTTTAGATAATTTGAAAAATTTTATATATAATATTATTATTTAAATAAAATTTCATAAAACTTGACATCATTTTCAATTCATTTCATATCACTTCTATATTCGCACACACGCAGCACCAATTCATTGGGTGACAGAGAAAGAGCGACAAACACACAGTATGGCAGAATATGGGAGAATATGGCAGAAATTCGAAAGGAAAAGTACAGGAGAAAGTGAATTTTATTTGAATTTTCACAAAAAACTTACCGCTTAATCTTTCAAAAGTCATATAAAATATTGTGGCTCCCCTCTGGGGGTTTCAGTAATTCTCGCAAAATGAAAAACTTAAAATAATATTTTTAAAAGTCCACGAGGAAATATTTTATTTTAATTGATTTTGAAAAAAAATTTTCCGAATTTTTTTTTTGATTTTAATTTCAAAAAAAAAAAAATTAAAGAAAAATTACTTTTATTTTTTTTTTATTTATCTATTTTTAAACAATTATTTATCAATTATTTATCAATTCCACTCAAAAACACTTTGAAAATGCTGCAATGAGAGAAAAATTTTTTATTTTAGCACAATTTAATTCATAATAGGTAGTAGGTAGCACTTAACAATTGAAGTGTTTTGCAAATGAACTGTTTAAAAATTTGGTCAAAATTAAATTGAATTATACAAAATTAATTAAGAATTTAAGTGAAAAATTAAATAAAATTCAAATAAATGTTAATTAAACAATACAATATTTAAATTTTTCATTTACTTTTATCAAAAAATTTTCAGCCTGACAACGATTTATTAAAAATTTATTTTCCCACTGACGGAATACACACGGATGCGATAGACTATAGCTAGTGCGCGACAAGTGCGAAAGAAGATCTAAGCCGAATGCGGAATGGCCCGAATCCGAGGGCTGTAGCTGTAGCGATACCTCTACAAAGGCCACACTCTCTCTCTCTCTCTCATTCTAACTTATCATGTTTCATTTGTGCACTATTTTCTCTCCCCTTTTACCTATTGTAATGCAGTGAATACACGTATCATGTCTGTACGCAAATACGGAATTTTACTCAATCAGTCTTACCAACTCTCAGGTGAGTAATGTGAGAAAACGTGCACGAGTGAAAGAGAGCTAACAGCAATTCGTGTGACTCTTTTTTGCGGACATTTGTACCGCAAACACAATTGTGGTGCTTCGACATTTATTTGCATACAATACCAATGAGCCAATGAGCGAACGCTCAATTACACTGGCCGTGGATATTTTCATATGTTGGCAATCATTTGTTTTTAATTTTATGCTAACGTGGTGGTACTTGAATTGAATCCACATTGCTCGACTTCAGTGTTTCCCAACTTGGGAATTCCATCAGCATCCAACTTCACTCAAGATCAGGTGTGGCAACTGAAAATAAAATTAACTTAAAAATTTTAAAATGACAGTTTCAAGTCAGCTACTGATGAGGACTGGACAGTATATGGAGTCGTTGAAACAATTTTATAATTTATTGTTCTAGCGGCCATAATAGTACAAACTTTGTGAAAATTTGAAGTGTCTATCTATTATGGTACAAGAGATACAGCTGTTGTTCTAAAAGAGCTCTATCGAGTGCAAATCGAAAGTAGCAAAAGAACCGCCCGAACTTGTACTGGACGTAGACCAAAGAGATAAGGACAGGCCATCATTGGTCGAAAAGCGACTCGATTTAAGAAATCGCACTAAACCATTCGTAAAAACTCACCCATACACACGAAAAAGCCAGTGTCGCCGTTGAATTCACAAAATTTTAACAATTTGAATTAGTATAAAATTAATTATTACCATCTTCTATAATATAATTCACAAAAATCTGTCATATTACGTTAAGCACAAAAATTACAAAGGAATCAAGAATGGAATTGAGAAGTTTTTCTCAAATAATAATTTCAAAAATTAAAATTCGCCGACAGCTCTGGCCAAACAGCTGATTTCCTTATTTGAACGTCACTTACTGAAAATGTCAACAAAAGATCTTTGAGGCATTAGCAAATGTTTTCAGTTACTGCAACCAGTGGCGTACTGTCGCGGTATCTATCTGAGATTGAAGAGACTTGGGAATTTAATACGCTAATAGTTTAGACGTCGATGTCTAAATAAGTAGACCATTTTCGAAGAAAAATAATGTTTGGAAAATCATTTAAACTGAAAATGTTCGTTTTCTTAGCATTGTTGTTTTTCGAATAAACGTCTTATGCGGTTTTAAGAAATACCTTCCGGTCCAAGTTTGGTCCAAATTAGACCAAATCTCTAAAACATTCAGGACTCAAACCTACGTTTATATAACGTAGGGAATAAATTTAGACCAGTTTCTTAAATCGTGTCGCGAAAATTCCCTATTCATATACGTCAGGGGCTGTCCTTATCTCTTTGCCCGAACTTGTACTGGATATATTACAAACTTTTACCAACTTCACTTGACATTTACACGAATGAAAGACCGCAAACGGTTGGACAAGTTCCTCATATTCAACTTGATTTGAAATTTTCAAATGAAATTAACTGAAAGTTTGGAATCATGTCGCCATCTGGCTATTTCTAACTCAACTATTTACCGAGTGCTAATTTGTTCTGCATAAATGTAGAGGATTTGACAGTTGTGCTCTACTTACTGGAGTGAGCAAAAGAATACAGCTAGTATTACAGAAAATTCCATGCAATTTGTTGAAAATACAAAATTTATATCCTTACAAGGAGCCCTTTACAGACTGACAGAAGCTTCCATTTAAAATAATTTTCTGTACATTTAACCCAATACAATTCGATGGAAGTGAGAAGTAGATATTCAATGGTAGAATTGACCTATTAACCTTTAACCACTGACACACTGTTTTGTAAGAGTTAAAGATTAAAGACAATTTGATCTTACAAGTGTCAATTGTAAATAATTGTTAACATAACTCTACTATTAATCATAATGAAATCACAAAAAATTTATTTATCCTTTCGTCACAAACTGAGATTCACAAAAATGAATTTGGTTACATCAAAAATCATAATGATCGACTACAATAAACATAATGAAAACTTAAATCAATTTGAATTCTTAACCTGTCAATTTGAGTCACAGCTATTCAAACATAATGTACTATAAATTTTCAATAACCAATCAATCATAATATGGAATTTAGATAGAAATGATCTAATTTGCTAATCGATTTTGAAATTTATTCCATCATAACATAATCCGTGCTGTTATTATTGTTGTTATTAGAATTGTTAGATGTCTCGGTGATGATGTTGCTATTGTTGTATCTCATTGCATTGTTATAATTATGATTGTTCATATTACTACTACTATTATTATTATTATTACCATAGTCATCACAAGGTTTCTTTCGTTTCAAATGAGATCTTCTCATTTCACTAGAATAACTAGATCCACGTGAAAATGTTCTTTGTACCTCCAGTATTGGTTCGTATTCATACAGCTGAGACATAAAAAATTTCTCTAAGTCAGCATTTGTAAAAACATTTTTAACTTTTTCAAAGGCATCACTGTAAGAAAACAAAGCAAAGAAATTATTAAAAAATTAATTATAATTAAATGAACACATACTTGAAATTCATATTGTTTTTATACATTAAATATCCTATCACAATTGTTAGACATTTTTGATCGGTATTTTGGTCAATAACCAATATCAATCCACCATTTTCTAATGCCTTCTCAATAAATCTAACAGCCTTATCGCAATTTGGTAAAACAGTTGCTAAATATGATGCTTCGCCAAAGTCCAGGTCGATAACTTCAAAATATCTTCTCATATCACTTCTTGTTGATTTTGTTAAGTTATTATTACAATTATTATTATTATCATTATTACTATTACTTCTTCTGTCATCATTATTATTATTATTGTTACTATTATTTCGGATATGTTGATCAATGTATATCAAATGTGTAAATCCATGTGCTCGTAATTTACTCGGTGTCCAATAGTCTGATGAATTCGTTAGATATATCCCAGATATAACTTGATCCAATTGCACTGTGTTTATGATTATGCCACCGACTGGTATCGCTAATGACATACTCAAGTCTATGTTGTCGTCAGTTAGAATCTGGAAAGAAAATTTTCAATATTTAAAACTTTCAGTATCTATATCTCGAAAACTAGATGAGATATCAAAAAATTGTATATAACATTTTCGTTTTATTTTTCATTATTCTACTAGAATTCACCATCAAATTAGAAAAATTACAAATATTGCAACCTCTATACCTTACAATATGTACAAGGTTATCTAAAACTTAAACTAGGTAACCAAGTACCAATATCTCGAAAACTAGATGGGATATCAAAAAAATATATCTTATATATTCGTTTTATTTTGCACTATTTTACTAGAATCCATCATTAAATCAGAAAAATTAAGGATATTATAACTTCTATACCTATATTGATAGTGTATCTAAATCTATGTAACCAAGTACCAATATCTCGAAAACTAGATGGGATATCAAAAAATGGTATATAACATTTTCGTTTTATTTTGCATTAATTTATTAGAATCCATCATCAAATTAGAGAAATTACAGATTTTGTAACCTCTAAACCTATATTGACAGAACCTATATCCAAAACTAAAACTAAGTAACCAAGTACCAATATCTCGAAAACTAGACGAGATATTAAAAAATTGTATCTTATATTTTCGTTTTATTTTGCATTAATTTACCAGAATCCATCATCAAATTGGAAAAATTACAGATTTTGTAACCTCTATACCTATATTGACAGTATATCCAAAACTAAATCTAAGTAACCAAGTGCCAATATCTCGAAAACTAGATGGGATATCAAAAAAATATATCTTAGATTTTCGTTTTATTTCCCGTCAGTTAATGAGAATCTATCATCAAATTAGAAAAATTACAGATATTGTAAGCTCTATACCTATATTGACAGTATATCTAAAACCAAGTAACTAAGTGTCAATATCTCGAAAACTAGACGAGATATCAAAAAATTGTATATAACATTTTCGTTTTATTTTGCATTATTCTACTAGAATTCACCATCAAATTAGAAAAATTACAAATATTTTAACTCATACCTTACAATATGTATAGGGTTATCCAAAACTAAGTAACCAAGTACCAATATCTCGAAAACTAGGCGAGATATTAAAAAATTGTATCTAACAGTTTCGTTTTATTTTTCATTATTCTACTAGAATCCATCATTAAATCAGAAAAACTACCGATACTATACCCTCCAAACCTATATTGACAGTATATATAAAATCAAGTAACCAAGTACCAATATCTCGAAAACTAGATGGGATATCAAAAAAATATATCTTATATTTTCGGTTTATTTTGCATTATTCTACTAGAATCCATCACCAGAACACGGCTACAGCAGTCTCTCGTTTTGTAAAACGAATTCATATCTGTGGGAACCCATTACACAATGCTTGGAATGCTCCATTCTCGTGGACTATTTACAAACAAATCCACGGTGCAGATTGTAAACAAAATGCCGGTGCAACAGTACGAAACGATTATTCATAAAGAAATTAAGTTATTCAATACAATCGATTCAGATAACTTTATTTAATAATTTTATGTTGCAGCTGGTGTAGCACCTCCATGTAAAACTGTTTGCCATTAAGCGTTCAATTAACTTGAATTTTGAATGAAATTTAATGAATAATCGTTAATGAAATAATTGATAATATAAACAAAATCATATCAGACTGCAACTATTACTACTATTACTACTATTATTATTATTATTTTCATTATCGTCATTATGCATGCACGAAAATTGCGCCAATCAAAACGAAATGTCAAAAATTTGGCTTCATTTTTTCGATCATGACCCAGATGCGATTTCCAAACAAAACTGATCGACCGCAGAAGAGATTTGGAGGCTGAAAAGTATTGAAAATGTTTTCAACAAACAATAACAAACAAACATTGCAAATAATTTTCATAAAATCAATGTTTTTGTGCTGTATTTTGGCGCTTTATGGTGGGATTTCTCTAACCTCAAAGGAAACTTTCTCCTCAGAATCTGAACACAATATCGTGTAATGCGAAACACAACATGTTATTGTTTTGTTTATGTTCAATTGCTTGTTGTACAACTATCATTGAAATTTTCACATTTCATACAAACCATTTTATTTTCAATCGGACAGGGTCGTTCCTTCGGCAACATTTTGATCAATTTTTAATAAATAAAATTTATTGTATGTGTATAAATTGTGTATAATTGAATAAATTTACAAATATAATTTCCTTTATTTTCACTTATGAGATTTTAACAGTTTCCACACGTTATCACTGAGAATTATGAACAAAATAAATAGTCTGTTCACTTCACGTTCACGCTTGAACCAATTTATGAACACAATTGCTTTGCTATTGAACCTCAGAAACATAAACACGAGGAGGGCTTGTTGATTATTTTCCCTAGACAAACCGTAGAACGAATTCTGTGTGGATCGCACAAGCGGCAGAGTGTTCCCTCGAAATTTGAAAATTATTTTAACTCCAGGTAATACACAAATTTAAAAACCACTTTATAACAAGAGTAGAAATAACTTTGTTAGTAATACATTATTATGTAATATTAAAAACGTGTGGATATTCAGAAATTTATTTGTTGTTGTTTTCTTTTAAAATTCTCTTCATATTTTTCAATTCGAGTAGCTATATCTCGAACAAGAGACAAGATATCGAAAAAATGTATCTAATATTTTCGTTTTATTTCCTATAAATTTACTAGAATCCATTATCAAATCAGAAAAATGAACGATATAGTAACCTCCATACCTATATTGACAGTATATCTAAAACCAAGTAACTAAGTGCCAATATCTCGAAAAAGAGACAAGATATCGAAAAAATGTATCTAATATTTTTGTTTTACTCTGCATTAGTTTACTAGAATCCATCATCAAATCAGAACATTGAACGATATAGTAACCTCCATACCTATATTGACAGTATATCTAAAACCAAGTGCCAATATCTCGAAAACTAGATGAGATATCGAAAAATTGTATCTAATATTTTCGTTTTATTTTGCATTAGTTTACAAGAATCCACCATTAAATCTGAAAATTGAACGATATAGTAACCTCAATACCTATATTGACAGTATATCTAAAACCAAGTGCCAATATCTCGAAAATTAGACGAGGTATCAAAAAATTGTATCTAATATTTTCGTTTTATTTTGCATCAAATAACCATAATTCATAATTAAATCAGACAAATTATGGATATTGTAAGCTCCTTATCTACAATACAGGGTTATCTAATACTAAGTAACCAGGTATCAATATCTCAAAAACTATACGAGATATCAAAAAGTTGTATCTAATATTTTCGTTTTATTTTGCATTTGTTTACTAGAATCCATCATCAAATCAGAAAGTCTACCGATATCATAGCTTCCAAACCTATATTGACAGTATATCTAAAATCAAGTAACTAAGTTCCAATATCTCGAAAACTAGATGAGATATCAAAAAATTGTATCTAACATTTTCGTTTTATTTCGCATCAGTTAACCATAATTCATAATTAAATCAAACAAATTATGGATATTGTAAGCTCCATATCTAAAATACAGGGTTATCTAATACTAAGATACCAGGTATCAATATCTCGAAAACTAGATGAGATATCAGAAAATGGTATCTAATATTTTCGTTTTATTTTGCATTAGTTTACAAGAACCCATCATTAAATCAGAAAAACTACCGATATTGTAAGCTTCATACTCTACAATACAGGTTTATCTAATACTAAGTAACCAGGTATCAATATCTTGTAAACTAGATGAGATATCAAAAAATTGTATCTAACACTTTCGTTTTATTTTGCATCAATTTACCAGAATTTATTAGCAAAACCATGTATGAATATTCAAAAATTGATTTATTGCTGATTTTCGTGAACGCGCACACAACATTTACTCCTTATTGAACACACCCCAAGCATATGTTCATTTAATTTCATAAATCAAATTTATTTGATGTTTTTAAGAATTAAATAAAAAATAATTATGTTTCAAAGTGTTTAATGATAATAATAATAATTAGTAAATTAAAATAATAAATTGGAAAAATTAAATTTGAAATATTTGTGAAATCGAATAAAGCGCCATTCGGAACAAAGTGTCGTAACTCCAAATTAACTTTTGACAATTCAAAAACATTCATGTCGAATAGTGCACACTCCTCGCACCAACCAAACTCGCTGTGAGTTCCTCTCACTTTCGCATTAAAATTCAAACCCGATTTTATCCAATTGGATGTTTCAATTAGAAACCGAGACGACACGCACACACACAAACGCAAGGAATTTATGACATTCAAGTATGGCCGTCTGTCCGTGGAACAATAAAATTCGCAAATGACGAGAATTCGATGAAAATGAAATGAGAAAATCGCATCAAATAGAGTGTAAATCCTTCATTTCGATTTGTTTAATGGAAAATTGTAAATTCGAAGGAATTGAAAATTGTTTATGATGTGTTTTAGAGCGATATATCGATGATGTTTTTGAAAATCTTGTAGTAAATCATAAATGAAGTTTTAGAGAAGAAGAGAGAAAATTTTATTTTTGAATTTTTCAATTTTTAATTAATTAACAAACGAATTATTTCGAAGAGATAAATCAAATCAAACTTGATTAAACTTGATCAATTGAAATTAAATCAATTTTGGAAAATTTCAATTTGAATTATTTTTATGTTTTTGTTTATTTGTGACATGCCACAGTCTGTATGTAATATATGATGTATGCTGTAATGATACTTGAAGAAGAAAATCATATTGAATACGACAAATAAAAGCAAGATGCATAAATATTAAAAATAAAAATAATTTTCATGTGTGTTACATTCTTTTCATGTTTTTGTTAATTTATGTACACAGTACACAGTGTGTTTGTGAACGGAAGTGGTGGAAAATAAATCATAAAATATAATTAATAATAGTATTTTGTTGTTAATATATAATAAATAACAATACGAACAATATAAGAAAAATATATTGAAATTTTTTGCGAATTTTAACTCTAATTTCATCTTGAATGCCTCCATTGATATTATTCAACGATTTAGAAAAGAAATCATTGAATGGAATGCAAGCAACCGCAACTCAACATACTGGAGTTGATGGTAGCATTGCAATTTCCACACAATCAGTACCAGCAGCAGCAACATCTGGAACAATAATAAGTGGAGGTGGAACACATAGAGTGGAATTATCATTGATTGAGCGGCAAAACATTGATATGACTTTAGTTAATCAAACATCATCAGGTGGAGCACCAAATCATATGGTGTCAATAATCGAAGAACAACATCAACATCAACATCAACATCAGCAACAAACATTAAATCATGATAATAACACAAATACCTATCAATATCAGTATCAAAATCATCATCAACAGCAACAGCAACAGCAGAATCAACAAATTATGATAACAAATTCACCTGGTAATGAAATAATTATTACTAATAGTTGTAATAATGCATTGGATGCAACAACAATAACAGCAACAATAACAGCCGGAACAGCAACTGTTAGTTCTGGTTTAATAAATAATGCCGGTGCTACTAATAGTGCTACACAAGATAACTCAAATCCAACATTATTATGGACAGCATTATATGATTATCATGCACAAGGTGAAGATGAATTATCATTGAGACGAGGCCAAATTGTTGTGGTACTATCAACGGATAGTAATATATCAGGTGATGAAGGATGGTGGACTGGAAAGATTGGAGATAAAGTGAGTAATGATATATGACATATAATATGATGTATATTAATTGAATTACAATTTTTCAGGTTGGAATATTTCCATCGAACTTCGTCACTGATGGGGATCCAATGCATTTAAGTGTGCCTTCAGCAATTGGTAATATTCAACCAGTTGAAATTGGCTACAATGAATTAGAGATAAAAGAAGTAATTGGTCTTGGTGGTTTTGGTAAAGTACATCGTGCCTTGTACAGTAATGAAGAAGTTGCTGTTAAAGAAGCTAGACAAGGTTCTGAAGAAGATATCGATGTTGTACGAGAGAATGTATTACAAGAAGCTAAATTATTTTGGTCACTTAAACATGAAAATATTGTTGCATTACGTGGTGTTTGCTTAGAACCACCAAAATTATGTTTAGTTATGGAATTTGCAAGAGGTGGATCATTAAATCGTATATTAGCTGGACGTAAAATTCCACCAAATGTACTTGTTAATTGGGCAATACAAATTGCTAGAGGAATGAATTATTTACACAATGAGGCACCAATATCAATCATTCATAGGGATTTAAAAAGTTCCAATGGTAAGTAATGACATATTATGTTATGATATGATAAGAATATCTATTTAAATTCTATGATAAGATAAGAAAATTATCATAAATCAAAAATAAAATAAAAAAAATTATAATTTCAGTTCTTATTTATGAAGTTATCGAAGGTGATAATTTAGATAGTAAAACATTGAAAATAACCGATTTTGGATTAGCACGTGAACTATATAAAACCACAAGAATGTCAGCGGCTGGAACGTATGCTTGGATGCCACCGGAAGTTATAAAACGAGGCTTTTATTCAAAGTAAAATTATATATATAATTTTTTGTATAATTATAAATTATAATTTGTTCATTTTTATAGAGCATCGGATGTATGGAGTTATGGTGTTTTATTGTGGGAACTTTTAACTGGTGAAACACCTTATAAAGGATTTGATTCATTATCAGTTGCTTATGGTGTTGCTGTTAATAGCTTAGCATTACCAATACCAAAAACGTGTCCAGAAGCATGGGGCAAACTCATGAAAAGTTTGTTAAACAAAAGACAATATTTTATGAAAATTTAATAAAAACATTTTTCATTCTTTTCCCAAAAAGGTTGTTGGGAGTGTGACCCACATAAAAGACCGACTTTTAAAGAAATCCTACAGAAACTTGAAGATGTAGCTAGATCTGGATTTACACAAACTCCACATGAATCGTTTCATACAATGCAAGATGGATGGAAAAAGGAAATTGCTGAAGTTCTACAGGAATTGCGCATGAAAGAAAAGGTAAAATTAACAAGTTTTATTAAAAATAATTATAATTTTCATTAAAGAAAATTTTTACGTTTACCAAATTTCTTATAATCATTTAATATGTTTGGTTGCTAATTCATTTATAATTTAAATGCTAATCTGAAAGAATAAAGAAGAAAAACCATATAAAGAAAAAGAAATATAATTTGTACATATATTTGTTTTCTTCCCTTTTGCTGTAATTTTATGAAAAATTATAAAATTCAAAATAAAAATTGTTTTATATCGATCAGGCTTTTAAGACGATCGAAGAGGTAAGAGAAATGATGATCATTATTGGTTTTTGTTTTTTATTCGTTTCATTTCGTTTTATCCCAGCACTTAATTTCCAACATTTTGTATTAATTAAGAAATTAATAAATTAAGAGTTTGACAGTAATATATATTTTCCAGTTTTCAGTTTGCTTTTTATTCATTTAACAATAAAATTAATTAGAATATTTGTTTGTTATTAATTATAATTTGAATATTGAATGTATGAAAATTAATTATTTTCTCTTAAAAGGAATTGCGCTGCAAAGAAGAAGAACTGATTCGTGTTCATATTCAGCAAAGACAAATCGAAAAAACCCTACAGCAACGTGAACAAGAATTAAATGCACGTGAAATTGAATTAGTTGGAAGAGAGTTGAATATAACATTAATAACACAAAATACACCAACACCAAAAAAACGTCGAGGAAAATTTAGTAAAATGCGATTAAAAGTGAGTTCTCAAAATAATAATAATAATAATAATTATGATAATAATACTAATAATTGATTAATAATTTTTAGCTTTTAAAACGTGAACCTGGACAAATATCACTTCCCTTGGATTTTCGACATACAATAACGACAATACGAGACAAACCAAGACCGAGAACTGATACACCACCAGGTTCACCAGCAATATCTAGTCTACGAGTAATAGCACGTAAGTATTAAGATATTGATATAAGATTGATATTGTGTTGTTCAAATTTTAAGTTGCATTTCAATTCAATTTGATTTTTAAGTAAATTTTTAATCATTTTCATTTAAATAATTTGTTTAATTTTATTTAATTTTATTTAATTAATTTTGTATCGAAGTGGAAATCAATTACAAATTGGCACAAAGATATTTTATTGAAAAGATTTGTGAGTTAATGTTGGAATAATAAGAACAATAAGAGATTAATTAATTATAGATTATAAGTAAATAAATTTATAAATTATATATAAAAACCAAAATTCAATTCAGTTCCGGCTGATGGAGTCAAAGGTAAAACCTGGGGCCCATCAACATTACACCAACGTGAACGTAGTCATCTACCAGCACTACGTCCAACTGTATGGACACCACAATTTAGTAAAAGTGCCCCAAATTTGGATAAATCAAAAACGAATGCTGGACAAAATGTTAATAATAATTCAACAGCCACGAATATTAATACTAGTGGTGGTAATAATTGTGGAACAACAAATTTAGGTACAACAGTAACATCAACATCATCATCAATTATTAATAAAACAGCAATATGTACACGACATGATATATTAGGTAAAAGTCATGATCGTGGTTTAGATGTTTATAAAAATTCAAATATAGATCATAATAAATTAATTCCAATAACAAAAATTCCTAATAAATATGAAAGTTCAAATGATGATAGTAATAAAAATGATAGTCGTTATAATAAACAACATTATCAACGTCATAATAATAGCAATAATAATAATAGTAATAATAATAGTAATAATCATCATTATGATGATGAAGATTATGATGAAGATGATGAAGATGATACTGGAGTAACTGGTTGTTTCAGTTTCAGAAAGAATAGTGATTATAATAATAGTTATACAAGTAATAATAATAGTAATTGTAATAATAATAATAATAATAATAGTAATAGTAATAGTTACGGTTATGATCGTTATTTAATTGATCGTCGAGGTGGTAAAAAACATAGTTTAGATAGTAAAATTCCGGATATGAATAGTAGTCATAGAAAATCAGGTAATAGCAGTATAAAATCAAATAATCATAATAATATTAATAACATTAATAGTAATAGTAATAGCAATATAAATAGTATATTAAATAATAAACAATGTACATTAGATAATGTTACATATGATCGTGTATTCTATCGTGATTTACAAAAGAGTCTTGAACAAATATTTTCACGTGATGATTATACAAATCGTCGTTTGAATCGTGCTGAAAAAGTTAGTTCAAAATCATCTGGAGATTTAACAATGTATAATTATCATGATGATGATGATAATGATAATGGACATGATCGTTTCAATGATACAGATTGTAGTGAAAGTGGTGGCTATCGTTTTATTCGAATAGGATCAGGATCACAATTTCCAAGAGATTGTTTCTTTCGTTCGAAACAAGCAAAATGCATGGATGATAATAATAATGATGACGATGATGATGATGATGATGATGATGTTAATGATAATGATGATGTAGGTGATAATGTTAATGATGTAGATGTAGATGATGATATACAAAGAGTAGAAGATGAAGATAATAATGATAATGATATTGTTGTTGAAACAGATGATAATGATACATGTGGAAGGAATCAAACAAATTTAGAAGAAAGTTTTGCATCAATTCATTTAAACAGTACCGAAAGATCTTATACATTTAATAATGGTTCTTATGATGAAAGAACAAATTCAATGTGTAGTGATCAATCATCATCAGTTACAGATACTTCAATACCATCTCGTAAGAGTTCTGTTACATTTAAAACAGTTCAAACAAATTACAATAATACAATACAAACACAAATTACAACAGATTCGAATAATTATAATAATGAAGTATCTGAAGCTAGTTCATCATTTAGTTATATATCATCTTATAACAGTGAAGAGAATTTATCAATATCATCTTTAAAGGATTCAGATAAAACAAAGAAGAAAAGTTTATTGAAGATATCATCAAAGAAAAATAAAAGTATTGATGATCCGGAGATACTTTTAATACAACAAATACCACAAGGAAGTGGTAATCTTAAACAAAACTTATTAAAACCGGAATTAAGTCGAAATGAAATTGATTTACATACTGAACATCGTAAGGAACATCAACATCATCATCGTAATTATCATGATCATAATTATCATCATCATCATAATCAACAACAATTACAACAGCAACACCAACAACAACAACACCAACAACAACAACAAAACCAAGAACAACAACATAACAATCATCATTATCATACACAACATCAACATCAACATCAGCATCAATATCAAAATCAACATTCACGTACACAATATATAAAGTGTAAAGTTGAAAAACCAGAAAAATCAAAGAAAATAAAAGATTGGAGGAAAATTTTTAATTTTTCCGGTTTGAGAAATTCGAAAAAATTAGTACAAAATTCAAATAGTGTTTATAAGAAATTTAATAATTCAAGTGAAATAACTGAATGTCTTATTAAGAAATCATCATCATCATCACCACAGAATGCAGACAATGATAATGATTGTAATAAGAAAACAAATTTAAAAAATACTATTACTGATAATGTTACTAATAATAAGAAAAATCAATTATTATCTTCTCCAACATCAACATCAACATCTAATTTAACTTTATCAGCAGTATCTGGTTGTCCAACATCAACTGATGATGATTGTGAAAAATTATTTGTTTCAAAGAAACATTTCTATAAGAAAAGTTCTAGTAAATAAATAAATATTGATTTATAATTAATTAACACTGTGCTGCTATTATTTGAAATTTTAATTATTTTTAATTATTAATATTATGATTCACACAATTTATAATAATTAACTTCTAATTTGACTGAGAAGACACTAGTTACTAGTTACTAGTTTATATTATATGAAAACTTTCAAAATCCAATTTTAAAAATATGTTATATGTATGTATTTATGAAATGCACGTTATCAATTTAAATTTTAAAATTAAATATTACTACTATTATTATCATCATTATTATTACTAGAATTACTTTTGATTATAAGAACATTATTTTTATTATTTTCAGTTATTTTTTCAATAAAATTTTACACTTGCAGTATACATAATAAATGTAATTAAATATTTATTTCAATTCAAAAATTGAATTTTAATTTATTTAAATTTCACTAACTGAAACAACTCGAATTGATGAATTCTATTAAAAAATTAAATTCATATAATTTTCAAAACTAAAAACGAGTGATAAAAGAAGAAATTGATTTTTAAGTTACAATTTGTATTTTACTTAAAACAACAAAATCAATAAAATACAATTATTATTTTATTATTATCATCATTTTATTTAATTTAATTGTAATAATTTTTCTTATTTTTTGCAAGAAGACGTCTATTCAAATATTATTCATTTTGTTTATATTTAAAACGTTAGGATTAAAAAATTTTCATTTCAATTTACGTGTGAAAATGTATTTAATAATATTGTTTTTTTTTTTTTAAATCGATCACATTAATTTAATTTTAATTTAATCTTATTTAAATATATTTTTTTCAATTACAATTTTCCCAATACATACACATGTAATTTTTAATTTTAGTAATTTTTGTAATAATTGTATGGAATTGAATTTAAAATTTTCGTTTTTTGTTTTTATTTTTTTTTTCCAATTTTTGTTAATTAATTAATTTTAGTCATCAGTTTTATTTCTTGTATGCTTGTATACACAGATAGGGAAGAATATAATTTTTATATAATCAAAAAAAAAATTAAAAAAAATAGAAAATCCTTTTAAAAAAAAATAATAAAAATAAAACATCTTCTGCAAAAATAGAAAAACAAATTTCAAAAACAAATTGGTTGTGGTTTTTTTTATTTATTTATTATCTTAACCCTTTTTATTTAATTAATCTTTATTTGATCCACCATTCATCATAATATGGTTTTGAAAATTTTCAATTATGTACAGTAAAAATTATGAAATTTTGTGAATAAAATGAATTTTCAAAAAGCCGATACTGTACATAAGACGAAAAGTTATATTATTTCAGAAAACACTTAACTTGAGGTATCAGGAAATGACATTCGTTTACAAATCAATCACCATTTTGTTCAATTCATTGTAATAAATAATTAAAAATTATTTTTCAATTAATTCCATCGTTCAATTTGAATTTCATTTGATTTACAGTAGAACCTTGATAAACGCAACTAAAAGAAACTGTGGCTTGTCATATATGCATATATACATACATGTATGTATTTCTGTTGTGAATGTATGTATGTATCTTGTTCCTTGCTAAAAAGAAAGTCTGAATCTTTCAACTGGGTTTCCTTACACTCCACAGTTTCATTTTATCGAGGTTATGCTGTAATTAATTTTTATTTTCTCAAAGTAGTTTTTATTGGCCTGAATCCACACCTGAATTAATTTTTCTAATTTTTCCGTTTCAACTAATTTCACACAATTTTCGCTTGTATAAATTTAATTAACTTGGTTTAACTAAATAATTTTAATAATTTTCTATTAATAATTAAAACTTTAATTTTTATATTTGTTTTTATTATTATTTTCATTTAGCTTGACTTTTGTATTGTATTGTTGTAGCGCTTACTGAATGTCAATTTTTTGCAAATTTCTTAAAATATTTTCAATTTTTAACACTCTACTATTATTAAAAATTGAATCTATGATAAAAATAATATTTCCACAAATATTTTCTAATGAAAATTTGCTGTTTGTGATTTTGGTTTGATAGATTTTTTCAAAATTTTAACGGCTTCTTCTATGTCCCACTAAACAAACATCTTTGACCTGTATAGGGCTGTGGATTCTGGCCACTTAAAATAAAAAATGTCATAAAACTGAAACCTCAATTTGGTTAAAACCATTTCAGGTATTATTTGTTGTTAAATATGCTGTGAGGTTTTTTTTAGGCGGATGTTTTAGGTTTCTTTCACATTTTTTTAAAACAATTTTTAGGTTTTTCCAGGTAAACGGATCAAAGTGGAAATTATTTTTATCATAGAAATCATAAATGAAAGCAGTAAGACTTCGACAATACAAAATAATTTAATTTGTTTATTACGAAATTTTGGTTATGGTTTAAATAAAATTTTGCTTGATTTTTTAGATTTGAAACAATTGAATTTGTTTAAATTGAATATATAAATATATATATATATGTATTTAAATATTGAATTGAAAATACTTGAAACAGGATACAACAGTCAAGATGATTGGTGTCCACCAGCAGCATTAGGTCCTGAATTTCCATTATGTTCACCAAATTATATGTTAATGAATCGTTATACACCGAATATACCAATGCCAACATTATATTCTGGTGATTCGATTAGAAAGCCTAGACTATCTGTTATAGAAATTCTTCTGTATAATATGGCAGCATTATTAGCTGGTGTAGCAGCAGGATATGATGTTCGAATGTCGAATGTATCACCAGTGCATCCATTGTTTCAGCCTCCATCACTTTTAAACGAACAATCTGGTATGAATTCAACAACAGACAATGAGTTTATCACTAATGAAAGGGTATACAATCATAACACATACCATGGTCCAGGAAAACTTTATAGGTAAATGATTAAAATTATTGTATATCATATTTTAATTAATTGAACATTAATTTCCAGACCACCTCTTACTTCAATGACAATTTTACCAGATGATAAACCAATAAGATATACAACAGATTCACCACAACATTTTCTACCATCGACAATATCAACAACAAGTGGATTAGGATCAAATTTTACAACAAACACATCCGGTTTGTCTTCATCACTTGGTGGTGGCAGTACACTACCTCCAACTCCATCGCCACGCCGTAAGATTAGTGGATCATCTTTCAATTTAGACTATCCAATCAATGATAGAGAATCATCTTCTCCGAGGATAGATAATCGTGCACCAATCTATGTCCCAGGAGATTATTTACCAAATTATCATTCGAATGAACCATACACCACTAGTGGAACAAATGTACATCGATACTTTGGTGGGATTAATGAATTTATTAATTGTATTTTATATAAAACAATTTCAATTTTAGGATCAAATTACTTTCCCTATCGACCAGAAATGAGTTTAGGCTATGAACGTGATTGTAAATCTTATCCAGATTATTCATATGATCATATTAACTATCATGATTATGGATATGAAGTACCACGAGCCCAAAGAGTACCACAAATGGGAATAAGTGCAGGACATCGTCGAACATTATCGAATGTATCCTCTACATCAAATATAAATCAAGGATTTCGTTTAGATTCTGATGATTTATCATCATTATACGATTTTAGTCATTTGAATTTGAATTGTGATCATCGAGATAATATTGATAGTATGAATCGTTTAACACCAGAACGACAAGGGAAACTTCCAAAATCACCATTAGCATCATCACCATTAGTATCAAATAATATTTCACATAATATGAATCGCATGCGCGATTATGAGAATCTTCCATTTCATAATAATCGTTTTTTATCAACAGGATTAAGTAATTATTCTCCACAAAGTTTAAATGCTTCACCAGTATCATTAATACCAATTAATAATCATCATGATATGATACAATCATCAATTCTAATTGATCGACCAATGAGTCTACCATTTGAACATGGAGGAGGAACAATTAATAATAGTAGCAATCAATCTAGATTACGTTCAAGTTTAAAAAAATTTCCAAATCAAAAATGTACAAATGGTGGTAGTATTAATTATATTAATAATACAACAACTGGTCATGGAAATTCACCAGATATTGATACACCAACAAATCCTACACCTCCTGATTCATTAACCAGTGATGATAGTTCGTATTTAAGCGCCAAAGAAAGTTCAATATCATCTCAACAAAGTCGTGTTCGTTTTAGTCCAGAATCATTACTTGATCTAACAAACGTTCAACATAATCAGAAACAACATAATAATCAAAATATTGATTCAAAATCACAATCTCTTATACAAAATAATACACGAAGAGTTTCTAGACGGCATACTGGTGACATGGCTTCCTAGCAGTATCAAAATGTTGCATTACATCAACATGGACGTAGATCACGTTCATTGCATTATGAATATAAATTGTAAATAATATTTATATTTTATAACTTAATTAAGTTAATTATAAATTTACTTAAATTGTATGCTTTGAATTGTGGTGCAACTAATTATTCAAATGAATTGTGAAAATTCTAGTAATGATGATCATGAAATTATTTATTATTAAATCCATTCATTTAATTATGAAAGCTACTAGTCTTACGAAAAAGTGCCTACTTTTTGTCCGGTCACAAGTGAACAGGTCACAAATAAAATTCAGTTACAGTAAAATAATTTTATTTAATTTTATTTTAAATAGATCATCTTCAAAAACTAATAATAATAATAATAATAAATATTTTCATAAATATTAAATGTAAATTGTTGTCAGTGCCTCATTGCTAGCATTTCATTTTCATTTCATTTTATTTTGCAATTTAATAGTGAATATACAATCAATCAATCATTCCTAATAATTACGATCTGCAATTATGATATATTTGATTTTTATGTGAATTTAAATTGAATATAAAAATTAAAAAGACTTCATTTCAATATATATAATCGATATTTTTGTATTGTCGTCATATATATACATAAATAAATTTATAAATATGTAATAGAATTCATGTTTAAGTAAAAACCATAATAAGGTTTGAAATTATTTACTCGATTTTCATGTTGAAATAAATTATTGCAAAATTTATTATTGCTAATTGTGTAATGATAATTAATTAATACGAAAAAGAAACAAAACAAAAAAAAACATGTACCAATGAAAATGAATTTTTAATTTAAACATAATAATAATAATAATAATAATAATAATACAATAAATGCTTGAAACGTGTGGCATAAAAAGCAATAAAAATATAAAGTATTCATAAATTTACAACAATATTATGTAATAAATGATTTAACATTAAATCACATTCAATAATATTATATTTATGAAATAAATCATTTTATAAATAATTTTTAATTAACTAATAATTTATTTCTAATGTGCTAATGTAACTGCTAAAGATAATGTAATGAGATCAAATGAGCGCAAATAATATTATTCGTGTAAATAATCTTAAATTATAATAAATATCACGTTATGTATATAATATTTATAATAATTATATAAACATTGAGTGAATACATTGTGAATTGTAATTAAGTTATATATATATTTGAAATCGATTAATAATATTTAATAAATTGTATATAAATTAAAATTTTTATTAGTCATACATCACTTGATTGGTTTTTAGTATAACCTCAATGTGATACAACAATGTATATTTAATAATTTGATGTTTCCTTGATTTTCCTTTTGGAACATCATGAAAATAATTCTTAATTTAATATTATATTGTAAATATAAAAATGAACAAAATAATTTTGTATAATTCCAAAATGCTATTTAAGCCAAATGTAATCGTGACGCCTTAGCTTGGAATTCCAATGAAAATGAACACTTTTATTATATACATAAATATAAGTATAAGAATTCAAACAATATAACAATCAATATATGCAGCTAAGAGTTATTAAGCTATTAACACAGATAACATATGAATATATGCTTATTTTGTCTGTGACATCAACAAAAGCCTAATATATATAATTTCTGCCAGCAATTTGTTTATAATAATATATATTATGTATTTGTTTTCATTTTTATCAATATTAAAATATGCACAAAACTATGTACAATGCTATAGTTGTTATTAATTTATGTATTTATTGTTATTCTTTAAGTTATTCACTGTAAATGACTGCAAGATATGCAATAGAATATGTTTTATATTACTTTTATATTTTATATGAATATATTATATTTATTGTTTAAAATTAATTTATCAACACAACCTTGTATTAATTTAGTTTTTCAAATTAATTTGATTTGATTGAATGTATCGAAAAAACGAAATTTGAAGAAATTAAATTCAATTCTAGTCCATAATTAATGCATATATTGTTTATATTGTGCGAATAAGATAAAACAGAGTTTATTTAATTTATATAACACAAAATAAATAAACATAGATAGAAACTGTTAACTGTTCCGGTTATGATTTTATCAATTACTCAAGACTCAACATAAGACATGAAAGAAAAACATGAAGAAAACTAATAAAAACAAAATTCTTTTTTCTTAAAAATATTTTTGCTTTTTACTCATCGAATTTGATATCTTGTCCCTGAGAATGATTCCTGCTATCCAACAAAGGTAATGAGCATAGTCGAGAAGTATATAGTAGTCAGTCACGGAATGGTCCCCATCACAAAATAATATAAAAATCTTACAAAACTTCAGTTCATTTTTATTTCGCATTCCAAACATGCACAATATTCATTTCTTAACCTAGTAATAAATTGATAAATTTTAAAGTCAATATAATAATAATAATAATAATAATTATAATAGAGGTTTCATTAATATTTTTTTTATAAAGTTCCTATTTACAAAATTCAATTCAAATAAATAATAGTAAATAGAAACAAGATCACTTGTTGTTCGACTTGAAATTCACGCGTTTTAAGACACTTGAACAGAATGTCTTTGGGCTTAACTAATATAAGGAAGAAGAAAATTCAATTCATTTATATTATATTATATAAGAAAAGGAAAAAGTTCAATAGTATATATAGTAGAAATTTGAAAAGTTCCTTGTTTCATGGAAACAAGATTTTAGTAACAAAATTTTACTATCGTTTTATAAGCGTAAAATTTTCGTACTTAATTTCATTATTAACAACAAATCTATCAAGACGTTCCAGTTGCTGATCTTTTCATTGCTTTACGTATAGTTGTCCAATCGTCCATAATGTCTTTTTCAGATAACATATATACAATGTATGGTCCAGATACAGTAACAGCTTTCTTACGACCAGGACCACGAACTTTACTAGTTCGTTGATTGGTACCCCAATCAGCCCATGATATATCGACATTATGTCTATCTTCTTCTAAACGACGGATTTTCTCATTTAGTTCTTCATGTATTGAATCCATTGCTAATTGTTTCTCACTCTGTTTCATATGCATGAATGATTCAAATCAATAAATTTTATATATTTATTACTACAATATTACCTCAAAGTGTTGTCTAGCAGCTTGTTCTTCTGATAAATATTTGTTTTCGATATTTTTCAATCTGTATCCCTTAAGAATTTCAGCAACTTCTGTACGTGTTTTAAGATTATCATCAAGTTGCTGTAATGGTCCCAGATACTCCTGTGATTTACCAACACGTACTTCTGATAATTGCATATCAACTTGATTGATACGTTCCCTGTACAATTGTTCTTTCAATATTGAAAATTGTTTCTCGAGATTTGCTAAAATCATAAAATCGCATTGTAGTTGATATGAATATAAGAAAAACGCGCGTAACTAACCTAAATTTTCCATGCATTCATTGCGTCTTCTTTCACATTCACTTTCATCCATTTCAGATGAATCATCTGAATCTGGTTCATCAGCCTCTTCAGCGCTTGTCTCATGATCTGGGACTCCACTAGATGCAGAATGTTCTGTTTCAGCACCAGACATATCACCCTCCGCATCACTTTCACCATCATTCTTCACAGGCATGTTGTGATTTTGGAAATTTCCCTTTTCTCAATCAATTTTTCAATTCAACTAACTAACTGAAAGTCAAATTAATTTTTACAATTGAAATTCAATAAATTTCGTTTGCGTTTAGCATACAACCAGTTGTAAACAATTTGACGCTATTTCACAACATGTCAATTCACGTATTACCACTGAAGTTGGCAACAGTTCAAAATGTAATTCAGAACTGAAACATTTCAACAGCTTAACACTTCAAATGTTTCATAATTTATTTTTATCATTTTATATTAATTAATGAAAATCATGAAATCAATAAAATGAATAATATATTATAATTAAATGAAATAATATTATTTGTTTTATTCTCAAAATTAAATGATACTATCTCATTGTTTCTAGTGCACCATTCACCTGTGGTCAAGCATTTGAATGTCCTTGGATTCATTTGAATATTTTATTTTATTTTATAATCATTGAATGTAACACGTCAAGTTGATAATTATTCCAATAAAAAGGTAAACTTGAAAAAAAAGCCACAGAAATATATTATTAATCAAATTCATTCTTGTTCTATTGACGTAGATGAGTGAGAAACCGGTAATGATCAAAAATTTAAAGAAATTTGGACCCTCCAATGCATTGACGTCAGAATGAACCAAAGTGAATGGTGATCTTCATGCAGCACCTCAACTCAAGATAGGTATGTGTGGTATAAGAAGGGATTATCAATTTCCGTCTTTAAGATGTTTTGCAAGTCTTCAACAAAAGGAAACATTGTCCATTGACGTCATTTTATATACCTGTATAATATATAACTCATAAAAATTCCAAACAAAGAAATGTTAAACACCTTTTTCTGCGAGGTTTACCCACTCATCATGATTTGATCGCGGCCAATTGTGGTTTTTTGTGGGTTTCAAATAACCTATTCGTCGTGTTTCTTGCATCTTTGACGTCATTGCATTTGAATTCCAGTGAAATCGCTAAATAAATATGAAAATTTTTGTTAAATTTAATTTAACAATTTCGACAATTCATACCACAAATTTTTTAATGTTTCAATGTTTAATTAATGTTGATTCAACTCTCTCTCTACATTCGGTATACTTACTATTAGAAATTCTCAAGAAATTGCTCATTGAAACAGAGAGAGATTGCTCAATTGCGTTGCGATGAGATTAAGCGGATTAACCAGAGATTACCACCACCACAGGCCACAGCTACAGAGTACAGCTACGAGACTATGAGAAAAATAAAAACAAAAATAAGTAAAATAAACGAAAAAATTTTTAATAATCTTAGCAAGCAACTCCATTGAATCGTGTCCATCAGCTAGCTCCACCAGTTGAATGTGCGTTCACACAAAGTCAGGTTGGCCTGTTTTCGTTTTTTCCAATATGGTTTTCAATTGCCAATCTGTTTCTGGTTCTGTTTATGTTTCTGTTACTGTTTCGGTGGAATATCTAAAAAACAAAAACAAAACTTAATAATAGTACAAGTATGTACAACATTCGGGGACATTCAACTTATCACGTCAAATACGTCAAACGTGACGTTCAGTTCTAGTGACGTTTAACGATGACATTTCCATAATGTGTTTAGTTGACATTTAAGGTCTGTTTACGTACCATATTGCAATATATTGCAATATATTGCAATATGTTTCAACATCCAAATTGGCGTTTTCTTACTTTCTCGAGTAAAATTTTCGAGAGAGTTTGGCGTGACGTCATGGAGGGGAAATGTGCTGGACATTACTTGACTTTACTTGACAAATTTGGTCGAGTAAAGTCTAGTAAATTCAGAAATTCTGTCAAATGACATCAATTTTGTTTACGTTCGAATGATTTTACTAGACTTTACTAGATGTTACTCGAAAGTGTTTTCTTACACTTCGAGTAAGCAGAGAGGACTTAGACAAATCCTCTCAAACTTCTCATTTTTCTTCGAGTAAAGTCTAGTAAAGTCTAGTAAAATAGTAAAGTACGTAAACAGACCTTTAATTTGATCAATTCGAAAGTTGAATTTCGTTTTCATAATCAACAAAACAAATCGATTCAATCCAATCCAAGTCAAAGAACGCGCGCGCGTAATTGTGTCAAATCGAATGACAGTGGAGTGCATTAAAAATATTTCATTTAATTTAATGTATTTTTAACTTCTGTATATAAAAGTAAATCTAATAATTATAATTAATTATTTAATAATTTTTACAATGAAAGTGAAACGAAATCAAATTGTAACAAAAAACAACTGCAACTTCACTTCAATGTCAGATACTGGGTAAGTTGTCTTGAGGCGGTTGCACTTGAACATTACAAAGAAACTGAATGTTTATGAAATAAAATTAAACAAAAATCATAATTACTAATTAACATTTTTCAATGGTATTCATTTTGGTTTCTTTCAAATTTCATTTTCTTTCTTTTAAAACTAAATTCTACTCACAATTTATTCATGTATTAGAATGCTGTTGGAATGGAGGTCAACAAAACATGAATGTTAACTGAACTAAATACTTTATGCAATTAAATTAATTTCATTTAATTAGATTTTTATTTATTTTAATGAATTAAGTCGAATTTCACAAAATTACAATTGATACAAATTTATTCCTTTTTATAAACACATGTAATATAATTAACTAAAATCATGTGACCAAGGACGCTTGCACTCGGTTGATTTAATTAATTAATTATTGAAATTTCCTTAATTACACTATGAAATTAACTTAAATTTAAATTACATTTTGAAATTGTGCTTAATTATGAACAAAATTTCACTTTAATTTTAATTTATAAAAATAAATCCGCTCAAATGTTCTCAGCGAAAGCGTCTCAATGACATTTGCTACTTCTGCACATGACTGTACCTGCACGTTGGAATGTTTCATTGTTTCTTTTAATTGAATTAATTAAAATTTTCATTAAATTTGAAATTATTTTCCAACTGTTTTAACAGATTCTGTTAATTTGACATCCAATGCAATTTGTTGCTGGATATCTGTTACTTCTGTTACGGTCGAAATCGGTATTCTGGTGGCAAAAGTTAACAGGTCTTCTGTTAAAAATCTGTTACCGCAAAATTCCAGGACTTAAACTTAACAGGTTTTCTGTTAAGAAAATTGACGGATTTGGCTTCAAATTGGTTTCGAAATTAAAATTTGTTCCAACGTCACAGATTCGAAAATAAGACTGTGTGCTATATTTTGACATTTGTTACTAAAACAGAAAAAAGTTCACATGACGTCTCCGTTTGTTTTCGCAATGTCACTGAAATGAACATTGAAATGATAGCTTCAGGGTATACATTCCCTGAGTGAAATGAACATTTGTACTGAAATGACTTCGATTAGCACATAGTTTGAAGAATTCTGTTAACTCCTAAATCACATCCTAAAGTGAAAGTGGATTTTGTCACTTTCTTCTATATCCTTCTCTGTGCACCTAAAGTGAAAGTGGAACAATTTCCACTTTGTCCATTCCCACTTTCGCTTCACAAGCTCATATCCTTGTTTTCGAACCGAAAAAGTACTTCTTGAACAATCCAACAGGTGGACGCATTGATGCTTCACTCCATATGCGAGGAAGGGATAAAAAATCACTCTCACGTTGCTCTTGTTGTTCGAATTTGTCGAATTGAAGGTAAATGTCACCCACGAACAAATGCAGAAGGATTTAAATTAAATTTTTCAATGTATCGTGGTAAAACGCGAAAATCCAAACAAATGTCGTCTCTACAAAGTCCAACAACTTCAAGACGTGCCAGGGTTTTCTCGTTCTTTTTTTGAATTATTATTCTCAAGTTGTTTCCCATGGACGCCGTGGCGTGCTCTTGAAATCGAAAAAAAAATAAAAATAAAAACAAAAACAAACAATAAACAATTGTACACTAAAATTGAATTTTTATCAATGAAATCGGAGAATTTCGAAAAGAAGAAATTCAACGGCCATATTGAATTTTCACTTTCGCGAAATTAGGTCAATGTCAGACTTGAAGAGTGGAGATATCAAAGATAATAGTATGTAACCGGATATGACGATAATGCACAAAATACGTAGACTACCAACACGGGAAGGAGTATTCGTTTCGTGTGGGAATTAATCTGGTTTAATAAAAGATAATTTCAAAATTGCATTCATGATAAGGAAGCCATCTTGAATGGATTAATGGGGAAAAAAGTGCATTTCATTTGAATGAATTGAAACGATGTCGATTTACGATGTCTGGAAATGCATCCATGGAATGCATGTCATATATAATATTAAGTACAATAAATCAACTTGACTTGCATCAAGCATTCTAATGTTGACAGCAATTCAAATCATTCTCATATGTAAATTTGAATTTATTTTAAAACGGGCGAAAAATAAAAATATTTATGACGTCATGTAGAAAATGAATTTTCCCCGTTTGAGAGAAATTCATTC
Organism: Chrysops caecutiens; assembly: GCA_963971475.1. Lineage (NCBI taxonomy): Eukaryota > Metazoa > Arthropoda > Insecta > Diptera > Tabanidae > Chrysops > Chrysops caecutiens. The sequence continues at coordinate 76,626,986 of OZ020567.1, forward strand.
TGTGTTTGATCTACATAAAATGAATTTTCCCCGATTTCAGAGAGTAAATCTCATTCTCCGGTGAATGAAAAAGATAAAGAAATTTTTGACCAAATTTGGATGTTATATGTATATCGAACATAAGAAATTAAGGATAACATGTTTCATGAATTCATTTATTAAACACAACATTGTCTCAAGGTGATTTCTGTCAAGTAAAAGTTTAACACGATAATTCTAATAAATCACAGTAATTTGTCATGGTGATCATGCTCGACTGTACATATGTCCAGCCATATTTGTTGTGTCATACATCACAAAACGACATGATTTCGTGTGTTTTGTGTCAAACTCAAGTTGATAAATTTTTAACCGATGTGTTCTAATCTAATCCACAATAAGTGTGTGGATAGCCACACCTTCATTCAATTCAAAGCCATCTATTAACAATTCATCAACATACATATATGTATGTATGTACATACTAGGATATTTCTCCTTGTGTTTGTGTTTCGCATCTATCAATTGAAAGTTTCGTGTAGACAAGAATATTGAAGAAATTGAAATTCATCATTTTGACATTTGAATGCATTTCTATTTACACTTTCCATTTTGAATTGACATTGACATGTTGCTAAAAATAGAATTATTCTTAATTTACGTTAATTACACAGTGAGAGATTAAATAATTTATTTAATTAAAAATAACAGTGACACTGCGTGGGACAGCTTGAATTTGCGTCATAAGATGAAGCATATTTTTTTTTTTTTTTTTTTAAATTTAAATTTCGTTAATTAATCACATTTATTTTCCTATTTTCATTACAGGTTATTACCGACAACGGAAAACTTACCATCAGCTATTGCGTTTAAATGCTAAATAATTTGATTAACATGCATTTGGTGTAGTTAATTAGTAAATAACGAAAAATAAATAGTGACAGGTGAGACAGGTGACAGATGAGTGTAGTAGTGACAGATAAGAGAATAGTTTCATTATATAAAGTGAAGTGATATCAATGTGAATATGAATATGAATTCACAACAAGATGATACATTTGGTATTGTTGGCAGAGATGATGAGCAGAATGTTGATATGATAAAAGCGGGAAATTTGAATTCGTCATCAACAATTTTGGAGGGATATTTAAAAATGAAAAAGAAAAATATCATTGACAATAACAGCAATCAAAGTAGCAGTACAAGTAGTAGTAACTTGAATACGATAAAAAAGAAGATAACAAATGATACGAATAACATGAATAACATTCAATTATATCCATACAATACAAAATACACTTGTAGCTATGACGACAGCAATGATATGATGATGATGATGATGATGATGATGATAAACAATAATAATAAAATATCCGACAAACTAAAGGAAAATGGCAGTAATTATTTGACATTTGCACCGGTCACATCGTCGTCGAGAGGAGACATCTTCAGAGCGGATGAGTGTTATAAGACAAAAGATAAAAATATAGTAGTAAGTGATAATGACTTAATGAAAAGTGATTTCATGAGAAACTATTCAAATTATTTGCAACAAAAACAAATTGATAATAATAATAATAATAATAATAATAATAATATTAATAATAGTAGTAATGGTAATGGACATAGATATCCTTGTGTTGAGAAACTAGTTCAAATGTATACGAAATTGATACAGGATAAAAGGAATGATTATGATAATAACCGAATAACATTGAATTCAAATCACATTGAAATGAATAATAATAACCGTGCAACATTCAATCCAAGTCCAATATCCGATGAAGGATGTCAAATTGGCCAGAGTCCTTATTCATCAGATTGTGAGGATAATGATAATAATAATGTAAATGAAAAGGTTCTGCGATCATCGAGTAGTGATTCAGCATTGGGTTTAGAAGATGATATAAATCGTATTAAGCCGATGTTATCGATAAATGATACGAAATCATCAATGCCAATTTGTATTGTAAATAATCGTAATCATAATGATCCGGATCAAGATATTATAGCATCAGTATCACCATCAACATCACCAGTTAATAAGACTGGACGTCGTATGACATTAACTGTTACTGATATCCCATTACGACCGGCTCTATTGCCATTAGCTGAACCAACAAATCTACCAGATTCTCCAACACTTGTTGAATTTGCTCAACATCCTTTTGGCTCATCATCATCAGTAGAATCACCATCAAATTCAAATTCACCAGTATCAGATATTGGACATAATTCAAATACAAATACTATTGCAAATACAACACCAACAGCAACAACACCAACAGCAACAGGACAATCATCAATTGTTGGACAAACTGCTATACCCAGTAAAGTTATATTAGAAGAGAGAATCGTTGAAATACCCGAAGATAAGTTCAATCAATCGAATTCACGCCGTGAATCCGCTCAGAGTTTCATGAGCGATTACAATTCAAGTGAATACGGTGGCGTTAGATATGTACGAACGCCATCTGTTGTCGTGTCGGATTATTCAGACGATGTCATGTGTGGTATAACTCTAGAAGAAATTGAGTATTTCCGTGCACATCGTATGCGGCGCAGATCATCAGCTGATACAGCTACAACAGAAAAAGATGATGCTGCATCAGATGTTAGTGCTGCATCGTCTTGTAGTAATTTGTATTATTGTGGTTCGACGATAAGTGCACTAGATGGCGCTGATTGTTACGTCAATGGCATGAGGATATCGCTAGATCGGAAGATATCCGATTGCTCAACATGTTCAACTGTTTCTGGGGATGACGAGGATGATCAGCAGTACATGATACATCAGGACTATGAGCCGCCATCTGCTATGAGTGGAGCTGAACCATCCGGGAAAACCCACCATGATCCGAGGAAATACAAAAAGGTGAGTTCCACTCATACATAAAATGCTAAGATGAGTTTTTCCTCCTTTTATTGTATAACAAATTTGAAGAAGAATCAATATCAAAATATAACATAAGTTTTATTCACTTAAATTGAAAATTGAAAATTGAAAATTGTATTGAAAACATGGAAAATTAATTAATAGAATAAATAAAAATTGTTAATTTAATTTTCTCTCTCGCAAATTAGATGATTTATTTAGTTATTTAAGTTAATCACTTCCATTTATCGCAATTAATTAAATAAATAAATGAATAAATAAAACATTTTCAATTGAATTGATCTTTATTTTAATCCTTGAAATCGAAATTATTTGAATTAATTTTTCATGTTCATGTCCTGTCTGTGTGCCTGTATCCGCTAAATTCAATTCCACTAAATCAAATTTGAATCTGCCGCCATATGGATTTTTCCCACAATAACTCTCCTGCTGTTCTTAACTCAATGGTCTGTTTTGACGTTTCGTAAGATGACTTCTCTTCGAGTGGTGATGTTTTCAATATTTTTCAATTTTCAACCCAAAGGGTGATAACGGAATCCTATTAATATGACTTCTCTGTCCGTCCGTCTGTCACTCGGCTGTATCTCTTGAACCATAATAGATAGACACTTCAAATTTTCACAAAGTGCTTGGTACCATTTCGTACCCAAAGCGTGATAACAGAACTTTATTAGTATGACTTCTCTGTCCGTCCGTTCGTCAAAGGGCTGTATCTCTTGAACCATAATAGGTAGACACTTCAAATTTTCACAAAGTGTTTACTTTCACAGCCACTATAGCAGCAAATAATAAAAATAAGTAATTTTTCTGAATGTTATTTTTCCCTTCAATTTGTCCTCACTGGTAGTACATTCTTCCCAAAAAAAAAAAAAGTTAGACAGTTTCATGCAAGATGGCTTCTCTTCAAGTACGGGCAATGAACACTTTTCCTTGAACCAGTGTGACCAGATTTAGATTCAACTTTATGCTAGATGTTCGGGTAAAATCTGCTAAATTCTGCTGAACTTTTGGTAGTATGTAGTTTTTTTCTTAATTTTAAGTGTCATCTATATCTGTCGTTGTGTTGGTATTTTTATGTAGAAGTGTTGAATTTTGGGCCACATTGACCATCTTGCTTTTACTGCCTTTGTGACATGGGGGAACGTGCTTATTCTTAAATTTGTCGGTTTTTATGTTATTCATTTGAGAGAATATTCGCTCACAAGCCGTATTGGACATGTGTCCACTTCCGTGCTACAAGATGTTCCTCCCGATTCTAGCACTGCTCTGTCCAAATTTTAGCTCCCTGCATTTGGTGTCAATTGTTTGCATGTCAGGCTTATGTCACGGATCAAGAAATTGCGTTTGCTCAAATAACTTACTAATACAGTCAAGGCGATTTTCAAAATGAAATCCGTAAAATTAGTAAAGGCCGAATCGTGCCAATTTTCTGCTGAAGTTTGATTTGATTATGCTAAAATCTGAGATTAATCCTAAATTGGTGGCTGAATTCTGCTCAAAATCAGTTAAATCTGGTCACACTGCCTTGGACGTACAGTGCAGGTTTCGAAGTTTGTCAGATTCCGTAGACAATTCTCAAAGAGAGCAGGTACTGAAGCCTTGCAAGTGATTGCCCTCAGTTGCTGGGGATATAAGGCACGTGTAATATAGAAGAACTTGATAATTAACTAATAAAACTCAGAATTATCTCTTATCAAATATCGACGTGACAGATATCACTGTCAAAAAATAACTGAACGTCATCTGTGCAAAGTTTCATATTTGAACAATTCCATTTCAGTAGAATTACAAATGGAAGATAATATATAAGATATCACAACAAAAAGTGGACAAATAGGTTACAGACATACCCGGAATCTTGTACAAAATCCATGTGATATATGTACGTATTAACGTTTAGTAAAAATTTTCAAAAATGATTGATTGATTGAATCTGCGTCATTTGGTGACATTCAAGGGATTACCCTCAAAATCTACGTTGATTACTGAATTCAATTATAATATCAGCAAACATCGAAATCATATGATAAACTTTTAGTTATAGCAAAGTTGTTAGCACATGCAAATGTCTAGACATGGAAACAATTCATAGTTTTCTTGAATATCTTGATCATGTTGATATCACAATCAATATCATGTTCAACTAATAAATCACATATATAGCAGATATTGAGAATTGAATGTATAAACATAAATTTAATGTCAAACAAATAGATGACCAGTCAATTGAATTACATCGACCTTTTTCATTCATTCAATTATTGAATCATTTCTCAAAGTGATTCTCGTTGATTTGTGATTGAATTTCGATTATTAATCTAATTCAAATGATCACATATCAATTATAATCGCTTTGATCAATTTCTGTTTCAATTCAATCGTTTCTTATTGCAATACAAAGTTCATTCAGCTGTTGCACGCATCAGTGCGTCAGGATGACAAGAACAAAATGATTTTTGCACACGTTACCTAACATTTTTTGTTGTCGAAATCATTAAATGTCAAATCATGATGGAATGATTTTTCATATTTTCAAATTCATATAGTGGAACTAATTGCAATAGCAATTATGACAAACTGCTAAATTGCAATTTTGAAAAAACTGAAAAACTGAAAAAAAATGGCGTCTTATTTTGATCCATTCAAATGAAAAATCAACTGATTCACAAATTAATCCACCTACACGAGTAATTTAATTTAATTTTTTATTAAAGATGTCACTACCATCGTGCGGTCGATCATCATCATGGCTGTGGTTTGGGGCAATTTCCAATTTAAATTTAATTCAAATTGAAAATAAAAAATTCAACGATCAAATCAAATTTGTAAACTACAAACTAGTGACGTCAATGGCCAATATATCTATCGTCGTCTTCCAACAGAAACCATTTTGTACTTAATGTCATTTTGACAGGGGAAAGAAACAATTTTTGTTATTCGTGAATTATCACTGCATGGGTGTACCTCCGCTTTAGTTCATTCAATTTCGTCAATTCAATGAACAATTTCAATTTCAATTAATTTGTTTTTTATTTCATTTCCAACACTGACGTCTTCATGTGACCTTCCCTGACCTGAAAATAGTAATTTTGACGTATTTTCATAATGATTTCAATGATTGACAAGTAGATGGCACTTCACGTTTCATTGTGATGTGAAAAAAGATATTTCTATTAGTAATTCAATGTATGATGGTATAATTGATGATAGTTTCCATTACTGAAAACTAGATGGCACGCAACTGAGAGTGGAGTATTCAAGAAAATCCAGCTTACATGTTCCACTCGTTTCGCATATTGAATTGCCATCAATTGAAACCAGGAAAATTCTATTGAGAAACAGGTAGCGCACGATTGAGAAATATTCAAATACGTGGGAATATGGAAGGAAAAGAAAATGTGCTCGTGGTAGCTCATTGGTAAGAGCATCTGCCCGGAAAGCAGAAGGACGCAGGTTCGATTCCCGGTCACGAAGCACTCAACATTTTCTCCTTCCATGTTCTACAATATGATGCGGTTCTATTCTTTGTTAAAAGCAAGCATGTATAATGGCGGCGCAGTTCTAACCTCTAGTGGTCTCAGAATCAAGAAAAACGTGATTGGCTGGATCTAGTGATGCAATTCCCTTTGATTGACTGTCATGGTGCCGAGAAAGTGACATTGCGTCTGTTGTACTGCCGCGGTAAGAAAGAAAGTCATATGTCCATTTCCATAGCTTATATGGATATACGACTTTATTTCATAGCAGAGGGATAGAAAAGGTTTTCAGAAGTACGAAAACATTCATAAACCAAATTCGGAAATTCGGCGCATATGACCTTTTTTGCTTAGCACGGCAGTCGGCAGTCTAGGTCCGCAAGGATCTGTCAAGTGGTTTCATTTGTTGTGATTAGGTTGAAGCATCCATAGTAGTTGGTTTACTTAGGACGTGTGCGAAAACGTTCTAAATCTAGTACATTCCATTCTAATTCTAATTCTTTTCCGTTTCTCACTAACCCGAGTTTCTAGCCTACAGAGATGAATAATGATGGGAACAGGCAATGACTCTCACTTAAAGAGTTTTCTCACTTACCCAGGTTCGACTGTATTTACTTCATCTTCATTATCCTGTCTATTTTAATAAAACGTAACTTTAATTTCTTTAGAATAAATTTTTCAAAATCCTTGCGTCCTCAGAGTCCAGTTGTCAAAGTTTAGAACGTTTAGAACACAAATGAATTCGCACAGGTCGATTAGAATTCTGAAACGATTCCAGTAAATTTAGAATTATACTGGAATTAGAGAGATTTCGATTTTTGATGGTTGGTAGTAGGTAATCAAAGAAAGTTATCCTTCAAGTTGGTATTCTGGGCACAACTTATGTTCGAATCTGTTACGTCGGAACAAATTTTAATTTCGAAACCTACTGAAAGATCAGCTGCTGCTGGCACCTTAATAAAGGAACTGTCACAAATATGATGAGAATGAATTAAGACAGAATCTTGTCCATCAAAATTTCACATTGAGTTAAACAAACAGAAAAATGTGTTAAAATTAACAAAAATATTTGCAGAAATCTCGAACATGTTGGAAATTTTTATCACATATCACATTGAAAACACAAAATGAAATGTTTATCATCAAGTTAACAAGGGATTTTTTCTTTTCCCCATATTTGCCAAGTTGTGTAAAAATTGATCTTGGAATAATAAAGTAAACATTAAACACCTGTTAATGATTTTTCTAATAAGATAAAGATGGGTTTTATTGTATAAATACAAAGATTGACGTCAAACGGTTTTGAAGTTGATTAGTAAGGTACATACCTACCATACATGAAATATATGTCAATGAGGATAACAATTATTATGTACTATACATGTATGTAATTAAGAGTAAAGCCTTTTAGCCCATAGGCCAGCTTGTGATGACTTTATCACAATTCAAACAAAACTTACAAGTCTTCGTGTTTGACGTCAATGAACGTAATGCAAGTCGTCGTCTTTAATTTTATTTATTTTACTTTTTATTCGTACTAATTTCCACTGATAAGACATAAGTCTTAACAAAATGACTTCAAGTCAAATGATATTATGAGTGGAAATTCTGTAAGACTACGTTAATGTTTTATTTATTAGTGTTTTGTGTGGCGGTGGTTAATGGTATCTACGGAGCTGTACAATTATTTGAGGAATGTGTCAACATGGTGGGATTCTTATCAGTGATTTATAACCACAATGATAATACATATAATATAATATCATGGAACGCATTTCAAGCAAAATTCTCATCATGTGATAAACACGAAACTTTATCACAAACCACTCAAATGATTTCGTGTTAATCTCATTAAATTTGTGAGAAAGTTGGAAAAATTTAAAATATTTCCAATTTAATATTAAAAATTGTTTAAATTTAAATTCATATGATTTCTCACGTTAAATTTAAAATTTCAAATAAAAACGCCTAAATGCACTCTATCCATTCAACTTTCAACTACACGCCACACGATGGCGCACCGATCGTTTCAAAGTCTTCGATGACACCATATTCGTATGAAAAATGACGATAAATTGAAATTAACGATAAATTAAGAATATTTTTGAATTGAAATCAATTAGAAATTAATTAATTAATCAATTTCAATACAATTTGCATGTGGATCAATCGTGAATTTTGAATAAAACGCATTCAAAGATGAAACAAAACGTTTCACTTTGCGGTTATTTTGTAATTGAACAAATTAATTAAACACGTTTTATAAATTCATTGATTTATAGGTAGCTACTAATTAAAATAGCATTCACATTTTAATTGGTGTCAATTTATTTATCACTTGAATATAAGATATTTTTGTATTTGATATATATGATTCACAGCAGTATGGATATTATGTTATGATAGAAGGAAATCTTTTCCTAAATCCTAATAAGATTTTGTTGTTAATAATAACACCTAAAGTAAAGCTTGATTTGTTCAATATTTGTCGATTTGTTATTACGTAATTGAATACGACGACTGTCAAAAATGCCAGAGATGAAGAAGACAGCAGGATATGACGCTGAGTTGATGAATAGGGTGCACCACATGTTCACTAATATTTCCATCATCATTACTTCTTACAAATCACTAGCACCGAATTGAATTCTTAAGTCAAACAGATAAAATGCAAATTTTCAAAATGCAAAAGAAAAACCAAAGAAAACCCATGATCGTCTTAAGACATGATTTGCATAAAATTAAAAATAAAATTAAAAATAAAAATAAAATTAAAAATAAAATAAGAAAATTTTTCTTTCATAAATTTTATGATTTAATATTTTGATAAGACGGACTTTATGAATCTTACTTAATGTATGGCATATAACATATGACAAGTGGAATTATGACAGATGACATTTGAAAATTGAATCAGAAGAAAATGATAAGATTTTTCTTAGAGGTTTCCATTGGATTTTCTCGAACGTCTTGAGTGATTTATCATGTTCGATGATATGAAATGAAGTGAATTTTATGATTAAAAAGATTTTATTCGATTTGATTTGATTGGTTTCATTAGTGGCTTGTCAAATTTGTTGGTGATATTTTCCATTTTCATTTCATCATACATTTTCCAAGGTGTGTTTCACTCGTGATTGATCGCTTTTCACAGAATGAATGTTATTTGAATTTGCATATTCCTATAACCTAATAAACACCTACATATCTTGTTAATATGGTTCTTGGTTATCTACGGTACAAGGTTACGTGTGAATGAATTTCTCATCGAATGCCCAAAATTTTCGATTACATCGTTTTCCAAATCAAAATTTAAATAAATTTCATTTGTGGATCGTATGTGGATTGTATGTGGATTGTATGTGGATTGTGGAACATACTCATTAAGTCCACTAGTTAATGTGGTCATGGAGAAACACAAGAATCCCAGTGTTATTCAAACAAATCTAGAATTCTTCTCGTGGATCGTAAGTGGATTGTGGAACATATTCATTCAGCATACTAGTCTTAGTGGTAATTGAGAATTCATTAAGAAGCACAAGAATCCCAGAATCGTTCTTAAAATCAATTTCATTTGAAAACTCATGTGTGGATTGTATGTGGATTGTGGAACATATTGATTAAATCCATAAGTCTACGTGGTCATTGAGAAATACTAGGACCCCAGTGTTATTTACACAAGTCGGGATTTCTTCTAACCCCCAGTGGATCGTATGTGGATTCCATGTGGATTGTGGAACATATTCATTAAGTCTACTAGTCTTCCGTGGTAATTGAGAAGCCACAGGGACAAGAATCCTAGTGCTATTGAAACAAGTCTAGAATTCTTTTCACTCCCAGTGGATCGTATGTGGATTGTGGAAGGTATTCACCATGAAGACTACTCTGACATGACTATTTCCATGTCATTACAAATCTCCTCACGAGACAAAGGCACAAACACGATGCTGAAGAATAGATGTGGAACGTGTGTGGATTGTGAAAGGTATTTGAAATAAGAGTAGATCAAATGACGTATCCTTAGTTCAAATATGTTCCCTCTCGGGGAGATATTCATTTCAATGAATTTAAATTTTTATGGATCGTGTGTGGATTGTGGAAGGTATCATTTCAAATGTGGTGCTTTTCATACAGATATCCTCTTCTAGATGTTTCTATTAGCTGGTCTTCTGTAGATTAGATGTGGATTGTGGAACGTATTCATAATTCACTTTTTCATTTGTTTAAGCATTTTGCATACCAAAACACCACGTCCATTTAAATGAATTTCAACTCAAACAGTGTGTGGAACTTGAGTGGATTGTGGAATGTATTCAAAATTCAAATTGAAAATTTACATTTCGTCGTTCCCCTTCGCAATTGTTCGTACAAATTCTCGTTTCATTTATGCAATACAAAATCCATTCATCTGTTCGACGGATGCGACACAACATCACAAACACCAACACCAACAAAATGAAAAGAACCCACGAACATTTGATTCGATCGTTTTTCTTGAATTCATTTTGAATGAAATTTTTCATTTTTCTTTTAACAATTTCCACGAATTATTTTTGACGCTAAGAAAACTAATTATAATTTTCAAAGAAAAATTTTAATAATTTTATTTTATTTTTTTCCATTTTCAGGTACGTTACAAATGGCGACCGACATAACAAACATTGCTGGTAAATATGAGAAAATCTGTGATGAGTGAAAATATTTCAAATGAGAGAGAGTGCAGAGACAATGAGTAAAGAGACTCTCATCTCTCAGTCATTATTAATTGCGAGTGTCTGTTCTAATCAAAGATGCGCTTTTAATTGCATGGGCCCAATTGCTTCGTGTGTATTTATCTTCATCAATTAGTGATTGTGGTGTTAATTAATCGATGTCGTGAGGGCGTCTCCATCGAGTGGAATGTTGCACAAATGCCAGTGTCAACACTTGATGATACAAATGATTAGTAAACGTTTCAATTAAATTTTACACAAGACAATTTTTTGACGTTTCTAGTTTGTTGACACTTTGAACTGAGCTAGTGGTTCTACATGACATTTATTTGTTTTGTATGCCGTGTCCACACATCCACATGTCTCTACTTTGTTCAAAGCCAAATTTGATATTAGCCAACATGAAGTCCACCGGTAGACTGGACATGTGATGTAGTAAACATTGCATACTTCACGGCAATTTTTCGATTTTCCTTGAGAACACATTCGTCAAAAGTAAAATTTTGTGCAAACTCCTACACATAATAAATGTTTTTAAAAATTTTGATTATTATTTTGTTCTCTGCTCTTTGTTATTCAAATGGCAAAACTCAAAAAAATCCATTAAACCATTTGAATTGATTTTGTTTCATTATTTTTCATAATAGACCCCAAAAATGGCATCCAATCAATGGCGTCAGTGTTTGTTTTTCTTCAACGCAAAATTGCCCATCCAATATGGCGAAAACCGTGAATTGGCGGGAGTTTTTAAAATCCATTCTCCCATTACGAACGCTAATCCGTTTGACATTGTGTATCTATGGAGTCCCAGGGGAGAGGGGATGCAAATTGGATTTTTTTTCTATTAAATTTTTTTATTTTTTAAATAATTTTTGCGCATCAATTTGTTTTGAAACGTTCCAAATCGCACGTTGTCATCGAATAAACGCACGAAAGTGGTTAAGTGGAATTTGTTTTTAATTTAATTAATTTTGAAATAATTCAATTGAAAATCGATTTACTGTAATCGTTGAGTAAACTGCAATAAAACAAAAAGAAACGGGATCAGGACGATGATATTCAAGCAAAATTCAAATTTCCATCAAGTGGCCCCTCTCGTACCTCTTGGCTGCCTCTCATCCCCAAAAGACTGTTTATCTATCGCAGTCCGCCTGTCCCTAAATGCAATTGTTCATTCAACTACACACGAACACGATCGTCTCGCGAGGAGGTTCAGTTGCTCGTTAACGATCGGTACGTTTGCATCCATTTGAATTGCGGAATTTTGTTGAAAATTAATTTTTTCTAATTAAATCGAAATTGAATTCATGTGGATTGTGTATTAATTAATTTGTAATTTGATTTTTCACTAATTTCGATACGTGACACTTCAATTCACATTCATTCATCCATAATTAATTAAATTTTAATTAAATTAAACATTGTTCTTGTGGATTTCCCTCGCATCAACTAGGAAACGCGTCGAACGCGATCAGTTTGATTTCACAGCTCGTGCTCGACTGGTGTTGTGTGGCGGAAACGTTTCGGAAATTTCAAATTAAATTAAAAATTAATTAAAAATATTATTAATTAATTAATAATTTACCTATTAATTGCGTTATTCAATTGTGCAGTGGTGTTTTTGTTTGGTTTTTCAAAAATTTATTTTGTTGCGTATCGTTCCACTTTGTTTGTTTCGTATCTGTGCTTCGATGACGTCAGGCTTTTGTGATAAAAATTCAAATTCAAAATTCTATTTGTTTATTTAAGAAGCACACACACACACAGAGAAAGGGAGAGAAAGGGAGAGAAAGGGAGAGAAATTCAAATTTCCCGCGCGATTAATCCCTTCAAGCCGTTCCACTTGTTTCTAATTCGTTGGGAGTCCGATTCCTGTAACAGCTTCGACAGACTAAAATTAAGGTGGAAATATAATGCAACGCGTCGCGTCGTGAATTTAGACGGATCCATTTCAAAGGCAGTTGTCAAAATGTCGACGCCTCATGAAGCGTTTAATTCCAACAGATTGGAAATTTTCACGCGTTACACGTCAATTGTCACATTGTGTTCCAAATGTTTTCAAAGACGAAAGGAATCGCAATGCGTTGCATTTTGTGACCAGCGAACGGAAATTTTCATGCGTTACACGTCAATTGTCACATTGTGATCCAAACGATTTCAACGACGGAAGGAATCGCAATGCGTTGCATTGTGTGACCAGCGAACGGAAATTTTCATGCGTTACACGTCAATTGTCAAATTGTGTTCCAAAAGTCTTCAAAGATGGAACCTCGTTTCAACGCCGACCTCAGATAATCCAATTGTCAGACCGGTGAATCGGTTCTGTTTTGTCAGACTGTTCCATGCAGACTACGAACTTAAACTGGATAACCGAGATAATAACGGTTGCCGCTATGCTGTGCTGTGTTTGACGTTCTGTCAAATTCTCGACTTTAACTGAAAAATTAACAAGAGCACAACGAGCACTTCTTAAATATCCAACAAGTTCTTAAGAATCTGCTGTGGAAAATAAATTACAACAAACCATTTCAGATTCTCCAAGACGCGCACGACGCGAACGAGACTGGTTGTTAATTTTTTGAATTTGACTTTTTCCCTCTTTAATTTTGCATCTCCAATTTGCCAAGGTGCAACGTATCGTATCGTCCACCTGAAATCGTGGACTTGTTTTCAATCAAATTCCTTCCGTGAGAGAATGAAAACGAAAATGAGAGCGAGAGAGGGAGAGGGAGAGAGAGAAATTCATGCTACAGCATAAATCTCAATCTCATTCATGTTCGTGAGTTTGATTTTATTTATGATTTTTTTTTAAAAATAAAAATTCTCCTCAACAAACGTTTGTTTAGTTAAACATTTGAATTTATTTCAAATCGTGTCGATGGAAATGTTCCTTTGAAGATGATTTAACAACAGAAAATATTTCATTTCAGCAAGTGAAAAATTCAAATTGAAATTGAAATCGTCTATCGTAAACAAGGCGAAATGCGAATGAGAGGAAAGGAAATTGAGTTGTGAAAGAACACATTCCAATAATAAGAAATTTTTGAATTCGCATCGAATGCATGAAATTGTCGTGAAACTTTGATTTCAAATTAAAAATAATTCTTTAATTAAGTCATTTCGATAATGACCGGCGCCGCCATACAAGTAATTTCATTCGATTATTATCCGCACATCTCCATCTATCGGCATTCAATTCAATTATATTTACACAAGATTCATGTGCAACGTAAATATTTATGTTGCACATTCCACAATGTGGATTGTAAGATGAAATTTACGATTATCTAGTATAGCATGTATCTACATACTTGCATTTGTGGTGTACAAAAATACTTTTTGTTAAATTACTGCAATGATTAAAATGGAATTCATGGCAGTGATGTGCGGACGATGCTGGTAGGAAACCATTTTGTTATTTTCATTCATTTGCCGCTCCTTCATTCAAACGACACTTTGATTTATTTATGTTTGCATTCACATTTCAATTTGAAATTTTTAGCACAACTTCGCATCGAACCCGACACTCAAACCACATGTGATCATGTTCACATGTTCATCTTGTATGCAGATGTCGCTAAATCAATTTGAGTGTCATATTTCGAATTCATTCGTCATGATGACAGGCGCTCATGTCACTCATGACGGATACAATTTGTTGAAAAGTGTCAACTGAATCCGAAAATTCGTCTAATCCGAACAGGACTAGGGAAATAATTTTTTTAAATTTCTGAACTGGGAAAAGTAAAGAAAACAAGTTATGTCGTATGGTTAATGTACATTTGAGAAACTTTTTACGCACGGAATCACACTACAGTGCTATTCAAATTGCAGTATACCAGAATACGTAATTTCTTACCTCCAATTCTTGACACATCAAACGCTGAATTCCCCTCATGAAGTCAATATATGACATTATATGACAAAATTTGCGTGAGAATTGTTACTGTCTCTCTCAGTTTCTCTGTTTGTGTGTGAAAAACGCCATCTACTAGAAAGTTTGAAAAAATCGAATTTTACATTTTGCCAATTTTCCGATAAAAGATTTTGTATGAAAAATGGCGTTGTATCCATCATCAACTCGGCCGCGTACACTGATGGAGCAGTTGTTGGCGCGTAAGATCGAGACCGCCTCGAATGCTGGGCAATCCGGTCCAGGTGGTAGTCGTCTCTTACGTACAGACTCTCTTGATTCCCAGAGCAGTATGGGATCGTATGGAGGCCTGGGTGATGACGTTTGCCGCTGTGATGATTGTCTGCTTGGAATTGTTGATTTGTACATGGTAACACCGGAAGCAGCCAAGAAAAAGGTAAATAATCAAATATGACATTACACTTTATCCAAATGACTTCCAATGGTCAATTATCTTCATTTGTAATTAACAAGGATATCAAATGCCAATACGTTAAGTTATAATGTTATTAAATTAAATTAAAAACCAGTTATCAATTCCATTAAGGAGGAGTCGCTTCGTTTCTAGCATGAAGATGAAGTTAAAACCGCTAAAAGTGAGACATGATATTGCAGATTGTGGTATTAACTACATGATTAACATACAAAATTGTAACTTCTAAGCCCCATTCAGACGATCATATCCGTTTCAGTTCAGACGTCAGTTCTGTGAAAAGTCATTGTCGTTTACACGAACGATCTCCGTTCAGTTGAACGTTCATTCAAATTTCAGTTGCAACTGAAGGGATTCCCATCAGTTTCAGTTTCAGTTTCAGTCTCCGTTTCAGTTGAGACGTCAGTTCTGTGAAAAGTCGTTTACACGAACCATCTCCCTTCAGTTGAACGTTCATTCAAATTTCAGTTGCAACTGAAGGGATTCCCATCAGTTTCAGTTTCAGTTTCAGTCTCCGTTTCAGTTCAGACGTCAGTTCTGTGAAAAGTCGTTTACACGAACGATCTCCCTTCAGTTGAACGTTCATTCAAATTTCAGTTGCAGTTTCAGTTTCAGTCTCCGTTTCAGTTGAGACGTCAGTTCTGTGAAAAGTCGTTTACACGAACCATCTCCCTTCAGTTGAACGTTCATTCAAATTTCAGTTGCAACTGAAGGGATTCATTAGTTGCAGTTTCAGTTTCAGTCTCCGTTTCAGTTCAGACGTCAGTTCTGTGAAAAGTCGTTGTCGTTTACACGAACGATTTCCGTTCAGTTGAACGTTCATTCAAATTTCAGTTGCAACTGAAGGGATTCCCATCAGTTTCAGTTTCAGTTTCAGTTCAGACGTCAGTTCTGTGAAAATTCGTTGTCGTTTACACGAACCATCTCCGTTCAGTTGAACGTTCATTCAAATTTCAGTTGCAACTGAAGAGATTCCCATCAGTTTCAGTTTCAGTTTCAGTTTCAGTTTCAGTCTCCGTTTCAGTTCAGACGTCAGTTCTGCAGTTCTGTGAAAAGTCGTTGTCGTTTACACGCACCATCTCCCTTCAGTTGAACGTTCATTCAAATTTCAGTTGCAACTGAAGGGATTCCCATCAGTTTCAGTCTCCGTTTCAGGCTCCGTTTCAGTTGAGACGTCAGTTCTGTGAAAAGTCGTTGACGTTTACACGAACCATCTCCGTTCAGTTGAACGTTCATTCAAATTTCAGTTGCAACTGAAGGGATTCCCATCAGTTGCAGTTTCAGTTTCAGTCTCCGTTTCAGTTCAGACGTCAGTTCTGTGAAAAGTCGTTTAGACGAACCATCTCCTTTCAGTTGAACGTTCATTCAAATTTCAGTTGCAACTGAAGGGATTCCCATCAGTTTCAGTCTCCGTTTCAGGCTCCGTTTCAGTTGAGACGTCAGTTCTGTGAAAAGTCGTTGACGTTTACACGAACCATCTCCGTTCAGTTGAACGTTCATTCAAATTTCAGTTGCAACTGAAGGGATTCCCATCAGTTGCAGTTTCAGTTTCAGTCTCCGTTTCAGTTCAGACGTCAGTTCTGTGAAAAGTCGTTTAGACGAACCATCTCCTTTCAGTTGAACGTTCATTCAAATTTCAGTTGCAACTGAAGGGATTCCCATCAGTTTCAGTTTCAGTTTCAGTCTCCGTTTCAGTTCAGACGTCAGTTCTGTGAAAAGTCGTTTACACGAACGATCTCCCTTCAGTTGAACGTTCATTCAAATTTCAGTTGCAGTTTCAGTTTCAGTCTCCGTTTCAGTTGAGACGTCAGTTCTGTGAAAAGTCGTTTACACGAACCACCTCCCTTCAGTTGAACGTTCATTCAAATTTCAGTTGCAACTGAAGGGATTCATTAGTTGCAGTTTCAGTTTCAGTCTCCGTTTCAGTTCAGACGTCAGTTCTGTGAAAAGTCGTTGTCGTTTACACGAACGATTTCCGTTCAGTTGAACGTTCATTCAAATTTCAGTTGCAACTGAAGGGATTCCCATCAGTTTCAGTTTCAGTTTCAGTTCAGACGTCAGTTCTGTGAAAATTCGTTGTCGTTTACACGAACCATCTCCGTTCAGTTGAACGTTCATTCAAATTTCAGTTGCAACTGAAGAGATTCCCATCAGTTTCAGTTTCAGTTTCAGTTTCAGTTTCAGTTCAGACGTCAGTTCTGCAGTTCTGTGAAAAGTCGTTGTCGTTTACACGCACCATCTCCCTTCAGTTGAACGTTCATTCAAATTTCAGTTGCAACTGAAGGGATTCCCATCAGTTGCAGTTTCAGTTTCAGTTCAGACGTCAGTTCTGTGAAAAGTCGTTGACGTTTACACGAACCATCTCCGTTCAGTTGAACGTTCATTCAAATTTCAGTTGCAACTGAAGGGATTCCCATCAGTTGCAGTTTCAGTTTCAGTCTCCGTTTCAGTTCAGACGTCAGTTCTGTGAAAAGTCGTTTAGACGAACCATCTCCTTTCAGTTGAACGTTCATTCAAATTTCAGTTGCAACTAAAGGGATTCCCATCATTTTCAGTTTCAGTTCAGACGTCAGTTCTGTGAAAAGTCGTTGTCGTTTACACGAACGATCTCCCTTCAGTTGAACGTTCATTCAGATTTCAGTTGCAACTGAAGGCATTCATCTGTTGCAGTTTCAGTTTCAGTCTCCGTTTCTGTTCAGACGTCAGTTCTGTGAAAAGTCGTTTACACGAACCATCTCCGTTCATTTGAACGTTCATTTTCATTTTCGTTTTCGTTTTCAAACGTGCCTGCGTAGCTCTTCTTTGTAAAAATTTCAGTTGCAACTGAAGGGATTCCCATCAGTTTCAGTTTTGCCATTTACATGTCAGTTGAACTGATATCACAACTGAAACGGATATGATCGTGTAAACGGGGCTCTATATGATTTTGCAACTCAATTGGAACAAACGACAAGAGTAGCAGAAATGTTTGAAAAACAAATTAAAATTTTCATCAACAAAACGTTTCCATCTGGAAAATGTTTATTTCCAAAAGAAAATCTTGATTAAATTAATTATTTGTTTTAATTTCAAATAAAAACAATGAAAATCCGGTGAAATTCCATCGAACGAAAAACACACCAACCTAGTCAAATGAAATCCATTTAGTTTGCCAGTAATCACCACTAGATGGCTTTACGCAATTTTCCTCAAAATGGATGCCGCGCCGTTTGATTTGTTCGTTCGTTATGTGGAAAAGTTGATTTAATTACTATTAGGAAAAGTTATTTTAAAATTAACAAACGTTAAAACAATAAAAAATATTTGAATTTGTTGAAATCGTAACGAAGCGTCATTGATTTGACGCAAATCCCTTTAATTTCATCAAAACGTTCGATAATAAAATTAACAAATTCGTATTAATTTAATTATTTTAAATAAGTTTTTCATAGTTTTTCTTTTGTTTTTTGTACTAATTCAGCTAAAACTTCTCACAGAATCTTATTCACGGCATCGGTAAGCATCGGTTGAATTGATTGTTTGGGCGTTTTGTGTGGAAAATATTCGATTTTATTTATTTGAAAATAAAATAAATTTAATAATTAAGTGAAGATTTTCGAAATTTCATAAAGTGAAATAGAATTTGTTTTCGTGTGGAAAAAAGAAGAATTCCAGTGAAACACTTGAGGAAATACTTTAATTATAGAATAATTAAAAGAAAAATTTGTGCTTTTTGTTAATTTAAACAAAATACGTACAATGAAAGCTAGATTCAAGACAATCGCTCAGAAAGAGGAAAATTCAAATTCCGATTCTGACAGAGAATTCCATTCCAAGGTAAGATTGTGGAGACTTTTTCCATTATGGAATTTTCTTACACCCTCGCAGAATTTCAAAAACGACAAAATTCATCAAGGAAATTCAGTGTAAATCTTCATTAATTGAACATTTTCAGTGGAATTTTCTGGCGTTCACTGCAATTGCTCTTTGTTCATGTCGAGATTTTTATCTTTTAATTGTTAAATTAGAAAATTACTTAAAAATTAAGCGAGGAAAACGTTCATTTCAAATTGTGGAAATTTCTCTTATCTTTTACACGTTTTGTGCATTTAAATTTGAATTTCCGTAAGAGTACGCCATTTTTAAATGAAATGTTAAAGAAATGATTTTGTGATGAAAATTCAAGTCAAAATTGAGAAAATAAAATTTTGGAGACTTTTTTTTCGAAAGTCTCCACACCATTAAATTGATCATTTATGAAATGGAGAAAACAGATATTGTCAGAATCATCATAATTCAGAAATTCAATTTGTGGAGAAAATATTTTGGAGAGAATTTAAAGAGATGTGGAGACTTTTGTCACGACGTTTGAATGAGTTACTTATCCTGAAAGTGACCATTTTAGGAAAAAACTAGAAAAATGTAGTTTTGTGTTGACATTCGAAAAATAAATAAAAGTTTGGAGACTTTTCCCTGCAAGTCTCCACACCCTGAAATTGACCATTTCCAATATGTGGAAGACAGAAATTGTTAGAATCTTCAGAATTCAAAAATTCTATTTGTGGAGAATTTTTCAGATAGAATTTTGAGAGATGTGGAGAATTATTTTGGGCTACCTATCCTGAAGGTTGCCATTTTAGAAAAACAAAGTTTTGGAGACATTTTTTCGGAAGTCTCCACAACATAAAATTGACTATTTCCAAAACGGATAAGAAAGACATTTTAAGAATCTTCACAATTCGTGGAGAGTTTTACGGAGAGAATTTAGAGAGTTGTGGAGAGTTATTTTAGGCTACCTATCCTGACGGTTGCCATTTTACAAAAACTAGTATAAAAATATAAATTGAAAAAAATAAAATTTTGGAGACATTTTTTCGGAAGTCTCCACACCATGAAATTGACCATTTGCAAAATGGAAAAAACGGACATTGTCAAATTCTTTAAAATTCAGAAATTCCGTTCTTGGAGACTTTTTTCTCAATAGTTTGGAGAGTTGTGTAGAGTCTTGTAGTGACATTTGAATGGTCTACTCAACCTGAAGGCGGCCATTTCAGATGTAATAGCAGAAGTATATAATTTTGTGTTGAAATTGGAAAAAATAAAATTTTGGAGACATTTTATGAAAGTCTCCAAACCATGAAATTGACCATCTCCAAAATGGGAAAGAACGAAATTTTCAGAATCTTAAGAATTCAGAAATTTCATTTGTGGAGATTTGTTTCTGAATAATTTGGAGATATGTGGAGAGTTTTGTAGTCACTTTTGAATTGACTACTGATCCTGAAGGTGGTAATTCTAGAAGTAATAGTAGAATATATAATTTAGTGTTGAAATTGGAAAAAATAAAATTTTGGAGACATTGTTTCGGAAGTCTCCACACCATGAAATTGACCATTTGCAAAACGGATAAGACAGACATTGTTAGAATCTTCAGAATTTGTGAAAATTTTCGAGACTTTTTTCTGCAAGTCTCCACAAAGATGGAAAGTCTTAATTTATTTTTCTTCGTAAAAATTCCCACATTGTGTAGACATTTCGGACATTTTCATTTCATCCATCTTGAATGCAGTAAAATAGAAAAATTTAAATTTTCACCTCATTTCCCTCGTGTCACAATGAAAACTTCACCTTGACCTGGTTGAATTTCAATTTTTGACACTTCATACGATTGTCTCCACACGCACGACAGGTGTAGACATTATCAAGTTCATTGAATTTCCAAATTATGTGGGTATCCACGTTTAGGAGAAATTCCAAAATAAACAAATGGCGTCGATGTCAAATGGAACCAGAATCCAAACGTGACCGCCAATAAGGGGCCCTTATTGTCAAATTTGTTTCATTTCGTACGTCATGAAAATGTTTGATAGTTTGAAAGGTTCATGTCGTTGTGTTTGTGTGTGCTTGAGTAATTTTCTCACTTTCTGATTTCCAGATTTCCATATTTGATTTTCCCATCTCTCACGAAGTAATTTTCTTTATCGTTTCAGGTAGGTTCACAACATTGAATGATGCATTGAAATCACTGTGCGGGTAAGTCGTCTCCCGTTTGACATTTATTCACACTGAAATTGAAAAGAGAGAAAGAGAGACCGTCTGCGCCACAAAATAGTGTTACATTTTATCCGCAATCAGTTGCAGATCGTATCGTGATCGTTAGAATTTCAACCAATTGCCTCAACACGAGGTGAACATGTTAATACAGTTAGTACTCTTGTAAGAACAGATGGTATCTCCATGCGTCTGAAGTTGCCGGCACATGCAGAGTCGAAGGATCTTTGTCTTGCTTGTCAGTTGTCAATCCTGCTTGGCATCTACATACATGTCGACACTGGAGCGTTGTGACAAACACAACGTGAAAGTGATTTTTTATCCCTTTCTTTTATGAACGCCATTTTGCATCATCTGTCACTTTTACTTATTCAAATTCAAATTCAAAACTGAATTTGACGTCAAGAAACTGAAAATGTCGCCGGGTGACTGACCACACAAATGTCAAATTGACGTTTCTCAAATTTCGAATTCAACAATTTCACGAGTGATTCATTGGAGCGAATTTGAATATCAACTTTGACGTCAGTTTCGTGTTATTTGCATGACATTCAACTATTGAAACGAATATTCGAAGAAGAATAGCTCGAATACCCGGTTACCCGGTAGATTTATCGTGATAATTATCAATCAAAGTGATTTCATCGTGAAAACCGGATGGAATCGGTGCTTTTCTCACAAATTCCGGTCAATTTCTCGTGAAATATGTGAGTCTGCAAGTCTCTCTCCACTTCACAGTTCGCAGCACAACCGTCATCTGCTGGTCTGGCTCTGGTAACTGCCAACTGGTGCTGGAGGCAAAGAAAAGAAGGAAAGACGCTATGTACGTCAGCAGGGCAGTATCATTTCCTGCCAGCTTGTTCCTCTCGCTGTCAATTCGTTGGTGCCAAGCACTTTTTGTGGTCAATGGAATCCGTTTTACAACAAACGGCAACATTACAAAACAACAGAAACAAATGGAGTGAGAGAAACATATATAAATGGGAAATGATTGAAAGAGATGAACAATTGAAAGATGTTTCTTGTTGAACAACTCCGACGAACGAATTGAAACATACGAGTGTCTCGTTCGTGCACGTTTCTGTTTCAACTTGTTGAATCGCCACGAATCGAATTGAACCGAATTCCATATCGGAGCAGACGTCAGTACTCAGTTTCTGAATTGAATTGATCGCGAACGGGCGGGTAGAGAGAATTTTCAGTTTTAACGGAATTTTGCGAAAATAAGTGAAAATTTAAATTTGAAAAATTTCAAAAAGTGAGTGCTACTGTCAAAGTAAACGTCAAATTCGAAATTTTGGATTTATGCAACGAAATTGGAGTTTTTCAGTTTTTCGTGTTGAAAGGTTTTTCTCAACCAGGATCAGGAGGAAAATTCAGTTAATTTTTTTTTTTTGTGAAGGAAAATCATTTTTTGATCAATTTATTTTCAACAATTCCAATACGATTTTGCGTGTGAATTAATGGACAATTGAAGGGTTTTTTGCTTCATGAAAATTGTCGTAAAATGGGGAAAATTCATCAATTTGAAATTTTAATGATTGAAATTGAAAGAAAAATCACTTTTCAATCTGTGATCAATTTATTTTCAACAATTCTGATACGATTTTCCGTGTAATTTACAAATTAATGGAGAAACTCCATGTTGAACAGTTGAAGGGTTTGCTGGATGAAAATTGTCGTAAAATGGGGAAAATTCATTAATTTGAAATTTTAATGATTGAAATTGAAAGAAAAATCATTTCTGATTTATTTGACATCACATTTTCATCAGTTCTGATACAATTTTTGGTGTAATTTACAAATTAATGGAGAAACTCCATGTTGAACAGTTGAGGGGTTTGAAATTTGAGCAGTTGCTAATGCACCAGAACACCCAGAAAGAAATGTGATTTTTCAATTATTTCCCAGTTAATTTCCACGAATTGCAATTAAGAAACAATCTGGAATAAATTTGTTAGATAATCACATTTAAATGTAAATACAAATGTTAAAAACAACATTAAAATTTTTACAAATTCAAATAAATCATTCATCGATTTCACTTTTTCCCGGTTAATGTTATTTTTGTTTCTGGTTTTGATAAGAATTCAAAACTTTTTCGATTCAGGAAAACGAGTTTTGGTTTGTTTTTCGAGAAAAACGGAAATTTCACTTTTTCCCATTCTAGCATTTCAATGGCAAAACCCCGCAAATGTGTGTATTCGGTGCACATGCACTCCACTGTTCTGTGTGCATACTAAACATGGAGGCAGTGCATTGAAAATGGCGTCGTTTTTCTAAATTTCATTTGTTATGTTTTTCGAGTGTATGTATGTATGTGGGTATAGTTCTTTGGCACTTGGATCTTAGCTTGAGGAGTGTCGTTAGATTCGTCTCAACGATGAGAGTGACGACACTGGACAAATGAATTCAAAAACAATGTTTGATCTTAATACATGTCTCCATCTTCTCAGTTCATTTGTTAAGTAAGTTTGAAAATTTTCAATTCACAATTTTTCGGTTTACCCAGTCGGGGTTTTTTTTTTTTTCTTAAAATTTATTTTTATTTTTAATCAATTCTTAGTAGTAATTATCTGAATTGAGTGAGTAATTTTTTATTTTATCGCTCCCCGTCTTTTATCACTGATAAATGAAAAAATATTTTTTCCCAATTACCCCAAATACCCCAAACGAGACGATAAACACAGCAACAGTAACAGCAACAATATATATAGTATGGGAATTTTCGAATTTAATTTTTCAGTTAATTATTTTATTTGAAATTTAATCAATTTTTATCTCAACCAAAACCAAAACCAAAACCGAACTTAATTAGACGATTATCGCAATTGGAATTTTGTCGGTTTTGTTTTCATTTGAATGGAAGTCGTTTAGCATTATCGTTGCTAAGTGATATTGAATTTTTTGAAACATTCGAAAGATCGATCGTTCAACTGACATTGATTGGTCTAAATTTAATTGAACGCCATTGCGACCTGGAACCACTCTTATCGAAGCGTCATCAGAACCTTGAGGTTTATCTATTTCTTATCAATAACCTGATTTCAACTCAATAACATTTATTTTTGACAATTCCATCTATCGTATATCAGTTTCGAATTTAATGGTCGAATAGACCACGTGATTCTTTGTTTTTAATTTTGCACCGCCATTTCCATTAGATTTGAATTGTATAACACATATTTTTATACCGTTCAATTTGTTTAATGGTCCAATAGACCACGTGATTCTTTGTGTAATTGGTCTAAATTCTGGTTTTTTGTTGTGTACCATTTTAAATAGATTTCAATTGATCAACGCAAATTTTTTATACCATTCAATTTGTTTAATGGTCGAATAGACCACGTGATTCTTTCTGTAATTGGTCTAAATTCATGTTTTTTTGTTTTGTACCATTTTTAATAGATTTGAATTGATTGACGCAAATTTTTTATACCATTTAGTTGATTCAATGGTCGAAACACCCATGCGGTCTTTGTGTAATTGGTCTAAAATCAGTTTTCGTTTTGTACTACCATTTTAAATAGATTTGAATTGATGGACGCAAATTTTTTATACCATTCAATTTGTTTAAAGGTCGAATAGACCACGTGATCCTTTCTGTAATTGGTCTAAATTCAGTTTTTTTGTTTTGTGCCATCATTTACACAAGATTTGAATTGTATGACAAATGTCTTATACCATTTAGTTCATTTAATGATGGAATAGACCACGTGATTCTTTGTGTAATTGGTCTAAAGTCAGTTTTTAGTTTTTCACCGCCATTTTCAATAGATTTAAATTCAAATAAATCACCCTAAATTTATGCCACGACAATGCTTTATACAATTCAATTAATGTATTGGTCGAAATGACCACGTGGTTCTTATTGTAGTTGGTCTAAATTCATTTGTTTCTTTCTATTACCATTTTTAGTGGATTTGAATTAATTATCGCACATGTTTTATACAATTCAATTACTGTATTGGTCGAAATAACCACATGGGTCTTATGGTAATTGGTCGAAAATGATTAAAACTCACATCCTCTCAAATGTACTGTCATTTTGAATGGACTTTGAAATTGAAATAAATCATTCTAAAATTGAACGACGCAATTTGAAGTAAAACATTTTTTTTTTATACCATTCATACATACCACGCTGAATTAGCACCTAATTAACCATCTCTGATTACCGTCATAATTTCCCATGACCTCTAAATGTAAGAAAAACGTGTTAAAAAAAAAAGAAACCGCATTTTGCGCTGTTGGAAAAAAATGAATTTTTTTGTTTTTCTGAAATTTTTAATAAAATTTAATTTTTTATGGAATTTTCCATTAAGAGAAAACTGAAAATCATGTTAAATTTGTGAAAATCGCATCGTGCTAAACAAAAAACGAACTGCACTACCGGAAATTAAAATTTTCATTTAATTTTAATTTATTATTTTTTATTTTTATTAGTTTTACTGGGATTTTTTATGACTCTCCATTGAATTCTTGATGGAATTTCGAATTTCGAACTTCGATGAATAAAATCCAGTTCTATTGACGTAGTTGCGAAGGTCAGAAAAACGGGAAAAAATAAAATTCGAATTTTTACTGATTTTATATAATTATTCGACGATTGGTCTAAAAATGCTGTCATTCTGGCGTGTGGCCTGTGACGTATGTGCATTTTGACATTTTGAAAATGCTTTCATATTTGATCAACGGTCAATTTTTATTTTTTATTTTTTATTTTTATTTTTGAATATTCAATTGAGTTTGAAAAAAACAAATTCCGATTTCAATTTGCGTCAATTCAAATTTGAAGTTTTCATTTTTATTTTTTATTTTTTTTGTTTTGCATTTTAAATGAAGCAGCAACGAATTTTTAAAAATAGTAACAATTTAAAAATTTTATTTCTGTTTCTCACTCTCGATTGATACGCGGTCCAATTAAGATGAGACGACAAACAACAAATGCCGATGACGCGCGCAACATGCACGGAACGGACAGGATTCAGCGAGAAGAGAAAAACAAATTTCAAATGAAAGGATTTTTTTTTTGTGTGTGTCTCAATTCATGCGGTGACGCACACGATACACGTTGCAGAAACATTTGCTCACATACATACACGCATCCACGCAAACGCAACGACCTTGATTGCGAGCATCCCCTTAAGAGGGGAAATCCTGAACACGAACGCGTTGAATGACGTTGATTGTCGCATTTGCCTGTACTGTTTTCTTTCTGGAAAATGTTATTTGAAAAATTCAAAATTCCGTAGCACAAAGTTCAATGGAATACGGCGATGAGTGGAGTGTGTTGAGCTCAGCTCAAGATGAAACGTTCAGCTCAGGTATATGTACATATAAACGCGGAATGTGATACTGCGTCTTACGTCAGTTGAACGTAAATAAAAAAAAACAACACGTTTCAATTTACTTTTTTCTGTTTTTTTCTGTTTTTTTTTTGTGGAATTTGAGCACGAAATTTTTCGACCAATTGAGAAATTCGGGTTAATCGAATGCGAACAAAATGTCACCATTTGATTGATTTACTACACGTACACTGCTACCATTTTGTTTTATTGCCACTAGACGTGCGTCATTATTGAGATAGTTTCAAGACGTTATTATTGGCATCGATGAAACTAGTTCATTGACGTTGACGCGATTCTGGAACAAAAGGAAATACAGTACAACCTTGATAAACGCAACTAAAGGAAAGTGTGGCTAAAGGCTTTGAGGTTGAACACTTGTTTTATACATGTATTTTATGTTTATATTTATGAACATACATATGTACGCATCTTATTCCTTTCATTCTATGTGCTTGGCCACAACCATTTTTGCGTGTTTCGGTTGATCTCAAGATGACAACGAAAATCCATCTAAGAAAGATTTGAAATTTGTCAAATCATCTCACTGCCATCTACCATAATTCTTTAAATTTCAACAAATTAATTGGTCTAAAATTGTGTATTTCGTAATATTAACATTATTTCAATGTAAAATGTTTTTATACCATAAATCAGTTTGATTTAAGTCGGAAAAAAACAATTTTTAATTGGTCTAAATATGGTATAATTTATTTTAATTCGTTTATTTTTCAAAATTTAACTTTAAAATCATTTTCTCATGTTAAATCTAACAAGTATGAGCTGGAAATTAATGTTTTTAATTGGTCTAAATATGGTATAATTCTTTTAAATTCGTTTATTTTTCATAATTTAACTTCAAAATCATTTTCTTATGTTAAATCTAAGAAGTATGAGCTGGAAATTAAAGTTTTTAATTGGTCTAAATAGGGTATAATTTCGATTTATGGCTGGAAAAGTTATTATTTTTCTATAAATATTTTGAATTGATAATATTTATTTAAGAAATTATCATATAACAGAATTTTACGACTTAAATTTGCATGAAACTGGTATAAACTTGAGAAAATCGTGAATTGTCTAAACATTATGGTTTTTTAAATAATAAAAAATTCTTCACATTCATTAGCGTACATTCCCTGAAAGTCACAAGACTGTCAAATGGAAAAAAAAATTTGGTCATGGAAAAATTTCATTTTTAAATACATATTGATCAAAGATTCATGTCGCGTTTTTGGCCGTAATGTCGCCAAATTCTGAAGTATATTGAAGGCAAAAACATGTAATTCAATTGTCAACATTATGGAGTGACACGCGCCATCAAAAAAATCTGTCACAATTCATTCGAAATGGGGAAATTTGAATTTTCGACCAATTTTAGACCAGTTTTTGAAAAATTACGTTTTGTTGAAAATTGAAAAATGTTTTCTTCCAAATTTTTATGCTAATCAATTGAGATTCATAATTCATTTTATGACACTGCCAAAATGGCGGCCATTCCGCTACGAATAATTTCTAATTTTAGACCAATCACTCAAGAAATCAAGAAATGTTTCTCTTCCTACCAAATACATACAGTAAAACCTTGATAAACGCAACTAAAGGAAACTGTGGCTGTGCAAAAGCCAAGTAACACATTTCAATGACTGTCACTTTCTACATCACACTTACACATGAATACATGTGTGTTATTCCTTGATGAAAGAGTCTGAAACTTTCAACTGGGTTTCCTTACAGTCTACATGACATGGTATGTGCTTGGTCACAGCTAGTTGCGTTTATTGACGAGTTGAAGTATGAATATGTCATATTGACACTGCTAAAATGGCGGCTATTCGGAAGGTAGAATTTCGACCAATTACTATTGAATACGATTCGTTATTAATGAAAATCAGTTTATTCAAATAATCCGCTGCATGTTCCGCAACCTAAACCAACAAACGTCTCCTAACCTCGTTATCGGCGTGAAATCTGCGCGATTTTTGTTTTCTTACTCAATTTATCGCCATTTCCATTATCCAGTGACGTCAATTGCAGTTGCAAAATATATTTAATTTTATTTTTCGCATTTTATTCACAACATTATCTCACAAATGCATGCAAAATGTCAAATTACTCTCCTACAAAATGCTCTAGCTACGAGTATACTATACTATATCGGGTTGTGAGTCAATGAAATTCGTTAATTTGAAATTCAATGAAATTCGGACAAACTTCCCTGAAGTCGGTCTGCGTCATTTTTTGAATTTTTTTCACATTGTGTCACACTTCCAGTAGATGGCATGTTGACGTTGTGTCACAGTTTTTGCTGAAATCAACTACAAACAAGTGTTATCCGTATCCGAATTCGGATAATTCAATTACGAAAATTTCCATTGATTCCGAAAAAATCAATTCTCCTATCGCAAACGGAAGTCGTTGCGTAGTGTGATTGGAAATGGGCGTGTAACTTTCGGAAATTCCCACAGCACATGTCACGTGTTGCTGGGAATAACAAAATTCTAAATATGCTGAATGTGTCCGAATTTCATTTTTATTCGTTTGACCTCGATGCCCTGTTTGCTGTGTTAGGTGATAATGATCGTATTGTGTAATTGAAGTTGTACTCGTCTTCCCCGAATTCGGTACAAAAACAAATCTATTTTCTTATCAGTTCAACTGTTTGACGTCATTTGACGAGCAATCGCGAGCATTCGGAGTCAATTTCTTGATGACACTTTATCGATAAACATGGGGGGAATTCATATTTTTGGACAAGGGGGGTCAAATTTACTACGTGTGACATATAGGCACGTGAAATACCTTGTCCGAATATTCAATTGCAATTCAAAATATTTTCGGAGACATTTTTCATTTGTTACGTATCCGAAAAATTTGATTTGAAAATGTTTTGAAAAATTTCATATTAATTTTCGCTAATTTACACTATTCCGAATAATTCGGAGTAATTTTCGGAGACATTTTTAATTAGTCACGTCATCAAATTTTCGGTGCCGTGTCCGAAAAATTTGATTTGAACAAGTTTTAAGCAATTTCATATTAAATTTCACTAATTCAATAGATTCCGAAAAATTCGGAGTAATTTCCAGAGACATTTTTAATTTGTCTCGTATCCGAAAAATGTGATTTGAAAAAGTTTTGAAAAATTTCGAATTAATTTTCGATTCCGAAAAATTCGGAGTAATATTCGGAGACATTTTTAATTTGTCACGTATCCGAAAAATGTGATTTGAACAATTTTGAAGAAATTTCATTTTAATTTTCGCTAATTTACACTATTCCGAATAATTCGGAGTAATTTTCGGAGGCAGTTTTAATTTGTCACGTCGTCAAATTTTCGTCACCGTATCCGAGAAATTTTATTTGAACAATTTTGAGGAAATTTCATATTAATTTCCGTTAATTCAATAAATTCGGAGTAATTTTCGGAGACATTTTCAATTAGTCACGTGATCAAATTTTCGGAATTGTATTCGAACAATTTGATTTGGACAACTTGTAAGCAATTTCATATTAATTTTCGCTAATTTACTCTATTTCGAAAAATTCGGAGTAATTTTCGGAGACATTTTTAATTTGTCTCGTCACCAAATTTTCGGAATTGTATCCGAATAATTTGATTTGAACAACTTGTAAGTTATTTCATACTAATTTTCGCTAATTTACACTATTCCGAATAATTCGGAGTAATAATTTTGAAAGATAATTTTTCGGATTCATTTTATTTCATTCATATACTAATATTTAGAGTCATGATTCAATTTTCGGATAAAATTTCAATTTTCGGATTAAATTTCAATTTTCAAAATCAATTCCGAATTTTCGTAACTCGGAGTTAAATAATTTTGCGTTTTTGAATGAGATGATGAATGAGAAAAAAATAGTTTTTGAAACAAAAAAAAACAAACCGACTCCGAAAATAAACTCCGAATATTCGCCATTTTGTTTTAATTTCGGAGGGAAATTCTTGAAAATCGCAAGTGAATTCGAGCAATACAATGATGACAATGATTATTCCTTGAAATTGGGAATACTCCGAAAATTTACTCCGAAAATTCGGAGTATCCACATAGTTAAAATCAAAATTAGATTGAATGAAATTAGTACATAGTTTTATCGAATATCTATGTATATTTTGGAAAAAATTCAATTATCCACCATTTTGTCGAATGATTTCCGAAAGAAAAATGGCGTCAAAATCGAACGAAATTCAGATTCGAAGCGATTAACCTTTGGACTTCCGTTTCTTTACGGAAGAAAGTCGTTCGGAACTGAAAGAGGGCGAGAGAGAACTGGATTCGAAATTAACTCCGAAAAATGGCGGAAGGTGTGTCACATTGCGTCGTGCCGCACCTTGTTTCATGTCTGATCTTTCACAAAGTGAAATTTTCCATGAGTTTCGACTAGACACAACACAACATGTACATACATCTACCTACTAACGGTATTTCGAAACATACAAAAATGGCGGCAAAATAAAACAACACAAACAAAATGGCTTCCATTGATTTGGAATTTGTTTTGTGCACCTGGTACGATGTTTATTTGCTAAAATCAGTGAATTGTTATTATTATATTTTCGTATTGCTTCTGTTATCCGAATGCGATACCTACTCGTAAAACCGTTCAACATGTTATCATTCGTATTTTTGTATTTTTGTAGTTTTGTTTTCATTTCATTTTTCTGTAAACAGATGTCGGTAGATTTCAAAGAGTCGCATCTTTTAATGTTTTCATGAAAATATTTGCGAAAATTCAAAATCTGATTTAAAACAGATTCATTCAATATACGAGTGTAAGTTAAACAAAACAGTTCATGTAGTGAATAAACTTGGAACTATGAACTGTTTGTTTCTTGGACAGAACTCAATAAGATATTATTCTTCTTTAATATCATGTGATATATTCGTGATAAACTATCATCATCGTGTTCGATCACGTTTTAATACTTTTCACTTATTGGAATTGTTGAAAAATTTTACATTTTCCATTGTATAATAAAAAATTATTGATTGTTTATATAAAATCAACTTTAAATTAAGAGAAAAACGAAAATTTCGTAAGGAAAATAGCATAAATCCATTTTCTTCGAAATCCCTTACAAATGTCCCAATTTGCACATCCTCACAAATGCAAGCGCATCAACTAGTCTAGTCCTAGTGAATTCAACATAATCAAAACACAGATGTCGCCGGGAACATGAAAGGAACAGAAAATGTGCTCGGAATAGTTCAAGCTGTTTCTCCTTTCATGTTCTCCATAATCGACTTTCAACATTTGATTTGAATGGAATTTATTCTTTACAGAAAATACGAAAATTTCAAATTGTTTTAAATAATTGTTTCAAATAACAACGAACACATGTTTATCATTAAAAGTAAACTGAATAAAATATTAAAAGAACGTAAACCACAGCAAAGAAAACATCCCGACCGAGATCGTTGGTGATGTTTAATATAAATAAATTAAAATAAATTCATAAATTTGAATGTGATTTGAGGAGATAAACGTTAATTGTGTGTGTTTTATTGTTAAAAGATAAAATTTATAATAAGATAAACAATCTGTTATCGTTATTAAGTGAAAATTTTAAGTGATACATAAAGAAATCTTCAGGTATGTCTATTTGTGCCTATCCTCAAGTGCGTATTTACGAAGATTTTGATAAGATGAGTGCTAAGGAAGTGTATTTTAATGAAGCTGGTAATAAAGTGACTGTAAAACTGCTACACTATCCGGATGTATCACCAGAAGATGTTCATAAGTTGAGTTTTGATGATGAAACGCTTGAGAGTGATTTGAATGCTATAAGGAAGTGCACGAAATCTGAAAGTCATAATTGTTCGGTTAATGGCAGGGAAGAAGAAGGAGAACCAGAAGAAGAGGATTACGAAGACGATGTCGATGATGATGATGATGATGAGGATAATAGTCAAACTAGTGATAATGTTAAAATCAATTGTGATAAAAGTTTAATTATTAAAAAACCATTGAGGAAAAAATCCAGTGGTGGTTTGCATAAATGCAGTAAAGCTTTTGCTATAGCACATGGTATTAAAACTGAATTGAAACAGCAGCAACTACAACAATTACAACAGCAACAGCAACAGCAACAACAAGAAATCCAACAAAACGAAATTGAATCAACGCCATCTACACAAGTCAGAATTGAAACTGAAGTGAAAGCAATCAGTCAAACACAAACTACACCTCAAACGCCATCTGTGTGTGATATTCAAATATTGAAAATGCCACAACCGCCAACTCACAAGCGTCTACTCAGTCCATCACGCATCACAATCATGTCGCCATCTTTACCGGACAAACTTTTATCCAGCAGCTGTCTGACAAATTCCAGTGGGAATCTTCGGAAGCAACTTTTGTCCCGACGATCTCCCTCTCCATGCTCTGCACAACAACAACAAATCAACAATCTCTGTCCGGGATACACTCAGTACCAGAAATCTCTTCTTGAAGTTCCAATGCCACGTGATTATGGCGATGCGTCCAGCGATGATCTCAGCTCCGAGTGGGACTCTGATGTACCCGAATACCGCGCTGCACTCCTCAAGGAGCAAAAGGTGAATTCTCATTCAAACTTAATAAAAATCAAACAAAAATTTTTCATTCGAAAATCATTTTCGAAAATCAAATTACAATTCGAAATCTTAATTGACATGCTAAAAGCAGTTCCAAGCGAGTAATAACCAAATTTTTATTTTCGAAATTAAATTCGAATTCGAAATTATGTTCGAATATGAGTCATTTGACATCTGTACACATGTCAATAGCAAGTTGCAATTTTTCATTTTCCCGTTAAATTCGAATTTCAATTGACATTTCGGTTTATCAACTGACAGTCAAATGGAAAAGTGCGAGTCGGGCCCGCACACGAATCGTTCCGTAACACCGTTCCAAAAAAAAAATCCATTCTTTTATTATTTGTTGCTATAGCGGCTATAATAGTACAAACTTTGTGACAATTTCAAGTGTCTACCTATTATGGTTCAAGAGATACAGCCCTGTGACAGACAGACAGACAGTGAAGTCATATTAATAGCTCGATTTTCGAAATTTGTGCACAACAAAATGGCGTCACTCGCGTCATTATAAAGTCTGTCTGAAATTCTGTGAAAATTAAAAGCTGACATTTAAAGTTCCGCCATCTGTTAAAATGTGGCACACCTGTCAAACGGTGAAATGACAATAACAAGTGCATGTGACACTTACATAACTGTCAAAAGATTACGCGATGATTACGTGAAGGAAATCTGAGATTGAAACTGTCAAAATTGATACAGTCATTTGTTAAAATGGCGCTCAAGTCTTTGTAATTTGACACTTGACCGCTGCAACGGAACACGTGTTTGACGTAATTTCACATTTGACTGTTCTCAAGTTTGACGTTCAGTTTCATAATCAGCATAATATGCCGCACATGTCACCGATCATTGACACTTAACTGTCAAACTTGTACTTGCACTTTTGACATTTGACGTTTAACTGTCATCATTCCGTCATTTATCTGTGACAATTGATACACGTGTCGCACTCGGCTTAGAGCAACTGTCAAAATGGCGTTCATCTCTTTGTACTTTGACACTCAACTGTCAAAGTTGCACTTGTACTTTTGCCATTTGACGTTTAACTGTCATCATTCCGTCATTTATCTGTCACAATTGATACAAGTGTTGCATTCGGCTTGGACCAACTGGCAAAGTAATGCTTGTACTTTTGACATTTGACGTTTAACTGTCATCATTCCGTCATTTATCTGTCACAGTTGGTACAAATGTTGCACTCGACTTAGAGCAACTGTCAAAATGGCGTTCATCTCTTTGTACTTTGACACTCAACTGTCAAAGTTGCACTTGTACTTTTGCCATTTGACGTTTAACTGTCATCATTCCGTCATTTATCTGTCACAATTGATACAAGTGTTGCATTCGGCTTGGACCAACTGGCAAAGTAATGCTTGTACTTTTGACATTTGACGTTTAACTGTCATCATTCCGTCATTTATCTGTCACCGTAATTTATCTGTCTGACCACGTGTTTTATGCATGCTGGCATTTACGAGTCAATTGCCCAACAGACGCTCAACTGTTTACTATAAACTAGAAAAAACGCCCGTAAACGCCCGCCTGTGTTTGATCTACATGAAATGAATTTTTCCCGATTTCAGAGAGTGAATCCCATCCTCCGGTGAATGAACTTCATTCTGTGTTTGATCTACATGAAATGAATTTTCCCCGATTTCAGAGAGTGAATCCCATCCCCCGGTGAATGAAATTCATTTTCTGCTTCACGACCATTAGGATTTTATACATTAAGATTTGACGTTTGAATTGTCATCAATTTGACATTCGACATATTTTCGTGAACGAATTGAACAAATCGAAGACAAAAAGATTGAATTGAATTCAAATTGAATTTTCCCACATTTCAATTAAAATTGATTTCGATTATCTCACGACAATCCGTCAATTATTAATTTTATTTGTTGTTGTTGTGAAAATGGTAACGAAACGATGAAAATGGCGAATGTCCAGTGAACGATCACGCAATTGTGGATGGTACCATACATAGTTTTGCCGTCACAATTCTGCTTACATTTGTTTGTTTGTTTGTTGCATGTAACATTGTTGAATGTTGCGTAACGTAGATTGATCTGAAACGGATTGAAATAATGCAGTTGAACATATTCAATCGGATTTGGACTAGCATATGTCGGTGCTTGTCTGCATTTCAATTAACTCCATTTCAACTTCCATTCAATTCACAATTGATTGGACATTTCTACCAACATGTCCGACGTGTCCAAGATGTTCAAGATTCAACTTTGATTGACCACAGTTTGGTCGGTATTTTTCATTTCAATTTCAACCAAAGCTGTTCAACTAGCGACAATTGCCCGAAAGTATGCAAAGGAAACGGAAGCGGTTGGCGTGCGTAGCGATCATTCCAATTCGAATTTCAAGGTGATCCGCTCCGCATCCGAAGAGAACAGAACGCGGTAAGTGTGTGAAGGACACAGAATTTCGAATTCGAAATTTTCGGTTTCTCAATTTCGAAACTCGGTCTCGGTTGCGTAACGTTTACAAATCGCCGCCATGTACGTGCTGTCATTATTTACTGTTTTTGTTGTTGTTGTTGCTGTTTTTTTTTATGGTTAATTAAAAACATTAAAACAAAAAAAAAACTGTTTTGTTATGCAACACAGGCAGGCAGGCAGGCAGGCAACTTTCATGAACCAACTGACATTGAAAAGTTTTCACTCAAAGTCGCTGGTGTTTTTATTTTGCTTTTTAGCTTTGTCATATTGCTGGTGCTGGTACCGGTTCCAGTTTTCGCTTCTTCTCTCTCTCTTTCTCTGACATGCCTACTTCTGTTCAAAGTTCCGCTTCTAGGTTCTTCTCCTTCTCTCTCTCTCTGTATCTCTTGTATATATCCCTCTCCTCTATATATAAATCTCTCTCTGACAGCTCTGTCGCTGTTCAAAGTTCCGCTTGTAGTTTCTCTCTCAATTTCTGTCTCTCGTTATTTAACGTATCGCCTGTAGTTTCTTCTACTTCTCTCTCTCCCTCTCACTCTCTCGTCTTATACATGTATATCTCTCTCTTGCTCCAGCTTTTGCCTCTGGCTGTCTGTATCTGGTTCTTTGAAGTACCTAGCTCTCTTCTGGCATTTCTCTATGCGTCTCTCTCGTACTGCTTCTGTCTCTCTCTGTCTCCTGGTTTTTGACGTACAGATGGCAGTTACTTCCATGTCCTTCGGCTTGACGTTTGTTCTCATCTCATCCTTCTCGCATTAAAATTTTGACATTTATTGGTCAACGACCATTCGAATTTCAAGATGGCCTCCTGTCAAATTGACATTTTCCAAATTTTACTTAAATTTTCCATTATTATAGATTATGACGTGATAAATACGTATTACATATACAGTAGCAAACGTCAAACATGGACTTTGCCTCGATTCACATCATTTGGCACGTGTCATGTCATGCAGTTGATGAAAATATGGAATTTAATAAGTTTACCAAAATGGTTACATCACAGTGGAACGTCTCAAATTCAATCTGCCATTTTTCAAACGTCACAATTGTGATTTTCGCCATTTTGTTTAGTAAATATTTATTGTCAAAAATGTGACCTTCTGTCACTACTCCTCGAGTTCCATCAAACTGAGACCGTTCACACGCGCAAATGGTCGCGTCCATTTTGGAAAAAAAAACCGAATTGAAAAGTGACACACAATTAGCATCAACAACGTGACGATCACCAAAGAAGTAAATGATGGGAGGAAACTTGATGTATACGAAAGTTTAATGATATCA